>OX387353.1:17296989-18646989 GCA_947563465.1 Archips xylosteana | reverse complement strand
CATATAGAGCAAAAACAACTATACAAAAAACGGATGACCACAATGTTATTTATAATTGGCTAAGTAAAGTTTTTTGAAGAGGTGCTAAATATATTTTTTTTCGACAGTAGTCTTCTTCTAGACCGAGAAACTGCAGCTGTTTTATTTTTATCTCCCATTGTTTACTGGAAATATTTTTTTAAGTGTTCGAGATGACATTTGTGAGATTTAATGGCTGACAAGCGGTTCGTGCTCAGTACTTAGCAGAAATAGAAAAAAAAAACGAAGTCAATTGTCAATGTCAAATGAAATCTAACCGATTGCGTTTCGTTTACTTTGCATTGTCCAAAAAGCAGTTCCAAAATAATGATCAAAAATATTCAATCGTGATTCAATTATCGTGCATAAGTCGTGGAGAAATGCGGTAAAATTGTAAATCCGGATTTTGTGCGGAGGTTGTTAAAAATAGTCCAAAAATCACACCAAAACGCAAAGCAAACGAAACGCAAACGGTTTGACATGGACAAAAGTGACAGATGACTTAGTTTTTTTTCTGTTTCTACTAAGTACTGAGTACGAACCGCTTGTCAGCCATTAAATCTCACAAATGTCAACTCAAACACTTAAAAAAATATTTCCAGTAAACAATAGAAGATAAAGATAAAACAGCTGCAGTTTCTCGATCTTCAGAACGCTGACTGTCGAAAAAAAAATATAATTAGCACCTCTTAAAAAAACTTTACTTAGCCAATTATAATTTTATCACATCAGCCAACCTGAAAAGCATCAACGCCATGTCTGAAGCCGGCTGGATTGAAATTCCCACAAACATTTCCGTGTCATATTAGCTAAAATTTAATGTTAATTTGAATTAATGCTCAATTCAAGTGGCAATATCGTTTAATGAGAGAGGTTGATAAGTAGTGATTGTTTACGAAAACGCCATTTGAAATCATCCTATGTGTGGTTCAACGTCATCGGAACTAAAAGTTCGAGCCCTGTAATCATTAGTATCATTACCATCCGACTCTGGGCTTACTCAAACAAGAATATCAATACCTAATCGACACCTATTCCCTCAGATACGACAAAGTGGAAGAAATGCTGCGCGAGTTCTACTCGCTCCGCATAAAATACTACGTGCGCCGCAAAGACTGGTTGGAAGGCCAGTTACAAGCCGAAGCCGATAAGCTGTCCAACCAAGCGCGGTTCATACTGGAGAAGTGCGACAAGGGGCTCGTGGTCGAGAACAAGAAGCGGAAAGCCATGGTCGAGGAACTCATCAAGAGAGGTACAGTCGTAGGCGTAGTGTGTAACTAGAGATGCGGCCGATAGTACGTTCATTTTGGTTAGTCATGAAAAATGTGAAATCTTGCGGGAAGAGAATTTTTAGAAATCGCACGCTTAAAATGAAACCGACTCGATCCGAAATATTCGCATTTAAAAAATAAACTTTAGATTTAGTTTTGATATGAATATATTTTGGAGTACAATAGAGCTCTCCAATATCTGTACAGGCAACAATTCATAACCTACCTACCTCTATGGACCCGTTATAACCATATTCTCTCCGTGCAGGGTACGCGCCGGATCCCATCGCGGAGTGGAAGAAGCGCGCCTCCAAGATGCAGGGGCTCGAGGTTCTGGAGGAGGAGCCGGAGTCCGAAGAGGAGCCCGAGCCCGTCGAGGAGAAGGGGAAACCTGTAGACCCTGGTAAGATACACTCATCTGTTTCACACTAAATACAAACTGAAACATAGATGCACAGAAAACCCCAGAAAAAAAAATTAAAAAAAAAAATGAAAACACATTATAACAGACGAGGTTGGAGTCTCCTATTAAGCTTTAGGCATGCTTGTGTCAGGAGACACCGCTCCTCCATAACAAAAAATGGTACTTACATAATAAAGTAAAAAGACCAATGCTGGATATCGAACCTAGGTCCTCTGCATTCCGTGCCGCGTGCTTACCCCTACACCACCACTGGTCAGGAGTTTACACGCAAATTTTTCCTATGCATCATACATTCCAGCCTGCCATCATCACTTTTGCAGTGATACAGCGCCATCTATGTTCAGTTCTCATCGAGAAACATCTACACTCCTTCGGAACTAACCGCTCACCCGGACAAGAGATGTCGCTACTATACCTTGACAAGCTCGTGCGCGGCGCTCGGCGGAACTCTGTCGCAGGGAGCCTCTGCTATCCTTAACGAGATTGTTTTTAATAAGTGCGGCAAATGCTGACTGCGACAGGGTTCCGCGGAGAGTCGCGCAGAGCTTGTCGGACTATAGGCCATACTTTTAACAAGTTTGGTTTGAAGTATCTTTTTTTTGTATTTTTTATTTTTTCAACTTCAATTTTTTTACACTCATCTATTCCGAAACCTCTTTAGAGAAATCACCTTTGTCCTCACTAACCAGTTATCGTCATCACAGTCCTCTTCCTCTCACAATGAGAGGGGTTCGGCCGTAGTGCCTGCGTGGGCCCAGTGCGGATTGGGAACTTCACACACACCATTAAATGACATCTCAGGTGTGTGCAGGTTTTCGCACGATGTTTTCCTTCACTGTAAAGCTCATGGTAAATTTCAAGTGTAATTTCGCACACAAATTCCGAAAAACTCGGGGCCTTTTTAAAAAATATGTGCAAGCGTATGACAAAAAAAAATCCGCTGTTAAATGGATATTAGAATAGTTTATTTTATGAGATTAAGATGTCAATTTGCAGAGAAAGCGTTCCAAGCCCTGAAGGACGTGAAGAAGTTCAACTATCTACTCGGCATGTCCATGTGGATGCTCACCAAGGAGAAGAAAGACGAACTGCTCAAACAAAGGGACCAGAAGCTCTCAGAACTCACCACGCTCAAGTAAGCACTGGGTTAACTCTCTTTTCAATCCTAAGGAGAACTCGGAGGAGGAGAGCGCGGGAAATGCAAATGACCAATCGGCATACTCCACGCACGGCGCCTTTTTCCAGCCGCCATATTAGCGCGCGTCGCGTGCCATGTTAGTTAGAAATACTTCCGAGTGAGACAGATAACAGTTGCATTGTAATTTGCACCTTTTAACTATGTGACAAGACTGTTTTAAAGTTTGAATAGTACCATTACCGCGCACACACGAACAAACTATTCCGATGATAGCCGAAGGTACTATTCAAACTTTAAAACGGTCTTGTCACATAGTTAAAAGGTGCAAATTACAATGCAACTGTTATCTGTCTCACTCGGAAGTATTTCTAACTAACATGGCACGCGACGCGCGCTAATATGGCGGCAGGAAAAAGGCGCCGTGCGTGGAGTATGCCGATTGGTCATTTGCATTTCCCGCGCTCCTAACGCGTCTTCTGCGCAGGTACAGTCAACCAATTTGATTACTAGGCCACTATTATAACCTTGTCGCATGAACTACTACATAATTGACAACATTTCATATTTCTAAGACTATAATTTGATTCGTTCTCTGTGTACTGTTTGGAAAGAGAAAGACGCTGATAGTTTTTTAATTTTCACTAGGATTATTAATTAATTTATTACAATTCTTTAAAGATGTGCTTATTCTAAAAGAGCGTAACGATAGAATAGATCCATTACTTTTGTCTAGTCTCTATTAAACAATAAACGCTAAGAGTTTATAAACGTTATCACTGTCGTAGAAGATAAACAAATTGATTCATTATAGTGGCCTTGGAATCAAATTGGTTGACTGTACATCGGTGAGCCATATCAGTTGTGTAGTACTGTAAAATGAAACAATTCGCCTATTAGATTGTATGTCTTATTTGGTTATATGCTTGATCTCTTGAAATAACCTACGCATTCCTCCAGACAAAAGACTCCTGCGATGCTATGGCGCGAGGACTTGGACGTGTTCCTGGTCAAGCTGGAGGATGTAGAAGAGAAGGAGAGGCAAGACGAAGCCAGCACCAACAAGAAAACCACCAAAGCCCTGGTGAGTCCTTTTTAGGGTTCCATAGCCAAATGGCAAAAAACGGAACCCTTATGGATTCGTCATGTCTGTCTGTCCGTCCGTATGTCACAGCCACTTTTTTCCGAAACTATAAGAACTATGCTGTTGAAACTTGGTAAGTAGATGTATTCTGTGAACCGCATTAACCGCGGTTAGAACTGAAACTCAAAAATTTTTTTTTCACCAAACCCATACGCGTGGTGCGGGGTATCTATGATAGTTCTTCGAAAATGATATTGAGATTTCTGATATAATTTTTTTCTAAACTGAATAGTTTGCGCGAGAGACACTTCCAAAGTGATAAAATGTGTGTCCCCTGTAACTTCTAAAATAAGAGAATGATAAAACTAAAAAAAATATCATGATGTACACCATGTAAACTTTCACCGAAAATTGGTTTGAACGAGATCTAGTAAGTAGTTTTTTTTAATACGTCATAAATCGTAAACCGCAATTTTTTAAAGATTATGGTACGGAACCCTTCGTGCGCGAGTCCGACTCGCACTAGGCCGGTTTCTTTAGGTGGGTGGTGTGGTGGAAACTATACCTTGAGAAGCTCGTGCGCGGCGCTCGGCGGAACCCTGTCGCAGGGAGCCTCTGCTGTCCTTAACAAGATTGTTTTTAATAAGTGCGGCAAACGCTGACTGCGACAGGGTTCCGCGGATACCAAGCAAGCAAGCAAGGGCAAGTGTGTTACAAAAGTAAAAACAAACCCTTTTCCATGCCCGGTCTATTGAGGCGCAAGGCACACAGAAGAGACGTGGGACGGGGGCGCGTCGCAGTCGGCGTCTCCGCCCCGTCTCTTCTGTCTGCTTTGGATCGCCACGCTTCTATACATTTAGTATGAAAACTGCTTCTAGGGGCGCCGCGACTGCGACTCTCCCCTGTCCCACGTCTCGTCCGTGTGGCTTGTGCCTTAGATACTCTACTACTAAATTAATCATTGTGTTGTTATTTACCTATGCAGAAATAATAAAAACAAATAGTTTTATATTGTAAAGGGAGCATGGTTTATTTTTTATGTAGTTTTGCACTATGCCTGCAAAAGGGTTAAAAAACTCGAGTACGTCCCATTTGTTCTGAAAAACTATGAAATCATGAAGTAACAGAGTTCAAAATCGTACCAAATACTTATACCAGTTTTATAAAACAAATGAGACCTTCCCAAAAGCTTTAGTCATCTTGAAGAAACGTTTTGAAATGTTTTATTATGCATAAGTTGGTGAGTTATTGTATTACTTGTTTGTGTTAGGATATTTACGAATTAGCAGCAACATTACGAATTCTATGTGTATTGCTTTATGAAGTTTTTTTGTATGTTTAACATTGCATACCAGATGGAAAGGATGAAGGTACGTTAATTTTTAGACACAATAACATATTATTATTTAGTAATTTTTATTTAGCTCACTGTAGTCATAACAGTTGTGTAGCGTGAATTCCTGGGCACCGATTTTTTTCATCACTACTACGAAAATACCGTCCCAAATTGAGAAAAATTTCGTATTGTTACAAAAGTATAGCTCAAATAAAATTTTTGACGAGTAGACATAAATAAATAAATAAATATTAGGGGACAATCTTACACAAATCGACCTAGTCCCAAACTAAGCAAATATGGTAACAATTAGTAAGGACGTATGTTCATGTACATTCTTTTTGTTTCATAAGTAATAGTTACTATTTTTTTAAAGGCGTTTTTCAATAAAAAGATTCGTCAAGATTAAAAAAAAAAAAAAATATCATGGGACATTTCACACCAATCGACCTAGTCCCAAACTAAGCAAAGCTTGTACTATGGGTACTAGACGACGATAAACATACTTATATAGATAAATAGATACTTAAATACATAGAAAACATCCATAACTCAGGAACAAATATTCGTGCTCATCACACAAATAAATGCCCTTACCGGGATTCGAACCCAGGACCTCTTGCTTCATAGGCAGGGTCACTACCAACTAAGCTAAAGCGGTCGTTAATTGTTTACCTTATTTCCAATGCTAAAAAAAACGAAGTATAGATGGTAACCAGGGGCAAGAAGTACAGTCAGCTTTAAAACCTTGTATTAAAAAATTGAATTTTTAACAAAAACTTTTATTTATCAGCAAAACAAGGGGAACAAGAACCGCAAGTCTCTGATGGACATCGCGCCGGCCACGAACGGGCGCCGAGTCGAGCCGAAGATCTCCGAAGACCTGATCAAGAGGATCCAGGCCGCCGAGAAGGCTAAGACCAGGAAGGAGATCAAGAAGGAATATGACCCGGTCAGTATACTGTAGTAGATTCACTTGTTTCTTCTGTACTTGCCTATAAAACAGTAACGTGACTGAATGACAGATATTATGGGCCCTCGCCCACGGCGACTTTTTGTAGCGATGCTGTCGCTACTAACGCGCGTTAGTCGCATTTGTAACGCGCTATAGAAGCGATGCCAACGCGCTACTAACGCGCTACTAACGCGCTACAGCATCGCGACTGTATCGATGCAACGCGCGACCGTGTCGGACGACATCGGGGAGGGAACGGAGGGAGGGTGGCGCGTTAGTAGAGAACCGCGCGTTTGCATCGCGACAGAAGCGCGACGGTATCGCGTTTGCATCGCGACTGAATCGTGTTATGTGGGCGAGGGTACACAGCTAGCGACCGCATCGCGACTGTATCGATGCGAACGCGCGACAGCATCGCTACTGCATCGCTACATAAAGTCGCCGTGGGCGAGAGTCCATTATCAGTCGTGTTTTTTAGTTACAAAAATTAATCGGGATGTTGACGCCATCAAAAAATAATTCGAAAACTACTCCAGTAAAAAAAACCCGCTTTATTTTTAGCCCTGAAAACCAGAATAATTTTCGATTAACTGCAAAATTAGATTTTTTGTTGCTTTAAAACAAATAAATAGTTAGTTGATTGAGTCTGCGAACAAGTGACGTCATAAATTGCTATTGCCACTCAAACTCTATGGGAGAATGTGTTTTCACAGCTCATAAAAAGTACGTCAGAGTTGATTGGTGGTGTCAACATCCCTATTCAGAGTTAAAAAATCTGCTAAATGTCTTTCTTTGGTAACAGGACGACCCAGCGGGCATTAGTCCGTCCAGCGGCGAGAAGAAGCCCAAGTCGCGTGTGAAGAAAGAGAAACCGGAGAAGGCGGAGAAGGCCGAAAAGCCTGAGAAGAATGGTCTCAAGCAAACCAAGATTACGTTCAAGAAAGAGCCTAAGAAAGTAAGTAAAGTGCGAATTCAGTGTAATGGCAAGCACGCGTCATGGATTGACGAAGATCCGGGTGCGATTCCTGGCCCCAGCATTTCTTTTTGTTTTTTTTTTTCAGTGTTTATTTAAAAAACCGGTTGTCTGTAAAGTCGGTTTACGGACGATAGTTTAACGTGACAACGTCATAACAAAACATTCGAAAAACAGAAATGAAACCAGGCGGTTACCCATCCAAGTACTGACCGCGCCCGATGTTGCTTAACCTCGGTGATCGGACGAGAACCGGTTTTTTGTCAAATATCTTGAAAACGGTGCATCCTACGACAAAATCAACCCCCCCCCCTCGCACCCCGCACCCACCATTAAAAATTACCCGAGCGCTAGTACTAAGATTGTACATCCTGGCGCGCGCTGCTCTCTTGTACATCCTGGCCTTCACTGCTCTGTACGGGACATGTACGCACTTGAACCTACGTTACATTGCGTCATCCTTTTTCGTGCATGCAGCCGGCGTTCATCGATTTATTAGACGTTGTCATGTCAAAAAAACTTATTACTTAGGTACATTGAAATGTGTTAACGTTTCACAGAAGAAGATAAACTTCGAAGGCAGCGATTCAGAGGAGGCTTCGGGGTCGGACATGGACGTCTCCGCCGAACCCGTCATTCCTCGCGAGCGGGCCAACGCGCGACGCGCCGCTACCAAGGTAAAAGGAATAAATAAATAATAAAATAAATATAAATAATACGGGACAATTCACACCAATTGACCTAGTCCCAAAGTAAGCTAAGCAAAGCTTGTGTTATGGGTACTAGGCAACGGATAAACATACTTATACAGATATCAAACACCCAAGATCCAAGAACAAACATTTGTATTATTCTTACAAATATCTGCCCCGACACGGGAATCGAACCCGGGACCTCAAGTTTCGTAGTCAGGTTCTCTAACCACTAGGCCACTATTTTGTTACGAAATTGGAATTTGAACGAAAATGGGAATGTGGACGAAATGGGAATGTAGACGAAATGGGAATGTTGACGAAGTGGGAATGTTGAACTGGGAATGTGGACGAAATGGGAATGTGGACGAAATGGGAATGCTGACGAAGTGGGAATGTTGACGAAGTGGGAATGTGGTCGAAATGGGAATGCTGACGAAGTGGGAATGTTGACGAAATGGGAATGCTGACGAAGTGGGAATGTGGACGAAGTGGGAATGCTGACGAAGTGGGAATGTTGACGAAGTGGGAATGTGGACGAAATGAGAATGCTGACGAAGTGGGAATGTTGACGAAATGGGAATGTTGACGAAGTGGGAATGCTGACGAAGTGGGAATGTTGACGAAATGGGAATGTTAACGAAGTGGGAATGTGGACGAAATGGGAATGCTGACGAAGTGGGAATGTTGACGTATTGGGAATTGATTGTTGACGAAATGGGATTTCTGACGAAGTGGGAATATGGACGAAATGAACCTAAACGGGCTGGGATGATTGATTGTGGTAGCAAAACTCCATAACAATTGACGCAATTCAGGTACAAAAATACAAGGATGGCTCGGACGACTCCGGGTCGGACTCCGAGCCGGAACTGCTGGACAACAAGGCGGACTCCGAGGCCGAGGCGCCGCGCGCGCTCTCCGTCAGCGACGAGGACGACGACTTCAACGTCAAGAAGCCGCCGGCCAAGAAGCCCGCTGAAATGGACTCTGGTGAGAACTTTTGACCCAATCAAAATATAAAAATTCACTCTCCAGCCCTTCAACTATGCCCATACAAAAAATCACGGCAATCTGTCGCTCAGTTTCGACCAGTGTTGCAGAACTATCGATAGTTTTACTATCGATCGTTGACCTCGCAAACTATTCAGGATATCGATTCACAAATACAAATACAATATTACTATAGGTAGAATCGCACATGTCAATACTATCGATACTATCGATATTAGACACTCGATAGGCAACACTAGTTTCGACGTAAAAGAAGGACAAACAAGCACATTTATAATATTAGTATGGATTATCACGCTGCTTATCTTGAGTTTGAGTCTTGGCATGTACCTCTGAATTTCTCTGAATTTTCGGAACATATGTGCGAAATTATATTTGTAATTTACCGCGAGCCTCCGTTAAGAAAACCATCACAAGGAAATTTGTATAAAAGCCTCACGGTAGTAATTTCGTATGTCTCTAAAACATTTGCCCCGTGTATCCCCTATCATATTCCATTATCATATTTTTAATTTACTATGTTTTGCTTGTATTAATAGTTATGTGAATTATTGAAAAAAAAATACTTTTGTGCTAAGTTTCTTGCGGCGTATTCTTCTTGGCCATGATTGTCTTTCTGAAAGCTCAGATGATAAAAAAAAATGGAAATGTAAAAGAGCTGTGCGGCTGCACCATTACAAAACATAGTAAGGGACATTCAGCTAATTTTACAGGAGAGCGAAAAAACCTGTTTTGTCTCGGCCATTCAAAATTTTGCAATATTAGTTCAAAAAGTGATACTTTCTTGGTTAACTAGATTAAGACGAATATCTAGGTACTTATATTTATGTTTAATTTCTTATATTACATGTTTTATCTAAAAATATGTACCATACTGGCTTTTGAAATGAGAGTATTGATTATCGTTTGACCACATCACACCTAATAAGCATCTCGTGACTTTTTCAAAACCTAGTAAGTGCATGCGACATACTAGGTTTTTGAAATAGTTTTGTGCCATACTAGGTTTTGAAAATGGTCAAGCCCGTTTTTTTGTGTACTTACTAGGTTTGGAGGTACTCATATGTGTGAAATTGAGCGAGATTGGCCTCTAAATGTTTTTGTATCCTGTAGGCACTTACTAGAAACTACGTTATATGCAATAATCACAAAATTGATTTTTTGAGAGTTACTAGGTTTTGAAATGGTGCAGCCGTGTGGAAGAGTTACAGAGAAAAAGTTTTGATTTTTTTTCGACCAGAAACCCCTTCTCGATTTATGGTAAATACCCCAGTGTTCGACACATTCATTCCATTCCATTCGCCTTTATTGCTACGAATTAAGATTGAAAGTGTCGGCTATTGGGGTACCGTCGGGCACTGGGGTATTTACCTTACAATGATTGCAAAGGCGTAAAAACCCTCACCTATGGCTTACCCTCTCACTCCTCATTTGCACTGACGGTCCGCAAAAATTATACTTCAACCCCTTTCACATTTCAGACTTCTTATTCGATTCGCTGATCGAGGATTCCAAAAAGGACGAACCTTTCACGAAAGCTCTCAATCACAAATTGGATTCGGAGCCAACGGTATTGTCCAGCGATGACGAAGCGCCCGCGGTCCAAGCCTCCCCGCCCAAGAAGAAGGCGCCGCCCAAGAAGAAGCCTAACGTAGAGAAGGAGAAGCCGAAGAAGCGGCCGGCCAAGGTTTTGAGCATCGACAGTGACGATGACGACAGCATATTTGATAGTAAAAAGGTTAGTGACGGTCAGAGATCGGAATTTTCACGGCAAAATATAAGACTGTCGCAATCAACCTAGTGTTAACAATTTTTTATCGATATCGATAGTTGTGCAATAGGAGAAAAAAACGATCCACTAAATAAAAAAAAACATATTTAATACAGAATTTTAGGGCAGGTGATAAACGAAAAATTAATGATTATCTACTCCTATCACTATCACAGACCAAATAAAATGTCATGTGCTGCTGTGTGTACTGACGCGGACTTCGGAGAAGAAATTGCATCTGTCTCTATAATTTTATACAAACCTGACCTATTCCCTCGGAACTCCTATTGACCTCGGTTATTTCATTTTTCAATTAAGTCCGCGCAGGTTGTATACTTGGCAAGTGAGATGCTATTGTAATTATGTTTAAGTAATTTTGTTATTATTATTTGCTTTTTATAATCTACAAATTATTTGTTTATGCATGTAGTCCTATGTAGCTATTAGTGTGCAGTTTATTTATCTATCTAAACAGCGACCCGGGTGTCACCAACGGTGCTGGCTGAAAATCAGCGCTGGGGTGTTTTAAACGCCTCAGCATTATGCTGAGCCAGTGTCCGATTTGCAACCGCAATGACGCATTCTATCTTTAGCTTTTGTGTTGTCTTTTGTTTTGTAAAATATTGATTATTGATGAGTCTTGCGTTGTTGTAAATATAGTACATTGTTGTAGAGGCTGGAAAGTAAGCAATAGATAGATGAGTTTGTTTGAGGGCCGACGCGTAGCGGAGGCCCTCGAAAGTACGAGTCCATCTATTGCACTTTTGGCCGAGACTAAACATTGTGCTTTTCACGACTAATGCGAGGAAATCATCACCATCATAATCATCCATCCATCCATCCCGTCCATCCCGTCCATCCCGTCCATTGCATCCATCCATCCATCCATCCATCCATCCATCCGTCCATCCCGTCCATCCCGTCCATCCCGTCCATCCCGTCCATCCGTCCGTCCGTCCGTCCGTCCGTCCGTCCGTCCGTCCGTCCGTCCGTCCGTCCGTCCGTCCGTCCGTCCGTCCGTCCGTCCGTCCGTCCATCCATCCATCCATCCACCCAGCCATCCACCCATCACATGCAGCAGACGATTACGTTTGATTGGTCCAATAATGTAGTTTCAGCACGCCTGGAATGAAATTCAGAAATTATCTTTCAAAAAAAAAAAAATTATACGCGTCGACTTGAGAACCTCCTCCTTTTGTTTTCGTCGGTTGAAAAGTCGTATCGTATTATGAAATACTTAAACTGATACGTCCTGTTTTCGATGTACATATATAGGCAGTTTTGAGTACTGGATTTAGGTTATCTATGGCCACATTTTCGAGCAGTGTCGTGAAAAATGTATTTTCTTTCTTTCTAACATGCCCTCAATCCTACCGTTACAGGACAAGAAGAAGCCGAACCCCAAGAAGAAGGCCAAGAAGGGCAGCAGCGACTCTGAGTCCGACTTCCGCGCGTCCCCCCCGCCCGCGCGCGCCGCGCCCCGCCCCCGCGCGCGCAACAAGTACAACTTCAGCGACGGCTCCGACACCGACTAGCGCACGGAGACGCTCCAGGGTCAGTATTAACACAAGTGGCATCATTTACACAAGCTTTATAGGACCAGAAGAAGCCGAACCCTGAGGCACTGGTCCCACCGCCGACGATGAGCGAGAAGCGATTAGAGCTAGAAACATAAGAATAAATAAGAACATAGGTAGAAGGGAAACTCCCGCTCCGACCGGACTCAAAGGTATTAGAGCGGCCGGCCGTGACACCCTGACTGACTTCTCGCTTAGCGAGTAGGGTGAGTGGGGGTAAGATGAAAATCAGTGTAAGATAAAAAACACTTGGGTGCTACGAGTAGTTTTTCATCTCAAACTGCTTTTCATCTTACCCCCACTCACTATACTCTAATATCGTGACCGAGTCCGGCCGGAGCGGGAGTTTCCCTTCTACCTATGTTCTTATTTATTCTTATGCTAGAAACTAGAAATGAGTTGGCGAGCAGCGAGAAGCGAGTGTGTAGTTCAAACAGTTTTGTCGCTCGGCTATAAGCGAGTATTCAAGTACGACGGACGGAGGGCTTAAAAGTATTATATGTATTATATTATAACAAAACCTCTTCGCTTCCAGATCCAGTATTTTGTACATAGACTCGAAGAAAGGCAGCCCAGTGCCCGCTCCTGTTGTGTACCCCTCGGAATACGCCAATATTCCGTTCGAATCTGATTAGATTTATTTTTATACAGCCGACCTATTAGGATAATGTCCCGTGGACATTTTAGCACGACGGAATAAGTCCATAGACTCGATTTATACAAATAATTTTATAGAAAATAATTAACTCTTGATAGAGTTTAAATTAATGTAATTTTTAAATGTAGACCTCATCCGGCATGAGCTATGCGAATGAAATGAAAAAAAAATGTATATAATTTGATTTCTTCTCTTGTACGTTTAAACTTTTCTTAAGCCTATCCTATTCTACGGCATAAGTTTTTCTTATTAATTTATTGTGTCGATCCATTTCAAATTAAGATTTGTTAATTATTAAGTTTTGATAGGTTGAGTTTACTAGTTTATTCTGTGACTTCTTCGATTGCTCTCATTCCATTTAAATAATTATTTTGATAATAAAACAATTCTCATGTTCGTCAATTAATGTTCAAAAATTCTACATAATGTTAATAACTTAGATGAAATATGATTATTTTCAATATTTCAATATTAATTTCGTAGCCATCTGTTTTCAATGACATTGTAAATAAAAGAAGAATTTTAAAATGTTGTTTTTATTTTCCTCCTATTAAAAATAAGTTAGGTTTTATGGCAACTATGGAAGACTTACCCCCTGTTTCACCATCCATTGATCAAATTTATTTGACGGATAAATGTGATGCCGTCTCTGTTTGTTTTGTTCGAATAGAAGGAGACGGCATCACATTTATCCGACAGTTAAAATTAAACAATGGGTGGTGAAACAGCCCCTTAGTGATAACCTTATTATAACTGCCAAGATTTTTTTTGAGTCTTTAGGAAAATAATTGTTAAGTCCCGACAAGTGGTGGTGTTGGGGTTTAGCACGCAGCACGGAATGCTGAGCACCTGGGTTTGAATCCCAGCGCTGGTCTTTCTGGGTTTTTCTGTGCATCGATGTTTTACTACACTGGTGTGACTATGGTTCATTTTATTTATCCGTAGTCTGGTGTGATTGATTACCGTTTATTTTACCCGACCTATGGTCATAGTTCAGTCCAGAAAATAGGTAGGTTAGTCATGTAGTTTCTTCCGCCCGAAGGGCAAATCGCCTAGAAATAGGAGCCCCGCGAAGCGGGGCTCCCTCGAATTAGTTTACATTAAATATTTATATTTAGTCAAGGGTGAGTTGGACAATATTCGTTGTACGGGACTGTCCATATGCTTATCCTTATGGTCTTACCGGTAGGAGCATAAGGACATATTGGTCCTCGTGCTCCTACCAGTAGGAGAACCGAGTAGGAGCAAGTGGAAACGGGGAAACCTCCCCCCCCCTGCTCTAGCTGGTTTCGTTATAGGTAGGTCTCGGTCCATTCATTTTGCATGTTACAGGTCTATTCACTAGAGCTGGCACGAATGGATTGAATGAGCGAATGAAAGTGTCTGTGGTTAGGTTACCCATTTGAATACACTTCACACAAATATGAAAATGATATGCATCAGTCATTTTCCTACAAAAAATGTCAAAGTGAAGTGTTTCGTTCAATCCATTCGTGCCAGCTCTTGTGAATCGACCTGTACTTACAAATTAGACCTCTACCACAGAATATATAATAGTACTGACGTACAGAATGGAAACGGTCCGCCCCGCACCGATTCGAATTACCCCACCCCTCAAGGCGCAGATAGCCGGAAACCAGAAGAGTGCGCGCGCGATGTATGTAGGCGTACGCGTGTACAGACGTCGTCGTGCTTATGTACATTCAAGAACGCGTATTTGTACGTCGTGTCCGCCGCGTGCCTCTACTTAGCAAAATAGCACCATCAGGGTCGGACTCGGCCGGAAGGGCCCGGGTGGCTGACCACAAGCCTGTGGCCCGAGACTAGATGATGGTAGATTGGATACTATCGGAAAATACTGCCCCGCCCCCACAAAAGCCAGGCCCGTGACGCCGTGAGGCCCGGCTGGCAAATGTCACCTAGACTATATGGCCAGTCCGACGCTGAGCACCATCTCTACCTTATTAAGTTTGTTTGGTGAGTTCATAGATAGTGAATTCTAAAGATTAATTATTGTTGTAATTTAACTCTTTTTGTCAAGCCTAAACAGTTAGCTTGAACTTATGGCATTGCGTGATTGTTATTTTGTGATTGAGACTTTACTCTCGAATAAAGGATTTGCCACACTGGATGCGTTCTGCGGACGCGGTCAGGTCAAATTGACCGCAGCCCGCAATATGTATGAAACAACATTGTCGGTCTCTATATATTTTGTATAGATCCACAGACCGCATCCATTGTGGCAAATCCTTAAATGTGCTGTTTTAAGTCTAAAAAGACCAGGCTGTGAAGTCTGCAAAAATACTCAAATAAAATACTGTTATCGTTACAAAATTTTATTAATTACAAATAAATTTATTTTTAGTTAAAATCACATATTCAGATACAGGCGTATTAAAATAATATATTACTGGTATACTTTACATTCGTAAATATTTAATATGATAACGGTTTCAGTTCTCATTTTGAACACTTGCGATCACAAAACAAAAATATACTACTTAATGATTTTTACAATTGATAAAAAAAATACCGGAGCGAGAGGGCAACTTAATCTTCCACAATAAAAACCATGGTCTTACTCTACCGTATAACCGCTTCTCTTCAAGATAAATTTGGGTGGCTCACAAGTTTCATACAAAATGTTAACTTCATAAAAACATCGATATTTTGTCATGTAGGTATATACCGCATTAACATGTAAGTCGTATCATAATAAGTAATATGGCATTCGCTTTAAAGATTGTTAAATTAATATCTTATTTCTAATATTATTTACATTTATAATAATGTTATCTAAAACTACTACTAACATAAAATTACAAATACAAAGTTCAATAGACATGGCGTATTTGGGCAGTTCTATTTTTTCTTGCACCATTGTTAATAGGGAGTTAAAATTAGTCAGTTTGGTTACGCACATTTTCAAGCCTTTACAATAAATAAAAAACAACAAACAGGACAATTCTTCACTTCTTGTTTAAACATTGTTATACTTGTATGATTTGATACGTTTTTTTTTATTGTAAAGGCTTGAAAAAGTGCGTAACGTAACCAAACGGACTAATTTTATCTCCCTGTTAACTATTTCTTAATTGGGTACAAGGAAAAATAGAGATGCCCATTTGCCAAAAAATTATGCTTTACATAAATCATTGAACGTAAGTAACATGATAATGAATGCACTTAAATTTTGTTAACTTTGATTATCCATTTAAAAATTCGCTTGACTATTTCCAAATAACATGAAATTATTCGGACCAAGAGATAGTGACATTGTAAAAGAAACTTCGTAATTATACAAGAATCACAAACCACGAAAATGCTACATTAGCACAGAAATTTACAAAAATACACATAAAAATTCTATAATTATTTTGCACCAACGTCAACTTCAATCAAAGAAGTTATAACCTAAAAACAAAATGCGAAAGAATCGAATCGAAACTCCCGCGTAAATTCAAAATTCGAACGGTGCGTTCACGAAAATAACCTCAAAATGTTTAAGCTGCGTTCAATACCTGCTTAATTTACTTTCTCTGTCGGAGTATCCTTTAGCGCTTTCTCTATCTGAATATTTCCCGTTGTACTTATTATATCTATCACTATTTCCGTTTTGTCTGTAGGGCTTCTCGCTGGCACTGTAGTGTATTTCAGAAGGCCCGATGGTCTTGGACCAGTGGTGGGTCCAGTAGAAGTCATCTGGGTACCTCGGGTAGGGGTTTTCACGGCAGAGCACGACACAGTAAATGAGACTGCCCACTAGCGTGATGAACCCGAATATTAGGAAGACTATGCCTAATATCCTGAAAACAAAAAAAACTTAGTTACGGTCCGGCCGGTATAAAATGGCTGGTAAAGTATGGTTTTTTTTCGGTACAGTCGAGGTCAAAGATTTAATTTGTCTTCTGATAGTTTTATACTTACATACATAAGATCAAACATTAGGTAAGTCGAGTGACAACGTATCTCTGACCTTGACTATTCGAACGACGTTTTGAACTCTATGTAGGTAAAAAATGTTTAAACTTAAAATAATAAAATAAGTACCTACACAATTTCCATATGCTCGAATTTAATAAACAATTTTGTAACAGTTTTATTTTCGACTTGATACTGTTTATGGTGAATTTTCCAAATTTGGTAAGTGGTCAGTTTTGTGGTTAATTTTGACGTGCGATAAATTGATTGGTAATTATGATTTTATGCAATTGGAAAATAAACTAAACAAACAATGCAAAGGTGAGGTAATTTATAATTGTAGAGTTGTTGCAAAAACATACAAAAACATTTTACAATAGTCAACGGAAATCGAAGACCCGTGACCTTAAGGTGTTTTTGTACACCATTAAAATCATCATCAAGTCATGATGATAATTGGATTTAGTCATCGTTATAATTTGCAGTAGGTCGTCTTTTTCTGTTGCTGATGTCATGGCTGAGGTTATGTCATTTAACATGATAAAATTTTAGTGGTTTAAGTAGTGGTGGAGCGGCGGTTTTAACAGCAGGCTGAGTAGGTTGGATCCAACCTCGCGCGTAGGGTTTACGAAGTATGTGGCCGATTTAGTTAGGTACTTAAGTTAGAATATAACTATGGCTATACCAGGATGCATATTAAGCCATAATTTAGAATAGTCTTTTATGTTTTTTGCCTATTATATTTAAACAAACAAATATCTTTGTCTTTAACTATTCTTTCCTCTAAGTATTTGTCATTAAAAATATTACATTAAGTACTTAGAGTACTTGAAAGTTACTTTCTTTACATATCATTTTACACGGCCTGAGTAATATTCAAACAGATTAAGCTAGACTATTTTGATGTCACGGAATATCGTTTAGCTAACTCGGAATATGTCACAAATTTCTAGCACAGTTATTTGAACTATTTTTCCATGCAAATTGATTTTTAATGTTCACGAAACAAACGAATGAACACAAAGAGTAATGGTAAAGCTGCGCCAAGTTAATGTCGTTGTCCACGACAGCGTTATTTGTCATTGTGCTTTTGGGTTTGATATTAAATTATTTAGTTCCACTTTTGTCCGCCGGCAAAAGATAAGTTTGTGATGCGTTTTGTTGTCAAACTCATGATGTTTCGTGTGAACTGCGGTTTCGTTTGGAGATTTAGTTCTTATATAATGTAGCTTATGTTACTAAAAGGTTGCATTAGAATTACATAGTAGAATGATGTTGCCGGGAGTTGTGGTATATGGATTGCGTGTTAATGGATTTAGTTAGCTCAACCTCGTGACCCGAAAAATGTAGCTCTCTATTCAAAAGCTGCGGTTGGTAAATTACTTTACTCTCATTGGATGTTTATATTTTGGTTGAGGTTTTTGGGTAGGTATTTTAGTTCTTACGGATACAATACGGTTCTATTCCTACCTATTATCGGGAATGAAAGAGCTCTACACTATACGAAAAATTTAAATTCTATTTTGACAGCTGTCATTTCCATACTAGTTTTTTTTTAATATGGCTCTGTCCATTGGAAAGATATAAGATAATTGTGTCAGTGTTAAGTAAAAGACAATTGAAAACATGTCAGCCGTTGTTCGTATCCCCGCGTGTTGGCTATCGGCCAATGAATATCTATCATTGGATAGGATCATTACCCATAATATGCCCAGGGTGCACCGGCCGAAGCACTGCTCTTCACGGGAGGACCCAGAAGAGAATCGCAGCTCTTGGGCAATAATGGTAATTAACATTCTTTTGGTTTCATAAGTAATAGTTGTTGCTGGCAACACAGTTTAATCTGTACCTATAATGTTGGCAGAACTTCTTTTCTTCCCTTCTTCCGCTGCCTATGGTGATCGTATCAACGAATTGTGATTGTGTCTAACAATATAATTTCTTCCTCCTTGCATAAAATTTTACGGTGTTTTAGTTTGGTGTAATTAATAAACTCAGTGAACAGCAATCTTTCGTCTCATTTGAATCGGCCTACGAAAAATGTTACAGTCCACGCTCCAAACAATTGTTAGGGTGACGACACCAATCATAGAGAATTTGTAAAGGACAATATAGTACCTACCCAGTAATGGGCAACAAAGATTCAATGGCTTATGCCCACCATTCATGGACTTTGCCAATTATGACAACTAGATATCTCAGCATAGTGTTGATACGAGTAGTTTAAAAATGAAGTGTACGTTTCTTCAAATTTGGGTTTACAGAAAAAAAATGTCCATAATTAGTTCTATTACTGGTGCTGTCACCCTACTACTTTTTAGAAGCGTTTATCAATAAAAAGACTTCGAGATTTTTTATTTCTGATGCTAAAATAAACGACGAATACGTAATGATAAATACCACCTGCTGTGAACTAGTCCTTCCTTCTTTCTGTTAAAGCAGTGGTTCCCATCCCGGGGTCCGCGAGTATATGTATGGGGGTCCGCGGTAAACAGTTATAAGTACCTATTTTGTATCTGTAATAACTAAAATAAATACCTAATCCGATTTTTTTTGCTGTTTATTTCATTAAGGGGTCCGTGAAAACTGTGCTTGATTTCCTAGGGGTCTGTGGCTGAAAAAGGTTGGGAAACGCTGTGTTAAAGGGTTGCCTGGAAGAGTACGCTCTTAAGCGATAAGGCGGCCTATTGCTTACATTCTCTCTGTGTACCTGTTTTCTGTATCGCTTACTATTTCTGGTGTACAATAAAGAGTCATTGTATTGTAGGTATTGTATTGTATAAATGAGCGTTACCAGACGAAGAGTGGCTCGAAGAACTGCAGCACGATGACGAAGCCCAGGGTCACGAGGATGAGCCCCAGGTTCAGCAGCAGCATCAGGCAGCACATGCCCTTCACGTTGGGGCAGAAGGGGTTGGGGGCCGCCATGGCGTCCACCTTCACACCCGCCTGGAAAATTGGGAGTTTGTTTCATACGTTCTCAGCTATTTATAAGGGAAAGTTACGATGATTGGACCTGAAACTTTAAGGCTTTACTTTAAGTTTCAATAATAGAATGAAACAAGTCTATTATTTCTAACTCTTATGAATATTACAGCTGATGACCGCGGCTTCGTCCCCGCTGAAGTTCAACTTCTGTATCCCGTGTGTTCCGAAAATCTAAGCATAACGTCCATGATCTAAAAGCAATTGCAATTCTGCGTGGTGGTGGTCATTGGGATTTAAGTTAACGGACATGTTATTAAAGGATATTCGTAACACATGCTAAGGAGTGGAATTTGCTTTCTGTTTTTCCGGATTTGAACAATTTAGGGCCATTCAAGGCTATTAGGCGCAAGCCACACAGAAGAGACGTGGGACGAGAGCGCGTCGTCTCCGCCCCGTCTTTTCTGTCTGCTTTGGATCACGATGTTTCTATACATTTAGGCCCATACTACACGGGCGGTTTCCCGCTCGACGGAGCTACGCAGTGTAGTTTGCACCATACAACTTCCATGTAAAATTGTGTCTAGTGGCGGTTCAGAAGCGGTTTCCCGCGGCGGGAGAACCGCCCGTGTAGTATGGGCCTTAGCTTGAAAACTGATTCAAGGGGCGCCGCGTCTGCGATGCGCCCCCGTCCCACGTCTCCTCTGTGTGGCTTGCGCCTTGGGCTACAGTGAATAACAGTAACTGAACCAGTGTGAGTATCTTCTGCATTTACCATCAGTTAAGATGGGTTAATCGTTGGTCAGTTTAAATCGAAAAAAAATATGAAAGCTACCTTTTTAAAGAAAGAAAGAAAGAAAGAAAGAAAGAAATACATTTATTGACAACATCACAAGACACATCATCAATATTTTACAAAACAAAAGACAACACGAAAGCTAAAGATAGAATGTGTCATTGCGGTTGCAAATTTTTGGCTTCAGGAATGTTATACGCACGCAAGCGTGTTACTAATTGAGAGCGATTTTTAGATACATTTCGAAAACGGTATTGGGTATTGCGTCAAAACCATTTGAGTTAAAATACCTTCCGTATACGTTTTTATGCGTAGGTAGGATGTCGGCTTTTTTGTTATTTGTTAAAAATAGAACATTTCTGGGAATCTAGTGAAAAAGGGGTTAAGTCTGCAGAAATTGAATATCTATTTTCTAATTTGTGTGTAAAGGGGGTTAAGTCGAAATCAGCTGTTCAACTTCTGCAGAATTAACCTCTTTTTCACTAGAGTCCCAGATTTATTGTAATATTATTTAGGTACAAACCTTCCGTGAAACTTTGGAGCGGTGCGTGGAGGCGACAGAGGGCGCCACCGCGCTCCGGTACGAATACACGCTGCGCGGCGCACGCGACTGCCGGCTGTAACATACAAACATACATAAATTAGACAGTTTGTAATAATCAATATCAACACATCTTTGGTTATTATAATATGAAATTTGGTCAGGGGTCGGCTGTCTTTTAAGACAAAAGCCGGAAGTGACAATTTACAAAATTTCCCAGTTTTTCCCAGTTTTCGTTTCAATATTAGCTTTTTTTACAATATACAATTGCTTGCGTTTGACCTCAATCACGCCTGATGGAAAGCGAAGATGAGGCCTACGATGGAGCACGCTTGCCTAGTAAATGATCATTCACCATAGACTTGAATTTAGGGGAATAAGCAGGAAGAAGACAGTTGAGCACGGTGTTGCGCGCGCCCCAAGCAGTGCAAACCGTACAACAAATACGGGGCACTGCAACCGGTATACGCGCGCGCTGCACAACTGCTCAGACCCTTCCTCCAGAATTGCTTCTATAGGCAACAGGCCGGAACACGACGAGAGTCGCTTGGCGGCCTGGCTCAACCTATAGGGTGGTGACCAGCCGCGGCCGAAGCCTACCACCGGAGTTGTACCGCTCGTTTAGCACCACCCAGTCACATGTAGGGTCTCAAGGGTAAACCTACGGACGCGAGCGATTTCAACCCCCAAAGAATATTTTCGAGTTGCGATTCGGTCCTCAGTTCCCAGCTCAAATGAATCTCATTACATAAGTAGGTTTGTTTTTGGTGGGATACTTGTAAAATAATATGAAATTTAGCCGTGTGTGTTAAGTCAGTTCAGTGCTTTGACTAGCTGCAACCATTTGTTAATGACACAATGCAGATGACAGCATGACGGTGGGCCTGGCCAAGGTCGTTCGGTTCTATTCCTAGTCGTGATCTCACCCGACTTAACATGATTTATTAGATGTAAAAGTACCTAATCGTTATTGCATTGGTGTACGGATCCTCCATCAGGCGGAGGGCTCTAAACTGTTTATAAAAGGGAATTAATCCCTTTTTCCCTGAATGGCAGATTATTTAAATGGCAGATTCTGGTAATGGCAGATTCTTAAAACGGCAGATGTACGGTCAGCCAAGAAGGTGGTCTACCAGTTTTGACAAAAGTTTCTGTGAGATCTAAATATTGCTAAGGTTGACTTTTCTAACTGAGTGAAGTCTTTAGTCACTGTCATAATATTATTGCAAGGGAAAATCGACCTCGTTGTATTATGACGTGCAAATGAACTTCAACCGTAGGGTGGTAGACCATATTTTTGGCCGATGGTACACTTAAGTAGTAATAATTGAATTCGGCTCAAATTTTTCGAGTTTATTTTAAATAAACAAATTAACATAACTAAGTAGGTACAAACTTACAACAACCTCAACTTTCTTATTTTAACAAAACTAACTTCAGTCCTTTGAAGATTGTAGCAGGTTTTTCTAATTTTTTTTTTATTTGGTTATTTAAGTATCTATTTTGAGGAGAATGCAATCGTATGGCACCTCCTTAGTTATACTATGCTCGCCGCTGTTGATCTTGAAACCTACCAATTCCATTCTACGTATTTTGGAGGTAACTGTACAATATCTGCCGTTTTAAAAATCTGCCATTACCAGAATCTGCCGTTTAAATAATCTGTTATTTCAAGAATCTGCCATTCAGGGAAAAAGGGAAATTTAGTTGTTGCCCAAGACTCCGTCTGCGAAGAATACTTAGGTGTATAAAAAATAGCCTACGACCTATTCTCAGACCTGCCAAATATAGAGGAAAAATTTGATAACAATCGGTCCAGCCGTTTCGGAGGAGTTCGATAACAAACACCGTGACACGAGATTTTTATATATTAGAAGAGAACCTACAAAATTGAAGGGCGAGTCTAACGAGAAAATTTTCTGTGACCGTATTTTTCTACCCCAATTTGCTAGTCATTCCAGCCTACGTACGCACGTAGCGTACGTTTACGTCCCACTGCGGGGCATAGCCGCCTCTTAGAATGAGAGGGTTTGGGCCGTAGTTCCCACGCGGGCCCAGTGCGGATTGGGAACTTCACACACACCATTGAATTTCTTCGTAGGTGTATGCAGGTTTGCTCACGATGTTCTTCACTGTAAAGCCCATGGTAAATTTCAAATGTAATTTCGCACATAAATTCCGAAAAAATCAGAGGCGAGCCGGGATTTGAACCCACGACCCTCTGCTTGAGAGGCCATTGTGATCCGCTAAACCGCTAGGCCACCACGGCTTTTTTTTAAAGATTTGATCAACTCGTTAATTTGTACAGCCTACGTGGCTAAGATAGTTTTCCTTTTAAATCCGTCATTTTAAAGTACAGCCGTGAATTATTTTTCATTTTGAAGCAAAGAACTCTAACCCGTTTAGAAAGCCCGACAACAAATTCCTTTCATAACTTTTTCACTACGCTTCCCCACAACAAGTACTTCGGTTTGACTCTTGACAAATTTAAAATACCAACCGTAATTACCCCGTCATTCAATTTAATCAAAAAACTCATAAATCCTCGGCCGAACATTTTATCCCTTCAAGTCGTGTCCACGACCAATCGACTAAAAAAAGGACTTAACAAGCCCCGAACACAATGGACGGGCTGGACAAATATTTACTTCCGAATTAATGTCAAAGCTTGTTAGTAAAAAGCTTAGAAAGCTCGAAGCACTCGAAGTGGTACTATTGGATGCGATGATGTGAACTCGAATGAAAGTCACGGCAGTTGGCAGTGCTTCCATAACAACTGAGGATAGCGGAGATGCGTAGAATCCGCCTAAACTATAGAACTAATAACAGAAATTTGCTAAAAACGATCTTATGGCTAAAAATTTCTTTCTACCAGCTTACTCTGTAGCAAATTTAAGTAGGGGAGACCGGGGACAAAACTAACATTTTTCACTTTTACCTCATTATCTGGTTAAGCGTAATATTTTTGATGCAATTAATATGGCTATCTATAAATTTCGTTATGCTCTTCAAATTGATGTCTTTATTTACCTAATTATTACTTATTTTGTGTGAAAAATAGGGACTTAAATAAATTCGCCTGTTGTTACTTTCGACCCCGATACATTGCCGAAAGTAACAGGATAAAGAAGTTGTTGTAAATATGAGATGAAGTATTAAATTAATAAGTTATGTATCAGAAAACATAAAATGAGCAAAAAAAAAATATTTGCACTTTATAAGTATATGAAACTATTGAAAAAGTATTTTTTTATGAAAATAATCAAAAAAATAACATTTTGTTAGGATTTATTGTCAGTCTAGGAAATGACATGTTTTTTTGGCGAAAGAATTATTTTTTCTATTCAAACTAAGTATTTGGTAACAGTGTTTGTTTTGGACACACACAGTTTTCATCATAATGTCTGTCTATGTTACTTTTGTACCCTGCCACATTTTTGTCAAAAAATTAAAGCTAGCCTTGAAGTGGAACGTGATTGACACAAACGAACTCATAAACACCGTGTAATCCATTTAATCAAGAAGTCCATTTAGTCATACAAATATTCATATAAAAATCATTATTTTAACAATATGAAAACGTGACATGAATGAAAGTTAAGAAAGTTATTTTTAGTTCGTGAAATCACGTTTTGTCCTCTAGCTCAAAGTAGCAGCGCGGAGCACCGACAGCGGCTGGATGCAAGTAAGAGGGGTGGAATCGACTGTCATATGACTGCAGCGAAGAGGTGTTTCGACTATTGGATAAAACTACAGAGCCTTTGTTACTTTTGACCCGCTGTTACTTTTGTCCCTGGTCTCCCCTAATTGCTCAAAAGAAAAACGATTCTGGCCGAAATAGTGCCTCTAAAAGGTTATCCGTGGTAGCCTAGTGGGATCATGGCTTCTCAAGTAGAGGATCGTGGATTCGAACTATGTACGTAAGCTTGCGTCTCTTGAATTTTTTGAAGTTTATTTGCAAAATTACGTAATTAAACCATGAGCAATCTGGCAAAGGAAAATATCATCTGGAACCTTGACACCTGCTAAGAAATTCAATGGTGTGTGTGAAGTTCCCAAACCGCACTAGGTCCGCGTGGGGGTTACAGTCCAAGCCCTCTGAGATGAGCCCAGCAGTAGGACAAATACCGGGTGTTACATTTAGATAGGTCAGTATGGGCAAGTCTGAAATTATAATACAAAAAACCACACACTCGCATGAAAACACAGTAAATCAAATCCATACACAGCACTGAATTTTTGGAAAAATTTCTCACAAGTATACCTATGAGTCTTATATTAACCTGATGTTAGGCGAGTCTATGGTGAGTTCCAATAGTAACACACCATCTCGCCAGCCGCTAATAAAGATTTATACCAGTCTCAATGAAAAAACGAATCCGAAGATCAAAGACGTGAGCCCATAAAAACTGAAAATACCTATTTAACTTCTTTTTGTTGGGCCGTCGAATTGATTTTAGAAAACGTCCCGTACGACGGTAGGGATATAAAGCTAAGTGGTTAATAAATAAATAATGGTGGTGATTTGTATTTCGTATCCCGTCGTGTAAGTGTTTTTATAATAAAGTGTTATTTATTACAGTTAGCGGGAACGCGGATTGCATGAGGAGCGTCGTCTGTATTCCAGATAAATACAACCTAGGGCTCTCAAGGGTGTGATTCCCATCTTCCAACCTAGCTATCCAACCCAGGTTGGATATTGGGAACTCACACTACTCACAGTGCCATCTTCCAACCTGCCTCGGGTTGGATAGTGGGAATATAATTGATTATTAATTTTTCTTCCCATCTTCCAACTTAAAAAAAAACAAAACTGCTTAGGTACATATAATATTTATTCCTTTTTAAATGTTCCGTTATATGTTTTTTTAATCTACATAATTGCAAATCATCAATCATTTCGCTTGAATAACCGCAGAAAATAAACAATGTAAACGGAAACCACTTTTTTATGTTGGGACAAAATCTGCGCTAAATACAACCTAGGGCTCTTCAAGGGAGTTATTCCCATCTTCCAACCTAGCTATCCAACCTAGGTTGGATACTGGGAACTCACAGTGCCATCTTCCAACCTGCCTCGGGTTGGATAGTAGGAATATAATTGATTATTAATTTTTATTCCCATCTTTCAACCTGTACTAAAGTACAGTCACTAACAAAAAAAAACAAAACTGCTTACATATAATATTTATTCCTTTTTAAATGTTCCATTATATGTTTTTTTAATCTACATAATTGCAAATCATCAATCATTTCGCTTAAATAACCGCAGAAAATAAACAATGTAAACGGACACCACTTTTTTTATGTTGGGGCAAAATCTGCGCTAAATTTTAAAATTACCCCTTAGTAACATCTGCCTAGAGAAATATTCCTCTATTGTAACTTAACCGACGACCGACGACGACCTGGTTAAGGTTGCGGGATCGCGTTGGATGCGAATGGCTCAGGTCCGATCTGTTTGGCGAGCCTTCCGGTATATATGCATATGTTCAGCAGTGGACGTCTTTCGGCTGAAATGATGATGATGATGATGATGATGATGAAAATATAGACCTATTGAACTTTTTAAAAAAGTATTACGAACTTCAAGATTTCACCATCCTTTACAATTCTCCAAGTACTACTTACATAAAAACATTAACAATGTGAGAGCCCCATAAAAACCCAAAATTAAGGCAAGTACAGTTCTCACGACAAAAAGTTCAAAAAACTTAAAAACCAAAAGTCAATATTCGTGAGGCTAGCTGCGGGACGTATCGGTTCACTTTATCCACGACCTTGGTAATCGTAATTATATGAATAACGTGTAAAGCGAGGTATAAAATACTAGGGAAAAATATCAGTGGTATAAATATTAGTGAGTATTTTTAAGGGACCAACAAAACCGTTGTTTCGAAACCTTTGAATCAATTTATAAAGTGTTGTTCACAACTTCATACGTGTTTAACAAGAACTTGCTCTTTACTGCGTATAGTTTTAAAAGTAACCTATGTTAATCTGAAATTTTTAGGATCGCCCAGAAAATTTGCTTTGTGTATAAACAGCTGTTGTCAAACAAGAACAAGCCTATCACCACCACCACCTATGGCTTCTCAAGCAGAGGGTCGTTGGTTCGAACCCAGCTTCGCACCTCTGAGGATTTTACGTGCAAATATTTGAAATCAGCTCGATTGGCGATCGAATGGCGGAGGAAAGGGGAGGCCTTTGCCCAACAGTGGGACATATTTCAGGCTATAAAAAAATTACCATGAATTTTGAGGGGAAGAAAAACATCATGAGGAAACCTGCGAAGAAATTCAATGGTGTGTGTGACGTTCCCAACCCCCACTGGGCCCGGACGCGAGGGAACTACGGACTAAGCCCTCTGATTCTGAGAGGAGGCATACGCCGAAATGATGATACAAACAAAGTTTACCTCCTTGATATCTTAACTAAGTATATTATATGCTTGAGAATTATATTGCTCTATTTGTTCGGTAAATAAAGACTTCAGTTGATATAACTGGACTGTCTGGACTCTACATTATTCTGCCTACATTTTTTTTAGTAGTCATTGAAATTAATTAAGTATCAGTGATTAAGGTGATTCTAATTCGATGGCGGGATGAACTGGATTTCTTCTTGCAGCGGACAGAGAGCAGTGGAAATGTTGGGGGAGGCTATTGCTCAGCAGTGGGACAGAATAGGCTAATAATAATAATAAATAATCAGTGATTAAATTACACTGTCTCAGAATCCATTTCTATGTAAAATTAAATAAAAATTATAAATAATAAAGTTGTGTAGAAGTCTAAGCTAACGCTTTTGACGCGCAGTCGCAAAGTTTTCACTTTGCTTTTGCTACTCAAAAATCTCAAGTATTGTCAACAAAACAACATACCAAGTATAAATACTACCTAATATTTCGCTGCGTGACGAATCCTCCATTAGGGTAATTTCCCCACGGGACAGTTTTTGTCTCAATTCTCGAGCATGACGGGAACTATTTTTAGTGAGTTACGATGGAAAACGCATTTAATGACGTTCACGATAAGTCACATTTTCCATTGTACAACGACATTCAATTCATTCCTCATAAACCTACAGGATGGATATAATTTGAACTACAGCGTAACTACTATAGATATTCTTATTTTAACGACCGCTTTAGCCTAGTTGGTAGTGACCCTGCCTACGAAGCAAGAGGTCCTGGGTTCAAATCCCGGTAAGGGCATTTATTTGTGTGATGAGCACGAATATTTGTTCCTGAGTTATGGATGTTTTCTATGTATTTAAGTATTTATTTATCTATATAAGTATGTTTATCGTCGTCTAGTACCCATAGTACAAGCTTTGCTTAGTTTGGGACTAGGTCGATTTGTGTAAGATTGACCCCTAATATTTTTTTTTTTTTTTTTAGTTGGAACAATCAAAGTACCAAACTTTGGGATAGATTATCCGTAGGTACTCTAGTTTCATTCTTTTTCTTCCATCCCGCGGGATACCTATAGATATGCAATTTCCCGGAAAAAAGTATCCTCTGTCCTTGCCAGGGTGTTATACTACCTTCATACCAAATTCATCTGACCACGACGACCAACCAAACCAAACGACCAAACGAGCAAACGGCCTAGTGGTTAGAGAACCTGACTACAAAGCTTGAGGTTCCGGGTTCGATTTCCGCTTCTGGGCAGATATTCTTATGAAAAATACGAATGTTTGTTTTCAGCCGAAAGACGTCCACTGCTGAACATACGCCTCCCCTAAGGCTCGCCAAACAGATCGGCCCCGCGCCATCTGTATCCAACGCGATCCCGCAACCTTAACCAGGTCGTCGCTCCATCTTGTTGGGAGGGATATAGATAGGTTTTAATTCCGAAAAATTGCATAACTCCCGTGGGATAGCGATAAACGACTTTTAGCATTAGAAAGAAGGTAAGCGATGTTGACGTGTCTTTTTAATGAAAAAAACTTTTGAAAAATAAGTCACAGCTAATATGTAACAATTTGAAAGGAAATATGGTCATTTGAAACCGTTTTGGTTTCATAAGTAATAGTTAATATTTTTTTCAAAAGCGTTTTTCAATAAAAAGACTCATCAACATTGTTTACCTTATTTCTAATGCTAAAAAAAACGAAATTATAAACCACAACAACATTATATTGCGGCTCGTGAACTGTAATCTCTTTACAATTTGTACTAGAGTAACAATTGACGACACGCAAATAAAGTGACATTAAAACAATTTTATTTTGCGGCTCCCAGACTATTGTACTGTACTATTTGCTAGGTAAGAAATAGTTGACGCGCCGCAATATAATGATGTTGTGGTTTTCAATTCTAAATTAAATGAAGTATAGTTGATGTCAATATTTTTAAAGCATCAAAAAGTATGTCAAAATTACGTCATCCTGTACAACGGACCCTTTGAGGCGCCGCCGGTAATCGTCCGACGTGTCGTGACGTGCTCGTGCCCGTGTCGTGACGACTTTCGGAATAAGACTGTGACACGTCACGCCTGTGGTTTTGACTTTTGAGGTTAGGCGAAATGACGGTAAGTGAAGACGTTCTCGATTTTCGGCGATTGTGTGTTTTTGGGCTACTGCGATTTGGGTTAGGTTAGTTAGGTAAATTTTGAATGCAAGCTTTTTTGCTGACTGTACTTTTTGTTGACTGTACTTGGGTCAATCAACTTTTTTTTGTCAACGATTTTCTGTTACTTTCTATGAAAACCGAAATAATTAAAAAACTGATTATTTTTCCTTATTTAAAGTATACTTTTCAAAACTCTAGATTTTTGTAGTCAATAATATTTATTTTATTTTGTTTAGCTTCTATTTCGCGGGTGACCCAGGGGACAATTTTGTCCTCGAAATTTGTATGAAAATAGTGGTATGTCCCCTGAGCCACCGGATTTTTTTATAGAAATACTTTTTTTTTGGTTTTCACATACGCACTATGATAAACAGTTTATCTAATTACTACAAAATCATGGTTTCACTAACCAGAGATTACTGAGTTACTTGTAAAGGAGTAAATAGAAATTTACAAGAAAAAGTTGATTGACCCACTTGCATTGTCATCCAGCCTACATAAGTATACCAAATTTCAAGTAAATCCGACCACTGGAAGTGGGTCAAATTGAACTTCCAAGATTTGACCTGTACATACATAATAATATATGCATATACAATACATACCTACATTGCAAGTTAATAAAAAACTTTTAAAAAACGCGGCATTTTCCATTGAGATAAACACGATTATTGGTACAATACCAAAATTTACGATTATGTATGACAATGATGTGACACATAATAAACGAAAAATTATGTACAGTCAGCAACAAAAATATGAATACACCCAAAGTACCAAAAATATGCATCCACGACTCTATTACCAGGGCATAAAGGCGTGTATACATATTTTTGGTTCTTTAAGTGTATTCATATTTTTGTTGCTGACTGTACTTAGGTACAAAGGTGTCGGACGAACTCGCCTCAATAATCTCCTTGTAGCGAATAGCTATAAATGGAAAACTCTTTACTGACGAAATTTAAAAGATAAATAATAATAGGACGTTATGAAGGACCTTTTACACTGGTTCAGCCATTAAATTTAATTATTGAATTTCTCAAAAATAGTAAGAGTTAAGACACCAGTTGCTTCGAGAAAATATAAAAAAAGCCGGCCAAGTGCGAGTCGGACTCGCGCACCAAGGGTTCCATACAAATTTATATGTATCTATGAACATCCAGTCTTAGCAGACCCCTGCTCCTAAGCAAAATGTGCGCAGTGTGGGATCATTGTAGATTGGTTTATGATATAGACAGACAGATAATCCAATTTTTCCTTTATCTGTGCTATAAGGCCTTGCTTTGTACCAAATTTCAAGATTCTGAGTTCACGGGAAGTACCCTGTAGGTTTTGATTCTCTTGCGAGTGTCGAAAATGTGCGTTGGTTACTGATATAGACAGACAGACAAAAAAATTTATGCTTTTCGCAATTTTTCCTTTATCTGTGCTATAAGACCTCTTCGTACCAAATTTCAAGATTCTGAGTTCACGGGAAGTACCCTGTAGATTTTGATTCCCCTGCGAGTATCGAAAATATGCGGAAATTTGCGGCATAAACGGCTGTATCTTTTGATTGCGTTGGCTTAGATGTTTGATTTTTTCTCAGCTCCAAGGGACAGTAGACTTGAGTATTTGATATAAATTTCAGCTTGATACCTCCACGCGTTCCTGAGAAAAAGGGTCTTGACAGACAGACGGACGGACGGACGGACAACAAAGTGATCCTATAAGGGTTCCGTTTTTTCCTTTTGAGTTACGGAACCCTAAAAACGATGTAGGTAGGTACATAGATAGGGTGAGATGATGATGATCATGATGAATTTTTAAAAAGCTATAATGAAAATTAGCTACAGTAACTTATATTCTTTAAAGGTACCGACCCTAAAAAAACTGGCAAGTCTCTCTATACTCTACTACCTTTTCCACACGAATACTTCCCACATATACAGACAGTTGTACCTTTCTATCTAAATAACACAATCACAGTAAACTCCAAAGGTTATCTTGGCACTACTTCTGACTCGGGAAACCTCCGCCCGGTCGTCTATAAATCGACCCAGGTTCGATCCCAGACAGCGCGATTTATGTCCGTTTGTCTGTTTACGATGTAGATGTGCCGGTTAGGCAGACAGTCATATTCTGCGGTTTGTATTTTGTGGCCCGGTCTGATCGTTCGAAGATGCATTTACGAGGTTTACATTTTTAGAGACAAAAATATAATAGGTACTACAACTAAGTATCAGTAAATAAATATCTTATTTATTATTCATTAAAGTTAGGTTAGGTTAAAACTTAAGTAAATATAATGCACAGAATTGATATACAGGGTTATTTTTAATTCACTGACATCCTCTTAACCCTGAATTCCTAACACTCAAACAATAGAGCCATGTTGTAGCTAGCCGCTGCATCACGAATGGGCCGGCTCGTCCGGGGCAGTACCACCCTCTCACAGAACACCGGCGTGAAGCAGCAGTAATACTGCTTGCGTTTCGTACGGTCAGTGAGAGTGACGGGGGCCCAATACCTCACCCCTTCCCTCTCCCCCTTCCCCTATTCCCTCTCCTTTAGGGCCGACAACGCACTGGCATCGTGTAAAGCGCTGCGGGTGTCTATGGACAGTGGTGTTCATTTAACATCAGGTGACCCACTAGTTCGTTTGTCTGGCCTATCTATCATAGAAAAAAAAAAAAAAAAAAATAGTTATTTGTTATACAAGGGGGGAAAGTTGTATTTTACCTGCGAGTGTCCATTTGAAACACAAGCTATCGAAAGGATTCTATGATTGACCACGAGCGAAGCGAGTGGTTCAAAAATAGAATCCTTTCGATAGCGAGTGTTTCAACACACGAGACGTAAAATAACTTTTCACCCGTGTATAACACAAAACTTTTCACCTCACTACATAGAGGAAAATAAGAAAAAGGGTTTGTACTATCAATTATTATTTATTTATTCACTCAAAATAATTAATTGAAAAGTTTTGACTTAAGTTTTTTTTATTATTTCGGATGCGTTTTGTTCGCACATCGACTTACTTGGACTGTCAGAACATTTTATCCGTTGAATGCTGATATTTATGAATTAAAATAAAGTTGTAAGACTGTATTTAGTGTTTTTTACTCGATGCAATTTATTAATTGTGATGTTAAAAATTCAGCACTTTTAACGTTTTACGTTTTGTTAGCTGTCAAATATCACGTAAGCTACCTTCAAATGTCAAAACTCTTTCTTCACATGTGGATAAAAAGCGATTTTCTCAATAGATGTCAAACAAACAAAAAGGGCTTTCCGAGCTAGTGAGGTGAAAATATTTTTTGTTTTACGACTTTTTAAAATTAAGCACTTTTTTTCCCATACAAATACACAGAGTATCGTAAAAATAAGAGGAATTCTCAAATTTTCAAAACGTTATTACACCAAAAATATTAAGTTATGACAAAAGCCGTAAAACAAAAAACATTTGTTTAACTGGTAGGAGTTTAGGGTTAAAAGGATGCTAGTGAATTACAAATAACCCTGTATAGAGCTTAAGCTATTTTTGAAATTTAGAATGTCAATTTGTTTATACGGACACTACATACAACAGAAGGAAAAAAATCGTGAAGCCCCCTACACCTCACACCTCATACACCTGCGAAGAAATTGAATGGTGTGTGTGAAGTTCTCAATCCGCACTGGGCCCGCGTGGGAACTACGGCCCAACCCCTCTCATTCTGAGAGGAGGCTAGTACCCTGCAGTGGGACCTAAATATGCTGGGATAATGACGTTGACCAACAACAGGTCATTTTCTTAAGTTTTTCACCTATACCAACTTATTTATTAAAGTTACCTACCAACTTACATAGCAAGATGTGTGATGCTTGGTAAAAGCAAATAATTAAAACAAAACGATACATAATTCCTTCCTGTTACTAACAATTTATGGATCTAGGAAATCTGAAAATAAATTATTTTTATTTCATTTTATTTATAATGTTTAGTAGTCAATCATATCATAGATGTATAGATGTTACCTTATAAAGTAAATACATCATTAATGGTCCTATTTATTTCTTTTACTTTTTTGTGCATTTTTTTCAATTTTTAGTAATTTTTTTATGTCATTTTTTGTAAATTATCTAGGTACTGCATATTTAAAATTCCGTCTGGCAACACTAAAATATACTTAAGCCTTTATGTAAGCAGGGGCATCAAGAGGTCAAAGAGGTGTGATAATTAAACCTAATAGTAATTAGCAATAGCAAATTTTATTGCAGCATATTTTATGGCTCCCGTTTTATTGCCAATAATCATCTTTCCCGTTAAATATTTTTATTGCTTACACCCTGCCTTTCCCTGAAGCCCTGGTAGTCTAGCGGTTTGACCTTAGCCTTTTAAAGCAGAAGGTCCGGGTTCAAACCCGGCTCTAAGTTTTTCGGAATTTATATGCGAAATTAAATTTGAAATTTACCATGACCTTTACGGTGAAGGAAAACATCGTGACCTGCAAACACCTGAGAAGAAATTCAATGGTGGGTGTGTGTGAAGTTCCCAATCCGCATACCCGCGTGGGAGCTACAACTCAAGCCCTCTCATTCTGAGAGGAGGCTTGTGCCGTGCAGTGTAGTGATCACTTAACATCCGGTGAATCCGCTGGTCGGCTTTTATATAAAAAGTCGGTCAAGGTTCCGTATAAAATTGAATGTAAATAGTTCGTTAGTAAAAGATTAATCGAAAAATAGTAGATCGTACAACAAGGCGAGGGTGGATAGACACGTCGACGGTAAAATGGGTTTATTGCTAGAGTTTTACACTCTGCTTTTCATTTCGATTGCAAGGAAATTAAACAGCAACATTTGAAATTAAATTTAAAAGCTCTTATTTTTCATGCATTGCAATTTCTATAATAATGTACTAGATTTGTCTAGTTTATTAATTTCGTAATATAAAATACAAGTTTCATAAAAAAACAATAAACTCATAAATTTTAATTCATTTCTAAAAAAATAATTTCTATTGATTGTGGCTGTTTGCGGCTGATTGCCTTGGTCTTAGCGAAGATTTTACTTTATGCACAAGAACATAAAAAGCTATTAGCATTCTTTAGACGTAAAGAACAACTTTACGATTATGCGAAGTGATTTTTTATTCGAGAACAACAAATTAACAGTTTTCGGATTTTTCCCTTTATTTGTGCTGTAAGACCTTCCTTCGTACCAAATTTCATGATTCTAGGTCTGGGAAGTACCCTATAGGTTTTGGTTGGTACCCGTGCGAAATGTTAAAAAATAAGGCTCAAATGGATTGCGTTGACTTAGAAGCTTTATTTTTTTACAGCTTCTAAGGACCGCAGACATAATTTTTTGATGTTAATTTCAACTTGAGACCGCCACACGTTCCTTAAAAAGGCTCTTGACAGACAGACGGACAACAAAGCGATTCTACAGGGTTATTTGTAATTCACTAGCATCCTTTTAATCCTTGACTCCTACCACTTAAACAAATGTTTTTTGTTTTACGGCTTTTGTCATTACTTAATATTTTTCTTAATAACGTTTTGAAAATTTGAGATTTCCTCTTATTTTTACGATACTCTGTGTATTTGTATGGGAAAAAAGTGCTTCATTTTAAAAAGTCGTGAAACAAAAAACATTTGTTTGAGTGATAGGAATTCAGGGTTAAGAGGATGTCAGTGAATTAAAAATAACCCTGTATAAGAGTTCCGTTTTTCCTATGAGGTACAGTCCAGTGTAAAAATATGGGTGCACAGTGCACACAACTTGCTCATAAATATGTCCCATAGCTCTTATGTCGTCGAATTAAGGTATAGGTATATAACGATGGGAGGATTAAATCGATACTTATTTTTGCACTTGACCGTACGTAACTTTAAGGCCGCACCGAGCTTCTTGCGGTAATCGATATTAGGTATTCTATACACTCGTGTATGTGTGCGTGAGAGCGGCTAGAATCAAAGCCGTGTGTAAGCGCAAGCGACACAAGTTCTCCATACGATGGCCACTAACTATACGGACAAGGGGGAAGCAGAGCTAAAGCTTTGCTAGTAGGTAACGATAAAGTAAGGGATTAAACGACCGAATAGCCTAGTTGTTAGAGAACCTGACTACGAAGCTTGAGGTCCCGGGTTCGATTCCCGGTCGGGGCAGACATTTGTGTGAATAATACGAATGTTTGTGCTCGAGTCTTGGGTGTTTAATATGTATTTAAGTATGTATCTATCTATATAAGTATGTTTATCCGTTGTCTAGTACCCATAGTACAAGCTTTGCTTAGTTTGGGACTAGGTCAATTGGTGTGAATTGTCCCGTGATATTTATTTATTTTATTTATTTATTTAAATGAATGGAATGGGATGGGTGGTGGTGTAGGGGTTTGGCACTCAGCACGGAATGCTGAGGAACTGGGTTCGATTCCCAGCGCTGGTCTCTTTTTCTGGTTTTTTTCTGTGTATCCATGTTTCAGTTTGAATTTAGTATGAAAATACCTATATGGACCGTAAAAGTAAAAAATTTGGAGTTGAAAAATAAAAATACAAAAAGACTCCAAAAAACCAATCTTGATAAGATTGCTTAAGAGCGCCATCTCTTGTCCGGGTGAGCGGATAGTTCCGAAGGAGTGTTGACGTTTCTCAATGAGAACATTAACATAGATGTCACTAGTGTCACTGCGTAAGTGACTATAGAAAAACAAACTGAAAAATGTCGATATATAGGAAAAATTTGTGTCTAAACTCCTGACCAGTGGTGGTGTAGGGGTTTGGCACGCAGCACGGAATGCTGAGGACCTGGGTTCGATTCCCAGCGCTGGTCTCTCTTTCTGGGTTTTTTCTGTGTGTCCATGTTTCAGTTTGTATTTAGTATGAAAATATTATGGAATAAATGCGCCAAAAGCTCGGTAGGGCCTTAAAAAGTGAGCCGATCCATAGACGCGCGCGGCGGCTTCTAAATCCCTACGCACGCCCCTTACAGCCGGCGCAGAGTGTGGCCGATGGGGCCTATCTCGCAGATGATCTAGGCCATATCAGAGCTAGCATCCAGTCCGCTAACCTATTAATTTAGCGACCGTTAGTCCCGCCCGATGCCAACGGATCGAGCAACGTGTCGAATTACAGGGTGGAGCTGACGGGCGGGTTGAACGCAGCGGTTTGAACGCTTGATGGACGAGTGTTGTGACATGTAACATGACTGCTGACGATTGGAAATTGCTGCTGTGTGGCCAAGAAGCTGTTGTTGTACAGCATCTTTTTCTACACATTTTGGAATCATAAATGTCATTACCTAATCTCCAACGTTAAAATAAAAAAAATAAAAAAATCGAGTAACGTAGACTGACACTCACATACAATATTACAAGTTTAAGGTTAGTACAAACAGACAATTTAGTGCTATATATGTCCCACTGATGGGCACAGGCCTATCTTCTCAGAATGAAAGGGCTTGCGCTGATTCCCATGGGGGCTCATACGGAAAACCTTATGGTAAATTGCAAATGTAAGATATGTAGATATTACCTATTACATACTGACGCACGCTGATCTTGGGCACCAAATATATTATAATACATTTTGCAGTTGCCTTTGATAATGTTCAAACGTAAACTTAAAGCTTGGCTTGTGCAAAACGCTTTCTACTCTGTAGCCGAATATTTTTCCTGTTTTGACTTAGATTAGAATACTTAAAATTGACATTAGTTATGATTTACCTGCGGATTATTGTTTAAATTGGCTTAGTTATAGTTTGCCTATAAATCATTGTTAAAATTTACATGTCACTATAATGAACCGTAGTTTAATTGTAATGTTTAGTAATATTTACTGTAAAATTTTGCATGCCAGATACTGGCGAAATATGTGAGCCATTATATATGATTGTTGAGCCATCTTCTGTACCATATTTCAAGCGAAATAAAGTTATTTGTATTTGTATTTGTCAAGCAGCTTTTATGATAACCAGTTGCATTAAAATTGATACTATGCGCATATTATTTTAAATAAACAATATTGTAGAGAGAGAGAGTACAAAGGATAAATTTTGCCATCGAGTTACAAAAAATTGGCTGTTATTTCGTAAAAAAAGTCTAGAAAACGAAATATGAGAGTTAATGACAGACGAAAGACCACTGTAATATTAAGGTTAGTACTTAAGAGGGTTGTACCAGCGAAGACTTCAGTCACTATCGAATGGTAAACAGATATCTATATGGTATACAGATAGCCCTGTAATAAAAACTGCATGGGTATGGTGACTGAGTCTTCGTTTGTATATTTTATCTTTTTATTTTTAGTAAAGTTATGTACCTAGTTAGTAAGCATCACTTGGCACAATAATCTTATTGTCAGAACGTGACGCCAACAAACTGTTTCACAGTTTGGCGTTTTTTAAATATATTGTTATGTATGTGCTAATATTAAAAAAAAAAAAAAAAAGTAGTAAAATAGCTTTAAATAATCCTTTTCGTGTTTTCAAATTTATTATTCTCAAGTCATTTACACCTTGATAAGTTAATTTTAATTTCCTTCACCATGACTAACATTAATGTTTTTATTATTTAAAAACGCCGCGTCTCTACCGCCTGTCTGCACCGCGGCCCCTCAAACAAAACCTTTGCATAAACGCGGCAGATTGATAGCAAATTACTCATAGTGAGCACCGGCGCTCGCGCAGCCATCGCAGCCGTCCGATAATTCCATACAAATAACATGAAAACGCTTGTGCTACTTAGACAACAAAGCTATGGAATCTACTACTTGGGCCAGTGGCATCTCAAGGAAGTTCCGAGTTGAGTCCAGCTCACACCTCTAAAGGTCCATGGCCAGAAATGTTAGTAACATAATATTTCTATAACTTTCTTCCTGTAACTTTCAATGAAAAGCAAAAAAACCGGCCAAGAGCGTGTCGGACACGCCCAAGATAGGGTTCCGTAGCCATTACGAAAAAATCAAGTAATATTTTTCTAAGGATTTCGTATGTGTACGGAATCTTCCAAGTTTAGGTATGTTTTATACGTTAGGCTACTATTAACTACAAATAATTCCCAAGCAATCTTAGCCGCTATAATTTTCCTTGTAAATTTAATAAATTTACTACCATTCTGAAAACTGACTGAATTTTTCCACCCAACAGTTTAGATTTTAGAGGGGGGGGGGGGGGACGGTCGATTTTAATGAAAATTTTCACTTTAAAGTTGAATATTTCGCAAACAGATCACTGAACAGAAAAATCATGTTAGCAACCCCCTAATGGTTTCAAAAGACCTATCCAACGATACCCCGCACTATAGGATTAGTCGAGAAAAAAAAAAATCACCCCCACTATGCGTCTATGGGAGGTACCCTAAAAAAAATATTTATATTTTTTTTATTTTACCACTTTGTTGGCGTAACTGATACGTATATTCATGCCAAATTACAGCTTTTCTAAATCAGCCCCGAAGTTGCATTCAGTTTTTTCTATCCCGTGGGAATTGTGCATTACTCCAAAGAAAGAGTAGCCTGTGCAAATTGGGGATAGACATACCATATCACATGAAAGAATTTTTAAAATCAGTGCCGAAGTTGAATTTACTTATTTCTATCCCGTGGGAATTTTGCATTTTCCCGAAGAAAACGTAGCCTATGTCAATTGGGGATAGTCATATCATATCATATGAAAGGATTTTTAAAATCAGTGCCGAAGTTGAATTTACTTATTTCTATCCCGTGGGAATTTCGCATTTTCTCGGAAAAAGTACCCTATATATTATAAGGGATACTGTAGCTTACTATTGGTGAAAGAATTTTTAAAATCAGCCCCAAAGTTGAATTCAAATTTTTCTATCCCGTGGGAATTTTGTATTTTCCCGAATAAAAGTAGCCTTTGTCAATTGGGGATAGTCATATCACATTATATGTAAGAATTTTTAAAATCAGCCCCGAAATTGAATTAATTTATTTCTATCCCGTGGGAATTTTGCATTTTCCCGGATAAAAAGTAACCTATGTCAATCAAGGATAGTGTAGCTTTCTAATTCTGAAAAAAAAATTTAAATCGGCTCAATAGTTTCAGAGATTCCGCTATAAACAAATAAACAAAGAAAGCTTAGATAATTCCCAATCCCGTGGGAATTTCGAAAAATCCTTCCTTAGTGCACCTCTACAATACTCAAGGTACATGTGTGCCAAATTTCAAGTCTCTAGCCCCAGTAGTTTAGGCTGTGCGTTGTCTGTCAGTCAGTCACCAATCAGTCAGTCAGTCAGTCAGTCACGGTACTGTTTTATAGGTATAGATTATGATTAATTGTGTAGTAGAGAGGTAAATATGAGAGGCCTGGAAAAAGGTTAATAATAATGCTGAAAAATATTACCAACAACCCCAAGCCTCTATTTCTGAGGACACGTTAATGATCACAATGAGACTGCGTTCCTTCCGCGCAGAAATTCATAGCAAACTATGAAACCTACGCTTTGCTATTTATCCATTAACCCAAAACACACAATAAACTACACTTAGCAGAAATTGCTACGATCACTCAAAATTGTATAACGAATCACTGACCCATTAAAACACGCCCGGGCACAGTATGAATCCAGTATGTGATCAACAAATACCGCGGCAAATTGGCGGTCGCATAAGAGACATTTCACTCTGGACAAATAAAAAGTAAAGACAGAATTCTGCGCACGACAAAGTGAGGCTGAGTAAAATTTAAATAACTTTAACGTTTCACCTCTAACGCCTTCTCGTAAGTTCGTAACCTTGCACGATCGCTGCAATGTGGTCGAAACATCACGGGAATTTTAGCGGGTGCGCAACGATCGGTATAAAAACTTTTGATATACCTAACTTCAGTCGCTATAACGCTCATTTGATATAATTATTGAATGTTATAACAACACTTAATATATTAATCATTTGATATAATCAACTTTTCATATAACATTCATAAGATATAATGATGGTTAATAATGGTTGTATTTAATGCCAGAAAAGTAGGTTAGGTTAGAACTGCAACCCCCTACACAAAACAAATGGTTGCGTCTCACGAGATGTAACAACAAAATATATAATATAACGTTATACCATATAAAATTATATATTTTAAAATTATACCAAACGTTATTTATATCAAATGAGTGATTATACCATCATCATCATCATCATTTCCGCCGAAAGACATCCACTGCTGATCATAGGCCTTCCTCAAGGCTCGCCAAACAGATCGGCCTTGCGCCATCCGCATCCAATGCGTTCGTTCGAAGGTAGCGGGATTATACCATTTGAAAATATATCAAATGTTGTTATATCGATCATTACACACCCAATTTTAGCAATATCTAGATAAATTAAGTCCCGCGTAATTTTAATTTTAGCAAGTTTGTGTTTGAATTTAGATTTTCTTTAACCGACTTCAAAAAAGTAGATTTCAATTTCGTGTCGATGTTTTTTGACAATAAGCAATAAACATAAACACATATACACACTTTTCTAGGAAATGAGATATTTTTTACGACACATTTTCTAATATTTGTTAGGAGTGAGAATCGCAAAAAATTAAAACATTATAAACTTAACTGTATCTTTATGTCAGAAAATTACATATTTACACGTATGGTAATCTACAATTTAAAGGCAGTAAGGCTGTCAGCGGATTTAGATACCTAATGTCTATTGAATCCTGTACCTACCTACTGGGTTTATGCTGTGACTCGAATGCATTGTGAGAACGAACGGTGCATCCGACCTAATTATTGAACCGATGACTTATTGCCCATGCGCAGCGAGAACTGGCGCTGATGTAAGTATATACAGTCAGATAGTTAACGCCATTATAAAGATCGAGTTAAAAACGCTGAAAAAAAAAACATTTCTTGTATGCCGACCCCATTTCATTTTTTTTTTTTTTTTTTATGTTAGAGAGGCCAGACAAACGAACTAGTGGGTCACCTGATGTTAAATGATCACCACTGTCCATAGACACCCGCAGCGCTTTACGCGATGCCAGTGCGTTGTCAGCCCTAAGGAAAAAGGAGAGGGAATAGGGAGGGGGAGAGGTATTGGGTTGGGTATTTTTTTAACTTTATTTTAATTTTAGTATTTGTTGTTATAGCGGCTACAGAAATACATCATATGTGAAAATTTCAACTGTCTAGCTATCATGGTTCATGAGATCATGAGATACAACGCTTAGTATAAGTTTTCCTTCACTTCAATACTTCTCGATCGCGTTTACGTAAAAAAATCAATTACTAGGGAAACATGGACAGCGCTTCCGCGCGCCCGCGTCCATTATGCTTAGTATAAGTTTTCCTTCACTTCAATACTTCTCGATCGCGTTTACGTAAAAATTTCAATTCTATGGAAACATAGACGCGCGCGCGCGGAGGCGCTGTCCATGTTTCCCTAGTAATTGATTTTTTTACGTAAACGCGATCGAGAAGTATTGAAGTGAAGGAAAAACTTATACTAAGCATACTGGTGACAGACGGACAGCGGAGTCTTATTATCTTACCTTTTGATTACGGAACGCTAAAAACGAACAGCATAATATGGCATTGTAAAGGTAAATGGGAACACGTGATTGTTCATTTATTAAAATAGATAAATCAACAATAAAATAAAATCAACAATAAACTAGAAATTGTGTGTTGTCTAAGGCAATAAAAACAATTTTTCATCAACCAGTCAGTGATTCAGCCAGTGAGTGAATTTGATTTACAGTGGTAACAACTCTAAACCCTCGTCTCCACATCTAAGGCGTAGCAAACGCCACAGATACCCACATATCGACAACTTGCGTCGAATCGATTGTGATCGAGCTGCGAATCGATTGTGGTGGCTGCGAATGGGCTCACTGGATCAATAGTTACGCTGAGTACCGTAACAAATGAACTGGGAATTTACGTAAAAACAAGGTTTTTCCAACGCGAGTAAACCGTTAGGTCTTGTCAAATTGTTGTCTAGTACTCGTGGGTCTAAAGGCAAGCAGTTATCTAAAGCGGGCTTAATAGCCTAATTAGTTTGACAGATACGTTGCTAAACATGATAAAAGCTTAACTTAACTATAAATGTTTTCTTTGATAGACCACCACCAAACTACTCTAACGCGTTTCGAGCTCAACCAGAGCTCATCTTCAGAGTACCGCAACCGTTCACTGTGCTACCAAATGTTAGACCATTTTTTACATAAACGTAGCTATCGTACGGTCGCGGGTGAGCAAAGTAATTTGTTTCAGTTCATTAATATGGATAGTCTCCGCAAAGTAACGCCCGATTTCTTCAATAAACCTAGTGATCTTCAAAAAACGATCCTATAAAATGCATATTATGGGTATCTCGAGTGTTCGTTTTCTCCCTATCATAAAAAAAAAATAGTTTTGGGAGTATACTTAATGTGACCATACGTTTCGTTTTGAACGGACTTTCCCGTTCTCAGGTACTCTGTCCCGTTGTCCCGAAAAACAAGTTGGGGACGCAAAAATGTCCCGTTTTCATAACTTTCATAAGATTTAAAATAACGACACGTAAGTGGTAGTGGAACATGTATTTCCTTTGAGAAACAAGTTGCGGGCAGAAAAGGAAACTTAATTATGTAGATGTCTTCGTAGTTTGAACTATATTAATAGTAATTGTTAAAGATAATAATCCATGAATCTTACCTACTAAACATTTTGGAAGTTGTCACGCAGTAGGTAGATACTAAAGTATGTTTTGCGCAGCGAAAAAAAATTAATACAAAGTTGGGTGGTAAGATTTTTGTTATTGTAAAGAAAAGTTTATTTCTGCCCAAAATCTCCTTAAAAAGTCGTTGTCCCGTTTTAAAGAGACAAAAAAATGGTCACGTTAAATATACTCCGCTCATGCGCTTCTGCTATGGCCTGTATGTCCTTACCTGATCTGTGAAGGTGGTCGATACGCCCCGCTGGTGACGTATACGTCGGAGTCGGCACGCGGCGAGCCGTTCGGCTGCCGTCTACCGTTCCGGTGCTCCCTGTGGTCCCTCAACTCGCCGGACGGCGACCGGGTCCGTTCGTCCATTGTCTGTAAATATAGCAAATATTTTAATTTATTTTCTTTTAAAACTATACAGAAACAACAGATAGTACGAGTAGGTATAGCTGGGTGGGCATAGGCATCGATGCCAGATTCTCATCATTTAATTTTATATATTTATTTTTATTTTTATGCCTTAGCATGTATGTACTTTATTGTAGATAAAACTGACAAATAATACAAAAAAAAACAGAAAGAGTACAAAGGCGAACTTATTTTTAGTGTATTTACACTAGCCCGAGCAAGTACGTACACGGCGGAATTTCTCAATATGTGACTCGGTGGTCAAAACTGAAAATGCCGCAACCATATCAATTTCTATTTAGTACCTAGCAACACTAATGGGTAGGTACTTGCTGGAAATATTAAATCCCAATTTAGTAGTACCGTTCCCGGACACAATATTACTTCCAATAATTAGAAATAATTAATGCAGAATTTTTCCATATGCACAAAGTGTGTGGGCAGGGCACAGCGCTCGTAGAGCTGATGGCCGTTGGGGCTAAAAGGTTCTCGGATGTTATCCGCGGACTGGAAGACGCAGGTGTAGGTGTAGGTAGGCCTCCGACAAGATGGAGCGACTACCTGGTTAAGGTTGCAGGAATGCGTTGGATGCGGATGGCATAGGACCGGTTTGTTTGGAAGGCCAATGATAACCGAGTGCTTCACGTCTGGGATATTGTTTCGCATTTGAAGTTTCGGCAATAACGGCCATATAGGTACACAACAATACAATGTGTGTGATGGAGATTACTTGTGTGCAAGAGCGGGAGTGTTTGCAGTGGCATTAGCGGTTTATCTTTCAGTCTAAAGCGGCACAGAGTCACACGAATCCTACAAATGCTATGAAAAAATAGCCGGCCCTGGACGTAGTTCCACTTTTGGTGTAATTTATACCACCATCTACACCCGTAGTGCCACACGAAGATTATAAATTTACTTCCCTCAACGTACTGTCCGTGAATGTGTTAAGATTAACACTCTTTTTACAGCAAGTGGCCATAAGTTCACCAGCAGTGATGCTGTGTGGTTCGCAGAAGTAGCATTTAAATCCTGACCGCAGGCGGCCCAATCAGCCCAATGTGTCCAACATAGCAGCCATAATAAATCAACTCAAATCGCGGGAATCTGAATGTATACGAGAATGTTTACGTCGTTCAAAAACAGATGGCGTGGATTTATTCGCGGGCGCACATCAGTACCGTGGTTTATGAGCGCTTGCAATGCTAATATTGAGTTTACACTTGAAGGTGGTGCGAGAAGTGAGCTTGGAGCGTTTTGGCGTGAGCCAAAAAATTGGAACGTAAAGCACTAGTCGCAAGTCGAATTTCATCCGCTTTTAGTAATTGAATTAATTTGAAATTTAACATAAACTTATTAACTATCGATGTAGGCTTTTCTATATCTCGCTTTCTTATCCTCTTATCCCGCTGGAATAGGTAATTTACACAGCAAAAGTACAGTAAAAGGTATCAGATTAATTGCATAATAATTTTCGTAAAAATTGGGTTAATAGGGGAAAGTGAAGGCTTTTAACTTTTTAATTTTCCAAAGGTACCAATTAAGACTGCCAAGCTGAAGTGGGACTGGGGATGGTTACGTTAGCCACAAGATGGATGACGCTGATGGGACGACTTCCAAGTGTTCTTTAGCAACGCGGACATCGCTCAAAACTGGGACGAATGGAGAAAAGGGCGGAGGTCTTTGCCTAGCAGTGGAACACTTCTCCAAGCTAAATAATATTCAATTAAGTTTTATACACTACATTAAGTTATTTATTACTTTTCACACATACTATTAGAAAATACGTTTGAACGACGATTTCCCACTCAAAAATTTCAAAATTAAGTAGTAAATGTTTAGAACTGAACTACTTGTGTACTGTAATAATGAGGCTTTTTATGAGACTGATCAACACAATCAATGTGACACAAACTTCTCAAAAACTCATAACTTGGACCACAGTGTACATTCCGGTCGATTAATCGACGCGGGCGCATGTTGCCATATCACTCGCGACCCGCGCCGACGCACGGCCCAACTGTTTTTTGATTGCGACTGCATTTAGACGCTGCGATGTTTAAGTCTTGTTGACGTTGTTGGAACACGGGTTAAGTACTTTCTGGGCTGTTGATAGACCTATGCACTAACCCAAGGTAATCAATTTGAATTGAATACGATGAAAACATTTCACGGGGTTTGTTTGTGGAATGTGTTTCTATTTAGTTTGTAAAATAGCTAATGAATTGGTAGTTTTCAGTTGTTTTTAAAACTCAGCAGCAGTTGCTTCTTATTTTATGTAAGTACTTGTTTGACTAAGTCTAACATTATTCTTGTGTTACGTTTTTCTCTGTTCACTACTCCATTCTATCCATCCATCTATTCCATCCACGAATTAGACTCGGCTGGCCAGCGTTCGGGAAGCTCCGCAACATCTTGTCATCCAATATACCGCAGTGTCTCAAGTCAAAAGTCTTTGACCTGTGTGTGTTGCCAGTGATGACTTATGGCACTGAGACGTGGCCGCTAACGATGGGCCTTATTTAGGAGAAATAAATAATCATGGGAAGATTGACACCAATTGACCTTGTCCCAAACTAAGTAAAGCTTGTACTATGGGTACTAGACAACGGATAAACATACCTAATTATATAGATAAATACATAAATATTAAACATCCATGACTCGAGCACAGATATTCGCATTTTTCATACAAATACTTGCCCCGACCAGCAATCGAACCAGGGACCTCAAAAATAAAACATAAGAAACCCCCACACCACCACCATCGGTTGCGGTTACTAATACAAGGAATGCTATTTCCACTGTTTTAAGTAGGCTGTTAGATGCAGAATGTTTTCGGACGATCGATCAGAGGTCATCATTACTGCCTTTATTGTAAGGATATAACGATATAACGATAAACAGACAACCACATTACTCACCGTATACTCTGACAGTGTCCTCTCAGAAGGCGCCCTGTGGCTATCATTTTCTTCCCTAGAAGACCCTCGATGTAAATAAGCCCCTGATGACGGCGAATCAACCCCCGACCGATGCGTCGCCACGTAATGGTTGTTCTTCACTTTGTGCGCCATGCTGCTTATGTTGGTATCATGGTTTTAGTCTATGACTCCTTCATAATTTGTTAGGTTAGTTTTGTTATCTGTTTCGTTGGTTGCAGTGAATCTGAAACAATGAGAGTTGGTTTTTAGTTTTGTTATTATTTTATTCCTTCGAGCGGCATCATTACTTTTCCACAGTTAGTAAAATGATGGAATCTTAACTGCAGATACTACTGACTTCTTTCTAGATATTTTTGCGTTTATCTCTTCCACTAACAGCACAGATCGCTGTAGCTCAGTCAATTTTATCTAGCGGCTAAAAGTAAGTAGAAGTAGTTATAAGCAGTTATAATTACGAGTATATTCCTTATACCCAAATTAAATTGAAGGATAGCTTCCTTGTTTGACTTTGTTGTGGTTTACAAGCCAAGCACGTGTAATGAAATGATTAAATTTTCAACCGCAGTTTTATTTATCTATGGTTTTCTGTGGTTGCATCTCAGTAGAAGTGGGAAACTAATAAAAAAATCGGAAGTTTTATAAGAGTTTTTAATTAGTTTTTTAAGTAGCCAAAATTAGACAGTTAGACATAATATTCTACGTGACCCTTACCTACTGTTAATGAGCTTCCGAACCATCGAAGCATCTCTACTAACGTCATGATCATGAATAGACTGTCCGTTTGGGTGTCGTAAATTTACCTGTGATAAGGAAGCTATCAGATGAGTTGAAATCCTGGTAGCTTATTGAAGGTAATCACGGTCTAAATCTCGTTGAAAAATTATCTAATTTTTCAAGCTGAAACTTGTTATTTTTCTTAACTATGTGATTTTTCTTGATGGCATGGCAAATGCTGTGGTTTATTTCATTCGAACTGGATTTTCTATTTACTCAGTTATCAATTTGCCCCACAGTAAGCCAGTGAACTAAGGTTATTGCATGACCTTGCTCTATGGAGTATTGCGGTAAGTAAACGGTAGTGGCCCACTGATTCTGATTGCCCGCATTGTTCAAGTTCATTTGTGCCGAATTGTAACTGAATTGGATGCAATTTAGATGCTTTTCGTTCAGAAGGGCAATTTCACTTGGAGTTTTAATGTGTGCAAATGATAAAAATATTACAATAGGTTTCTATTTCGATAAAGAAATTAATTTCTTTTCCGTTCGTTTGATCTGGTTCCGTTGGTTGAGAATAAATGTTTCCGAACTGACCTTCCATAGAGGCTCGAGCTGAGATTCCTATTAGCCTCTGATTTTCTATTTGGGGTACAAATTGGTCCGTTTAATTTTTTTTCTTTATTTATTAAAGTAACTCAGAAATGTTTTCGGACCAAAAGATGTACAAAATTGTTAAAGTAGCCATTCTACTACTGTTAATGTGAAATTTTATTAGTGTCTGCGTTCGTGCGTGCATGCGTGTGTGTGTTTGCTACACATTTACGGTAAAAAGGCTGGATGGATTTGGATGAAATTTGGGATGTAGATAGCTCGACGTCTGGAATAACACATGGGGTACCTTCTATCCCGATATTCCTATGGGATGGGGATAAAATCTCGAAATCTCAACCGCTCGTTTAAGACATGAAACTTGGCACGGTGTTTTTCATGCGAAGTTAATGAAGTACGATGTAATTTTTTGAGATTCTGACGTGAATAGTTGGGAAATCCCACAATTTAAATTCGATTGTCAGATCTATTGGTTTACGCATGCGTAAGGCTAGTAGCCTAGTATAATAATGTAAATGAAGCTTTCCAATTGCTGATGTTAATTTTGTAGACAAACCTTTCTCTAAAGCAGCAGGACCGATGAACTTTCCTTCCTTAGCGATGTAATACATAGATACTAGAGAGCTTGTTGTCTTTACGCATAATTGACCTCCTTTGACCTTTGATTTGAAATGAAATAATGTATAGTTACTATAAGTCTATCAGGATTGTAAAGAAAGTTAGACGACTATTCGCTGCAAGCACATATTGCTTACCAGCTGTGTGTAGGAGTATTTAAGCTACAAATTAGTGAGTGCCATGTTTAAAATATCGATTTGATGGTCGATTTTAGTACTGGCCAGTTAGAACCAGTAATAGACAAAAGAAAAAAGTGCACGCAAATTCAAAATTGTTCCACGCGCGATCTCATTCCGAGCACTTTCAATTTTCGAACGTAGAGATGCCACGATTCGATCCTTCGATTGTTTTGCTCGATAAATCCGTAATCGATGATCGATACCAAATGACTTTCTTAATTAAACCGATCGAGGTCGAATCGATTGCATCGGACAAAAAGTTGACTGACACATCAGGGTTTTCTCGGTTGGAACAATAATGGGAATTGTTCAGATTGAATACGGACGTGGCAGGGCTTTGGCCTCTTTGCACTGCTTTGTTATACGGAAATAATTGCGAGCGAAAATCGATGATTAATAAATCGAAAGCAAGGTTTTTACGATTACTACTGCGTCGAAGCAAACTCATTGTTTTACTACATTTTTTGAGGGAACAAATAACATGTACGGATTGGGAACTTGATTGGTGATTTGGGAACACTGTCAATTGAATTTCTTCGTAGGTGTGTGCAGGTTTACTTACGATGTTTTTCTGCACCGTATAGCTCATGGTAAATTTCAAATGTAACTGACATACGAAAACTCAGAGGTGCAAGCCTGAGCTCAAACCCACGACTCTCTGCTTGAGAGGACTTAGGTTCAAACTATTTCTACCACGACTAACGAAAATTGGTAGGTATTATTAACTACATAAAGTATATTTATGTGCGAAATTACATTTGTAATTTACCATGAGCTTTACGGTGAAGGAAAGCATCGTGGAGAACTGCATACACCTGCGAAGAAATTCAATGGTGTATGTGAAGTTCCCGATCCGCACTGGGCCCGCGTGGGAACTACGGCCCAACCCCTCTCATTCTGAGAAGAGGTCTGTGCCCTGCAGTGGGACGTCAATAGGCTCGGATTATGATAAGATAATTATGATGTAAAGAAGGGGTGTTGGAATTTTTTTTCTTGTAAAGGGGACGGTAGTTCATGATGATTGGGAATTTGTGATTTAGACTTTTCTGAAATTGGATGAAGTCTATATTTAAATCTAAAAAAAATTCTTTTCACGAAAAGCTGCAGCGCCACTAGGGGCGATACCATCCCCGCTGGGAATCTACGAGGTCTAAATTAAAATGGTGTATTATTTTGAGTTGAATACGCTGTTGATCTGGAAATGCGATATATTTTAACTCCCGACACAAAAAGAGGGGTGTTATAAGTTTGGCCGCTATGTGTGTGTGTCTGTCTGCGGCATCATAACTCTTAAACGGGTGAACCGATTTGGATGAGGTTTTTTATTTGGAAGCAGTTTTTTTGGCGATAGTTCTTAGACATGTTTCATCAAAATCGGTCCCGCCGTTTCAAAGTTATCGGCTCTTTTGTAAGCAGTGGAAGGGATCTTAGACGCATAATGGGCATTTACTTTATTTTCAAACATATAGTGACCCTTAAGGGTGTTTTAAATTTCCAATTTATAGTTATTACGCAGCATCCTGACAATTTGACCTTTCGCTAAAGTGCGTAAAAGCGAGCCAATAACAGCAATCAGCGCAAACACCGAGCTATAATAAGCCTATTTCTATTGCGACGGCAAAGCAATTGCAAGTCTATTAGCGGCTAACGAGCTGGATAGTGCATCGCATGCATCTGCAGGCGATGGTGAAGGCGGAGTTGATAGTTTTTAATTCTCATTTCAACGACCGCTTTAGCCTAGTTGGTAGTGACCCTGCCTACGAAGCAAGAGGTCCTGGGTTCGAATCCCGGTAAGGGCATTTATTTGTGTGATGAGCACGAATATTTGTTCCTGAGTTATGGATGTTTTCTATGTATTTAAGTATGTATTTATCTATATAAGTATGTTTATCGTCGTCTAGTACCCATAGTACAAGCTTTGCTTAGTTTGGGACTAGGTCGATTTGTGTAAGATTGTCCCCTAATATTTATTTATTTATTTTAAGTGCCCTACAGTGGGACGTAAATTAGTTGGAATGATGATAATTTTTACTGAAATCTTTTTTATCTGTGTTGAACTTGAAATTTCATGTGCGTATAGTTTGTATTAGCGAAAATGCTAGAACAAAAAGTTTTTAAATAATTTATTGAATCAGGCGTTACTTTGCAGAAGTCCGTATCAATGTGAGTTGAAACTATTACTTTGGTCACCCGCGACCTCGTATATTTTTTCAGTTTATTAAAAAGTTTTGTTAAGAATTTTTTGCTGACCGTACCTACATTTTGTTGACTGTACTTGATTTGATATGATGGTAATCATCCAAATTACATATTCGTAGCATATTTCGAGTCAATACGATCACTACTATGGATGAAATTAAACTTGCAAGATTTGAAGACAACTTAGGTATTACATACGTGCACTGGAAATTAAATAAGAGCTTATAAAAATATTTAAAAATCATCATCATCGTCATAGTTCCCACGCGTCTTCTGCACAATGTTTTTCTTCGCCGTAAAGCTCATGATAAATTTCTAATGTAATTTCGCATATAAATTCCAAAATACTCAGAGGTGCGAGCTCCGGGCTCGAACTCACGACATGAGAGGCCATAGGTCAAGAATTTAGGTTCATTCATCATCATCATCATTTCAGCTGAAAGACGTCCACTGCCGAACATAGGCCTCCCCATCCGCATCCAATGCGTTCCCGCCACCCTCACCAGGTCGTCGCTCCATCTTGTTGGAGGCCTACCTACACCGCGTCTTCCGGTTCGCGGACGCCACTCGAGAACCTTTCGGCCCCATCGGCAGTCAGTTCTACGAGCGATGTGCCCTGCCCACTGCCACTTAAGTCAGCGATACTTCGAGCTATGTCCGTGACTTTAGTTCTTGCGCGATTTAACCTCTAGGTTACCACGGCTTTTTTAGTTAAAAATAATAACTATTAATAATAGCATTATAGGTTAATATTAATAAAACAATTATAAGAACTCCGCCAATATTGGGACCACACGCGTGACCGCATAATGTGAACGTTTACGAACCTAACTAATATATTCCTTATCTTTATCCAGAATCAGCGCTTGTCAACTATTTGCCTTCACTATGGAAAAGGGCAGAAGACGGCATGTTTGGTTTCCGTTTTTATTTGCTCCCATTATCACATACATACGTACATTAATATTAAGAAATAGGCTTAAAATTAATATTAAGAAAACAAAAAATATGATAACATCAAAGCATACCCAAGTCATAGATCAAATACATATATTAGGAAATTCTACCATTGAGCAGGTCAATAGTTTTAGATATTTAGGCAGCGTGATTACCTGTGACTCCAGATGTACCACGGATGTGAAAACAAGAATAGCCATGGCTAAGAAAGCATTCAATGATAAAAACACATTTTTAAAGGCAAAATCTCAAGGAACATTCGGAAAAGATTTATTAAGACCCACATCTGGAGTATAGCATTATATGGGAGCGAGACTTGGACATTGACTCAGCGGGACCGAGACAGATTGAGTGCGTTTGAGATGTGGTGCTAGCGGAGAATGGAGGGGATTAGCTGGACTGAAAGGAGAACTAATGAGGAGGTTTTAGAGTTGGTGGAAGATGAAAGGCGGCTGTTGAGGACGATTGAAAATAGGAGAGGGAATATGCTGGGGCATCTGATACGACATGACAGTTACATAAAAACTATTTTGGAAGGGCGAATAGAAGGCAGGCGAGGCAGGGGAAGACCGAGACGACGGTCATTTGTAGATCAAGCCAAGGAAAAAGTCAATGTCATGTCGTATCAGGAGCTGAAAACGCTGGCAGAAAACCGAAAAGAGTGGCGATTACTCCACCGACAAGAGCTAAGCTCTTAAATTAATGATGATGATGACGTACATTATACCTGTACCTATCCCTAAAGAGGTAGGCAGAGTACACGAAATGCTACATTTACGCTTCGTGGCTACTTTTAGCAGTTTTAAGTTTAATTAAGGTGGAAGCGCACGCTCTAGGCGCGAAATTCAAACTTTTTACAGTTTTTAATTTATTGTGGGTAAACGGTGTAACTGTTTAACTTCATATGGTATTTGCGCTTGTAAAACAGTGTTCTTTATATTATTTTGCGAAGTTTTTTAAGAATAAAACTATTAGCACGAAATAAAAGTTGTCGAAACGTTGAAAGTCCGAATTTCTATGTTTGACAACTTTTATATCAAGCTAACAGTTTTATTCTTAAAAAGCTTTACACAATAATATAAAGAACACTGTTTTACAACCGCAAGTACCATACGAAGTTAAACAGTTACACCGTTTACCCACAATAAATTAAAAACCTGTAAAAATTTTGAATTTCGCGCCTAGAGCGTGCCGTTCCACCTTAAAGTGATTAGTTTCCTTCTTCGTCGGATTCCAAGTTCGTCGGATCCCAAACTCGTCGGACTCCAAACTTGTCGGTTTATGTGCGGTCAAAGACATAAAGACTGCGCCTGAGCAGACTGTATGACTAGTTGGTAACGACCGCTTTAGCCTAGTTGGTAGTGACCCTGCCTACGAAGCAAGAGGTCCTGGGTTCAAATCCCGGTAAGGGCATTTATTTGCGTGATGAGCACGAATATTTGTTCCTGAGTTATGGATGTTTTCTATGTATTTAAGTATTTATTTATCTATATAAGTATGTTTATCGTTGTCTAGTACCCATAGTGCAAGCTTTGCTTAGTTTGGGACTAGGTCGATTTGTGTAAGATTGTCCCCTAATATTTATTTATTATTTATTATGAAACTTAAATTACCTACTACTACGCCTTTTGTTGATCATATATTATTTATGTTTAACTTTGGTTGCTCTCAGTGCGTGCGTGCGTGTGTACGTGCGTGTGTGCGTGTGTATTAACATGTAGGATACTTTTTGTCCCGGCTAATTGCTCCGTCGGCGCCGCGCGCTCCCGGTTTGTTGTGGCCTTTAACTCGCCAGACATTTCTGGTCATCTTAAGGTGGAACGGCACGCTCTAGGCGCGAAATTCAAAATTTTTACAGGTTTTAATTTATTGTGGGTAAACGGTGTAACTATTCAACTTCATATTTAGACGACCAGATGGCCTAGTGGTTAGAGAACCTGACTACGAAGCTTGAGGTCCCGGGTTCGATTCCCGCGTCGGGGCAGATATTTGTATGAAAAATACGAATGTTTGTTCTCGGGTCTTGGGTGTTTAATATGTATTTAAGTATGTATCTATCTATATAAGTATGTTTATCCGTTGCCTAGTACCCATAACACAAGCTTTCCTTAGCTTACTTTGGGACTAGGTCAATTGGTGTGAATTGTCCCGTGATATTTATTTATTTTATTTATTTTATATGGTTCTTGCGGTTGTAAAACAGTGTTCTTTATATTATTGTGTAAAGATTTTTAAGAATATAAGTGTTAGCTTGATATACCCTCCACCGTATATCACCGTGTATTTGATGTGATGTGTGGTTTGGTCGGTGTGCACCCCCATTATAGCTTACCACAATCTTAAAATATAAAGATTTTTGTAGCTGTTGGTTTTTGTGATGTATTTGTTTCTTTTATTGAACAGTTTTAATTTTTAATTTATATAACTTGTCAAACATAGAAATTCGGACATTCAACGTTATGACAACTTTTATTTCAAGCTAACAGTTTTATTCTTAAAAAACTCAACACAATAATACAAAGAACACTGTTTTACAACCGCAAATACCATATGAAGTACACCGTTTACCCACAATAAATTAAAAACTGTAAAAAGTTTGAATTTCGCGCCAACCTTAAGTTCTGTGCTTAAGATCCACAGATACGACACTACAATTCGTTTAGCAGGTTGCCGTATAATCGATGCCGTTGCGACACGCAATCGACTCAATCGACTGGCCATTGTTATTGCGATTTAATAACCAGTTGCTGTTACAAATGTTTTATTCATCAGTTCATCACGGGCCTGCCTCACTCTCGTACGAACACGTCGTTTGTGAGAAAATAAATCACGTATTTTATTACGAAGGGGAAGAAAACGAGTAAAACTACGCCTTGGGTCACTAAGGATCCGAGCATTTGAATCTCGCTCGTGAAAATTCAATTTAAAGAGTTTCGTTTAGAATCGTTAACGGAATTAAACTGTTTTTGGTGTTCAATAAAGAATATTTGTATTATATTGTATTGTATAATATTAAAAAAAGAAGTTATCAGTGATCATCTCCTATTTTAAAAATGTAAGTCGTTTAAAAATGGTAAAAATTGGTTTTTAAGTATTATTTTTTGCTAGGTCACACATTTTGAAATATAGGTAGTCATTTGCCCAGGTTGAATAAGTTTGTCTTAACATTGTCGGAATTTGGCAGATTTTTGATTAGGTTCGTTCGCGAGCAATGCAAGAGTATGGTGGCGCCATTAGGTATTTCAGACATTTGACATTGCCTTAGATAAAGTTTAGATACATTTTGATAATAGCTAAAGTAGTATTTAATTGGAAATTATACTAGATTTTTTTTTATAATAATGAGGTAAATATAATAATTTATCTATGTGTGTGTATGCCAGAAAATGTTACTTTCTAGGTGGGGCAATTTTTATTTTGTTGTCTGTTTTGACTATTTTTTGATGATTTCTGCTGAGAATCACGAGTTTTTTCGATGCTACTAGGTAGGAGAACAAGTGTCCCAAGTTTTTTTCCCGTTGAGGTAACATTTTTCATAGACTTTATTCAAAATAATAATAGTAATTTATTTATTTGTGATGCACAGGTAAAATACATTGGGTCGTACAATAAAATAAAGAACAGTTCTCTGTGATCTACCTTAAAGGTGTACAAATTTTTGACTTAAAAATGACCGCAACTAAACGGAAGAACCGAATATTATATGGAAATTTTGGAACATTTCTTTTCCTAGTAGGAGCTGGAGCTGAGATCTCATAAAATTTTCCAAATTCAAAATAAGTCAAAACAGACAGCAAAATAAAAATTTGCCCAGGTATGAAGGCACGAACTGCCTACTTATTTTTTATGAGCTGTCAAAACACAATTTTATTCTCCCATGGAGTTTGAATGGCATAGCAACTTATGACAGTTATGACGTCACTTGTTCGCCAACTCAATCAACTAACTATTTATTTGTTTTATTTAAAGGAACAAAAAATCTAATTTTGCAGTTAATCGAAAATTTAGTAGTGGTAGAGCCATGTTGTAGCTAGCCGCTGCATCACGAATGGGCCGGCTCGTCCGGGGCAGTACCACCCTCTCACAGAAAACCGGCGTGAAGCAGCAGTAATCCTGCTTGCGTTTCGTACGGTCAGTGAGAGTGCCGGGGGCCCAATACCTCACCCCTTCCCTCTCCCCCTTCCCCTATTCCCTCTCCTTAAGGGCCGACAACGCACTGGCATCGCGTAAAGCGCTGCAGGTGTCTATGGACAGTGGTGATCATTTAACATCAGGTGACCCACTAGTTCGTTTGTCTGGCCTTTCTAACATAAAAAAAAAAAAAAAAAATTGTGTAAGACATTATAGGTATGTTGTCATGGTAGACTTTTTCTCCTCCTCTTCCACATAAGCAAAAAGCCGGCCAGGTGCGAGTCGGACTCGCGCAATGAGGGGCTCCCTACAAATTCAATGGTGTGTGTGAAGTTCCCAATCCGGACTGAGCCAGCGTGGGAACTGCGGCCCAAGCCCTTTCATTCTGAGAGGAGGTATGTGCCCTGCCGGGACGTCGTGGGATGATGATGATGATGACGATCCTTATTATTGTTTCCTTATTATTTTATTTATTTATTTTCAGTGTACCGAATATGTATCTTTAATAAAATCTTTTTTCATTTTCGCACAACCCACCTCACCCACCGATTTTAATGTACAGCGTGTCCCAAAAGTCAATCCGGTCGAGACGCGTTGACATTTACCGTCGCTGACCGCTTTTACCACATTGTTAAAACATAGCCAACATGGTTTTGCTCTTACAGATACAAACATTGCCTTTATTGTTCGACATCGTTTGTTTTTGTTAGTTTTTAGTGTTCCGTACCTCATAAGGAAAAAACGGAACCCTTATAGGATCATTTTGATGTCCGTCCGTCTGTCAAGACCCTTATCCCAGGAACGCGTGGAGGTATCAAGCTGAAATTTATAACAAATACTCAAGTCTACTGTCCCTTGGAGCTGTGAAAAAATTAAACTTCTAAGCCAACGCAATCAAAAGATACAGCCATTTATGCCGCAAATTTTCAAAACCTACAGGGTATCTATACTTCTCGTGAACTCAGAATCTTGAAATTTGGTACGAAGCAAGATCTTATAGCACAGATAAAGGAAAAATAGCGAAAAGCATATTTTTTTTGTCTGTCTGTCTATATAGGTAATCAATCTACAATGATCCCACACTGCGCACATTTTGCTTAGGAGCAGGGGTTTGCTAAGACTGGATGTTCATAGATACATATAGCATAAATCTTCCCAGGTGAATTTTTCGCTTCAAGCCCTTATCTTTCAAAACAAACGGTATCGCATAGTATTAAGGTTCAAATTGCCTCGAAGCGAAAAATTCACCTGGGATGATTTATACTATACATATAAATTTGTACGGAACCCTCGGTGCGCGAGTCCGACTCGCACTTGGCCGGTTTTTTTAGCACATTCCACTAACAGGTGTAATATATTTTAGAGTCGAGCTCTTCTATTCCAAGATTAAGTATTTTTATTTAACTTAATTACGGTGTTACTGGCCATATACCTACCTACTACGAAGTTCGATTTTCGAACTTCGAATGCTACCATTCCGTTCACACTAATATTATTAAATAGAAGAGTGAAAGGGATGGCACGATATGAACTTCGAATTGGGAATGTCTAAAAAAATTACCAGTGGTTTTTATATATTTTTTTTCTATAGAAAAGTCAATTATAAGAAACTAATTTCAATATTTTGTCATTTTAGTTCACTACTTTTTTCAAAATTAATTATTGAAACTATTTTGGTTGATGACGTCAGATTATAATTGAGGGCTCCCACACTCCCAAATTTCTAAATCTATCTAAATGCGTACGATAAGGCAACCCCTTTAATTATTTTTTGCGTAGTACACTGTAACTAGTGTCATTTTACTGGCGCTGTCAAAGTGCTAGTTGTCAGACAGTGGGTCCAAATCAAACTCCGTAGTATCATCCACGCGTAAATTGTTAAGAATTCTAACCACATACAATAAAGTACGACTTGGGCCGGTCACGCAATTTATACCAATGTCAAATGAAGGTCATTACTTATTTGTTAGGTAATAAATTCATTACATAAAATTAAATAACTACAGAAAACGTTAAAAAGCAATTATCTCGAAATGGTTTTCGATTTACTATACCTACATTGCAAAAAATAGACATCCCCAATTGCTTGTAGCGTCTCGTTTTATTAGCTTAGGGTAAACCTACAAACGCTTCACTGCGATGCAAAAGCCTTCTCTTTCCTCTACACATCGCTATTGAACCGTGACCCATTGGATTCTAAGTTAAATACTTTTTTATGCTAAAATGACTGGATGGATTTGATCAAATTTGGTATGTACAGTGTAGAGTCCTAGCTTGATCTTAATATTAATAAATAGAGTACTTTTTACTCCGATATTCTGGTCCAAAATCCGAATAAAAAATAAAAAATTTCGCTCGGCTGTTCGTCATACAACGAGAATAAAATAAAAACACGTGCGAAACCGCGGGTAAAAGCTAGTTATGATATAATTCAGAAATTAAATCAGTTTAACGGGGCCTGCAGCAATGCCCTAGTTTACAACGATTGTGTCGACGTTACTCAACGTAATTGCCTGTCTGTCCGTCTGTTGACAATGTCGTCGACAATAGTCGATATACTTATCATTAGGAACGAGATTAGTTCGTCATCTTCATCATCCCAGCCTATATAGCTAAATCCAGAGCACAGGCCTCTCAGAATGAGGTTTGGGCCGTAGTTCCCATAAGGGCCCAGTGCAGTTTGGGAACTCCATACACGTGGGCGTAGGTTTTCACACGATATTTGTGGCTTTCCTTTTTCGCACATAAATTACGACTTTTTGCACTAATGTAATGGAAGTATTTAGTACTTCTAGCCTTTTCTAGGCTGTATTTACACAAACCCAGTGCTAGAATTTTTTTGTTTAAAAAAAAAGTTTATTTATTTTTTATACAAAACTGACTCGTGGTTGACCCCTATTAAACCTGATGAAAAATGCAGATGAGGCCAAGGCTGTATCTCACTGGTTCAGTAACAGTCTATTTACTCTTGAAGAACCCTAGGCACTATTGGCAGATGATGGCTGCGAATTCAATTAGCTACTTTTTTTTTTTTCATTATTTATTAATTAGAAGTTACACAACTTTATTTAACCATTATAATGCAGTTATATCAATCACTGACGTTTGGTCCTCCGTCGTGTTTCATTTCTTTAATAAGTATTTTAACATGAATTAATTATCATTAATCATTAAACGGCCTAATAATTCATTGAGTCATTATTCGCAACCATGCGTTACGAAACATTTTAACGCAATGATCTTAATCAATCATTGTACTTGTTACTGCAATGATCATTGAAATGATAGCTCACTTTAGATTTATAAATGAGTCCAAAGTTTTTGATGCCAACAATAAGTAACAATAATGTAGCAACATCTACTCTACTACTGACACTACGTAACAATAAACTAGCTTTATTAAGAATAAATAAAGCTAAGAATAAAAAGTTGGCTTGCTAGCTATCCCGTGAGTATTTCGAAAAATCACTCCCTCAATTTTATTAAGGTATTCCGTCAAAATTTTAAGTGTCTAGCTCCAGCGGTATCGATTAGGTGCTGTCTGTTGGTAGGTCTCATTTCTCTTATACAAGTATAGAATAGATGACACTTTTTGTGCTTTTCAATTATAATTGTCTTTATTCGTCATTTACTAATTCGTTCAGTAGTTACTCAAATTAAAAGTTTATTAAAACAACACCCTGTATGTGCTCACAACTTTCCTGGACGCGCGTGTACAGTGGATTCGGCCATTCCGCAATATTTCACAATGAGCAATAATTCAAAATTCGAACGTCGTTTGGTTTCGAAACAATCGAAAATTGAAAAAGGTTCATTCCCATAAACGTATCCGATTTCGCTACCCATTAAAATAATATTACCAGCCCAAAATTTTAATTTCATTAAGTGTGTACAAAAGATCAAAAGTTTTATTTTTATATGAAGATACAAGTCTACATGAATCATTACATGTTTTAAAACAACATTACATATGATTACGTCGGTGCGTTTGGGGCTTACGGGCCAATCAGAAAGTCATCAAAGTGGAATTAGTTTCGACGCCTCCCGTCATCGCGGTGGTCAATCATCGGGTTCACACTCGTGTGCGCTGATTTGACAGCTAATATACATTTTCGTTACTGCTCCTACTTGTCGGTTATGACATCCGTGCGTTTGGCAATTAAAGAAGCTTTGTGATTAGTCAATGCTTTGGAGATAATAAGTATAGAAAATTAACAATAATTAATTTTATTGTTTCTATTTCGTGATGATTCGTTTGTGTGTTTATATTTTTTAGAGTCGCGTACCCTATTAATGTCGCTACACAAACAGTAACTGCCTATATATACATACAGCTAAAATGTATACACAATGTACTTATATTTCTACTGCCGCTAACAGAGCAAATAATAAGAATTGACTTTCATTTGAATATGGCGGGTTGTGATTGTTACTATTGTAATGTATTAAATAATGCTATCTTTCTTTTTACATATTTGCACATTTCATTAATACGGCAGTTTGGGCAGAAAATATATTAAATTAGTTACTTGCAGCCTTATTTAAACAGATATTATCTATACATATAATAAACGGAGTAGGAACGGAGGAGTCGCGGGCAAAAGCTAGTAATTCAATATAATGGTGTTCACTTAGTTGTTCGATTGCCTACTTGCTCGTTTTCAACCCGATCTAAAAAATATATTTTACTTGGTATTATGCCACTTCGCGACCACACGACTTAAGGTTTATTCTTGACTAACTCTATGACGCGACGTTTGCGAAGAACTTGTTTATCGCGATCCTGCGGAAATTATGCAATTTTCCGGGATTAGTGTAAAAGTGTTATGGAAAGAAACTGAAAGTATATTATCCTTCTCAGGGTCTCAAACTATCTCCATGCCAAATTTGATCTAAATTAGTTCATCAGTTTACGCGTGAAAGCGAAACACACCAATAGACAAACTCACATTAGCCAATATAGTAATATCAGTTAGAATTTCTTATTCTAGCAACTGTTCCAATATTTCAATATTTTGAGCATAGAAAGTGCACCATAATATTTTATTATAGCAACACAACGCTTAAAATCACAGTAGCAAGAACGTACCTACCAAATCATCAACACAAAAGAATATTAATCCAAACTCGTACAAGTAAAGTTGTTTAATTTAAGATGGAACAAGGACTAGCTAACAATAAACAGACGTCACGCTGGATTAAAGCCATATATGTATTTATTTTCCCAGATCAATCTTTTACGCGTAATGGTTTAAAAAATGTGTTATTCCAAAAACTGTGGTTCAAAAAGGATTAAATATCATTGGGAAACACAAAGAAAAAGTATTGCGTTGAACAGGTGAGGCAAAAAAGTTACGCTGACGCACTTAGACATGTTATCTACCGCGCCGACATAAATGGACAAACCTCATCATGCCAGCATGAAATATAATTTGTTAACACATTAATCTTAGTTGGAATTAACCGATCACGCAGATAACCCGGGATCAATGGGGTGATATAATCTAATTTATTTAAATTAAACTTCCAGGGCGGAGTTAAAACTTAATCTCGGGCCAATATACTTTAATAAAAGACTCAATTATTGGACGATGATTGAGTAATTTTTCTCGTTACATATCAATGGCTGTTTTCATTTACAGCACTACGATACTATATACATAAAACACACAAGAATATGATATTAGATAAAAAGTCTGAATGCCCAAAAGCCCCGAACCCTTTGACCTAAGAAACTAGACTTTACATTGAGTTTCTATTTACGTAGGTAGGTAGATAAGGAATATGAATGAAATTTAGGGAATTCCTACGGGATAAGGAGTTCTACTATCGGTGCAAAACTGCGGCTACTGCTGCGTATGCTAGTAGTTTTCTGCTTGATTCCTTAACTAATCATTATATTCCGATGGATTTAGATTATTTAATTTTTGAATGTTTTAACACGCTTTGTGCCACAATATAATAAAATCGCTAGTCCTATTTTCACTGGATACTAGTTTTGTGAAAGTATTTTGAATCTCTGACCTAAAAAGACCTTTTAATTACGAATCAGCTTTTAAAAACGTTAAAAGACATAAGCCGACGCATAATATCAATTTACCCGAAGAAGGCATTAAACGATGCCATGAAAATAAGCAATCAAATCAAAAACTAAATTATCAATAAACTGTGACAGTAATGGAAAATTACAACATGACTTCACCATTCACGTTTATGACTCTAATTTAAATATAAAGAAGGTTGGTAGCGTGTAGGCAAAGTTTAATAGGACCTCAAAGTGGGCCGAATGCGCGTGACTTAGTGATAATTTGAAAGAAATGTAACACTCACGGTTCAAACAATTATCGTGCGGTGGGGCTTAAAAATAAAATAAAACAGTATCGAAATAGGAGGCCATAATGGGAGCATCGAATTAGGTTAATCTCCTTTTGTTTTTTTTATTCCGTGCACGCGAAGACGGTTCCTTAGATTTGAAATTCGAGCTCCGACTTCCCCTATAAAATGTAACTGGCCAGTAATAAAATTTAACGTTTTATTGTAGGCAGAAACACAGGTCCAATAGCCATTAGGTCAATAATAAAAGAGACAATGTTTAGTTGAAGTTTCCTTTACAGCTTTGCCAGAAGTCACAGTTGAATTCTACTAATATCCAGGCTTTTTAATATTATTATTTATTAATATATTATTAATGCGAATGTTAGTTAGTTTGTTTTTTACGCTTTTACGTTGAATGTACTCAATCAATCATAACGAAATTTGGTTTTACAGAATTTAAGACCCGGGTAAGAACAAAGAAAGTTCGGACGCTCAAACGGTTGGACTGATTTGGATGAAATTTGGCATTCAGATTACGGATCTCTTGAATAACACATACATTTTTTCTCGATATTCTCACGGGATAAAACCCTAAAATATTAGCTACTAAGTTTACTGTAGAAACTTTTTAAGGGTCAGCCAGTGATTTAAAAATATGAACAGATCGTCAAAAACTGTCCGACCTGCGCGTGATTCGGTCAAGGCGACGGCGGCCGTAAAACTACGTTAACTATCAAACGGAGCACACGAAAATAGGTACGCTAATGAATTATTAACTATGTTTAATTAGTTGCAGATAAGTCTGAAGTAAGCTTTTAATTAGGTAGAGGAAGGCGGTAAATTTGGCGGACATGAAACTAAATGAAATAAAATGAAATAACGACCGCTTTAGCCTAGTTGGTAGTGACCCTGCCTACGAAGCAAGAGGTCCTGGGTTCAAATCCCGGTAAGGGCATTTATTTGTGTGATGAGCACGAATATTTGTTCCTGAGTTATGGATGTTTTCTATGTATTTAAGTATTTATTTATCTATATAAGTATGTTTATTGTCGTCTAGTACCCATAGTACAAGCTTTGCTTAGTTTGGGACTAGGTCGATTTGTGTAAGATTGTCCCCAAATATTTTTTTTTTTTTTTTTTAAATGAAACTAGGTAAATTAAATTAACTGAAATTTTGCTTTACCTTTTTTGCCATGTCTGGCAACAATTGGTTTTCTACACTAATATTATTAAGAGGAAAGATTTGTATTTTTGTATTTATGTATTTTTGTATGTAACGAATAAACTTAAAAACTACTGGACCGATTTCAAAAATTCTTTTGCCGTTAGAAAGCTACATTATCACTGAGTGATATAGCCTACCTTTTACCGCGGGAAAAGGTTCCTACGGGAAAATTAATTTATCGCGGGCGAAGCTGCGGACGGAAGGCTAGTGCTAAATAAATTGAAAATTTTGTTTTAAATTAATAAAATAGAACCCTAGATTGAGTTTGTCTCGATTCGCATTTGGCTGGTTTTAATTCCTACAAGTAAAGCAGTAGCGACTGACTGACAGACAACGTACAATCTAAACCACTGGAGCATCGAGTTTTGAAATTTGGTAGACATTTGTAAAAAAAAGGTCTACCACCCAACGGTTGAAGTTCATTTGCACGTCATGCATGACACAACTAGGTCGATTTTCCCTTGTAAATAATACGATGACAGTGACTGTCCTAATGACTTCACTCAGAAAACTAAACCTTAGCGATATTTAGATCTCACTGAAACTTTTGTCAAAACTGATAGACCACTTTCTTGGCCGACCGTAGAGCTGCACTAAGAAGGAGTTTTCGACATTTTCCGTGGAATAGGAACTAGGACTAGCCAATGTTTTATTCTCCTATAGCAGCGAAGCCGCGGACTTGAATTAGTTTTAAAAGTTTTTTGCCCGCATTTTTAATGCAAGCGTTGAATAATAGAAAACAGGTTGTTAGATTAAATAAGTACTAATTACGTCTTTTTTATGACTATAAAAGTTCCCATGGGAAATCCAAAAGGCGACGGTAACCAAAAAACTTTGCGACTAATCGTTTGTTTTGACGCAAACCATTCACGATTTGAAATGCACGCCATCTCTGACCCTGACACCGCCATTTTAACCGCGCACCTACAATTTATCGCTACTAAATAATATAACTACCTTCACAACTTTTACTGCCTAGCAATAAAGTCTAAAGTAGAACAGGATAGGAGTTTGCAGCACGCATCACTAACTTGGTCGCAATTATTCAAATTTAGAATTCTAATGTGACGTATTTTGGAGCGAATTCTACAAAACGTTGTCATTTTGTAACCAATATCGTTAGATCTCTCATTGTTCTGCCAGTTGGAAGGGCTAGGGATCTTTAAATTTTGGAAATATTAAAGACAATGAAATCTTGCAGCATGTCGAATGCTTGTTTCGTAAGCGTGTAATTGTCCGGTAATCGATGGGAACCGTCAATGTATGATGATCGTAATGTATTGCGCAGTGTTTGACTTTTAAATTAGTTGAAGGGTAAAGTTGAAACAAATGAATATTATATAGTAATAAAGTGTTGATTACACGGCAATAAAAGCAGACCGACTCATTTTTTTAATAAATTGACCGGGTGTGGGAACGTACAACCCAAGTTTTCTCATTTATAGGTAACGCCACCAGAGTTGAGGCCACGCACACAACCACATCTCATGTAATGACAGCGGGATTTTGACGTTGTGTTGTCGTTAAACGTGGTGGCGTTACCTATACGCGTAGTGTAGGTATTTTAGAGAAATCCCACTTTAGAATTTAGGTTCCTGATAATTTGTACACGTCCATACTTCTTTGAAAAAATCGTATCTCAAATCAAAATGTAAACGAAACTGGATCTTGAAGTGCAAGGTGTAAAGTTCATTTGGTAACATAATCGATTTTGAGATACGAGGTTTCTCCACGATCCATGCTAAATCGACATCCTGTTTGTTTTTGTCCTTGCCTCATTGCGTTTGTGGTTTAGCAAAAAACTATTTAAGGCTAATTTGGTTGCTTAATAGCAATTCCGGCAGCTCGTAATCTTGTAGAGGTATCTATTACAGTCAGTTCAACAACAATCAGTCCACCGCATAGTTCACCAGTAGTGCGTGGTAGATGAAATGAAATTGTAGATAATTTAAGCATTTAACGAAAAACGAATGAATGAATGAGTGAAGAAAAGAATGAGTAAATGAATGAAAGAATGGTTGTATGGAAGAAATTAGGAAAGGCTGCTCAATGTCCCGCTGTCACTTTTTACAACTTTTATTTTTAGATAAGAAAGTGACAGTTGATGCGAGTTAAGTCACGAAGAAAGCAGCTTATTGTCCGTGTTCATTATTTATTATTATTTAAAATAACATTGCTCTGACCATACGAGACACTTTGCTAATGTCAAGTAAAATATATTTTGGTAGGTACAGGAGGGAGCGCAACAGAACTCTTGGGCACATGAGGAGGCTTTTAATAAAAAAATAAAAATGAACCCTTTGACCGCTTAGAATTTTTTGTCGTGCATGCATAATAATGATAATAATGCGATAAATATCCTTTAAAATAACGTCCGCTTTAGCCTAGTTGGTAGTGACCCTGCCTACGAAGCAAGAGGTCCTGGGTTCGAATCCCGGTAAGGGCATTTATTTGTGTGATGAGCACGAATATTTGTTCCCGAGTTATGAATATTTTCTATGTATTTAAGTATTTATTTATCTATATAAGTATGTTTATCGTCGTCTAGTACCCATAGTACAAGCTTTGCTTAGTTTGGGTCTAGGTCGATTTGAGTAAGATTGTCCCCTAATATATATTTATTATTTATTAATTTATAAATACAAACCGAATCTGGTCTTATTTATCAAACTGCGGCGAAATGAGCTGGAAATTAAATTAACATTTTAACCGCCGTATTCTGATATATAAGACTACGGCAGTTGAACGGTTAATTAAGTAACCCACCCCCTATCATTCCCGGCACAAAGGTACCCATAGGTAGTATATAGTTTAGCAAATGTAATTAAAAAGAATAATGTCATATTTAGCTGGAAATACGTGTCAATCAAAGTTTTCCTTTTTTAAAAATATTTTCGATATTTGATAACTCCGCATCTACACTTACAATTTGATCTAAATCACCTTAAACTTAGCCGCGCCCGCGCCTGCGCTTGCGCAAGCTTGCCCGTGCCCAGTCCCACTGCTGGGCCCGCCGGGTCATGGGGTCACTGCTGGAATGTACGTACTGTGACCAATGCCTAACAATATGAATACGCGTGAATCATTAAGTCTCGCTGCGCTGTTTAATCGTAGTTTAGGGATTTTATTAAATTCCCGTGGAAATTCCCAAAAGTTCATCATCACCATCATTTCAGCTGTAGGTAGCCCAATGCTGGACATAGACCTCCCTCATTGATACCCAATCATTACGGTTGGAAGCGACTTGCATCCACCACGAACCTGCGTTTACTAAACCGTCCGTATTTCGTTGGTGGACTGCCTAGAAAAAGATCTCTTTTGTGGCCTTCTTTCTACCCATACAAAATTTCGTGTCTCTAAGCTTTTCATATTATTATCTATACTAATATTATAAAGAGGAAAGGTTTGATTGTTTATTTGTTTGTTTGTTTGTTTTCATTGAATAGGCTCCGAAACTACTGGACCAATTTCAAAAATTCTTTTGCCGTTAGAAAGCTACATTATCACTGAGTGACATAGGCTACTTTTTACCGCGGGAAAATACCTTTTGCTACGGGAAAATTAATTTATCGCGGGCGAAGCTGCGGACGGAAGGCTAGTAACAAATATTGGAATAAAATGTAGCATAATTAAGTATGTGTTGTTCCAGAGATCCAGCAATTTTCAAACTAAATCGAAACAATCGTGCTCCATCGTAGGCCTCATCTTCGCTTTCCATCAGGTGTGATTGTGGTCAAACGCAAGCCTATATTGTATAAAATAAAATCCGAAACCGTTTAGCCGTTTTAGCGTAAAAAGTAACATAACAAATATACACACAAGCTTCCACATTGAAGGATTTGCCACACTGGATTGGATGCGTTCTGCGGTCGTTGTCAGGTTAAATTGATCGCAGCCCGCATTATGTAATAAACAACATTGTCGGTCTCTATATATTTTGTATAGATATGCGATCTCACCGTGAGGTCTGCGTTCAATTTGACCTGACCGCGACCGCAGAACGCATCCAGTGTGGCAAATCCTTTACCAGCAATTAACCAGTACCTACTTTTAAACGAACAATTTTTTATGTATTTATTAATTATATCAAAAAGAAATGTCATAGTGACAGATACAAGGCAAACCAAAAGACCAAAAAGTCGGACCACATAATTGACAACCTTTCATTTTTTTAACACCTGAAAATTACTGCAGGAATCGAAAGAGTTTCGCCTCCTGAACACGGAAAAATATTTATTATAATTTATTTCTCCATATTTAAAAAAATACAACAAATTTAAAAACATATATGTACTTACAAACACTTCCACAGAATAGATATGTTTCCTTTACCCTTTTCACTAGAAAAAAGAGCTGTCATAATTTTAAATTTGATAACAACCTTAACGTCAAATTTACGTCATCACTTTTTTTTGATAGAGACTAGACAAAAGTAATGGATCTATTCTATCGTTACGCTCTTTTAGAATAAGCACATCTTTAAAAAATTGTAACAAATTAATTAATTATCCTAGTGAAAATTAAAAACTATCAGCGTCTTTCTCTTTCCAAACAGAATACAGAGAACGAATCAAATTATAGTCTTAGAAATATGAAATGTTGTCAATTATTTATTCTTTAGCCAACGACTGACTGGAAAAGTTTTGTTGTGACACGAAAATTCACCGAACAAACAACCTAAAATAAAGGAATATTTTCATACAAATTTGAACTACCGTCGTTAAGTTGTATTTGAACTCCACCCACAAAAGAATATAAGTCAACGTAAGCTTAAGCGTTTATGGATAACTTTGTTTCAAAACGAACGTTTATTAATATAGCTTATACCAAAATGAAATCGTGTAATCTGATTCTGGCAGTTGGATTGTGAAGCGCGAACGTGTGACAATTCGGTGTCACGGACAAGTGTTGCAAGCCGCCATATTGAAAGTGTTTTTTTTTCGTTACTGGGCATGAGAATTGGGAGTAGGATACCAATTTTTGAAATCAGATCAGTTCAGAACACAACTCAGAAATGGTGAAAAATCGCGCTAAATTTTAAGTACGAGTACAGATCGAGTTAATTCATGATGACACGTGTCGTGATTCTTATTGCAAAGTCATTAATGTCTAATTTTGACCAATGCATGCTTCTTTGTGAATAGCATCAGCTATATAGAGTAGTAGAAAATGTAACATTGTCAAAAGTCGAAAATTTAATTTAAGGTGCATTTTTTTTTCATCTACAAAAGTGCAGAATAGTCCAGATCTATTGTTCCTTTCTGAAGCCCATTAAATAAAAAATCTTGGCAGTTGACTTTGACTCTACCTACATACTTTCTACTCCAGAGCATCGGCTTCCTCTTAGCATGAGAAGGCTTGGGCCGTAGTTCCCATGCGAGCCCAGTGCAGATGGGGAATTTCACGTACACCATTGAATTTCTTCGCAGGTGTGTGTGTGCGATTCCTCACGTAGTTTTCCTTGACCGTGAAGCTCATGGTAAATTTCAAATATAATTTCGCACAAAAATTCCGAAAAACTCAGAGGTGCGAGCCTGGGTTCGAACCTACGAGCCTCTGCTTGAGAGGCTGCTGAATAACCTCGGGTTAAGTAACTTAATGTTTTTTTGTAAGTCGAAAAAATAACACAGAATTATTGGAAAACAGGCTTTAGGCAACTGTAAATTTGCTATTCAGATGAAACTGACCAATATGTATTCGCATAGATTAAACGATAGAATAGACCCGTCATGTCTGTAACATACGGACGATGTCAATCTCCAGCGATACAGGTTACAGCGCACCGTTAAAGCTCGCTGTGCCTCTAAAGATTTATGTCATACGATAGGAACTTGTTCGAGTGACGAATCTATGATGCGATAAGCTTCTTGTATCTGTTTATTCAGGCTTGGTTATCCGTTGTTCTATAAGGGATGCGGTTAATATAAGACCTCGTATTTCTGGACCCTGAATAAACGACAATTATGCATGACCTGATTCAAACCTTCATGTTATATGCGTGCATGAAATGAAATTAAATAATTTATTTTGCTAGAAAAGGGTTGGTTTACAGGGTGATGGTCTTAAAATTATACGTGCATTATTGTCATTCACTGTTTTGAGCGGGACTTCCTGCTACAGGTATTACAATACTTACTAGGAAGTCCCAACCTTGTCACTATTTAGGTATGCACAATTGTTAAAGAAAATAAATATTTTCATTTTCATTTTCATTTTTTAATTTTTTAATTTTTTTGTCTTCGGTCCTTGTCTATTCTTTTTGTTTTTGTTTATATTTTACATTTGAATTCCTTTTCTCACATGCGGCCTTTCGACATTTTTAATTGATATTCTGCGCCCTCAAGTGAGACGTACATAGGCTGGGATGATGATGATGATTTTGTACAAGTAGTATATGTAGTATATAAGTATTGTATTTAATGTGTCTGTTTATTTATACATACAATTACAATACGAATATTCTTTTTTGAACACCAAAAACGGTACAGAAAATATACAAAAATAAAAATTCAGGCAGACAAAGGCCATCTACATTAACCTGTTCATATTTCTACATATATACCTATGTATCCAATTGGTTGCCTGGAAGATATCGCTTTTGAGCCTATTGTCTGCCTGAATTTTTATCTTCGTTAATTTTTTTGTACTGTTTTTGGTGGTCAATAAACAATATTTGTATTTTATTAAGTATATTGTTCAATCCAGGTCGACAAATACAGGTTAGGTTTTAACCGCACAGTTTGAACTAAGCACATTATTTTAGCTGATATAAAATAAGGCGGAAATTGCGAGACGGATATATTTGTTGAAATTATGTCGATTTTTGGCGTAATCAGTGGCACATACCGATCGAAGTTGCCCGAAGCTGTCAAAATGCGACGTCATCATCATCATCATAACCTATATACTTCCCAGACACAGGAGTCCTATAAGAATGAGAGGGCATGGGGCGTAGTTCCCACGTGGGCCCACGTTGGAAGCTCATGGTAAATTCTGGGGCCCTACTGAAAAAGGGGTTAATTCTGCAGAAGTTGAACAGCTGATTTCGACTTAACCCCCTTTACACATAAAATAGAAAATAGCTGTTTAATTTCTGCAGACTTAACCCCTTTTTCACTAGGGTCCCAGAATTTCAAACAGCAAATATGATTTAATTTCGACAAATGTGTTGCTAGTAATTGAAACAGTTACAGTCGTAATCGCGCCAAAATTCGGTCGCATAAGTTGGTCGCATAATTTCGAGAAAGTGAGTACTTACACAGACTCAAAATTTAGTGAATACAAGTAGAGTAATAGCTACATTGTTACTGTGGTAGATCTAAACGAGGAAGCTGGCTGCTACTAGTAAATCATTGCCCGCCGCAATCACGATAGAAATCATATAGCAATCAGTAAGTTATAAATCATGATTTGCTCTAGTTTATCTAGGCTGTGAAGCCTGTGGTTATTGAGACTGTTAATACTTTAGTTTATTGTTAAATTAAAATTTACCATGAGCTTTACGGTGAAAGAAATTCAACGGTGTGTGTGAAGTCCCCAATCCGCACTGGGCTCGCGTGCGAACTACGGCCAAGCCCTCTCATTTTAGTTGGAGGCCTGTGCCCTGCACTGGGACGTATAATTAATACTAATTACACCGTCGGCAGTGTTTCGACTCGTACCTAGGTTTGGCATCACCAATCAACTGAGCTGTCAAAACACATTTCTCCCATAGAGTTTTGGCAATAGCAACTTATGACGTCACTTGATCGCCAACTCAATCAACTAACTATTCATTTATTTGTTTTAAAGCAACAAAAATCTAATTCTGCAGTTAATCGAAAATTAATCTGGTTTTCAGGGCTAAAATAAAGCGTTTTTTACTAGAGTCTTGTCTTCGAATTATTTTTTAATGGCGTCAACATCCCTATTGTCGAAGGTGACTGTCGCGTCTGTTATGTAGTAACTATTATGTACTCTTTGAACGGGCAGTAGAAGGTTCGTCCTTTCTATCCGAGCTGTCACTGTCACTGTCAAATCACCTTCGTTACGGTAACGTCTTCAGCCGCCAGGGGTCGCTGCAAAGGTCAACGCTCATCTTGGATCAAGATAACATACTAATAGATGGAACATATATTATGATATAGTAGCTTTATCTCGCAGCTTTGCTCCTGTGGGAGAATAAAATCGGCCAAGTGGGAGTCGGACTCGCGTACCGAGGGTTCTGTATAATTACACCGTATCTGTAAAAATCCAGTGTTAGCAGAGCCCTGTTGTAAGTAAAATAAACGCAATGTGAAGTTATTTGTATATTGGTTGTTTGAGCCCCTTTATTTTTAATTTTTTTTTTTTTTTTTATTATTTGTTGTCATGGCGGTATTAAAAATGCACATAATGTCTAAAATTCAGTAGTTGCGCACCTCTAAGTTTTTACATTTGGAAATATCAAATAATCTGCACACATATGCGAAGAAATTCAAAAGTGTGTGTGAAGGTCCCAATTCGCACTGGGCCTGCGTGGGAATAACGACCCGAGCTCTCAAATTTTGTGCGGAGGCCTGTGCCCTGCAGTGGGACGTATATAGGCTGGGATGATAAAAAAATGTTGATTATGGTAAAAGGTATTTTCCCGCGGTAAAAAGTAGCCTATGTCACTCAGTGATAATGTAGCTTTCTAACGGCAAAATAATTTTTGGAATCGGTCCAGTAGTTTTTAAGTTTATTCATTACATACAAAAATACAAATCTTTCCTCTTTATAATATTAGTATAGATATAAACAAGGCGTGTATCAAACGCATACAAACTTTAGCATTTAAGACGCTGTCAACACCAACGTCGGCGCACGCTGTCTATTTGTGTCGGAGTAAACGAGATGCCGCTATTACTGGGCAGCCGGGCATATTGAAATTTATCGGGCAAATATTGAATTTAAAAAAAACTGTGGATTATTTGTGAAATATGACTCGTTAGCGGTTTAGGTATGAATATGTTGACTTCATGTTTTTAATTGAAGACGCATACGCCAAAAAATAAAGACATAGAACCGTTTAATGATGATTTTAAGACCTATCTTTGCAATTATTTTCTATCGAGCCGATTTCGTCCAATTATGTATCGAGTCCGTCCACGGTCTTTGAAATATGATGAATATTAACATATAATTTTTTTGATGTGCTAGAACAAACAGTTTTTCTTAAAAAACTGTTCAAATTACATCAATTTCAACAAAATTAGGTGTTGTCAGCCTCTTAAGGCCGGCCCAGACGCGTGTGCGTGTCACGCACCAGCTGTAATGAATGAAACTGTAATAAAGATGTGCACGCATCTAGTGCGCCATCTTTCTTAAGATTTCATTTATTACAAACGGTCCGCGCCAGCCTTTATAATGTGAGTTAGATAAAGATATCCAGCATAGTTTACCGGTATAAATGTACTGATAACCCACTGAGCCAGTCCCGCTGGAGCGGCACCGCGGTAACCTTTGTTCGGATCTTAGCGTAATTGTCTGTCTGACTGGCATTTAACCCGAGATACAAGTGTAAGATGCGATGGTTATCTCGCTGCTCAAGGCCGCGAGGTAATAGTTGACTTCCGAAACAAATTAGGCCGCTCTAGGCTGTGGGCCATAGTCTATGCCTATCGCCAACTTTGAAAAAAAAAAGCCAAAAATCTTTGGCCAAGTGAACTTTATTTACTAAGGCGCAAGTCACACGGAAGAGACGTGGGACGGGGGCGCGTCGCAGTCCGCGTCGTTGGTTCGCAGGCGCGTCTCCGCCCCGTCTCTTCTGTCGTCTTTGGATTTGGACGCACAGAAGAGACGTGGAACTGCGTCGCGCCTCAGTTCCACGTCTCTTCTGTATGGCTTGCGCCTTACATATCGATTTGATATACGAGTTTTTTTTTTCAAAGTAGTGATGATAGCACCTACCTACTCGTACTATAGTGTCGTGAACCGGGCGGTAATAAATAGTTTGACGACGATTGCGGATACTTTAAATAAAATAAATAAATATCACGGGACAATTCACACCAATTGACCTAGTCCTAAACTAAGCAAAGCTTGTACTGTGGGTACTAGACAACGGATAAACTTAATTATTAGATAGATACATAAGTACATAAATACATATTAAACATCCAATACTCGAGCACAAACATTCGTATTTTTCACACAAATATCTGCCCCGACCGGAAATCGAACCCAGGACCTCAAGCTTCGTCAGGTTCTCTAACAACTAGGCTATCCGGTCGTCTAAAACTTAAACTTTAATAAATTACTTTGTTTATGGTACCGCAGGCAGCGAGCCTTTGATATTTATTAGTATAGATATTCTAACCAAAGTCAGTAAGCTGTTGGTGGTATATTCGGCGGCTATTAGAAGGGATATTGACTGATACAAGCGACGAGATAACCCGATAGATACCGTTACGCGTGGCGTTCTAATAAACTCGCTGCCGACTGTCCTGCGCCAGCGCAGCGCAGGTTTAGGGCTGCCCCAAATTTAGTGGAACGTAACTGAATAAATAGAAAAATACTTATACTAACGAGTGTCTTCTGTTTCAGAGCACTTAGGTCTGTTGGTCTTTTAGATACGCACAACAACGTCCATAGTTTATTCTCACGTTAAAAGAGTAGACACAGCAGTGAGACACTCGGTACGGTATATACTGGAGAAAGAAGTGTTCTATACTCAATACATGTTGATGAGTTAGTACTGGGAGAGCACAACCACGAGTGATTCAAAATCAAATCAAGATCCAAACATTTATTCTGTAAGTAGGGCGCAAATGGGCTCTGTTTAACTGAGTAACGTGTTTCTAACCAATCACACGCGGCTATTCTCTCAGTGCTAGCTCGTTAACTTGAACAGAGTACAGAAAAATTTCTTCTCCAATTACTATTCTTTCTATTATAGTCCTGTACTAGCCGCTGCCCGCGACTCCATCTGCGAAGCATTCGCTTAACGCTATCGCGCAAGAACAATGCAATTTTTCAGGATAAAAAGTATCCTATATGTTTAATCAAGGTTATAAACTCTCTGTGTGCTAAATTTTATCAGAATCCACCACCACCACTTTAACGTGAAAGAGACATCCACAAAACCATCCAAACTTCCATCCATCCATACGAACTATCACGTTTATAATAGGTACGTACGTACAGTCGACAAAACCGAAGCCTGCCCAGTTTCAAAACAAATTAGCTTGCAGCCGTTGAAGTTCATTGGTATGGATTGGTATGGACAGATGTCTAACCACTGCAAGCAAAATGGACATTTAAGGTGTCAAGGCGACCTTTTTGTCGATGCTACATATTAGTGGGATGTTGAATTAGACTCGAGCAGCCCTAACTGCTTCATGCATGATAGTTATATTTAGTGTCAATGTTAACTCCACGGTGATCGTGATAGCCCGTGCAATAAAAAGGAACTTACAAAAAAGTACAAACATTAAATTTTTTTGACAGCTATTCGACATCTTCGTTGTTGAAGTTGTCTTTTTCAAAATTGATTCGGGCCGCAGAATTTTCTTAAATCCCAATTCAATAAATGACGCCGCGCCGTGGTCCAGTTGTGTCTACTATAAACACCCGTGCAAAATTACTTGTCTAAAATAGTCTTTAGAAAATTAAGGAAAATCAGAAAATGACCATCAAGTAGAAACCAATTAAAACTTTTTCTAATGACGGCAGTGTTGCCAGCCTGGGTGGCGCTGTCTGCAAGCCATTGAGACAGGTGCTCGCTTTAATTGGCTCCGTGTTCGTTCCGCGAGGTTGGTAGTCTTCCCTGATTGGTGTTAATGAGTACGCTACCGCCTTAAATTAAGTTTGTTTTTAAAAGCTGTTGTTTCTGGAATTTGTCTGCGGATTTTTGTTTTAAATCTTAGAGTTACGGAGCTAACGATGGGTCTTGTAAGAAAGCTCAAGGTCAGTTCTGCTCGGATTTCCCTGCGGGATCATATTAGAAAAAATCTGCTCAAGAACTAAAATCACTGACATAGCCCACAGAATCGCCAGACACAAATGGCAGTGGGCTGGGGACATCGCTCGTAGAACTAGTAGCTGATGGGGCTAAAAGGTTCGCGAGTGGCATCCATGGACTGGAAGACGAAGTGTAAGTAGGCCTCTAAGATGGAACGACGGTTGGATGCGTATGGCGCAGGGCCGGTCTGTTTGGCGAACCTTGAGACAGGCCTATGTTCAGTAGTGGACGACTTGCGCTGAAATGATGATGGAGTTACTGAGGCCTGCAAAAGCTGCGTGCGTCTGCCGCTTCAATTCTGTACGGACCCGTTGGATAAGCCATGCATTTTGGTAGGCATTTTGCGAATCAATTCAATAAGTACTGTCGGCGTACTCGGAGCGACAGGATACAATAAAATTTCATCGGTCTATAATTATTATATCTTTATTGTCTATAGCATCGTCCCTATTTTGACAAAAGGTCCTAACTGAGAATCAATTTGTTTACTTCGTATGCCTCAGAGCATGTCATGTGATGCGTTATTATGATACCAAAACGCTTATAGCTTGTCTGATTTAAAATGACGCGCCCTACCACCGCATTTACGCGCAGTATTTTTCATGCGATATTGTCGATCGTGATGTTGCACACTGATCATAGGTCCCGGAATAGTTGTCACTCCCAAACAGATGAAGAGTCGTTATTAATATTTGCACGTACACATCAAAATCAACTGACTCAGTTGAGGGGCGCGCGTCATTTTAGCTTAGACAAGCTCTACCAAAACATTATCATTGCTTCAGTGACAGAGACATCCAAAAAACAAAGGAAGGACCCACGTTATTTCGTAACATTCCTCCTTCGAATGTCGCGGTGATAGTTTTAGACGGCGGATCACTGTGATTTTTTATCGCGACGTTATTTTTCACCCACCTCTAGAATACACATCCTAAGAATAAACTATATAGACACCACAACTCTCCCACTGAGCCATAAATGAAATCGTTACAGTAATACCGTGGTCTCAGTCTCTCATTATGTATCATTCGATAAACAACCACTGAGCCGTTTTGTTTTTGCTATAATAAAGTGGCGAGTTAGATAGACTTTCTTGTTTTGTAAATAGGCGTTTTTAACTTTTTGCGTGTAATAGATATTTATTTAATTGAGTGTAATAGCTTATGTATGAGAAATTGCGTTTATAGCAGTGATATTATAATACTGGGAACAGTGGGAACGTTAAAATAGTTAATAGGAGACACTTTTGATTATTTTTAAAAAGCCGTGGTGGCCTAGTTGTTTGACATATTATGGTATACATTTGTAATTTACCATGAGCTTTACGGTGAAGGAAAACATCGTGAGGAAACCTGTATACACATGCGAGGAAATTCAATGGCGTATGTGAAGTTCCCAATCCGCACTGGGTCCGCGTGGGAACTACGGCTCAAGCCGATCTGATATATGAGATCTAATCCTAAATGTAAATGTGTGTGTAGTGGTAGAGCCATGTTGTAGGAAGCCGCTGCATCACGAATGGGCCGCCTCGTCCGGGGCAGTACCACCCTCCCACAGAACACCGGCGTGAAGCAGCAGTAGGTACTCTTGCAGCGTTTCGTACGGTCAATGAGAGGCCGAGGCCCAATACTCCCTCTATTCCCTCTCCTTTTTTAACGGTCGGCAACAGATCAATGTCTCTCTTCGAGTGGGTGATTTATGGGCGGTGTTGATCATTTTCCATCACATGACCCGCTGGCTCGTTTGCCTCCCTCTCATAGTAAAAGAAAGGGCAATAATTAAATTTAATTGAAAACCCCGGGCGAGAAGCACATCCTCATTAAGATAACGGCTACTAATCCCGTAAAATAACTCATTTATCAAATCGACTGCCCTTATTAAAGCGTGATAAACAATGTTAGATAATAGCGACCATCGCGTCTAGGGTGCTTATTATACGGTATAGATCGAGTGTTTATTATTTGGCCTATTTCCTACCGGCGGGCATCGACCCCGCGGCAAGGGCTCCTGATAGCACCCGCGCCCGCGTAGAACAACGAAACTCAAACGGAGCGAATCGCGCGGTCGGCTCCCGACGGGTACTTTGCGTTTGGATGATTAAAAAAAAGCTATGTCAAAATATACGCCGTAAACAGCCGTAATTATAATAATCCAATTTTAGCAGAACCCATCTTCGTGAGATCATTTTATATTGGTTTGACAGGACCCCCCTTAATATTTAATATGATTATATTTTTATTATTTGTTGTTATACCTGCCACAGTTGCATAATTGGTGAAAAAATCTCAAGTGTTTAGTTAACGCCATTAAAAATATAGAATTTAAAACGCTGAAAAAAGCACGTTTCTTGTTGATTTTTTAACTTTATTTTATTTTTAGTATTTGATGCTACAGCGGCAACAGAAATGCACCTGTGAAAATTTCAACTGTCCCCGTTTGTCAACCGTTGCTCCGTCCCGTCTCTTCTGTCTGCTTTGGATCGCGACGCTTGTATACATTTAGTATGAAAACAAATTCTAGGGGCGCCGCGACTGGACGCGCCTTCGTCCCACGTCTCTTCTGTGTGGCTTGCGCCTAATCCTCTCGGACTGATGCGATGGCCCGGACAGACTAAAAATTGAATATTTTAAATAATATTCGTCAATCCGCTGTGAATTACAGAAAATCAGAATGACGGAGTGAACTGACACCAGAATCCGAAATGGACAAGCTGTTGAGACGATTCAAACTATAAATACCTACTACCACAAATTTACACAATTTGAATAAGAGTTTGAACAATACTTTTATTCTGATTGATTGTACAATGCAAAAAGAAGGGTCCACAGTGTTCATAAAATGAAACTCCTTTCAGTTGTCATTCGATTACAAAGTACTTATTTTTGTCAAAAAAAAACCACCTCTATTTATAGTTTCTGAGGGAACCAAACGATAGCGCGATCTAATTCGCTTTTACCGCCATCTATCGGATTTTATAAAAACTAAATTAACGCTTACTGCGTGAACACTGATTCCTATTCTAATAGTAAAGAAAGTTCTGGAACAGCGAATCGCGCGTTAGGGGCATCGCGCGCGCACCTCGTAGATAACGGTCGGCGATGATAAACTGCCCGCGGCCGCCGCCTGCGCCACCGGCCTAATTAGTGGGATTAGTGGGATTAAAGAGAACCCCTCAAACGGACCTCAAGGAGGAGGATAAACGATTTTTTACAGCTCCGTACTCAAAATTAATAAAAAGAGTAATAGAAACCCCCGAATTATCCCTTATCGTCATCATCATCATCCCATTGCAGGGCACAGGCACGTACAGGCCTCCTCTCAGAACGGAATGGAATCCTTCGTGCGCGAGTCCGACTCGCACTTGGCCGGTTTTTTTTATGATCATAGACGTGAGTTATCCGTATTTTTTCGCTATGAGTGAGTTTCACGATAGTTTTATGTTTAACCAGATCTAATGGTTAATACGAGCGAAGCCGCGGGTAAGGTCTAGTCATAAACATAAATCATCAACAATAGAACTAATCAATTGACATTTTGACCGGAGGTGGTCCAGCCCATTGTATATTAAATACGAATGCACCGTAATGAATTTATGTATCTCGGGGTCAAGACAGTTATATCACAACTATTTGTATGTTGTTAATTTATAATGTCAACTTTTGAAATATTTGTTGACGCTGTCGGCGCTGGCGGGCCAAGCGAAAACAAGGCATAAGCGACAGCGTTTGTAATCCCAAAAATATTGGCCGACAAACGGGTTTTTTCCTGAGATTTTTGTTTTTGACGGAATTGTAACAGTACTAAGGGTGAATATTCAGCATTTTTTGCTTTTTTTTCTCATTACCATTTCATCAAATATTAAAAAAGTATGATGTTTAGGTTTAACTCTTTATGAAAACTTAAGATAGTACCGATGCTGAATCTAGTTTGATCAAATTTCGTGGGACTCGTCGTTCGGTTGTCGTAATCTATCTATCTATCTATCTATCTAATCTAATCTAATACCTTTAAACGAGCAATTCTTGTATATATATAATCAGGATCTCGGAAACGGCTCCAACGATTTCGATGAAATTTGGTATGTGGCGGTTTTCGGGGATGAAAAACTGATCTAGCTATGTTTCATTTTCAGAAAATCGCTTTTACTCGTGTTTTCCGGCTATTTTTGTTTGCATTAGAATATAAAGCTAAATTTCGCCGACTTCGAGCAGATCATAATGGCACATTAGAAATCGGGTGGTCGCGGACCCAGCCGACCTCGGTTCGATTCCACGTTTTTTTTCAAGATTTTTAGTTTTTTTTTTTTAAGTTTATTTTTTATGAGAAAACGTCAAGTTTCTTCTTTTGTGAGAAAAAGTTACTTTTTTGTGAGAAATAGTTACTGTTTTGTGAGAAAAAGTTACTTTTTTGTTAGAAAAAGTATTATAGGGAACGTGCAGTAACTATAGGCGGCAGCACTAATGCGACAGAAGAGACACTATGCGGACAGTAAAACAAACTTATCAAGGTAAAACATTCAAATTGATGGCACCCTTATGGCACCAGTTGGCAGCACCGTCTATGTGCACGTTCCCTATTGGGAGCACAGAACAGGAAAAGCCGGTTGTCTGTAAAGTCGGTATACGGACGACAGTTTAACGTGACTCACCCCCCCCCCCCCATCCCCTCCGGTGTTTTTGTCAAATATCTTGAAAACGGTGCATCCTACGGCAAAATCAATGAAATTTTCATCCCCCCTTTAATACCCCCGCGCTCCCTCCCCCGAATTCCCTCCCCCCTCTCCCCCCCCACCCCTCCGGTGTATATAATCAGGATCTCGGAAACGGTTCCAACGATTTCGATGAAATTTGGTATTTGGGGGTTTTCAGGGATGAAAAATTGATCTAGCTTGGTCTTATCTCTGGGAAAACGCTTGGTACCGAGTTTCTGCCCGAGCAGAGCTCGGTCGCCCAGGTACTAATCATTGAATGGTAATGAGGTTTAACCGAGCGGTCAAAACGCTCGAATATTCACCCATTACTCTATTTTTTCAGGCGTATCAGGCGACATACAGTCTGCTTCCTCGTTGCTCGTCTTATCTAATACCTTTAAACGAGCAATTCTTGTATATATGTATATATGTATATATATAATCAGGATCTCGGAAACGGCTCCAACGATTTCGATGAAATTTGGTATGTGGGGGTTTTCGGGGATGAAAAACTGATCTAGCTATGTTTCATTTTCAGAAAATCGCTTTTACTCGTGTTTTCCGGCTATTTTTGTTTGCATTAGAATATAAAGCTAAATTTCGCACACTTCGAGCAGATCATAATGGCACATTAGAAATCGGGTGGTCGCGGATCCAGCCGACCTCGGTTCGAATCCACGTTTTTTTTCAACATTTTTAGTTTTTTTTTAAGTTTATTTTTCATGAGAAAACGTCAAGTTTCTTCTTTTGTGAGAAAAAGTTACTTTATTGTGAGAAAAAGTTACTTTTTTGTGAGAAAAAGTTACTTTTTTGTTAGAAAAAGTATTATAGGGAACGTGCAGTAACTATAGGCGGCAGCACTAATGCGACAGAAGAGACACTATGCGGACAGTAAAACAAACTTATCAAGGTAAAACATTCAAATTGATGGCACCCTTATGGCACCAGTTGGTAGCACCGTCTATGTGCACGTTCCCTATTGGGAGCACAGAACAGGAAAAGCCGGTTATCTGTAAAGTCGGTTTACGGACGATAGTTTAACGTGACTCACCCAACCTCCGGTGTTTTTGTCAAATATCTTGAAAACGGTGTATCCTACGGCAAAATCAATGAAATTTTCATCCCCCCTTTAATACCCCCGCGCTCCATCCCCCGCATCCCCTCCCCCCCTCTCACCCCCCCCCCCCCACCCCTCCGGTGTATATAATCAGGATCTCGGAAACGGTTCCAACGATTTCGATGAAATTTGGTATTTGGGGGTTTTCGGGGATGAAAAATTGATCTAACTTGGTCTTATCTCTGGGAAAACGCTTGGTACCGAGTTTCTGCCCGAGCAGAGCTCGGTCGCCCAGGTACTCTTTGATAACGTGACGTGCAACTCCACTAAACTCACTGAAGGGGCGAGAAAAGGGAAATGGGTAAAGGCGTACTTGCAGCCATAGCTTCTCGCAGCCGTGCGTCAAACGTATGCGCCGCTGCGAGATGTTGTGGCTGCCGGGCTTACGCACTCCTCTTCTGCTCTTCAGCGATGATACGCGTTAACGAACGCGTTACCGAGTAAATTAAGATTAGCTCGAAGCCGTGGGCGAATGGCGGGATGGAGAAAATGCTCTCGACATCGACCGACTCGAACCCTGTCATTGGCTGAACTAAACGAGTGTCAGTTCTTGACTTTTTAACGTTTTTTATGCCTACCCGCGTTTTCCGGGGATAGGAAATATGAAGGATTTGAGGGTAGTTGATTTGTAGATAAGTTTACAAACAATACCGAACACTCACTATCTAATAATAAAGGACGCGTCCGTTGCTGTATAATATAAATATACCTAAGTGTCCTCAAGTCAAAACTAGTTGACTACGGAACCCTAAAAAAAAGTAAAGCTGAAGTTCAGAACTACCACATACAATCTGCAAACGGCAAAAGGATGTCGATATGGGGTGTAGCTTTTCTTAGCCGCTATAATTTTAATACTTACTTGCTTTCCACCGGCTCTCATTAAACCCCTTGTGTTAAACACCGCGTCACACAAATTCCCACGTTGCACGGATCTGAAGATGGACGGACGATTTGGTAAAGGCCGCAAGTTCAAGGCGCTTCCAACCGTAATGCTTGGGTATCAATGAGGAAGGCCTATGTACAGTCGGTGCCCTAACATAAGTATTCAACTTTTCTATACAACTAGTATGAAAAAGTGGATACTTAAGTTAGGGAACCGACCGTACAGCAGTGGATGGCTGATATAATGATGATGGTGGATCTTGGAAAGTTTTAGGTGTTTTAACCGCCTCCGCTACCGCTGTCGCTCCCGCCTGTGGCATACGCCGGGAACTCGGTTCTCACGTAGCGGGCCACAGTTTTCACGGCTCGCAGTTAATGAATGCAATGAATTAGTGGGCCCGTGACGGCGTTTAATGCCGTGAGCTTTTACGTAAATCATTTACTTTTAAGTTTGAGAACCGGTGGAAGGTTGACGACGCACAAGAGTTTGAGAACCAGTGCAATACGATACACGGAATTTATTCTACGAATATTAAAGCCTATCAAGCAGAGGGTCGCGGGTTCGAGCTTGAGCTCGCACTTGTGAGTTTTTGAGAAATTACATTCGAAATTTACCACGAGTTTCAGGGTGAAGGAAAATATCGTAAGGAAATCTACATACACCTGCGAAGAAATTCTTTAGTGTTTGTGAAATTCCCAATCCGCACTGGGGCCGCGTGGGGACTACGGTCCAAGCCCTCTTATTCTGAAAGGAAGCCTGTGCCCTACTCATTTCACTACAAACAGAGCCACTCTCAGTAGCCAATAAGTCCAATAACCACCAATTAAAGTTAACTGTAAGATAACTATCTTGTACTTTGGCACGCCATAGTTTAACAGCAAAGCGCTCCACTCTATATCGGCGAGTCGCAACCACTGTATTTAACTCTTCAAGGTATGTTAGGAGTTTGCGGTAACTATTAGAACTAACCATTACGTGTATAACCATACTAATATCAATCCCCAGCCTATACAAGTATACTTACGTTCTAATATATAAAAATCTAGTGTCACGGTGTTTGTTATCGAACTCCTCCGAAACGGCTTGACCGAATGAAACTTTTTTCTCTGTATTCGGTAGGTCTGAGAATAGGTCGTAGGCTACTTTTTATACCTATCCCTATTCTTCGCAGACGGAGTCGCGGGCAACAGCTAGTCTAATATACAGGGTTATTTGTAATTCACCTATTCCTTTTAACCCTAAACTCCCACCACTTATACAAATGTTTTTTGTTCTACGGCTTTTGTCATAACTTAATATTTTTGGTGTAATAACGTTTTGAAAATTTGAGATTTCCTCTTATTTTTCTGTGTATTTGTATGGGAAAAAAGTGCTTCATTTTAAAAAGTCGTAAAACAAAAAACATTTGTTTGAGTGATAGGAATTCAGGGTTAAGAGGATGTCAGTGAATTAAAAATAACCCTGTATAACAATCTCGTGTCACGGTGTTTGTTATCGAACTCCTCCGATACGGCTTGACCTATATTATGAAACTTTTTTTCTCTATAGGTATTCGGTAGGTCTGAGAATAGGTCGTAGAAAATATTCTATACCCCTATTCTTCGCGGACGCTAGTAATATAATATAATGAATTTAAAAGGAAAACTATCACAGCTTAGAAGACTTGACAAGTATTGTATGGTCGATCAAAACTTAACATTGAATATTTGCCATTATGGGTCATATAAGCCGTAAGAAACAAATGCTGTCCCTCCTGTGGATATAACATTAGCGACTCCGAGTCAGCAAACGTAAGATTTAATTGAATGTAAATTTAAAATGTGATTTGACACGGTAAATGCCGAAAAACTCAGACAACTCAGAAAAACTCTGTAAGCCCCGGATCGAATCCATGACCCTAAAGAACGTATCTAAAGTAAATTGAATGGAATAGGCTGTTACAGAACCAGTGGGATACACCCTTGGCATCATCTTCACTTTTCATCGGGTATGTATTACAATACCGAAGTACGTAAGACCGAATGTATTAAAACATCGAATGGGTCAAAAGACCGACTCGATTTTTTTCTGAAACCGTAAACTTCTCAGAATTTATTAAAACAGCATCATACATAACCCATTAGGTTAGGTTAGGTTTGTTCTATAACAATCTTAAAAAGTTAACGGTTTCAGAAAAAAATCGTGTCTGTCTTTTGACCCATTCGATGTTTTAATACATTCGGTCTTTCGGTATTGTAATACATACCCCTTTTCATCAGGTGATATAGGGTCAGTTTTATGTAAAAAAAACATTCTAAATTTTTTAATGTGATGTGGCTGGCTAATTTGTCTTTTATCGGAAAATATTTCGAATTCCGATGTCAATTTTGACATAAGAATCTGACACTGCACAGCTGGAAGCGATTGACATCGTGTCCGGCTTTTGACACCGTCAGATTTTAAAGATGGGCATAAGCGTTGATTATGAATTTCTTTTGTGTAATTTAGGTGGATGCTGAGAAAAATGTTTGAAATGCGGCTCAATGCATTTTGATTGCGTGTTTCACGTCGTGAACTAAAAAGATGTTTGATTGGCTCAGTTGTACTTACATAGGGCGTCCAGATCTGATTACCGGTTTTATGGGACAACTGAATTGAAAATACGGGATTCGAGGTTAAAATGCGGGACAGGCAGTTTTTTTTTTATTTAAAATCAACATTCATTTTTTTGTTACTAATATTTGGCATTATCAATTGAATAACCTACAGTCGGTAAATTTCTTAATGAAAGACTGAAAAAACATTACTCAATATTTTATATTATCTGAAAAGGAAAATCTGAAATAATTAACTAAATAACCTATACCGCTGTGTGCGAGAAAATAATATTGTTCGAAAAGGTATTTTTATCATTAATGCCATTGAATCATAAAATTACGGGACATTGTAAGTCCCGTATTGGTTTTGCCAAATTACGGGACAATGAAAAATTCGTGCCTGAAATACGGGACATCTGGTCACCCTAGTTGTACTATGCATAAAGGATGCGAGACGGTAGGCAGTGGCGTGGAGTAAACAATTTCGTTAGGCAAGGAGAGTGATAGAAGCGTGAGTTTGGTATGGTTTCGTATGCAAGTTCTCGCAGTTAGTTTACACGAGTGTTAGTGTTAGTGTTGCCATACTTGTCATTACTGACGTCGTATAGTACAAAAATTTAGGCAACCACGTGGAAATCGAGTTGTTACTACGTCCCTACGGCGCTGAGCGAAACAGCTGAAACGGCTCTAACCATAACGGCTCGATAAAATTTGCTGTGGGGAACGAACAATCGATTTGGCTTAGTCTAGAAAAAGCATGTTTTCGAGTTTTCGTGCTTTATTCTTTCAAGAGCAATAAGATCGGTAATTTCACACACATCGACGAGCATTTTAGTATTAGACTTGGAAATTGGCGTCTGGGAATAAAATCTTGGCCATACATAACGAAGTATTTTTATTACTGTATGTATTTAGTTTTTATGTTTCAACCTATATAAAAGAAAACGTATTCCAAAAAGTACTCCGAGCAAAGCTACTCATCTGACGTATTCTTTCAATAATAATGCCGCGTCGCCTCTCAGTATGCACTGACCCTTATAGAGCCCCAGTTTTCTAATTCATATAGCTTTTCCGCATCCTATAACAGCGCAAGCGCATCCTCTGTTTAATCTCTTTGCAAATTACACACACGACCACAGTTGCATACAGTTAGTTCATTATCCAAATTTATCGCACTATTAGCTGTTTACCGGTTAATTAAGTGAGCTTAGAGGTGAGGAAGACATCATTCGTGCAGCGGGTAAGGGGGTGGACACGGTAAGGGAAGAAGCGGGCGATAACAGAAGATTATCCTATTGCCTATTGTCTGCCTGAATTTTTATTTTTGTAATGTCATGTACTGCTTTTGGTGTTCTATAAAGAATATTTGTATTGTATTGTATTGATAGACCAGGTATAAAAAGAAGGTCAAACTAGATAACAAATATAAAAGGGAAACTAATGACTAAACTATTACAATAAATTTACAAAAGAGCTTCCTCGCAGTATGGAGCCGAAAAAATAAATGTAAAGACATGATTTGTTAGTGACACATTATGAGAAATCCGAATTCCATAGGTCAACTGTATTTGTTAATAATATATGTATATAATAGTATTTACAAATACAGTTGCACTTAGGTACACTACTTCAGAAATAAGAGCGAAAGCCCTCTTTCGGAAATCATCTACCGATATTCAACAGGAAGTTATCAAGACTTCACGTTTTAGAAAACGCCATTAAACGTAGCTTAGTTTATTAGTTCGCCGGTTCGCCGTTTCTTCAGATCATGCCGTGCATTGATAAACGCTTGTTCGTGTGGCTTCGAGCTTTTTCCGGCAAATCGTTGTCAAATTGGAACCTTTGAGGAGCTTTGAGGAATGCTTTGCTTTACAATTAATCCATTTTTATTACAAATAACTATTCACACACAGTCAGACAGCCAACATATTTGTATAGCGGAAGTTTTCATTTTAATTACGACTAGCACACACCCATTCATCCCCATAGAACCGCTGACCTTGCCCGCTCTCGCTCCCGCTCTCGCGACGTTCCTATAACCGCTATGCTACAAGGCACCGCGTGGGAACCGATTGGCATCGGCATAACTAGTGCATCGCAATTGCCACCTCAGCGATGACATGCGACTGTTAAATACTTGGTCACGCTTCAAGGTTGATGTTTAAGGTCCAATAACTAAGTTAGACTTAGGGCATTATAGAATGACTGCCTTTGAAATGTAAGGCGCAAGCCACACAGAAGAGACGTGGGACGGGGGCGCCATGCCATGTACTTACACATGTTATGTACACGCTAATCTCCGAAATTACTGAAAGGATTTCCTTGCGGTTCTCGCAGATAGATGAAGCTTAGCTTGAAGCTAAATTTAAGCTTTGTTTCATTAAAATCGGGTAAAAACGAAAAAGTTATCGTTGTTTAAATCTTCTTCTTACGGATGGCTTTACTGCGCGGACGAAGTCGCGGGCACCAGCTAGCGTGTAAATAAATCTCTCAATCAAATATCGTGATACAATACAACCGTTTCACTACACAATTTACTCAATAGAATCACTTTTAAAATAAATCAATTCACATAGTAAGAAAGAAAGGAACACAAAGAACGTCAATACGTTTTATGTTTCTATTAACATACTATACTTCTCTATTAAAAACGATTACATCCCAAAATTGACAACAAAGCCTTAACTCACGATTTTAAATAGCTTTTAACATCAAAGAAGCTATTTAAATATCTTTTATAGAAAACCTAATCAATTCATTAAAAAAAAAAACCTTTAAAGAACTTAATCGTTTACAGAAGATCAATATTAACTCGAAGAGTACAGCAAAACATCGATCTCAAAAAAGCAATACGTCAAATAAATAATAACATCAATTTTGATACTTAATACGTGGAGTTAACGTTAAATTCCAATTCCATTTGTTTTCCTTAGGACGTTTTGGTTTCTAAAGTGCTCCGGCGCATCCCTTTGAAAAGCCTTATTTCATAGTTAATTAGGAGTAAAATACAAATGTGTAATACACTACCTATGGATAGTTTAACAAAAGATATATCTTGTAAGGTCTTATGGACGATAGAGACAGTCAAAACCTTTATTAAAAACATAACTTTTTCATTAAAGTAAGAATAACTGATGGCTAAGATCAGATAAACAAATTAAAACTCAAATATGTAAATGTTTACAAAATAGGTTTGTAAATAAATACCTCCGTAATAGTTCATGTTCTGGAACCAGTACAACAGATTTCAAAATATCTTTTTACTGACAAACAGATTCTACTTTTAGTGTTGACAATTAATTTAGAATATCCGTGCGATGAACATACGCATTGCAACTTACTGTTAAATCAAGTTTGTATTTATGTGAATACAAAAAAAGGGATAAATAAAATATATGATGTTTTGACATTATAACAGCTAGCTAGCTAGCTAGCTAGCATTATAATAGGTAGCTGGCAACAAATTTCTTGTTCAGACATTATTTGTACTTAGATTTTTAATGTATCATAATTGTAATATTAAATGAGTACAAATATTGTATTTTTTGCACTTATATTTATGGTAGTTTACTGTCATGGTTATTGCTGAGTTTATTTTTTAAAATCTGTATACCAATTTAATTTAATTATACCTAACTAGCTGTTGCCCGCGACTCCGTCCGCGGAGAATAGTATTGGTTTGTAGTAGATGGCGCTGTATGTGAAAAAAGATTTTCCCGCTTTTCTGTTGAAATTTTTCCTGAATTTTCTTTGCTATAAACCTCACGGAGCCCGAGACCTTTCCAACGAATGCAAAACCGTGGAAATCGGTTCGTGCGTTCTGGAGTTATAGCGTCAGGAAGGAAAACCCGACTTATTTTTATATAGTAGATTATGAATTTAATTATGAATTGTAATTATGGGAATGTAACGTAACTCAAATCAAAACCAAAAGGCAGTTTTATTTATTTATTTATATTTATTAACGGTGCATCTCTTAGAACCTCATTAACCAATATGGACCTTACTATCAGTCTTGTTTACTGTTTGTTTTTCAACATGTATTTTTTAAATAACAAAATATTAGTTCTCTCATTTTATTTGGTCTTGTTTCTGGTAGCAGAGTTTTTGTTTTATTGACCTCTGCCTAAATCAATGATTAACTTTTATTTATATTTTTACCTACAAATCCATCAAGAAAATTGACTGTGTCCGTCGCCCTTAAGTGAGATGCGCCCCACAAAAGATCGGTATCGACATTATACTTTTTTATAAATAAATTAATTTTAATTGAAACGTCAGTCAGTCTGCGCGTGCGGTGCTTTTTTACTCTTTAAGGCTGCTTGTATTGAGATGCTTGTGATAGTCATCTTGGATCTATAGTATGTGGGGAATGTGTGTACAGGGGGAGTCTTTCTTAAATGCTACTCTACATGTTCAAAACAAGACAAGCTACAAAAAAAAAACATATATTATTAATTTATTCTTTCGTCTGTTTGTAATTTTGACGGTTTTTGCTAACATTTAGATTTTTTCGCGGCTTCGCTTCGACGGTAAAGTAAAAAATTGGCTATCACTCTATCTCTTGGGAATTTAGAAGAATCCTTTCCTAGTGCACCTCATAAAAGTTGGTTTAATTTTAGGAGTTTCACCAAAAGTTATACTGTGACAAACGACCATTATATATTCCGTCTATTTTTCTTTATAAATTATATGTATGTATTTTAATATGGTCTAAAGTTCGTAAATATTTATTTGTGATAAATACTCGCAAAGCTCTATAAAATCAAAATTTGCCAATACCGCAGGTTTCCTGGCAAACTAGTAAACACCCTGTATATCTAATGCTAAACTCAGAAAGAATATTTAAACTCCGTTTATTTTGTTCCATTTTAAACCATATTAAGATTGCAATAGCATCCTTGTTGTATCTAATCGATGACAGAGGCAGAAGTAGTTATCCTTGGCCACGGAATATCGGCCAGTCCTTAGAAAGGCTTTAAGGAAAATCTATCACGTGTCAAGTGATTAACGAAGAAGTTTCTAGAAATTTAAACAAGCATTGACATGATCGGTATCCTATTATCTCGCCTCTTTCGTTTTACATTTAATTCTTATTTCGTCTCATTCTGTATTCGTCACTCATTCTTCTTCGTCGTACGTAATTATCATATTTGGTCACATTCTGTAACTTGAATCTCTCTTAATAAGTCTTATTCCCGTTCGTTTTTTGTCTCATTTTCTTACGAACATTTATTTAGCAGCACCGAACGTATCGAAATTATTTTGGCGAATAAGTAAATAAGACAAAAATGAAAGGGAAGAGCGACGAATGAGTCCAAGGAAAAATAAAAGAATAAGACGTATTAAGAGATAGACAAGTTGCAGAATTTGACCAAAAAAGATAGTGACAGATAGCGAACATGACTAATACAGAATGAGACGAAATAAGAATTGAACGAAAAACGAATGAGACGAGATAATAGGATACACCTACAAATCATTTAATAAAATGCTATAATCGTTAAAATTAATTTGGTCTTTGTATACCAAAATATTTAAGTGGTAAGTATTCTATTTGACACGCGCACGCATTCTGGTTGCACGGCTTTTAGTATTTAATGATAGCATAGACTTATAATATTTATGTACTTTTCCATATTTTATTCCAGCTTGGTGGAAAAGAGTTTGAGGCAATATCAAGTGGAAATTAATATACATACCTTTAATGACGTATGGAGATATAAGTTAATTTGCTGGGTATCTGAAACAAAAATGTATTGTCAGGCCAAGTTTTTGGAAAAGACTAAATAAGATTGTCTAGTGCTGCGTGGAAGCCTAGTGGTTAAATCTAAGGCCTCTTAAAAGCCTTGGTAGCCTAGCCGGTTTGACTTATGGCCTCTCAAGCAGCGGGTCGCGGGTTCGAGTCCGGGCTCGCACCTCTGAGTTTTTCGGAATTAATGTCCGAAATTACATTTGTAATTTACCATGAGCTTTACGGTGAAGGAAAACATCGTGAGGAAACCTGCGAGCACCTGCGAAGAAATTCAATGGTGCGTGTGAAGTTCGCAATCCGCACTGGGCCCGCGTGGGACGGTTCAAGCCTTCTCATTCTGAGAGGCTGTGACATGCAGTGGGATGCATATAGGCTGGGATGATGATGATGCTGATGATGATGATGATGATGATGATGATGATGATGAACTTGTTTAAAGTTTACCTCTTTACCCCTGATCTTACTTTTTAGTTAAGAATAGATTTGATGCAGTATAAATCATAAACATTCATATTATAAGGAACTATAAGGATTATACCATTTAGCAAGAACTTGTGGGCGTGAACACCTTTATTCATGCTTCGTATATGTACAGTCAGCTACAAAAATATAATTTTTAAAGTATTACGTTAATGGGAAAAAATGTATCGACAATTTAAATATTTGTTGCGATACGACGAGCATAAGGTTTTACATCCATAAAATGTAAGTGGGGTAAATGGGTGAGGTGAAAAAGTGGTTACATACTTTTGTCGGTGGCTGTACCACTCTAGTAGACCGCCTAGCGCCTAAAGATATGACCTACCCTAGATGACCAGCGCTAAAGCTTATAGCAGCTTAGTCACTATTGAATTAAATGGCTGAATAAAATTATGAGGTAAATGTGCGTTCTGATTTCTGCCAAAAGTATGACAGGCAATTAGGGCCCATCCATAAATTGTGTGGTGATTTGTGACACAGGAACCAAATAACTGCGATTTTTATAGTAAAACGTGTGACAGAGGGGTAGCGGGAGGAGTAAAATGATAAATATGGTGCAACGCAATCAATGGGTGACCCCAGCGCGAGGACCACAGTGGTCTTAAGAAATGTTTATTTATATGCATATTTCACACTCGTGTGACAGTTTTGTTTCGTTATAAGTTTATAAGAATGCAACAAATTGAAATACGAGTGTAGGTAGACGTGTGTTGTTCGTAAATTCATACTTAACCCTCCACGAAAAATCGCAGAAAAAAGATGTGTCAAAACAAACAAAAAGCACCGACTGTACGCTTTGTGAAATAAATAGTGTGCAAGTCTTTGTGGATGACAGTGATAGTCCACTACATCTGCTGACATGTTTACTGGAAGAGATCCCCTTAACCTATAGTTTCCCACTGACACAAAATATGCCTCAGATTTAATTGTTGTTCAATTTTCTTTTTTTGGCTATCGACACGTTAAAGAATTTATAATTCCGGAAGCACTGGTAATATAAAAAGAAACGTAAAAGAACCACTTGTGGCTTTAAGAACAAACATCATCATCATCATCACTTCAGCCGAAAGACGTACTGCTGAACATAGGCCTCCCCCAAGACTCGCCAAACAGATTGATGTTTGCAGATGAGGCAAAAAGGTTCTCGAGTGGCGTCCAAGGGTCGGAAGACGCAGTGTAGGTAGGCCTCCAATAAGATGGAGCGACAGAACAAACGTTTTAGTTTAAATATTGATTTACATATCAAAAGTAGAATATTTCCACCGAGCGTTTATCGCAAGTGAACTAGCTGTTACCACAGCAGCAGCAGCCGGCGGCTATGAACGGATATCGAATCTAGACTAACTGCTGCTCTGCCCCTTGTATTTCAATCTGTCCGGCGTAATAGCCGCTCTGTATTGTTATTCTGTGGTTACACTTCGTTATGGCCTAGGTATTAGTCTAGTTTATGAGATATAATTTAAATAGGACATAATACATACGAGTATAACCGCCCGGAAGACTACCAATAGTATGACATGAACATGTCTGACATGACTTTTTATGATTTAATAGATGATTAATATTTGTTATTTTTATTTTATTTTTAGTATTAACTTTTTAATGTAAATGCAATACTTTGTAGAGAGAAGTACAAGCTGACGGTACGGTGGAGCGCGTGACTGACGGTACCGACAGCTGATATGATGAAACGAATAAATAGGACTTTCGGAGACTCCGTCAGTCAGCAACCAAAAGATATCCACTGTTGACCCAAAGAGTTCCACAGCGGTCGGTCATATGCTGCCCGCGTTTGGTTCCTGCTATGTTCAATGGTGTGTGAAGTTCCAGATCCACACTAGGCCCGCGTGGGAACTACAGCCTAATCCATCTCATTCTAAGAAGAGACATGCCCTGCAGTGGGATGTATAAGCTGGGATAAAGCTGCGGAAACACATGGCGGTACTTCAAAACTTCCATTTCTGCCATTTTGTTTATGGAACCTTAAAAACCACATTTGTATCTGTCAACAGTCGTAACTAACAATGCGGGAATAAAACGAGACCACGTCACTCTCTGACTGACATACGGCAGCCCTAGGAATCTCAAATCGCGGTGCCAGTGATTAAGTATGCGATACCAGAAACCGAGACCGTATTTTAATAGGGGACTGGTCCCGGCTGGGTCTAGGCTGTAGCCAGATACCAAATGGATAAATCTATCCTAATTTTTATGGTCATCATCTCTTCGTCCCAGCGGTTTACTAATGTTTCGCAAATTATTTTTCCCAAACTGATTCATTTGGCAAATGTTTTATTTCCCAAATATTTATTTTTTCTGAAATTGTAAACTTATCAGGATTGTTATAAAACAAACCTAACCTAACCTATAGAATAGTCCTGAAATATATCCTGAACTGTTTACAGGTATCAAAAAAAAACATTTGCCAAATGAATTAGCCGTCTCCAGCATATATAGACGTCACAATGGGACGCCACTGTAGGACACAGGCCTCCTCTCAGAATGAAAGGGCCTGGGCCGTAGTTCCCACACGGGCCCAGTGCGGATTGGGAACTTCACACACACCATTAAATTTCTTCTCAGGTGTGTGCAGGTTTCCTTCACCGTAACGTAAAGACCGCTTGAGAGGCAATAGGTCAAACTACTGTACCACCACGGTTTTTTATGTCATTTAAGGTATTTTTAAGGTATTTGTGAATTTTTTTTTTTTTTTTTTTTTATGTGAATGAAGCCAGACAAACGAACTAGTGGGTCACCTGATGTTAAATGAACGCCACTGTCCATAGACACTCGCAGCGCTTTACGCGATACCAGTGCGTTGTCGGCCCTGCAGAAAATTGTACACTCGCCTCTTAAATGCACCCAGGTCGTAACTCAATAGGAAGACCCCAGCGGGAAGCTCGTTCCAGATTTTGCAAGTTCGTGGCAAAAAAGACCGCTTAAAACGCACCGTCGAAGACTGCCATTCATCAACATGATGTCGATGAAATGAACGCTTACGACGGGAGGATCTGTAATGGAACCCCGCAGCTGGAATGAGGTCAAAGAGTTCTGCCGTGTCATGACAAAACACTGTAACTTGAGTTACAGTGTTTTGTGCTAACACCGTTAAATTAACTATTCGGACCCTAATCTATATATGCATGCTTAGAGAAACTGATTTTCTATCAAAAACATTGAAAAACGTCATTGAAATTTACACTGTAACTCTTAAAACGTAGGGTCTTGATTAGACTAAACACTGTATTATCTCCAGATACCGTGTTTTGCCAAAACAAACTCACATTTTCTTAGTATAGTATCAAGAGTTACAGTGTTTTGTCGCAACAATCACATGAGAAATTAGTCCAAGTCCTTGTTTATTTTAAGTCGGGACTTCTTCAAGGTAATCATCCTTTCTAAAGACTAAGAAATATATATTAAGATGAGAATGTTGGTTTTATGAATAGTGATGTTAGCAATATATTACTAAATTAAATTTAAAGTAGCATTTTCATATGATTATATGTAATTAAGTATCACGTTACAGTGTTTTGTTATAGCAACTCTCATATATTATTTATAAAGGACATAACGACATAACACGTTTTTGCTTGAAAGTTCATGTAAAAAGTAATAATATTAATATTATTTTTCTTTGTCCACTTCTAGTAGCACATTATCCGTGATTTGTCCAAATTTTATTGCAAACAGATCAATATTCACTGTTCTGTAGCCAATTAAAGAAAGCAAAAGTTTTTTGCGATTTCTGAAAAATAGGTGTTTTTTAGATACAGTGTTTTGTCATGACACGGCAGAGTTCCTCAGAGCATTCCCCGTTGTAGATCTTATAGAACACGCAAAGGGAGCTAACGTCTCTGCGGAGAGCAAGAGGATCGAGTTTATTTATTTAGACTTGAATAATTAATTAATTGCGACACAAGGCTTTCGATGAAACTCTCAGTGCACGAGTCCGACTCGCACTTGGCCGGTTTTTTTATTACTTATACTCGTAGCCGTAAAAGCCGTGGTAGCCTAGTGGTTTGCCCTATGGCCTCTCAAGCAGAGGATCGTGAGTTCGAGTCCGGGCTCGCACTTCTGAGTTTTTCGAAATTTATGTGTGAAATTACATTTGTAATTTCCACGGTGAAGGAAGACATCGTGAGGAAACCTGTATGCGCTTGCCAAGAAATTCAATGGTGTGTCTGAAGTTCCCAATCCGCACTGGGCCCGCGTGGGAACTACGGCCCAACCCCTCTCATTCCGAGAGGAGGCATGTGCCCTGCAGTGGGACGTATAAAGGCTGGGATGATGATGATGATGATATTCGTAGCATCTCCTTCTTGGTCTTCCTCGTCGTTGCTGCCCGCTCTTCGGCACCCACCTGTGAGCCCATCTTTGTGGGTGCATACGACAGACGTGTCTAATCCCAGCCCAGTCCCACTTTACGACTTGGACATGTACTATCGGCCCAGACGCCAGCTTGGCACCTTAAAGGCCCAGTTTGCGTGCAGTGGCTAGACATCTGTCCATACCAATCCATAGCAATAAGCATCAACGGCTGCAAGCAAATTTGTTTTGAAAATGGCAAGCTGACGTCTGGGGCGATAGTACGCAAAGTTGTGGAGGTCAAGAGGAGGCCTTTGCCCAGCAGTGGGACACTATGTCAGTCTAAATAAAAAAAAACGTAGCATAAAAAGTCAAAACAACATTCAAACAACAGCCGCTTACATAACTGTAACAACCAAAAATAACCCAAGACTATATTTTATTATCATCATTAGCACATTGCGAATTTCCTCGAGAATAGCAATTTAGGCGTATCTACACGATCAGCGAAAGTTAGGTACAGGTGCCATTGCGGTTTGCTAATGCATTAGAACAAAAAATACAAGCAGGTGCTATCGCCTTCCCACGAAGAATGAACTAAACACACTTAATACAGTATGCACGACCGGCAGCAATTCCAAGCTATCTATTGCCTAACCGACATGCACACCGCTCATCGGCTAGCTAACATCATACGCAATGTATTAGAAAACCACTTGCAAAGTCGATCGACTTTTACACAAACCACAAACGAAACAGCAACTCAGCGCGTCTGCTATAAAGTGCTTTTGGTCTCATCTAGCACATACGTCGTTTTTCCTCGTAACGAGTGGAGTCGTGCAAAAACGCGATGAGATCATCAAGCAAGTGTCATTTAGATGAGACGTGGACAGATGCCGGAGAGTATTCGGCGAGCGATATCAATGCACGTTAGATTCTATCTCACTTCAACATTCTCGGAATATCAGAGAGCTGTTTATTATGAAAGAACTGATCATTGTAATTTTCCTTGTGAGGCAGCTATTCATGGGTGATGGTAACTGATTTACAAAGTGACTCGCTTCGTCGTAACTGCAGCTAAGCAGGTTTAAAAAAACAAATTGATTAAGCTTTAAAGTGCAAGTTTTTGTAAGTGTAAAGTGTCTCTTGCCCTCTCAGTTAAATGACAGTTTTTTAATGCGTGAAAAGTTCATTTCAGTAGTACTCACATATTGTTATAAACACGTTTACCTATAAGGAAAATTATCACAGCTATAAAGGCCGTGACCGAAATCCCCGAAATCTTACTATCTTACTTATTATAACGTGAAAGTTTGTATGGATGGATGTATGGAGGAACTTGTGGATGTTAGTTACTTTTTCACGTTAAAACGATTTGACGCATTCTCGTGAAATTAGACACACAGATAGTTCTTTACCTGGGTTAACATATAGGATACATTTTATCCTAGAAAATTGCATAGTTCCCGCGGAATGGCGATATAAACGAATTCCTTACAGACGGAGTCGTGGGCAACAGTTAGTAAATAAGTACCTACTTACACAATTTGAACATAAAACTACCGTGAGAGTCGCCCTTAGTGAAAATATACGGATAACTCTCGTCCATGATCAAGTTCAGCTCGACATTTTTTCACTAAGTATAAGTATACAACTTTTTTCTAAAGGTATTAGATTTAATTTTTTCACGTGCAAAAATATCGCATGTGCTTTTGCGCGGACGGAATACTAACACAGGTGGATCGCGAAGATGACAGTCCGTTGAATGTAACACGCAAGGATACGCCGTTTCACTCGGAATGTTAGATTTTAGATTGGTATAATGAAGGTATACCATCGTATCTGATGGTTGCTCCTCTGATGTTGTGTACGAGTAATTCTAGGGAAGTTATGCTGCTGTCTTTAACCAGGCAATTAAAAGCTCAGCTCAAAAGCGTCTATTTTTTTTTCACTAATCATGTTTAGTTACATTAATTCTCTTGAAAACATGATGAAAAATAACACGTTACAATTTCATCCCCAAACTTTTACGTGGTAGCCTGGTGAATTTGCCTATGGCCTCTCGAGTAGAGGGGTCAGAGTTTTTGGAATAGGTACACGTGCAAAATAACATTTGAAATTTACCATGAGCTTTACGGCGGAGAAATACATTGTGAAGAAACTAGAAAAGAAATTCAATGGTGTATGTGAAGTTCTCAATCCGCAATGGGCCCGCGTGAGAACTAGGGTAGTTCTCTCATTCTGTCCCCTTCACTGGGACGTATATATGTATGCTGGGATAATGATGACTACCTTAAGATATCGAAAGGAAAATTGGCAAAACTCGATTGGCTCGTTTAAGTACAGTTAATCGACATCTCAGAATGCAGCAGTGCGCTGTTAAAACTGAGTTAAATACTTTATACTTAATTGACAAAAAACCCAATCTTTAAGAGGATACGATGCGCACCATTTCTCCATACAAAAGTAATCCCCTGTTTCCTCCCTGGATAATGGCTTTAGAGCCAAATTTTTTTACTGTGTAATCTGTATCTACCACAGCTATGCCCCTAGGTTTCGTTTTTTTCCATATCTCAATTAACATAAGACATATGACCTTTCAAAAACTGAAAAAATTGCCCAATTTCAACGTCATTTTCAGACACTCATCAGAAAAGAATCCCTATAAAGAATCCATATAAACAAAAAAAAGAAAACATAGGGGCATAGCTAAATCTATCCACTAATTATATTTGAAAAAAATAATTTTATTGGTCCAGTTTTCGAGAAGAAAACAGGGGATTACGAAATGCTGTTTTGATCAATTTTACGCGCCTATTAACGGTCTGAGCTGCAGTTGTCCCGCTCTCGCTGTACTGACACGGAGGGGTTCGGGCGAGACAGCGAGTTTTCATTAAAATACCTATTTCTCAAAAGTCTCTCAGCCATCGTACCCTCTTAATGACAATAAAATCAGTTTCTCTGAACCCGGTAGGGGTCCAAAAAACGCTACCGACTAGATATTAAGATAAACTTGAATGGGGCCGTTTTTTTCCTCAAAATATTGTTCTACCCGTACCGTTATGTTAATTTACGTGAGAAACGTATTTTGACGGCTGGACGTAACGAGTTTACTTTATCGTAAGCGCACGAGTTTCTACAAGATGTTTTAAACTTAATTTGAAATATTTCAACTAGTTTGGTATGAAGTATTATTTTTGTATTTTTATTTTTTCGACTCCATTTTTTTACTTTTACGGTCATCCCGTGAAATCCATATATTTCATACTAAATACAAATTGAAACATAATATGCACAGAAAAAACCCCAGAAAAAAGAGACCAGCACTGGGAATCGAACCCAGGTCCATGGCATTCCGTGCCACGTGCTGAACCCCTACACCACCACTGGTCAATGGTTCGATTCCCAGCGCTGGTCTCTTTTTGACCACTGTTCAAAGATTTGGTGTCAAAAGACACCTGTCCTCGAAATTCCATTCGGCCCTCAGCTGCCGAGTAAAATCGGTGTGACATACGTAAAGTCAACCAATTTGATTCCTAGGCCACCATAAACTTGTCGCATTAACTACTACATAATTACAACGTCAGTGCGGGTCAAAGGATTATCAACTTTCCGATCACAACATACAATAAATGTAAAGGCACAGATTACTTAATAGTTACTTCGTAACAGATACTGCATCCCGTACAAAATCTTGGTACTTACCGCGATTGTAGCCACAGATTATACTACTCCGTCTCCTTAAGAATGTGTGCGTGCCGACAGTGACAAGGGCTGGCAGTTTGGATTAAATTTTTTTTTTCTACATGTTGTTTTACCATTTTGTCGGGATAATTGCTATATATTATATCCATGCAAACTTTCTAGCACTAATATTCTTTAAGCTAAGCCACGGACGGACAAAGAGACAGACGGTCATGGCGAAACTATAAGGGTTCCGTTTTTGCCATTTTAGCTCTGGAATCCTAACAAAAAAGGATATTTATTGTAATGCGTAGAACACATTGCCATGCTCATAGTACCCTAGCGTTATACTAAATACGAAGGTTAACTTTCGAACTTCGCATCGTGCCATCCCGCTCACGCTTATAGCTTTTTATAGAAGAGTAAGAGGGACAGCACGATACGAACTTCCAAATTGTTATATTAGCTATTAATTCTAGCATAGTCATATTAAAATTTGCCCCCTGTTTCACCATTCACTTATAAAAGTTCAGGCGGCATATTTTTTCCGTGGAACACGAATGAACGTGCGTCGGCGCGCGCTTGTGACAACCTACTGGAATTTCGATCGCAGGCGATCGTCCCCGCGGTAGGTAAATATCGCGCGTAAGTACATGGCATGCATGAGGCCTGGTAAAGGGTAGACGTTTTCGCTTCTCGAGATGAGAAGAAAAAGAAGTTTTGACAGACGGACAGTGACAATTATTCAAGTTAGTAATGGGTGAATCAACTTTTTTGTGTTTTTTATTCTGACCCCGGTTTAAGTGACACTTCATACTGTTTCATAGAAAATAAGTTGTCACAAACTAAGTTGGGACAAAATTTGCGTAACCATAGCAACGGATGGCACTAAATAGTTGATTCACCCTATTACATAAGCAAATCCTTTCCTATTCATTATCGTCGACGTCGTCGACACATGTTAGCAAAGATCAAAATGTCATCACGACATACTCCACGTAGTCATCACTGTCGTAGAAGACAAACAAATTCATTCATTATGACATGGTCCCATAGTGGCCTACGAATCAAATTGGTTGACTGTACAGACAGACAGGACAAAACTATTGATTTTGTCTTCGCCATTTTGGCTGCGGGACCCTAGGAACAGTTCTACACCGTTAATGATTTGGTGCGGTCAACATATCAAATTATATGACCCAACTACTGTAGTCAGCGATAAACTGTCTTGTTAAAACCCGATATCGTAAAATACCGAATCGGAATACGGTATCCGGTTACGAAATACTGATCCATTGGTGCCCAATTAACACTTACATCTGAATACTTCTGTGTAATTGATGCCCTTAGACGTAAGGAATTATAAAGAAATGTGATAACGACTATTTGTAACTTAGAAATGCGTTCGAGAATGTTACAAAACTTACACTGAGGGCTTGTTTTATAGCTCTCCGATAAGTTCTTGGTATTTTATGTGACAGGTATCTGTTGCTGTCTCTGTTAGTCCGAGTAAAATGGATTTGTCGTGAATGTTTATATTGTATAGATGTCATCATCATCATCCCACCCTTAATACGTCCCACTGAGGCCACAGGCCTCTCAGAATGAGAGGGCTTGAGCCGTAGTTCCCACGCGGGCCCAGTGCGGATTGGGAACTTCACACACAACATTGAATTTCTTTGCAGGTGTATGCAGGTATCCTCACTATGTTTTCCTTCATCGTAAAGCTCATTGTATATATAGATGTCGATTTGTGTCTTTTATTTTTGGTCTCGTTTCTTGTAAATTGCGCCACCCTGTTGAAATCTGTTTGTCATTTTTTAGGGTTCCGTACCCAAAGGGTGCCAACGGGACCCTGTTACTAAAACTCCGCTGTCTGTCCGTCTATCTTTTGAACTGTAATAGTTAGAAAATTGAAATTTTCACCGATTAGGTACGTGTTACTCTGGCCGCTACAACAACAAATATTAAAAAATAATAAAGTCAAAAATGAAAAGGGGACGTTGTCATACAAGAAACGTTTTTAACATATAAGATACTTTTTATTCCGGAAAAGTGCATTTTTTATACAATATAGGTTTGCGTTTGACCACAGTCAGGCCTACGATGGAGCACGCTTGCCTAGTAAATGCTCATTCACCCTAGACTTGAAAGCGGCCAAATTGTAGTGTTCAGGGAACACAGTCGCAGGCAGGGAATTCTACTCCTTAGCAGTGCGGTTGATGAAGGAAGAGCGAAAACGCTTTGTGCGGATTATGAGAATACTGACAACCTAAGGGTGGAGATCCCGCCTACTTCTGGTCGACCTGTGGGAGAAAGGAGCAGATTGTAAAAGGTCGTGCAGTTCCGAAGCACATTCACCGAAATGAAATGATAATAGTATTCATAAACCAATTATTTGCAGACGGAGTCGCGGGCAGCAGCTAGTAAGTGAATAATTTTAACGTAAGGATTAACTATTATAATAAGCGGAAGGTGCAACTCTAGATAACAGTCGCGGTCTGACGTCCGCTGCGGTGAAGTATCGTAGGAAATGTTGGTATTATGCGGTTGAGGCGGAAAATAGATCAAATAGCATGCGCCGGCTTCGCGGTGAGCTTAGAAAAGTTATTGTTACAATTTGCGAATGCGACTCAGAAAAAGTGCGGTCAACGAAAAAAATGTCTCGTCTCTTTATTTACCTCATCTTATTGTAACATAAAAAAATCGTAATGCCTTTAATGAAAATTTAAATTAAGTTGGTACAATCTATACAAAATATATAGAGACCGACAATGTTGTTCATACGTAATGCGGACTGCGTTCAATTTGACCTGACCGCAGACCGCAGAACGCATCCAGTGTGGCAAATCCTTTAGGATATTAGAACCTTTTCTTACGATATTTATCTATTTTAGGTAAACTAGATAAAGTCTTACGCTAGAAAGGGGCAGGTAGATCAGAATGGCCAAAACCATCCTTATTTTTTTATAGATAACTAGATAGGAGTAAATGAGCAGGCGGGACTTGAAAAATGAGTAAGACGTCTCAATTATGAAGATTCTTCGTTATTACCCGGAAATGTCTGAGTATTAATGACTTAGGTAGGCCCCAGTATTTATGACATCAGCTTATAAAGTGAACAAACAAGCAAACAAGTTAAACGGCGTCCGGGAAAAAAACGGCCATAAACTACCGTTTTTCCTTAACTGTCCTCTATTACATAAGCCTCAATGTCGGTGCTATTAGCGGGGCCTAGAGAAAAATGACGCTAATCAACTTATACCGCGGATACACACAGACCGACACAGGAAGCGTTACTGTTACATCAATATTTGCTATTGACAGTCTGAAATCATTGAATGCTGTGTGTGTACGTATATCACGATCCGAGTATTGATGTTCGTCGATATTTTACGCATTGTTGATCTCATACCATTTAATAATTTTATAAACGTAAATGTTTGTATGGATAAATGGATGGATGTGTAGATGTTTGTTACTCTATATTTCATACTAAATACAAACTGAAATATAGATGCACAGATAAAACCCCAGGAAAAAGTCCAATGCTGGGAATCGAACCCAGGTCCTCAGCATTCCGTGCCGTGTGCTCACCCCTACACCACCTCTGGTCTAGAGATTAGACACGAATCTTTCCTATAAATCATACATTTCAGTCTGCTAAATCATCACCTTATGCAGTGACAAGCGCTCATCTATGTAACACCCTCTATCGAGAGATTTTAACACTCCTTCGGAACTAACCGCTCACCTGGACAAGAGATGGCGCTACTGTGCAACTTTAAACAAGTTAGCTTAGCTATGTATGAAGTATCTTTTTGTATTTATTTTTTCAACTTCATTTTATATTACTTTTACGGTCATCCCGTGAAATCATATATTTCATACTAAATACAACTTTTGTATTTCATACTAAATACAACTTTTGTATTTAGTATGAAATATATGATTTCACGGGATGACCGTAAAAGTAATAAAAAATGAAGTTGAAAAAATAAATACAAAAAGATACTTCATAGCTAAGCTAACTTGTTTGTTACTCTTTCACGCTAAAATGGTTTGACGGACTCGAAGAAGAGTGCCTAGATCAATTTACCAAAACCGTTATTTCCTTAGTAGCAAAATTTCCATTCGTATCTTTTCCCAAATGCTTTTTTTCTCACTATAGTTTTTTACTGAAGCTTATTTTCACAATCATTTCATTATGTGCTCACGTCAACTATTTTTTATTAAAAAATAAATCAATATCACGTTGTCACGCAACTGAAACGAAAGCAAAGTGCGTAGAAAATGAAAGCGAGCGCCATACAACGGGTATAGTGTTTTTTGCTTAAAATGTCATTTGCATTTCCTTTCGACATTTCAATTTCTATAATCATTCTATCTTCCTGTGCTGTTAAGAAAAAATCTAGAAAATAGATTCGGATATACGTTGAAACTTACTTTCTGAACTATGTTTTTTACGCCCTCATGTTAGGTATTTGTACAGGGTGTTCGAAAATTCAACGAGAATCTGATACTGGGTGAGAGGTCAAGTTACAGCAGTTCTGGAAAAAGTAAGAAATAGTTATTTGTTATACAAGGGGGGAAAGTTGTATTTTACCTGCGAGTGTCCATTTGAAACACAAGCTATCGAAAGGATTCTATGATTGACCACGAGCGAAGCGAGTGGTTCAAAAATAGAATCCTTTCGATAGCGAGTGTTTCAACACACGAGACGTAAAATAACTTTTCACCCGTGTATAACACAAAACTTTTCACCTCACTACAGCGAGGAAAATAAGAAAAAGGGTTTGTACTATCAATTATTATTTATTTATTCACTCAAAATAATTAATTGAAAAGTTTTGACTTAAGTTTTTTTTTATTATTTCGGATGCGTTTTGTTCGCACATCGACTTACTTAGACTGTCAGAACATTTTATCCGTTTTTGCAACAAGATTGAAGGTTAATGATGAATGCTGATATTTATGAATTAAAATAAAGTTGTAAGACTTTATTTAGTGTTTTTTACTCGATGCAATTCATTAATTGTGATGTTAAAAATTCAGCACTTTTAACGTTTTACGTTTTGTTAGCTGTCAAATAAATATCACGTAAGCTGCCTTCAAATGTCAAAACTCTTTCTTCACATGTGGATAAAAAGCGATTTTCTCAATAGATGTCAAACAAACAAAAAGGGCTTTCCGAGCTAGTGAGGTGAAAAAATTCATGTCACTTCGTTTTTTTTAGCATTAGAAATAAGGTAAACAGTCTTGACGAGTCTTTTTTATCGAAAAACGCTTTTAAAAAAATAGTAACTATTACTTATGAAACCAAAAGAGTGTAAATGACCATATTTCCTTTCAAATTGTTATGTACATATGCAGTGACTTATTTTTCAAAAGTGTTTTTCAATAGATAGACATCTCAAGATCGCTTAAAGTTATACCAAGATAAGTCTGCAACGATTTTGATAGCACACGCAGTGCATGTGTTATTTATACGTCAAAATGTCATAGAGTTTGACGTTTAATATAACAATTGCTATCAAAATCGTTGCAGACTTATCTTGGTCTGACTCTACCTTCTTACTAATGCTATAAAAACGAAGTTTAGTAAAGCGATAAAATACATTTCGCACGTTTATAACGATACTGACACTATACGAAATTATTCTCATTTCAAAAATTAACTTCGTGTTAAAAGAAAATCCGGTTTATTTTTGAAAAGAAAATAATTTCGTAGTGTCAGTGTCGTTATAAACGTGCGATTTTTTTCGAAAATATGTAATTCTAAAAGTGACATGTAATGTGATTCTATTATTGCTTTACTAACAATAAGTGACATGGTTTTTTCTAATTACTTCCAGAACCGGTATAACTTGACCTTTCACCCAGTACCGGTCATCGTTGAGTTTTAGGACCTCCTGTATGTATAAAAATGCACAAGAGTTGTAAGTGCAACTTTTTATAGGTTCAACACTTACACTGCAAATACCTACGTTATTAATTCATAATACAGAAAATAATTGGCTACATATTTTTGGGGCCAGAGTCCTATCTATTCCGAATAGCTTTTTTGCGCCGTTTTTTTTTTATTCAATTGGAATAGAAATCAATTGAACCAATCATCAAACGTAGTCACGATGTTAATCTGAATTCTGAGAAATTCTAGAATATTATCAGAATAGTTCATAGACTGTCCATTGAAAGAAATAAAAAACTCGTTTAAACTGATTTATCACGCTTTATATCATTTAAAAGAACGATAAGAATCACATAACTGATAATAAGAAAAACATGAATGTGACACGATCTAAAACCGCTAGATGCTTATATGGTTCAAAACCCATATTTTTTTGTAACGAAGCACCGCTTTATTTATTTGGTGAAAAGATAGGCTATTGCACAGATTGTGCTTCAAAAAAGATTACATTGCATTGCAAAGAATATCATGGTGCGCTGGTTTTCAGTTTGACCCTTTTTGGAGAACTGAGGCCGTATTGTCTAACGCTTTTGGCGCTTGCCTTCGCTTTCACTATCTCTTTCTGTCAACGTTTTATACCGTTTGACAGAAAGAGATAGCGATTGCGAAGGCAAGCGTCAAAAGCGTTAGACAATAAGCCTACTGGATAGTCAGCTAGTGGTTAGAGAGCCTCGCTAAGCTCGATGTCCCCGTCGGTTCACGATCGTGGCCGATATTTTTATGAAAATAAATCGAGTCATGGATGTTTAATAATTATGTATTTAAATTTGAATTTATCTTTATAAGTATCTTTATCCGTTGCGTAGTGCCTATAGATAGATTATATTCGCCCTCGACGCACATATAACGGGTTACAATACCGATGTACGAAAGACCGAATGTATTAAAACATCGAATGTGTCAAAAGACCGACACGATTTTTTCTGAAACCGTAAACTTTTCAGAATTTATTAAAACGGCATCATATAGAACCCATTAGGTTAGGTTAGGTTTGTTTTATAACAATCTTAAAAAGTTAACGGTTTCAGAAAAAAATCGTGTCGGTCTTTTGACCCATTCGATGTTTTAATACATTCGGCCTTTCGTACTTCGGTATTGTAATACACACCCCATAAAACAGATGTCATCGGAATAAATAAATATACAAGAATTGCTTTTATAAAGGTATTAGTTAGATATTATAATGGCATCAATCGACGAAGAAAAGCAAATTAGAAGTCAAATTATTTTCTTATCATTATCAAGCATATCACAAGCTTTATTCAAGGCCAGAGTGAACTGAACTGAACCATTTAGTTACACCTTCAGCTTCATCTGCACTTACCAAGAAATGAGATAGAGGTCAATCGCTCAATTAAACTGTCTAGCTATAAATAACAAGGTACGAATATATCTGTCGTAACAGCACAAACGTCATAGACAGTTCAAAATAAAATGTTAGTTCACAATGATTTCAAACGAAGTTAAATCCTATCTCAAAGTGCATTCGACTTAGGCCTCATTCCTTTAATAGAAATAGGGTTAAGGAGACAACGTAGATAAAACAGGTAGAGGTGATAGTGCAACGGTTAAGATGCGATAAACATTTCAGTTTTATTGCGGTACTTTGGAAAATGGACAAGTCACTTAATAAAATAGCAAATAACTATAAGACACACTGTTCTGTAATGTTCATAGAAAGTCATAGAGGAATCGACCAATAGGGTGTAAGGGCTAGGTATTTAATTACTTGGGTGAATCAACTTTTCTGTGTTGTTTACTCTGTCCACTTACGAGTATACTACGTTTCTAGCGCAGGGGGTTAAACGGTCAATGACCTTAGTGCCTACTATAGTGAAAACCAAGCTTTTTTAGTGAGACTCAACAATTATCAATTGTATGAAAGAAAAGAAGATTGTTATCATACTAAACGTGTCGTTATTGTCTAACACGCGGGCGCTTGCTATCGCATTAACCGCATCACTTTGCTCATGTAAAAGAGCTCTTCACGGCTTATTTGCAAGATAAACCTTTGATTTTGACAGGCAGTTACTTATAATGCAATAACAAGTTAAGTCGGCGCTAGTTTAACTTGGCAGGCTTTAATGACGTTTTACTTTACTGTCAAAATAATCCGAGTAGGAAATTGGATTTCTCATACGTTTGGAATTTATTCGATTTGCGAGTATCTAATTAAATTTACCGTTATATTGTGATTAGATTTTATATGTGTGAAGTAATTGAAAATTTTATTAAACACGCATATTATTTATTGCTCGATGAAAAACTCAAGTGCTCACAACTATAATTCTATGTATTTGGAGAAAAAAAATACCTCTAAGTCCTGTTGCCAAAAGTCAACATGTACTTAACATTTCCCTAAATAATTTGTATAGAAATAACAATTTAAACAATTAAAATTTTATAAATGCACTTCGATATATCAAGAGTCCATCGACTCAAATAAGATACCATTTTAATTTAGATTTAATTGAGTTTCAGACGAGTCTAAATTAAAATGGTAGGTTATTTGGAGTTAATACGCTCTTGATTTAGGAATGCGAAATGCCCACTGTTTACTATTATTAAATTAAAGTTCCGAAATAATTTTGTCATACTTTCTTGATCGAAGCAGGCGTTACTTTGCGGAGATTCATATATGTTACTTTCTACGAAATTTTTCATTTGGCAGTGAAGAACCAAGGTAAATTATTGTAGAGCAGGAGCAGGGGTCACCAAATGGCGGACCTTAGGTAAACAGTAACTTGTATTACTGAATAAGTAATTTAATAAAATATATCCCGCGCTTTGTCTTTGCTGCCGCCAATTCGGAAACGGACGAGCGAAGTAACTTTTGTACATTACATTTTTTAACCTCCTGAGGTCCGATGTCCTATTATTAGGACTTATTCTAATGTGACATTGAACTCAACTCATTAGTGAAAAAGTTTAAATTTCATTGAACAAAATTTGACGTGGGCGGCAGGAGGCTAATACACTTAGTAGAAACGGACCGCGATGGTCATTTTATTTTGAAAACCGGCCCTGAAGAAACTAATTGGCGATCTCTTTTGTAGAGTATCATAATGTCGTTTGTCATAAAGTTTTAGTCGTATTGCAACGGCTGTGATGTGGCCGTAGTTATGAGTAGAACACGTTTCGTTCGTGACCATGGCCATTCAAGGGCAACGTAATTTACATCATTGTTAAGTAACGATTTGTCACACAGAATCGTTATTACCGGAGTTAATGTCAATAACAAAATAGTGTTAGTTTGTTTCTAATTATATGTGGTGCTGTTATAAAATGTCCATGAAATAATCATTAATTTGATAATATGTCTAGGGGCTTAGATGTTAGTTACCTTCTGACGATGAATTTGAATTTTGTAAGTTTGATCGATAATTACTTTGTATCACAGAAGAATATAAATATTTTACGTGTAAATAAATCTCTCTTTATAATTTTGTATAACGTTCAAAATCTCACCCGTGTATTAAGGTAAACGTCCCAGAGTTCGACACTTTTCAATACATGGCACCTTCAATCTTATGTCATAGTAAGATAGGTGACAGATGGGTGTCATCTACTGGGCGTTGAGGTGTCAAGCATTGATACATTTACCTTATGTCACGCGGCGGACACGACGTACAAATACGCGTTCTTGAATCTACATAAGCACGACGACGTCTGTACACGCGTACGCCTACATACATCGCGCGCGCACTCTTCTGGTTTCTGGCGGTTTCCGGCTATCTGCGCCTTGAGGGGTGGGGTAATTCGAATCGGTGCGGGGCGGACCGTTTCCATTCTGTACGTCAGTACTATTATATATTCTGTGCTTATGTTATGAATAACTTTAACTAAAATATTGCTTATCAAAAGGAAAATTGGCAAAAAATCAAATGCCTTATCTTAGTCGTGGTGGCCTAGTGGTTTGATCTATGGCCTCTCAAACAATGGGGTCGTGTGTTTGAATCGCGGCACGCACCTCTTAGTTTTTCGGAATTTATGTGCTTACATTTTTAATTTAAATTTGCGAAGGAGAACATCGTCAGGAAACCTGCGAAGAAATTCAATGGTGTGTGTGAAGTTCCCAATCCTTACTGAGCCCGCGTGGGAACTACGGCCCAACCCCTCTCATTCTGAAAGGAGGCCTATATGCCCTGCAGTGGGACGTCGGGCTGGGATGATGATGATGATGATGGTCTTAACGGGAACCCGTTCGGTGTCCTTATTTTGTTGTTAGTTGTCGCTCCAAGAAAACTCCCACTAGGATCTTCAACCATCTGGCCATTCAGGAAATTTAATTTGAAACAATTAGGGTCTAGAAAAAACGTAACATGAATGGTGGAGGTAGCTGCGCACTCGAGGAGATTGTGGCATTAAAATATCTCCACGCGCGTAAAAACATAAAAATATACTTCCTCGGTCGTTAGGATGCCGGGCGGGGTTTAGGGTTCTATGGTAACCGACTAAATGACCATGAAGTGAATTAATTTCAATAACAGAAATTTAAGTGCGCGTTGGAAGACCAGGGGAGTATTACAGGAAAATAAAAAGTACCGGCCAAATGCGAGTTGGACTCGCGCACCCAGGGTTCCGTACAAATTTATATGTATCTATGAACATCCAGTCTTAGCAGACCCCTGCTCCTAAGCAAAATGTGCGCAGTGTGGGATCATTGTAGACTGGTTACTGATATAGACAGACAGACAAAAAATTTATGTTTTTCGCAATTTTTCCTTTATCTGTGCTATAAGACCAAGCTGGCTTTAGTAGTTTTTTAGTAGCTTTGCTTAGCTTACTTTGGGACTTGTGATATTTATTTACTTTTTTATCATATGGATGAAAACCACATGTAGAATGGTTTAATAAAAAACAAAAATAGGCCGTCTGCTAAAACCAATCATATGATAATTTGCCATAATTTCAATGTCAGAATTAAATCAGTACCGAATAAATCCCAATGTTCAGGTTTAGGGCCAAAGTAACTCAACGGTATTATTTACAGGGTTATTTGTAATTCACTAGCATCCTTTTAACCCTAAACTCCTACCACTTAAACAAACGTTTTTTGTTTTACGGCTTTTGTCATAACTTAATATTTTTGGTGTAATAACGTTTTGAAAATTTGAGATTTCCTCTTATTTTTACGATGCTCTGTGTATTTGTATGGGAAAAAAGTGCTTCATTTTAAAAAGTCGTAGAACAAAAAACATTTGTTAGAGTGATAGGAATTCAGGGTTAAGAGGATGTCAGTGAATTACAAATAACCCTGTATTCAGTGTTTGGATTAAAAAAAAATTCTAGAAAGTTAATCCTTACTCTGATGGAAGCCTACTCGTGAGTAAAAATAACAGTTAAACGTATCAATGCTCGACACCTCAACGCCTCAGTAAATAAATACCCATCCCACCCATCCTCCCCCATCCCCACGACCATCCCCATGACCCATCTGTCACCTCTCTTACTATGACATAAGTTTGAAGGTGCCATGCATTGAGTCAGTGTCGCGCACAAGGACCGGCTCGTCCGGGGCAGTACCACCCTCGCACAGAAAACCGGCGTGAAGCAGCAGTAATCCTGCTTGCGTTTCGTACGGTCAGTGAGAGTGCCGGGGGCCCAATACCTCACCCCTTCCCTCTCCCCCTCCCTCTCCCCCTTCCTCTCCCCCTTCCCCTATTCCCTCTCCTTAAAGCGCTGCAGGTGTCTATGGACAGTGGTGATCATTTAACATCAGGTGACCCACTAGTTCGTTTGTCTGGCCTTTCTAAAAAAAAAAAAAAACGTTTACCTTAGTAGAACCAAGCAAAAAATACCAAATTTAGGTTGACAATAACATACCTACCATACAAAGAAACGAGATAGCCTCCAACATACAAGTATGGGTCACTCCAACCTTAAGCCTACACAAGGGTAAATAAAAAAAGTCGCGGAACCCACACGCTATGGCGAAAGAATTCGCCAAGTGTGGGTGATACCTGAACGCAAGGTTATTTAAAGGTCAAGCTTGTTTTTAAGCTGTTCAATTAACTTTTTACTTCACGGGACTCCAAAAGAAAAACGTAAGGGATAATTAATGTGGCGGTGGGGTAACCAGGTGTAGATAAGGCATGGGTTTTTGACAAAGAGGAAAGTGGGTATTGAGACGGAGACTAGCAATTTGCTTTTAAAAAACCAGCCAAGTGCGAGTCGGACTCGCGCACCGAGGGTTCCGTACAAAATTTATATGTATCTATGACATCCAGTCTTAGCAGACCCCTGCTCCTAACCAAAATGTGCGCAGTGAGGGATCATTGTAGATTGGTTACTGATATAGACCGACAGACAAAAAAATTTATGCTTTTCGCAATTTTTCCTTTATCTGTGCTATAAGACCTATTGCTTCGTACCAAATTTCGAGATTCTGAGTTCACGGGAAGTACCCTGTAGGTTTTGATTCCCTTACGAGTGTCGAAAATTTGCGGCATAAATGGCTGTATCTTTTGATTGCGTTGGCTTAGAAGTTTGATTTTTTCACAGCTCCAAGGGACAGTAGACCTAAGTATTTGATATAAATTTCAGCTTGATACCTCCACGCGTTCTTGAGAAAAAGGGTCTTGACAGACGGACGGACAACAAAGTGATCCTATAAGGGTTCCGCTTTTTCATTTCGAGGTGCGGAACCCTAAAAACAATTACCGAATGCAAATTGAACCCAGAAACACCAAAAATAGAGATGGTGATGCCACCAATCAACTGACATACTTTTTACATCCTGACTATGCTGTCAAAACACGATTCTCTCATAGATTTTGTACAGCAATAGCTAGTTATGACGTCACATATTTGCCAACGCAATTGACTACCTAACTATTTATTTGTTTCCGACCACCTGACTCATGTTTTCCGGTTCGAAATAACACATAATTTAAAAATTAGCGACAATAGACTTAAGTTACGCAAGTCTGTTCCGTTATTGACTAGGTAAATACGACATAACGTTACTGAAATGACGTAAAAGACAAAAATCTGCATGAAAATTTTGAACACTACTCAAATAGCGTTAACGCCAAAACAGAACTGAAGCGTTATGTCGTATACGACATTTGAAACTGCGTTTAAGTGCATAATGAGGAAGTTACGTAACGTCGAACACATAAGACAATGAAGACGAAACACGTGTGACAGTGCGTAAGATAGTATTTATCGTCTTCAAACAAGGAGGATCTCAATTTAGAATTGTAACTAAGGTAAACGTACCAATGCTCCACACCTCAACGCCCAGTAGATGACACCCATCTGAAACCTCTTTTACTATGACATAAGTTTGAAGGTGCCACGTATTGGGTCAGTGTCAAGCACATGGACGTTTACCTTACTTAACTGGCTGAGTGATTGTATGTATATGGTATGGGATTTTACATTTTATAATTACATTCGTAATCTAGTACTAAAAGAGAGTTAAATAAAAAGTATATTTTAAAAGATTTTTAAAGTGCATTTTTGTGACCTAAATACGGATATGAAACGTAAATAAATTGATTTTGAACATGTTGACACCTTTTAAAATGCTTCTTTTACTTGCAATGACCGCATTTAGGTTATTGTATTTTTTTAAAGTTTTTTTTTCCAAGACAAAATAATGCGAAGCAAAGGGTTACGCATTTTAATAATTTCCAACGGCCCCGGTGTATCAGGGTATCCTAAGATGGTGTTTGTATTTTAATTAAATTAAATAAAAGGTTTAAAAAATTGAGCAAATAATTTTGCCTTCTATATCCATAATTCATTCATCATCATTTCAGCCGAAAGACGTCCACTGCTGAACATAGGCCTCCCCCAAGGCTCGCCAAACAGATCGGCTCCGAGCCATCCGCATACAATGTGTTCCCGCCACCTTTACCAGGTCGTCCTATATCAATATTTTTAATATATTCTGGACTAGATCCATTATTAAAATCCAGTTTGTTTTAATAGCGTACTCTCTACGGGTAACGTCGGGAACTTCAAAAGAAGACAACTAAACGTGTCGTTTCTTCTCCGCTCAGAGAGTATTTGTATTGTAGACTAACTACCGTCATTACAGAAACAATATATGTACACTTTCGCTAATGCTTTACAAGTTGTCGCAAGCTGTAACAACAGTGTAGTTACGACACTCGTGACGTTACGTCTTTGTCGTATGTCACCCTCGTTGTCGCTTTTGTTCGAATTGTGTAAATGGTATTGCTATCATTCAGTAAATCGGAGAAATAAATGGCTATGGCATTTACTTCGTATTAATAATACTGGGGAAAAGTGATATTCTTAGTGTGTGTCGCCGTTACTTTAATACCTCCTCTCTTCTCCTTCTTCTTTTGATATGCTTTATACATATAGACATAGTATAACACGGAACTTTTTTTAGTTAGTCGTTTTGTTTCGGTCCCATTCCATTTGACGTGGTCCAACTTTTTGGTATACACCCATAGGATGATATGGTCCATCGCAAAGTAATGCTGGGGAGCTACCCCGAAATTCAAAAATTGAACTACGTATTGTACTATCTTGCTCACTCTCGAATTAGGCGGCACGATAAACTTCGTAGTATAGGGCGTGAGTTTTTTTAGATGATGCAATTACTTTAGATGGCGGCAGTGTCAGCTGTTAAATGAAAGCGATAGCGTTAGCAATCCAATCTACACAATAGGACTTCGCGGATTGAAAAATACATGCAATTTGTTACTTTGTTTGTTGTTGATGTAACTCGCATCGCTGCTTAATTGTGGATTATTGAATGGGGTCTGTGAATGGGTTCGCGGTGTTAGCAAGTGTCGCTGCCGTCGTTATTTAGATCTAGGTTTATTACATTATTAACTGTTAATTTGTTTTGTTGACAATTCACTGCGATAGCCATGCCAAATTTTGGCCTAATTTCTTAAGGTTATACTTCAAATGGGTTACCTATCATATTCTCGAAAAGCTCATTTCCGAATATTAAAATTCCGAAAACGAAACTCCTTTTTTTCATTTTCCAAATTATTGTTTGTCCGAAATTTTATTTACCATATTTTCTTTTGCCAAATGTTTTAAAATCCATTTTTTTATTTGCCAAATGATTCAAAATCCAACTGCATGAAATTCCGTAGGATCATTTGCCAAATATATATTTATTCCGCAAAATTATTATTCCGCAAAGGTCAGGGATACAAAAGGCGACCATGCAATTATGTGTGGAGCGTAATATTCATTTTGTTGTTTAATGTTGCCCAAATATTTTATTGAGTTTGCTATGTGGGTAGGGGGTTTTGTAGGTGGTTATAAAAAAAATAACTAACACCAAAGGCTAATCTATCCGAGTCGCTTCCGCTCCGAACCGTCTTGCTCGCTCGCTTCGCTCGCTCGCTAAAAATTAAGCAATGTTGTCTTACTCTGATGTTAGGTTAGGTAGATAATAAAAACTTACTTTCGGCATTTCGTTACATTTAGATTATGAAAATATGGCAACTGATTAGGTTGGCAAATAAAAAAATGGATTATTGTAATTCGGGATTTTGAATTTGTTGGCAAATAAACGGCTGTGATTAAATGAATCCGTGGCATTGTGAAGTTGTGGAAAAACACAACATATGGATTATAAAAAGTCGGAGAACCGTTTTCGGATAAATGAAATTCGAGTAAAGGAGTTTCTAAACATCGATAGGTTCCCCTTCAAATATGATTAAAGTGATCAAACGTTGCCAACTTATCTATGAACTTTACTTTCCGCTGGCGTTCGTGTCGTCACTCGTCAATCTACTGTTTTTGTGTTTAGTTTTTAAATGGGTCCCATTGAAAAATAAAATTGCGGCTTCCCGCAATATTATGCTGTGGGGCCCAACTTATGCTTTTCAATGTTTATTTGTATCTTTTCCTTTGAATTGTATTTTTTTTGCTCTCTATCTCTCTCTACTTGTAACCTACTCGTATCTTAGTGTGCTTCGTACTTATTGTCAGATACATGCGTACAAATGAAGCTAATAAGATGACGATAAAATCTTACAAATTGCGTTACATTGCGGGGCCATTAAGCGAACGAGTTTGAAGCGGCCAATGGAGCCGCGCTATGTAATGCGACTTGCACGATTTCTCTCGCAGGTCCTAATCGGGCTTTAGGAATCAATCCTTGAGTGACGCTTCGTTCCGTTGTCCTTATAAGGTAACCATTATGGAGGCAATGGTCTAATCACTTTCACTTGTTATCCACTTGGGTACCGTCGGGAGAACAATGCAGGTGAAGTGTATAAATAACTAGCTGTTGCCCTCGACTCCGTCTGTGAAGAATTCTTTTACCGCGGTACACTTTTTCCGGCGGTAACTATGCAATTTTATGGGATTCTATGTCTATCTATCTATCTACAGCCATTGTCCGTCCATTCTCATATTGCGCCAACATTCGCGATCCTGGGCTTCCCTCATCCACCCGCTTCCAGCTGTCGTCCTAAGGTGTCGCAGGGCGTCCCACACTACGCTTTCCCAAACGTGGTCTCCACTCCAGGACACGTCTGCTCCAACGATTGTCAGTTGTACGGCAAACGTGACCAGCCCATTGCCACTTCAGCGCAGGCTTCTATCATTTCTATGTCTATTATCATAGGGTAAACCCAGGGTCTCAAAGTATCTCGACATTCAATTTAATCATTTTTTTTTTTTGGAATTTATCTCCCGACGTCTGTATTTCCAGATAAATACTCACCACTTAGGGCTTTTCAAGGCTAGAGTGAATAGGCCGTTACTGAACCAGTGAGATGCACCTTTGGCCTCATCTGCACTTTTCATCAGGTGAGATAGTGGTCAATCACGGGTCAGTTAAAAAAAATCTAAATCGGTTCAGCGCTTTAACTGTGAAAAGGTGACAGACTAGCAGAGTTACTTTCGCTTTTATAATATTAGTTAGGGCTAAAATTCGAAAACACGCATTTTATCAGAGATGAGACCAAGCTAGATCAATGTGATGCCGCTGAAAACCCCCAAAGTTTAACTGCTATGTGTATCTGTCTGTGGCATCATAGCTCTTAAATGGGTGAACCGATTTGGATGCAGTTTTTTATTTGAAAGCAGGTTCCTTGGCGATGGTTCTTAGATAATGTTTTATCAAAATCGATTTAGCCGTTTCAAGGTTATAAGCTCTTTTGTAAGCTGCGGAAGGGATATTGGACGCATAATGGGCATTTACTTTATTTTCAAACATATGTGCGTGTGCGACCAAATTGCGTTGCCGTTTTTTAAAATTTTCAATTTATAGTTATTTGAAGTCGATTCAACTTTAAATTCAACCAATTATACTAACTCAAAAATATAGACAAACACAAAACAATCCTGGTGATAATCACCCACATAATGCTACCCATTTATCACCATAAACTCATAATTACCAACATAACATAGCCAGATTGATGTTGCACATAAATCTAGCTTATCATTCCAGCCCCTGGCTGTTTGTAGTTTTTTGACGTCCGAAGTTGACCGAAGTTGCCCGAATTACTCCGAAGTTCGGTGTGTCTTCTTGCGAGGCATGCGTGATTTGCGCATACGCATTATTTTAAGAGTTAGGCTAAAGGAACGTAATTTTTTGATTTTGTTCGTTTCATCATCATCATCATCATTGAAATATTTTGTATCTTCCCTTCCCTTCCCCTCGACTTGATCCTCCTTTGTTTTCGTTGGCTAAAATGCCTGTAAATGTATACTGTCCTTAGATCTACGGATATGGAGTGGTATGCTAAATAATGGTTATGCAACGGTTAAGGACTTATTGTGGAATTCCTTAAGTGGTAAAGTACAGTCGGGGAAATAAAGTGAAAAAATTAAAATAAAATTTTAATAATACACAGCGAGTGCGATGGTACAATACGAACTTATATTTGAATTTTGAAGTACTCTCTATAATGCCAATGATATGTACGGACGGCCAAGAAAGTTGTCTACCAGTTTCGACAAAGGTTTCTGTGAGATCTAAATATGGCTAAGGTGACTTTTGTAACTGAGTGAAGTCATTACACACTGTCATCATAATTTTTGCAAGCGAAAATCAATTTTGTTGTATCATGAAGTGCAAATGATCTTCAACCGTAAGGTGGCCGACTGTACTCGTATATTGTGTTCGGATAAACATGGGATAAACAGAGACGGAATCATAAATCTGTCACATAAAATACCAGAAACATGTCAGAGAGTGGTAAACTGGAACAGGCATTTACCCCTTGTTTCACTATCCATTGATCAAATTTATTTGACGGACAAATGTGATGCCGTCTCTGTTTGTTTTGTTCGAATAGACGGAGACGGCATCACATTTATCCGTCAGTTAAAATTAATCAATAGGTAATGAAACAGCCCCTTAGTGTGGTAGATATTTAATTATTTAAGAGACAAAGCCTAGACTCGATAAGAAAAAGGAAGAGTGGCCATGAGTCTAGAAAATGAATAAATGGAATTTATGAGTCACTTGCATCTTGCATGTTTTAATGCTGGCTATTTGCATGCCTTATTTAGAAGCATAGTAATATACACTAATTATGTACCTAATACCTGTAACCTGGCCTGTGTTTACAAAATATACATATAACTAGCGATCTGCCCCGGCTTCGCACGGGTGCAACTATATTATGCATGTAATAAGCCTTCCTCTTGAATCACTCTATCTATTAAAAAAACCGCATCAAAATCCGTTGCGTAGTTTTAAAGATCTAAGCATACATAGGGACAGACAGCGGGAAGCAACTTTGTTTTTTACTATGTAGTGATAGTGATTACTACTTTTTGCCAGCGACTTTGTCCGCGCGCGAATGAAATTTACGACCAACTCTCGATCTCTATCCCGCGGGAAATTCCAAAAGTCCTTTTTTACCGTACCTTATGATCCTAAAGGAATGGTAACGGAGATAGGGTCCCTTTGAATTGAATACGTAAATCCCGCTTTTTCTTTATCCCGTGAGATTTTTCTACAAATCCTTAAATTAGTTTATACTGTTACTAGCTGCTGCCCGCGACTAAGTTTGCGAAGAATAGGGGTAGGTACACAAAAAAATAGCCTACGACCTATTCTCAGACCTACCGAGTACAGAGAAAAGAGTTTCAGAAGAATCGGTCAAGCCGTTACGGAGGAGTTCGATAGCAAACATTGTGACACGAGATTTTTATATTATAGATTTTAAACCTTTAACACTTTTCTCCGCGCTCGTACACTGAATCGATCTCGTTTACGGCGTGTACACCACTTTCGATTTCCAAACTAGCGATACCGTATCGCATTACTATATTAACTATAACTATATGTATATGTTTGTGTTTCGGGTTACCACAGCGGTTTAGAAGTTATGTAAAACTATTTAGACGTGACAACATCTAATAAATCGATGAACGCCGGCTGCATACACGAAAAAACATCACTCATTGTAACGTACATGTAACATTACGTAAACGTAACGTTACATTCTACAGAGCAGCGAAGCAGGCCAGAGGCTCTACCATGAGTTACACTAGTTTGCAGTGACCGTACTCGCTAGCGACGGCGTAAATGATTTGTATAGAGAATTGTGTACAGCGCCTCTAGCGGTCACTTACGGAAGTACAATAGTAGTTGCAAGAGAGCGGCAAACGCCTTAGGATGTACAATGCGGGGCGCGGGGGAGGGGGGGGTTTGAATGTTTTGTTATGACGTTGTCACAACTATCGTCCGTAAACCGACTTTATAGACAACCGGTTTTTAAGAATGTGAAACTAGCCATACTTCCATACTAATATTATAAATACGGAAGTGTACCTGTCTGTATGTTACCATTTCGGTTTAAATAGATTTAGATGAGGTATCGAGATACTTTGAGACCTGGAAAGGACATAGGATAGTTTTTATCCCGGAAAATTAAATAAAATAAAATAAAATAAATAAATATCACGGGACAATTCACACCAATTGATCTAGTCCCAAAGTAAGCTTAGCAAAGCTTGTGTTATGGGTACTAGGCAACGGATAAACATACTTATACAGGGTTATTTGTAATTCACTAGCATCCTTTTAACCCTAAACTCCTACCACTTAAACAAATGTTTTTTGTTTTACGGCTTTTGTCATAACTTAATATTCTTGGTGTAATAACGTTCTGAAAATTTGAGATTTCCTCTTATTTTTACGATACTCTGTGTATTTGTATGGGAAAAAAGTGCTTCATTTTAAAAAGTCGTAAAACAAATATCATTTGTTTGAGTGATAGGAAGGAATTCAGGGTTAAGAGGATGTCAGTGAATTAAAAATAACCCTGTATAGATAGATACATACTTAAATACATATTAAACACCCAAGACCCGAGAACAAACATTCGTATTTTTCATACAAATATCTGCCCCGACACGGGAATCGAACCCGGGACCTCAAGCTTCATAGTCAGGGTCTCTAACCACTAGGCCATCTGGTCGTCTAAATTTGCATAGTTCCCGCGGGAAAATAAACGAATACTTAATGAATTCTTTGCAGACTGAGTCGCGGGCAACAGCTAGTATATAATAAGTCGTGTTAGCTAGCTTCGTGGTTTGACCTTTCAAACAGAGGGTCGTAGCTTCAAGCCTTGTTATGCACCTTTGAGCTTTCGGAGTTTATGTCCGAAAATACATTTTGAAATTTATCATGAGCTTTATGGTGAAGGAAATCATCGTGAGGAAACCTGCACACACTAGCGAAGCCATTCAGTGGTGTGTATGAAGTTTCCAAATTGCACTGGGCTCGCGTGGGAACTATCAAGCCCTTTCATTTTGAGACCGTGCCCTGCAGTCCGTATATAATACAGATAGACGAATATATAGGATGATGGAATAAAATCTGAGGCCGTATTGTCTAACGCTTTTGGCGCTTGCCTTCGCTTTCACTATCTCTTTCTGTCAACGTTTTATACCGTTTGACAGAAAGAGATAGCGATTGCGAAGGCAAGCGTCAAAAACGTTAGACAATAAGCCTACTGGATTGAGTTAAGCCTAATGGAGAAAATTACCCATGAGGGCCAAAGTACCCCGACTCTATGATACATTCTGGGTCGGTAAGTACTCGGTCAAGTCGTTGATATAGCCCGAAGGATTAGCACGCTGAAGTGGCAACGGGCTGGACACGTCTGCCGTAGAACCGATAATCGTTGGAGCAGACGTATCCTAAAGTAGAGACCACGTTTGGGAAAGCATAGTGTAGGATGCCCAGCGATAAGTAGAACAAGACCTTAGGCGCAAGCCACACATATGAGACGGGGGGGCTTTGGCTCAAAAAACTCACTTTCCCGAAATGTGCACTTTCTCTAAAAGTGCACTTTCCGCAAAATGTACATTCCCAAAATGTACACTTGCCCATTAAAGGAACTTTCCCCGTAAGTGCATTTTCCCAAAAAGCACATTTTCTCAAAACACACACTACCAAAATATACACTAGTCAAAAATGTCATCTTCACCACAAAGTTTTCCTTAGATGAAGATCCTAAGCTATGATGGCGATGTTAAAATTTTTACCTATATGTACCTAAATAAATACTTCGTGCTCGTGCATTTTTACTTATAGGTATATAGTACGTACTTTTCCAAATCTAGTGCTCTATTTGAGAAAGTGCTCCATTTGAGAAAGTGCACTTTTTGGAAAGTACACCTTCTGAGAATGTGCTCTATCTGAGAAAGTGTACCAATTGGGAAGTGCACTTTTTGAGACAGTGCACGTTCCGAGAAAGTGATCCATCTAAACAAGTGTACCTTTAGAAAAAGTCATATCAGTGTAAAGTAATATCAGTTTTCATGCTATAGAAGCGTCGCGATCCAAAGCAGTCAGAAGAGACGGGGCGGAGACGCGGCCGGCGAACCAACGGCGCGGACTGCGACGCGCCCCCGTCCCACGTCTCTTCTGTGTGGCTTGCGCCTTAGGAGGACAACTGGCAGCGGCTGAGTGACGGAAGCCCAGGATCGAGTGTTTTGGGGCAATACGAAGGAGGCCTACGTCCAGCAGTGGACGGACATGACTCCAGCTAGATAGATAGTCTCGGGCGTGCATTAACTGCACCTCTAGTTGCGTAGTTGAATCTAGTGCATAAACGCATCGTAACAACATCATACTTTCACAACGTCGCATAGTACATGTATTGCGTGTGATCCCAGGAAAATGCTCTCGTTTGCGCATGCGGTTGCAAAACGATTGTGTTGACATCGATAGTATCGTTAAATCGAAGTTTAATCATCATCATCATCCCAGCTTTCAGTTGACTTTAGTCAGAAGAGAGCCGTGGTCGCATGCCACCATAAAATGATTTGTTAAGTAAGCAACCCTTAAGGCAAGGTGGCATGCAACCAGGCTCTCCTCTGAAGTCAAGATTGAACCAAGCGTTTTGCAGAGATTCATATTTGTGGTCGCGGAGAGGAAAATAAATCGTGTGCAGTTCTTGAACATTTTCTTATTTCATACTTTTTAGACCGCGTTTTTTTCCGTAGTCGGGTTTTACTTTTTTTAAACTCTTTTATTTTAATATATTGCACCACCTGCTGTAATACATTCCTTGCTGTCTTTCTTTTGCCTGGAAGAGATCGCTTCGATGCTATACGGCCGCCTAATGCTTACCTTATACATATATTTTTCCATGTACTTGTTTTTTTGTATTTTCTTTTTGGTGTACAGTAAAAAGTCATTGTATTGTATTGTATTTGTGAAAGTTGCTGAACAAAAACACCCAGTATACTCGTCTGCCCAGTTAGAAATAGCTTTCCTAGCCCTTGCTGCATCTTTATAGCTACAATAGAAAGTAACATCGTGAAAGCTAAACGGTTGCACTAAATTTCTCAGCACTCTTTTCTGCGCAGTGACAGGATGGGAAGCAGCCAATCGCGTCATCGCGCGACCTCACGACGCGACCCGAGAGTGCCCGAGCGAACCCGAAGCGATTCATTACGGGGACCTTTCTTGGGTTCGAACTTTACCACTAATTTCTAGCTGGGATTTATTGATTAGTTTGTATTTACCTATAAGGCTTTTTAGGAATTTAGAATGCAAGGATCAAGGAAGGATAGGATAATACGTTAGGTTTCTGTATTCAAAACGATAAAATCGGTATGTTTATAGTTTCACCGTCTGTCGTGGTGGTCCAGTGGTGGTTTTCGGAATTTATGTGCGTTAGAGCCCAGACTCATACCTTTGAGTTTTTCGGAATTTATGTACCATTAGGCTTTGCGGTGAAGGGAGACATCGTGAGCAAACCAGTAGATACCTGCGAAGAAATTCAGTGGTTTGTGTGAGACAGAAACCCTGGGAAGGATATAGGATAGTTATTTACCCCGGAAAATTTCGTAGTTCCCGGGGCGATAGACGAATTCTTCAGATGAAGTCGCAGGGAACGGCTAGTTGCTGATAAATGTGATTCATACCTGAAACAAAAGAAATGAGTTAGTCAAATTTTAAAATAACTTTAAGAAGAATGTTTTGGAGTTAATGGCCAACCTCCAGTAATTGGAGTGGCACTACAAGAAGTAGAATATGGTAAGTAGTACATATTTACTTAGTAGAAGGCAGAGAATACGAAACGTTCTATTTACTTATTTACGTTTCGAGTCCACGAGTAAAAAAGCAAGATTACATAACGCAGATACATCAACTACACAGCTCATCGAAAATCGAAAGTAAACATTTCGAATTTACCGATCAATATCGATCCTTCTACCTACGATACAAAGATGAATGAATCAGTCACATTCAACCGCAACTTCAAATTTGGCGTTCATGAATGAATGAACACGTCACGTCAGTGGCCAAATATGGCGGCGAAGGTTTTTTTATCTGTGTCGAGGCTGTTGACGTTTAGCATGCTAATGTGTTGTTTATTGTTTATTATCTGTGCATCTTTTGTATCGAATTTGGAATTCGATCGGTAGTCTATTGTTTTTTTTCACTAGTAAGTGTCTGCTGCTATTATATTTATAGCTTTGCTAGCTGTTGCCCGCGACTCCGTCCGCGAAGAATAGGGGTCGGTATAAAAAATAGCCTACGACCTATTCTCAGACCTACCGAGTAAAAAGAAAAAAAAATGATAAAAATCGGTGAAGCCGTTTCGGAGGAGTTCGATAACAAACACCGTGACACGAGATTTTTATATGGGTGTGCTTTACAATACCGAAGTACGAAAGACCGAATGTATTAAAACATCGAATGGGTCAAAATACCGACACGATTTTTTTCTGAAACCGTAAACTTTTCAGAATTTATTAAATCGGCATCATACAGAACCCATTAGGTTAGGTTAGGTTTGTTTTATAACAATCTTAAAAAGTTAACGGTTTCAGAAAAAAATCGTGTCGGTCTTTTGACCCATTCGATGTTTTAATACTTCGATGTTTTATTCTTTCGTACTTCGGTATTGTAATACATACCCTTTTATATACATATTAGATTGGTTGCGAGGAGTTAAAGGACGCCTTCCAATGTCAAAACTCGGTTTTTCTTTTTTTTTGTATTAATGGCGGCCACTAAGTTCGGGACAATGTCAGTTTCTTTTAATCGCGTTGTTTTTGATAATCTTGTTTGACGCAACATAAACTACGTTTGCGTTCATATTTTATTAATTTATTATGTAGGTATACTGTTGGCCGCGACTCCGTTGCGAAGAATTCGTTTATCGCTATCCCGCGGGAACTTTGTAATCCTATGTCCCAAGGAGCGGAATCATGCCACGTTTGATCTAAATCGGCAATTCGGTGAAGAGGTAACAGACAGATTTACATTCGCATTTACAGTGTAAGTACATATAAAGATTGATTTTATCCAGGTACCCTTTGATCAATTATAACTGAAGATACACATTGCCGAACAAAATCCCCTTCAAAAAATGTCCGAACTTTTTAATTTGTTTGCATAACAATTAAAATCATCACCTACACAGAAATTTGAATCTAGTCTTTACTTCATAACAGTCGAATTTCGGTTGACACTTGACAGCTAAACTTGACAATTTCACGCAACGTACTGAGAAAAAAGAAGGCCACTTTTATCAAAGTGGCGCTCATTTGGCTCGGACATTTTCGGGCGCGCGACTGTGGATCTACAGTTATAATTGATCTAAGCAGGTACCTGATGTTCAACTCTATCCATCAATTGACGAGATTTAATTTTTTTGACACCTCAAAATTACTACAGGAATCGAAAGAGTTTTGCCTCCTAAACACGGAAAAATATTTATATAATCGTTCCTGAATTTAGCCCGTGGACGCATATACTGAAGAAACATAAGGTAAACGTACCAATGCTCGACACCTCAACGCCCTGGGTCAGTGTCGAGCACAGGGATGTTTATTGTTTACCTTAATAAAGAAGAAATATTTTCGCATTGCTAATGTTAAGTATTCACAAGTTGGCTATAGAAAACTACTTTAGGCATGGTTTTAAAAATAGTTTCTGCGAAACAATTGGTAATTAATTACAAAACCTGACAGAGTTTTAGTTTGTCAGACGTTAATGGGAGTTCTGATAAAAAATAAGACATATTAAGTATATCGTTCTTTGATACTGAAAATGCAACTTTGATGCGAGAACATACGGCTTATATGGTAAAAGAGCAAGCTTGTTTGATCCTTAAATAAAAATACTTTTAAAATGCTAATATTTATAATTGTGTTCTTTTTTGTCCTGTTTTTCTGATAGCAATGGCGTAAGATATGATAGAAGTTTAAATAAAATAAAATAAATAAATAAATATCACGGGACAATTCACACCAATTGACCTAGTCCCAAAGTAAGCTAAGGAAAGCTTGTGTTATGGGTACTAGGCAACGGATAAACATACTTATATAGATAGATACATACTTAAATAAATATTAAACACCCAAGACCCGAGAACAAACATTCGTATTTTTCATACAAATATCTGCCCCGACGCGGGAATCGAACCCGGGACCTCAAGCTTCGTAGTCAGGTTCTCTAACCACTAGGCCATCTGGTCGTCTAAAATAGTTTGGTAGTTAAAATGAAAAAAAAAATGTTGAATTCAACGAAAACAATATTAATAAGAATATAATGAAGTCTGAAACAGAACAAGGAATTTATTTGGTTTTTTGTTTATACTTTGCGAAAGAAAATAGTGATTGTAATATAAAATACCTATAAATTAAAAATTTTAAAAACCCCAACGCAACGTATGTTTGAACATAAAGTAAATGCCGAATTTGCGTCTAAAATCCCTTCCGCAGCTAACAAACTATCTGATAACTTTGAAACGGCTGAACCGATTTTGATGAAACATACTAAGAACCATCGCCAAGAAACTTGATTTCTAGTAAAAAAAAACCGCATCCAAATCGGTTCACCTGCTTAAGAGCTATGATGCCGCAGACAGACACGCATAGCGGTCAAACTTATAACACCCCTCTTTTTGTGTCGGGGGTTAATAAATTAAATGATTATAAAATAATAATCACAGAATGAACGAAGTCCTGGTAGTTTAGCGGTTTCACCTATGGCCTCTCAACTCTCAGGGTCGTGGGTTCGAGTCCAGGCTCGCACATCTATTTTTGTAAATAAAGGCTGGTTTTCGATTTTACTTCACAATCCACTGTATAACTGGTTAATTCTAAACACAATTTAAACTTCCAGCCATTAACAAGCCCACGTCGCAGTACAACAAAGTAACCGGCCATTTTGCAAACCAGCCATAAGGGCCTACGCTAGCTGACGCGGACGCCCGCCGCGTGCGCCCGCTCGCGGATCTAAAATGTACCGAAAATCCGTCGCACGCGCCCGCGCCACTTAGCGCTGTTCATACGATTTCTTATTAGACGCGCGCACGACGGGCGTCCGTTCGGGGTAATCCGCGTCAGCTAGCGTAGGCCCTAAGGCTCCAAACGCGCAGGCAGCGGAGGCGTGGAGGTGACGGTTGTAATCAAAGCCCGGATGACGGGAGCAAAAATGCACTTTTCACTAGTGCTTAATTAAATATCGACTATTCTATCGACATCCATTGTTGACGTTGGCGTTTCAACTTTATAAATCTTAAATAATTTGGTATCTGGAAAAGAAGTGGGGCTGCATAGTACAGATGTAATTCATACATAACCACTATGAATTATTTAAATTTGCCCCGATTACTTCAGTAAATTTAGAACGGTCATTTGGTTGGCTGAATGAAATGAATTTTATCACTTAGGCGAAGGAGTTTAAAATCGGAAAATGTAGAAAAAATACTAATTGTTTATTATGAAAATTATATAAAATATTAAAAAAAAAATACAAACAGCTCATTTTAATTTTGTTTACAACTACCTATAATTTTTCTAAATTTCGTAACGGTGGTCCAGTACATCGTGTTTTTTATCGACATTTTATCGACTTATAAAATGTGTGTCAACGCATAATTTCTCCCGTCATCCGGGCTTTGGTTGTAATATTCTAACTTGTATGAACGGTTGCGGTACCGTACCGAGAACTCGTTCATACAAGTTAGAATATTACAACCGTCACCACCACGCCGCCGCTGTCTGTGAGTTTGGAGCTTAAAGGAACCAGTTTCATAAATGTCATAATCTAAGCTCTTAACTTTAATTGAAAGCTTTGAGCCTTTGAACAGGAAACGGTGACGCGTACTTGGAAAAGCTCAGTTTAAATGGGATTAAACTATTAAGATCGTTTCTCGGGTTCTTGGAAAGATTGAGATATTAATCTGGATGTCGGATGTTATGTTACTTGACAAGAGTGTGAGAATATAATGATTAAATATAAAATAAAAACAGAATTCTTCAAATTAATACACTAAACGGGATTTATCACGCAAACAATATTTACCTCGACGTATCGGCCACAATGCATTGCATTGAGTCAACTCGTGACCACGGCTGCTGCAATGTGGCCGAAACGTCGAGGTAAATATTGTTTGCGTGATAAGTCCCGTTTAGTATAATAATTATGTATGAGTGAAAATCACGAAAGTTTAAAACAGAGAATTCTTGAATTTGAAAGTTTTGTAAATCATCTATTTAAAGCGGTAGTAGCCTAGTGGTTTGACCTATGGCCTCTCAAGCAGAGGGTCGTGAGTTCGAGTCCGGGCTCGCACCTCTGAGTTATTCGGAATTGACCTTTGAAATTTTCAATGAGCTTTACGGTGAAGGAAATCATCGCCAGGAAACCTGCAAATACCTGCGGAGTAATTCGGGGTGTGTGAAGTTTCCAATCCGCACTGAGCTCGCGTGGGAACTACGGCAGAAGCCGTCGATTTTCCAGATTTGGAACAGGCAAAGGAGAAACGTTATAGAAAATAAATAAAGCTTGTAAAAATATATATACTTAAGCATTGGAAACGTTAATTTAATATCGTTATCAGTTTTCCTTTGAAGTTTTTTGTATTATTTGTAATAAATAAATATCAAAATACATCACTACATTTTACACAAACCATATCTACTGCTGACAGAAAGTTTTCAATATAAGTAAGTACTTACGAAATGTTTACTTTCAAACAGGCAAACATTCTGGGATTGTATAATATTTAAGTAGATAAAATTATGTGTTAACGTACAATATTTAGATAATATCTGTTAAGTGCGATAGCGTACTTGAATTATTTGCCTAATGTACTATTATTATCTAGATAAATACCTTGTTAGGATAATTTACAATGAGTTCAAGGTGAAATAAAGGTCAGAGCAGCAAAGGCGGTACTTTGAAATTACTAGATTATTAGAGTACTTATTCAAATTTAATATGCTATATATATGCTATAGATATTTACCACATCGTCCATCCATCATGTGGTTCGCAATCGGCACTTTCATTTAATTTCATTTCATTTATTTGCATATCATAAAACATACATTATTAAAATATTATTATACGATAGCCCTGGGGAGGGCATTGCAAAATGAGAGACTTAAACATAAAATATACTTGAGAACCTTATTGCCCCATCATCAGCCACCACCTTGGTATACTCGACATCAAAAATATAAATCAAAATGTGGACACATCTCAATATTAAAATGCGTTAGCAGGTAAACGACGTCTGCAATACGTCTGTGTTAAAGTTTCAAATACTGTGAGAACATATCGCTCACGTAGAAGAACACTGACACAATTACAAATTATTGTCATTTCAAAACTAAACTTAATGTAATAAGAAAAAAGTATAGTTTTGAAATGACAATAATTTGCAATTGTGTCATTGTTCTTCTACATGAGCAATATTTCCGACTTGCGCTACTGCCAACTTCATCATCATCAACCCAGCCTAGATACGTCCCACTGCAGGGCACAGGCCTTCTCTCAGAATGAGAGGGCTTAGGCCGTAGAATAGAATAGAATAGAATATCTTTATTTGCATTGAATGGGTTACAATTAGGTGTTAGACATAAACATAATATAAAGCCCAACCATCCAGCCATTTCTGACATACAAATGATTCTTACAATCTAATTTTACACATAACTTATTTGCAATCCTCAAAGAAATCTTTTAATGAGTAAAAACATTTATCATGTAACCATGCCTTTAGTTTTGTCTGGAACTGGTTACGAGTCAAATCAGTTATAGACCTTGGCACTGCATTATAAATCTTGCTAACGACATAATAAGAGTTCCTTTTGAATACAGTGTAGTTCCAACGGTGCAGTTTAGGAACTTACAATTAGCCCATAATTGACATTGAAATGTTGACGTGCATAGTTCGTGTGTTTTTGTGTCTAAGTCATACACTAATTCTATTCTCTGAGTCAGCTACAATAACTGTGCTAAAAGGATCTAAGCAAAGTAGCAAACAATGTTAGCATGTAAGTATATCGCGAGCCGGGCACTTTCACCAAAGTCCAATTTCACTTATTTTTGCAGCTTTAGTAAACAGTTACTATTGTTTGAATTGGATTCTTTTAGTATCTGATGTTGGTAAAAGATATACCTTTTTATAATGCTTTATATGCTAATGAATTGAATTAAAAGTGGGTGTTTTATTTTATCGCAAAGCTAGCTTATGCCCGTGGCTTTGGTTTTGTAAAATATTTAAAAAAATACTAGTTCCTGTGGTTGTTTCGAGTTTTTTTCTTTAGTTCTACATGGTGTTATTAAAATCCCGTACGATCCGAAGCCCAGCGACAGTTACTTATAAAACTGAACAACTTTCCCCAAGGAACAAGAGGTCAAAATACAAAAAAATATGGACTGTCTATACAAAACATCCGATCAGCTGACATAGTATGAAAGAGACCAAAATTTTATTTCATATTTCGACCCATGTTCCTTGGGGAAAGTTGTTCAGTTTCATTAGTACTGTCACTGGGTTTCGGATCGTACGGGATTTTTTAATACCCTGTATAATAGTTTAAGTGAAGTAGACCAAGCCAAGCTGAAGTGGGACTGGGCCGGATATGTCTACCGAATGCATTCGGACCGATGGGCGCGAATCGTTACCGAATGTGTTCCGAGGGATGGCCAAAGAGCAGAGGCAGACCTATGAGGAGATGGCGGGACGGCCTGAGCCCTTTTCAGCTAGATTGGCAGGTGCATGCCCAGGTTAGGGAAGAATGGGGAGGAAAGGGGAGGCCTTTGTGCAACAGTGGGATATATTATAGGGTATAGTATATATAACTAAAATTAAAAAATTTAAAAACCCCCAACGCAATTATGTCACTCGTATGTTTGAACATTAAGTCAATGCCCGTTATGCATCTAAGATCCCTTCCGCAGCTACCAAAAGAGCTGATAACTTTGAAACGGCTGAACCAATTTGATTGAAACATATCTAAGAACCATCGCCAAGAAACCTGCTTTCTATTAAAAAAACGCATCCAAATCGGTTCACCCGTTTAAGAGCTATGATGCCACAGACAGACAGACAGACAGACACACATACACACATAGCTGTCAAACTTATAACATCCCTCTTTTTGTGTCGGGGGTTATAAAAAATAGTTTAAGTATAATTAGGTGTGTCAATTTTTTTTTAGTGGCTTTGGTCACTCGTTGCCAGCATGTCGGTAAAATGGCCGTCTCGAGTTTAATTCTACAGTTGGTATTCGAAGACAAAGTTAATATTCCGTACTGTCGCCGGCCAGTCTCAAGGCAAGTGGGTCCATCGCCCACACTTCGGCGCGGGCGCACCAAGGCGGTGTTAACTGCAGTAAATATTTAGCATTTGAATGTATAAGTAAACTAGCTTTTGCCCGCGGCTTCGCTCGCGTGTATCATGAGAATACCAAAGAACCAAGATATCAAGCAAGCAAGCATAAAGGCAAGCAAGCAAGCATGCAAGTAAGCATGCAAGCAAGATTTCTTGCGTGACAATGGGACCATCTCAGGAGTATATTATATTCTTTCGAATAAAAAAAGGATTTTTAAAATCGGTCCACAATTGACCGAGAAATCGGTGAACATACCTACATAAAAAAATACATAAAATGGAATGCATAACCTCCTCCTTTTTTTGAAGTCGGTTAAAGAGACCTTTGCGGCCTACTTACAGTATAAACTTATGAATTTTGAAATTTTAGCATGCAACCAGTAAAACGCAAAATCCCGTTTTTTCCCGTTCCCGTATGAATTTCGGAAAATACTTTCTTAATACGGGGAAAGTCCTCTCTCAATGCTCCTCTACACACCCCAAGCAACCTCATGCCGAATTTCAGCTTTCTACGGCCAGAAAAACGAAAAATCCCGTTTTTCCCGTTCCAATGGGAACTTTGGATAATCCTCTCTTAATGCTCTTCTAAACTCCCCAAGCAACCCACTTGCCAAATTTCAGCTTTCTACGACCAGTAAAACGAAAAATCCCGTTTTTTCCCGTTCTAGTGGGAATTTTGGAAAGTCCTCTCTCAATGCTCCTCTACACTCCCCAAGCAACCTCATGCCTAATTTCAGCTTTCTACGACCAGAAAAATGAAAATTCCCGTTTTTTTCCCGTTCCCGTGGGAATTTTGAAAGTCCTCTCTCAATGCTCCTCTACACTCCCCAAGCAACTTATATGCCGAATTTCAGCTTTCTACGACCAGTAAAACGATAAATCCCGTTTTTTCTTTATCCCGTGGGAATTTCCGAAAATCCTTAAAACTATTTTTCACTATTATAATTACCTACTTCTATGCCAAATTTGAAGAGTCTAGTTATTATAGTTCATAGGATACCGTTGAACTGAATATATAAATCCCGTTTATTTCTTATCCCGTGGGAATTTTGAAAAATCCTGAAAAAAATGTTTTAAATATTGTAATAACTACTTGTGTATCAAATTTGAAGAGTCTAGTCATTATAGTTACTGAGATACGGTCACTCGGATTCGAATCTATAAATCCCGTTTTTTCCCGTTCCCGTGGGAATTCTCAAAAATTCTTCCCTAGTGGATATATGTGCAAAATTTCAAGTCTCTAGGTCCAGTGGTTTGGGCAAAACCTTAAAAACGACACCCATATTGATATTTAGACATTTCAACCCCATCGCTCCCCATCCAGGGAGATGGTATTTTACGTATGCCACATCGGATTTTAAAACCGTTGTTGTTTTCATAACCAGCGACCCGATAAACCATAGAAACAACACCCATGTTGATTTTCGGACTTTGTTACCCCTTTCCCCTTTTTAGGGGTTGAATTCTCAAAAAACCTGAAACAGGTGTTTACTCATTTATCATTAGGAGTACTTCTGTGAAGTTTCGAATAAAATAGTCGAACTAATCTTGTTTCCCCACACAAACTTTGAACCCCCTTTTCACCCCCTTAGGGAGTGAATTTTGAAAAATCCTTTCTTAGTGCACCCCTAGACCTTATAAGGAACCTACGTGCCAAATTTGGAATCTCTAGGCCCAGCGGTTTGGGCTGTGCGTTGATATGTCAGTCAGTCAGTCAGTCAGTCAGTTTCTTCTTTTATATATATAGATAACTCTTTATAGATCTTTTGTACTTACAAATCAGTACCATGATGGATAGGGCATGTAGTTTGAGCATCATAGAGATAGTAAAATAACTAAGGATTATATGAATTTTATGGTATGTATTAACTGAATAATGATTTAAAACAAAATTGAGAATGAATTTGTATCTATAACTGCGGAACCCTCAGTAAAAGAGTCCAACTAGCACTTGATCAGTTTTTCTCACTCATAGTACAGTCAAGTGCAAAAATATGTACCTTAATTTCACTTCATAAGAACTATGTGACATATTTATGAACAAGTTATATGCAGCTATATTTTAAGCTTGACTCTACCAAAACTCATCTCAACACACAAAGCAATAACAAAAAACCGGCCAAGTACGAGTCGGACGACGACCGCTTTAGCCTAGTTGGTAGTGACCCTGCCTACGAAGCAAGAGGTCCTGGGTTCGAATCCTGGTAAGGGCATTTATTTGTGTGATGAGCACGAATATTTGTTCCTGAGTTATGGATGTTTTCTATGTATTTAAGTATTTATTTATCTATATAAGTATGTTTATCGTCGTCTAGTACCTATAATACAAGCTTTGCTTAGTTTGGGACTAGGTCGATTTGTGTAAGATTGTCCCTTAATATTTATTTATTATTATTTATTTATTCGGACTCGCGCACGAAGGGTTCCGTACCATTATCTACAAACACGGCAAAAGAATCACGTTTGTTGTATCGGAGCCCCCTTAAAAATTTGTTTTATTTTATTTAATTATTTATTTTTAAAGTGAATATATAAGTGAGTATTCTGTGAATATTTCAAGCGTCTTCCGGTTGCCGTTATCAATATCGAACAAAAACGAGCAAAAATATCACGTTTGCTGTATGGGAGCCCCCTTAAATATTTATTTTATTCTGTTTTTTAGCGGCAACAGAAATACATCATCTTTGCAAATTCCAACTGTCTAACTATCACGGTTAATGAGATACAGCCTGGTGACAGACAAACAGATAGACGCCGATTTAAAAATAAAAATCTTTACTAATGGTAAGCTAATGGCTGTAAATGTTGGAGATAGCCCATGTTCTTACGGGCTGGGACATTTACCAGTGCCAGGAAACGGAAAACCACAGACAATCCTCCACGCAAGCATGCCAAATGACAATGTAATGCATCATCGCACATCATTTACACACGGTTGTTACGCCGTGTGAATTGATGACATCACAATCAGCATGACTAATAAGTAAAAACCAAGCCGGGCTTGCGCGGACCAGAGTTAAATTTTAACCCCGAGTTCAATTAAATCAATCAATCAAAAGTTTATTTCTGTAATTAGGCCGTTAAGGGCTCTTTTACATGTGTTCTTTTGAGTCTACTAGCTTTTCGGAAAGACCATGATTGCTACAAATGCGCCGCAGGAAACTTGCATTAAGTAATTTTTTTTGTAATAAAAACAAATAACAATTTTATTATTTAAGTGCTAACCCAGGGTTAAGTATCGTCAAAATGTATGGAACTGTCATTATTAAGCGAACGATTGTTGTTGTTGAAAATTAACGATTTGAAATTGGTTTTACGGGGTGCCTTTGAAGAAAAATAGCTGATTTAAAAAAAAAAATAATGCAAGGTTTTTTGCTGACTGAGCGTATTTACATTATCACCCAAACTACGAGTACCCAAAGAGATTCGACCTGCGGAGACGATCCTGGTCACGGCACCAAAATTGAACTACCGGATTGTTGTATTGACTCCGGACTTACAAAACTATGCCAATTTTCAGCTCAATCTGTTATCAGGACGTTGAAAAATAGTTTGCTAACTTTGAAACCACAACTTACTAAGGCAAATTTACGAACGTTGCATTGCAAATTAAAGAGAAGCTCGTAAAAACATAGCAATCCAGACGGACCTAGCAATCATACCAAACCCAAAGTATTCACACATGTCATTGCGCATCATCTCGCGTTAGTTACTCACAGCTGTCAGTATAGTATAAGTCTTCTCAGGTGAATTTTTCGCTACGGGCCCTTATCTTTCAAAACAAACGGTATCGTCATAGTATTAAGGTTCAAATTTAATGTAATGGCTCGAAGCGAAAAATTCACCTGGGAAGATTTATACTATACCTGCTCGTCATGCCCTGTGAAACGATGACGTCACAATGAACACGACTACAATGAAACATACGTAAAGCAAATGATATTTTTAATCTGGTAATCTATGTTGCTATTTGTACAATACGTCATTTTGTACGTGTTTAAACTAGTCTTCGCTCGCGGTATCGCATGAATCATTAGTATGAATCCCAGCCAGCTTATATTTGTTCAACTGCAGGGCACAGGCCTCCTCTCAGAATAAAGCAGCAGGTTAAAGCTAGTTTATTTATAAATTATTGACTTAAATACGGGAAAATGAAAAAGGTAACAGAAAATATACGATAAAACGATATCATCATCATCCCAGCCTATATACGTCCCATTACAGGGCGCAGAATGAGAGGGCTTGGGGCGTAGTTCCCACGCGGGCCCAGTGCGGATTGGGAACTTCACATACACCATTGCACTGAGAGAAAATTCTAGTTTAGGTAACCAGAATAAAATTAACCAGATTGTCATGTATATATACGACATCTAGACTGTTTTTTGAGTATACTAGAAAAATCTAGTAATAGCTTACAGGAATATCTAGCACATTTAAACGTAATTCTGGTACACATCATTAAAATTTGTTCTCTTTGCAATACCAAAATGTACTTACAAATAACTTTAAGTATTGTTTACTAAAATGTATTTACTAGAATATTCTGGTATTTAAAAAACACGATTGTTTGTTGTTAAAAGTCAATCTGGTAAATATATATAACTTAATTCTGTTTCTTTATACTAGAATAATATTTACCATACGTTCTGGTAGTATTGTTATAATAATTATTTCTTTCAGTGTGAATTTCTTCGCAGGTGTATGAAAATTCCCTCACGATGTTTTCCTTCACTGTAAAGCTCATGGTAAATTTCAAATGTAATTTCACACATAAATTCCGAAAAATTCAGAGGTGCGAGCCAGGATTTGAATCCACGACCCTCTGCTTGAGATAAAACGATGTACATACTAACAAATAAACACAATATAGTAACTATTATTATAAAATAGCTTAGACTTAAAGATGTAGAGCGGGGAATGCCTAGAGCTGAATCATTTTTGCACACGGCGCCCTCTACCCTACAATCATCATACTGTGATACATTTCCTAATGCCTTATATCGTTATACAATACTATCACTTTCGACCTTATCTCGAAGTGAAAAGGTTGATGTTGATTTGTTATCAAAATGTACTTACACCGTTTTAGAACTTTAATTTAATGTCGTTTGATAACAAGATACTGTTGAAGTGTGAATGGTTTTTTAACGCTAAATGATTTTTTTTAATAAAAATTAATTGCTATTAGTTACAATCAGTATTTTTCACCAATTTTCAAATATTTTCATGAGTATAGACAATGACAATTATATCAAGAGAACTGCTAATGTTTACACAGGGTGCCTTCAAACGCAACTTTTCAGCCCCAACGGCCATCAAACAGCTATCAAAATTATTATGTACTAAAAATAAAAAAAAATAAATATTAGGGGACATCTTACACAAATCGACCTAGTCCCAAACTAAGCAAAGCTTGTACTATGGGTACTAGACGACGATAAACATACTTATATAGATAAATAAATACTTAAATACACAGAAAACATCCATAACTCAGGAACAAATATTCGTGCTCATCACACAAATAAATGCCCTTACCGGGATTTGAACCCAGGACCTCTTGCTTCGTAGGCAGGGTCACTACCAACTAGGCTAAAGCGGTCGTTAAACTTACTTACTTAGGAAAAGATTTTGCTGAGCGACTAAATAATTTGAATGTTCCTATTAAATAATATGATTTTTCTATTCAGTGATCTGTTTGCGAAATATCCAACTTTAAAAATTACATATGTACAACTATCCTAGACTAAAAAAAAATGTATGTACAATAAGAAAAAAGAAAACAAAAATATAAAATATAACTAAAACATATTCTGAAAGCTAGTCCCCTTAGGCAAGGTGCCGAAGATGCTGGCAGCGTTTCCTCTTTGAATAGCTAAGCTAATTCTTTGTCCGAGGAAGCTGCCAGCTCTTCGGTCACCTGTGACGTCGACTAACCTCTTAGAAATTTCCTTAAAGAGCTTTAAGGCGCTAGGACCCCACGGACCAAGGGTCTCTAAATAATTATTAAATAATTATAAATAATTATAGGTAAGTGTAAAATGCGAGTCCGAATTTCTCGTTAATTTTTGATTGTAATGGGCTTAGGACTGCCCAAAATTTTAGAAGTATTAATGTAAGTCTACATGGGGTTGGATTAGGAACTTTGATATTTTATTAGAATTACTAGCCGCAAAGAATAGGGGTATAAGAATAGCCTACGACCTATTCTCAGACCTACCAAATGTAGACAAAAAAAACATAAAAATCGGTCAAGCCGTTTTGGAGGAGTTCGGTAATAAACACTGTGATACGAGATTTTTTATATATTAGATGAAACTACCATGTATTAAATCCCTGTTAAGTAACGCTTAATAAATTGAGCTTGTTTTTTTATTAATAGTTACGAATTTATGGCAAATCATACATTTGAAAGAAATCGGAGGAAAATCAAGTAAAATTTGAAATGCAAGTGAGGTGGGAGAAAGATATCCATTAAATACATAAATTTTATACCATTTAATTTTTAAAAATGTTCTTTGTTAGAGTACCTACAGGTATTCTATAACATACAATAAATACATTTATCTTTCCAAATCAACCATTGCTTAACGTAAACTTAGAAAGTTCCAGAAATTTTGCACACGAACTTCACAACCCTATTTTCCTGTTGCCGCCGCTCTGCGCACGATACACTTTTGCGCACGAAGTTAAATTCTCATATATATACGGCGCGCGCGCACCTATTATCATTATAAGCCAATTGACCGACGCGTGCGTTGATAACTACGATAAGATATCAATTATTGTAAGTACGTTTGAATTGTTTGTTATGAATTAAGGGCATTCAACTTTGTATGCATATTTGATGCGTTTTACTGCAATTTTGAGGCGTGATAAAAATAGTGTTGTAATTTTTAACCCCCCTACGCAAGCCGATAAAGGTTGTCATTTTAAAGCCACAATTTGTTTGAGATGAGATTGTTTGAGATTTGAGAGCCGTGGTGGCCTAGCGGTTTGACCTATGCCTCTTAAGCAGAGGGTCGAGGGTTCAAATCCCGGCTCGCACCTCGTAGTTTTTTGGAATTTATGTGCGAAATTACATTTGAAATTTACCATGAGCTTTACGGTGAAGGAAAAAATCGTGAGGAAACCTGCGAAGAAATTTAATGGTGTGTGTGAAGTTCCCAATCCGCACTAGGCTTGCGTGGGAACTACGGCCCAAGCCCTCTCATTCTGAGGGGAGGTCTGTGCGCTGTAGTGGGATGTATATAAGCCGAGATGATGATGAAGAATCTGTATGTTTGTCAGTCTATTGTCTCTTGGCTTCAATTTCCGTTTTGTTTGTTTTGGTCCGATTTAGAACGAAAAACAACTCACTTTTATTATTATTAGTTTTAGTTATATTTAGTTAATTTACATAATTTTGTAAGACAAGACAACCACATATTAAAATCGGTTCCAGGATTTGACGAGGTCGTTATGAAAGACATGCAGGTTTGTTGTTTTTAATAAAGCTGTTCTGGGTGATTATACCTTTTCTTGATTGTACTTGGATTTTTATTTATGAGGGTTTATACCTGCTGAGCTGGCAACGTTGCATTTTTGTTAGTTTTTCTCGATTATTCCATAAAAATTGAATGAAAATTAAAAATGTTTTGTATACAAATTGTTCTAATATATAAGTTAATGTGTCCACTGCAATAATAATTCGTGATAGACTTTTATTTTCTTTAAAAACGAACAAATTATTGCATGCGGTTTTTAAAGAAAATAAAAGTCTTATCACGAATTATTATTGCAATAGACACATTAACTTATATATTAGAACAATTTGTACCTAATTTATTGAATCAGGCGTTACTTTGCGGAGGTCCATATTAATGAACTAAAACAATTACTTTGCTCACCCGCGACCTTACAATAGTTACGTTTATGCAAGAAATGCGTGTTCATGCGGTTCCTCCACCTCCACACTGTACGAACACACACAAATCACATAAACACAACCATCACCACCACCAAGCTACACTGACGCGTTTCGAACTCAACCAGAGCTCATCTTCAGAGTTACCACAACCGTATGCTATGCTAACATTTGGTAACATAGCATACGGTTGTGGTAACTCTGAAGATGAGCTCTGGTTGAGTTCGAAACGCGTCAGTGTAGCTTGGTGGTGGTGATGGTTGTGTTTATGTGATTTGTGTGTGTTCGTATAGTGTGGAGGTGGAGGAACTGCATGAACACGCATTTCTTGCATAAACGTAACTATTGTATGGTCGCGGGTGAGCAAAGTAATTGTTTTAGTTCATTAATTTGTACATATAAAAAACATTTATAATTTTCATTAAACTTTTATGGAATAATCGAGAAAAACTAACAAAAATGCAACGTTGCCAGCTCAGCAGGTATAAACCCTATTAACTTATGTATACGAAATCAACATAAGTTCAGAATACGCACTGGGTCCGCGTGAAAACTAGGACTATGGCCCATGCCCTCTCATTCTGGGAGGAGGCCTGTGCCCTGCAGTGGGACGTATATAGGCTGGGATGATGATGATGATACCAAATTTCAAGGCAGTCCGCCATTTGGACGTGTGTGTGTTGTTGTAAATGCTGATGCTACAGTAAACAAATGAACGACCAGTGCTTAAGATATTTTAAGTTTTAACTGATGACCGCGAAGTTTTTTTTCATAAGAACCTTATTGTCCTGACAATAAAGAACACAAAAAAAATCTATTATCCAATAGGGATGTTGACGCCTTTAAAAAATAATTCGAAGACACGACTCCAGTAAAAAAAAACGCTTTATTTTAGCCCTGAAAACCAGATTAATTGTCGATTAACTGCAAAACTAGATTTTTTGTTGCTTTATAAAAAACTAGCCTTCCGTCCGCAGCTTCGCCCGCGATAAATTAATTTTTCCGTAAGAAAAGGTGTTTTCCCGCGGTAAAATGTAGCCTATGTCACTCAGTGATAATGTAGCTCTAAAACGGCAAAAGAATTTTTGAAATCGGTCCAGTAGTTTCGGAGCCTATTCAATGCAAACAAACAAACAATCAAATCTTTCCTCTTTATAATATTAGTATAGATAAATACTTAGTTAGTTGATTGAGTTGGCAAACAAGGTGACGTCATAAGTTGCTATTACCATTCAAACTCTGTGAGAATTGTGTTTTGACAGCTCATAAAAAGTCCGTCAGTTGATCGGTGGTGTCAACATCCCTATATGGTGCAGCGTTTGTCGAGTTTAGCTTTTATTATTTGCTCAGTAACGCATTTGGCGATACATTTTTATTTAATATAGATTATACACCTACACGGTGACCATATTATAATAGTATCAACAATTCACAAATCTAAAAAAAATGATTTTTTTCTATAGAAATTCAAAATAAAATGCCGTGCTGCGAAGTAACCATTGAAAAGAACCGCCAATGCATCATGGAGTGCAGCAAACCTGACTGTTTCTGCATTCCAACTGGAGGAAAATCTTGCGTCTGCCTCTGCGACGATGGCAAAGGCGACATTGTTAAGTGCGACGATTGCAAGTGTAATCAATGCAACTGCAAGTGCGATGACTCTAAATGCACTTGTATTGCAACTGGTGGGGCGACCTGTATCTGTGTATGCCGTGACGAGAAGAGAAACATCAAGAAGTGTGACGACTGCGACTGCAACGAGAAAAAGGATGACGATGACGTAGAAGGAAAAGCTTGTGGCAAGAAATGTAACAAGGCTGGGTGTATTTGCATACCTACCAAAGGAAAGACCTGCTTGTGCCTTTGCGATGATGGCAAAGGCAACATTGTTAAGTGTGACGACTGCAAGTGCAGCCCGTGCAACTGTAAGTGCGATGACTCTAAATGCACTTGTATCGCAACTGGTGGAGCCACCTGCATCTGTGTATGCCGTGACGAGAAAGGAAACATCAAGAAATGTGACGACTGCGACTGCAACGACAAAAAAGATGACGTAGAAGGAAAAGCCTGTGGCAAGAAATGTAACAAGGCTGGGTGCGTTTGCATACCTACCAAAGGAAAGGCCTGCTTATGCCTTTGCGATGATGGAAAAGGCAACATCGTTAAGTGTGACGACTGCAAGTGCAGCCATTGCAACTGTAAGTGCGATGACTCTAAATGCAAAAGTATTGCTATTGGTGGAGCTACCTGCATTTGTGTATACCGTGACGAGAAAGGAAACATCAAGAAGTGTAGCGACTGCGACTGCGTTGAAAAAAAGGATAACGTAGAAGGAAAAGCTTGTGGCAAGAAATGTAACAAAGCTGGCTGCATTTGTATACCTACTAATGGAAAATACTGCTTATGCCTTTGCGACGATGGCAAAGGCAACATTGTTACGTGTGATGACTGCAAGTGTAGCCCGTGCAACTGTAGGTGCGATGACTCTGAATGCACTTGTATTGCTACTGGTGGAGCCACCTGCATCTGTGTATGCCGTGACGAGAAGGGAAACATCAAGAAATGTGGCGACTGTGACTGCAACGAGAAAAAGGATGACGTAGATGGAAAGGCTTGTGGCAAGAAATGTAACAAAGCTGGGTGTATTTGCATACCTACTGATGGAAAGGCCTGCTTATGTCTTTGCGATGATGGCAAAGGCAACATTGTTAAGTATGAAGACTGCAAGAGTAGTCCTTGCAACTGCAAGTGCGATGATTCTAAATGCACTTGTATCGCTACTGGTGGAGCCGCCTGCATCTGTGTATGCCGTGACGAGAAGGGAATCATCAAGAAGTGTGACGACTGCGACTGCGTTGAAGAAAAGGGTGCAGTAGAATCAAAAGCTTGCGGCAAGAAAATTAAATGTGATTGCACGGCTTAAACTTGTCACAACAACTTTTAAAAATGCTTGTGCTGAATTGTTTACCTGTAATCGTCTTGTATCAATTAATCAAACTGTTTTTTTCTTGCTATAGTAGTTTAGGCGTTGGTTTGCAGTATGTTTTAATCTGTAAAGTAACTATGTAATTGAGAATATTGTTATTAAATAATGTTTCAAAGGTATCCCTGTTTATTTTTGGCTTGTTTTGATCGTATTAATGGCTAGTGTACAAACCTGTTCGTAAATCATCTATTAGTATGCTAAAGAGGTTTTTGAAGCCTTTCGAAGAGCTTGTCACGTCTCAAGACGGTTGTTGATAAAAACGCAAGATAAACGGCCATTAGTCTTCTGCATGTTGCTATTTATGATCTAAAGCTTGGGTTATATGAACAAATTAAAATAATTTTGTGTCTAAATGCATGCTTTGTTTCGAAATGATACGTGATCGTAATTTTACAAAATAGCTTATCCCATGGAATGCGGGGAAATAAGTTTGTGGTAGGATTTTTGTTTCCAAAATAACTTATTATTATATCACGGTTCATGAGATACAGCCTGGTGTCAGACAGATAGACGAACAGTGGAGTGTTAGTAATAGTGTCCCGTTTTTACCCTTTGAATACAGAACCCTAAGAATGAATGGGGCACATTATTGTTATCAGTAATTACTTTTTTTTCGCAAACCATCTCAGCAAGTCTAAGCAGGTTGAACGAGGTAATCTATGGTTTAACAAAATTTAACCGTCACGGCACGGTTAGCATCGAGACGATCAAGATAACCGACACGCTTAAACTAGAACCGTGAATTAACTGAGCTTTTGTAGGTAGCTCTGGGCCGCTATAGGCACCATCAGAACCAGAACATCTATCTATGAAGCTTATTATATACCTACAGCCTTATCACTGCACTAATAATAACGAATAAAATGATTCGACAGTGGAAAGGTAAAATCGCTAATGTGCCATATATCATTATATGGCACTTTAGCGATTTTAAACCTTATCAATGAGGTAAAAACACTAAAACGCCACATATCACTTATTTTACCTTTCCACTAAGTATCGATATACTTGTGTTGTAAGCCTTCTAGAACCTTCGCCGGCGCTTCTTTCGTAGTTCTTGTAGTATATTCTGTTTTAGTTATGTTATATTCTGTTTATTTTTTTTTATATCGAGGAACTAAGGAGAGCCATAATTGATTAAAAAGCAAATTAGATGAAAAAAATAAGCTGCCCAAATTACTAATACTACGCGGACGGAGTCGCGGGCAAAAGCTAGTATTTGAAATAAAGCAAGTTAGCCTCTTAAAAACAAAGCCAATGTAACTTTATCTTTATACCCACTATATTATCCAATACCATCTTTTGACGATTTAAATAAAAACACGGGTTTACGAAGGTTTTTAGCTACTTATTATTTGAAAGAAATCAAAGGTACAATATGTTGGCGCAACCAATCTAACAGAGCAACAACTGACTTCTTGTTTTTTGACAGACGGATTGCAGTGGATTTAAATAAAAAAATAAAATAAACATAAATAATATGGACAAGAAGGCTTGGTCCCAATCAGTCGCCAACACCATCTTACAAAATCCCATACCCTTAGGTTTACTGCAGATTTAAAGGTAGGTATTCAATTTAGTTTACACGTTGTCCCGTTAATTCACAATAATTAACTGTTAACCAATTAATTACAATACAGATAGAGCGCACGCGCAGTGAGGAATGCGACGGGAACGGGGTCAATTGTATGCGGATTACCCTATCGATGGGACACTTACATGTATCCTACCCTACCCTAAAATAGGGTAGGTATCATAAAATGATGTGACGTTTAGCTGTCGGGACGAATTAAAAAAATAGTTTGACAACGAACTCTGGTGCTCCTAATCAATCTTCTTTTCCTTTCACTTTCAAAAAACAATCAAGTATGGATCACATCGATTTTATAGCGATTTGGACCCTTTACCTAAGGGCATAATCTAATAAATATGAATTCTCTACTAAACGGTAGTGACGGAATAGTACATTACTGCAGAGGCCGGGACTTAAGGGGTTGCCGGCCGAGTATCTAAGTTGACGGCCGAGTGGTACACGAGGCCGGCAACCCCTGTTCCGGCTGAGGCTTGTATAGTGCTTTTCTCAAACATGCACCATCACCATCATCATCATCATGATCGTCGTCGTCATCATGATGGTGATGGTGATGATGATGATGATGATGATGGTGGTGATGGTGATTATGGTGACGATGATGATGGTGATGATGATGATGATTATGATGGTGGTGATGATGATGGTGGTGATGATGATGATGATGATGGTGATGATGGTGATGAATGATGATGATGATGATAATGGTGATGATGATGATGGTGATGATGATGATGGTGATGATGTTGATGATGATGATGATGATGGTGGTGAATGATGATGATGATGATGATGACGATGATGATGGTGATGAATGATGATGATGAATGATGATGATGATGATGATGATGGTGATGAATGATGATGATGATGATGATGGTGATGATGGTGATGATGATGATGATGATTATGGTGATGAATGATGATGATGATGATGATGATGATGATGATGGTGATGAATGATGATGATGATGATGATGATGATGATGATGATGATGATGATGATGACGATGATGATGATGATGATGATAATGGTGATGATAGTGATGATGATGTTGATGGTGAAATATTTCTCTAGGCAGATCACCATTACCATTACCATCTTACCTTACCTTAAATAAGCGTGTAGTGGCAGAATTTCATAATGAACCAAAACGCAAATATTGCTTATAGTTTTTTTTTTAAATGGCTGAACCTACCTACCTAAGAAGACGAGGAGGAGGACTAAGAGGAGGAGGAAGACCTACCGAATATGGACAATCGTAACGATGAAAACCACTCGACAACTCATTTGTAAAACCATACTTACCAACCTTGTATCACAAATAACTATTACCTTTCTCAATGACACGTACTTATTTTTTTGCACATTCTGAACAAGTTTGAAATTAAAACCGCCTTTTTAATGTAAGCCATTTGTGTAGTCGATTAGTTTTTTCTATCTTAGTCTGAATCTGTAATTAATCAGAGATTTCCAAGATAAATGTTAATTTGGAATCAAGCAAGTACCCCGAAGTCAATAGCCTGTACGAGAGGTCAACAAAACAGTAAAAAAACGATCACTTCCTTGAAAGCCTTCAAATATTTAAGTATGGCGGGGATCGACCAGACATTAATTTTGTCATTTAGGCAAGGAATATTTGTAACCAAGAACGAAATATTTTTATACAAAGAGTAAATAGTAGATTGTTCAACAAGGGACTAAAACAAGCCATAATGACACGAGATATTTAGCCACCCGAGCGATAGCGAGGGAGGCTATAATTCGAGTTGTCATTATGGTAGTTTAGTCCCGCGTTAAACACTCTACTTTTCACTTTGAATGCGAGGAAAAAAAACGACGTACAAAATTACTTTTTTACAACGTATGCTCAATACGAGCAATGGACATCTGTTCAAAATTCAAATAGCAAAAAAAATACCGCTGTCTTTTCTTTTCTTTTATATTTTTTGTAAAGTGACGCTTTAAATGCTTGCATAATTAGCCAACAGATTCTAACTTAAAGACTATGTTAAAACTAATTGGACTATGCATGTAAGAATGATAATTGTTCATTCATTAGAATTGGCAAATAAATTAACCTAATTGATCTAAGTTCACACACAAAATATATTGTTAACTGAAACACTTACCCGTGAATAAAGAAACGACTTTTTAAGTTTATTTTCTATATGCCGATTCTTCGATAAATTATATCTAATTATACTTTCTATTTACTATTAAATGCAACTGACATCGCATTATTTTGAAGTCACGCCATATTAACATTCAAACGTAACTGCTCTATCTACCGTACACTCCAGCACTGCTTTGCCGACAGTGCGGATTGCTATTTTATCGACAGAGCAGGGAACTGCTTTGTCGACAGCGTTTTTAAAAAAAAAACAAATTAAAAACACCTAAGCTAAAGGAAATCTTTCTATACGTGCAAAATAAAATGAATTCATCTGTAATATTTTATAATTAAATAGATTAATATTCGTAATTATTCAATGTGTTTCACGAAATTATTATTTTTTAAATATTTTTTATACAGTTGTCATTTTGAGGTTATTCCCACGCCCTAAAGGCTTCCACAGACCGAAGCGCAGGGCGCTACAGTGCGTCTGCAGCGCACTTCGGTCTGTGGAAAACTTTAAAATTGTCTATACCCAGTTACTGAAAATGGCGATAATCCTCCATTCACAAACACCGTGATTGGCAGTTTAGGGGTTTCCATAGTCAATTAAAAAAATTTTACTTTAATCCCTTGAGATCAAAAAAGAGCTTTAGTCCCGATATGCAGAGACTAAAGTAACATTTTAAGAGCATGAGAAGTGAAAAAGAACAAATACACTATAACTAATTGAAAGATATTTTGGTAGCATTACATGGCCAAGCGATGGGCACCAGAGCAGGGGCTGGCCAAAACGGAGATGGCGGGAGGACTTAGACCGTTTTGATCCATTTTGGCGGGATTTAGCGAAAGATAGAAACAGGTGGAAAGAAAAGAGAAAGACCTTTGCCCTGCAGTGGGACGTCCAATAGGCCATTGAGAAAGTATTAGGTAGGTACACGGTAATTTTTCAAGGGCACTGTTGTTCAAAGCGCTTGAATTCACAATTTCAACATGTTGTCATCTATCTATATATATAAAAGAAGAAACTGACTGACTGACTGACTGACTGACTGACTGACTGACTGACATATCAACGCACAGCCCAAACCACTGGGCCTAGAGATTCCAAATTTGGCATGTAGGTTCCTTATAAGGTCTAGGGGTGCACTAAGAAAGGATTTTTCAAAATTCACTTCCTAAGGGGGTGAAACGGGGGTCCAAAGTTTGTATGGGGAAACAAGATTCGTTTGACTATTTTATTCGAAACTTCACAGAAGTACTCCTAATGATAAATGAGTAAACACGTGTTTCAGGTTTTTTGAGAATTCAACCCCTAAAAGGGGAAAAGGGGTGACAAAGTCTGAAAATCAACATGGGTGTTGTTTCTATGGTTTATCGGGTCGCTGGTTATGAAAACAACAACGGTTTTAAAATAGGACGTGGCGGACGTAAAATACCATCTCCCTGGATGGGGTGCGATGGGGTTGAAATGTCTAAATAAACTAAATGACTGTTGATATATCAACGCACAGCCCAAACTACTGGATCTAGAGACTTGAAATTTTGCACATAGATACCTTATACAATGTAGGCATCCACTAAGGAAGGATTTTTGGGAATTCCCACGGGAACGGGAAAAAACGGGATTTATAAATTCGATTCCGAGTGACCCTATCTCAGTAACTATAATAACTAGACTCTTCAAATTTGACACACAAGTAGGTATTATATTAGTTAAAACATCAATTTCAGGATTTTTCAAAATTCCCACGGGATAAGGAAAAAACGGGATTTATATATTCAGTTCAACCGGATCCTATGAACTATAATTACTAGACTCTTCAAGTTTGACATAAAAGTAGGTAATTATAATAATAAAAAACTGTTTTAAGGATTTTCGGAAATTCCCACGTCATAAGGAAAACACGGGATTTTTCGTTTTACTGGTCGTAGAAAGCCGAAATTCGGCATGTAGGTTGCTTGGGGAGTGTAGAAGAGGATTGAGAGAGGACTTTATAAAATTCCCACGGGAACGGGAAAAAACGGGATTTTTCGTTTTTGTGATCGTAGAAAGCTGAAATTCGGCATGTAGGTTGCTTAGAGAGTGTAGCGGAGCATTGAGAGAGGACTTTCCAAAATTCCCACGGGAACGGGAAAAACGGGATTTTTCGTTTTACTGGTCGTAGAAAGCTGAAATTCGGCATGTAGGTTGCTTAGGGAGTGTTAAGGAGCATTGAGAGAGGATTTTCCAAAAATCCTACGGGAACGGGAAGAAACGGGATTTTTCGTTTTACTGGTTGTAGAAAGCTGAATTAGGCATGTAGGTTGCTTGGGGAGTGTAGAGAAGCATTGTGAGAGGACTTTCCAAAATTCCCACAGGAACGGGAACAAACGGGATTTTTCGTTTTACTGGTCGTAGAAAGCTGAAATTCGGCATGCAGGTTGTTTGGAGAGTGTAGAGGAGCATTGAGAGAGGACTTTCCAAAATTCCCACGGGAACGGGAAAAACAGAATTTTTCGTTTTACTGGTCATAGAAAGCTGAAATTCGGCATGTAGGTTGCTTAGAGAGTGTAGAGGAGCACTGAGAGAGGATTTTCCAAAATTCCCACGGGAACGGGAAAAAACGGGATTTTTCGTTTTACTGGTTGTAGAAAGCTGAATTCGGCATGTAGGTTGCTAGGGGAGTGTTGAGGAGCATTGTGAGAGGACTTTCCAAAATTCCCACAGGAACGGAAAAAAACGGGATTTTTCGTTTTACTTGTCGTAGAAAGCTGAATTTCGGCATGCAGGTTGTTTGGGGAGTGTAGAGGAGCATTGAGAGAGGACTTTCCAAAATTCCCACGGGAACGGGAAAAACAGAATTTTTCGTTTTACTGGTCTTAGAAAGCTGAAATTCGGCATGTAGCTTGCTTAGGAAGTGTAGAGGAGCATTGAGAGAGGATTTTCCAAAATTCCCACGGGAACGGGAAAAAACGGGATTTTTCGTTTTACTGGTTGTAGAAAGCTGAATTTGGCATGTAGGTTGCTTGGGGAGTGTAGAGGAGAGGAGCATTGTGAGAGGACTTTCCAAAATTCCCACAGGAACAGGAAAAAACGGTATTTTTCGTTTAACTGGTCGTAGAAAGACGAAATTTGACAAGTGGGTTCCTTGGGGAGTGTAGAGGAGCACTAAGAAAGCATTTCCCGAAATTCTTACGGGAAAGGGAAAAAACGGGATTTTGCGTTTTACTGGTTGTAGAAAGCTAAAATTTCAAAATTCATAAATTCACACTGTAAATAGGCCGCAAAGGGATCTTTAACCGAGTTCAAAAAAAGGAGGAGATTATGCATTCCACTTTATATATTTTTTATGTAGGTATGTTCGCCGACTTCTTGGTCAATTGTTGACCGATTATAAAAATTATTTTTTATTCGAAAGAATACAATATACTCCTGAGATGGTTCCATTGTCACCCAATCAGGATCTGATGACGGGATCTTAGGGAAATCGAGGGCAACCCTCAAATTTTTTAGGCACGCTTTACGTTTTTCACATATTTTCTCAAGCTATTTCAGTGTTTGCGTCTGGTAGACATCATCTCATGTAGATGAGCTGATGATGGAAGGTAAAACTCCTTAACGGTTAGGAGTTGAGGATATTTTTTCAAATATTATAAGTACGTATAGACCGATAGTTGTATTCTTTCAGGTTATCCGGGTGAGCTGATGATGGAAGGTTAAACTCCTTAACGGTTAGGAGTTATAGGAAGTTTCTTTAAATATCATATGCACGTATAGACCTTTAGTTGTATTCTTTCTGGTTATTCAGATGAGCTGATGATGGAAGGTATAATTCCTTAACGGTTAGGTCACACAACACCTTAACAAAATACTATAATATGTATAATATCAATGCTAAGTAGGTACACAGCGCTTCCAGTTACTCAAGTTTCCGTAGAAGGTAAGAAAACATTGAATTATTCCTAATGCAGGACAGGGGAAATTAATAATAGGTTTTATATTATTAACAAACCTGGTTATTTTAGTGGCCGCTTTCGAATAGTGAAAAACTTTGTATATAAAGAAATACTGTAAAGGACCGTATCTACCTGAAGTTTAGTCGGGCTTGCTTGCTCGCTTACTTGCACGCTTTCTTGCACGCTTGCTTGCTTGCGTGCATGCATGCTTGCTTGCATGCTTGCATGCTTGCTTGCTTGCCTGTATGCTTGCTTGCTTGATATCTTGGTTCTTTGGAATACTCATGGTACACGCGAGCGAAGCCGCGGGCAAAAGCTAGTCTTTTAATATAATATAGATTTAACGTACCCATAGTACAGTCAACGTCATAAATAAGTGATCACTTTTGTACCTTGTCGCTTTCAGTTGTTACATAATTTCGTATGGCTTTTCAAACATGACGTTAAAGCGACAAAGTACAAAAGTGATCAAGTGAATAAGTATTTATGACGTTGACCCTACAAGCTATGCTTAGTTTTGAGACTAGGTCAATTAGCGTCAATCGTCTCATGATTTTTTTAAAAAACCGGCCAAGTGCGAGTCGGACTCGCGCACGAAGGGTTCCGCACAATTATCTATAAAAATCACGTTTGTTGTAAGGGAGCCCCCTTAAATATTTTTTATTTTATTTTAATTTAATGATTTATTTTTTAAGTCCATACACAATTAAATATACTGTGAATATTTACCTGTTGCCGTTATCAATATCGAGCAAAAACGAGCAAAAAAATCATGTTTGTTGTATGGGAGCCCCCTTAAATATTTATTTAATTCCATTTTTTAGTATTTGTTGTTATAGCGGCAACCGAAATACGTCATCTGTGAAAATATTTACTCTCTAGCTATCACGGTTCCCGAGATACAGCCTGGTGACAGACGAACGGACGGACGGACGGACGGACAGCGGAGCCTCAGTAATAGGGTTTCCGTTTTTACCCTTTAGGTACGGAACCCTAAAAAAAACGGTGACTGCGCTTACACCATGCAAAAATGGTTTCAGTAGCCAACACAAACTTATGCGATTGTCTATGCGGTACTGTGCATAATGAATTAGTTATTTATTTAATTTTATACTCTGTGTAATCTAAATCGAATTACATTATGAATCATCCTAAGGTCAAAAAACTCATATGTATTCTTATGTCGTCCTAAAATACAGTTAAGGCATATCGATTCAGCGCAGGACGAAAACGTTTTTTTATGCGCAGACGCAACTTAAGTTGCGATTCGCGTTAGTATGTTCAAGGTGAAGTGGATGAGACATGTTTAACAATTCACTGCAATATTATAACAAATCTTAGCCTAATTTCTTACGGTTTCATAGTAGGTACAAGAGGAGACTGCTTCCATTTTTAGGGTTCCGTAGTCAACTAGGAACCCTTATATTAACTTAGTTTTGTAGTGAACTACACTTTCCGCTGACGTTCGTGTGGTCACAGTGTTTATGTTTTTGTGTTGAGTTTTAAATGGGTCCTTTTTTTTTTTTTTTATGTTAGATAGGCCAGACAAACGAACTAGTGGGTCACCTGATGTTAAATGATCACCACTGTCCATAGACACCCGCAGCGCTTTACACGATGCCAGTGCGTTGTCGGCCCTAAAGGAGAGGGAATAGGGGGAGAGGGAAGGGGTGAGGTATTGGGCCCCCGGCACTCTCACTGACCGTACGAAACGCAAGCAGGATTACTGCTGCTTCACGCCGGTGTTCTGTGAGAGGGTGGTACTGCCCCGGACGAGCCGGCCCATTCGTGATGCAGCGGCTAGCTACAACATGGCTCTACCACTTCAAAACTCCTACTGAAAAACAGCGTTTTGGTTTGCCGCAACATTATGCTGAGTGGGACCCAATTTATACTAGGGTAAAATACCCAGTTGTCAGCCAGGCACCGGTAGTGGGCCTCTGCCAATCTTTCGCACGAGTGTGAAGTGCACAAGCACAAAATCTCGAAAAAACTGAAAAAAACATCTCTCTCATTTTATCACAACGACATTCGTGTGGGTTTACATGTTATTGCTTATCAGCACCCAGTTATCACCAAGCGAGCGACTAGCTCGTTGGCCACGCCATAAAAATATGCGCACGAGCCACCCGTGGTTGTAGGATCAACGTCATAAATAAGTGATCACTTTTGTACCTTGTCACTTTAACGTCATGATTGAAAAGCCATACGAAATTATGTAACGACTGAAAGCGAGAAGGTACAAAAGTGATCACTTATTAATGACGTTGACTGTACCTCAGTTTTTAGTACCTACATGAAATTTCAATACTTACGCTAAAATAATCCTAGCGAGTTTGCAACTAACTAGCAGAACATAAATCTGTACAAAATCACGGTACTGCTTAGCCTAACGGTTATAGCTCGTGTTATGTTCCACATAACACTAAATATAAAGTTATCACGCGGCGTTACGCGTTAAAAACTAGCGGCGCCGCTCGTCTGGTGATCTGCAGACACGCTTTGCGGAACCCACGGTGCCAAGTAACAGGCGCAACAGGGAAGAAAGAAAAATACTACTATTTTGATGTAAATATGAAAGTAGAAAGGTAACTAAAGAATTGGCGCAAGCCACACAGAAGAGACGTGGGACGGGGGCGCGTCGCAGTACGCGTCGTTTATTCGCAGGCCGCGACTCCGCCCCGTCTCTTCTGTCTACTTTGGATAGCGACGCTTCGTTACATTTAGTATGAAAACTGATTCAAGGGGCACCGCAAACGCGATGCGCCCCCGTCCCACGTCTCTTCTGTGTGGATTGCGCCTTACAGTGGCAGATGGGTCGGCATCAGCAAATGCTGACGTTGGCTCACATGAGCCAGATTTCAGCGGGAACTATTCTCCTCCCTCTCAGAAACTAAGTATAAAAAAAACTTTTGGATCACCTTATTCTATAGTTTTAGGTGGCTAGTTCTAGGTATGAGTGTTTCAACAACTATCATTTTCCTGTCACATAAGTTTAGTAGGTATATTGAAGAAACGACCGACAGGTTAGCATGAAGTTTTAATAAATTTAAATTGTACCGCTTATAAAATCCGTCAATTCAGTGTGCCTCATTTCTTAAACATATGCGACAGAACACTTATAGCAGTTTAAACGTTCATAGAACTATCAAATTACTGAATATTTTTGAATGGACAAGTGCAGACATAATGATAACCATGTATAAGCATATATGTATAACATTACGATTTAGCAGTAAGTCCGAATGTCAGTAGTGAATAATCATTGAAAAAAATATTGTTTTAATAGTGTTTTATTTTTATTTTCATCTTCTAATATATAAAATTCTCGTATAGCGATGTTTGTGGATGCACTGCTTTGAAATAGCTCGACCGATTTTTATATGTTTTTTTTTGCATGTTCTGTAAGGTCGTAAAGTATTTTCCCTCTAGTACCCTAATTGAGAGTTATTTCTTTGCCGGGCCAGCTAGTTTTCATGTGCATTCAAGTACGACTTCCAATTATCAACCATGACGACTATTAATCCATATCGCTTATGGCTTGAACCACTCATCATCATAAACTAACGGTGGGATCATTTCACGCGACACGGCGACGCGAAGTGTCGCGCGGTGACATGCAAAATCATCGATGATTATGTCGACCGATAAAAGTAGATTGGCCCCTATAGAACGATGCTCTGGTAGACTTTAAACATGAAAATACCGTGAGATCACTCATAGTGAAAATAAACGGATCACTCACGGCTTAAAAAGAGTTTAACTCAACATATTTCAGGCTAATCCGTAGCCCAGGCGCAGCTGCCAAACGTGCATTTTCACAATGAGTGATTCTCACGTTATTTCATGTTTATTGTAACGTGTTTCCTGTTTAACTAAGGGTTTTTGTCTTTGAGAGGGAGGCAAATGAGCAAGCGGGTCATCTGATGGGAAATGATCACCCATAAATATTAACACCTCAAAGAGATTCACTAATCTGTTGCCGGCCTTTAAAGGAAGTTTTCTCAAACATGCTATGAAATATTGACGTTATGTTCCTTATAATACGCCACGAAGGGTCACGTTGCAGGTGCAGGTGCAGCCGGTGGTGGAGGGCGCCTAGACGAGAGGTCAATAATGGAATTTCATACAACTTTGCTGGCCAAGGCCAGCAAAGTGATCGTCTATTGTTTCATACCATGACGTTTATAGGTCTATGACATCATAGCATTTAGCCATTAAAAAAAACTATAAGCAATATTTGCGTTTTGGTTCATTAAGACATTCTGCCACTACGCTTATTTAAGGTAAGGTAAGATGATGATGATGATGATGATGGTGTGATGATGATGGTGATGATGATGGTAATGATGATGATGGTGATGATGATGATGATGATGATGGCGATGATGATGATGATGATGATGGTGATGATGAGATGATGATGATGGTGTGATGATGATGGTGATGATGATGATGATGATGATGATGGTGATGATGATGATGGTGATGATGATGATGATGATGGTGATGGTGATGACGATGATGTTGATGATGATGTTGATCATGATGGTGATGATGATGATGGTGGTGATGGTGATGCATATTTGAGAAAAACTCTATACAAGCCTTGGCCACGAACAGGGATTGCCGGCCTCGTATCTCTAGATGGCCTCGTTAACACTCGGCCATCTATAACTACTCGGCCGGCAATCCCCTATTTCGCGGCCGCTGCAGTAATGTACTAATAAATCCTTGTAAAAAGTTGTGTAGAAGGCACACATTCACACTAGGTAGTAAGAAAAATTACGTAAGTTGCATTACATTGGGATGCCGAGACTCGAACGAGTTGGAAGTAGTCGTCTGAGTGCGGAAATGTACAATCAATCGATTTGATTCCTAGGCCACTATAGACCCTTGTCGCATTAACTACTAGATAACACAACGTCAGTGCGGATCAAAGGATTATCAACTTTCCGATCACAACATGCAATGAACTTAAAGAGTTTATAAACGTTTTTACTCCATGACATAAGAAGAAAAAGAAGTTTTGACAGACGGACAGTGACAATTCAAGGTATTACACAAGCAAAACTTATTTCCTATTCATTATCGTTGACACATGTTCGCTAAGATCGAGATGACATAATGACATACACAATAATCACTGTCATAGAAGATAAACAAATTAATTATTTATGACACGGTTCTATAGTGGCCTAGAAATAAAATTGCTTGACTGTACCGCAACATACACAATTTTTTATTACCAGGGCAAGGATGATATAGACTGGATTGGCAGTCGCCATAGTACGGATCGGCCGCGGTTTTTGTAGTTCGATTATTAAATCTAGATGGCGCTGAAATATAGCCATAGGCTTTGAAGGCAAAACAATACAATACAATACAAATATTCTTTATTGATCACCAAAAACACAGAAAAACAGTACAGTACATTACAAAAATAAAAATTCAGGTAGACAATAGGCGGTCTTATCAATAAGACTACAGATGTTTCATATTACTACAAATGTATTATTTTTCAAAAATATTGCATAATAATACATTTGCAGTGATATGAAATATCTGTAGTCTTATTGTTTTGCCTTCAAAGCCTCTGGGTATATTTCAGCGCCATTTAGATTTAATAATCGAACTACAAAATCCGTACTATGGCGACTGCCAATCCAGTCTATATCATCCTTGACCAGGGTAAGCGCGGGCTAATATATTTTTCGTCAAAAAAGCCTTGTAAGCACAGCTATATATACTTACAAAGATTTCATACGAAACCCAGCCATCGTCATGAACTGGTAAACAAAGTCATAAAGCGCGTAAACAATAAACAAAACTGTATATTAATGATTAAGTATGAATCACAATCATACTTTGCCCACGTCAAATTCCTCACGATCCGGATTTCAAGAAAATCACGAGTAACACATAAAACGTACGTAAATCCAAAAATAATATTTAAACGGCCATTACATTCCATAAAACTCTATAAAATGTCGTAAATTAACGCGCGGGAAACTGAAGTTTTGTTTTAAATAATGAACGCAGCATTTGGTAAGGATTTTGGTTTAGCTTTAAGACCGTAACCATCCCAACTTAAAAAAAAACCCGGCCAAGTTTATGCTTTTCGCAATTTTTCCTATCTGTGCTATTAGACCTTGCTTCGTACCAAATTTCAAGATTCTGAGTTCACGGGAGTTACCCTGTAGGTTTTGATTCCCTTGCGAGTGTCGAAAATTTGCGGCATAAATGGCTGTATCTTTTGATTGCGTTGGCTTAGAAGTTTGTCTTTTTCACAGCTCCAAGGGGCAGTAGACTTGAGTATTTGATATAAATTTCAGCTTGATACCTCCACGCGTTCCTGAGAAAAAGGGTCTTGACAGACGGACGGACGGACGGACGGACAACAAAGTGATCCTATTTAAGGGTTCCGTTTTTTCCTTTTGAGGTACGGAACCCTAAAAAAGCCGTGGTGGTAGTGGTTTGACTTATGGTCTCTCAAGCAGAGGGCCGTGAGTTCGAGCCCGGCACCTCTTTGTTTTTCGGAATTTATGTGCGAAATTGCACTTGAAATTTACCAGGGGATTTTCCACACTTGCGATGAAATTCAATGGTGTGAAATTTCAAATTGGCTCTGGGCCCGTTTGAGAACTACAGTCCAAGCCCTCTCATTCTGAGAGGAAGCATGTGCCTTGCAGTGGGCCGTATATTATAGGTTGGGATGGTTTTTATCTACCCGCTTTTTGAAGTCTTCTTTAAAGACTTCATTCTAGCCAGTCATTTAATATTAAATTAACAGTTATAATTAATTTCGCGCTCACAATGCTCAATAAAAAGAGTTTTTCTTGTGTAAAAACAATTCCTCCGAATACTATGATGAGAAAGTTTATGAGTGTGTATGAATTGAAGTCTTTAACTCTAAAACACCTAGGTGAATTTAGATGGAATTTATAGATAGCTGTGTAATACTTAAATATAGGTTTTTTATATGATAGGAGACGAACGAGCAGACGGGCCACCTGATGAAAGCAATCACCGCCGCCCAGGACACTCATTACATAAGTTGACTTACAGATGCGTTGCCGGCCTTTTGAGAAAAGAGTAGGCCCGTTATTTGGAGATCCCCAAGTTCTACCGGTCCGGGATTAATTCCGCTGCAAGCTGATCCAAAGTTTCTCTGTTCCTGGCAAACAGTTCCTCGAGAAATAAACTGTAGTAGACTATCAGCTATTACTTACTTACTTACTATTTCCTTTACTTACTTTCATTCCGATATTCCTACAGGAATGGTATAAAATCCTTGTTTAGAAACTTTGATCATATTATAACTGAAGATTGCCGAACAAAATCCCCTTCAAAGAATGTCCGAACTTTTTTATTTGGTTGCGTAACAAATAAAATCACCACCTACACAGAAATTTGAACCTAGTCTTTACTTCATTACAGTCGAATTTCGGTTGACACTTGACAGCTAAACTTGACAATTTCACGCAACGTACTGAGAAAAAAGAAGGCCACTTTTATCAAAGTGGCGCTCTTTTGGCTCGTTCATTTTCGGGCGCGCGACTGTGGATCTACAGTTATAATTGATCAAAGTTTAGAAACATGAAAATTTTCATGCAACGTAAATAAAGACCTAGAATTTAGGTCTGTTCCATTTGATACTTTATGGGTACGGAACTCTAAACACTACTGGCATTTGACTATTAAGTCAATCAAACTGACACACAACCAGTTCAACTTTGACTAATACGATTCTAAAGGACACAAACGCGTCAGGTTTCCTAAGATACCTAATAAGGCTGTATGACATCAGCTTTAGTACCCACCAGTGTTGCGATAGCGATAGTTTCGCTATCGATAGTTTTACCTTGAGAAATTGTCGATAGTGCGATAGTACTATCAAAAATATTGACATGCTGCCATACTGTCGATAGTATCGATAGTGAAAATTAGGCGATACTATCGAACTTGACCGATAGTATCGATACTGTTGATACTATCGATAATATCGATCAAGTTCAATAGTATCGCCTAATTTTCACTATCGATAGTTTCGTTACTATCGTTACTATCGAAACTATTGGCCATCGATGGTATCGATACTATCGACTCAGTTCAATAGTATCGCATAATTTTCACTATCGATAGTATCGTCAAGGGTCGATAGTTTCGATAGGACTATCGATAGTATGACTGATTTTCAAGGCCACGATAGTCGATACTATCGATAGACTATCGCATCAACACTAGTGCCCATTAAAGCACCTGCGTAGGCGCAGAATTTGGTCCGCAATTTGGTACGCTTCCGTTTGAGAGAAATTTGCTGTACATGGCTATGCTACTTGATCAATTAGTTAATTTTTTTTTGCCGATACGGAAACTAAATTACTACAATTTTACACCGGAACTAGCAATATACAAATTATACAAGATGCAAACATTATTAATAATGCAGGAAGGTTACAGGAAGTTTCCGAAAACTCTTACGAAGATTTAAGCAAGTTTCCATTAGTAAGTTTTCAGGGAATTTTTCAATGTGGTTTTATAAATAAGTACCTGGGCGGCCGAGCTCCGCTCGGGCTGAAACTCGGTACCAAGCGTTTTCCCAGAGATAAGATCAAGCTAGATCAATTTTTCATCCCCGAAAACCCCCAATTTCATCGAAATTGTTGGAGCCGTTTCTGCGATTCTGATTATATATAATACAAAAAATGCTCGTATAAAGGTATTAGATATCACATACCAGCCGCTGCTCGGCTTCGTCAGCGAAGAATCAGTCATCATGTCAGTTTCCCGGGATAACAAGTATCCTACATCCTTTTCAGGGTCTGAAACTACCTCCATGCCAAATTTCTAAATCGATTGAGTACTTTAATCGTAACAGCGTAACAAACAAACTCATTCACATTTACACTTAATATTAGTTCGTAGTAGGCAGACTCTTGAAATAACTAATTTGGCGTGTATCTAGCAAGCTCTTGACATGATTTTATTGGTTGCTAAATTTCTGAAACTTTTCTTGTAAAATTTCGCATCTTTGAAAACTTATCCACGATAGATGTGGTAGGGCGAAATTGACCATTAAATAGGTAAATAACAGTTCCTAAACCCTCCAGAGTGACGTTACAACAGCTAGAGTGTCTGAAATGAATGTAACAAGGCGACAGCTCCATCTAGTCTTGTATTTTGGCCGCTTCCTTAAAAATTTACCCATTTGAGCCAGTAACGTCACTTATTTAACGCTTTTGACGGATATTTTCGCGTACATAAACATTGTTCACCTTTAAACTCTACTCTCCATATTCTCCACGATGCATTGCTAACCGACACTCACCGAAACTTGGCGAAAATCGCCGAAACATGCCAAAAGTCGCCGAAAGCGAAACTGAAAAGATCGTTCGGTCACTACGTATTTAAAATAATTTTGATGACTTTCGGAAACATGGGCAACATTAAAACCTTAAAACATCTGTTTGTTCAAGTATAAAAATATGACTTCCTGCAGAATGTTTTTTTAATTAGTATTAAAGTTAATAGCTTTAGTTTACGCGTGTTCGTTTATAACTGTTCCTTTCGTTTCGGAGATAAAGATCCGTAGATATAAATCATTGCGAACGGTAAATAAAATGTGAAGTTGATGCGAACTTCTGTTTAGCGGATTTTTGCGCAAGTAAAGTTGTTTTATTATACACTAGCCTACAGCTCCGGGTTCGCTTGCCGAATTAGGTCAGAATATTTAATTGAAATTTCGAGATTTTTACTAAATTCTAGGTTTTTATTTACGTTGCATGAAGAATAATCGTGAAAATTTTCATGTTTTATACCATTCCTGTAGGAATATCGGGATGAAAGTAAGTAAGTAAAGGAAATAGTAAGTAAGTAGTAGCTGATAGTCTACTACAGTATATTTCTCGAGGAACTGTTTGCCAGGAACAGAGAAACTTTGGATCAGCTTGCAGCGGAATTAATCCGGACCGGTAGAACTTGAGGATCTCCAAATAACGGGCCTACTCTTTTCACAAAGGGCCGGCAACGCATCCGCAACTCAATTTATGTAATGAGTGTCCATGGGCGGCGGTGATTGCTTTCATCAGGAGACCCGTCTGCTCGTTCGTCTCCTATCATATAAAAAAACCTATATTTAAGTATTAAATATTACAATGGTACACAGCTATCTATAAATTCCATCTAAATTCACCTAGGTGTTTTAGAGTAAAAGACTTCAATTCATACACACTCATAAACTTTCTCATCATAGTATTCGGAGGAATTGTTTTTACACAAGAAAAACTCTTTTTATTGAGCATTGTTAGCGCGAAATTAATTATAACTGTTAATTTAATATTAAATGACTGGCTAGAATGAAGTCTTTAAAGAAGACTTCAAAAAGCGGGTAGATAACTCAACTTATGGAATGAGTATCTAACGCTTCTGGCACTTGCCTTCGCAATCACTATTTCACTCTATCAAACGGTATAAGATGATGACAGAAAGAGACGGTGAAAGCGAAGGCAAGCGTCAAAAGCGTTAGACAATACGACCTCTGGGCGGCGGTGATTGCTTTCATCAGGTGACCCGTCTGCTATCATATAAAAAAACCTATGTTTAAGTATTTAAATATTACAATGGTACTCGATCTCCTCCGAAACGGCTTGACCGAATCTTATGAAACTTTTTTCTCTCTATTCGGCAGGTCTGAGAATAGGTCGTAGGCTATTTTTTATACCTACCCCTATTCTTCGCGGACGGAGTCGCGGGCAACAGCTAGTAAGCTTTTAAAGTCAGGTACATAAAAACAAAGCACCGTCTAACTCTATGTAGCTATAGTTGTAAATTTACAAACAAAGCAGCTATTACATATTCAACTTGTTAACTGCCCACGTAGGTAACGAGAAAAATAGATACAAGTTCATACAAAACTCATAAACGTAACATAAACCAAGAACATATGTTTAATAAATTGCCGTGTATACATGCGCACATTCCAGCGTATGACAGCGTGCGTTGGTAAACAATGCTTGGCTGTATGCCAAGATACCTTTGTCTTCCAGGATGTGCGCGAAAAAGTTAACGTTTGACTTTGACAGACATTTGTTTACTTGAGATAATTTAGGTGAGGCGAAGGGAAATAATAATGGAATATTTTTACCGCCAAAAATGGCGCCATGTTTTCTTTTTTGAAAACCATGGAACAAAGGGGTAAGCTTTTCTGTCAGCTAAGACATTTCATACGCCGACCGACACTGTTCTGACTCTTCCAAAAATGTATATTATCTCGGCTTATTTACGTGCCACTACAGGGCACAGGCCTACGCTCAGTATAAGAGGGCTTGGGCCGTAGATCCCACACGGGCCTTGTGCGGATTGGGAACTTCACATACACCATTGATGTTTTCCTTCACCGTAAATTTCATGATAAATTTCAATTGTGATTTCGCATATAAATGCCACAAAACTAAAGTGTGTGTGAACCTACAAATTTTTGTTTGAGAAGACAAAGGCCATAACACTACGCTACCACAGCTAGTTATTATAGGTATAATGGCATGGATATGTTATTGTTCCAATAAAAACCTTACACTACAAGACTTCAACATCATTACGTATCTAAGTCAATAAGATCGATAACATACAACATATAACTATGCCAAGGTCTGGCCATTCATAAACCTGGACATATATCACGACGTTTACAACTCGCGTGGTACATTATTTTATTACTACTTTTTATGTTGTTCTGTTTTGATCTTAGCTATATTTACGTTGCTGTAAACATAAAAAAGACTATTTGCGATAGTTCATTTTCTTTGTTGACTCTTTCTGGTCATGAGGGTGTAAAATAATGTAATTAAATCCAATGTAATTTATTTCTATTAATTCAATATACCTAATAATAGTCTGACGTATACTATAAATTTAGAATATATCTGTATATAATTTGTATGCTACAAAGCAGAACGTGAAGGATCAAAACTATTATAACGAACATCATTGTAAACCCATATTCGGCAAATAAAGAATTTATTATTATTATTATTAATAAAAAACTGGCATTTGAGAATTTCTCGATATGACAAATTTAGCAAATTTCCAATTTTTCATCATCATCCCAGCCTGTATATGTCGCACTGCGGGGCACAGGGCTCCTCTCAGAATTAATTAAAATAAAACAAATATGAAGTTAAACCCCCCCTGTAGGTTGACTGGTAGAGATCCCTTAAAGGGATAAGCTCGCCTTTGTACATATATCTCAACGGTTGTCAATAGTGTTTTATTTTTTTCGTATTTTTTGTACAATAAAGATTTTACATACATATAATGTAGTGCAGATACGCGGTATTTACCTACGCATGGTAGATAAGTGTACTTGCAATATCCTCAACGATAGATAAAATTTCCTATATATTATCCATTATACTTACTTTAGTCATGTCAATATATTTTTAAGCAAAGATTCAAAGCATTTTTCTTTTACATAGCCCCGACTGCGTAACAACTGTCCCAAAAAATACTGACATGATTTAATAAAGTTTAATGCATAAAAAGTAATGGTGACAGGTCATTGTACTGAATACTTCGTGCTTCGCGACCGTGCTTTAACTACGTGTTCTTAAAATTATGTTCAAGTAACGATATCTAATACATTTAGACGACCAGATGGCCTAGTGGTTAGAGAACCTGACTACGAAGCTTGAGGTCCCGGGTTCGATTCCCGTGTCGGGGCAGATATTTGTATGAAAAATACGAATGTTTGTTCTCGGGTCTTGGGTGTTTAATATGTATTTAAGTATGTATCTATCTATATAAGTATGTTTATCCGTTGCCTATAGGTAACGCCACCAGAGTTGAGGTCACGCACACAACCACATCTCATGTAATGACAGCGGGATTTTGACGTTATGTTGACGTTTAACAACAACACAACGTCAAAATCCCGCTGTCATTACATGAGATGTGGTTGTGTGCGTGGCCTCAACTCTGCTCTGGTGGTGTTACCTATAGTACCCATAACACAAGCTTTACCCAGCTTACTTTGCTTTGGGACTAGGTCAATTGGTGTGAATTGTCCCGTGATATTTACTATTATTATTGTTGCAGCGAAATAGCTCGAGTAAGGTTTCCTTGTTATTAAACTGGTATAAGAGCGGTAGGCGTAGGCTTTAATGTATTATTTAACTAGCTTATATCCCCGGCGTCGTATGCTAAACTGTTAGATCTGGCAGTCTAATTGAAATAAAATAAATAAATATCACGGGACAATTCACACCAATTGACCTAGTCCTAAAGTAAGCTAAGCAAAGCTTGTGTTATGGGTACTAAACAACGGATAAAAAGATATATATACTTAAATACATATTAAACACCCAAGACCCGAGAGTAAACATTCGTATTTTTCAAACAAATATCTGCCCCGACACAGGAATCTAACCGAGGACCTCATGCTTCGTAGTCAGGTTCTCTAACCACTAGGCTATCTGATCGTCGTAATTCCGGGATTTTACCAAATTCCCGTGGGAATTTGACTATTACGCCGTAGTCCTCGTTTACGTTGAATTATACCCAGGCAAAATTCATGTCTACGTGTTTATGTGTTTTAACTACATGTTGTTTTTAAATGGGATTTATAACATAGTTCCCGCGGGATAGCGACAAGCGAATTCTTCGCAGAAGGAGTCGCGGGCAACAGCTGGTTCCATTTAAATGTCGAACCTGGCTTACAAAATTGCAGGAGAATCGGCGTACGAAAGTATTATCGTGCATTTTCACAAAAAAGCTTTTTTTTTATTCAGGGAATTTGGGTGCTTTCTTGCTGAGAATCAAGAGCGCTATTGATTTTGATGATAAAAGTATCCCTAATTTTCCATACAATTTTAATGTGTCCGTACCGTAACGAGCCAAACAGACTAGTTATATGAAAAAAAGTCACAAAACTGATTCAAGATAAGGACAACTTTTTCTTTATGAAAATGAATAGTGGTCATGATGCTGAGTAAAAAAAACACCAAGATTTCCACATTTAAAGTACTTACTGCGCAGGGCACAGCCCTCCTTTCAGAATAAAAGGGCTTGGGCCGTAGTTCCCACGCGGGCCCAGTACGGATAGGGAACTTCACATACACCATTGAATTTCTTCTCAGGTGCAGGTTTTCTCACGACGTTTTCCTTCACCGTAAAGCTCATGGTAAATTATAAATTTAGCTTCGCGTTCGCTTGGTCATAAAGGTTAGTTTTCACTTGTACTTCATTGTTAGTTCTTAATGCTGCCTCCACACCATCTGCCGCGCAAGGCCGCGCACGCGCCGTGGGCCGGTATTTGCCCACACGAAGGTTTGTTTGCATTGCTGTTCTAGTTTAGTTTGAATCAATATTTGGAAGACAATTTAGACGGACAGTTGACTGCGCAAGAGTCGAAGTATGTTTGAGATACATACGTAACAGCAATGAAAACATTCTATCCCACATATATTATTATATATTAGCTTTTGCCGGTGACTCCGTCTACAAATAATTCGTTTATCAATATCCCGCGGAACCATGCAATTTAAACATGAAACTACCGTGAGACTCACTCACGTGAAATAATATGGATTACTTTAGTCTGAAAACGCGTTTAACTCGACATGTTTCGGACTAAGCCGTAGCCCCTTCCTCTCGGAGGAACACACTACGGCTGCTGCCAAACGCGCACTACGCGCCACCGCTCTGATCGCGCGGCTGTCTAGTCTAGACTAGAATAAAGTCTAGAATATAATCTGAACTAATATTTTTTATTTCGCTGAAGTAGATTAAAACGCGTTTTCCCGTGGTAAAAAGTAACCTATATCACTCTCCGGTCCTTCGGCTATGTCCATACAAAGGAAAGATTTGTATTTTTGTATGTTTGAAAATGACATTTAAAAAGACGTGAATTTCTAATTAATGTGGTTGAGCTGCCCTGCCCGTCTTTGCTTCTTTTAAACGAAAGCGTGCCTTATTCATCTTAAATGAAACACTATTCTATTCGTCAATTTTAAATCTACAACCCTCTGGTAATAATTAAAGTACCGCTGCCAACAATTATTTGAAGCAAGCAAGTTCCTCATTAAAGCTAACTAAGTGTATAACTGTCTCAAAAGTAGGCTAGCACTAATTAACGCGTATTAAACACCTAACTAACCTTCCGTCACAGTTTTTAGTTTCTCACGGCCGTTGAGATTTGCTGCGACATTTTTTTTAACCAACTGAAATAAAATTATGTCTCCAAACCCAGCTGCAAAAAGGCAGTTCGTGTGCAGTTCTGATGCAGTTGACGTAACTGTCTGTATCAAACCGTCTGCGAAGTCCGCTTGCAGTTGCCGTGCAGTCCTGTCGACCGCACATCGACTGCAAGTTACATTTACGGTTGTAATGCAGACCTATTGCAGTCGGAGCTGACTATAGAACTGCATTGCAACTGCAATGCCCCGTCTGCACCTTTGAAAAACCCCGGTTATCTATTTAATAATTTATCAATAAGAGACGTACGTGCGTATTTGCTCAAACAATCGATCAACTAAATAGATAACCGGGGTTTTGCAAAAGGCGGAGAAGGGGCATTGCAGTTGTAATGCAGTTCTATTGCAGTTACTCTGACTGCCATATGTATGTATGTATGTAAAACTGTTTATTGTACATAAAACATGAAAATTACCAGTTAACAAGAGAGACAAATGTACAAAGGCGAACTTATCCCTTAAAGGGATCTCTTCCAGTTAACCTTAGAACGATTGACAGGACATCAGAGACAAGAGTAGGCATACAAAGCAGAGTAAAAAAACGAAATCAAAAATAAACCCAATCTAACAAAACATAAACAATACCCATACATACAAAGAATACACACAAGTACACACTTATATAATATATAATGAATACAGTAGACTAATACATATCATATCTACAAAAATAGACTACATAAAAACCATATAACAGCATTCCAACCGTAATGCCGTCGGTGTGCGGACTAAGGCTAAGCGGACTGCGCAGTCGGTTTGCAGTTTTGATGCAGCTACGTCAACTGCATCAGAACTGCACACGAACTGCCTTTTTGCAGCTGGGTTGCAATTTAAATGCTGTCTGTCTGTACCGGCCCTTTTGGGACTAGCCCAGTCCAATTTGAGCCTTTGCTTTGCCTACATCTACGAACCAAGTTTGGAGCGTTTATTTTATTTAGTACACTTGAAAAATGAGATAGATACGGATTTATGAGTAGCGCGAGCGCGAGCGAATTATATTATTTATTTAGTAATTAGAAACGTGACAGAGCGGGCATTTTTATTTATGTACAAAAAATAGTTACAATGACGTGTGTGTGTGTGTGTGTGTGTGGCATCAGGGGCCTTTGGCCAGCATTAGCCAAGCTTGCCCACGTTGCACTTGCTAAAACTAACCACGCTAAAAATTACACTAAGCAGTCTGACTGAAAGTTGACTAATAAAAACTTTGAAACGTCGCAAATACCAGTTTGGTTTAACTCAACAATATAGGTAACGCCATCAGAGTTGAGGTTACGCACACAACCACATCTCATGTAATGACAGCGGGATTTTGACGTTGTGTTTTCGTTAAACGTCAACACAACGTCAAAATCCCGCTGTCATTACATGAGATGTGGTTGTGTGCATGGCCTCAACTCTGGTGGCGTTACCTATACCACGTGTAGGTCACCAGACCAGTACCCTGAATAAATTAGAGAAGTGTTCGAGTCCTGACCAAGTGCGCATACGCATACGTATAGCCGCAATTGAGAGCCGATGTCACACTAACTGCTGAGTATACAGAAAAAAACAACAAGCTGCTGCTTCGTTTTTCCAAATGGGTGGTATTTGGTGTCAATGTCAACAATATTTTTTATGAAGAATGAACGTAAGTATCAGAAATGAAAAACCTCAACGTTCTTGGTCAGCCAGTGCTCTACTCTTGTTTAAAGTTAAAATAGATATTATCCCACAGTAATGAATTTCTACTGAGTACCTATTCTTTAACATAGTCCAGATTTTTGTTTAAATGTATTTAGGTTTATAGAACTTTATTTCTTAAAATAAATTATACAATATTCTAATCTACATTATACATAGCTATGTGTAAATGATTTAATAAAAAAAAACAAGCCAAGACTGCTTCAACCCACAGACATTATGAAAGTATATTTATGAGTATACGCCAAATTTCATCTTTAAATCCTTCAGCTATTATTGCGTGACTGATAAATAAACATCCAAATCTTCACAAACTTCCTCATATGATAATGTTAATAAGTCAGGGTAGGATTTGCTTTTATTTCAGTAAATTATGGGTTTCCTAAGTCATAAGCTTTATGAATTATTTAGAGCAATGATCTTACGATACCGAAATATATCACGTAGAGAAATCGGATAGTAATAAATTAGCTCACGATCGTGGATATGCGCTTGGGCAGGGAATTATTCCGTTTTAATGCATTGTTGGTAATGTAACCTGCTGCGGAATGAGGTTGGTCTTGGTGGTACATAGCCCGATTGTATTCAATCAGGGCCTAAATCATTTAAAATACGAATATACACCGTGAATACGGAAAATTCATTAGTAATAGGACAGATTTCTGACCACGCAAAATTAAAAAATAAATGAATCTAGGCAATTTTAAATTTTTAACAAGATGATCTGGTAAAGGCCGCAGGTTCGCGGTGGATGCAAGCTGCGTCCAACCGTAATGATTGGGTACCAATGAGGGAGGCCGATGGCCACAGGTGGACGCCCTTCGGCTGAAATGATGATGATGATGGAATTTTAAGGTTTTTTTTTTTATGTTAGATAGGCCAGACAAACGAACTAGTGGGTCACCTGATGTTAAATGAACACCAATGTCCATAGACACCCGCAGCGCTTTACACGATGCCAGTGCGTTGTCGGCCCTAAAGGAGAGGGAATAGAGGAAAGGGGAGAGGGAGGGGGAGAGGGAAGGGGTGAGGTATTGGGCCCCCGGCACTCACACTGACCGTACGAAACGCAAGCAGAATTACTGCTGCTTCACGCCGGTGTTCTGTGAGAGGGTGGTACTGCCCCGGACGAGCCGGCCCATTCGTGATGCAGCGGCTAGCTACAACATGGCTCTAACACTACAAAAAGTTTCCTTTTTTCCAGCAAAAAAAATAATAATTTTGTACGTTAAGGCAACAACAACCAAGGCCTTAGACCGAGCTGGTGACGCATTCTAAATTGTTACGACGTATCTGATATAAAGAGGCTTTTAAGCTTAGATTATTTATGCACTAGATGGAGCATAGGCGGCATGAAAACGTCCCATAAAAATATAAGCCAAAGTTGGCTTATATGTCAATTGCGTCATTCCGAATGACAGGGTTGCCAATAGTAATATGCTAAAATCCCCAAACGCATTGTCGAAATTCCCCACGGGTGGGGAATGAAAAATTATGTGGGCCGAGTGACTTAGTTTCTTAATTGTAGGAAATTAATCAAGACTAGCAGAAATTTGATGTCAAATGTCACGTATTTGTGTTCATACTTAAAATCCCCTCATTTTCCCAGAATTGAAGCTCTCCCCACACATTCGCCAATCAGCTTCGCTTTCCCCGCAGTTTTGCCGCACACATTGGCAACACTCATTTGTCATTTTCCCTTCAGTCTTACCAGGACATAAAATTCCAAAAAAAAAAAATCCCTTCAGTCTGCATTGTGACAGCGCGAGAAACGTTATAGAAATGACTAAATGTGTAATAAATAAATGTAATGTAACCGTGTTTCATTATTATTTTTGGAAATAAATTCTTTTTCACCACTCAAGCTCTGAAAGTAGGTTGCATTCAGCTTGAAATCCGGGATATAAATTCGATTTACATCCTTAGGGATGTAAGTAAATTTGAAAATCGAATGGTGCTTCTTTGTATTCACGAACCCCGTGGCCGCGTGCTGCGCCACGCCGCGCGCGCGCCGCCCTTGCGCTGCTGCACGTGCAGCTGCAGCGCCTCGCCGCCTGCGCACCGAGCTCAGCAAGGTGTGCAGGCGGCCGCGGCGACGTGGCGCCGGTGCCGGCGCGACGCGCTCTCTTACAAATGGCGTATATATTTTTAACATAACGGTTTTTCTTTATTTCCTCGCATTTATGATAAAAAGTAGTGTTCAACTCGAGTGTAAATGATCAATTACAACTTACAACTAGAGATGCGCCGAGCACAACTTTTACCGAGTAACCGATTCCCGAGTATACTCGGTTCAAAGTTTCTCAAACCGAGTACTCGGCCGAGTTACTCGGTTCTGTTTTGAGGCGCGAAAACGGGTTTAGACAGGTTCGCGCGGCGCTACCAGCCACCGCGAGCGAACGTCGCGGGGATCCCCGCCTTCTCCCCGCAAATTAGTCAGTTTTTGTTTAACGAGTAATACGCATTTGGTCCGCACATTAATTGCTTAAATATTTTAAAAACATTGGAAATAGATGATTGTGTACAGTGACTGTTGACACAATGAGTATACGCAAAAGATTGCGAATCTGATTGTTTTACAAGCCCGTTTTATTTTAATACGCATGATTAATAATAATTTTATTTAGACCGAGTATACTCGGCATTTGAACCGAGTTATTCGGCCGAGTACGAGTATCAAAAAAACTGCCGAGTACACCGAGTACCGAGTAGTAAACGAGTACTCAGCCCATCTCTACTTACAACCCTTATTTATCAATCTACTATCTATTTGTATTGTAGTTATGAAGGGGTCAAAAGTGGCTCCAATTGGTTCGTGTAATATTCACACAGCGCTGCTTTGCCAGTTTCATTTCCTTGAACTTAGCTTGACACACTACAGCGTGTTTAGATTTCCCCGCGGCCGCTCAAATTTCGATTTTGCCACAGAAAAAAATGTATATAATCAGTTTTTAGTTTTATTTATTCATACTTTATTTAATTACCATTTACAGTCATTTTTACTCGCGTCTATCGGCCTCTAATATTTTTTCCCCACATTTTGGGGAATGTGAAATTAACTGGTATCATTAAGCACAACCGGAATGACGTAACGCGATCGTAATATGAAGCTGTCAAATGGATGGTGGACGTTTTGTATCGCGATGTTTGCTCCTGACGCTCCATCTAGTGCATAAATAATCTAAGCTTTTAAGCGTTGAAGGGAGACCTAGCAGCCTATGCCTACCATGGTGTGTTGCACTGTAGAATGTTTCAAAAACATATTTCACAAAATATTAAATATCTCCCAAACTAAGCCAAAAAGAGTTGACTTTCTAATGTAAGTATTGTTCCGGATGCCCAACTCACATACCAAATTTCTTCCAAATCCGTCCAGCAGTTTTACCGTGAAAAAATAACAAACACACATCCATACATACACGCACAAACTTTTCTATTTATAATTATTAAAGAAAAGATTCAATAAATATAAATTAAAAATTTTAAAAACCCCCAACGCAATTTGCCACTCGTATATTGGGGGTACCGTGTTTTTGGCGCATTTATTGCATTCATTTAAACTCGTGCTGTATCATTACTAGCAATGCTATAGTCCTGAAATTCATAAGTAAGATATTTGAGGATTCACTCTAGCGACTAGTCTTTTTCGAAACACGATTACTTGTAGTTCGCTCGCTAGAAAAAAAAATCCAAAGTCTTCTCTAAAATATCGATACCTTTAGGTTCAATTGGCGTAAAGGACAAAATGCCGAAAATGAGTTATATATACAGTTTTGTTCAGGATTTCAAGCTCTATCGATCTGTATACTTAAAATTTTGATATCTCGCAAAATTTGACCTTTACACCCCAGAATTTTTCATAGCTCAACATCAAAACTGCTTTGTTTAGTGGGTGTAAATATCATACTCGAAATCACACGGATTGTAAAGGACGTCATGAAATATAGACCACGACGTAAAGTCCTGATATTATACACGTTGCCCTTTAAGACCACCCATTTGGAACTTTATTTTATTATTCTGTCCTTTACGACCTTTACTGTTCTTCATTTACGTACTACATTTACTTCATAACGTAGCTAAACTATGGGCGTAAAGGACGTATATTTTTTCCTAGCATTATTCAACGTGGTTTAAAGGACTTACATAAATGCTAAGGTATATTTATGATGCAGCGTAAAGGACTTTTTAATGCTTTACTACTCTCTTTTTTTGTAAATTGGTGAACTTGATAAAAAAAGTTAAAGGCTTGAAAGAGTTTTCCATTCATGTAATGATGTCATAATGTAATTAAATCAAGTTATAATAGGTTTACTTACTTTAAACCTTTGATGTTCTTTTATTTTCATTATAATTGTCCTTTTCTTACTAATAACAGTTCGCGTCGTAACAAAACACGCGACAGTTTTGCGCGGTAAAACACTCCTCATGCCGGTTGTCTCTGCCATCCTCGCAATTTTGTTTTTAATCAATAGTAAAGCCCTTCACAGACCGCAGCGCGGGGCATGCGCGCGACGCCGATGGAGCGTGTCCAGCGCGCTGCATAACACTGCCGGTGTATGTCACCGTATATATGATTTAGTGTTATAGACCGCGCTGGGCACGCTCAATCGGCTTCGCGCGCATGCCCCGCGCTGCGGTTTGTGGTGGCTTTAAGAGCAAGATAGGTGATGTGTCAATGACGGTACGGACTTATACCTAGTTCCCGATGCATACGCATGCAGATCAGATGATTGTTTTGTTTAGTTCAGTTATTATTGTAGAAATATTTTCTAACGCTGTTCGATTGAATTATTATCGAGTAGTGTTTTTGAGGCAAGTCGTCAACAGTCGTCTACAGTGACATTGCAGTAGATGAATTACTAATGTTCTGATGAGTTGCTTTTAAGGCTTTTTTCGTTATTCTTACTACCTACTTGAAACTAACTCGTTTATTTAAGGTCTACCTAAAAGAAGTTAGTCATTTCTGAGAACCAGTTTATTAATATCAAGTTACGAAATATATAATTAGCATGGTTTTATCCGGCGAGATTTGTTTGTTAGAATTTGTATTGTTTTGTACTGGAAGATTTCGTGTTACGTTAGAACACCAACAACATGTGTGATAATTAGTTCTTACACAAAGAAAATGACGTTATTGAATTCCTAGTAGGTATTGTAATTTTGTGATTGAACCTATATTGTGTAGCGTTTCTCTAGTAAAGTGCATTTTGCGAATACTAAAGTTAACTTTACAACAATTTCTTACAGACTAATGGCTCCATACTTTCATTCACACATACCATGATTAACCTACCTGTTTTATTACAATAATAAAATTCCATTGATGTAATTTCAATATTTTCAATGCCGTAAACTGTTTATTACAGGTATTTAATGACATTTTATGCTACTACCAACTACTAAATTATTGATTAGTAACTACTAACGTATAATTACAACAAATGATGAATATTTTCGCATAATACATTCCTGTAATGTCATAAATCTAAGGAAAATAATATAAATTTAGTAAGTTATAGTAGTCTATACACCCAAAAAATGTATTATTTTTTACAAAAATGACCTTTACGGCCCTAACAAATACTAACAATCTTAAATTACTTAAAATGGTATGGTCGTAAGTGACTTTATAACGCTTTTTACAACGGTGTAAAGGACACTTAACTTTTTAAGTTTCATATTTAACGTAATAGGTACCAAATTACTAAATAGAGACAAGAATTCTAAGCACTTTTCTCATATACATCGAAAATATAGGTCAACAAAGAAAAAAGTTACAAAAGTTTTTCTAAAAAAATTTTTGTTTTTTGGCTCTCCTGAAAAGTGCCATTTTGTCCTTTACGCCAATTGAACCTAAAGGTATCGATATAAATTAAACTCGTAGTACGACGCTAATACTGCACGGAAGGTCATGACTTTTTGAATGTTAATAAAACAAGTTGTTTTCTAGGGCGTAATCTGGCTACAATTTTAAAATATGTATTTATTAATATGATGAAAATACCCAAAAACACGCGCAGTTCAACCAATCTATCTTGAGCCATCGTGCCTCAAAATCGATTAGCGCGAAAAACGCGGTACCCCCTTAAGTCAATGCCCGTTATGGGTCTAAGATCCCTTCCGCAGCTAACAAAAGAGCTGATAACTTTGAAACGGCTGAACCGATTTTGATGAAACATATCTAAGAAACATCGCCAAAAAACCTGCTTTCTATTAAAAAAAACCGCATCCAAATCGGTGCACCCGTTTAAGAGCTATGATGCCACAGACAGACACACACACACATAGCGGTCAAAGTTATAACACCCTTCTTTTTGTGTCGGGGGTTAAAAACTACTTACTAAATATAAGCATCAAGTATTCCATCTATTCCAATAAACAGAGACGGTGTTACAAATATCTGTCACATAAAATATCAGGAACTTATCAGACAATACTGAAGCCGGTCCTTAAAATGACAGTCACACGGAAAAGGTAAAGATACCAATCATGTCACTGTCACTCGCGCGCGCGTCACTAAAACTTGTCACTCTGCTTTGCCGATTGTCACTGCAGCTTTTTTAGGTACCTACCGAAGGCGGACTTGTACCTACTAAAAAGTAATGCTGTCACATACAATTTTGGATAGAATCCAAAAGTTAGTAGAAATAGGTGGAATTGAAAATGAAAATCTTTAGCGTACTTACTTTACTTTAGTTAAATCAGTAGCTTTTTAATAAATAAAAATGCGTAAAAATGTTTCAAATAATTTAGTGATGATGCTTGTAGGTACATGTTTTTGTTAAACAATTTCAAATGGTCGGAGTTAGGAACACCGCTTGACAAAAAAAAACATACAGACGAATTGAGAACCTCCTCTTTTTTTTGAAGTCGGTTATAAATAAATCTTTGTGTGTGCAGCAGTCCTTCTAAAGTTTGGCAAGTTTTCATAATATATGGGCGAAAACAGCCTCTCAACATTCGCACTTCTATGAGGAAGTGGATAGAAACAAAGAAATGGTTTGCAACGGAAATGTTTTAAAAAATAGGTAGAAAAGCCGCGGGTGGTAGATAGGTAGAACGGAGGGTAAATAGGTAGTTCTACAAAAAAGTTGGTAGATGTGTAACGTGACCATTTTTATAGGGACAACGACTTTTTAAAGAGACTTTGGGCAGAAATTAACTAATTTTTACACAAACGTCTTATCATCCAATTTTGTATTTTTTTTCCGGAGCGCAAATATTCTTTAGTACTGACTGGGTGACAACTTCAAAATGTGTACAACTCTTGACAAGATTTTTGAAATATTGTCTTTAAAAATTACTATTAACATAGTTCAAACTACGTAGACATTTATATAATTGAGTTTCTTTTTGCCTGCTACCTACTTGTTTATCAAAGAAAATACATGTTCGACTACCGTTTACGTGTCTTTATTTTAAATCCTATGAAAATGGGACATTTTCGCATGCCCGACTTGCTTTTCGGGACACTGGGACAGAGTACCTGAGAGCGGGATAGTTCCATTCAAAACGGGACGTATGGTCGTTTTATAGATGTGACAACACTGACTGAAAGGTTCGACAATGGACCACGGCGCAGATGATTCGACACTGGAAAACAATAAAACGGCCCTAAATCACTGTCTATTAAGCCACTAAAGCATGCAAACTATTTAGATAATGTATGTAAATGGCGTCTAAACGGCTACGATACAATCTGTATATTCTTACCGTAAACACAATCGGTGGTATTTTTATTGTTTCCCAGACATTATGTCAGTCGCATTACGTAAGTTATCACCGAATTATATCAAACTTTCGTTTTTTATTTCGTTGCAGTTATTGTCCAAAGGAATTACGTATTTCTTTTCGATTTTAGTGCGATTGTATCGTGTCTAAGTATGAATTGACTATGTTGGGAATGGTGTTTTTCTTGCAATCTAAAACCGGCAAAGAGCGTGTCGCGTCTCGCAAACATGCGTCAGATATACAATGTGTTTACTTTTAGTTTACCACTGACAGATGGCTTGCCTTCATTTCATTACCAACTTTAACACCATACAAATAAAGTAGCTACTACAAAATCTGCTAACGTGGGTAACAGTATTGTAAAATTGGCAAACCATCTGTCAGTGGTAAACTTTATGTAATTTTACTGTACTAATATTATAAATGAGAAAATTTGAGCACAAGTTTGACCTGTTTGGGTGTTTTTTAGACAATCGACAATCACGCAATAACGACGGATTTAGATGAAACTAGGCGTACATATAGACAAAGATGGATTGCGAGATAGAATACTTAATTACACAGGAGCCTCTAATGTCCAGCAGTGGACATCTTTTAACTGATATCACGACGAGAAACAGCTGGCGAATGTGGTTGAGATAGCGAGCGCTTTAAAGTATAAATGGTCAAAATAACCTTACGGTACTCTATAAATTATAATATGGAGTCACATAGCACTAATATAGCCTTAGAAGGTGAACCAGAACCGTAATTTTCCAATGATCTTTACCTATAATTTATTCATGAATAAGTACTTTAATCTGTGATATTCGTAAGGAAGGTCACGTTGACACTTAACTTCCTAACTGCCTACAACAATCAATCACTTTAAATCTTAGACAGGTGGGAATATCGTACAAGTTCCGCTACATTACGGGGCCGCGAGGTATCGGGTTTAGAAGAGATCGATCAAAGACAGCAATGTACCGTGTCCTCAAGATAATCCTCGTAACGTTTAATGAAATATAAAGTGTATAGTTACTTTGACTTTGGCATTGTGTGTGATTGAAAATGTAGGCGATAATTAGTCACAAGAGTGATGATTCCTTTAGTCTAAGGTTAGTCATCGCCAGTGTTTATTTTATTTTGGATATTTGCATTTGTCAATCAATCATAATGTGGGACTGAAATTAATTTTTTTTCATTGTTATTTGAGTTTTTAAATTGTGGTAGCCTAGTGGTTTGACGTACGATCTCTTCAGCAGAGGGTTGTAAGTTCGACCCCAGGCTCACACCTCTTAGTTTTTCGAAATTTATGCGCGAAATTACATTTGAAAATTTGTACACATCTGCGTATTTACGTGTCTGGTTCAAAGGTGTCTGTGAAGTTCCGAATCTGCTTGAGGCCTACGTGGGAACCACAACCCGAGCCCTCTCATTCTGAGAGGAGGACGTTTAGACTATAACGCACTAGCTGTTGCCCGCGACTTCGTCTGCGAAGAATTCGTTTATCAAAGTCTTGAACTATCTCTGTACCAAATTTCATGTAAATCCATTCAGAAGTTATTGCGTGATTGTGTGACAAACATCCAAACGTCTTTCACATTCATAATACAGTAGGAAAGATCTATTTTGTTACTATGGAGTATTGCAGCTGTTAAAAGGGCAAGAAATTACTAAAACAACGAGTCAATGAGCCATAGAAATTACTTAAACTTATCTACTTGTGATACCCAATTATCTTCAACTGTAAATTCCAGTGTTCTCTATTTCTAGACAGTTGACAAAGCTCCTTACATAACTAAGTTGACACGCTGCCTAAGGCTGTCTACGGACTAGATTAGTGGCCAGTCGCATCGTGTGAGGCGGGCCTACGTTGCTCCTTCCCTTGTCAAGCTTAGAAAATAATTGTGAGCCCACCCAAGTGATCAAAGTTTATTTTTAACAATTTACTGATTAGCTACGGGTAATTGTTTTTGTAGTTTTGATTGGACTTTGTTTTTTGTGGGAGTTTTTTTGAGGAATGCAGGCGGCAGTGTATGTTGATGACTTAATAGATGTCGAGAAATCATAGACGCGTCAGGAAGTATGCAGGTGTGTATGTAATTTTTTTATTGTAAACAAAAAAAAAATAAAAAAAAACGAATAACAAAACAAAAAAAGTCAAAGGCCGACTTACCCCTCCTTAAAGGAAGGGAAGGTAAGGGATCCTTTCAAGCTAACCTGCTTTTAAAGGAAAAACTTAAAAAAAGTGGGTATATCTCAAGAACAATTTTTTTATACCCCGCTTCCTCCAGTGTAGGTAAATGAAAAAAAAATCGCAAAAATAGCATGGATTGGAAAAAGAGTATTAGTTTTATTTATTTTCGAAGGTAGATTATGTAAGTGTGAAATCCTTTTATTGGACAAAAACAAAGAAAAAAAACACTACTGACAACCGTTGAACTACATGATTATTATTATTGTTTCTACGTATTAATTTACTAGAATAATTGGTACAAAATAAACTTTAGTATGTATGTAAACTCTTTATTGTACAAAAATAAGGAAAAAAAGAAAAACAGTATTGACAACCGTTGAAATGCATGTACAAAGGCGAACTTATCCCTTTAAGGGATCTCTACCAGTCAACCTATGAGTGGATGAAAGGAGCATTTAGTAAGGGACTTTAGTCGTTTTAAAGAAAAATTTCATTACATGATTTTTTTAACTTTTTTATGTAAATAAAAATACGCAGACCGGACGTGTTAAACATATTAAAAAAGGCAATTTGAAAGTAATATTTATGATCATTGATCATGCTATTGCATTACTATTCGTTAACATATGTAAATTTTCAAGACTATGTATAATTAGTTTAATATATACTTGATAGCTACTGTTAAGTACTTCCTCATTGTTATAATGTAATTAATCCGTTTTTAAATCTGTGTTATGATTTCGATTCGCCAAATAAATATACGTTTTAGAATAAAACGTGGATATAAATAACACTTCTGACTGCAATTAAATTATACTTAATGTTCATAAAAAAATATATCGAAAAATCGAAATGCCAAGGCCCGAATTCGAGTTTGTTTAACATTTCCAGTAAACATTTCGCATTTGCATAATATTGAATTGATTGACTTATACACTGTGTCAAACGAGTAACCCAACAGATTTAAAACATGGGTGCCTCAGGTTATTTCCACCGAATAACTATAAATTCAAAATTTTAAATCCCCCCAACTCAATTAGGTTACATATATACCTATGTTTGAAAATAAAGTAAATATCCATTATGCGCCTAAGATCTCTTCCGCAGTTAACAAAAAAGCTAGAGATGAAAAAACCGCTACCAAATCGGTTCACCAGTTTAATGCCACAGACAGACAGACACACACACACACACACACACACACACACACACACACACACACACACACACACACACACACACACACACACACTCACATAGCGGTCAAATTTATAACACCCCTCTTTTTGTATTGGGCGTTAAAAATGTAGAATAGAGTCAGGTCGATTTAGCTTATTTTGAGAGATAATTAATTTTTTGAAGTAATTTTGAAAAATTCTGCAGTTTGACACACCCTAATGATGGGCAACGTTGCCACTCTTCAATCTTAAACAGTCTTTTTATAACAGGTGACGTCATAACATAACATTTCAGGATGCTTTGCCAGTTCCTTATTAAGGTCTTGTTGTCGTTATCTTGAAGTTTGTAATTATTAATATTTTTTGTTTGAAAAAAGGAAAATTGACCAGGTTTTATACTTCTGAGGGGCTCAGAATTTATTTTTCAAAGTTATAATCTCCAGAAAATACTAAAGTTGCTTTTATTTTTAAAATCTTCGTTACCACAGGGCGTATTTTACGGTCACAAAATTCCGCCATTTTGTTTCTGATTTTATTTCCTAGATTACCGGAAAGCGAAGCGTTGGCAGGCCGTAAGGTAGAGAAAGATATTGCTTAGATCTAAAACTACATAGCCACATGCCAACGTAAACTTTAAGCTTCATTTAGATGGTGCAAGAAGTTTTGAGAGAGTTTCTTTACACTGCGTGGCTGCGCGGCTATGAACGTATAAGTGACAGGTTAGAGAATGCAATGTACTGCAAATCGCTTGAAATTTCTCACCATTTAAATGAGTGTAAAACCTCATTGCCCGATCTACACTAAGATTAGCTGAACACATGACACGTGGTTTACTATATTAAACTGGTTGTGCCATGCTGCTGTAAATGTTATGTAATCCTACTATTATTATAATATTTTGTATCCAAAGCACTTGTTCGAAGCGACGTTCTTGTTATCTTTACTTCACCATCCCAGCTTATATTCTCACTGCAGGGCACAGGCCTCCTCTCAGAATGAGAGGGCTTGGGCCGTAGTTCCCACGCGGGCCCAGTGCGGATAGGGAACTTACTTATATATCCTTACTTACTAATAAATAAATAATATTGATTTCATTCACGACGACCAGACGACGATGGCCTAGTGGTTAGAGACCCTGACTATGAAGCTTGAGGTCCCGGGTTCGATTCCCGTGTCGGGGCAGATATTTGTATGAAAAATACGAATGTTTGTTCTCGGGTCTTGGGTGTTTAATATGTATTTAAGTATGTATCTATCTATATAAGTATGTTTATCCGTTGCCTAGTACCCATAACACAAGCTTTGCTAAGCTTACTTTGGGACTAGGTCAATTGGTGTGAATTGTCCCGTGATATTTATTTATTTTTTATTTTATTTTTTATTCACTTAAAATATAGTTTTATTACTTTGTTACTGTTATAACAGTTTCCTTAAATACCAGCAAGCTTCTTATAAAATAATTAGAAAACTAAAATTCTACTAACCTCGTACTAAATGTACGGGAGTGTTTAATGTCAAACTTTTGGATGTTTCTAGTTTTATTTATAACAAGTTATTGATGTCATTTTACTCATTTGGTAACGCACTTTCGATATCTGTTTAAAGTTTTCTGACATCTGTTATATTTATTTACGGAATAATCGCCTGGCTACGCTTAACGGTTACACCCTGTGCGTGCTAGGATGATGATGATGGCGATTTGATTTATGCACACATATTTGTACTGTGGTCAACTGCCTATGCATGCGCAATATGTAAATATGTAAAACAGGATGGCCATCAACTCCATCTTAAGCCTTTTTAATCGACGTTTCGCAAATTGGTCGCGACCGGTCGAGACGTAACGGCGAAAGTGTTGCGTCAGCGCATGCGTGGGCCTGTTGCGAGATCGTGAAATAAAAAGTGTTTTTTTTTTCTCTATGAAGAAGAGTGAACTTATATGGAGATGAAAGTAAGTCTGATAGATAAAGTCATTTAAATAGTATTCTTACTTAGCCTTCATTTGTGGCCCACTGCTGGGAAAAGGTCTTTCCTGGACTGGGGAAGTGGGGAGGCTTATGAAATGATGATGATGATAGACTGTCATCATCACCACTAAGTATTGTATAAAAGTATGCATAGATGGGTCCATAAGATCTCCGACCCACCGACCACGACGGGCGAGGGTCGGTCAAGGAAGAAATCAACGGGTAAAAACATAAAAGACCGACCTAAGCACCCCCCTGTGCCTAGCGGGAGAATGCATGCTCCTCTCCCGGCCTTCCAGCAAATGGCTGAGGCAGGACACTGTGGGTAGATTAAGTCCCCTCCCTACCCCTCCCCTCCTGAAAATTTAAAGCACACGTTTTTTGTATTGATAATCAATAGAGAAGGAGACTTGTGACCGGGTTTTTTAGTCCGTGCAAATCGGACACTGTCTGGGCCCTCCAGTCCCAGTTCGTCCGAAGGGATATTTCCCGAGCACAAGTCACCCTTCCTATCCTAAAGTAAAAAAAACAGCAAAGACTTCGCGTCTTCGGCCCCTCTGGCGACTCATTCAAAAAAAAAAGTAAGTATGCATAGGACCGTGTGAAAGAAAACATTCACGCACATATCTAGGTACTCGCCTGAGAAATGGAGTTTTGGCAGAGAGACAGACAAGCCAACAAAGTGATACTATAGTTTTTTTTCGAACGGGCTGTTTTTGTTACCCTCTCGCTTTTACAGCTTACCGGGAGAGAGGGCGAGGTGACAGACGCAAACGCAAGTCAACAAGAGGAAAAGATAATCTCAGCAAGTTGATATTATACTATTTATGAGGTTTTTTTTTACCTTTCCACAAGCGGAACCGCAGAAACGCGACCCTAATTACCTACTAAACGGTACAAGTAGACTAGAAAGTAATTTACTCGAAGACTCAAATAATTACGTATTCTTACAAATCACGACAGACTGCTTAGAGAAAGTTCTCGATTAAAATGTAATTGAAATGTTAATTTATTTAATCAGACCGTTGAAATTAGCGCAGTTAAGGAATTACATTACAATACAATCATGCTATCTCCTTAAAACATTGGGAACACTGTTTTTGTTCTGTTCTTATTTATTATACATCTTACACTTATGTCTTTTGTATTATTTATTTTAACTCTTTATCGGCCTCTAACTAAATGCTCCTTTCATCCACTAAAAGGTTTACTAGTAGAGATCCCTTAAAGTGATAAGTTTGCCTTTGTACATGTATCTCAACAGTTGTCAATTGTATTTTATTATTATTTTTGTGCGATAAAGTGTGTTTATACATACAAACCTTTTAGGAGTTAAATCTGATTTTAACAAACTTCAAAATAAGGAGCTATCTTATTATTGATACTTGTTTGCTTTTTGCATTTGTTTCACTCATTCGCTCAGTTTGACTTTAAGTTCGCTCTTTGTACATACATGTATCTCATTGGCTGTCAGTAGTGTTTTTCTATGGCCTAAACTTGGTTGTTTATCTTAATATTAGAGTCAAATTTAATTCTAACCGATTTCAAAAAAGTGCCCTATTCGTTTCTGCTATGGTAATGGTCTTAAGCCAATATTTTTATAAAACATAAAACATAACGGATTTGCCGCTGCGGACGACCACCGTCGCGGTCGGATGGTCGGACGACCATTGACCACCTGGTCGCGACACCTGTTGGGGTGCAACTGTACTTTTAAAAAACAACTGTTTGCGTAATTTATTGAGTCAGACGTTACTGTGCCGACGTATCAATGAACTGTAATTTTTTAGTACAAATGTTCAGTCAAAGTTTTTATTTACTGTTTAGTTTTGTAACAATTTAACAGGTTCCCTGTCCTGTGAGGCACATGTGCCTCATGTGTGACTTTACTAGTACGTCCATGAGGCACATATGCCTCATGACTTTTTTTTTATTTTTTCTTACTAGCCGTAAATAGTGTCCTTCATTGTTCCCTGTTTCGAGCCAAATCTGGCCAATCGTTTAAGTCCGCGTCTAGGTCGTCTCGCCATCTACGCCTATGTTGTGTGTGTGTTTGTCTATGATCTGTGTGTGGTCTGGTCTGCCTCTCATGACTCTATGAGCGTTTAATGGACGTGTCGAAAGAACGCCGCATGGGACAGGGAATCTGTTGAAGATTTTCAAATGGGTAAGTTGGCAGGAACCACTTGGATTCGGCCAGCGCAGGGCCGATCCTTGCGGAACTCTTAGGTGATAACTTCTTTCCAGCAGCGGACGTCCTTCAGCTGATACGATGATGATGATGTCACAGACTTTAACCACCTATCAAATGGTATCATGGATAATCATTTTAATCATCCTAGTCTATATACTGTAGACACTGGTTACCGTGACCGTGTTGCTGTTAGTAACAGATAGTAGGCTCAATAACACGTGGAGCATATACATTTTTGTTCATGTCGCTTTTTTGGACATGGCAAAAGTTATGGGTCTATAGCCAATATTTTTTAGTCAAGTTTACATCGGCGAGTGGAATGCCTAGTCAACTTTCGTTCCATTTTAATAAATCTTATAGGTAACGCCACCAGAGTTGAGGCCACGCACACAACCACATCTCATGTAATGACAGCGGGATTTTAACGTTGTGTTGGCGTTAAACGTCAACGTCTCAACTCTGGTGGCGTTACCTATACGTTTGCTGACTCGGGGTTGCTAATTTTATGTCCACAGGAGAGACAACTTTAGTTTCTTACGCTGCGTATGGCCCACATGAGGAACTTTAAAAAAATCGTAAAAACGCGTGCAAATAAAACAGCTAAGCCATTTAAACGCTCCGCTCACGACTCCGCATTGTGCATAAAAACCTTCAGGGTTGATTATGTTTTATTAAACAGCGTTTGTTTACCAACAATACAGTTAACTGACTAAAAAACTATTGAACTTGGGATCAATGAAACTTCAATGAAAATGAATCATTGTTGCATCACTGAATCGCAATAGCGAGCTGTTTCGTGCTTTACACTTATTTGAGATGGGATTATAAGATTTATAAGTGTACCGTGCCTTACTAAAATACAGTTTATATATACATCGAATGTAATTTTAACTATCATTTAGCTAGCGGACGGTGGAACTGTTTGAAAAGTAAAAAGTACGCATCATAATATCGACAATCAAAATGTCGAAAGTACAAAATGCCGACACCTGGCATACCGAAGTAAATGACCTAAAGCACAAAAACCCGAAAGTTAAAATCTCGATTAAGTATTTTAAATTATTTAATGTGCAACTATGGTATCATGACTGCACTATATTTTAATAACGTTATAGTCTTTCTGTGTTACTTTAGTTACAGGAAAATTAAGTACGACTACGAGCGAGACGAGGAGGAGTGTTATATACAGGGTGTGTGTTAAGTAACTATTACAGATATAAATAAACTTTTAACTGATATCGAAAGTACGTTATCTAATGAGTAAAATGGCACCAATAACTTGTTAGAAATAAATCGCGAAATACCCAAAATTTTCACATTAAACACTCCCACACAGTACAAGATTAGTATTTAGAAAGGTTGTAGTTTTCTTATTTTAAAAGGTTAGTATTATAAGCCTACTGGTATTTAATGAAACTATTTTAACCTAACAAATAAATAAAACTATTTTGTAAGTGAATAAAATCAAACATTCCTTAGTAAAAAGTACGAAATTTTGTATTCGAAGCAGTTGTTCGAAGGGGCGTCCTTGGTGTCCTTAGCCATATAATCCTTATAAACTAATAAGGTTCGAAAAAAGCTAAGCGAATACATACTAACATGACAAAACAAAACAGGTTATCCAAAAATATCTTTGATGACCTAAGGCGATCCGGTCTTTTTATATGTTTTTTGCAATCGTCTTAATCACGAAACTCAGGAAAGCAAGTTACTGAACTTTTCAGTTAATCACTATTTTCTAAAAAACACAATTGATATTCTTTCTCTTGTAAAAAAAATACTCTTAACGCTAATTCATGGCGAAAAAACTACAATCTAAATCGTAATGCCTTAAAAAACGTGGCAAATTCGAAATTCGAACATAGAAGGACAGGTTCCGAAATCAATCAGACTTACCTTGATAGTATGTACTGTTTTGACAGCTGGTACGCTAGCGTCAACAAAGCGAACAATAGCACTTGCAAATAACTATAAAACCATCCAGAACTGTTGTAAAAGTCACCAAAAAGGCGTATAAACCTTTGTAGTGATATATTTCACAAACGGGCACAAGTCACTGGCCGAAAATAACGTAAATTCACTGCAGCACCGTTCGATTCGTTTGATATATTAAATTTCGAACGCGCGCGTGCGCACACGGCGGAAATCGCGCGCAAGACTGACTCGCCGGCCATTTTCTAGCTACTTGGTGGGGGGATCTATAAGGCTGTGTGTCTGTGTGTTGAGGACACGCAAAATACTTGAAATGGATCAATGGGATCGAAGGTACCTAGATCGGTTGTTTCTGAGACCAAAAACTTGAGCTAATACTGCCCAAAATGTCAAAACTTACTGATGTAATTTTTTAATTAGATGAAATGTATTTTTTACACGTTATTGGAGTTAAAAGTGAATATATTTTATAAGATATTACAAAATAAATTGAATCGCAATTAGTACCGGGCCCGCATGGGAACTACGGCCCAACCCCTCTCATTCTGAGAGGAGGTCTGTGCCCTGCAGTGGGACGTATAAATGACTTTATAATCATCATCATCATTTCAGCCGAAAGACGTCCACTGCTGAACATAGGCCTCCCCCAAGGCTCGCCAAACAGATCGGTCCTGCATGCTTAACCGGGTCGTCGTACCATTTAAAAAAAATAAAAAAAATACCTAAATGAGTTTATAATAAATGAAAATGATGGAAAAAGATACATAATGGCATATAAAATTCGCTCAAACAATGAAGTAGTCAGTTTACTAAATTTAACCACTGTCTGTAGAGCGATTAGACGACCAGATGGCCTAGTGGTTAGAGAACCTGACTATGAAGCTTGAGGTCCCGGGTTCGATTCCCGTGTCGGGGCAGATATTTGTATGAAAAATACGAATGTTTGTTCTCGGGTCTTGGGTGTTTAAATATGTATTTAAGTATGTATCTATATATATAAGTATCTTTATCCGTTGCCTGGTACCCATAACACAAGCTTGCCTAGCTTACTTTGGGACTAGGTCAATTGGTGTTAATTGTCCCGTGATATTTATTATTATTATTTATTATTATTATTATTCTAGTTATTAGGTAAGATAAATTTTCGGAAGGCATCGATTTTACTATTCGTCATTTTGAATGAGAGGGCTTGGGCCGTGATTCCCACGCGGGCTCAGTGCGGATTGGGAACTTCACACGCACCATTGAATTTATTCGCAGGTGTATACAGGTTTCCTCACAATGTTTTCCTTCACCGCAAAGCTCATGGTAAATTACAAATGTAATTTCGCACATAAATTCTGAAAAACTCAGGGTGCGAGCCGGGATTTGAACCCACGACCCTCTGTTTCAGATTAGTTATTATTATAAAAAAAAATTGCTGAGAACAAAAAACTTCAAACTCGTTCGCTTTACGGCCTCGCGTTGCAATAGTAAATAAATAATAATAATAAATATCACGGGACAATTCACACCAATTGACTTAGTCCCAAACTAAGCAAAGCTTGTACCTACCTACTATGGGTACTAGACAACGGATAAACATACGTATATAGATAGATACATACTTAAATACATGCCATTTAAATGTAAATAATGCCACTTGAAAGATTTTTGTTGCAGGTCTAATCTAGGCTAAATGTTGACTGGTATAAATCTCTTAAAGGTATAAGTGCGCCTTACTGTCTCAACAGTTGTCAATAGTGTTTTTAATTATTATACAAAACGGGACTCATCACGCAAACAATATTTACCTCGACGTTTCGCCCACATTGCAGCAGCCGTGGTCAATTGACGAGCAAGTGTAAGTGAATGTCATTGTGTGCTGTGGGCTGCTGCAATGTGGCCGAAACGTCGAGGTTAGTATTGTTTGCATGATAAGTCCTGTTTATTATAATAATTATGAGTGAAAATCACAAAGGTTTAAAACAGTATAATAGTGTTTTTTTGTGTACAATTCCCGTGTCGGGGCAGATATTCGTATGAAAAATACGAATGTTTATTCTCGGGTCTTTTGTGTCCAATATGTTTTTAAGTATGTATCTATCTATATAAGTGTGTTTATCCGTTGCTTAGTACCCATAACACAAGCTTTGCTTAGCTTACTTTGGGACTAGGTCAATTGGTGTGAATTGCCCCATGATATTTATTTATTTATTATTTTATTTATACCTAGCATACATACTTGCTGAAGCTCGTTTCGTAAACAAATACACTCGCGTTTAATGACCTTTGTTATGTTACAGTTGCAATAACTATTGTTCAAAATTATTACTAAAGTATGTTGCAAAAATAGCAAGGACAAGGTGTAATAAGCGGGTAAGTCACAAACATGATTATGGCATGCGAAAGCTTTGTTTTGCGGTTTTTTGTGGGTTTGCGGTGAATGCCCCTAGATAGTAAAATTATAAGGTTAAGACGGCGACGCTGCGTTGACGTAACTTATCGTAAAACTACAAATCAACATTTCAGCCGAAAGACGTCCACTGCTGATAGGCGTCCCCCAAGGCTCGCCAAACAGATCGTTTCGTGCCATCCGCAGCCAACGCGATCCCGCAACCTTAACCAGTCATCTATCTATCTATCTACAGCCATTGTCCACCCACTGCCAGCTGTCCTCCTAAGGTCATCAGTCCCACACTACGCTTTCCCAAACGTGGCCTCCACTCCAGGACACGTCTGCTCCAACGATTGTCAGTTGTACGGCAAACGTGACCAGCCCATTGCCAGCGTGCTAATCCTTCGGGCTATGTCAACGACTTTCGTCTTTTCTCTGATATGCTCGTTGCAGATCCTACCTCTCAACGAGATACAGAGCATAGACCTCTCCATGGCACGCTGAGCGACTCTAAACTTATGGACTAGTGCTCCTGTGAGTGTCCACGTCTCTGCAGCGTGTCTCCAATCATCTAGTGACACCCAATGGAATGCCTCACACGCCAACGTCATCTATACATGACCAATATTTCAACTCGAAATAAACCCTTCTGCAATGGATTAAAGTACAAAATCGGTTCGTCATGTAACGTGGCGTGGCGTACAGATCACATCACTACGTTTGTTTTGAGGCGGGTAAGAGGTTAAGATTATTTGCGAAGGTATTTCTAACGCAGGCGCAGCCGCAGATTAAAGCTAGTATGTCATATTTGCCCTTGTCTTCTCATCATCATCATCATCATCATTTCAGCCGAAAGACATCCATTGCTGAACATAGGCCTCCCCCAAGTCTCGTCAAACAGATCGGCCCTGCGCCATCCGCATCCAATGCGTTCCCGCCACCTTCACCAGGTCGTCGCTTCATCTTAATTGTTGGAGGCCTAACCACACTGCGTCTCCCGGTCCGCGGACGCCACTCGAGAACCTTTCGGCCCCATCGGCCGTCAGTTCTACGAGCGATGTGCTCTGCCCACTGCCACTTAAGTCTAGCGATTCTTCGAGCTATACTGTCCGTGACTTTAGTTCTTGCTCGGATTTCATCATTTCTAATGCGATCCCGCAGATAAACTCCAAGCATAGCCCTCTCCATCGCTCTCTGAGTGATTTTGTGCTTTCTTATGCGGCCACGTCTCAGTGCCTTGTCTTCTACACAATCATAAATTGGCCCAAATTCGTTGCTTACAAATTCCATGCGACTATCGCTTTTCTTAATATTTATGTCTGGATTGAGCAAAGTTCGTTAGCGTTGAGATAAACATACACAATATTACACCTACGATTGTTTATGGTTAGTCAAAGATCCATACTAGAGGCGACCATCACCCGTCTGCTTAAATAGTACATTACAACAGAGGCCGGGAAGTTATGGGTTGCCGGCCGAGTAGATTTGACGGCCGAGTGGTACACGCACGATGTCGGCATGATACGAGACCGGCAACCCATGTTCCGGCCGAGGCTTGTATAGTTCTTTTCTCAAACATGAAGTGAAATAAATAAAATAGTTCAAAAAATTAAAATTGCAAAGAAAACAACTATTGCCCATGTTTATTTTTATGGCTGAATACCATGATACCATAGACCTATAAACGTCATGATGCTGTGTCACATGAAACAATAGACGATCGCTTTCCAGACCTAGGTCTGCAATTCTGTATGAAAATCCATTACATAGCACTCGTCTAACCGCGCTCGCAACGTGATACGTCCCGGCCTATTATTTGGAACGTAAGGTTAACATTTCATTGCATCTTTGAGAAAAATAATTTTATCTATCTATACATGTAATAAATCTGTAACAAGTCGGTGTCTGTACATTGAAGTTATTTGAGAAAAACTGTCACTAGGGCTATTTACTAGCGCAATAGAACCCAAAACAATGTTTTTTAGAATTATTGTCTGTCTGTCTGTGCGTTTGTGCGCGCTAATCTCAGAAACCGCTTAACCTAGAAGGATGCGGTTTTCACTGATATGTTGGTATTTTCTTGGATTAACATTTAGTGTTTGTTTCATTTGAATCGATTTACAAATAAGAAAGATACGTCTATTTTAAGAATTTATAGAACAGTTTTTAGAAGTAGTGACTTGGGAGTAGGTACGGTGGTGAATGTGAACGCGGGTGTGCCGTAGGGGGGTTCGGTGGTGGGTCGGTGAGGGGTGGGGGGGGGGGGGGTGCGGGTAATTTTTTTATATCGAGTAACTAAGGAGAGCCATAATTGATGAAAAAGCAAATTGGATAAAAAAATAAGCTGCCCAAATTACTAATTCCACGCGGACGGAGTCGCGGGCAAAAGCTAGTATGCAATATATCTCCAGTGGGTTGACTAAAAAATCCTGGCCATACAAGGATTAATTAAAAAATATTTTTTATTAAATATTGCACTCCTTAGCATTACTCATCAGCGAAAACATATCCTTAAGTATAGGTTTCTGAGATATCTCCGTTTCTGAGATTACCACGAAGAAACGCACAGATTTCTAAAAATCATTATATTGGGTTCCATTGCGCTAACGTTTTCTCAAATATTTTCAATGTAGGGTCAAGTGCAAAAATAAGTATCTATTTGAACCACTCAAAAATATGATACTACGGCCTTATTGCGACGGAATAAGAGTCTGTGGTAGGTACTTATTTTTGAAACTTTGATTAAGTTCATATTTTTACACTGACTGTACAGTCTCAGAATAAAAAGGTTCGTCACTTTTCGACCCAGATGTCAACGAGTTAAGATCTAAAAGTGACGAACCTCTTCTTTCCGCTACTAACTATACAGACACCGACTTGTTGCAGTTTATTATATCAATAGATCTTTAACTAATAGATTAATTTAACTAATACACAGAGTCAGGTATACACAAAATACAATTAAAAGAAAAGAAAAAAAACCGGTCAAGTGCGAGTCGGACTCGCGCACGAAGGGTTCCGTACAATTATCTATAAAAATCACGTTTGTTGTATGGGAGCCCCCTTTAAATACCTATTTTCGGGAGCTTATAATTCGAAGCCGATTGCTCGGGAATAGACAGACATACTATCAAACCTTAATTTATATACATAACTATATACTAGCGCCACCACAAAATGTGTGCAAAATTAGAACTACTGAGGTGATTGGTTGTCAACCGGCATCAATTGTTAGTTAATTAGCAAGCCATCTAGTTCGGAAAATACATTGTAGATGGCGCTGTAATAAACAAATCATGTTTGTTGTATGGGAGCCCCACTTAAATATTTATTTAATTCCATTTTTTAGTATTTGTTGTTATAGCGGCAACCAAAATACATCATCTGTGAAAATTTCAACTCTCTAGCTATCACGGTTCCCGAGATTATAGTTGTAAAAAATCCGTTAGCTACCGTTAATTAACCAAATTTATGGTTAGCTACCGATAAAATGCAGTTATTAACGGTTAATTATCCGACTGCGACAACGAAAAAGGGTAATGTTTTTTTATTGTGCAGTCAACTCCTAGGTGAAGTGAAAAATCGGTATCCGAAGGATAAAGATTTTATTTTAGATTTTATAAATCATATTTAAAGAACATAAAGTATACTGACTGATTATTTTTTTGTCCATACCACGCTGTGCGAGTATTTAACCGTAATAAAATGCGGTTAAATAACCGTTAATAACGAAAAATGCGTTTTTAACCGCTTGGTTAAAATCGTTAATAACCGGCTTCGCATCTGTACCCGAGATACAGCCTGGTGACAGACGGACGGACGGACGGACGGACGGACGGACAGCGGAGCCTCAGTAATAGGGTTTTCGTTTTTACCCTTTGGGTACGGAACCCTAAAAAAGTCAAAAGGTACTTACAACAAAAATTAAAATTGCCCATTTGCTGTTCCTTCAGTTAAAAACTATATACCTATTGCTTTATAAGGATGAAGAAGGGTGTGTTCTGCATGCTTCAATAAAATATCAAACCAAAAAAATTTAAAATTAAGATCTGAATACGAAATTATACTTACCTTGTCGTTTCCTCTACATTTTATAATCAAACTTGTTGTGAGACGTACCTAACACCTTTCTTCTTCCACTTCTAGTGCCCTCTCCTACCGGAGGTCGGCGATCATTAAAGCTATATTTACTTTAGAGACTGCCGCCCGAAAGAGGGATCTGGTACTCATCGCGAACCAGTCTCTAAGGTTTCTTAACCAGGAGGTACGTCTTCTGCCAGGTGGTCTGCGGCCTTGTATCTTCCCCTGGATAATAAGCTGAAGCAGACCATACTTATCGTTACGCATTATATGCCCCAAATACAACAGCTAACATTACCCCTAAAAAACATCTTAGCGGCCATTTTAGAATGACGTTCGTGTGGGTTTTTTTGTGTGATTTCAGGCATCAGAAACTAAGTTAGGACTTAGATCTGTGTAATTTCATTGTGTACATACAAAGTTTCGTATCAATCCAGCACGTTGTTATAAAATAATAACCAAACTACGTTAGAGGAGTCCACGGCAATTAAGATGCTCGCGTCTTGCGAAAGTGAGGTACTTAATTTAACTTGCCATACTTAAACTGACTTAGGTATTTAGCGGTAAAAACCGTAGTAAATTTTCTTAAATTAAACTTTGTGGTTGCCGGGGAGATGCTCTACCAACCCCAATTTCAATTAATTAAATAAATAAATAAATAATAAATATTAGGGGACAATCTTACACAAATCGACCTAGTCCCAAACAAAGCAAAGCTTGTACTATGGGTACTAGACGACGATAAACATACTTATATAGATAAATAAATACTTATAGAAAACATCCATAACTCAGGAACAAATATTCGTGCTCATCACACAAATAAATGCCCTTACCGGGATTAGAACCCAGGACCTCTTGCTTCGTAGGCAGGGTCACTACCAACTAGGCTAAAGCGGTCGTTAAAATTGTACTCCCCGATCTATTGAGGTAATTTTTTCTTAAGTTAGTACTAATTCGGTTAGTATCAGGTATGCCTTATAAATCGCAAAACACACAGTGGGGTTCCCAGGGAGGGGGAGCATGACGTAAATATTGTATATTATGGACCTCCGCAAAGTAACGCCTGAATTAATCTATTAGCTCATAGTACGTACAGTTCCTTTTTGCTTTACATCGCTAAGGGCCCTACCCCACAAGCGATATTCTTCGGCGATTTTACGGTGGAGCGACATCGTGGCGTGAACGCCGCGATACCGCCGCAAACACGGAATAGAAAATCTGTGGCCGCGAAGTGAGCTTACAGGTATAAATAATGCGTGCTTTCCGCCGATTATTCCAATACGTTATCCTATTAAGAATTTAGCCTGAGGCACGGTAAAAGTAATTGCTCGACACCTCAAAGCCCAGTAGATGACACCCATCTGTCACCTCTCTTACAATGACATCAGATTGAATTAAGGTGCCATTGTATTGGGTCAGTGTCGAGCGCAGTGGGACGTTTACCTTAAATTCTGGGAAACGCATTCCGAGAATTCTACCTACATAATTATGTTAAGTTAAAAAATTGAATTTATTTTAATGAACTGAAACAATTACTTTGCTCACCCGCGACCTTACGATAGTTATGTAAAAAATGAGTGTTCATGCAATAGGTAGTATCGTAAGGTCGCGGGTGAGCAAAGTAATTGTTTCAGTTCATTAATATGGACTTTCGCAAATTAACCCCTGATTCATTAAATGAATTTATTTTAGATTCATATTCAGCTTTTTCACCCTAGATATAGTTGGCTATAAAAGTGAGGTAGGTATAAAAATATTTAATTTAGGTACATTTGGTTTTTAGTAATCCACATAGGCCAGTTAGGATTATTTTGCCGATGCAGCAGTACTAACTCAAAGTTAAATTTATAAATTGATATTCCAGTCCCAAAAATACGTCAAAAAGCATCAATTCAAGTTATTTGCAGTTTTAAGCAGTATTGGTGCCTGATTTATTTTGCTTGTAAAACAACGCCTGGTAGAATATAATTGCAAAATATCGCGCCGTTTCCTTTAGTAATAGAAAATCATCAGGCGTTTGTAAATATAGGTCCATATTTTTGTGTAACATAATAATTTTAGCTTAAGTATTGTATTTTTGTCTCGTAGCACCAAAGACTATTATGATCATCAGTTTAGACGTGGAATGATACGCGATCGTGCGGCACGCCACCATCCAAAGTAATGGTCACGATAGTTTGTGTTACGCCTCGGAAATACGATACGCTAAAGTGATGCAAATGTGGAGCTACCCTAACACAACGGTGGTTGTTCTTCATTGTCTCGGCCTTTATATCGACGTCTCATTGCAGGGCACAAGTCTCCTCTCAGAACGAGAGGGCTTGGGCCTTGAAACCCACGCACACTATTGAATTTCTTTGCCAGTCATGCAGGATGCCCCACGACGTTTGTCCTCATCAAGCTGATTTCATGTAATTTTCCACATAAATTCCACAGAACTCAGAGGTGCACGCCCGGGTTTGAACCCATGACCCTCTGCTTGAGGCCATAGGTCAAACCACTAGGCTAGGCATGGCTTTTCTGGCTGGAGACGCCGCGTTAGCAATATTACACCAGTTACAATACGTTTACTTTTAGTTTACCACTGACAGATGGCTTGCCTTCATTTCATTTCCAACTTAACACCATACAAATAAAGTAGCTATTACAAAATCTGCAAACGTGGGTAACAGTATTCTAAAATTGGCTTTATTTGTAGGTCGTTAAAGTTGAATATGAACTGAAGGCAAACCATCTGTCAGTAGTAAACTTTATGTAATTTTACTGTAACTACACTTGGCAAGTTTGTTCATAGGCTTACTCTGGAGCGTTTCTTGCTTCTAGAATATTTATATTATAGGCATCATTGTTATGCTGTATTCCAGATGCCACCATAACTATAAATTAAAAATATAAAAACCCCCAACGCAATTATGTCACTCGTACGTTTGACATTAAGTCAATGCCCGTTATACCTGTAAGATCCCTTCCGCAGCTAACAAAAGAGCTGATAACTTTGAAACGGCTGAACCGATTTTGATGAAACATATCTAAGAACCATTGCCAAGAAACCTGCTTTCTATTAAAAAAAACCGCATCCAAATCGGTGCACCCGTTAAAGAGCTATGATGCCACAGACAAACACACACACATAGCGGTCAAACTTATATAACACCCCTCTTTTTGTGTCGGGGGTTAATAAAATAATAATTCTAAGACACGACTCTAGTATTAAAGCACTTCAATGTACTCGTACCTAGCCCTGAAAGGTGGATTAATTTTCAATTAGCTGTAAGGTTACTTTTTGGGTGCTTTAAAACAAATTAATCAAATAAATACGTTTATTCTGCAAGTTGCCACAAAGGGCTCTTTTACATGTCACTTTTTTTAAACTACCAGCGCTTTTGGAAGGACCATCATTGCCAAGAAGAATGCGCCGCAAGAAACTTGCCAAAAAGTCATCTTTACAAAACGAAATAAAATAAATGATTACAAACAAAAAAATAGTCAGTCGATTGTATTGGCAAATAAGGGACATTGTAACTAGCTTTGCACACACTTTTTTTTATCCTTAATTTTTTTTTAAATGTATTTTATAATCATGACGGATGCCTTAAAATGATTGTACCTACATATACGTATTTCCAGCCAGATTTTACTAAAACTAATACTTATCAAATGGTCCAGATAACTTGACAACTAGCTTTTGCCCGCGACTCCGTCCGCGTGGAATTAGTAATTTGGGCAGCTTATTTTTTTTATCCAATTTGCTTTTTCATCAATTATGGCTCTCCTTAGTTCCTCGATATAAAAAAATTACCCCCCTCGCACCCCCGCAACCCCCCCCCCTCACCGAACCCCCACCGAACCCCCCCCCCCCCCGCACACCCGCGTTCACATTCACCACCGTACCTACTCCCAAGTCACTAGGTACTTCTAAAAACTATTCTATAAATTCATAAAATAGATGTATCTTTCTTATTTGTGAACCGATTCAAATGAAACAAACACTAAATGTTAATCCAAGAAAATACCAACATATCAGTGAAAACCGCATCCTTCTAGGTTAAGCCGTTTCTGAGATTAGCGCGCACAAACGCACAGACAAACAGACAAACAGATAAACAGACAAACAGACAATAATTCTAAAAAACATTGTTTTGGGTTCTATCGCGCTAGTAAATAGCCCTAGTGACAGTTTTTCTCAAATATCTTCAATGTACAGACACCGACTTGTTACAGATTTATTATAATGTATAGATATATAGATAGATAGATAAGGAAGCGTGAATACACGGTGAGGTAAGCAAGAAATTTCCAAAGTTCGGCTTAAGTAATACTAAATTTGTATGAATAGTGGAAATACTGTACTCATAGACTTAAACGACTATAATATAATAACAACTCATTAATTAATTATTAATAATAAATAATATATAAAATAGAGAATATTGACGCAAATTGTAAATTAATCTTAGTGACCTATAATTAAATATTTGTACGCTTGCTTGGATGGTGATTGCTGAATACATGTGCTAAACTTATTTTAAGATCATTTTACCTTCTGTATTCTTACAAATAAATGTTTTTGAATTTGAAATACTATTGCAATGTTCAGGGGTGTATTCGGGAAAGGCCCTTGACGGCGCGCGAGCCGTACCCTTTGGGAAGCCAAAACAACGTAGAGCTATTCAGCACCACTAAGTCACGCTTTGCGAGAAGCACGGGATGAACTAGGGATGACCCTTATTTTCCTACAGGGTGTCATAAAAACTGGTTTAGTAAATCACGTAGCGTCAGAATAGGGAGTTCAATAGTGACAATTACTTGCTACTTTGTACTCGTGATCGTGACTGTCACGACCTTGTTTGTACCAAGACATTCGATGACATAACACATAATCAGACATAGGAATCCGCGGGGCAAAATTGTTTGACAAGTAGGGAGTTCCTATATCGATAAACTCAACTATCGATGCTAGTTCTATATACTAGTGATCACTCAAGGGTTTGCTTTGATATCAATAACATATTATTTGCATTTATTATTTATTTTTAAATACACACAAAATACAATAAAATAAAAGTCAAAAAAAACAACATGCACAAAAGCGATGGACAACCTTTGCACCACAAACGACCCAGAGCGATGGTCAAGACCTCTCTCACAAAGATGGCGCCCCACTTCTTTAATAAATAAAAGTATTGCCTCGGAACCCCAACAACCCAACCAGTTGTCTCCACCGCAAGAGGCACGAACAAATAATTAGCGAGTGCTGAGTACTAGTAGTGTAGAATTGGGGGTTCTGGCTCAATTTTATTTGCGGTTGTAAAAATGTTTGTGGTAAATGAAATGTATGGGCATAGTATGGAAGCGGATGTAAGATAACGAATTACCAACAGCAAAAAGAATACCATAAGCGTAAAATAATATATTTTAGGTATTGAAGTGGCTTGGGAGTCGGCGGCGACGGCGCCTCGGGCGGCGGTGTTGGGTGTTATAGTTGGTGGTGGTGGTGGTGGTGGTGTGTGTATAAGAGTTGACGGCGACTACGTCCGCGCCGATGGCGTATTGTTGTTGTTGAGTTTAACAGTTGGTGGGCGATGACGGCGGGCCGGGCGGGCCGCCAGCGGGTCGGGGTCGGGCCGGTAGGTGATGTCGATGGCTGCTGCGGCGGCGGTAGGTAATATATTGCTGGGTGAATGCAGTTATGGGAATGGATATTGTGTGAGGTTTGTATGGGGATATGATTTTATTAACTGTAAAATATAACTTTGTTTTGCCGCGCGCGTTATCAGCGCATCAAGTTCGATAGATGGTAGCACCTGCTTATGTTCTGGCTCACTTTTATTTGCAGTTGGTAAAATGTTTTGTGGTTATTGAAATGTATGGGAATAGTATGGGAGCGGATGTGTGATAACGTTTTACCAACGGCAAAAAGCGCAAAACTTTGTAAAATTTCGGGCCGGTAGGTGATGTCGATGGCTGCTGCGGCGGCGGCGGCGGTAGCCCGAGTTGAAGGGAAATAGGTCGCTACTAAGTACTTCAGTAGCGTTGATTAATGTTTATTGTGTGGTGGAGCTCAAGATAGTATGGTTAGTATGAAGAGTTGGTGTGCGCGAAGTAGTGTGATTGGTCGAATGAGCTCTGACGTCACGCTCAACTAGCCGCGAAGCAGTGTGATTGGTTGAATGGGCTCTGACGTCACGCTCAACTAGCGTTGTGGTTGGCAGCGAGGCGCTCGGTGTTGCATCATTTTGTAGGGAGGGTTCAACTTATAGCGGTGCTGGGTGAATGCAGTTATGGGAATGGATATTGTGTGAGGTTTGTATGGGGATATGATTTTATTAACTGTAAAATATAACTTTGTTTTGCCGCGCGCGTTATCAGCGCATCATGATGCAGGGAGTTCGATAGATGACAGCACCTGCTTATGTTCTGGCTCACTTTTATTTGCAGTTGGTAAAATGTTTTGTGGTTATTGAAATGTATGGGAATAGTATGGGAGCGGATGTGTGATAACGTTTTACCAACGGCAAAAAGCGCAAAACTTTGTAAAATTTCTCGAACATAGAGTTATCAAGATTATAGTTATAAAAATAGCAATAAGTAATTAAAAGTACCTAATATCAATTTAATAAAATTTTAATTTCAAAGTACTAAATTACTATGAGGGTGTTGACGGTGGTGGTGATAGCGACAAGTTGCTAGTGGGGATAGGTTTAATAAAAAATCTGATATCTTTTTCTTTATTGTATATCCCAGGTATTATTATTAATTTTATAACGGTGTGGTATGAATCATTGAAATATTATATTTTCCCGATTCCCATCCTCAGTACGATGATAAAACTACTGATTCTTCCTTTCCTCCACTTCACTAGGTAGGACTTGAGTTCATTAAGTTATAAAGCTGAAACCCTCACCTCATCGCAGTGTCTTATTCAGAATTGCTTCATATAAACGAGCAAAGGAACATTTCCCTCCTACAGACTAGCTAACCAATTCAATACTAAGTCAGTCAAGTAGAAAAAGCCGGCGGACAAAAGAGATGTCATCAGTATTATATGTAGAGAGTTGCTGCGCCGACTTCTACGATTGGTGAGCTACAGTTCTTTAAGACTTCTCGAGGTATTAACACCTATTTCAGCACACTCTATTTCAATAAAAAATAAGTTAAAATGTTTGCTTGTGAATATTGCAACACGGTTTTCACGAGGGAGGACAATCTGAAGCGTCACTTGGGCTATTGTAAGATGGTGGGTCAACAGAAGTTTAAGGTTAAATGCCCTAGCTGCAACAAAATGTTTTCGCGATCAGATACCCTCGCACGCCATACATGCGCACGTAAGCGCAGTTGTGAGGGTGATGGTGGACCGTCTAGCAAGAAAGTGAGGTGCGATGTATGCGAGGTAGACGTGAAATCACTGCTTCAGAAGCATTTTGTAATTACGCTTATTGGTTTTGTAACGTCACGAAGCGTTGCGATTGGCTACTCTTTTTTGAGCTAGAACCTTCCCTCGTAGATTCGCTAATAAATATTATTTTTAAGAATCTATATCTACCTGATGATGTACCGTGTAATATATGCTTCAATGACTTATATCAATAAAAACATGTATGATTTTATATGAATTGTTTTATTTCCTATAGCAGCAGCAATAGTAATAGTGTTAGGATAAAAGGAAAAAAGAAACCAAAGTATAAACATATTTTTATAAATAACTTCCCGAGATAATAATTTATAATGTAATAAAAAATATGCAGATAAGCGCTAATTTGACCCGGTTCCCACAATGAACTTTTTTTCCCCACAATGTGCGATAACCGCTTCATTGTTAAAATGATTTATGATTTTTATAGGTTCTATAAATAGATGGAAAAAGAAAACAAAATATTCATACAATTTCACTTTTATTAATCCAAGATTTTTCATTCAAACCGAGCCATTTAACATAGACTTTGTTACCCTTACGTTTTAACACCTTTTCAATTAGATACACATCCGGATGTTTAACACTTTGTAATTCTTGTTCGCAGAAAGATCCGAGGATGGGTTCTCCTTTTGAGTCTTCAAGCAAATAGGTGATTGGATTTGTTATTTGCACGCGAGTTATTTTAAATACTTCAACTCCCCAATTTCCGGTGTAGCCCTTATCAAACAGTGACTTGTACTTGCTGATTCTGACGTTATCTCCAACCTTGAACTTTGCTCGGGGTTTAATTTTAATGTTGTTGTAAACTCTATGTAAGAGTTCAGTGGCATTTAATTTATTAACAGAGGCAGGTGTCACACCTATAGTGGAATGTTTTTTACTATTGTAGCGTTGCACAATCTCCTCGAATGGTTTGAGCCATTTGTATGAACCGTTCATGCTGAATTCCTGCCATAACCAATGTTTGAGGGTTCTTATAAGCCGTTCCACAATCGAAGCCTTCATAACGCTAAAGGTAGAGTAGTGATTAATGTTACGCTGCTTCATGAGCGCACCAAATTTAGTATTAAAAAACTCTTTACCATCATCGGATTGAATATTCTTTGGGATTCGACCCTCACTTAGGATTTTCTCCATTGCCTTTGTTACATCATCAGCTGTTTTCGTTTTCAAGGGGCGACTCCAAGCATATTTTGAAAATGTATCTATACAAATTAAGATATATTTATAGCCACTGTTATCTCGACTATGTTTTTGCATGTCAATCAAATCAATTTGCCAAGTGTCGTCCAAACCTCTCTGTATGAAACGCCTACGAGGAAAGTTTTTTCTTGCATACTTATGTAACTCTTTAACCACTTGTAATTTACTCATGACGGTTTCTTTATGTTAGTAATAGTAGTAGGAGCGATACGTTTAGGTGCTTTTCCCCCACTCCTAGCAGCAGCAGCAACAGGAGCAGCAGCAGCAGCAGCAGCAACAGCACTGGTTGGAGTAGTGATTCGCTCAATCAACTTTTCAATCTTGACACGTAACTCAGTAATGTTCTTAGAGTTTGTCTTGATTTTACCCAGACATTGGACGATCGATTCCTCAAGTTGAGCCTTATTTATTGCATCACCTTTTGCAACACCTCTAGCCAATGACGTTAACCGCTTATTTTGACAGTTTATTGACTTTTTATCTGACTTGCTACCACCACCAATGGGGGAATAATCCCTTTTCCCTGAACCACCATTCTCCAAGTACTGTCCAAACTTGTTCACTGGCATCATGCTTCTGATTAGCTAGGTGAGACGACAGGGGGTTTTATACAGCTGCTACTCATAAGAGCTTCAGCTGCTGCTACTCATAATAGGCTGGTTTGAATAGGCTATAAGCACTAACAGCACTACAGCTGTCTCTAACAGGCTATTAGCACTAACAGCACTACAGCTGTCTCTAACAGGCTATTAGCACTAACAGCACTACAGCTGTCTCTAACAGGCTACTCTATTATTATACCAGCCTCTTTGAGTTCTTCTATGATGGAATTGATTTCATTCGTATGGTTGGTGTTGCCAGCACTTTGCGATGCAATAAGTAACCGTAATCGATTTACAAGTTCGTTTGGATTATCCCAATAAATATAATCTGTGTTGGGGTAGAAACGCTTCATAGTTATCTCTCGTTTATTTTTAGCACCTTTCATAGTAGGGTTACCGCCTAAGCAACCGCCCTTTATTATTTTATTTTCCAATAAGTACTTCTTGATATATGTATGATATTTCATATTGTTGTGAGCTTGAACTTGCCCCTTCTCTTTGAAACCGCGTCGGTATGCATGAGTCATGGTTAAAATTTTCAAGTAGTTGTCAACATCCTCGGTGGTGACGAGACTTTTGAATGGCTCCTTTTTAAAAATAAGCTCCATCAACCCTGTTGTTAAAGGGAATTCAACATCCTTCACACTGAGTTGATTCTCAAAAAAGTTTATAGGACTGTCTCCTATGTAGAGACCGTTGTTTGTGACGTTTACACCGAATGGAATCTTTTTTTTGTCATGTACATGGTGGAAGTAATCCTCTATTACGGGTGGTGGCTGCTGCTGCTGCTGCTGCAGTGGGTTATTCACATCCTCGTCTGAACCAACAGCCGATTTCATTGTTGCGGAGCTATCATTACTACTATAATCATCATCATCATCATCATCATCATCATCATCATCATCATTATCATCATCATCAGCAGCAGCACCATCGTCAGCATAAGTATCACTAAACCGTTTGAAACTATTTTCAAACTGAGCTGATTTCCTCTCTCGCTTAAACTTTTTGAAACTGTTTTCAAACTGAGCTGATTTCCTCTCTCGCTTAACTCCCGACGTCGGTTTCTTCAAAACATTTTTTAGACTAATACCATCAGGAACTTCAGATTTTATTTCAGCAATAGCATTATTCGCTAAGACGTTCAGAGGCTTGGTGATTGGTTGAAAGGTGGTTTCGAGTGCTGACGATAGCGATGCCTTATCGGCGCGCAGAGCTTTTACTTTATTCTTCACAGACTCCACAGACTTTATTAGTTTACGTTTTAGATTCTTATCACCCAACATCCGTTCACTAGTGGACGCCATTGCTGAATGAAGCTATATGATACAGCATTTAGATTAAATATTCTCATCATAATTATTATTGATGAAGGTGTCGAAGCCTTTTCGATAGCGTCCTTTGTTTATATCTCTCTCCTTATCAATCACTAGGAAGGTATATCTGCCCTCCCAACATTTTTTACATATCTCTTGAAAGTCTTCCCAAGACATATCCGTATTAACATGATCATCGTAAGCATGTTTTAAATTCAACTCATCCTGTTTGAATAACACTATCAAGTTTGCATTATCTCTCACCAACTGTTTAGGTATTTTACTGTATGTCTGACAGAGATAGAAACAGTCCAAGTCCCGATGACGTCCCATGGCGAAATATCGACGTATTGCATCTTGATCCTCTAAGGCTACGTCATCAAACACAACAACGCTACCCTCCTCCGCTTCTTCGGGTGGTACAACTTCGCTCTTATCACTGAAGGTATAGAACGATAAATCATCTACACGCTTTAAAATCTCATTTAAGAACATGTACTTTGGTTGGTTGAGTGACTTTGAGTAGAGGTAAACATTGAAAAACTTGACACCGTTCGGATCAAGTAGTAGAGTGAGTAGAACATTAGTCTTTCCACAGTTGGAGGGTCCACAGATTAAACATCTTATACTGTTAGGCAGTAGGGCGCTATGTTTCAAGGTCTTTTGATTGGTGACATCACTCAATAGACTGTTCCAATCGTTTACTGTAAGAGACGTGTTTTGTTTTTTAAGTTTCATTTTAGTGTGATAGATTGTGTAGCGAAGACGTGTTATTTATACTAACTGTTACAAAAATGTTTGACAAAGTGACAGCGGATGATTTGAAAAATATACCAAAGGAATTTCTTTTATATTATTGCGAGCATGATTTATATCATTGGGAAATGATACTACCCGATACATTGACAAATGACCCTGACATCAATAGACATTTTGTTTGTCATGACCATCCGCCCAACGTGGAGAGTAGATGTGATTTCTTGTTTGAAGATGATCGCAATGGGGGAGAATATGTATTGTATGGATATAATCGGGATGAGATACCATACCTGATTAAACGGAAAAATTGTGTGTACTGTCAGGATGAAGAACATAAGATGCATTTAACGGGACAGGAGCAGACCTTACACCCGCAAAGTGCGGGGGAACCTGCTGACACCCGAGAAACCGAGAAAACATGTGGAGAGATTGAGATGCAAGAGATCTGCGATGAACGTGTAGAGTGTGATTGCGATTGTGGTTTGAAATACTGGGGTTCAAAGTTGTCATGCAACAGTCCATGTGATACTTAAGATGATAACACACGTCAATCGCGTCAGTGTTAAACGTAAATCTAAACGTAAAGCAGGTGCTGGATTTGTAAATAACCTAATTAATAACTTACCATATGAACTACACATTCCCGGATACAACTACTGCGGCCCCGGCACAAGACTGCGTGAACGCTTAGCACGTGGCGATAAGGGCATTAACCCGTTGGACGAATCCTGCAAATTTCACGACATTGCCTATTCACGAGACAACTCTTTGGACGCGCGTCATCAAGCTGACCTACAATTAGCGCGAGCTGCTGATAAGCGTTGGCGTGAGTCATCAGATTTTGGTGAACGGTTAGCCGCTTTAGCTGTTAGCAAAGCGATGAAGTATAAAGTGAAACGTGGTATGGGAATACCTCTCAATAAAGTAATAAAAAATTGTAAAGGAGTCGTTAAAAAACATATAAGTCAAAGCGCGCGAAATGGAGCTGGTAAACCATCCTCTAAACTATTGTTGAAGGTCGCCGTCAAGGCCGCAAAGCGCTTCGTTAAGCATAAACACATCACCAAGAAACCGCGAGTGATTCCACTGCCTAAGAAGGGTGGTTTTTTACCTCTCATTCCGCTATTATCAGCGTTGGCAGCTACGGGCACGCTTGCTGGTGGTGTTACAACAGCAGCTAAAAACATCTATGATATGGTGAAAAGGAACCAAGGCGAGAAAGTTGTAGGCAAAGGATTGTACTTGCGTCCCTACAAGACCGGCATGGGGCTATACCTAACACCCTATGTAAAAAAAAACTAAGTTTACCACAACGCCCACTCACCGATCGTGACATCATCAGCTTTGTGAAACGCGAAAAAATACCACACTTTCGCGGTGTTTTCATGAGAGACACGCTATGCAACTTTAAACCCTATTACTATGAGTGCGGTGTTATCAATTTGGATCGGCAAGAGGGTGAAGGCACCCACTGGGTTGCTTACGTGAAAAAAGGCAATCTATGTATATATTTTGACAGCTATGGCGACCTGAGGCCACCTCGTGAATTTGTACAGTACATGCAATCCAACAAAGATAATGTCAATATAGAGTATAATTATAACCGTCTACAGAAGCCGGATGCAGTCAATTGCGGTCATTTATGTATTGAGTTTTTGTGTAATATTGCTAAACATCAGCTGTTTACTTATAAATAAATGAATGTTATTATGAAAAAATGTTTCATTCACCCACCAACTAGCGTCATGACCTCATCATCATCCTTTACAATATCCTTGAACGGTAACCAATCTCATTTGAGCACAGATTTCAATCCGAGTTTGGAACTGGGAGAAAATGAGCAGTATGAGTGTGCTCTGGTCTATTTTAAGACTTTCAACTCTATACCCAATGTGGATAAGAGTAATAATCTATTCCATTACGGCAGTGAAGTGATTGAAATTCCTGAGGGTGCATACGAACTCAACGATATCATTCACTATTTGGACGGTAAAATGTTGGAATCGGCAGCAAAGAATAAGAAGAATGGGGGAGAGAGCAATGACCTTATCGATATGGAGGCAAATACTAACACGGCTAAATGTATGATATTCTCGCCCAAATTGGATGTACACTTTGAGAAGCAGCAAAGCATTGGTTCCCTACTAGGTTTCTCGCCTAAAGTGCTTAAAGCGGGTCAGGTGCATTGGTCAGACCGATCGATAGACATACTGATAACAAATACTATAAGAATAGAGTGCAGCATTGTGGAAGGGTCATTCATTAACAATCAGCCTTGTCACGTGATTCATGAGTTCTCACCCTCCGTTCCGCCTGGTTATCAAATAATTGAGTGTCCTTCGAACGTCATATACCTACCGCTTAAAAAAACCGACAATATTCAAAACATTGAGGTGCGTATAGTTAATGAGCACGGGAGCTTGGTAAATTTTAGAGGTGAAAACATATCATTACGACTCCACATCAGACGGATGAAATGATTGTGTATAAAAATGCGGGTGATAATAAGATTTCTACTAGTCTTGATCGAGACCTTGGTGTGCAAAGTACTAAGTTGTTTACATCATTACTTACACCACCGCCACCTACAACCACCACCACCCAAACAACCCAACAAGGACGGCGATACCACCACCACCACCGAGGACCTTTAGCCGCCACCGCCGTCGCCAGCATTAGTGGGAGCGGTTTAAGACCGTCAACGCAAAAGTTAAACGGAGATAATATCGATTTCCTGCAAACGCTCGGATTCAAAATATGTCCACATCAATTCTAGATATTGGTGAGAAGGTCACCTTTGACGATAGCATCGAGAGTGTTGAGTACCACTCTTACAACCCCTTCAATGATTCATATAAAAACAATGACGTCATCAATATCTGCATTAACCGTCAAGATTTGATGGTTTTACCGAGTCAGAGTCAACTTTTAGTTGAGGGAACTGTCAATAAGGATTGCACCTTTATAAATAACGCTATCGCATACCTATTTCAAGATATACGTTATGAGTTGAACGGTGTAGAGATTGATAGGTCAAAGAACTGCGGTATCACTAGCACGATGAAGGGTCTCGTTTCGTATACGAAAGGAAGCGATAATGCGTTGGAGAATGCTGGATGGAATGTCGGTACAATAAAGGAGATAACCGATGGTGATTTCAGTTTTACCATACCACTTTCACATTTACTAGGGTTCGCTGAGGACTACAAGAAAATTATTATGAATGCTAAACATGAATTGATTTTGAATCGCGCCAACACTAACATCAATTGCGCAACCATTACCGCCACACCCGCTGGTAAACACATCGATGTTAAAATTACTCGTATCGTATGGCGGATGCCCGTCATAAAAGTGTCTGATAAGGAAAAACTACGTTTGATGACGCATATTGAGAGCGGCATTCCCATTCCTATCGCTTTCCGAACATGGGACCTGTATGAATACCCATTGTTACCAACAGCGCAAAAGCACGTGTGGACCATTAAAACGGCTACACAGCTGGAAAAACCTCGCTTTGTTATCATCGGATTCCAGATTGCGCGCAAGAATGTAGAGGCGGAAAACATGAGCGAATTTGATCATTGCAATCTCACTGATTGTAGGGTGTATCTAAACTCTCAGTACTACCCGTACACCTCATTTGCGGCGGACTTTAAAAAGAGCTCCTTTCCACTGTTGTATGATGCGTACGCCAGCTTCCAGCAAGCATACTATGGAGACGCTAACAACCCACAGTTGAATCCCGTGCACTACAAAACTAAGGCACCTCTGGTTGTTATCAACACGTCGCGACAGTGCGATAGCTATGGCACGGGGCCGATTGACATTAAAGTTGAGATGGAGTTTAAGGAAAACGTGTCTGCCGCTACCACTGCATATTGTCTAATAATAAATGACTCACTGTTTGAATATAGCGCTCTCAACGGGACTGTACGAAAAGTAATTCAATAATAAAATACTATGTGTCAGCATTAAACTTGTTTTATTTAACAATCATCGCTTATTCTATAATGACCCCACGCTAAAGTATTAATCTTATCGCTAAGTACATATCTCTTATCATCCCTACCGCAAAGCGTCTTTTTTCTTTTAATTTGCGTGTATACATCATGCTTATTACTAATAAAATTATACATATTATCATAAAAAGTAACACTTAAATCTAGACATTGTTGATCCCACGATGTTTACTTAATTGAATTCTAATTAACCTGCTTACATCTTTAATCCAACAATAATGACCCTTATTATTCATGTCTTCAAAAAATAATAAATTTACATGGCGGGTTGTATTGTTTTCACTATTGCCTTTACGTTTCGAAACGTATAAAGGAACTATTTGTTCAACATCGGACACTTGTTAATATTAACATCGAGGAACTCGATTCGCTCGAGCGCCCACCCGCTGTCTCGTTCTAGAAAGTCTTCACTCTTCTTAAGAATAGCTGATGTGACGTTTTTGAAATACTCCGAAAAATTAAAATCTCCATCACACAGGTACACATTTTTAGTGTTGAAAGACTTTAGATCGCGCGTCACTTCACCTTCACTAGTAATTTTAAAATAGGTGCAGAATAATTCTATATTCACTTTTATACTACTATGTATTTCCACTTCCGTTTTCAAAATATTCTCCACACGTTTCCCAATTTTTAATAAATATTGTTGTGGGTCTATTATTTTTGATGTCCCATTAACACGATAAGTAATGAGCCGGCACTTGAACGCTGAATTTATAACGTAAACACTATAATCACAGTCTTTATCCTGAGTACATAATAATTTATGTTTTTTCGTTTTTGAATGAGCTATCAATCGGTTTGCCGGAATATCTTCACTGCAGTAGTTACAGCGGTAAGACATGATGACTACTAATCATTAAATTGATAATATTCCTCTTTTATACAATTAAACTTAAAAAAAAACAGGAAATCGAAATGGGGCGAGGACATTGTTGCGGTTTTAAGCCGCACGTGGGAATAAAAACATATTTCTAGATAAGCATATTAATTTATTTTAATGATTTTACAATTATTTAAATTTCATTATGATAACAGAAAGGTATTACATAAAAAATCAAAGGCGTAACACTTTATTTCGCTATCTACAACATCATCTTCTTTACACACATTCTCAATAATCTGGCGACCCTCATGCAAGTTTTTAGGTTGCCGCATCTTCAGATACTTCATGAAAAAGTTGATTCTATTCTCGAAGGTCACCTTTCTCTTTTTCAAATATTTAATTCTCGAATTGATGCACTCCATAACACGTTCAATATTACTCCATTCCAAACAATTTATAATCAAAGGATCTTCATAGTCAGAGAGAAGTATAAGCATACTTTGCATGGTAGGTTCCGGAGCCGTATGCACATGCAAACGATTGCAGGCGATTGTTAGCGGCATTACGTCTGATGGGTTGTGAAAAAAGTTTCTTATAAGCTCTGCTTTCTCCACAAACATTGTACTCCATTCTTCACAGGTGAGCTCATGTCTCCCATCAAAATTTATGTATGGATGCAATGTTATGTTTAATTCATCATTAAATTGCAGCTTCAGATAAACATAAATATTTTTAATTCGAATCGGGTAAACATACCCCTCAAGGTTATACACGTTCTTGCTCAACTCGAAACGCCAATCGATCGATGGTTTGTATGAAGCAATGCTTAAATTATCCATTTTCTTTATTTATTTATTGCGCCTTATTGAACACGTTTCACTTTAAAGCCGGTTGAAAAACAACTGCAACTGAAGTACTTAGTAGCGACCTATTTCCCTTCAACTCGGGCTACCGCCGCCGCCGCCGCAGCAGCCATCGACATCACCTACCGGCCCGAAATTTTACAAAGTTTTGCGCTTTTTGCCGTTGGTAAAACGTTATCACACATCCGCTCCCATACTATTCCCATACATTTCAATAACCACAAAACATTTTACCAACTGCAAATAAAAGTGAGCCAGAACATAAGCAGGTGCTACCATCTATCGAACTTGATGCGCTGATAACGCGCGCGGCAAAACAAAGTTATATTTTACAGTTAATAAAATCATATCCCCATACAAACCTCACACAATATCCATTCCCATAACTGCATTCACCCAGCAATATATTACCTACCGCCGCCGCAGCAGCCATCGACATCACCTACCGGCCCGACCCCGACCCGCTGGCGGCCCGCCCGGCCCGCCGTCATCGCCCACCAACTGTTAAACTCAACAACAACAATACGCCATCGGCGCGGACGTAGTCGCCGTCAACTCTTATACACACACCACCACCACCACCACCACCAACTATAACACCCAACACCGCCGCCCGAGGCGCCGTCGCCGCCGACTCCCAAGCCACTTCAATACCTAAAATATATTATTTTACGCTTATGGTATTCTTTTTGCTGTTGGTAATTCGTTATCTTACATCCGCTTCCATACTATGCCCATACATTTCATTTACCACAAACATTTTTACAACCGCAAATAAAATTGAGCCAGAACCCCCAATTCTACACTACTAGTACTTTTCGCGCTTTGTAAGCGTAAGGGTTTGCTTGTAAAAATATGTTTTTATTAAGAGTAAAAAAATAATAATTAAATAATAATGAAAATAAAGGGATCACTCACGTCTCAAAACGAGTTTAACTCGACATGTTTCGGGCTATTCCGTAGCCCTTCCTCTCGGAGTCGCACGTCACGGCGGCTAATTACCATATTATTACAAAACAGGTTAGGTATGTGGAGCATTAGGTAATGTAATACTTATTACTGAAAGAATTTTTAAAATCAAGCCTGAAGTTGAATTCACTAAACTTATTTCTATCCCACGGACAAAAAAACCAACAAAGTTTAGATATTTTCCTATACTACGGGAATTTCGAAAAATAATTTCTTTAGTAATGTCAAGTCTCTAGCACCAGTTGTTTAGGCTGCGTTGTCTGTCAGTCAGTCAGTCACGGTACTGTTTTATAAGTAGGTAAATAAATAAATAAATATCACGGGACAATTCACACCAATTGACCTAGCCTCAAACTAAGCAATGCTTGTGTTATGGGTACAAGGCAAACAACTTAAATAGGAAAACATCCAAGACTCGTGCACAAATATTAGTATTTTTCACATAATATCTGCCCCGACCGGTAATCCAAACCGGGACCTCAAGCTTCGTAGTCCGGTGCTCTAACCACTAGGCCACCCGGTCGTCTGATCTGAGGTATACTTAAGAAAACGGGATGTTTGTCTACCTCTATACACAGTAACATACCTCAAAGGATGTATGTATGTTTGTTCGTTTGTTTGTCCCTGTTATCATTAGTCAGACTATATCCAAACAAGCACTTAACACAAAAACTTTGTGTTTCCTTAAAGTTGTTCGTCATAAATATGGATGAACCGATAGCGTCCAAATATAGTACTACTAGCTGTTGCCCGCGACTCCGTCTGCAAAGAGTAGGCGTATGAAAAATAGCCTACGACCTATTCTCAGACCTACCAAATATAGTAGAGAAAAAAATTTATTAAATCGGCCAAGCCGTTTCGAAGGAGTTTGATAACAAACACCGTGACACGAGATTTTTATATATTAGAAGAAGATATATTTCATCCATCATCATCATTTCAGACGCAGGATGTCCACTGCTGGACATAGGCCTCCCTCATGCCGTCCAATCATTACGGTTGGAAGCGACTTGCATCCACCCTGAACCTGCGGCCTTCACCAAATCGTTCGTCCATCTCGTTGGTGGATGTCCCACGCTGCGCTTGCCAGTCCGTGGTCTCCATTCGAGAACTTTTGGGCCCCAACGGCCATCTGTTCTGCGTGCTATGGCCTGCCTATAGAAATTTCAGCTAATACATTTGGCTATGTCGCTGACTATACATACATTTTTTTTATTTAAATTTAGTAAAAAAGTACGAAGTAAATTTTCTCCTTACAAAAATACATGTCATTTACAAAAATTAAAAATAATGCGTGGAAAAATTTTAGTCCATGGAAATCGTACTTTAAAAGGGGCTTTTCTTGCATCAAATCGGGTAGTTCTGATTTTTTTTATATGTTGCCTGTAGTGAAGTGGTAATGACAAATCCAAGTTTTCGACCTCGAAAACCCTCCGGATCATTGTCAAATTTTTGAAAAACCAAGAAAACCATGTTTTTTTTCAGTTTTTGCCATTTTTTGCCACCAACGACCCTTGTAACAGTAAAAGTCACTATGAACACTTTTGAGTAGACTAAATTTGCAACTAAATAAAAGTAATTTGGTTACGTTAGACCAAATAGTTTCTAAAATACAGCTATTCAAATGTTAGCAAAATTTCCTAATAAATTTTTTTTTTTCAGTTTAGTGGTGTCTGTTCGTTATTTATAGCATCAAATAATCTAAGCATGTACCAACGAATTAAGACATTGACTCCTGCGCCTACTGCTGACTCTGATAGTGGTTAGAATAAGAAATCTAAAAATACTTGTTACTTGTGCCAAATGTTGATATTTTTTAATTTTTTTTTTATTTATTTATAGATCGCATTTCATTTTACAAACCCTTCTATCTATAATATAAAAAGTACCTGGGCGACCGAGCTTCGCTCGGGCTAAAACTCGGTACCAAGCCTTTTCCCAGAGATAAGACCAAGCTAGATCAATTTTTCATCCCCGAAAACCCCAACATACCAAATTTCATCGAAACCGTTGGAGCCGTTTCCGAGATTCTGATTATATTATATATACAAGAATTGCTCGTTTAAAGGTATTAGATGAATCGCTGAATGTGCATAACTTCCGATCGAGTGAACCAAATTGGATAATTCTTTTTTTATTGCGTTTGCTTTTGTCAGGAGAAGGTTCTTATGAAAGAAATTAAAAAAAAAATACAACGGGGGCGAAGCGGCGGGCATCAGCAGTATCTTTATATAATTCTACTGTACGTGTGTATGTCATTGAACTTCTCCTAAACCGCTGGACCGATTTGAATGATTTTTCTTGTATGCGTTGGGGTGGCGCCCTGGATGGTTTGATTCACAAATCAGCCCGGCAGATGGCGCTGCAGAACAACACTCTTTCGGGTCCGCTAGTATTATATATTTTGTTTACTCACCTCAGCAACTTGGAACAGCTGTATCTAAAGAACTATCAGGTCTTAATAGACCGTATTGGTCTCGTTTTGTTGCGAATTTTGTGTACTTTAATAACTTATATAGATTTATGACGTAAAATGGGTCCATAGTTGACCACACAGTGACGAAATCTTAAAAAACGTCTAAAATTATTTTTTTCTGAAAATTTTTGAACAACTGTATCTTACAAACTATTTGGTTTATCGCCTTCTCACTTTAACCTACTTTGTTGAAAATTTAGTCGTCTTTAAAGTGTACATAGTGACTTTTACCGTAAAATAGGTCACTGTTGGTAAAAATTGGCAGAAACTGAAAAAAGACGCAAAATTTAATGGTTTTTCAAAAAATTAACAATGTTCCGGAGGGTTTCCGAGGTCGAAAACTTGGATTTGCCATAACCACTTTATCACATAGAACATATAAAAAAATCAGAAATACCCGATTTGATGCAAGACAAAAGTACCATTTCTATATGCTATTTAAAGTAAGCAATTATTTTAAATGACGAAATTTTGGTATTAACTTACTAAGAATCATTCGCTCTATTGATTTTGATGATAAAAAAACCGGCCAAGGCGAGTCGGACTCGCCCACGAAGGGTTACGTACCATTATCTAAAAAAAATTGCAGTTTACGATTTATGACGTACCCTACATGTATTTGTAGTGTACCTACGCACACGTATAGGGTTTGATGAAAAAAAAAAATTTTTGAGTTTCAGTTCTAAGTATGGGGAACCCCCAAAATTTATTGTTTTTTTTTCTATTTTTGTGTGAAAATCTTAATGCGGTTCACAGAATACATCTACTTACCAAGTTTCAACAGCATAGTTCTTATAGTTTCGGAAAAAGTGGCTGTGACATACGGACGGACAGACAGACAGACAGACCGACAGACAGACATGACGAATCCATAAGGGTTCCGTTTTTTGCCATTTGGCTACGGAACCCTAAAAAAGACGAAACTGACTCAAAAAAGAAACTTTTTTTCTTTACGAAAATGAATAGTGCTCGTGATTCCGAGTACAAAAACACCAAAATTTCCGCATAACAAAAAGTAATTTGCGCCGTTTAAAATGAAAATGCCTCTTAACCTTTTTAGAAATAAAACCTCAAAATTATTCTCAGCGAAACATTTTCCTAATATCATCATCAGTAATGACTTACTGTATCCCTGCCTGGGGTGGAGCTTCAAAGTCTAAATTTCTAGAGTTGGAGAGGGGGCAGAGGTGCTTACTTAAAACTATGTTTTTTAAGCCTTATAGGTATCCCACCACTGATCTTTACAAAGAGTGTAATCTATTAAGTATGCGTAAACTGTATATTACATCTATGATTCTTAAATTACACAAAACGCTACCTTTCAAACCACCAGATCAAGTAAGAAGAAGGGCAGCAAAGGTGGCTCCTGAGCCCCCTAACAAATCGGTTTTTGCAAGGACTGCAAACTTATATAATAAAATATAATTGATGTGCAGTCTGCATACTTATATAATAAAATAAACAATGTAATTCACATCTACAGCTTGCGATATGATGAATGTAAGGAGTTACTCCACGCTTGGTTAAGAAAAATGGACTAGGGTAAGCGTACCAGTGAATGAACAGTACCCAGTGAATGAACAAAACGATAATTTTTTGAAATAATAAGAATTTGGTACGTTTCTACCACGCCTCGTATTTTTTTTCGACTAGCACCTTTACTTGTCAGGTTCTGGTAAATTTGCTTCGACTCCTAAGCAACAGTTTTGAAATGGCGACGATGAAAAGTGGACGTACATATGTTGTACATTTTTTCTATGGAGCAGTATTAAGGAAGAACGAAAGCTACTATACTTCTGATGTGTTACTGCATTTGTCCCCGCCATCTATCATTCATTGGGTATGGTTTTTTAAGCTTTAAAGACCTGTTAGTGCTATTCATACATAGTTTAATGTAATTTATTTACAAACAATACCTTTTAATCCAGTGTTTTTTTACTGGAACCCAAAATCACCTAAATCCAGTGAATGAACGGGGGTGTTCATTCACTGGGACTGCAGGATTTTCTATTTGTGCAATATCTTTCCTTCTAGTCGTCATATTAAGATTTCGTTTTCAGTGACATTGATCCAAATACATTATCTACCGAAAGGCCAGTATTGGAACAAACGTAAAATATAGGTTCATTAACTGGTTCAAGTTTTCCAGTGAATGAACTATGTCACTTATAGCTAGTTCATTTACTGGTTTCCAAGATCAAGTGAATGAACAATACTCTTATTTTTGTATTTTAATTGTTTTAGAACATGGAATCGACCAAATAAGTATATTGAATGTATTTGTGTTAACATAACTTCGCTTTTGTATATTTATAGTATAACAAAACATCATATTCAAAGTTGTTCATTCACTGGTTTCATTTGTTCATTCACTAGAATTTTGCGTTCATTCACTGGTGATTTTCCATTTTTTCACTTAAATAGTGATATATCTTCAAACTGTGCAATAATACTGTTGAATAATGATGATGTTAGCCAACTAGAGTAGTTGGTTGTGCTATACAAAAAGTAATATTTTAAATAAACTGTGCCCAACTGCCTAAAATTAATTTTCAAAGTCGAAAATTTCCTTAAGTGTTCATTCACTGGTACACTTACCCTATACAGAAACTGAGGAACTGCTGCTTTGAGGCGCTTAGAAATATAGGTTATTGCAACAAATTAATTTGTTGTTATTGTTCAATGTAAATGTAGTTTTAAGTAGTAGGTTCGGTTCCCTAGCTTGGGTATCCACTTTTCCATACTATCAGCATGCTTTCATCAGCGTGCCTGCTTGTGTTGGGGATTTGACTGTACCTATTAATAGTTAAATCTAATAATTAAGTGTACACTTAGCTAAATATCTATTTTCACTCACCATACTAAGACTCAAACACACATGCACACACACACACACACTCACACAGTCACACACATACATACACACACACACACTTGCATGCATGCACACACATTCGCACGCTTGCATGCACTCACACGTACGCGCGCAGGGCGCGCTACACGCCATACCGCTGGAATAAACTTAGGTTAAGTTAGTATATTACACTTGAATAAACTACTATTTTTAGATTAGTGGTATATTACATGTACTTTTTTTGGAAGAGCGAGACCTCCCAACACAGGTACTTATATACCTACTGGGACGCCTCAACCTTTGCCTCGTTTTGTAACCACTGTTTTTGGAAAAATAAATTATTGTTTATTGTTTATTTGTTTCCTGAAAGATAAATGACGTCAAAATATGTCGTAAAACCTTTTGACCTTGACCAGAGACTATTACCAAATTCTAAAAAATAAAGTCTGATTATTCCGCGTTGTCACGTTAAGATGCTTAATATATTCGTAAAAAAAATAGTTTTGACAGCAACCCTGGCGGTTGACATACAATATCATCGCACGCAAATATTTAACAATTCCACATTATTTATAAAATACTGCTCGTTTCGTTGTCTTTGTCGCGTCTTTGCTATTGCTCATTTCGCACATGCCATAAATAAAATTAAAAAAAATAATAACATGTTAACGTGTTGCTCATAGTTAGGTACTTCAAATTTGGAATCGAAACAAATTTAAAAAACGAACCTGTAAAACAAACGAAGATCGTTTCATTGGTTTTCGTCTTCGTATTTGTGTCGAGTTTTAAAATTGGAACCGTTGTATAATTTTTTTAATTAGACGTTGGAATTAGTGAAAATGGGACTGTGTTTCTTTAAAGTTGGATTCTTAGCTGTGATATTTCTGGTGTCAGTTTCGGCGGCAAATTATGATGCGGCTGCTGAGGGCTATCCTGTGGGGTACCTGACTCACTGTAAGTAGAATTTATGTATTTGTATTTTAATGGACTAATGGTACACGGAAAGAACATGTGTAGGCATCTTTTTTGAAAAATGAGATTTTAATCTCAATATGTAGAGCTCGCAAAGTATAATAATTTACCATTGGATTAAATATGGATATCTGAAAATAATAATTATATACACGATGATTTTTAAACGGTGATCAGGAGTTGAAAAATATGAATCCCTAACTGAAATAGAATATATGTCATGCAATTAAGTCTCTTTTTAATCAAAAAATAAACGTTCTTGTGAAAATTTCCCCCATCCACCGAATGCATGGTCGTCCTAAATTTGATGAAGTTAAGGTGGTGGTGTGGTGGAGTTAAGGTGGTCTAGGCGCGAAATTCAAACTTTTTACAGTTTTTAATTTATTGTGGGTGAACGGTGTAACTGTTTAACTTCATATGGTATTTGCGCTTGTAAAACAGTGTTCTTTATATTATTGTGTAAAGTTTTTTAAGAATAAAACTATTAGCTTGAAATAAAAGTTGTCAAAACGTTGAAAGTCCGAATTTCTATGTTTGACAACATTTATATCAAGCTAACAGTTTTATTCTTAAAAAGCTTTACACAATAATATTTAATACACTGTTTTACAACCGCAAATACCATATGAAGTTAAACAGTTACACCGTTTACCCACAATAAATTAAAACCTGTAAAAATTTTGAATTTCGCGCCTAGAGCGTGCCGTTCCACCTAGGTGGAACGCCACGTTAGCTCATTGTAAAAGTCCCGTTAGATGGCGCTGTAATCAAAATGCCGAATTTTTCATAGTTTTTTGTAGTTATTAGAAATTAGAATACCTACTAATGGTTGATATTATTATTTGCGAGTACAGTACAGTACAGTTTGCTTAAGAAATTGACTTGTCAAAGACGTTTTAGGCTCATAGACTAAACCATGTGTAGGGTGACAATGATTAATTAAGAATGTAGATGTTTTGTTTAACGTAATTGTGACTTAAACGTAATCCCCAGCGAATACTGATCTAGAAAAGCTGGTACCTGGTCACCGACAAAAAACGGAACCGTTTGTCCGTCCGTATGTCACAGCCACTTTTTTCCGAAACTATAAGAACTATGCTGTTGAATCTTGGTGAGTAGATGTATTCTGTGAACTGCAATAAGATTTTCACACAAAAAACTCGAATTTTTTTTTTCATCAAACCCATACGTGTGGGGTATCTATGGATAGGTCTTTAAAAATGATATTGAGGTTCCTGATATATTTTTTTTCTAAACTGAATAGTTTGCGCGAGAGACACTTTCAAAGTGGTAAAATTTTGTTTGTTTTTTTTATTTTTTTGTGTTTAGTTATTAAATGGGTCCCACTGAAAAACAGCGTTGCAGCTTGCCGCAACATTATGCGGAGTGGGGCCCAATTTATACTATTCGATGATTTTTTTAATTTGTATCTTTTCCTGTCAACTGTATTTCCTGTGTATCGAATATGTGTAAATAAACATCTCTCTCTCTCTCTCTCTCTCTCTCTCTCTCTCTCTTTCTCTCTCTCTAAAATGTGTGGCCCCCCCTGTCCTGTAACTTCTAAAATAGGAGAATGATAAAACTAAAAAAAATATATGATGTACAATTACCATGTAAACTTCCACCAAAAATGGGTTTGCAGATCTAGTTTGTCTGTCTGTCTATATAAGTAACCAATTTACAATGATCCCACACTGCGCACATTTTGCTTAGGAGCAGGGGTCTGTTAAGACTGGATGTTTATAGATACATATAAATTTGTACGGAACCCTCGGTGCGCGAGTCCGACTCACACTTAGCCGGTTTTTTTTTACTTTTGAAGGAATGGATACATACATAGTAATTGTTCGCGATGTCAAACTTTCAAACCGCTTTAACTCAAAAAGCCGCTTCCACTCGTGTGGTGCTTTGTGCGACTACGGTTGCTAATTTATTTATTTATTTCAATCAAATTTATTCCTTAAATCAATAATGACAATGTTTTAAATGTATAAATTATAGCCTACGACGTATTCTCAGACCTACCAAACAGACGAAAAATGTCATAAAAATCGGTCAAGCCGTTTCGATAACAAACACCGTGACACGAGCTTTTTATATATTAGAACTAGCTGACCCAGCAAACGTTGTTTTCCTATATAAATTATAGCCTTAAGATCTGAGAATAGGTCGTAAGTTACGACCCATTATCAGACCTATCAAATACAGGGCAAACAATTATTAAAATCGGCCAAGCCTTTTCGGAGGATTTCGATAACAAACACCGTGACACGAGATTTTTTTATATTAGACAAGCTGTTGTCCGCGACTCCGTCTGCGAAGAAAAGGGGCATTAAAATAGCCCACGACCTTCTCAGAACTACCAAGTATAGACAAAAAAGTTTCATAAAAATCGTTTCGGAGGGTGCGATTCGCACTTGGCCGGTTTACATTAAGGAAGACCAGTATACTACATACCTACTTCGTCAGTAAAATTAGACTTTAAAAAAATTGTAAAATTAATAATATACTTAACAGACTCCATAAAAAATTACGGGGGGGGGGCGAGGATGATGCCGTAGGATGCACCGTTTTCAAGATATTTGACAAAACACCGGTTCTCGACCGATCACCGAGGTTAAGTAACGTCGGACGCGGTCAGTATTTAGATGGGTGACCGCCTGGTTTCATTTTTGTGTTTTGAATGTTTTGTTATGACGTTGTCACGTTAAACTATCGTCCGTAAACCAACTTTACAGACAACTGATTTTAGGTAGGTACATTTTTTTCAATGATAAATAATATTTGGTATTTTTGACACATCGACGCTCGTCGTGACGACGTTTGGCGTCATTGCGCTGTAATATAACGTCATATTACTAGCGCTAAAATGGTTCTGACGCCTCGCGGTGAATAATTACTTCCAGCAAAAAAGCTGTTGACATTTATGCTAATTTTTGAAATTTGTATCTACGCGAAACTTACATATAGTGAGTGGGGGTAAGATGAAAAGCAGTGTAAGATGAAAAACTACTCGTAGCACCCAACTCACCTAATAAAAAAATAACATGTTCTAGAATTAGAATTACGGGGATATGGGGGTTAAAATCGCTCGCGTCTGTAGGTTTACCCTTGAAACCCTATACGTGACCCCTAGGCAGGGGGGTTTCACTCCGCAGTTTAGGTATGTTCGCCCGGCGTGCCTCCCGGCCAGGCGTATGGCAGTAGGTTGTCGCTCAGCATTCGGTTCGCACGCTAGCCGCGTCGCGCGTGATTATTTTTCTTTGATATTTGCAGCAAACAATGACTTCTGAACGATCTTATAATCCGTATAAAAGATACTGTTCCGTTTACTGAATTAATACACATTGTTATCTTTCTTGATTTAAATACCTAGGTACCTAAATATCGGCGAGTGGGAACCCTGTGCTCTTGGTTTCGGTTCAGCGGTGCCCAACGGAATATTAACGCTCGTATCACACGATAAGTTTTAATTTCGCGTGCAAGCAGTTAACGGTCGTAAGAGTAGGCACATTTTTATATCTAAAGTTGACTTTTGTTCGAGAGTGATCCTTCTAAGAATAAGAATAAGAATAAGAATAAGAAATCTTTATTTCGCATAAGTAACGGAACATGTTAAAAAGAAAAAAATAAAAACAATAATTGAAAATAGAGATAAACTACTTATACGAAAAAGGAGTCCACTCAGCACTCGTCGGGTCACTAAGGGTGGCTCGACGCTGATATTATGTGGATCCTGGTTAGCATCCGATACAGAGCCGCACGGCACACATGCTCCCACAAACTCTCCCAATATGATTATAAATATAAATAAATATTCTGTCTCTCTTTATTTAACACAAATTCATAGATATACAATAAAGAATTTCACAAACATACATAAGTAACATAACACAAATTGCTCACACAGCACCCCACACAAAATTATTGTAGCCTGGCGAAATTGTGACTCAAACCGCAACACGGTAACTCCAACCAGCAACAGGGCACTCTCCACCCTCAGGTACAAGAAACTACACATCATAATCTGTACGTTAGTAGGTACTATTAGTTATTCTGTGCCATAGGTGGTGCTGAACGAGCGATACAACTCCGGTGGTAGGCTTCGGCCGCGGTTGGTGACCACCCTATAGGTTGAGCCAGGCCGCCAAGCGACTCGTCGTTTTCCGGCCTATTGTCTTGTCTATAGAGTCATTCTGGAGGAAGGGTCTTAACAGTTGTGCAGCGCACGCGTACCGGTTACAGTACCCCGTATTCGTTGCGCTGTTGCGATACGGTTTGCACTTCATGGGGGCGCGCGCAACACCGCGCTCAACTGCCTTCCTTCTGCTTACCTATTCCAAAGCCTATTCCCCTAAATCAAGTCTAGGATGAATAAGCATTTACTAGGCAAGCGTGCTCCATCGTAGGCCTCATCTTCGCTTTCCATCAGGCGTGATGTGGTCAAACGCAAGCCTAATTATAGGCTATATATACATATATATATAAAAATACACAAAACCTATGCAAGTCTTTATCGTCAGTTGTTCGTTAGCTTTAATGCTGTAGGAGCCAGTAGGCCCCCGTCACTTCCTTGTAGTTAGTTGTTGGAGGGCAAAGAAAGAACATACATTTGAGTTTCCGTAGTTTATTTAAAGTTATAGGTATAAAGTTACAATAAATAGGTACACAAAAAAATAGTACATTGTTGTAGAGGCTGGAAAGTAAGCAATAGATGGACGAGTTTGTTTGAGGGCCGACGCGTAGCGGAGGCCCTCGAAAGTACGAGTCCATCTATTGCATTTTTGGCCGAGACTAAACATTGTGCTTTTCACAAAAATCATCATCATCATAAACATCCATCCCGTCCATCCCGTCCATCCGTCTATCCCGTCCATCCCATCCATCCGTCCATCCGTCCATCTTTCCATCCGTCCATCCCGTCCATCTCGTCCATCCCGTCCAACCCATCCATCCCGTCCATCCCGTCCATCCCGTCCATCCGTCCATCCAGTCCGTCCGTCCGTCCGCCCGCCCGTCCTTCCATCCATCCATCCATCCTTTTGCACTACTGCAGCGCATACAGACAATATATAATGTTTTACTTTTAAGTTTGTACTGGCTTTTGTATTTTTGTTAATCTTGATTGTGTGTGCTTGCAGTACCAAATAAACGTCTTTATCTATCTATCTATCTATCACATGCAGCAGACGATTACTTTTGATTGGTCCAATAATGTCGTTTCAGCACGCCAGGAATGAAATTCATAAATTATCTTTCAAAAAGTCGTATCGTATAATGAAATACATATACTGCTGATACGTCCTGTTTTCGATTAGTGTAACATTGTTGTCGTGTTTGCGCGCCATAAATGAGTCACCTGTTAAATGTACATATACATATAGGCAGTTTTGAGTACTGGATTTAGGTTATCTATGGCCACATTTTCGAGCAGTGTCGTGAAAAAGAGATTTGTATTAGTTGCTTTATTTTCTGCGCAAGATTTTTGTACGACAAAATTGGCCCGAGCCCGCGTTGCATGAATGATCGAATATAATCTAAGTAATTTTTGGTATTTAGGCTCATTGTGATTAATGTACGTAATTTGAAGCATTTTTTAAACCGGCCTTGTTTTAAGCATTTTTTAAATAAATTGTTAACATGCGGGTGATTAAATTTAGACCTCGCAAGTTTTTGATTAAACACATACTGTGTCAGATATAACAAAGGATTCCGTACTTAGTCGATAAGGTTAGAATGACCTACTATTTTTGAAGACCTCTAATAATGATGTATCACATACTGCCGCGCGATTTGGTGGCATGGAGTAACACATCCCATTTTTAAATAAGTAAATAATTAAATTAAAATAAAAAATATTTAAGGGTGCTCCCATACAACAAACGTGATTTTTTTGCCGTTTTTATAGGTAATGGTACGGAACCCTTCGTACGCGAGTCCGACTCGCACTTGGCCGGTTTTTTTCGGCTATTTTGACAGATTTTAGTAATGGTTAACCAGGGTTTGGAGTTGCCTACCACGGTATGACGAAAATCAACCATGGAGTCGACATTGACATTAAAAAATATTCTTAATTATACTCATACTGAACCATTTATTTTATCCAGAATTTAATTAGATACATGTCAAATAAAAATGGTTGCTGTCACCACGGCGTTAATTACCTATATTAGGATTAATGATAAGGCGTAACATCTGCCTAGAGAAATATTTCTCTATTGTAGCTTAAGTCGTTGTAGACACATTTGGTCAGATGGCCTAGTGGTTAGAAAACCTGACTACGAAGCTTGAGGTCCCGGGTTCGATTCCCGTGTCGGGGCAGATATTTGTATGAAAAATACGAATGTTTGTTCTCGGGTCTTGGGTGTTTAATATGTGTATATAAGTATGTATTTATCTATATAAGTATGTATTTATCTATATAAGTATGTTTATCCGTTGTCTAGTACCCATAGTACAAGCTTTGCTTAGTTTGGGACTAGGTCAATTGGTGTGAATTGTCCCATGATATTTATTTAATATTTAAGAAAGAAAGAAATAAATAAATTGTATTTGCCCAGAATACGTAAGTACCCACAGATCTTAAAATGCTATTATTTAGAAGCAGTATTAAGTCGACGAGTCAACATGCAAATTAATCACACAATAAAATTAATAAGTACCTATGTCTTCACTATATTATTGCAAGATTAAATTACAGAATGTATGTCAAATTAAAAAGAAAATAAAATAAAATAAGAAAACTATGTCAAAGAAAACGTCGTGGTGTTGAGGTGGTATAACATTCTGTAGTAGATAAGTATAATATGTATATCTACTTAAGCACTATATTGTTCGTTGCTATAATGTGTTGAACAGTAGTATAAACTATCCTTTGTCGAGTACACACGTCTTTTATCTTATCAACTCCCGTCGCACACCTCAGTGTAATATAAGTTAGATAAGTCATTGCAAATAAGACAAATTTCGTTAATTTCACACAACAGTTAACACAGAATTATAAATGGGCTAAAAGACTAGATTAGATTAGATTAGATTTATTTATTTCATAATAAAAATTACAATATAAATTTGCATTGATGTCAAAATTACAAGAATTTATACCATGATCGTCAAAATAATGTAAAATAAAAATACTTAATTATAGTGCACAAAATTTCTGAAAATAAATGTTCTCCCAATAAGGATCGTCAGTATACAAAAAGAGAAAAGAAAAACACTGTAAATATAACTATCACTATGTCAATATCATACATTAAAAAATAAAATATCTCCCAATAAGGATTGTCATTTCACAATTTAAAAATAATAAATATGAGTATTCGATACCATTACTACGACTATCTAAAATAAACTTAATACTAATTTCTTAATACTTATTTATTTAAAAACAATATTTATGCAACCAAGATGTCAACTCCTTCTAAAATTCTTAACTCTGCAAAATTTTAATTTCGTCCTGTACCTAGATTATTAAAAAGCAAAATTGACATATTGAACGCATTTCTCCTGTACATATCCGTGTGACAAGGTGGCTGATGTAGAAGATTCCTGTATTGCGCTTTCTGATGTCTTACAGAGACATCTGCTCGTCTTTCGAAAAAATGTGAGTGTGATTTAGTAATTAGACAAGCCTTTAAAAATAATGAACCATCCGTTCTACGATATCCATCATAGAACATGTAGCTACAGGAACAAGATTTTCGAAATCTTGACACGAATAAATGTCGTAAATATTGTCAATTCCAAGATTAAATTTGTTGGTAGTTTTTCCACAGCTTCAGGAATAAATCGGGTTATATCGCACACATAATATAGTATGTCTAGGTATCTAAGTCAAAACAGTTAGGTACAGCTATGTGTTTGTTATTTAATAGAATTTTTACTTATTTATAATTTTAATGTATTGTTACTTAGGAAGTTCATTTAGAACGATGAGTAACAATACAATAAAATTTTAATGTCGATTTCGACTCCATGGTTTGCTTTCGTCTTACCGTGCAGCGAAAACTCCGAACCCTGATATAGTATAAATCTTCCCAGGTGAATTTTTCGCTTCGAGCCATTACATTAAATTTGAACCTTAATACTATGACGATACCGTTTGTTTTGAAAGATAAGGGCTCGAAGCGAAAAATTCACCTGGGAAGATTTATACTATAATAAACCATACGGCGATACTGTCGTGGTCAAGTCAAACGAACTTGTCCGGTTTTAATGTTACGTAAATCAATAGGCAATATAGATTCCAATAAGGTATAGGTAACGCCATTAGAGTTGAGGTCACGCACACAACAACACGTCACGTAATGACAGCGGGATTTTGACATTTATTCTTACCGATAGCAAGTTCAACAGACTCAACATAGAATTACAAGATTGACTAAAAACTTCTTCAACCTATTTCTTTTAAGAATAATTAAGGAAAGTACATGTAGTTCAAACAAAACAGAAAATAAAATATTTTGATCTATTTTATAAAATCAGATAAGCATAGTTTTCGCTATTTATTAAAAAACTATTTTTTCTTGCGAGTATTTCTTATCTATCAGTTTCAAATTGTTTTATTTCAAAAATAGGTTATATGAAAAAAGACAAATTATAATATGCATAGTATTGCATAAGTATTTCATCATAAGATCATATTGCTCACATTTCCATTCACTCAGTCATTTCATTCATTCACTATCTTTTTTGCAATCAGTACTTTATGTAGCTGTGTGTGTAATCATTCGCCTAAACTCTCGTGGCATTACCTATAATAATGTATGTAAATATTATAGCCGCTTGAAAATCGAGTTTTTAGAATTTATTATTCGAGCCTTGGACCCGGGTATGTCCTAAAACTGCGGCCAGTAATACCGGAGGACGGGCAGCAGCGTCCCTAATATGTACGGTTTTTCCACTGCGGTCGCCAACCCGCCTGCCAAGCGTGGCGACTACGGCAAATACCCCCCTATGGCTGAGTCCAAACGAAAACGGCCCCTAGTCTCCGGTAGCCCCGCTGTTCCAGGCTACGGTAGCGGCCTGGGTAGCGGCGGGGCAAGGGGTGCTAAGAATCCCCGGAAGCGATCCGGCTACCATCACCAACGATCCCTGGCCCTGGCAACGTATAACTGCCGTACGCTGCGGACGGATGATAGGTTAATGGAACTGGAGGAGGAATTGAGTAGGTTACGATGGGGTATAGTAGGGTTATCAGAAGTCCGAAGAGAGGGGGAGGATACGATAATCCTGAACTCTGGTAACATGCTCTATTTCCGGGAGGGCGACCAACAGTCCCAGGGCGGTGTCGGGTTTATCGTCCACAAGTCCCTTGTAAACAACGTCGTGGAGATCGTGAGTGTGTCGACCAGGGTAGCGTACCTTGTACTAAGATTGACCAAACGGTATTCGTTGAAGGTCGTACAAGTTTACGCTCCGACTTCGGCACACTCCGACGAAGAGGTGGAAACTATGTATGAGGATATCTCCAGAGCCATGCATAGCTCCGGAACTCACTTCACGGTTGTTATGGGGGACTTCAACGCAAAACTGGGTAAACGGGATGGTGAAGAGCTGCGAATGGGGCAATTTGGAGTAGGGCGTAGGAATCACCGAGGCCACCTACTGGCCGGCTTTATGGAGAAGGAGGGACTCTATATGATGAACTCCTTCTTCAAGAAGCGAGAGCACGGGAAGTGGACTTGGATGAGCCCTGACGGTGTAACGAGGAATGAGATAGACTTTATTATGTCGACGAGGAAGCAAATATTCAATGATGTCTCCGTGATCAGTGCGGTTAAAACCGGGAGTGATCACCGTATGGTACGAGGCACATTGAATATTCGGTTCAAGCTTGAAAGATCGCGACTGATAAAGTCTACGCTCCGCCCGGCACCAGCCCAGCTACAAAACCTCGAAACGTTCCAGCTTGAACTTCAAAACCGTTTCGAATGCCTAGGAAGCGACATGGATGACTACAATGACGGGTTTGTGGAAGCTGTCCATACGGTTGGGTCAAAGTTCTTTAAGACTCACCGTACAAATAGAACCAAAAAAATCACACCTTCTACTCTAAAGCTCATGGAAGATCGACGTAAGATGATCCTACAGACATCTGGTGACGCTTGCCAATACCGGCGGCTTAACAGACAGATCTCAAAGTCTCTGAGGCGCGATATACGCCAGTTTAATACTAATAGTATTGAAGTGGCGATAGAGCGCAACAGAGGCTCTAAAGTTTTTGCCAAGAATCTGTCTGTTGGGCAAAGCCAATTGGCAAAGTTAAAGACCGATGAAGGTAGGATCGTGACCTCTAAACCGGAGCTATTGTTAGAGGTTGAGAAGTTCTATGGACAGCTGTACACATCAACGAAGAAACCCGTCATGGATCTAGCTGAAGACCCGAGAGCTAGATTAACCCGGCACTATACCGAAGACATCCCGGACGTCAGCCTGTACGAGATTAGTACGGCTCTCAAACAACTAAAGAATGGCAAGGCCCCTGGTGATGACGGAATAACAGCCGAACTTCTGAAGGCGGGCGGAAAACCGATCCTCAAAGCCCTTCAGAAACTATTTGATACCGCCATCCGTGAAGGGAAAACACCAAAAGCATGGAACAGAAGTGTAGTGGTGCTGTTCTTCAAAAAAGGCGATAATACCTTATTGAAGAATTATAGACCCATTTCACTTCTGAGCCATGTTTACAAGCTGTTTTCGAGAGTCATTACGAATCGTCTCGCGCGCAGGTTAGACGACTTCCAGCCTCCCGAACAAGCCGGGTTTCGAAAAGGCTTTAGCACCGTGGACCACATACATGCGTTGCGGCAGGTTATACAGAAAACCGAGGAGTATAACCGCCCCCTTTGCCTGGCATTTGTGGACTACGAGAAGGCCTTCGATTCGATCGAGACTTGGGCTGTACTGCAGTCTCTCCAACGGTGCCAAGTAGACTACCGGTACATCGAAGTGTTGAAGTGTCTGTATAATAACGCCACAATGTCCGTCCAACTTCAGGATCAGATGTCGAAGCCCATTCTATTGCAGCGGGGAGTCAGACAAGGAGATGTAATCTCTCCGAAACTGTTCACCGCTGCACTAGAGGATGCGTTCAAGACTCTGAACTGGGAAGGGCGTGGCATCAATGTAAATGGCGAATACTTCACTCACCTTCGATTTGCCGACGACGTGGTGCTTATGGCTGAGACCTTGGAGGACCTCAGTGCGATGCTCGCTGACCTCGGAAGAGTCTCCGAGAGAGTTGGTCTTAAATTGAACATGGACAAGACGAAGGTCATGTCGAACGCCCATGTTGTACCAACTCCCGTCGTAATCGGAGATACTTTGCTCGAAGTTGTTGACGACTATATCTATCTGGGACATACAATCCAATTGGGTAGGTGCAACTTCGAGAAAGAGGTCAATCGACGAATTAGACTCGGATGGGCAGCGTTCGGGAAGCTCCGCAATATCTTGTCATCCGATATACCGCAGTGTCTCAAGTCAAAAGTCTTTGACCAGTGTGTGTTGCCAGTGATGACTTATGGTACTGAGACGTGGCCGCTAACGATGGGTCTTATAAGGAAGCTCAAGGTCACTCAGAGGGCGATGGAGAGGGCTATGCTTGGAGTTTCTCTGCGGGATCGCATTAGAAATGATGAAATCCGCGCGAGAACTAAAGTCACGGACATAGCTCGAAGAATCGCTAGACTTAAGTGGCAGTGGGCAGGGCACATCGCCCGTAGAACTGACGGCCGATGGGGCCGAAAGGTTCTCGAGTGGCGTCCGCGGACCGGAAGACGCAGTGTAGGTAGGCCTCCAACAAGATGGAGCGACGACCTGGTGAAGGTAGCGGGAACGCATTGGATGCGGATGGCGCAGGGCCGATCTGTTTGGCGAGCCTTGGGGGAGGCCTATGTTCAGCAGTGGACGTCTTTCGGCTGAAATGATGAAAATGATGATTCGAGCCTTTCCGATCTTTTTTTTAGGTTCATTTTAACCGTCAAATTAATCCGTGAGTTAAGAGCTGGTTTTCGTAGCCATATAAAATCCGTCCGGCGGGGTAAGAGCTAAAAGCTAAAGCTTTTGGAATCGAGTCATGAACGAACGTTTAACTCGTTCGTGGTGTTGGTTCCGACGAAGGACTGGGGAGCCTTGACGATGGAGCAGTTTTGGCCTAAAGGAGTAGTGTTCCGGCGTTTCCGTGGGCGACCCCGGGTCTCCGGTGCTACTGACGCGACACCGGCTCTGCGGGTGTCCTGAGTGTTTGATGTGTGATGTTTAGTTTTATGTAGTTTTAAGTTTTAAATTTGATTATGTATGTTACTCTGTAAGGTATTTATCTATGGGCCTATGCAGCCTGAATTAAATGTTTATTATTATTAAAAGCCATAAGATAAGCTAATTAATCATCTATTGCAAAACGAGCATAAGTGATTTCTTACATATATTAAAAGCTAACGTAAACGTTTGCATTAGGGTTCAATATCAAATGGCATGACTAAAATTGCAATTACGACTTCACACCTTTTGAAATAAAAATGCCATTGTAACAAGCTCTTTCTCCCCCGGACCATAGGCCTTTTTGGTTTTACTAAATGTAGGTAAGTATAAAATTATTATTATTATTTTTTTTATTAAATGGCGTCTGTCCAATTGGACAATTTTGCCAGCGTCAAGGTTGAGAGCTACAAAGGTATAAAATAATGAGAGATCTCTGTAAGGAGCGTTTTCGCAGTCTAGGGCATTCCTAATTTTTTACAGCCCCCTTTCAAGAAAAATAATTCCAACGCCGCCCTTTTTGTAATAGTTAATAATACCCATTTTGTATGTCTGCCTATTTTTCATTGATAATCACAGATTAAAAGTTATTTGGACCCACTACCACCCCACGAAATGCTACAGCGCCTACTAAGTAGGGGGTGGATCGGAAAGTTGATAATCCTTTGGCTCGCACTGACGCTATAATCATCTAGTCTTGTACTTAATGCGACAATGTTCTATAGTTGCCTATGAATCAAATTGGTTGACAGTACACCTAAAATTTATACCTAGTACAGCTGAAAACATTATGCGTCAGATTAACTAAGGAAATTAACCGTATCCCTGCCTGTAACATTAATTAATCTTCAGAGTCAGAATTAACTCTCCTCGAGGCAACGCGAAATCAAATTTCACATTTTCTCAATTCATTCGAAAAGTTCAAAAATGAGTAGAGCTAAAAAAAATTTGCTCCATTCATTTTGAGGCAACCTGACTGTAAACATGAAGAGCCTCCGGCAGTCGGGTTTCATCATGTCTGTCTGTCCGTCCGTCTGTCCGTTCGTCCGTCCGTCCGTGGCTTAGCGTAGAGACTATTAGTGCTAGAAAGCTGTAATTTTGCATGGATATATTTAAAAATTTCCCCGACAAAGTGATGAAATGAAATGTAGAATAAACATTTTTTTAGGGTACCAACCATAGACGTAAAGTCCCACCCCCTCTAAAAGCTAAACTGTTGATATAACAATTTTGAAAAACCCGCACCTTTCCCGGCCCCCTTTGGCGTCATACCCCCCAGCCCCTGTAACGTGCAGGCAAAGACGCATTTAAACGGTTTACCTATATACGCAAACACTTCCAGGATGTCTTGCCGCTGCCCCGAATGTGCCTGAGTAGGGAGGCCCTCTCTTGCGGATGATGTGTTACCCATTAAGGGGGTACCGTGTTTTGGCGCATTTATTGCATTCATTTAAACTCGTGCTGTATCATTACTAGCAATGCTATAGTCCTGAAATTCATAAGTAAGATATTTGAGGATTCACTCTAGCGACCAGTTTTTTTCGAAACACGATTACTTGTAGTTCGCTCGATAGAAAAAAAACGGAAGGTCATGACTTTTTGAATGTTAATAAAACAAGATGTTTACTAGGGCGTAGTTTTGCTACATTTTTAAAATATGTATTTGTTTTAGTAATATGATGAAAATACCCAAAAACACGCGCAGTCCAACCAACCTATCTTGAGCCATCGTGCGGCCCCACGCCCGAAATCACCCACCCAAAATCGATTAGCGCGAAAAACTCAGTACCCCCTTAAGGGTGCCTTTGCAACAGAGATGTGCTACGCTACGTTACTATGGATGTGCCTTATATCCACCAATCATGTTCATTGGTCCACATAGCATAGCACTGGTGGGAACGGGTTCAACTAAGCTATGATTTTTATATGGAAAGATGCGTGCCCTGGATGCGTGCTATGGATGCGTGCTACGGATGCTGCTATGGATGCGTGCTATGGATGCGTGCTATGGATGCGTGCCCTGGATGCGTGCTATGGATGCGTGCTACGGATGCGTGCTATGGATGCGTGCTATGGATGTCCGCGAGTCGTGTCGCAATGTCCCTCGCCGCAATGCCGATCCGCGCGCCCCTGTCGATACATCGCATAGCTCGAGCTGCGCATCTTCTTCGCACTGCTGCCTCGCGGCTGCTCATCTACATAGCGCATCATCCTCGCACAGCTACATAGCTTAGCATTGGTGGAAACGGTTACACAGTTTCAAATCTTCGCAGCATAGCTGCATAACACATCTGTGATGGAAAGGCACCCTTAACATAGGGATCAATGGAGCGGAGCGGCATTCACACGTTGTATTCTATAGTCTTACAAGTTACAAGCTCACGCGTCAAAATTTTTTTTTTAATTTTGTTTTAAAGATCAAGTGTCATAGAGGCTATAAATTTGATAGACATAATTATGTTGATATCACTGGCGTATGCAAATGATCATTGCTTTCGGATGGGTTGATTGGGAGCGATGTTAGGCAGTTGGTAGCATACTCGGCGCGTCTATACGCAATAGACGGTTCGAATCCCATCCAGCGCATCCAAATATTTATTCTTTTTTCAAAATCTTAGGCCTCGTGAAATTATATAATCCATATACTTATCGTGACATTGATAACCTTGTTATAATTGGAAAAACCGCAGTAGGCGTCAAAGTCAATTGCCCCAAACCGACCGAAGTAAGGTTAATACGGATCAGAACCGGTCTTCGTGAAACCTTGAAGAAGGCCTAATGTCCATCAATGATATGGTTAAATTCGTCATCAATAAGTCAGGGTTAGTGTCAAGTTCAGTCAAGTCAAAATTCTTTATTCAATTAGGCATCGATTGATGCTCCTATGAACGTCGAAGAATCTACCACCGGTTCGGAAAAACCCTGTTGAGAAGAATCCGGCAAGAAACTCAACAAGGTATTTTTTTCAAACAGATCTACATTGTTATTAGATTACATACATTTAAAGTATTTTCATCACTCAAGCTCTGAAAGTAGGTTGCATTCAACTTGAAATCCGGATTGTAAATTCGATTTACATACTTAGGGACTTTTTTTTTTTTGGAACTACTACAATCTGTTTCCCTCCTTGGGACATTCAGCAGTATGTTGGTTGGTGCTAATGCTGGCGTGCTCAGTATGTGACCTGTGTCACATCCTCATCATCTAGACAGTAGACATGACTACAGCAGCATAGGAAAAATTTGCGTAAACTCCTGACCAGTGATGGTGTAGGGGTAAGCACGCGGCATGGAATGCCGAGGACCTGGGTTCGATTCCCAGCATTGGTCTGTTTTCTGGGGTTTTTTCTGTGCATCTATGTTTCAGTTTGTATTTAGTATGAAATATATGAATTACCGGTCGCAAGTTAAACAGTGTTGGGCCTTTCCTGAATTTAGCCCCTGGTGGAAAATGGTTCAACTATTGTGATTAAATTTAAATGTATAGTTTCCATACAGAAAGTCTTTTTCATATAAAATTAAATATAAAACGTATAAATATCTCAAATGTTGGAAATGTTTTTGGCTAACAGCAACACTTTTGTTTACTATTTTTCCGTGAGAGTAAAAATAGAATTATATATATAATATTATCCCGGGAATTGCGAAGTTCATATAGTTCCACGGATGCAGACGAATTAACGGGCAAGAGCTGCCAACAGCCAGCTTTACTTAGTTCTGATACTTTAGATAAACCAGTTTGCATTTAACTACGGCGTGTTCCAGTTGTCTCTATTCACGTTCTAACCGTGCAAGAGCTGTTTGAGACTAAACGAAATCAAAAGGGCAACCTTGCCACCTTAATGGCAAAAACGAGAATACTATAACGCATTACGCATGCAAATTACAAGTAGAGTTGTATAAAACGGTCTTCGCGAACTATTAACTTTTCGTTCAGTTTCTGCCATTAAAGGTATCGCACAAGTCGATTTAAAAAAATTGGCATTAAATATTATGTTTCTGGCAGGTTAGAAAATTAAAAAAAAATCCGTAACAAAAGCTCGCTCACTCTTAAGGCGGTCAAATTTTGAAATTGGAATGTGTTAATTTTTTTTTCTCAAATTGGACTTTGGAATTAGTGAAAATGGGACTGTGTTTTATTAAAGTGGGTTTCTTGATTGTGCTTTCCTTGGCGTCAGTTTCGGCTGTTTACTACGACAAAGTTGCTGAAGGATATCCCACGGGATTCCTATCCAGCTGTAAGTTAACCAGTTTTTAGATAAAATAATTGTATTCTTAACTATACCTATGTTTAGCGTTGCTTGTAATTTGTAATTTCAAAAACCAAGAGCTAAAGTGCCGACAAACTGCTCTGTAGTTTGGCACATTTAATGTAAATTGTACCTAAATGTAACACTAAACAGAAATAAATGATTCTATTCTATTCTATTCTTTACTGAATTGTTATAGGTTTATACACGGAATAAAATTTAAGTCATTCGACTGCAGGAAATGGGGGAAAAATCATTACAGTTTTTGAAACGAACAATTTTATGTAATTAAATTACTAGCTGTTGCCCGCGATTTTGTCTGTGAAGAAAATTAGCCTACGACCTTTTCTGAGACCTACCGAGCATAGAGAATTTTTTTTCATAAAAATCGGTCAAGCCGTATCGGAGGAGTTCGATAACAAACACCGTGACACGAGATTTTTATATATTAGAGATATCCCGGAGTTCGGTGTGCCTCTTGGCAAAGGCCTCCTCTAATGATTTCCATTGATCTCTGTCCTTTGCTACTCTTCGCCAGTTGCAACCTAGTTACTGTTAATTTCAGTTCGTTCTCCCATATATTGTGTTGTCGACCTCTGTTTCGCTTCATGTTTCTAGGGTACTACCTACATTCCGTTATTATTTTGCTCCATTTATCCTGAGGACTTCGTAACATATGACCAGTCCATCTCCACCTTCATTTGGTCTACCTTAGTGAGAATATCTGTGACCCCTGTTTTATCTCTTATGAATATAAAAAAATATCACGGGACAATTCACAACAATTGACCCAGTCCCAAAATAAGCTAAGCAAAGTTTGTGTTATGGGTACTAGGCAACGGATAAACATACTTATATAGATAGATACATATTTAAATACATATTAAAGACCCCAGAGCAAATATTAGTATTTTTAATACAAATATCTGCCCCGACACGGGAATCGAACCCGGGACCTCCAGCTTCGTAGTCAGGTTCTCTAACCACTAGGCCATCGGTCGTCATCGGTTGTAGGTTTCTGGTCGTCTAAATAAGTGAAGGGGGTACCGCGTTTTTCGCGCTAATCGATTTTGGGTGGGCGATTTCGGGCGTGGGGCCGCTTGGGGGAGGCACGATGGCTCAAGATAGGTTGATTGAACTGCGCGTGTTTTTGGGTATTTTCATCATATTAACAAATACATATTTTAAAAATGCAGCCAGATTACGCCCTAGAAAACATCTTGTTTTATTAACATTCAAAAAGTCATGACCTTCCGTGCAGTATTAAATAATAATAAAAAAATGAATAAATATTAGGGGACAATCTTACACAAATCGACCTAGTCCCAAACTAAGCAAAGCTTGTACTATGGGTACTAGACGACGATAAACATACTTATATAGATAAATACATACTTAAATACATAGAAAACATCCATAACTCAGGAACAAATATTCGTGCTCATCACACAAATAGATGCCCTTACCGGGATTTGAACCGGACCGGAGGAGGGATTTGGACCTCTTGCTTCGTAGGCAGGGTCACTACCAACTAGGCTAAAGCGGTCGTTACTATTATTCGTCGTTATTAGCGTCGTACTACGAGTTTAATTTATATTTTAGAGACAACTTTGGATTTTTTTTCTATCGAGCGAACTACAAGTAATCGTGTTTCGAAAAAGACTAGTCGCTAGAGTGAATCCTCAAATATCTTACTTAAGAATTTCAGGACTATAGCATTGCTAGTAATGATACTGCACGAGTTTAAATGAATGCAATAAATGCGCCAAAAACACGGTACCCCCAATATACGAGTGGCAAATTGCGATGGGGGTTTTTAAAATTTTTAATTTATATTTATTGAATCTTTTCTTTAATAATTATAAATAGAAAAGCTTGTGCGTGTGTGCGTGTATGTATGGATGTGTGTTTGTTATTTCTTCACGGTAAAACTGCTGGACGGATTTGGAAGAAATTTGGTATGTGAGTTGGGCATCCGGAACAATACTTACATTAGAAAGTCACTCTTTTTGGCTTAGTTTGGGAGATATTTAATATTTTGTGAAATATGTTTTTGAAAAATTCTACAGTGCAACACACCATGGTAGGCATAGGCTGCAAGGTCTCCCTTCTACAGCACGAGTTTAAATGAATGCAATAAATGCGCCAGAAACACGGTACCCCCTTATGTCTAAATGGGTTAGAATATGTTTCTGTGCCTGTCTTTTTTTTAACCCCAGCGTGCTTCTTTCCATGGTTCTTTGACAGCATTCTAACATATTCCTGTGTTGTTTAGAAAGTGCCCAGGTTTCGCATCCATAGGTGAGGCAGGGCAGGATACAGGTGTTAATTAAGACTCTAGTCTCAATTTTTCTGCTGAGATCCGTTGCTTTGATAATCTCTTTCAGTGACCAATGTCTTTTCCATCCATTTGCTAGTTTTAGTCGATATTTAATTAATCAATAGCACTGGTACAATTTTTGCTCCCGTCAATCCGGGGTATGAACATCGTACTTGAAACTAACTTCTGTTCAATAGGACGTTTTACATTGACCACAGTTAAATATTCAATTATTATTTATGAAAAAAAAAATTCTGTGTGTGTCAAGTAAATGTAGAAGTCAATCAAGTAAAAAACCGGTTGTCTCTAAAGTCGAGTTTAACGTGACAACGTCATAACAAAACATTCAAAAAACAAAAATGAAACGAGGCGGTCACCCATCGAAATACTGACCGCGCCCGACGTTGTTTAACCTCGGTGATCGGACGAGAACCGGTGTTGTGACAAATATCTTGAAAACGGTGTATCCTACGGCAAAATCAATGAAATTTTCATCCCCCTTTAATAACCCCGCACCCTCTCGGCAACCCCCGCACCCCTCCTCTATCTACATGTACGTTACATTGCGTCATCCTTTTTCGTGCGTGCAGCCGGCGTTCATCGATTTATTAGACGTTGCCACGTCAAAAAAATCAAAATGAAGGTCATCAATTTTATTAGCGAAAAACGAAATGCCAAGGTCTTTCAACCGGTTTAGAGGGCAAAAAAATCACCAACTATAATTTTTATCAGGAAAAGAAATGTAAGTATTATGTCGTGGACATAATCTAATACCTTTAAACGAGCAATTCTCGTATATACTTTATACTTATATTATAAAGAGGAAAGATTTGATTGTTTGTTTGTTTGTTTGTTTGCATTGAATAGGCTCTGAAACTACTGGACCAATTTCAAAAATTCTTTTTTCGTTAGAAAGCTACATTATCACTGAGTGACATAGGCTACTTTTTACTGCGCGAAAATACCTTTTCCTACAGGAAAATTAATTTATCGCGGGCGAAGCTGCGGACGGAAGGCTAGGTATACTTATATATATATAATCAGAATCTCAGTAACGGCTCCAACGATTTCGATGAAATTTGGTATGCGGGGGTTTTCCGGGATGAAAAATTGATCTAGCTTGGTCTTGTCTTTGGAAAAACGCTTGGTACCGAGTTTCAGCCCGAGTGGAGCTCGGTCGCCCAGGTACTATTATTTAACTGAATTGATTGCTTTATAAAGTGTCCTCACAAGCGCAAGATAAACTGGCGTAACATATTTTGGAAATATTTTGTTTTGAATTTTTTTCTGTTTTTTTTGTAGACTAGATTTTTTTATTATGAGAGGGAGGCAAACGAGCAATCGGGTCATCTGATAGGAAATGATCGCCGCCGCCCATAAATATGAACAACTCAAAGAGAGTCACTAAGCTTTTGCCGGCTTTTAAATGAAGTATAAGCCCTTTTCTTGAAAGCTCCGATGTCCATAGCTGTCTGGAAACACTGCTGCTGAATGTTGATTCCACAGTTTCACTGTACGTGGCAGGATAGTGATAGTGATAGTGATAGATTAGTGATTCATACATTTAATGGTGAACAATTTCGAGTTTATAGCTTGCGCCATTTTGAAGCATGCAAAGTTGCGAGAATTACTTTATTTAAGCTAAATAAGCAGTTTATTATCATCATCCCTGCCTATAGGTATACGTCCAACTGCAGGGTACAGGCCTCCTCTCACAATGAGAGGGCTTGCGTAGTTTTCAAAAGGGTCCAGCTTGGATCAGGAATTTGACACACACCATTGAATTTCTTTTCAGGTGTGTGCAGGTTTCCTCTTGATGTTTTCATTCACCGTAACTACTACCATCGTCACTTATGAATGAACGTCGAAATTTCTAGCATCGTTTTAAAAAACCTGTATTGAGATGAGACCGGCTGCAAGGTCAATGAGCTATATTAATTTGTAAATAGAGGTAAGAGATAGAAAAACAAATGTCTGTCTGTCTGTTTGACGACCAAATGGCCTAGTGGTTAGAGAACTTGACTACGAAGCTTGAGGTTCCGGGCTCGAATCCCGCGTCGGGGCAGATATTTGTATGAAAAAATACGAATGTTTGTGCTCGAGTCTTGGATGTTTAATCTATATCTATAAAACAGTACCGTGACTGACTGACTGACTGACTGACTGACTGACTGACAGACAACGCACAGCCTAAACCATTGGGGCTAGAGACTTGAAATTTGGCACACATGTACCTTGAGTATTGTAAAGGTGCACTAAGGAAGGATTTTTCGAAATTCCCACGGGATAGGGAAATATCTCAACTTTCTTTGTTTATTTGTTTGTAGCGGAATCTCTGAAACTATTAAACCGATTTTAAAAATTCTATCTGAATTAGAAAGCTACACTATCCTTGATTGACATAGGTTACTTTTTATCCGGGAAAATGTAAAATTCCCACGGGATAGAAATAAATTAACTCAATTTCGGGGCTGATTTTAAAAATTCTTACACACTATGTGATATGACTATCCCCGATTGACAAAAGCTACTTTTTATTCGGGAAAATTCAAAATTCCCACGGGATAGAAAAATTTTAAATCAACTTTGGGGCGGATTTAAAAAATTCTTTCACCAATAGTAAGCTACAGTATCCTTGATTGACACAGGGTACTTTTTTCCGGGAAAATGCAAAATTCCCACGGGATAGAAATAAGTAAATTCAACTTTGGCACTGATTTTAAAAATTCTTTCATATAATACGATATGACTATCCCCAATTGACATAGGCTACATTTTTTCGGGAAAATACAAAATTCCCACGGGATAGTTAAATTTGAATTCAACTTTGGGGCTGATTTTAAAAATTCTTTCACCAATAGTAAGCTACAGTATCCCTGTTTGACATAGGGTACTTTTCTCCGGGAAAAAGCAAAATTCCCACGGGATAGAAATAAGTAAACTCATCTTCGGCACTGATTTTAAAACTTTTTCTTCGGGAAAATGCAAAATTCCCACGGGATAAAAAAAACTGAATTCAACTTCGGGGCTGATTTTGAACATACTTTCACCAATAGTAAGCTACAGTATCCCACATTGACATAAAGTACTTTTTTCCGGGAAAATGCAAAATTCCCGTCGAATAGAAATAAGTAAATTCAACTTAGGGGCTGATTTTTAAAAATATTTTACAATTTTTAAGCTACAATATCCCTGATTGACATAGGGTACTTTTCTACGGGAAAACGCAAATTTCCCGCGGGATCGAAATAAGTAAATTCAACTTTGGGGCTGATTTTAAAAAATATTTTACAATTTGAAAGCTACAATATCCCTGATTGGCATAGGCTACTTTTCTACGGGAAAATGCAAAATTCCCACGGGATAGAAATAAGTGAATTGAACGTGGGGGCTGATTTTTAAAATTATTTCACTAATAAAAAGCTACACTGTCTCTGATTTTCAAAATGTTTTGACAGTTATTTCTATCCCGCGGTATGCTGTACACTTTCCCGGGATAGAATGTTGTTGTTTCAATCAGGCCCCCTCCCAGAACGAGAACACTTGGGCCTTAGTTCCCACTTGGGCCCAGTGCGATTTGTACAGTGCGGGTGTATACCATTGAAGTTCTTCTCAGGTGTGTGCAGCTTTTCTCGCGATGTTTTCCTTCACTGTAAAGCTCATGGTAAACTTCAACGTAATTTAGCACACGAATTCGGAATAACTCAGAGGACCAAGCCCGAGCTCAAACCCATGACCCTCTGCTTAAGAGACCATAGGTCAAACCACTAGGCCACCGCGGCTTGCCGGCTTTAGAATTCACTTATTCAAATTCCGCGGGAACTTTGCATTTTCCTGCCATTATGCCATGTTTTAATCCACGTATTAAACTACCTGTGTGCCAAATTTCATGCAAACAACTAATGTTATTGTCTTTGCATACGAAGTCGCGGGCAAAAGCTAGTATAGTAATATTTAAGTATTTATTTATCTATATAAGTATGTTTATCCGTTGTCTAGTTCCCATAGTACAAGCTATGCTTAGTTTGGGACGAGGTCAATTAGTGTGAATTGTCCCGTAAAAAAAAAATACTTAGAGTTTAACAATAATTAATTAAAGAACTTAAATAAATGGTTTTCGTGAAGGTATTTCGCGGGCGAAGCCACAGGCTAAAGCTGCTTAATTAGTCATTTTCCAGGAAGACGAATAAAAGTGCAAAAGTGATTACATGAAAAAATTTTTTTGGTTCTTGTGGTTTTATATAGCCTAAGGCACGCTGTCAATCTTTTTCAAGCCAATACGATTTACCGTTTATGTAAAAAAAAAAAATATTTTTTGTTCGTTGGTAATTTTCCATATAAATTAACACGAATAAGATTCCAAGAGAGTGTTGCCGTTTTAATAATTTTGTTACTGTACACGAATAAACGTGCAATGGTTTTCTACAATGATTTTTTTTAATTTTAATATGAGTTATATTACTTTGCACGTTTATTCGTATTAAACTTTGTTATCAAGATTCGTGTAAACTAGACTTAACTAAATTTAATTAACACGAACAAAATTGCAAACGCCAAATGCGAAATCAAATAAACTACAAAAATAGATGATAATGTACATTGCGCTAAAGGACTTTTTAACACGAATAACGTTGCAATGAGCCATAACACGAAATGACCTGATGATTTATGATTCGAATAAAAAATAAAGAGGTTTTTCACTATTAACGGGAAAATGGATAAAAATAAATAAAGGTCAAATATTTACACAGTATTGTAGGTAATTTTGATATCTATCTAATGATATATAGCACATATATAACGGCTGCCACAACTGTTAGTTATCTTTGTTAAAGTTGATTTTATTTTTCCTGTAAAGTTGTCGTTTTATGATTTACACGTTTATTCGTCTGGGCCATCGATAAATCTACACAAAGATTCGACCTTGTCCCCTTTACAATATGGTAGAAAATCAATTAAATTTGTTTAAAATGTGCTTTTCTTTTATATTAATCCTGCATAGGTAAACAATATAAGTTTTTTTTTTATTATGAGTGGGAGGCAAACGAGCAAGCGGGTCATCTGATGGAAAATTATCACCAACGCCCATAAATATCAACAATTCAAAGAGAGCATCAGTTGCCGAATTGTCGATTTGATCAGTTGCCGGCCTTTAAAAAAAGGAGAGGAAATAGGGGAGGGGGAGGAGGAGAGATATTGGGCCCCCGGTGCTCTCACCGATTGTATGAAACGCAGCAGGAGTACTACTGCTGCTTCACGCCGGTGTTCTGTGAGAGGGTACTGCCCCGGACGAGCCAGCCCATTCGTGATGCAGCGGCTAGCTACAACATGGCTCTACCACTACAAAAAAAACAATCATACAATTTTTAATTTTTAATTTATTTAATATTTATCATCATCATCATCATCATCATTTCAGCCGAGAGACGTCCACTGCTGAACATAGGCCTCCCCCAATTTAGATTATTTATTATATATTATTATTTTTAGATTTTTTAGGAGTTAGATTTTTTTTATTTTGATTGGATGCGGATGGCGTAGGGCCGATATGTTTGGCGAGCCTTGGGGGACTACTAGCGCCATCTAGTCATCATATTATTATATAAGAAACTAATTACTACAATCCTGCATCGTACTGTCGAAGTTTCTCAACTCTGCTACATAAATGTAACTTCCAACTTTCATCCGTTGGACTTCGGTCCCCAGGCATAACATCTGCCCGGAGAGACATCTTTCTATTGCAGCTAAGTTTACCCCCAAAATGCTATAGGTGTATTCTGCGACCTCTCTAAAGCCTTTGATTTTGTGGATCATGACACTTTAATTCGTAAATCCACACGCTAACAAAATAATGTGTATGACCCAACCTTATCGGACAAGAAGGCGGTAGTGGATGTCAAACTGGTTTTATAGCCAGAGGTCGTAATAATCGTTACTCCTTATTGCGTCAGTATAATCACACGCAACTTGACACCTGACGCCATAAGTTTAACGGCGTCAAAGTCAATATAACTACACCGTGTTTATAAGCATCATTAACTGGAATAACTATATTTTTCACACAAAAAAAAACTTGCAGGTTGATTTTTACCCTCTTCTGGTTTCTTGTAGAGCTCGCCCATAGTCCTTCCCAGGGCATCCAGGTATCCAGCTACATACATGAACGTCTTCTTCTTGAAGTCAAACTCTGGGTGTTTGGCTATATCAGCTGCATGGTAGTAGTCATAGGGCGTCCATTTGGCCCTGAGGACGTTGGCTGAACCCATGACTGAGAGGTAGAGTTTTTTCAGGCTTTTCGGCTTGATCACTGCTGGTTTCCATGAGCCTGGACCTGAAAGGTGGAAAACGAACTTTATCAACATCATCATCATCATCATCATCCCAGCCAATATACGTCCCACTGCAGGGCACAGGCCTCCCCTCCTCACGCTCCTCCTCTCAGAACAATCGAGTAAAGACTGGGCTGAACAGTCGAGTTTTAAAAGGCTGTAATTAGGATTATTTTATAGTCTCCGGTAAAGTATTGTAGGGTCGGTTCCCTAACTTAAGTATCCACTTTTCCATACGAACGAACGAAAACCATACCAAGAAAATAATTTATTGAATCAGGCGTTACTTTGCGGAGGTCCATATTAATGAACTAAAACAATTACTTTGCTCACCCGCGACCTTACAATAGTTACGTTTATGCAAGAAATGTGTGTTCATGCAGTTCCTCCACCTCCACACTGTACGAACACACACAAATCACATAAACACAACTATCACCACCACCAAGCTACACTGACGCGTTTCGAACTCAACCAGAGCTCATCTTCGGAGTTACCACAACCGTATGCGCTCTGAAGATGAGCTCTGGTTGAGTTCGAAACGCGTCAGTGTAGCTTGGTGGTGGTGATAGTTGTGTTTATGTCATTTGTGTGTGTTCGTACAGTGTGGAGGTGGAGGAACTGCATGAACACACATTTCTTGCATAAACGTAACTATTGTAAGGTCGCGGGTGAGCAAAGTAATTGTTTTAGTTCATACCAAGAAAAGGAAAAGTTACTTATATAAACAAATTATTATTCCAAATGACTGCAGAATATATTTCAAACTTCGTTAAACTAATACCGGAACAAACAATTATAATAATGCTTTGCGTCATTCAACCATTGTTTTTGTTGGTTATAAAAACTAATCTTTTGACATTACCGAAATAATGTCAAAATAAGGTCGTTTCAGTGTCAATGCCAAGTGGTTCTTGAATTACCAATACGGACTTTAAGCACATGAACATTTTCTAGTGGAATTTGCCCATTGTACCGAAGAAGCCCTGGTGGCTTAGTGGTTTGATCTATGACCTCTCAAGCAGAGGGTCGTGAGTTCGAGCCCGGGATCACACCTCTGAGTTTTTCGGAATTTATGTGCGAAATTACATTTCAAATTTACCATTAGCTTTACCGTGAAGGAAAACATCGTCAGGAAACCTGCACACACTTGAGAAGAAAATCAAAGGTGGGTGTGAAGTTCCTTGAAGTTTCCAATCCGCATTTTTTATTTGTAATTTTTAATTTTGTACAATTTAAGTTTATTCTTACTTACTTACTACTTTACTTTCGCTGGCTCAGCGACCCGAAGTGGATCTTGGCCATAGTTTATTCTTAATTATTTTAAATTAATGATTTATTGGATATCATACATATAAGTAGTGGTAGAGCCATGTTGTAGCTAGCCGCTGCATCACGAATGGGCCAGCTCGTCCGGGGCAGTACCACCCTCTCACAGAACACCGGCGTGAAGCAGCAGTAATCCTGCTTGCGTTTCGTACGGTCAGTGAGAGTGCCGGGGGCCCTATACCTCATCCCTTCCCTCTCCCCCTCCCTCTCCCCCTTCCCCTATTCCCTCTCCTTTAGGGCCGACAACGCACTGGCATCGTGTAAAGCGCTGCGGGTGTCTATGGACAGTGGTGTTCATTTAACATCAGGTGACCCACTAGTTCGTTTGTCTGCCTATCTAACACAAAAAAAAAAAAAATTTGTAACTTGTAATTATATCAATGTTATATTCGATACAATAGATGATAATTTATCCGCAGTGAGCTCGTTTAGGAACTACGGCCCAAGTCCTTCCATTTCTGAGAGGAGGTCTGTGCCTTGCAGTGGGACGTATAATAGGCTAAGACGAGGGAAGAAGCCATCATACATATAAGCTTTGATTGCATAGACCATTAGCATGGATGTTAATTTTTTTTCCAAGCGTATTTATTTTAATTTAGCTCTATATTTTTTTTTTATTTTTTTATGTTAGAGAGGCCAGACAAACGAACTAGTGGGTCACCTGATGTTAAATGATCACCACTGTCCATAGACACCCACAGCGCTTTACGCGATGCCAGTGCGTTGTCAGCCCTAAGGAAAAAGGAATAGGGGAGGGGGAGAAGTATTGGGCCCCCGGCGCTCTCACTGACCGTACGAAACGCAGCAAGAAATACTGCTGCTTCACGCCGGTGTTCTGTGAGAGGGTGGTACTGCCCCGGACGAGCTGGCCCATTCGTGATGCAGCGGCTAGCTACAACATGGCTCTACCACTACAAGCTCTTATTTCAATTTAGTTTAAGATATTTATTGTCATGTAGTTTGTCTTTGTAAATATGTTTATATGACTTAAAAATAAATTGATGGAAGTAAGAACTGAAACAATTACTTTGCTCACCCACGACCTTACGATAGTTACGTTTATGTAAGAAATGCGTGTTCATGCAGTTCCTCCACCTCCACACTGTACGAACCACATAAATAACACAAATATCTAAAAATGTATCTTTGTTGATAGAAGAAAGTACATACAATACTAAAATGTTAAACATAAGCTACAATAGAGAAATATTTCTCTTGGCAGATGTTTTGTTAAAAAATAAATACAAAAAGATACTTCATACCAAATTTGTTAAAGTTGGCCCTATAGCGCCATCTCTTGGTCCAGGTGGGCGGTTAGCTCCAAAGGAGTGTTAAAGTCTCTCGATAGAGGGTGTAACATAGATGTGCGTTTATCACTGCATAAAATGATTATCTAACAGACTGAAATGTACGATGTGTAGAAAAGATTCGTGTCTAATCTCTAGACCAGTGGTGGTGTAGGGGTATGGCACACGGCACGGAATGCTGAGGACCTGGGTTCGATTCCCAGCATTGGTCTTTTTCTGGGGTTTTTTCTGTGCATCTATATTTCAGTTTGTATTTAGTATGAAATATAAAATGTTTTTGTTAAAAATTCCATTTTTAATGCATAATTTTTCTCACTCATAACTAATATCTTGTAGTAATAGTTGTGATAAATAAATAAATAAATCTTGCGGCACTTAATCACGAACTAAAAATTTATTGCTTTCTTTTGCTGGCTGTTCTTTTTGCCCATGGTTACCATCTAGGACTAAAGTACTCGTCAAGACGAATCCAACGCCCAAACTCGATGAGTTTTGTCGTTTAATTACGGTTAAATTAATACGATTATGATTATCACAGTCTCGGCAACATACTTTTACAATAAGGCAATATTACGATAAGGGCAATCACGTCAAATATTATGTATTTAAACACCAGGCTTATGGTTATTAACATAGAGTTGTATATATATTTTCTTTGATATCTTGGTAACGTGCATAATAATTTATGACCACATTACAGTCAAGGAAACTGAATCGCGTACCTTTTCACAACCAATTTCAAGATGATTTCTTTGGCAGATGTATAGAATGTCAACATAACATTTGCAATGAAAAGGGTTCCGCTTCTTCGACTGAACATCGAGAAATTTGGCCATCTATAGGTAGTTAGACGATAAACGCCTAAGATGCTTTTTACCAGGTCAAAATGCAACTGCAAACTCCTGAACGAACCTTGCCTTGTTAATCTTCCAGGACTAATCACCTTCGTTTTCCACCTTTCAGGTCCAGGCTCATGGAAACCAGCAGTGATCAAGCAGAAAAGCCTGAAAAAACTCTACCTCTCAGTCATGGGTTCCGGCAACGTCCTCAGAGCCAAATGGACGCCCTATGACTACTACCATGCAGCTGATATAGCCAAACACCCAGAGTTTGACTTCAAGAAGAAGACGTTCATGTATGTAGCTGGATACCTGGATTCTACCACGTTGCCACTGGGAAGGACTATGGGCGAGCTCTACAAGAAACTTGGCTACAACGTGCTCATATTGGATACTGTGGAGTTTACAGCCACAGATTTTCCTGTGTAAGTTTTTTTAGCCTGTTGTAGTGTCCCACTGCTGCTCAAAAAACTTCCCTCTTGACTTCCATAGCTCCCGGTCTGGCGCAATATTGGGCCAGTTTTTTGCGTACACGTCCAAATCGTCCCGCCATCTCCTTTTTGGTCTGCCTCGCCGTCGCTAGCCGTTCTCCGGCACCTACTAAGTGACTGTGTGAGCCCATCTTTATGGGTGCATGCGACAGACATGTCCAGCCCAGTCCCATTTTAGCTTAGCAGTATTTTTCCCGGCGTCAACTATGCGTGTTTTTGAGCGCTCTATCGCTCTTTGGCAAACCTTAAGCTTGGACTTTTGACTTTCGGTCTGAGACCATGTGTAAGTCTAAGTAAATAAATATCACGGGACAATTCACACCAATTGACCTAGACCCACAGTAAGCAAAGTTTGTGTTATAGGTACTAGGCGACAGATAAGCATACTTTTATAGATAAATACATACTTTACATATTAAACGCCCAAGACTCGAGAACAAAGATTCGCATTTTTCATAGAAATATGTGCCCCGACGCGGGAATCGAATCCGGGACCTCAAGCTTAGTAGTGGGAAGCCATTACATTTGGAAGTCGAATTGAAAGCCAAGGATTTTACTAAATTTCCATGGAGATTCCCAAAAACTACATAATGGTAAAATAAATAAATAAATAAATACATATTAGGGGGATAATCTTACACAAATCGACCTAGTCCCAAACTAAGCAAAGCTTGTACTATGGGTACTAGACGACGATAAACACGACGACGACGTACTTATATAGATAAATAAATACTTAAATACATAGAAAACATCCATAACTCAGGAACAAATATTCGTGCTCATCACACAAATAAATGCCCTTACCGGGATTCGAACCCAGGACCTCTTGCTTCGTAGGCAAGGTCACTACCAACTAGGCTAAAGCGGTCTTCATTTACGTTGAAGAACATCTTTGATTTGACATTTTACACCTAGTTCTCATTGTAATATCGGGTAAAAAAGCACCTAGCCTAACTGTCCATTCTAAATTTTGTCCGCTCTTTAGCATAAAGAAGTAACAAACATACACACACATAAACACGCACGCATACATACTCTCAAAAACTTTCGTATTTATGAAATTGGTAAGAAGACTAAGTGAATGGAAATGGGGCGAGAAAACACTCGCGTGGGAACTATGGCCCAAGCACTCTCATTATAAGACTCCTCTTCCACTGCTGGGTCTCGGAGCCCTGTAGTGGGAAGTATAATGCTGGGATGCAGATGATTATAACCGCATTTATGGTACCCTAAAGATGATGCTTTACTCGTAGACTGAGGTGCTAAACTATATTCTGGCTTTTGTAGTTACCCAAGTGCTGATTTACATATCCAATATCCTAATTTGTCAATACATTTAAGGCATGTCTATCGTCGTCTAGTACCCATAGTACAAGCTTTGCTTAGTTTGGGACTAGGTCGATTTGTGTGAGATTGTCCCCTAATATTATTATTATTAATACGATATCTGTGAAAGCAAACATTTTGCTGGGGGTCGTCGGCATCACCTTCTGGATCATAGGCCAACTTATAATCACCCCACCTTAAATTGGCGCAGCCGCCAGCTTGGTTTCTTCGTCAAGTACATAGCCTGCGGCATCCATTGGATCATAGTTTATGGTCCCTGTAATTTATAGCACCGCTGCCACCCATCGTAGCTCACAGTCGATACTATCTACAGCATAGGTCTTCTAGAACGGCAATTCATAACTGACGTTCCCCAGTAAATTTTTAAATTTTATTTTTCAGAGCCGTTCGATTCATGCGTCCCATCGGTTTCCACGTAGCGGAGATGCTTGCTAACCTGACCAGTCTTGGACTGGATCCTAAGAAGCTCGAGCTGGTGGGCCTCAGTCTGGGAGGCCAGACTATGAGCTTCATAGCCAAGAGCTACCGTCAAATAACTGGCAGGAACATTTCCTCGCTTACTGGATTGGATCCGACTGGACCCTGCTTCAGACATTTGGGACCTGGTAAGATATTTAGATTGATGGCAGCCTCTAGTTCAGAACTAAACCTTCTAAAGTGAATTCTTGGAAACGATCTTGTATGTGCTTTGTGCTTTAAGAATTATAAGATAAAGCTGGTGATCAATGATTTTTGATCCAAAAGAACAAGAGTTGCCGAAATTTAAGGGGCTACTCAGCCAAATCCACTATTTTTTTACGACGGTTGTTAAATGATTGAACGTTTTATAAACAATACAGTTCTGTAGACAATATTTTAATTTGGTGATTGTTCTTTAATTAGGTCTACGGATATTTCAGATAAGTTTAGAATTATCCATGGAACCTTTTCTCGTGGTAAAATTTGTATAAAATCTCTTATGTCCACCGCCGCCCATTGCCTATTGTCTGCCTGAATTTTTATTTTTATTAAATTTTCTGTACTGTTTTTTGCGTTAAATAAAGAATATTTGTATTTTATTGTATTGTATGTCCAATGGTTTTGACTATTGAGTAGTGTTTTTCAGTTTACAAGCAAAGTGAAAAATTATTTATTAGTGATACAACACCGCTAATTTTTAGTTTCATACATAAGTTAGCAAAAAGACTCAATAAATAATTCAGTAAAGTATCACTGAGGTGTAGGACGAGGAAGCTGGAATGTGTGTGATCATTCAGATAGAGCCTTAAAATTTCATATTTGTTTTTCAGACCAGAGACTGGATCCGTCCGACGCCGACTTCGTTCTTAGCGTAGCCACCAACATGGACGGCTTTGGCATTGGCACTCCCGTTGGCCACATCACCTTCTACGTTAACGGCGGGGAATACCAACCTGGAGACGTTTGGTGGTTGCCTTGCACTATAGAATGCAGCCACGTTCGGTCATATTTCCTCTGGCTATCAGCTCTAAACAACCCCAATACATTCATTGGAATCCAATGCGACACAATTCAGCAAGCGAGGAATAACGATTGCTATGATAGAACCCCCACGGTCACCAATACCATGGATTTGTACACTGATAGAAGTAAACCAGGGATCTACTACTTGGCCACGTTCAATAGGTATCCTTACTTTTTAGGACAGAGGGGAATTAAGAGGAAGCACGAAGAGATTTTCAAGCAAATAGGATCTATTAATGCGAAAGATGTGTTGAGTGCGCGGTGAAGTTAGTATGGTGTGGTTTTTGTTCCAGTGCAAAACTGTGCGTGCCAAATAATATTAAAATTGAATGCTCACAATTTTACTCGCTATCTACCACTTTTAGAATCGCCAGCTGGTTCTTATGTAACTTTTTGATTATTCTGCGCAGATGAAGTCGCGGGCAATGTAAAGCAAAGATCGATATCGATCGATCTTTATTAGTAATGCACCACGTAGTCTGAATTCGGTGAGACAAGATAGGGTCTTGACAATCCTTATGTTATTTGGCACGCATAGAGGTACATACTTGTAAGTACAGTCAACCTGATGTACCAATTCTGTTTGTCTATAATTTATGTTAGTCAATAAAACAGCGTTCCTTAAGAAACGTGTGCTGAATTTCTGGTTATTCCATGGTATTTTACTATATTCCCATCGATTTACGACGATGAGGAGAAAACCTTCCATTTTTCTTAACTTAAATAAATATAAAACAAAATATGATTCTATCTATGCGTGTTATAAACTTTGAAACCATCTAAACGATGTGCCCCCAAACGTTCCGTTTCAAAGGCATGCGAAGATGGTTTTGGACCACTAAATCAATGCATTAGGACATTCACGACGATCGTTTCTGCGCCACCCGCTTGAAGTGGTTCCTGCGACCTTCAATCCCATCGCTCATCTTCCATCCCCATCCCCATCTTCCATCTTGTTGAGGTACTTCCCACGCCTCCCCTTCTGGTTCCGGTTCGGTTGAGGAGATATGCACGAGAACCAAAGTTACTGACATAGCTCGGAGAATGCCACACTTAGGCGGGCTTGCGCGGTCCTGTGTTAGCTACTTAACTCCGAGTTAACCGCTAACCCAGGGTTAAGAAGTGTCAAAATGTATGAAACTGACATTCTTAACCCGGGGTTACCAATTTAATATTTTAACCCTGGACTGTGCAAGTGGCCCTTAGTGGCAGTGGGCAGGGCACACTGCTCGTAGAATCGACGGCACATGGATCTAGAATGGCGACCACGAACAAGGGAGTAGGTACCTACAATTTGATTTTGTGATTTTTGAACTCGTTTGTGAAAGCACCATTCAAAAATGACGAAAGAGTTGAAATAGAAAATTAGCTCTAATCAATTTGGTCATTTAGTTATAATTTTTTCAAAGAAAGAAAGAAAGAAAATACATTTTCATCACACTTGCACGGAAACAGTGTCAAAACATGCAGGTTAACTTGGCCGTAATGCCCCATATAAAACCCTCGAGCTTTTTTCTTACCATGAATCCCAAGGTCGGTAAGTAATTTTTTTTTAATTTATAGCACTGCACACAGTCATGCAAGTTCCGAGTTCAAGTAAGGAGTTTATATATGCTCGCAATTGAAAAATTGTCTTAAAATGTTATCTAAACAGGAATTTCATTTTAATCTCACTGCATGTTACTCAATTACTCAAGTAAGTAATGTTCTTAATAATAAATTTTAAGTGACTTTTAATTTTACTTTCAATACAGTTAACATTTAATGTTTATAACTATAACAATAACGGTAAATTAACTATATGTAGAAATAAATACATGACATAGTAAAATTAACTTTAAATAAATTAACACTATAATTAAAAATAAAATAAAACTAACTAAACTAAAAACTAAATAAAATTAATAAATGGTTCCCCCCGCGGCATGGACCCAAAGATACTGGCAGCATTACCTCGCTGTATAGCAATGCTGATACGTTGAGCGAGGAAACTGCCAGCTCTTCGGTTCCCTGTGGTATCACAAAGCCTATTTGAAAGGTCTTTATAAAGTATTTTTGCGCTGGGGCCCCACGGACCTAAGGTCTCAACTCCGAGTGGAAGAAAGTTGTATTCAGAGCCGAGACCTTTGTATTTGTTTGCCTTGAGCTTCTCCGCCGCCTCTGCTGCTGCACCACTGCACTTCGACTTGGGGCTTCTACTAGAGCCTCGATCGTAATTCCTTACTTACCGCCCTTATACACAATGTACTATTTCATCACTCAAGCTCTGAAAGTAGGTTGCATTTAACTTGAAATCCGGGTTGTAAATTCGATTTACATCCTTAGGGATGTAAGTAAATTTAAAAATCGAATGGTGCTCCTTTGTATTCACGAACTGGTAAACAAGGAGATGGCGCGCCTCCGGGGCCGCATGCTGCGCCGCGCCGCGCTCGCGCCGCCCGTGCGCTGCTGCACCGCCCACCGCCTGCGCACCTGACCCCGACAGATGAAAGGGAGATATCGACGGGGAAGAAGTAAATTCTATCACACACAGGCCTAACTTTACAGGAGGAGGAAAAAACTGATTATCTTTTTAGGGTTCCGTAGTCAACTAGGAACCCTTATAGTTTCGCCATGTCTGTCCGTCTGTCTGTCTGTCCGCGGCTAAGCTCAGAGACTGTTAGTACTAGAAAGCTGTAATTTGGCATGAATATATATATTAGTCATGCCGACAAAGTGGTTAAATAAAAAAACTAAAAAAATTTTTTTTAGGGTACCTCCCATAGACATAAAGTGGGGGTGATTTTTTTTTCTCGACTAACCCTATAGTGTGGGGTATCGTTGGATAGGTCTTTTAAAACCATTTCGGGGTTGCTAACATGATTTTTGTATTCAGTGATCCGTTTGCGAAATATTCAACTTTAAAGTGAAAATTTTCATTAAAATCGACCGTCCCCCCCCTCTAAACTCTAAACTTGTTGGGTGGAAAAATTTGAAAAAATTCAAAATGGTAGTAAATATATGAAATTTACAAGGAAAATTATAGCGGCTAAGATTGCTTGGGAATTATTTGTAGTTTAAGAGTAAATAGTAGCCTAAGGTATAAAACATACCGTCACTACTTTGAAAAACTCGTATCTCAAATCAGCATGTAAACAAAACTGAACCTTGATACATGCGTAATAAAGTTCACTTTGCCAGATTATCGATTTTGAGATACGAGCTTTTATTCAATGTACTGACGATACCTAACTTGGAAGATTCCGTACACATACGAAATCCTTAGAAAAATATTACTTGATTTTTTCGTAATGGCTACGGAACCCTATCTTGGGCGTGTCCGACACGCTCTTGGCCGGTTTTTTGCTTATAACTTTACCTTGATCTGATGTTCTGAGGGTTTATTTGTTATCTTAGTAGCTGTTTTTACCCTGGTAACAATATAGTATTAAAGTCAAATTTGATGGGGTCGTGTCATTTTATTATGGAGTACCTTCGTCCACCTTCCGGCTCCATCATCAGAATCTGGTTACCGTGTAGAACCAAAATACTCGTCGTGACGAATCAAACGAGCCCAAACACGACGTGGTTGTATCGTTCTATTATGGCGTGCCTTTGACCACCTTCCAGGTCCATTATCAGACCCTTGTAGGTAATGATTTACAATCAAAGTACTTGTCAAGGCAAATCAAAATGAGCTCAAACTTGATGGGGTTGAGTCGTTCTATTACGGAGTTCTTGGGGCCAACTTTCATCTCCATCATCAGACTCTGATTACCATCTAAGACCAAAGTACTCGAAGAGACGAATTAAACGAGTACAAACTCAATAGGTTTGTGTCGTTTTATATAGAGAGCCTTTGGCCATCTTCCAGGTCCATCATGAGACCCTGGTTACCATCTAGAACCAAAGTACTCATCGAGACGCATCAAACGAGCCCAAACTCGATGGGATTGTGTTGTTTTATTGTGGAGTGCCTTTGACCACCTTCCAGCACCATCATCAGATCAGCTTAATGTCATAATAATATTGCATTGTAATCCAATTTACACATGCATGAAAAATTTTAGCTCAGTCGGAAATCGAATCGAGAACTTTGTAATCGCTGGTATTTAAATGGGATTACAAACTTATATGTGCAGTTTCTGTATCTTTGAAACGTGACTGAAATTGAAATATTTTTAGGTTTTCTACTAGTTTGTAGGGTTAAATCTATCTATATTTAAAATTTGGAGCATGTAGGTCTGCTAGAAGTACCTTAGAATTATGATGATCATGAGTCAGTGAGTGCGTCAGTGACAAAACTAAGGAACTTTGACGTCCAATAGTTCTGAAACTACCAGTTCAAATTTAATGTTTTTGAGAATATGTCTAAATCTCATTACGCCCTACATGTAACCGAAAATTCAGGACTCTAGGTGTAGCCAGCATAAAATTACAGGAGGTTGAAAATAGTCTGAATGGGTTCGAGAAAAGGATGGTACGGCCGTGCCTTTGTTTTGCTCGACTTGGCGGAGGCACTGCCGTGCCCCCAGATTGACATATTTAATTTAATATAAAATTCTTTACAACCAGTAACCAGTTCGGTGAAGGTTGTTGTATACTCAAATCTTAGACCTTTATAAAAATACTGCTCGTTTAGCTGTCCCTGTCGCGTTTTTGCTATGGTTCATGTCGCACATGCCATTACATAAAATTAAAAAAAAAATAACATGTCATCGTATTGCTCATACCTAGTTAAGAAAAGAAAACTAAGATCGTTTCATTGGTTTCATCTTCGTATTCCTGTCAAGTTTTAAAATTGGAACAGTGCGTTAATTTTTTTCTAATTAGACATTGGAATAAGTCAAAATGGTAGTGTGTTTCTTTAAAGTTGGATTCTTGGCTGTTATATTTCTGGTGTCAGTTTCGGCGGTAAATTATGATGCGGCTGCTGAGGGCTATTCTGTGGGGCTCATGTCTGATTGTAAGTAGAATTTTATTGTATTTGGAGGGTAGTTAGTACACGGAAAAAAACCGGTCAAGTGCGAGTCGGACTCGCGCACGAAGGGTTCCGTACCATTATCTATAAAAAATTCCGGTTTACGATTTATGACGTATTAAAAAAACTACCTACTAGATCTGGTTCAAACCAATTTTCGGTGAAAGTTTACATGGTAATGGACATCATACATTTTTTTAGTTTTATCATTCTCTTATTTTAGAAGTTACAGGGGACACACATTTTACCACTTTGAAGTGTCTCTCGCGCAAACTATTCAGTTTAGGAAAAAATTATATAAAAAACCTCAATATCATTTTTGAAGACCTATCCATAGATACATCACACGTATGGGTTTGATGAAAAAAAAAAATTGAGTTTCAGTTCTAAGTATGGAGAACCCCTAAAATTTATTGTTTTTTTTCCTATTTTTGTGTGAATATCTTAATATTGTTCACAGAATACATCTACTTACCAAGTTTCAACAGCATAGTTCTTATAGTTTCGGAAAAAAGTGGCTGTGACATACGGACGGACAGAGACAAACAGACAGACAGACGTGACAAATCCATAAGGGTTCCGTTTTTTGCCATTTGGCTACAGAACCCTAAAAAACGGCGGCTCATATCTGACTGTAAGTAGAATTTTATTGTATTTGGAAGGTACACGGGAAAAACCGGCCAAGTGCGAGTCGGACTAGCGCACGAAGGGTTCCTTACCATTATCTATAAAAACGGCAAAAAATCACGTTTGTTGTATGATGGGAGCCCCCCTTAAATATTGGTTTTATTTTAATTTAATTATTTATTTTTAAAGTGAATATGTAACTCAATATTCTGTGAATATTTAAGCGTCTACCTGTTGCCGTTATAAATATCGAGCAAACACGAGCAAAAAAAATCACGTTTTTTGTATGGGAGCCCCCATAAATATTTATTTTATTCTGTTTTTTAGTATTTGCTGTTATAGCGGCAACCGAACGAAACACAATATCTGTGAAAATTTCAACTGTCCTGCTATCAAATGTGCTTAAACCGCGAAACATACAAAGTGAAACATATACAAAGTGTTTCGCTTAGTGTCTGCCTAAGTAGTTGTTGAACATGCCCATTTTGGGTTCCATGGCTGAAGGGTGACAAACAGAACCCTATTTATGTCGCTACACTGTCCGTCTGTCTGTCAGGCGATTTATCTCAAGAACCGTAACAGAAAAACAGCTGAAACAGAGAAACAATACAAATGTAATTAATTAAAAATGAAAGGGATCCCAATTACCAATATAAAATACCCCACAGTGCGTACGTTTTGCTTATACTGGATATTTTATAGACCGTTTATAGCGTATATTTTGACAAACCTACTAATTCGCACGGAAACCTTGTTAGATTAAAAATACTCCACCAGTAATATAAGACCTAAAAAACCGGCCAAGAGCGTGTCGGACACGCCCAAGATAGGGTTTCGTAGCAGGTACGAAAAAATCTTTGCATACTTTATTAATGTGGTTGTTTTGGTCCCAACTCCCACCGCGCGCTAGGGTTAACAGCGCGATGTACTATCGCCCCAAGCGCCAGATAACCACCTTAAAGTCCCAGTTTGCGTGCAGTGGCTAGACATCTGTCCATAACAATCCATAGCAATAAACATCAACGGCTGCAAGCAAATTTGTTATGAAAATGGGTATCTGGCGCTTGGGGCGATAGTACCTAGAATTTCAACGTCGGCGGTACAGCGCCATCTATCGGATAATTGAGCAACTAATCTAATCTGCAATCAACTAGAACTAGTATGTATGTTGATGGTTTTTCAGATGTAATTAATAATAATAATAATAATAATGTTTTATTGACAATTAATTACAAATACAATAGAAGTACCCTGACCTCCGAGCTAGGTTGAAACCTGTGTTACAGAAGTCAGTGTCCTCTCCCATTCATGCGATACATTTAGCCTTAAATAATAATAAAAGATGCGTGCGTACGTGTTAATGTGTGTGTATGTGTGTGTGTGTGTGGTGTGTGTATGATGTGCGTGTGTGTGTGTGTTACAACAACAAGTCTACGGTAACAGCGCCTCAGATTCTTCATAATTCAGTGTCAGTAACCATGTTTTTAGTTTGGTTTTACATTCGTAGGTAGATAGAGAATACATATTTACGATTTTATTAATTTTATTATATAAATAGATGGCCATAAACCTTTGCTGTCTTTTAGTAGTTGACAGTCGACATTTAAAAGACAAGCAAACGTTGGACAGTACACGCTTAGAGGTACATTTTTCCTTATCATAGGGTGTAATCTTATGTTTTTTAATTACCAATGACAATACATACAACTGCCTTACAGTTAAAACCTGGCATTTTTCATATAGTAATTTTGTCGGAAATCTATATGGGCTAAACGTCATAACCTTTAACAAAGATCTTTGCGCCCTTTCCAGGCTTAGCATATGCGTTTTTGTGGCACCACCCCACACAACACTACAGTACCCAAGGATCGACTGCGCCAGTGCGTAGTAAACCACACGTAACAGGTCGAAATCCGCCGCATCTCTCAGTTTCTTAAAAACCCACACAAGTTTCCTAATCCTTGTTGTTGTTAATTCTAAATGAGACTGCCAGCTCATTCTGTCATCCAACATGACGCCAAGATACTTAACAAAATTTGATTGATTAATTTTAGCACATGTGCAGGCGGTTTTAGCCAGCAAATCACAAGAATGCACTTTAAGGTCAGGTGTCTGCTGAGTAGTTTTAGATACAGAGAATTGCAAATATGTGGTCTTTGAAAGATTCAACGTGAGAAGGTTTGCAGCCAGCCACGCACCGATCCCGTGGAGCCCCAGTTCAGCATTACTGTAGACTTCGTCCCAAGTATCTCCATGAAAAATTATGGCTGTGTCATCTGCATAAGTAAATATTCTTCCATTAGCTAGTGATTGTTGACACAAATCATTTATGTAAATTAAAAAGAGACTCGGACCGAGTATGCTTCCTTGGGGCACCCCATAAACAACTGGTGCATCTCCGCTAGCATATTTCCCAATTTTTACCTGCTGTGTGCGATTTAAAAGAAAATCCCTGAAGATCAGGTGTGCATTTCCTCTAATGCCAATGGAATGTAGCTTATCCATAAGAGCCGGAATCGAAACAGTGTCAAATGCCTTGGCAAGATCTAGGAATACTCCTAAACATTTCTTACCAGCATCAAGCTGTGCAACAACTTCATCTGATAAAGCACTGACAGCATCTTCAGTGTTTTTCCCTGTCCTAAATCCAAATTGGCAGTTTGAGAGTATGTCATTGTGTTCTAAATATTTAACAAGGCGACGGTTAAGAACTCTTTCAAGTACCTTAGACAACGAGGTTAGAACTGAAATCGGTCTATAGTTTGAAACACTGTCTCGACTCCCGCCCTTGTGAACAGGAGTGATTATGGATCTTTTGAACACAGTTGGAAAAACACCCTGTAATATACATATTTCAATGAGCTTTGTCAGTGGGGGCACTATTACATTTCTAGCAAGCTTGAGCAACTTGACTGGAATACCATCCCAGCCGGTTGCACAGTCGCTCCTTAGGCTCAGTATTATTGACTCAATCTCAGCCTCGTCAGGGGGCAGTAAAACAATTGAACTCATAGCACTAGGTATATCAAACTTGAAACAAGATAGTTTGCTATTATTTTTGCTTGTAATTACAGCATCCGCCAGCTGCCTTCCAACATTTGCAAAGTAGTTGTTAACTGCCTCGATATCGCCAGTCACATTGCTCACATTGCTTATTAGGTCTTCAGCTAAGTTTATAGGTTTTTTATAATTTACTATTGTTTTGATGGCAGCCCAAGTCTCTTTATTTGTTTTAGCGGCTTGTAGGAGTGACTTTTCGTATTCACATTTTAATTTCCTTAATAGTGCATTACAGTAGTTTCGGTAGCGCTTGTACGTAATAGTAAAGATAATATTATTAGGCTCAGACTGGCACTTCTTATGAAGTCGGTCTCTATGACGTATACACCTTAACAAGCCATGGGTTAACCAAGGTTTAAGAGTTCTCTGTCTATTGGGAGCAAGCCTAGATTTAGAGTGTAATTGAATGGCTGTAGATAGCTTGTCCACAAACAGTGTCGCCGCTGCATTAGCGTCTACAGTAGGAGTAATAAAAGAGAAATCAATATTTTCAAGGTATTCAATGATTTTCTTATAGTTAATATTGTTGTGGATTATATTATTTGAAGACTGCACACGGGACAAAGAGAGACTTAGCAAGACCATCGCATGATCAGTTACTGTAGAATCAATTACAAATATTGTCGCAGGGAAAACTGTCTTGAGCATAACGTGATCGAGGCAGTTAGACTGTCGTGTGGGGTACCCGTGGCCCGGGAGCAACCCTAGCTCAGCACATAAATTGAGGTACGGTGCACTAAGTCTATCAATACTGTTTGGCTTGATGTCTATATTTATGTCCCCAACAATTATTAAATTATTTCTACCACTTATAGGACGAATTATACTATCCAAGGAATTCAAAAAACCATCAATACATTGAATAGATGGGGAACGGTAAATAGCTAAAATGAATATATCAGGTAAAATTTTTATTAAAAGAAAATTACCTCCTATTGGCTCCAGTTCAATTACCGAGCATTTAATATGTTTCTTTACATAAATAACAATACCGTCGTTTTGATTCAAGCCTTTTTGAGAGCAATATTTGTCATAAGAATCCAAATTAGGAACCGGTTTATGGTTACTTAGCCAACATTCAGTCAATATCAAAATGTCCATTTCACATACAAACCGGGCCAAATGTGCTGTAAGATTGTCCAAATTTTTGTACACACTACGAATATTTTGACAAACAATATTTAAATTTAATGTGGGTTTATTCAATAATAAATTGCATGTCTCAGTGTTACAGCTATAAGCCTCAGCCACCGATATGCCGTCAATATCAGATATAAAATTTTGGTTTTCAAAGGCCATTAACAATATTTAATACAGAATTGGTCAAATAAAAATACACTTTATTCTTCTTAATATCGAGTAAAGACTGTTGTTTCTCACAGTTATACACTGGTACCATAAATATGTATTTTTGTAAAAGTGTAGTAACATAATTTTGTATTTGTAGTAAATTTGTGGTTTGTATGTAGTTATTTTGTGATGTGTTAATAAAATATGTTAAACTTAATTTTACTAGTAAACATATGAAGAACAGAAACTTTAATTGTTGTAGCAAAGACATAGCTGGGGAGTAGTGGGTTGCTAGTCAATTTTTCGATAGTTTTATCAGAACATCTTCGGTATCCACGGGCACATGTTGACCCCCGTCTTCCTTCCGCAAGTAGATTCTGCCATAGGATGTCCAGCAGTGCTTATAGCGGTTGTCCCGGGCAAATGTCCTAGCAAGGTAGTGCATACGCTGTCCATGGGCTGTTAATTTCTCTGCTATATAAATGGGCCGGGCTTTCAGGCATATCGGTTCATATAATAATTCTTTATTATATGAACCGATTTCAATCATTTTTATTTGAAAGAAGATACTGTTAGCGTGATCTTATAGTACTCAAAGAAAAGAAAATGCTTGCAGTGGCGGTTAAATTACAATCTTAGTATGGAAATATTTTTTTTACAATAACTTAAAAACTACTCAACTGATTAAGTTGAAAATAATATTCCTAGAAAGTTTTTATAAAGTTTAACTTACGTGATTTTTTCATATTTTTTAAACGTGCGGTTCAAAAGTTAGAGGGGGGGGGGCACATTATTTTGAACTTTCGGAGGGAATATCTCCGAAAATATTCACTTTAAAAAAAATGGTTAAAGCAAAACCCTATTTATTTTCAAATACCTATCCAGGGTAAGTCGAGAAAAAAAATCACCCCCACTTTACGTCTATGGTACCTACCCTAAAAATTTTTTTAGTTTTTTTTATTTAAACACTTTGTCGGCGTGACTGATATATATATTCATGCCAAATTAGGTAGGTACTTTGGAAACCCCTAAACTGCCAATCACGGTGTTTGTGAATGGAGGTTTACCGCCATTTTCAGTGACTGGATATAGACAATTTAAAAGCTTTCCACAGACCGAAGCGCGCTGCGGACGCTCCGTATCGCTCTGCGCTTCGATCTGTGGAAGCCTTTAGGGCGTAGAAATAACCTCAAAATGACAAATGTATAAAATAATATTTAAAAAAATAATAATTTCGTGAAACACGATGAATAATTACGAATATTAATCTATTTAATTATATTAAAGATGATTTCATTTTATTCTGCATATAAAGAAAGATTTCCTTTAGCTTAGGTGTTTTTTAATTTGTTTTTTAAGTTTTTAAATTGTTTTTCCCTGCTCTGTCGATAAAATAGCAATCCGCACTGTCGGCAAAGCAGTGCTGGAGTCAACTTAATCTGAAAAACTGCGAAAGGCGCATGTCTGTGTCGGAAACAGTGCTTCTGGGTCTATTTCGAGTATATTTCTAGTAGCCTTGGTTTTTATTGCCTCGCAAAAGGTGAGAAAAGTAGAGTATACTCCTCGGGGACAAAACTGATTTTGCCCAGGGTGCGCTTAAATCCTTCACTGCTCTCAGGACTCCATCTTAATTCCCTCGCTTCGCTCCGGAATCAACTCAAAACCCCCTCGCTACGCTCGGGAGTTAAATCTGGGGTCCCTCGTTACGCTCAGTATTCAATATCGCGCCCGTGACATAATACAGTGTTTATCCCCTTGGTGTTTGATCTACTACTGTATGTGAACTTAGTTCAATTAGTTTAATTTATTTGCCGATTCCAATGAATGAACAATTATCATTCTTATATGCATAGTCTAATTAGTTTTAACATAGTTTTTAAGTTTGAATCTGTTGGCTAATTATGCTAGCTTTTAAAGCGTCACTTTACAAAAAAATATAAAAGAAAAGAAAAGACCGCGGAATTTTTTTTGCAATTTGAACTTTGAACAGATAGATGTCCACTGCTCGTATTGAGAATACGTTGTAAAAAGGTAATTTTGTACGACGTTTTTTCCCCGCATTCAAAGTGAAAAGTAGAGTGTTTAACGCGAGACTAAACTACCACAATGACAACTCGAATTATAGCCACCCTCGCTCTCACTCGGCTGGCTAAATATCTCGTGTCATTGGGGCTTGTTTTAGTCCCTTGTTGAACAATCTTCTATTTCTTTCTTTCAAACTCCTGAACGAACCCTGAATAAGTAATCCGCACTGGGTCCGCGTGGGAACTACGGCCCGAGCCCTCTTATTCTGAGGGGAGGCCTGTGCCCTGCAGTGGGATGTATATAGGCTGGGATGATGATGATAATAATGATGTTGATAAAGTTCGTTTTTCACCTTTCAGGTCCAGGCTCATGGAAACCAGCAGTCATTAAGCCGAAAAGCCTGAAAAAACTCTTCATCTCAGTTATGGGTCAAGGCAACGTCCTCAGAGCCAAATGGACGCCCTATGACTACTACCATGCAGCTGATATAGCCAAACACCCAGAGTTTGACTTCAAGAAGAAGACGTTCATGTATGTAGCTGGATACCTGGATGCCACGACGTATCCCCTGGGAAGGACTATGGGCGAGCTCTACAAGAAACTTGGCTACAACGTGCTCATATTGGATACCTTGGAGTTCACGGCCTCAGCTTATCCTGTGTAAGTATAATAGTAAATTAAAAGTCAAAGTCAAAGTCAAAATTCTTTGTTCAATTTAGGCATCAATTGATGCTCCTATGAATGTCATATAATCTACCACTGATTCGGAAAAACCCTGTTGAGAAGAATCCGGCAAGAAACTCAACAAGGTATATTTATACAACATTGATTGGGAACTACGGCCCAAGTCCTCTCATTTTGAGAAGAGGCCTGTGCCCTGCAGTGGGACGTATATAGGCTGGGATGATGATGATTATGATTGTTCAACAAGGGACAGAAACCCCTTTTTAAAAAGCTTTTAAAAAGGGGGTCGACGACGTCACTTTCTGGATCATAGGTTAACTAACAATCACCGTAACTTAAATTGGCGCAGCCGCCTGATATAGCTTGCTTTTTTCGGAAAGCACAAAGCCTGTGTCGTCCATTGGACCAAAGATTATGGTCCCTAACTAACGTTCCCCAGTACATTTTAAAGCTTTTTTTTCAGAGCTGCTCGATTAATGCGTCCCATCGGTTTCCACGCAGCGGAGATGCTTGCCAACCTGACCAGTCTTGGACTGGATCCTAAGAAGCTCGAGCTGGTGGGCCTCAGTCTGGGAAGCCAGACTATGAGCTTCATAGCTAAGAGCTACCGTCAAATAACTGGCAGGAACATTTCCACACTTACTGGATTGGATCCGTCTGGACCCTGCTTCAGACATTTGGGACCTGGTAAGATATTTAGATTGATGGCAGTACCTATAGCTAAACCGTTTAAATGAGTCCTCGCCTGCGCGGTACAGGGGCTGGGGGGTATGACGACAAAGGGGGCCGGGAGAGGTGCGGGCGGCAGGCAGCAGGCGAGGACTCATTTAAACGGTCTGCTATAGTGCAGAACTCAACCTTCTAAAGTGAATTCTTGGAAACGATATTGTATGTGCTTTGTGTTTGAAGAATTATAACATAGAGGTGGTCCACAATGATTTTTGATCCAAAAGACAAGAGTTGCTGAAATTTAAGAGGCTACGCAGCGCGCTATGTAATCCGCTGTTTTTGCGACAACGGTTGAACGTTGTATAAACAAACAGTTCTGTAGATAATATTTCAGTTGGGTAATTATTCTTTAATAAGGTCTACGGATACTTCAAAAGTTTAGAATTGTACGTGGACCCTTTTCTCGAGGTAAAATTAAACCCCCTTTTGTCCAATGTGGCATATTATTATGGTTTTAACTGTTGAGTAGTGTTTTTCAGTAAAGTAAACAATTATTAGTGATACGATACTGTTAATTTTTCGTTTTATATATGTTAACGAAAGGATGCAATAATTCAGTAAATTATCACTGAGGTGTAGAACGAGGAAGCTGGAATGTGTGTGGGTGGTCATCCAGATAGAACTTTAACATTTCATATTTGTTTTTCAGACCAGAGACTGGATCCATCCGACGCTGAGTTCGTCCTTGACGTAGTCACCAATATGGACGGTTTTGGCATGGCCACTCCCGTTGGCCACGTCACCTACTACGTCAACGGTGGCGAATACCAACCTGGAGACGTTTGGTGGTTGCCTTGCACCGTATTATGCAGCCACCTTCAGTCATATTTCCTCTGGCTATCAGCTCTAAACAACCCTAAAACCTTCATTGGAATCCAATGCGACACAATCCAACAAGCGAGGAGTAACGATTGCTATGATAGAACCCCCACGGTCACCAATACCATGGATTTGTACACTGATAGAAGTAAACCAGGGATCTATTACTTGGCCACGTTCAATAGGTATCCTTACTTTTTAGGACAGAGGGGGATTAAGAGGAAGGACGAGGAGATTTTCAAGCAAACATGATCTATAGTTGATCAAACGAACTTCTAAGTGAAGTTCGATCATTATTTTGTGAGTCACTTCCTTCGAAGATATAACATATAACCAGGTAGTCCTTTAAACCTACAAGGCACCATTCGCACATTTCAAAGACTCGATTTTAGAATCGGTACTTTTTTTTTTTTTTGATATTTCTACCTATTTAATCTGCCCGACGGCCGTTAGCTGCTCATTCTTTTTAGAGAGGGATATAAATAAACTTTTTCTAGGGTTCTGGGACGGGCGGGTGATTTATATCTTCGAAGGAAGTGACTCACAAAATAATGATCGAACTTCACTTAGAAGTTCGTTTGATCATCTATTTTATTTCGTCACTTCCTTCTTCAGATATAACATATAACCAGGTAGATGTTTAGAGTTAATTTTTAGAAATAAAATTTTGTTTATAATTATAAATGATCAAAAAGTTTTATTTGTAGACCATAATTAATATAGTAATGGTTGTCTTAGCTATTAATTGATACAAATACCACTATCAACATTAAATCAGTCTTCTCTGTAGATTTGAGTACAAAAATAGTACATAAAATCAAAACATAATTCTTATTCTAGTGAAAAATTGATCTAGCGAAGATATCATCCTCACCCAGAAGGGGTCGATTATAGAAACGAGCGAATGTCTGGGAAGAGCTGGTCCATCCGGCCTTCTTCCTTATAGTCTCTAAGCTAACGCCGGCGGAGGCCGCCGCCGAGGTGGACGCGTGGCGCGTGCTGTGTGCGCCGAACACTGCCACGTCGACGCCGCTCTCCGCCAGTGTTTGTTTGATCCATCTACTAATCGACTGTGTGGATGCCTTTTTATAGGGCTTTTTGTGTGTAATCAACAAATCGTCTAGGTTATTTGGTCTTAAGCTAAGCGTCATATCAATATAGTCACTTAGTGTCGTGGCGGGACAGATATTCGGATTTTCTTTGAAGTACGGGAGGATCAATACCGGTTGCTCCCTGCCTATTGCTGAGGTCTTGATAGCATCTACAATTAGTATCTTCCACGATTCGGGGCCTTTTATAATCTTGGATATCTTTATAAGGGACAGCGTTTGAACTCTGTGGGCAGTACAGAGGGCTAGTAACACACAAAGTTTTTTGGTGATTTTTTCCAGAGTTAGGTCTTTGTTTGGGGACCAATTTGAGATAAAGTCAAGTACTAACCGTGGATCCCACGTATTGACGTATTTTGGGACAGGAGGCTTACGTTTGAAAATACCTTTTAATAATCGTCTTATGCACTCATCGGATCCTAAGTTGTCGCCGGCCAACAAAGACAGGGCAGACCGGTGACTGTTTATGGTTCCGTAAGATGCCCCTGCGTTGAATTGAATTGTCAAGAACGTTAGAGTATGTGATACTGAGGGGCAGAAAGGGTTAATTTTTGTATCTAGGCAATATTGCCACCAGAGTCTGTACGAGGTGCTATATTGCTTTAGAGTGCTTTCAGATATGGATTGGATCATTAAATCTATGGCGATAGGCGGGATATTTCGCTGCGTAAACGCGATCCGGAGAGCTTCGCGGCCCCCAGGGTAAGCCTCTTGTGCATTGGATGTGTGGACCTGTAACATGATTGTAAAAGGTCTCTGTTAGGAGTGAAGAAAAGGATGTCTGACTCTAGCAAAGTCTTAAGGAGGGGGAACCAGGGTTGTCCTGTCCAGTACGGAAACACTAGAATGCCGGAAGCTTTGTCACTAATTATTTTCCTTAGGCATTTAAGGATTAGAGAGAAAGGCGGGAATGCGAGGGCAACCGTGGCTTATTGCTAAGGGCAGCCAGAAGGGTAATAAGCAGTATGTCATTGTGCAGGCGAACCTCCGACGGTCCAAACTTGCAACCGACGAGTTGATGGTTGAGGCGGAGAGGCGTAGAGTGGCAGTGGCGCTCATTCAGGAGCCCTATGTGGGGTCGTCTAGGGAGATGAGGGGTCGCAGGGGGGTCAGAGTCTTCCAGAACACCAGTGTTGGAGATGGGGTCGTAAAAGCTGCAATAGCAGTCTTTGACCAAGAGGTAGACGTTGTACAGCTGCCTCTCTTCACCACGAACAACATCGTTGTGGTGAGGATCCAAACTGGTGCCTGGAAGTTTACTTTGGTCTCTGTGTACCTCCAGTGTCCCAAACACGACCATCCTATAGGGCCAGACCTGGATTGCCTCGTCCAAATAGGCCGGGAAATCGGCTCGGCGGGTTGGATTGTTGGAGGCGACATGAACGCCAAGTGTGTGTGGTGGGGTAGTCCGGTTACCGACCACAGGGGGGAAGAGCTCGCTGGCTGTCTTGATGAGCTGGGGCTGGCCGTACTAAATCAAGGGGATGTTCCAACCTTTGATACAATCAGAGGGGGTAAGCGATACCAGAGCTTTGTCGACGTCACGGCCTGCTCGTCGGATATCCTGGGTTTCGTTGATAACTGGAGAGTAGAAGAAAACCTCACGAGCTCGGACCACAACGGTATCATATTTCACTTGGACTTGCAAAGATCAAAAGGCACATGCGTACACAGAACGACACGTAAATTCAACACTAAGAAGGCTAATTGGGTTGAGTTTCATGAGAAACTCAACCAATTACTGACGGAAAATAAAATTACACTCGCAGACATAGAACAGATACACAACACAACACATTTAGAATCGGCAACACAAACACTCACAGAAGTCATTACACAAGCATGCACACATTCAATGCCAAGTAAAAAGTCCAAGGAAATGCTTACTGTGCCGTGGTGGTCTGAGGAACTCGCCGAAATGAAGAGGGAGGTCACTCGACGGAAGCGCAGAATCCGATGTGCAGCCCCAATCCGGAGGTCCAAGGTGGTACAGGCTTACCTGGAACAGAAGGAGAAGTACGAGTCAGCGGCTGCCAAGGCTCAGATAGATAGCTGGAGGGAGTTCTGTGGAAGGCAGGACAGGGAGAGCGTTTGGGGGGGAATTTACAGGGTGATAGGCAGAACGACGCGAAGGAGTGAAGACCTTCCGCTAGTGAAAGATGGAGAGACCCTGGACCCGAAGGGATCCGTCAGATTGCTAGCGGAAACATTTTATCCGGAGGATCTTAGTGACGGTGATAATGACCACCATCGGGACATCCGACTTAAAGCCGAAATGGTGAATGTTGGGGTACAGGCTGGTGCTTGTGACCCGCCATTCACTATGGAGGAATTGATGTCAGTAAGCGAGTCCTTTAACCCGAAGAAGGCCCCGGGAGGAGATGGGTTCACCGCGGATGTATGTCTTCGCGTCGTGAAGGCTCACCCTGAGCTCCTTTTGCTTCTTTTTAACAAATGCCTGGAGTGCGGTTATTTCCCCATCGCGTGGAAGAGGGCTGTGGTGATAGTGCTGCGGAAGCCTGGCAGGAGTGATTATACCGTCCCCAAATCCCATAGACCCATAGGCCTCTTATCTGTCCTGGGCAAAACATATGAGAAGCTGTTGGTGACTCGCCTCAAGTATCACTTATTACCGAGGATGAGCCCCCGCCAGTATGGATTCATGCCACAGCGTAGCACCGAAGACTCCCTCTATAACCTTATGCAGTACATCCGCAAAAGATTAGATGAAAAGTGGATAGTAACTATAATTTCGCTGGATATAGAGGGAGCCTTCGATAGCGCATGGTGGCCGGCTATTAGAGTCCGACTGGCGGAGGAAAAATTGCCCTCTGAACTTGAGGAGAGTCATCGACAGCTACCTCAAAGACCGTGAGGTAGTGGTCAGATATGCGGGAGAGGAACATGTTAGGTCTACAGGAAAGGGCTGTGTGCAGGGTTCCATAGGGGGCCCAATCCTATGGAACCTTCTGTTGGACCCTCTTCTGAAGGACCTGGAGACTAGGGGTCACTACTGCCAGGCTTTTGCAGACGACGTTGTGATGGCTTTCGATGGGAGCACGGCGCAGGAGATTGAGAGGCGGGCAAACCTCGCACTCGAACATGTTTGGGAGTGGGGTGTCAAAAATAAACTCAAGTTCGCTCCGCATAAAACCAGTGCTATGGTTATTACCAGGAAACTAAAATATGACACACCACGCCTAACCATGGGAGGGATCGAGGTGAGCCTTGCCGACGAGATGAAGCTGTTAGGTGTGACCATCGACAGCAAGCTCACGTTTAATGCCCACGTTACTAATGTTTGCAAAAAAGCGACGGGTATATATAAGCAGTTGGCAAGGGCGGCGAAAGTGAGCTGGGGGCTTCACCCTGAGGTGATTCGCACTATTTACGTGGCTACCATCGAGCCGGTGATCTTATACGCGGCGAGCGTTTGGGCACCGGCTGCGGATAAATTGATGACGCGGAAGAAATTTGGGATGTTGCAGCGCGGCGTTGCGCAGAAACAGTGCGGAGCCTACCGCACTATCTCCCTCAATGCTGCATTGTTGCTGGCGGGAATGCTCCCTCTTGACCTCCGAGTCCGTGAGGTGGCCTCATTATATGAAGCCAAGAAGGGGGCAGGCCTGCCGCAGCTGGGCGACAGGGAGGTGGAGGGGAGGGCATCCGCTCTGGAGGCGCCACATCCTGCAGAGCAATTGGGCATAAAGTTCGAAATTTTAAGTGACCAGGAGGCATTGGATAGGAACGGTAATTTTCACACCCGTATTTATACCGATGGGAGCAAGATTGGTGGCAGGGTCGGTGCCGCATTGTCATTATGGCAAGGCGGCGCCGAGACTAAGGCCGTCAAACTTGCTCTCTCGGACTATTGTACTGTGTACCAGGCCGAGCTCCTGGCGCTTCGCGAAGCAACGAATGTTGCCCTTAACAGCAAGGGGTCTTCTTTTGGGGTTTATAGCGACTCTAGGGCGGCTCTGCAAACTATTTCGAACCACCGTTGCTTCCACCCGCTGGCCGTGAGTGCTAGGGAGAACCTAAGATCTATCTCCCTCCAGGGCAAGGATATTTCCTTGTTCTGGATAAAGGCCCACGCGGGTTTGGAAGGCAACGAGAGGGCCGACCAGTTAGCAAAAGAGGCCGCTATGAAATCCAAAAGAAGACCAGATTATGATCTCTGCCCGGAATCACACATCAAGCGGATCCTTCGAATGGATACGCTTGATGTGTGGAACCATAGGTATAAGACCAGCACAACTGCTTCAGTTACTAAAATGTTCTTCCCGGATGCTGTAGAAGCACATGGTTTAATACGTAAAATAGTTCCCCGAGGCATGATGACCCAGGTGATGACCGGGCACGGTGGGTTCTCTGAGTACTTAAACCGGTTTAAGTGCAAGGAGGACCCATCGTGCTCTTGCGAGCCAGGGGTGCCTGAAACAGTTGCTCACCTGATCCTGCAGTGTCCTAGGTACAGTCTAGAGAGGTTTAACTTAGAAAATGAAATTGACACAAAATTAGACATGGAAAATATAAAGGATGTACTGAAAGGGAGGAATAGGGAAAAGTTGCTAAAATATTGTATGAACATAGCTAAGGAAGTCATTGACAAAAATAAGAATAGGTAACTAAAGTATGTTAAAATAATATAATGTTTTATATTAACACTTAGCATACAAACAATGAATGTAAAAAGTAAATAGCATAAGGAAACTGTAAACATATAGTAAGTAAGATTTGTTAAATTGTCATAGTATTAAGATACCTATGAAAAAACCTTTATAATCACCACTTGTATAATCCTGGTGTAACATTGTATTGAATATTAAATATTAAGATAGAATAAGAAATAATTGTAACTTGATGTGCATCGTTATAAATAAAAGTTAATAAATATACCTCATGACCCGCTCCTCCTAAATAGAATTAAGTGAGAATATGTGATGGAAAGAATGATAAAGTGGACGGCTTAGAAGATAGACGGGAGTGATAAAGAGGCCGGAATGAAAGATGAGAAGCTAAATTGTATGTAGTTAATTATTAGATAAATAAGTTAGATTAGGAACACATACTTAAGGGGTCGGAAACCCAGTAGTAAAGATGAGGATGGGAAAAAGAAAGATCCAGTATGTAGAATGTTAGTGATCAGTGAATACGCGAGAACTGGAATGGCACGGATTTTGTTAACACAGACTCATAGACTTTTGTCAGAGGTAGCCTAGGGGAAAAAAAAAAAAAAAAAAAAAAAAAAAAAAAAAATGCGTAGAAAAATTTTGATCCCCAGTGGACAGTAAATGCATCGACTGCTAATGCATCTGGGTCTTGCTTCCAAGATATATAGTCTGTGCATTTTGCATTGATGCGAGAAGCGAAAAGGTCAATCTCCGGTTGACCCAGACTGTGAACTATAGATTGAAAAGCCCAATCTGATAGTTCCCACTCCGTGTCAATGTTTATCTTTCGGGATTCTTGATCCGCTTCGACATTGTCCTTCGTATTTATGTACGAAGCTAATAGCCAGATGCCGCGCTCCTCGCACCACTGCCATATAAGCCTAGCTAAATTGCTTAAATGCGGGAATTGTACGCCGCCCATACGGTTTACGTAACTGATGGCTGTTGTGTTATCTACTCTTAGTAATATAGTACAGTTACATAGGTCGCGAGCGAAACATTTTAATCCCATGAAGACCGCGAGAAGCTCTAAATAATTAATATGGAAAGACAGTTCGTCATCTTTCCAACCACCATTTACCCTTTTGTTGTTGCAAAAGGCGCCCCAGCCTGTTCTAGACGCGTCTGTAAAAATTTCTAAGGAAATTGTCTCATCTGATCTCATGTCATTCGATGCTGTAAAAATGTTTCGCTCCCACCACTGTAAGTCTGCTAAAATTAGGCTTCTGGGCTTAATTTTGGTTTCAAAGTCTTTGTGCTCAACCAACTGCAGGTATTTTTGTTGTTCTAGTGTTTTTGTATACAGCCACCCGTACTTAACTGCTGGGCAGGCAGCGACTAGTACACCAATGAGTTGTGAAAATTCTCGAATGGTACATGTTTTCAAAGATGAAAACTTTTGGACTAGTTGCGCTATTTTAGTTCGTTTATCAGGAGGCAGATAAAGGGTTAAATCAACGGTATTAAACATAAAACCCAAGAATTTACAAGTTTGACGCGGTTTCAGATTGCTTTTCTCAGTATTTATGACGAAACCTAAACACCGTAGCAATGCTAAAGTCTCATTTACGTTGGAAGAGCACTCTTGGTAGGAATCACCTATACACAAGATATCGTCGAGATAAATTACCGATTTGTGACCCTGGTTTCTTAGGAAAGTAATTACTTCCTTCATTATCTTTGTGAAAACTCGCGGTGCCACAGATAATCCGTATGGCAAAGCATGAAACTGATAGACTATATCGTTAAATATGAAACGAAGGTACTTTCTATCGGCCTCACAAATCGGTATCAGTAGGTAGGCTTCTTTCAAGTCTACCGTAGCTAAGAAACCGTCTTTTGCTATAATTTTTGCTGCTGTTCTGTGGTCCTCCATCTTAAAATGAGACTTGAGTATAAACTTGTTTAAGGCTTTTAGATTTAAAATAAACCGTTTTTCACCATTCGATTTCGATGTAAGAAATATAGGAGATATAAAATCACCGTCGGAGCGTTCGCACTTAGAAACCGCGCCTAACTCCTCTAGCTTTTTAATGGCGAGCTTCATATCTGCTGCCTCGATACTACTTAAAGAATTTGATGGAATGCGAGATTGTTTCACTGGTCCACTAAATGGTATAGAATAGCCTTTGGTTATCCATTCTAAAATAAGAGGGTTTTTCGTTATTTTAGTCCAACAATTATAAAAATACTGTATTCTACCGGCATGTACCTCTATTGTTGTGTCGGAGCACGAGGTTTGGCTTGGGGCTGTGACCTCGTGGCTGGCGCCTGAGGTGCCCTGCGACCCGCTGGTTGCGTCCTCCGTGGTCCTCCCCGCCCCCCCCTGCTTGACGTGTAGCGAGGAGGGCCCGCCCAGTTTACCTGGGACCGGGGCCGGTTAGCTGTGGATGCTTGAGCGGTAGACGTCGATGGTACTTTATTAACTAGGGTTGATTTTTTAATCTGAAGACCCTGCTTTTCTATAGCCTTCGATGCTTTTATTTTTTCGGAAAGTTTGCTTCCGAAGAGCAGTTCGTCTCGATCGACCTCTTGGATGACGGTAAGGAATGATTTGTCGAGTCCGGGTGTTACAAACTTCTTACGGGCTTCGGTTTCTACAAAGTGTAAGTCGCATAAAATGCGACAACTATCGCTTAGGTATTTTATTGCTTCTATCCTGTCTTTGTCGCCGTCGAGAAGTAGCGAAAGTCCCTTATTCAGAGCTGTAATCCCTGTCCCTAGCTGTTGTTGGACGGATTCAACTCGCTTATCTCGAAATCTAGTTGTGTCTGACACGGCAGCCGAAATTTCAGCGTTCAATTTCGGGGCATGTAGGAGTGTGCAGTTCTCCGGTATTAAAAACTGCTTCATTAACGTTGCCTTAGCATCCTTATTTAAGCCCTTGCGTAATATAGGCAGCCATAAGCCCGCTAATTTGTCGTGAATTTTTTCACCGTACTTAGGAGTCTCTTCGGTGGCTTCTCCTAGGGCCAGTAATATGTTGGGGTCCAACTCTGGGACGGTGGTTGGCGCTTGGCTCAGTTCCAAGGTTTCCGGGTTTGATCCATCGACTTGTTCGGCGCCATCCGCGTCTTGTTGAGCATTATCGGGTGTCTGACTGGGTTCGCCAAGGGGCGGAGGTGTCGGATTGTCAGTTATTTGTGGCTCGTTTTCTAAAAACCAAAATAAAACGAATAATTACATAAATGTTCGTTATACATTAAAATAATTTGAGGGTAGGTTGGCGCCCGGTAAAGGATCAAAAAAGTTACGTTAATATTAGTTAATTTAGTAAAATTGCTGTCATAGCTGCCCCGTATTAACCCATGGTTAATCTCTCGGCAAAACAGTATTATTTCACTTAAACTCGTATCTATATGTATATGAATTTTTGTATTAACGTAATTGTGTTTTTATGTTCTATCATCGTTTGTTGGCCCACGGACAACGTTATGATGATATGAGAAAGAACGAAAAAAGGTGTCCTTTTTGGAACCTTTGATTGCCATTCGTGTTAACCCGCGGTTAACCTCCAGGCATAATCGCTACCGTATCACCGTGATGACCCGCGGTCAACCTCCTGATAACGATTATTTGTACGAGTTTTGAGAGTTTGAGCACTATCACTTGTTTTATCACTTAGGAAAGAAAACACTTTACTTACCTGTGTTTTCTTCAGAGTCTGACGAACTGATAATTCGATGTCGTCTACGGTCTTGTTTCTCCTCAAGTCGTCTAATTTTTCTTGCGTAACGCTCGATCTTTTGATCAATGCCGCGTTTCGGCATGATTTTTGATTTATTTTTACTGAACTTATAGTTAATCGTTGTTTTTTTTTTTTGTGGGTAATTTTGCGTACTAACTTATTATGATGTGCACGGTGCCTCGCACGAAAAAAGAATGGGCAGCTAACGGCCGTCGGGCAGATTAAATAGGTAGAAATGTCAAAAAAAAAAAAAAGTACCGATTCTAAAATCGAGTCTTTGAAATGTGCGAATGGTGCCTTGTAGGTTTAAAGGACTACCTGGTTATATGTTATATCTGAAGAAGGAAGTGACGAAATAAAATTAATGCGAAAGGTGCGTTGAGTGCGCGGTGAAGTTAGTATGTTGTGGTTTTTGTTCCAGTGCAAAACTGTGCGTGCCAAATAATATTAGAATTGAATGCTCACAATTTTACTCGCTATTCGCGTGTGCTTATGTAACTTTTTGATTATTCTGCGCAGATGAAGTCGCGGGCAATGTAAAGCAAAGATCGATCGATCTATCTTTATTAGTAATGCACCACGTTGTCTGAATTCGGTGAGCCAAGATGGGGTCTTGACAATCCTTATGTTATTTGGCACTCATAGTAGGTGCATACTTATAAGTACAGACAACCTGATGTACCAATTCTGTTTGTCTATAATTTATGTTAGTCAATAAAACAGAGTTCCTTAAAAAACGTGTGCTTAATTTTTGGTTATTCAATGGTATTTTGCTATATTCCCATCGATTTACGACGATGAGGAGGAACCCTTCCATTTTTCTTAACTTAAATAAATATAAAACAAAATAACCGATGTCGGCGTTCCGTTTCAATGCCATGCGAAGATGGTTTTGGACCACTAAAACAATGCATTAGGACATTCACGACGATTGGTTCTGCGCCACCCGCTTGAAGTGGTTCCTGCGACCTTCAATCCCATCGCTCATCTTCCATCCCCATCCCCATCTTCCATCTTGTTGAGGTCCTTCCCACGCCACCCCTTCTGGTTCCGGTTCGATTGAGTAGATATGCACGAGAACCAAAGTTACTGACTAGCTCGGAGAGTGCCACACCTGGTGGCAGTGGGCAGGGCACATTGCTCGCACAACCGACGGCAGATAGAGCAGTAAAGTTCAAGAGTTGTGACCACGAAAAAGGCGCTCGTGCTTAAAATACCACGTTCTCCAAACACCACATTTTTCAAAATACTTACCAGATTCTCGTAGCACCACATTATAAAACCGAAGATCAGTCAAGGAAGATATTTTTTTGGTGGATTGTCTTATTTTGAACATCAGGTATAGTGGGAATGTTTGTGAAAGTACCATTCGAAAATGACGAAGGAGTTGAAATAGAAAATTAGCTCTAATCAATTTGGTCATTTAGTTGAAATTTATTCAAAGAAAGAAAGAAGGTAAATATATTTATTTACAACTACACAAGACACGTCAATATTGTTATAAATAGACAACACAAAGGATAAAGATAGTGTCATTGCGGTTGCAAAACGGACACTGGCTCAGTATTATGCTGAGGCGTTTTTTTTTTATTATGAGAGGGAGGCAAACAAGCAAGCAGGGCCTAATTGCATAACAAAGTACAACTTATATTACAAGCGGAACTCCCTTTCTAGTTAATATAACTGAAGCGAGAGTTCCGCTTGTAATATTAGTTGTACTTTGTTATGCAATTGGGCCCAGGTCATCTGATGGAAAATGATCACCACCGCCCATAAATATCAACATCTCAAAGAGAGTCACTGATATGTTGCCGGCCTTTAAAAAGGAGAGGTAGGGGGAGATGTATTAAGCCCCCGGCGCTCTCACTGACCGTACGAAACGCAGCAGGATTAATGCTGCTTCATGCCGGTATTATGTGAGATGGTGGTACTGCCCCGGACGAGCCGGCCCATTAGTGATGCAGCGGCTAGCTACAACATGGCTCTACCACTCCCAAATTTATGCGCCCAGCGCTGATTTTCAGCAAGCACCGTCATCGTCAGCGACCTTAGGATCGCTATACAGATATAACTCCATAACACTACAATTCACTACATGAATAGATAATTTGTACATTATGAGACGTACATAATATACACAGTGGCTTAAAAAACATTAAAGCATACAAAAAATTGTGTAGCGTATATAACCACATGAACCAATAGAAACACTTCATTCACTTAGGACCTTTTAAATGAAGTGTTTCTATTGGTTCATGACAAACACATCCCTCGCAACGCATCTTCGCACAGCTCCGGTGGATACGCAGCCTTAGTCGAGTAGTTTTTAAGTTAGATATTGAAGTAAACATAGAGATGACTTGCATAGACCGATTTATTATTTCGTTAAGCCTACCCACATGAACATATATTTATAAATACACTACATGCCCCTTTTCATGCAAATAACTATTATTCTTCGTTTACATTAAGTAGGACATATTCTTATTATCTGTAACAACTTCTTTTTTTAAAATATAAAGTAATTAAACAATAATAATGATGACAAAACATGCAGTTGAAAATATTTATATTTTTTTTTGCTGAAGTACAATCTTCTATATTTTTACAATAAAATGATAAGGATTACATTTTTTATCATGAGTGGAATAGCCCTCAGATATTATTATATGGTTATTGGCAAAGCTTTCGTTTCACTTCGATTGCTGCAGCCCTAGGAGGGCGTTGGCGGTCAACATCGTAAGCAAAGGGTTGCCGTGGAACGACAGACTGGTTTACCGGATTAATTGAGTCGTTGCTGCCCGTGCTATTGTCCAACGTTTCCGCCACGTCGTGGTATATGTTATCACTGGAACAATCGGCATCGTCTTCGTCCATTATCTCATGATGAGATGATGATGGAGATGCGTCCTTCGGTTCCAGTTTAATGCTTTAGCCTAGTTGGTAGTGACCCTGCCAACGAAGCAAGAGGTCCTGGGTTCAAATCCCGGTAAGGGCATTTATTTGTGTGATGAGCACGAATATTTGTTCCTGAGTTATGGATGTTTTCTATGTATTTAAGTATTTATTTATTTATATAAGTATGTTTATCGTCGTCTAGTACCCATAGTACAAGCTTTGCTTAGTTTGGGACTAGGTCTTTTTATAATAATAATAATAATAATAATAATAATTTTATTTCTGTTAAACAACAAAATGGTGTACAAAAAAATTGTTGAGACCTTCTAGTAGGCATACATAATGCCTGTGACAGAAGACCTCACTCTTCCAAAACAAATATGTGGTTTCATTCTGATGTTAAACAATACTAAATCTTAAGAGTAAACTTATAACTAATGTACAAATTTGTGACTTTTTTATATATTCAAAACTTTAAAGCCATTAAACCCCCATCTTAGGAGTGTCTCAGTTTCCTCATAGTCAAGTTTAGTTAACCATACAGCAAGTTTATTTTTACAATCATGTAGGTTCAACGAATGTATATTAATTTCTTTACAAATTCTATTATATAGGTGAGCAGATTGCGCAGCAAATTGTCTTTTCGCATACATTGATTTACTGTTGGGTACAGGTGCAACCACATTGACTCTTCTTCGGTTAGGCAATAAGGGGTCAAAGATCAATTTCCTGTGGAGTTTCAAGACTACTGCTTCGATGTACAACTTCCGCATCGTTAGGTGCTCACAATGTTTGTATAGTTCAACCGTGGGATATCTGTATGGCTTAAAATACATAGTTTTCAACAAACATCTCTGTCCCCTCTCCACTTCCAAGAATTTGGATTTTGACGCCCCACCCCAGACAGAGATGCAGTAAGACATTACAGACTGCGCTAATGCAATGTATATCTGCTGCAGCAGATTTCTCGTGGCAACATGCCTTAGTATTTTAAAAATCCATGTTAGTTTACGTATTCTGTTATTAATATATTCTATGTGAGGGTGCCATGATAGCGATTGGTCAATGATAAGCCCTAGATACTTTGCCGATACAACCTTTTGTATTTGTGTACAGCTACAAAGCATATCCTTACTTATGTTACAGTTGTGAATTTTAAGGTTAAAACTGCCAGACGGTTGAGTGCTTTTATTTTTAGTGAAACAAATGTAATTTGTCTTATCTATATTTAGCGTAAGTAGGTTGGAAGTTAGCCAGGAGTGTATCCTTTGAAGACCCTCATTAGCAACACTGTAAACAGAGTCCCAATCCCTTCCAGTAAAAACTACCACAGTGTCATCTGCGTACGAGATTATCTGACCATTGTTTAATTGAAGGTTTGCGAGATCGTTGATATAAATCAGAAAAAGTGTGGGACCAAGCACACTGCCTTGGGGGACGCCAAATAGCACTCCTAAGTCCTCACTAACGTACTTGCCAACCTTAACCCTCTGACTCCGGTCCTTCAGGTAGTCACACAACAGTTCCAGAGGTTTACCCCTAATTCCATAAAGTTCCAGCTTGTTTACAAGAGTGGGAAGGTAGACCGTGTCGAATGCTTTTTTTAGGTCAAGGAAAACAGCCAAACACTTCATACCTTTGTCAACTTCTTTATAAATAGATGCAGTAAGATTGAGTATTGCGTCTTCAGTCGATTTTCCTTGCCTAAAGCCAAATTGGGAATCTGATAATAGTTCAAATTTATTCAAGTAATTTATTAATCGCTTATTTATTATTTTCTCAAGAATTTTAGAGATCGCTGGCAACACTGAAATGGGCCTATAATTATTTGGTTCTGTTCTCTCCCCACTCTTGTAAACCGGCGTTACTAGAGATCTTTTAAGTTCTGAGGGGATACGTCCCTGATCAAAACAGAGGTTTATTAGGTGACAAATTACTGGAGCAACAGCATCCTTACAGAGTTTAAGAAATTTGGTGGATACACCATCCCATCCTGGTGCACTCTCTGACTTTAAGGACATTAGTGTACTAGTAACCTCTTCTGGGTCAGTATCTAGGAGTACAAAGGATGAGACGGCTGCATTAGGCTGTCTTATGGGTATTGAGTCAGGTAAAGTAGCTGCACGCCCATCAAGAATATCATCTGCCAGTTTTTTACCTATGTTAGTAAAGTAGTTATTGATCTGATCAACAGACTCCTTTGGAGTTTGCTTATATTTAAGTAGTTCTATACTATTTGTTTTAGTAGATTTATAATTCGTTATTGATTTAATAGTAGACCACAATTCTTTAGAATTTTTAGAAGATTTTTCAAGCTGTTGCCGATCGTAATTACGTTTGAGCTTTTTGATAAGATTGTTTGTGTAATTACGATATCTCTTGAATGTGACCCTCAGGACCTCATTTTCAGGGTCTAATCTAAGTTTTAACTGCATCTTATTCCTATTTGCAATACAACGCAAAATACCCGGCGTAATCCATGGTTTTAAATTTCTGCGACTTCTAGGTATCTTTTGAGTATTTCTGCATTCATCAAACGATTCATTTATTTCCAGAAGTAGTTGTTCTACTATAACCTGGGGGTCTGTATAACAAAGAAGCCTTTCTAGACCTTTGTCAAGTAAATTAGCTGCAGCTTTTTTATAATTAATTACCTCAATAAATTTTGTTGAATTTTTACTTTCTTTACAATTAGTTAGAACAAGAAGTATTGTACTGTGATCTGTAATAGTGGTATTTAAGACAGCTGTGAAAGCAGATTTCTGTTTCTTATTTATTTTAAGCATGAAGTGATCGAGGCAACTAGTTTCTCTCGTTGGTTTTAGAATACCAGGCAGGACACCATGAACACTAAGCATATTTAGGTAATTATGTCTGTTTGTGCAATCATAATGTTGTTCCTCTGTGCGCGGTATGAGGTTTATATTAATATCCCCCGTGATAATTATGTTATTTATTGACTTAATAGATTCTAGATGATTACTTAAAGAGTTTATAAAGTTTTGTGCATTAGAATTAGAAGGAGAACGGTAAATACCAAGAATAATTGTGTTATTAAGGTTTATTTGTAAACATGATGCTTGATCAAGTCTGATTTCCTCGATATTAGCGTTTAAACATTTTTTAACGTAAGTTACAACACCATCATTTTGGTTTAAATTTTTTGTAGTTGCAAGGGATATATAATTGGATAGAAGTGGAATCGGCTTTTCCGCGTTTAATCGGCATTCTGTTAAAGTTATCACATCAGGTTCAAAATCTAATTGTGATAGGAATATTTGAAAGTCTGTGAAATTAGCATAGATACTTCGGATATTTTGCGAGACAGCCGTAAGGTTTTTGTCCGAAGCTGGTATAAGTTTATTGAGATCCTGAGTGTCACACTCATAGCACTGTGCGATGTCTGTATCATCGATTTCATCTAACAAATTAAGTTGATTGAACGCTCAAAATTGGCGACACAAGAAATGTATAACGAAAGTTTTATGAATTTAAAAACACGTGTATACAGTCGAAAAGCCAAATATCCATTAAGCCATCGTGTCAGACACATGTGAGAATCAACCTTATTATTAACGGCACAGAGTTGAATAATCTTTGACGCCCCGTTAACGTTCATATATTTATAACCTCGATTGTACTGTATGAGAATTCGGATCAGACTCGCAGGGAATGTGGTTATATTATATTTATTTATATTATTTATAGACTTGTATATTATTATAATTATTTGCAATTGGTATGAATTACTGTGCTTAAGAATTAAAACTAGAACCATAATTGCCAGTGTAAAGACGTTGCACCTACCAGGATTACATAAAACAATGAAGGTTAGATTAATCTTATTGTACGCCAAACAACTAATAAGAAAACCGAGAGTTACTGCTTTTATTGTTTGTGCCAAAAACCAATCAACATAACCAGGGGCACATAACTTCAGTGGTATCTTACACAAAATCAATAAGCCTAAAAACATTAAAACTATTAAATAAAAATATCTATTTCTACTAGGATAGAATAAAATAAAAGAGGCCGTATGTTGTTTACAAACTTCGAACTTCAAGCCAAGGCTCACCACAACAGAAACCATCAACTTAACACCAGGAGCACATAACGTATGCGGAGTTTGCCATGAATGCATTATTCTTATAAATAATTTAACAATTACCAAATTGAAATGAGTGATAATAATTATACCAGGATTGCATAGGGCAGGGGTGGTTGGAAATTGCCTCCACACCATAACCACACATTTAAAAACATAGCCTAAAAAAGAATACAAAGCCACATAGTACACAGATTGAACATAACTCCAAATAATACTACCAGGGAAACATAAAATAACATGTGTAGCATATGTGTAGTTACTCATAGATTGAGCAGAAATCGAGCTAATGCTACTAGGGGCACATAACGTAATTAAATTTTGACCTAAAACTATTCTATATTCAACCTCACCCACACAAACAAAAACAACAATATTAGCAGAGTTACCAGGAGAATATAACAGTGTAGAAAGACTTACATTACAAGATAAATAAAAAAGTCATGTACCCTCTTTGAGTCGTTGAATCTGGGCTTCACTGGTTAACTGTATAACTTTAGAGTTATCATCTTTTCTTAAATAAACTTTACCGTAGCTGGTCCAGCAGTATTTATAGATTTTAGCTTTCTTCAAATCTCTTCCCAGGAAGTGAAGACGAGCAGCCAGCGGTGTCAGTTGCTCACCCACGTAGATAGGAGCGTGCACAAAGTTTTGAACACCAAGGTGTTTAATGCACAGTTTTTCATCACTCCTAATATTAAAAGCCTTGCACATTCGTAATAGATCATTTCTTAAGAGGGTTGAAGAAGTCTCCACTATAATGGGTGGGTTTTTTACATTTTCTTTTTTGCTATTAATTCGATAAATGTCTTTAATGACGGATGTGCTAATTGGGCAGGCTATAGTTTTACCTAGATTAGTTAACATGTTTAGAAGGGTTTCTTTAGTTTCGTCCTTTGATATAGGCACATTTTTTATTTCTAGATTTGTTCTACGGCTGTCCCGTTGCAAATCCTCGATTTTATTTTCCAAAAAGACAATATGTTTCTTGTCCTCTAACGCAGAAACTTCCAATTTTTTAATTTTCTTTTCCTGTTCCTCGTATTTTGCAGCCAAGAAAGAGATGGAGTCTTCTATACAGCGATTAGATTGCTGGATCTCATTTAGAGTTTGTGAATTTTTCTTAATTTCCTTAAGCTGCGATGCCATCATAGCGGACATCATTGACATAATTTCATCTTTGAAGTGCGCAAATTCATCGTGTTCACGCTTTCGTTTAGTCCGAGTCGAAACATAATTATTTATAGGAGATGTAGGTATGTTTCCCAATCCATCCAACTCAGTTTCAGAGTGCGACCTTTCCAGTGAGTTGTCCATATTACCAGGAGATTATAAACCAAAGGCAGTAAAAATTGTATCTGTCTCACTCGTGAACAGCCGTCTTCTCTTCACACAACAGCAGAGCTCCAGCTCACTCAAATCTAGTTGTCCCGCTCGCACTCAGCGGTCTTAACACCACTATAGCACTCAACACTTCGAAGTACCAGGCTGACAGCAAACAAGCAGAGATGTTTAAATGTTCACACTAACGGAATTAACTTCTTCCTTTTCTGCTTTCCTATTTTTGCAGACAGAATATTTTGCACTAAATCTTATTTAATTTCAAAAATAAAACTAGTAATCGTTTACAAGCACGTCTACACCAGAAGGTGGTCCGGGGGGAAGAGGACTAATGAGATGCCGTCTGTTTTTTCGGTAGCACACGAGACAACATCTCCGAACGTAACTCATGAGGAATGTATACCAAATAATTTTTGATGTTATTCAACCAACCCCCCATCAACATATTCGAAACATTCCTTGTGCTCCCATATGGATCGAACCGACTCGTCACAATCATGTTTCCTGTCTGGACATCTACTCTTTATGTATTTGATGAGCGCTTGGCAAACCTGGTCCTTTTGCGTGTGTTCTCTCACAGACTTCATTTTACTGTCACTGAGGCGCACCGTACGAAGCAGGTAATATGTTTGATCATCGAACTCGCTCGATATTTTGTCCTGCATCGTGACCAGCAGTGGGGCACGGGACAGGGTATCCGCCACATACATGTATTTGCCCGGTTTATAGATCACGACAAAATCGTACCTCTGTATGCGCAACATCATGCGCTGAAGCTTCGCCGGTAACGAGTCCAGAGACTTTTTAAAAAGCGCTTTCAAAGGCTTGTGATCGGTTTCCACCGTCACATTGCTCATATCATAGATATATTGGTGAAACCTCTCCAATAGGGATGTTTCCTAGGTAAAAATATAATAATTCTTATTAGTCCGTATTTTACATTATCAAAAAATATTAGACACGTAATTTTTCTTTTGACAATTAAACAAAAAATGACGAAGATATGGCGCGTTGAAGTTCCGCGTGACGTCACTTGTTCCTAAAACGCTCATACAAAGTGTAGGAACAAGTGACGTCACGCGAAACTTCAACGCGCCATATCTTCGTAATTTTTTGTTTAATTGACAAAATAAAAAATACGTGTCCAATATTTTTTGATAATCTAAAAGACTGACTAGTTAGGAAAGTAGCCAATTCGAACACGATCACCAGCATCTCCTTCTCGATCTGCGCGTATCGCTGCAGCGTGTCGGTGAGCGTGGCGGAGGCGAACTCCACCGGGCGGCCGGCCTGCAGCAGCACGGCGCCAGCGCGCGGCTGCTGGCGTGCACCGACAACACGCACGGGCGCCGCGCACTGCGCCTGCTTCAGCGCGTCCACTACGCGCCCCAGCACCACTCGCTGTCTTTTTTGAGGAGGTTTCTGAGAGGTGAAACCTGCTCCGAGTAGTTTGGAATAAATTTGGTCACGTAGGTGACCATTCCCAAAAATCGCTCTCGCTTGGACTCGGCATGTCTTTGATGGCTTTCACCTTGTTTTGATCAATCTTCACTCCTTCCGAATTGAAAGTGTGACCTAGGTATGTGACTTCTGTCACACAGAACTCACACTTATCACGATTAAATTTAATGTCGCAGACGATGCGATCGCGCAACAAGCCATCTTCAAGTTTTTCGAATTCGCATTGCTGACTTAATATTCTTAATGTAGTGACGTACTCATCTATGCACTCGCCCGCCTCCTGGTTTCGCGTAAAAAATTTAAAACGCGCCAGAGTAATATTCGTCTTCGTACCAAAATATTTGTTAAATTTATCTATCAACTTATCCACATTGTCCTTATCGGTTTCTTGTTCGAATTTAAATATAGTGAATAACTTCGTAACCATTAGATCCGATTAAATTAATGAATTAACTGCTTGCACATCCGTGGGCTCTTTGTACACTCCCGAGGCCTTTAAGAATACTTTAAATTGCTTCAGCCATTTTCGCCAAGCATAAGCACGACGAGCTGGACCGCCTTCTAACGTCAATTCGGCAGGCGGTCGCGCGTGCTCCATTGTTTAGTAAGCACTGCACAACTAAGGCAATGATAATTGCAGTTCAATAACGGCACTTTAACGCGTACAATCTTTGATCACGTACAATTATTTAATTTACGAGCACCGCTGTCACCATGAAGTAAACACAGAGATGACTTGCATTAGACCGATTTATTATTTCGTTAAGCCTACCCACATGAACACATATTGATAAATACACTACAACCAGTTTGATATTAAATGTAACCTTCGACTATAAAATAAATCTTTAATATTTGTATGTTGCATGTGCAGCAGAATATGACTGGACATCAAATTTTATTAACATCCATATTATGTACTTAATCATATTCTATGCAAATAAATAAATTATTATTCATTATTATTATTAATAGTATGTTAATAAATATATTACAAATAGGTCGATTACAATATTTTAGTCCAGAATATGATTAATGAAAAGTTATTTTTTTAAACATTTCACCGTTTCAGTTAATAGACAAATTGCATACCAATCAAAAGTATGAAGCCTATAGAATAGAATATGCAAACTTTAGGTTGACTAACCAGACCAGTGCCAATATCGATTCACGTGTTATACCTGCATTGTATTGTATTGTCGATAAATGGGGACAAAGGCTTCCCTATAGGTGTGAAAAGACTATCGAACTTCCGATATGCAGACGACACCATTCTTTTGGCACCATCAATGGAAGATATGAGTGATTTGTTCCAAAGGCTCGAGTTGGAGAGTGGCAACATAGGTCTCGCTGTGAACAGAGCAAAAACTAAAGTGATGATAGTAGATCGAGGCGGAAAGCTAACAAATGTCACCTGCAACATTCCCGGCATAGATATCGTCGACCGCTACATATATTTGGGCTCTCAAATCAGTAATGACGGCATGTGTATTTCTGAGATAAAAAGGCGTATTTCGATAGCGAAAGACGCTATGACTCGTTCAAACAACATCTGGAAGAAAAGAGGAATTGGCATCAGAACAAAGATCAGATTGATGCAAGCCCTGGTATTCCCTATCCTCCTGTATGGAGTGGAAACGTGGACAATTCTGGGCCGAGAGAGGCAGAGGATTGACTCATTCGAGATGTGGTGCTGGAGACGAATGCTAAGAATACCTTGGACTGCGATACGCACCAATGCATCGATTCTGGCCCGGCTCCAAATAAAAACTCGTTGGTCGACCATATGTCAGCAGCGCATTCTTTCATATTTCGGCCATACAGTGCGTAAAGGCGATGAAAGTCTAGAGAAACTGATTGTGGTTGGGAACACCGAAGGCAGAAGACCGCGCGGTCGATCACCAACGAGATGGACTGATCGAATAAAAGACTCGTCGTCCGCCAAATTCTACACGGTATCTAGTAAGAGATGCGCGGCTCCTGAGATAAAGAATTTTGAATTTGAATTTGAATTTGAGCCGGTGGAGGCAGATTATCCGCTCCAGATGCAACCCTGATACTGACCACGATCCTCAGACATGAGAGACCGACCTGGAAGGAAGGTATTGTATTGTAATGCCAACCTAACGTTTGCATATTCTATAGGCTTCATACTTTTGATTGGTAGGTATGTCATTTGTCTATAAACCGAAACGGTGAAACGTATAAAAAAAATCATACTGAACTGCAATTTTTAAGTCAACCCACTTGCAATATAATTATTAACATATAATATAAAATACTTTTCATCCACTAACCAGTATGCCGTGTCATGACAAAACACTGTAACTCGAGTTACATTGTTTTGTGATAACACCGTTAATTTAACTCTTCGGACCCTAATCTATGTATGCATGTGAAGGTCGTTGCATACTCGGATCTTAGACTTAGTATTTATAAAAATACTGCTAGTTTCGTTGTCTTTGTTGCGTTTTTGCTATCATTCATTTCGCACATGCCAAAAAAATAACATGTCATCGTTGCTCATAGTTAATTCAAATTTAGAATCGAAACAAATATAAAAATGTATCTCTAAAACAAACGAAGATCGTTTCTTTGGTTTTCATCTTCGTATTCCTGTCAAGTTTTAAAATTGGAACTGCGTTAATTTTTTTCTAATTAGACGTTGGAATAAGTCAAAATGGTAGTGTGTTTCTTTAAAGTTGGATTCTTAGCTGTGATATTTCTGGTGTCAGTTTCGGCGGTAAATTATGATGCGGCTGCTGAGGGCTATTCTGTGGGACTCTTGTCTGATTGTAAGTAGAATTTTATTGTATTTGGAAGGTATACGGAAAAAAACCGGTAAAGTGCGAGTCTGACTCGCGCACGAAGGGTCCCGTACCATTATCTATAAAAACGGCAAAAAAACACGTTTGTTGTATGATGGGAGTCCCCTTAAATATTGTATTCTGTGAATATTTCAAGCGTCTACCTGTTGCCGTTATAAATATCGAGCAAACACGAGCAAAAAGTCACTTTTTTTGTATGGGAGCCCCCTTAAATATTTATTTTATTCTGTTTTTTAGTATTTGCTGTTATAGCGGCAACCGAAATACATCATCTGTGAAAATTTCAACTGTCTAGCTATCACGGTTCATGTGATACAGCCTGGTGATAGAAGGACGGACGGACGGACAGCGAAGTCTCAGTAATAGGACCCCGTTTTTACCCTTTCACCTTTTTTGAAAATTTAGATTTTAATCTCAATGTGTAGAGGTCCCAAAGTACTCTAACCAGAGCCCGTAGGTACATTTGATGCCGATGTCGTCACGCCGCGTACAGAATGATTGCAATTTGAGTAGTTGTGATAATTAATCATCAATCATTAAAAATTAACCAAATGTGCGACACAACAAATAAAAATATGATTTACAAAACAAAAGTATTTTCTGAACATTGAATTACGTATGAACACGAAGATGACTTAGATTTTCTCTGCGTAGGAATTAATGCTAGACGGATGGCGTGCTTCAAGTCAGAGAGGAATTCTGTTTTCTACTTATTTATTGAAATGTGGTAACAATACCATTTACTAAAATGTAAGTATATAAAAACAAAACAAATAGGTAGTTCCATTTACGTTTCACGTAGGTATCAAGTAGGTATTAATTATTCCATGTGTGAATAGATTACTTTTTACAGTCATTTGCACTTGATTAAAATGATGAAGACTAATGATTAATAATTACAATTCAACTATTTGGGATTATCCTATATGCAGCGTGGGGTAAGTAATACAAGATAACAACTTATTATCTAATATTCATAATATATACGCTCACTTTATATAAACTCGTTTAGCATAACGTTCACTGGATATAATGAACGAAAAGTATAATTATAAAATATCTAATTTTGTAATGTATAACGTTGTTTATATATAATATCAATTGATATAACGATCAAAGCGTATAATGTTCATAACACCTAAGATATAAAACGTATAAATTCATTAAAAACTTTGATGCAAGCAAACAATCAAGCAATCCATTAATTTTTTCCGGTCTGTTACAAAAAAAAACCTAACATCGAAGGCTAAGGCGGGAGCTACGCTACGCTTCGCTCGCTCGCCGCCACATAATTTAACATTTACACATATTATTATATATCATGACTGTTATACCTAATGTTTGTTATGTTAAAAGAAATTAGTCCACATATATCTTATACAAACTGAAGTTATATAAAAAAAAAAAAAAAATATCACGGGACAATCTTACACAAATCGACCTAGTCCCAAACTAAGCAAAGCTTGTACTATGGGTACTAGACGACGATAGACATACTTATATAGATAAATAAATACTTAAATACATAGAAAACATCCATAACTCAGGAACAAATATTCGTGCTCATCACACAAATAAATGCCCTTACCGGGATTTGAACCCAGGACCTCTTGCTTCGTAGGCAGGGTCACTACCAACTAGGCTAAAGCGGTCGTTAAAAATAACGTTATATAATTTAAGCGTTATACGTTAAAAATTATACTTTTTGCTGTTATAGCTAACGTTCATTATATCTTGTGAACGTTATTAATATGAAATTAGATATTTTGTAGTTATATCTTGTGGGACGCACCCTGCAGGGTGACGTCAAATTGATGTCATCGGCATGAAAAGTACGGGCCTTGGCTATAACTTACTGAATTACCTATAAATATGGATAAATGTGCCTAAACCGCGAAGGTAAGCTATTGAAGGTAAGTAGTTGTTAAACATGCCCTTATTAGGGTTCCATAGCTGAAGGGTGACAAACAGAACCCTATTTTATGTCGCTACAGTGTCCCAGGCGGTGTATCAAGAACCGTAATAGAAAAACAGCTGAAACAGCCGTAACAGACAAACAATAACAATGTAATTAAACTAAAAATGAAGGGGATCCCAAAAACCATTATAAAATAACTCCACAGTGCGTACATTTTGCTTTGAAATAGGGGTCTGCTAACACTGGATTTTTTATAGGCCGTTTGTAGCGTATATTTTGACAAACCTACTAATTCGGACGGAAACCTTGTTGCGCGAGTGCGACTCGCACTTGGCCGGTTTACAATAAGAAATACTCCACCAATAATATAAGACTTAAAAAAAATAATTAAAATTAATCTCCTTAGAAGACTTCAAAAAAACCACGAAAATATCCTTTCTACTGATCTCTTTGAAGTCGGTGCCCAGCACAACCAGCAGGAGTGAACCTAGTCATCTACCTTATTTACATACTAACACAGTCTGTTCTATCACTCCTGCTGGCTCGTGCTGAGTCACCGACATACGGGGATTATGGAATCGTTTCAATTTTTATTTTACAAATTTTCTATTTCTCGCTTTCGCTGAAAGTATTCACTGCCTACCTACCAAAAAAAAACATATCTGTTTATAAATAACGGAGTTCTGAAGTAAGAAAGATACAAAAAAAATTAATTAAAAAATAAAACCTGCTTCAAAAAACAACCAAAAAACTATGAAATAATAATTGAAGCGACCACAATACGCATGAAAATATCATGCTAATCTGTTTGAAGTCGGTGCCTCACTCAACTCGAGCCAGCAGGAGTGGACCTACCTCTTGTAATCCAACTTACCTACATGCCTACTATCTATAAGGCTTCTACACTCCTGCTGGCTCGAGCTGAGGCACAGATTAGCATGATATTTTCATGCTTATTGTGATTCAATTACCTATGATTTCATAGTTTTTTGGATGTTTTTTGAAGGAGGTTTTATTTTTTTATTTGCTTACATTTTTTATTTTTTGCTTTTTAGTTGTTTCTGTATAAAATAGATGCGTAGGATAATATCATCAGTTTGACTTAGAAATAAGTTTATGTTGAAAATTCTATATTTAATGCTCGACGGGGTTGTGTCGTTTTATTACAGAGTTGCATGATACTTTCTGAATGCATTTCTCTTGAATTTTTGAGGAGTTTCTTCAATTCCTCATAGATCCCATCATCAGAACTGGATTCTGGTAACAACAAGACCAACCTTGAATCATGTGCTTTCAAACAACGAAAGTTTTGAAGTTTGTTAAAATATAATGTTTTAAACTGTTATGAGTGAGAATGGACTCATACTCATAACTAATATCTTGTGGGGCTTACCCCCTGTTTCCACCATCCATTGATCAAATTTATTTGACGGATAAATGTGATGCCGTCTCTGTTTGTTTTGTTCGAATAGACGGAGACGGCATCACATTTATCCGTCAGTTAAAATTAATCAATGGGTGGTGAAATAGCCCCTTAATCTTGAACTAAATATTTATTGCTAAAATACCTCGATGTTCGAACGCATTGTAGCCGCCGTAGGACGCAAGTCACACAGAAGAGACGTGGGACGGGGGCGGCGTCGCAGTCGCGGCACAGGCGACCCTCGCATTAGTTTTCATACTAAATGTATACAGCCTAGGATCCGAGTATACAACGACCTTCACCGATCTGGTTAATGGATGAAAAGTATTTTATATTAAATTAAATATGTTAATAAATATATTGCAAGTGGGTTGACTAGAAAATTTCAGTCCAGTATATATTTTTTTTCATTTCAATGTTTCGGTTAATAGACAAATGAAATACCTACCAATCAAAAGTATGAAGCCTATAGAATATGCAAACGTTAGGTTGACTATTTTTTCCGGTCATAACTTTTGGATAGGCAGGTTACCTACCTAAACAGGTAAAAACGGTAAATCGATATTTGCACTGGTCTGATTAGTCAACCTAACGTTTGCACGTTTGCATATTCTAAAGGCCAGTGGTCCGCAGAAGCCAAAATATGGTCCGCAAATGATTTAAGTTTTGATTTCCCATTGAGTTTTTTATTAAAGTTTCAGTTTGATTATTACAGTTTATTATCTATCTATCTATCTAATACCTTTAAACGAGCAATTCTTGTATATATATATATATATATATATATATATATATATATATATATGTATATGTATATATATAATCAGGATCTCGGAAACGGCTCCAACGATTTCGATGAAATTTGGTATGTGGGGGTTTTCGGGGATGAAAAACTGATCTAGCTATGTTTCATTTTCAGAAAATCGCTTTTACTCGTGTTTTCCGGCTATTTTTGTTTGCATTAGAATATAAAGCTAAATTTCGCCCACTTCGAGCAGATCATAATGGCACATTAGAAATCGGGTGGTCGCGGATCCAGCCGACCTCGGTTCGAATCCACGTTTTTTTTCAACATTTTTAGTTTTTTTTTTTAAGTTTATTTTTCATGAGAAAACGTCAAGTTTCTTCTTTTGTGAGAAAAAGTTACTTTTTTGTGAGAAAAAGTTACTGTTTTGTTAGAAAAAGTATTATAGGGAACGTGCAGTAACTATAGGCGGCAGCACTAATGCGACAGAAGAGACACTATGCGGACAGTAAAACAAACTTATCAAGGTAAAACATTCAAATTGATGGCACCCTTATGGCACCAGTTGGCAGCACCGTCTATGTGCACGTTCCCTATTGGGAGCACAGAACAGGAAAAGCCGGTTGTCTGTAAAGTCGGTTTACGGACGATAGTTTAACGTGACTCACCCCCCCCCACCCCCTCCGGTGTTTTTGTCAAATATCTTGAAAACGGTGCATCCTACGGCAAAAACAATGAAATTTTCATCCCCCTTTAATACCCCGCGCTCCCTCCCCCGCATCCCCTCCCCCCCCTCTCACCCCCCCACCCCTCCGGTGTATATAATCAGGATCTCGGAAACGGTTCCAACGATTTCGATGAAATTTGGTATTTGGGGGTTTTCGGGGATGAAAAATTGATCTAGCTTGGTCTTATCTCTGGGAAAACGCTTGGTACCGAGTTTCTGCCCGAGCAGAGCTCGGTCGCCCAGGTACTTGTTATTAAGTATACACCGGGTACGTATTATAATGTATGAATTTAAAATACATATCGGTTGAAACCCATACAGTCGAAATGCCGAAAATCGTAAAATATAATGCATCAAAATATATAAAGTTATTTGACATAAGTTCTAAACGCTTAAGCTTGAAATGCATAGTGGTCAAAATATATAATAGTTACAATACATAATGGTTCCTAGTCATATTGCACAACCATTATGAAAAACGTACTTTATGAATTCTGATTGATATTTATTTTAACTATTATATTTTTCGATTTTATATATTTTAAACATATGTATTGTAAACTTATAGATTTTGATTTTATACATTATGATACGTACCCGTATACACCTACATAGTGGTCCCTGCTAACAAGAATAATATAAAAGTGGTCGCTGACCAAGAAAAGGTTGGGAACCCCTGCTATAGGCATTATACTTTTGATTGGTATGTCATTTGTCTATCAACCGAAACGGTAAAATGTTAACAGAAGCGTCGCAATCCAAAGCAGACAGAAGAGACGGGGCGGAGACGCGGGACGAACAAACGACGCGGACTGCGGCGCGCCTCCGTCCCACGTCTCTTCTGTGTGGCTTGCGTCTAGCACAATGGTCCTGCGTTCATAAAACGTGTCGCTACTCTCTCGACAAAGACCGAAATTCCGAGTAGAGATCCTTCTCTCGAATGTTCTACTTTTGTAAAATCATTTGATATACATATTTGATAAGATAAATAAAAAAAAAAACAATTAATACCCAGAAACAAAGCAATAATAAGTTAGTACCCGGCCATAAAGATTGCACACGGTCTTTGAAAAAAGACTCTGCAAATGTCGGACATTTTTCCTAAGACCGATGCGTTTTTTTGTATTTTTTTGTGTGGTACACACACATACTCACACACACACACACACACACACACAAAAAACACATCACATCGGTCTTTGGAAAAAGACTGCAAATGTCCGACATTTGTAGTCTTTTTTCTAAGGGCCTACGCTAGCTGACGCGGACGCCCGCCGCGTGCGCCCGCTCGCGGGTCTAAAATCTACCGAAAATCCGTCGCACGCGCCCGCGCCACTTAGCGCTGTTCATACAATTTCTTATTAGACGCGCGCACGACGGGCATTCGTTCCGGGTAATCCGCGTCAGCTAGCGTAGGCCCTAAGACCGTGTGCAATCTTTATGACCGGGTACTGAAGGTACTGGTTATCTATCATATCCTCAAAAAACTCAGTTCCGAATATATAGTAGGTAAGTCCCGGAAGATATTTGTTAAAAATACACAAGGTCTAGAGGTTGTGTGCAAATTATTATTTTATTTTTCTTCAATGTGGAAAATCTATAATTATTTTAAACACTGACCCTCGTCGTGACGTTGGCGTCGTCGCGCGGTAATGCAACGACATAATAATATTATTTGCGCTAAAATGCTTATGACGCCTCGCAGTGAATAATTACTTGTAGCAAAAAGCTGACCTTTATGCTAATTTTCGAAAATTTTATGTACGACTAACTTAAATGCCGTCAATAGCAAAACTTGTAAAAAAACCAAGTCTCGCAACTCAGTTCTTCTACCGTAAAAAGTTGTGAGATCCATCTAATACCAAGTCGGTTGCTTTATTAAGTCCCTACTTAAGGCCCTACTTCTGTCTGAAGTTATTAGGTACGTAATTAGCTAACCTAACAAAATCTTATAGTGACCGACCATATCAATATCAATATCTATCAATATTAATATTGGGTGTTATACTATATGATGATGATGATGTATGGGGACGCCTTGCTGAGTCAGGCGGGCTGTCGACCGCTGTGCACAGTCATTCAGCCCAATTCCCCGTGGTTGGAGCCGACGGTTACTGTCCCAGCAGCGCTCCCACACAGCATCTCTCCTCGAATCTTCTCGTTCTCCTGCTGAACAAAAGGACATCTTTGAGACTGACATCCTTTAGCTCCTCTTCCTTCAGCTCGTCACTCCCGAATACATCACGCCTCGCTGCCGCATACGTGACACACTCAGCTAGGATGTGCTCACTCGTTTCCTCCTTCCCACAATGTGGACAGGAGGGGTCACTTTTTATACCTATTACGCTTAAGTGTCTATTTAACAAGTTATGGCCAGTAATTATGCCAGTTATAGTTCTTAAGCTACTCTTACCTAGATTTAGGAGATACCTAGTTCTTCTGTGTTCGATACCATCCAGCATCATCTTCGATTGTCTGCACCCTACAGCCTGTTTCCACTCACTGTTTGCTTCCTGTTCCTTCATTCTATCTATTACCCCCTTGGTGACTTAGATATTGGAAGTACCGGTTCAGGACCTATGAATCCCGTATCCGCTACCTCCCTTGCTAGCTCGTCAGCCTTCTCATTACCTGTCACTCCCTGATGTCCTGGGACCAAGGCCACCGTAACCTTCGTACTCTCCCCTAGTCTATTAAGTGCATCTCTACACTCTCTTACCAAAGAGGAGTTAACTGTCGGGTTGTTTAATGCCTTTAGCGCCGCTTGACTATCAGAGTAAATCACCACTGTTCCTACACCTCTATAGTCACTCAGTTTCGCTTGTATAATCTGAGCGCACTTCAACACTGCGCACACTTCAGCCTGAAACACACTGGCAAATCTGCCTAATGGTATAGCCTCTCGAACATTCATCTTGGGTATTATTATGCCTGCTCCCGCAAGTTGGGACGTTTTCTTCCTTGAACCATCCCTAAAACAAATTGTAGTCGGATGCTCAAGGTCTACTTTCCAACTATCTCTTTCTCCTATATGGATTATACTACAAGTTTGACCGCTATGTGTGTGAGTGTGTGTGTATCTGTCTGTGGTATCATAACTCTTAAATGGGTGAACCGATTTGGATGCGGTTTTTTTATTTGAAAGCAGGTTTCTTGGCGATGGTTCTTAGATATGTTTCATCAAAATTGGTCCAGCCGTTTCAAAGTTATCAGTTTTTTTGTATGCTGCGGACGGGTTCTTAGATTTAATTGCGTTGGGGGTTTTTAAAATTTTTAATTTATAGTTATAAATAAATAAATTAAAAATTTAAAAAAACCCAACGCAATTAAATCTAAGAACCCTTCCGCAGCATACAAAAAACCTAAATGTACTTTTTTTCGTGTTAAAAAAAGTTGGTAACCCTAACCCTAGGTCAATGTAAAACTGCAAACTGTGTGAGTCACTCGTATTGACTAGATTGAACTATTGCGATGTCGTTTATGATGGTTGCATACTTAGTCGTTCTAGGAGATTGCTCCTACGAGTTCAAAACGCATGTGCTTGTTTTTGCTTCAGAGTCCCTCCTCGGTCCCATGTCACTCCGTACCTGGACGCTGCCGATCTGCTTAAAATGCATGCAGGCGCTTGCATCTCGCAACGCAAACCTTTTGTTCGGTGTTGTGCGGCGGTTGTTATTTTTTCGTACCTTTACGAAAATATAACATGGTCAAAGAGTCTATTGTGCCGCCGCACAGGACGCGGCGTTTCGAGGCAGTTTTAAATTTGCGGCGTCTAAGTTTTGGAATGATAATTATCCCCCTTCCCATCCTAGGAGTGACTAGCAGGTACACCTTTGGGCGAAAGCTTAAAATTCCAAAAATCATAATTCCTCTCCTTTCCAGCACTATTGCGCAAAACTTCTTTGTTTTTAGGCTTCCGTACCCAAAGGGTAAAAACGGGACCCTATTACTGAGGCTCCACTGTCCGTCCGTCTGTCCGTCCGTCAGTCACCAGGCTGTATCTCATGATCTCATGAAACGTGATAGCTAGACAGTTAAATTTTCACAGATGATGTATTTTGGTTGCCGCTATAACAACAAAAACTAAAAAACAGAATAAAATAAATATTTAAGGGGCTCCCATAAAAAACGTGATTTTTTTGCTCGATTTTGCTCGATATTGATAAGAGCAACAGGTAGATGCTTGAAATAATATTCACAGAATATTTAGTTATATATTCATTGTGAAAATAAATATTTAAGGGGGGCTCCCATACAACAAACGTGTTTTTTTTTGCCGTTTTTATAGATAGCTTTTGCCCGTGACTTCGTACGCGAAGACAATAACGTAAGAGTTGTTTGCATGAAATTTGGCACACTGGTAGTTTATTACGTGGATTAACACATAGGGTAATGCCAGGAAAATGTAAAGTTCCCGCGGAATTTGAATAAGTAAATTCTAAAGCCGGTAAGCCGCGGTGGCCTAGTGGGTTGACCTATGGTCTCTTAAGCAAAGGGTCATGGGTTTGAGCCCGGGCTTGCACCTCTTGAGTTATTCCGAATTAGTGTGCTAAATTACGTTTGAAGTTTACCATGAGCTTTACAGTGAAAGAAAACATAGCGAGAAAAGCTGCGCACACCTGAGAAGAAAATGAATTCAATGGTATACACCCGCGCTGTACAAATCGCACTGGGCTCAAGTGGGAACTAAGGCCCAAGTGTTCTCGTTCTGGGAGGAGGCCTGATTGAAACAACAACATTCTATCCCGGGAAAGTGTACCTACAGCATACCGCGGGATAGAAATAACTGTCAAAACATTTTGAAAATCAGAGACAGTGTAGCTTTTTGTTAGTGAAATAATTTTAAAAATCAGCCCCCACGTTCTATTCACTTATTTCTATCCCGTGGGAATTTTCGATTTTCCCGTAGAATGTAGCCTATGCCAATCAGGGATATTGTAGCTTTCAAATTGTAAAATATTTTTTAAAATCAGCCCCAAAGTTGAGTTTACTTATTTCGATCCCGCGCGAAATTTGCATTTTCCCGGAAAAAGTACTTTATGTCAATGAGGGATACTGTAGCCTACTATTGGTGAAAGAATGTTCAAAATCAGCCCCAAAGTTGAATTCAGTTTTTTCTATCCCGCGGGATTTTTGTATTTTCCCTAAGAAAAAGTAGCCTATGTCAATTGGGGATAGTCATATTAAATCATTTGAAATAATTTTTAAAATCAGTGCCGAAGATGAATTTACTTATTTCTATCCCGTGGGAATTTTGCCTTTTCCCGGAGAAAAGTACCATATGTCAAACAGGGATACTGTAACATACTATTGGTGAAAGAATTTTTAATATCAGCCCCAAAGTTGAATTCTAATTTTTCTATCCCGTGGGAATTTTGTATTTTCCCGAAGAAAATGTAGCCTATGTCAATTAGGGATAGTCATATCATATTATATGAAAGAATTTTTAAAATCAGTGCCAAAGCTGAATTTACTTATTTCTATCCCGTGGGAATTTTGCATTTTCCCGGAAAAAAGTACCCTGTGTCAATCAAGAATACTGTAGCTTACTATTGGTGAAAGAATTTTTAAAATCAGCCCCAAAGTTGATTTTAAATTTTTCTATTCCGTGGGAATTTTGAATTTTCCCAAATAAAATGTAGCCTGTGTCAATTGGGGATAGTCATAATCACATAGTGTGTAAGAATTTTTAAAATCAGCCCCGAAATTGAGTTAATTTATTTCTATCCCGTGGGAATTTTGCATTTTCCCGGATAAAAAGTATCCTTTGTCAATCAAAGATAGTGTAGCTTTCTAATTCTGAATGAATTTTTAAAATCGGCTCAATAGTTTCAGAGATTCCGCTACAAACAAATAAACAAAGAAAGTTGAGATATTTCCCTATCCCGTGGGAATTTCGAAAAATCCTTTCTTAGTGCACCTCTACAATACTCAAGGTACATGTGTGCCAAATTTCAAGTCTCTAGCCTCAGTGGTTTAGGCTGTGCGTTGTCAGTCAGTCAGTCAGTCAGTCAGTCAGTCAGTCAGTCAGTCTGTACTGTTTTATAGGTACTTAGGTCATACTGAAAGTTTCTGGATTCTAAAAAATAAGACTACGCATTATCGTTATGACACATTTATTGTTTTTCAATAGTAGATTGATAACCAAGGGTGGAAAGTGACCCATTGAATCCGAGATATTTCGAGGGGAAATGGGTAATTTCACCCGAGTTAGACACTCTTCTTTTCATTTCGACTGTGAGGAAAGTAAAATCCATCCATCCATCCGTCCGTCCATCCATCCATCCATCCATCCATCCATCCAATAATAAAAGAAGATAGATTTTTTTTATGTCGTAAGAATGCTTAGAGTTGACTGTACCTATGTAATGTTTCCTTTGTCAGTTTAATGTTAGTAAGCAAATTTAAAAAGTTAGATCAAATTTCTTGTTTCAAACGGATGTTCGGCGTACAACCTCCAGTGTTGTATATAAGCTCCATGGTCACGACGTTCTAGGTGGCCATGCCGAAACGTGAAAAACAGTGTCACCGACGTAACTGAATTATCTTCGACTCCGAGGCTTATCGTAAAAATTTAATAAAATTACTTTCCACCCTTGAGATGAAAACGCAATTTTCCACCCGGCTATCTGCCCATGAAAATTTAACTTTCTAAACAGGAGAGATGAAAAGTATATCCTCCCTATTTACACACTTTTGCATACGCTGGAACCATTGTGAAAAGCAGTGGGTCCAGTCTTCCTTAGGGACTTCTTCGATGGCCTCGTGGAAAGCATTCACTGCCATTTCCGGACTTGTAAACCGTAAACCTCTAAATTTATCTTTAATCTTTGGAAACAAAAAGAAATCGCATGGTGCAAGATCATGGCTGTATGGCGGATGAGTCATTAATTCTACATTTGAAGCCTCCAAATACGCATTCGTTGCTTTAGCGGAATGTGCCGACGCGTTGTCGTGATGAAGGACTATTTTGCTACGGGGACGCTTTTCACGAACTTTGTCAAACTCTTAGGCAAGCACGTGTTCACATACCAATTTATAGTTACTGTCTTTTGGTTTTCAAGTGACACAGTGGTGTAATGTCCCGATTTGCCGAAAAACGAAGCAACCATTTTCTTACCTGTGCTTCGACTTTTTTTTACTTTCGTCGGCAAGTCTTCAAAATGAAAGACCCATTCAGCCGATTGACTTTTTCTTTCCGGTTCAAAGTAGTATACCCAGGTTTCGTCACCTGTCACGATGTTATTATACAACCATTGATTGTCCTCCATCAATTTTTTTTATCATTTTGCGGCACCACTCAACACGCAGTCGTTTCAGGTCTTCCGATAAATCATGCGGTATCCATCGAGTGCAAAGTTTCCGAACCTTCAGATGCAAATGCAATATCTTTTGCACCTGGCTCATTCCAATTCCTAAGGTAGTACGAATTTGCTGATTTATAATTTTTTTGTCAGTTTCAATTACTTGTCGTACTTGTCGTATATTAATATCGGTACCTAACCGCAGTTGCTGGCCGGCCTTCACGTTCATCGTCATGGAGATGGCCACGTCCTCCTCTAAACTCACTTAACCACGAATAGACAGAGCTACGACATGGGGCTTCATCACCAAATGCTAAGAGAAGTCTTTGACAACTCTCTTGCTGACTTAATCCACATCGGAAATCGTAAAAAATCATGGATCGAAATTTTTCACGACTTAAATTCATTGCAACAGCGACGCCCAAATTTCAATCCAACACCACGATGAAAGAACAAATGACAGTATCGCAAATTAAAAAGTAATACACTGCCAGAGAGTTACTTTTTCAAATCCTATTATTGCTTTTTTAATTTTCTTTTTATAAGTGGCCAGTTCCAGAAACTTTCAGTATGCCCCACGTATAGATGGTACGGAACCCTTTGTGCACGAGTCCGACTCGCACTTTTTTTTTTTTTTTTTTTTTGTTAGAAAGACCAGACAAACGAACTAGTGGGTCACCTGATGTTAAATGATCACCACTGTCCATAGACACCTGCAGCGCTTTACGCGATGCCAGTGCGTTGTCGGCCCTTAAGGAGAGGGAATAGGGGAAGGGGGAGATGGAGGGGGAGAGGGAAGGGGTGAGGTATTGGGCCCCCGGCACTCTCACTGACCGTACGAAACGCAAGCAGGATTACTGCTGCTTTACGCCGGTTTTCTGTGCGAGGGTGGTACTGCCCCGGACGAGCCGGCCCATTCGTGATGCAGCGGCTAGCTACAACATGGCTCTACCACTAAACTTGGCCCGTTTTTCTTTCTTGCTGGCTGAAAATCAGCACTGGGGTGCTAAAAAGCATTATGCTGGAGCCTAGGATGAGCCAGTATCCGACTTACAACTGCAATGACACACTGTCTTTATTTTTCATGCTGACTATTTGATGTGTATTATGGTGTTGTAAATAAATGTATTTAAAAAATAAAATAAATAAATAAATATCACAGGACAATTCACACCAATTGACCTAGTCCCAAAGTAAGCTTAGCAAAGCTTGTGTTATGGGTATAATATCTGCCCCGACACGGGAATCGAACCCGGGACCTCAAGCTTCATAGTCAGGGTCTCTAACCACTAGGCCATCTGGTCGTCTAAATACTACATACTACTACGGATTTACTTTCTTTCTTTCTTTCAAACTCCAGGGGCTAAATTCAGGAACGGCCCAACGCGGTTTGCGAGCGGTAATTCAATCGTTTGGGAGAGGATAGGAATGGGTTAATTAAGCTTGGGATGAGCCTTATTTTCCTGTTAATTCGCTTTGTAAATAACAAATAAATAAACAAATATCCCAAACTCAGCCCAAACCTCTCGCAATCCAGTAATTTTTGGCGTTCCTGAATAGCAGTTCAAACCAAACCCAACCCAAACGATTGGATTACCGCTACCAAACCCGTGAAGGCCCGTTCCTGAATTTAGCCCTTGAACAAACCCGGCCCTGTTAATTACATTTCCCAGGAATAGGTAAGGAACTACGGCTCAAGCCCTCTCATTCTGAGAGGAGGCCTGTGCCTTGCAGTGGGACGTATATAGGCTGGGATGATGATGATGATGATGAAGTAATCACCTTCATTTTCCACCTTTCAGGTCCAGGCTCATGGAAACCAGCAGTCATTAAGCCGAAAAGCCTGAAAAAACTCTTCATCTCAGTCATGGGTTCAGGCAACGTCCTCAGAGCCAAATGGACGCCCTATGACTACTACCATGCAGCTGATATAGCCAAACACCCAGAGTTTGACTTCAAGAAGAAGACGTTCATGTTTGTAGCTGGATACCTGGATTCTACTACGTGGCCGCCGGGAAGGACTATGGGCGAGCTCTACAAGAAACTTGGCTACAACGTGCTCATATTGGATACCTTAGAGTTCACGGCCACAGCTTATCCTGTGTAAGTATAATAGTAGATTCAATATCAAAGTTAAAATTCTTTGTTCAATTTAGGCATCAATTGATGCTCCTCCTCCTGCTCCTGTCAATTGATGTTGTAGAATCTGCCAACGATTCGGAAAAACCCTGTATATTATATTTAGGTATATTTATACAACATTGATTGTTTAAAATGGGACTAAAACAAGCCATAATAATGGCACAAGATATTTAGCCACCTGAGCTAACCACTAGAGCAAGGGTGGCTATAGTTCGCGTGTCATTATGGTTGTTTAGTCTCACGTTAAACACTCTACTTTTCACTGTGAAAGCGGGGGAAAAAACGACGTTTTTACAAAATTACAATATTACTTTTTTACAACCTACCTACGCTCAATACGAATAATCTGTTAAAAATTCAAATACTATATTTAGCAAAAAACTTTGTGTTGCGGTTTTTTCTTTTCTTTTATTTTTTTTAAAAGTGACGTTTTAAAGGCTTGCATAGTTAGCCAACAGATTCAAGTATGACCTTGAAGTATGGCCTTGTAGCGACATCTCTTGTCCGGGTGAGCGGTTAGTTCCGAAGGAGTGTTGATGTTGCTCGATGAGAACTGAACATAGATGGCGCTGTATCACTGCATAAGTGATAATGGCAGGCTGGAATGTATGATGCATTGGAAAAATTTGCGTGTAAACTCCTGACCAGTTGTGGTGTAGGAGTAAGCACGCGGCACGGAATGCCGAGGACCTGGGTTCGATTCCCAGCATTGGTCTTTTTTCTGGGGTTTTTTCGGTGCATCTATGTTTCAGTTTGTATTTAGTTTGAAATAAACAGATTCAAACTCAAAATCCATTTTAAAACTAATTGGACTATGCATAATAATATGAATTCATCCTCAATATAATTAAATAGATTCATATTCGTTATCATTAATCGTGTTTCGCGAAAATAAATCTTTTTAAATGCTTTTTATTAACTTGCAATGTATGCAGGGCTGGGCAGTATTTGAATTACTTGTAATTGAAATACGTAATTGAAATACAAATACGTATTTGGTATTTGTATTTCAATTACTCGCTGAAAATGTAATTTGTAATACGTATTTCAAATACTTATGACTTCAAAATACATTTTAACAAAATACATTTAGATTTCATTTAGCGATCTTAAGTTGAACATGAAAACGCACCGGTGTAGACATGACTTTATTCATTCCCCTATGAGAGGCAGATAACACTTAAGTCTGGTGTTTAGGAAAGGAAACTCTGCTTTTAATCAGTAAAAGTACCTAGTTTCCTTTAATGAGAGTAATTTTTAGTAAAATAATACTGATTACCCACGTAATATAAAAAAACTAGTTTAAGTCGACATAGGTATTTCAGGCCGTAGCGTACTTGAGTGCACGTTTGGCACAGCCGTAGCGTGCTCTTCCGAGAGGAAGGGTTACGGATTAGCCCGAAACTGTCGAGTTTAACTCGACTCGTTTTGAAACGTGAGTATAAGAATAGTAGGAGAGCTGGCACCAATTTTTGGGTAGGTGTTTGAGGCAAGCTGAAAACTTGTCACATACTTCTCCTATTATACCCCAACACAAGACTACAGACCTGGCTGGTGAGTAGCGGGGCTACATGATCCTATAAATTTTTAATTTTTATTTTTTTTGGTTCCTAAAATATATTTGAGGCAATATGCAATTTTTATATGTTGTAGTTTAATGTTTAAAGAATAAAAAAAAAATAAGCCAGACGATTTAGTCGGGGCTTTAATATTGCCTGGCGCGTGCAAACATATTTTGATTTTTCAAAAAAATATAAAAAAATTATTTGAGGCAACTTGAAATTTTAATAGGGTATTATTTATAACTAAAAAATAAGATTCTCAAAAAGACAGGTCATTTTGGTGGGACTTTCTACCTGCCAGGTGATCTAACAAATGATATATCCGTGCGAGTGAGTATATTTGTTAGACCACCTGGCAGGTAGAAAGTCCCACCAAAATGACCTGTCTTTTTGAGAATATTATTTTTTAGTTATAAATAATATACTCTATTAAAATTTCAAGTTGCATCAAATACATTTTTTATATTTTTTTGAAAAATATGTTTGCACGCGCCTGGCAATATTAAAGCCCCGACTAAAACATCTGGCTTATTATTTTTTTTATTCTTCAAACATTAAACTACAACATATATAAATTGCATATTGCCTAAATATATTTTTGGAACCAAAAACAAAATTAAAAAGTCATGGTTTCATTTAGCCCCGCTACTCACCAGCCAGGTCTGCAGTTTTGTGTTGGGGTATAATAGGAGAAGTATGTTACAAGTTTTCAGCTTGCCTCAAACACCTACCCAAAAATTGGTGCTAGCTCTCGGACCATAATCTGTATTGTTTCACTATGAGTGAGTCACGCGACCTCACGGTAGTTTCATGTTTAAACAGAGTAATTTTCTTTTACTCTGCTTGCCCATGCCGGGTTGGATTCGTTTTAATTCTACTTAGTATTTTGTAATTTGTATTTTGTATTTTAAATAAAAATACCTGAAATACTGTATTTTGTATTTTATATTTCAAATACTCGACTTAAAAGTATTTTGTATTTCGTATTTTAAATACATGCGAGATAGTAACTATTTTGTAATTTGTATTTTAATTAAAGCAAAGCATGTATTTTGGCCAGCTCTGAATGTATGTAAGTATGTATTGTACGGGTCAAATCCAGGAAGTTGAATTTGACCCACTTCAATTGGTTGAATTTACTTGAAATTTGGTAAACTTATGTAGGTTGGATGACAATGCAAGTACAGTCAGCAAAATTACAGTAAGCGAAAAAGCTTCCATTGAAAATGAAATTTTTAACAAAAACTTGTTTTAAATATGTTTACCAGTTATCATTTTGAGGTTATTTCCATGCTCTAAAAATTGTCTATACACAATCACTGAAAATGGCAATAATTCTCCATTCACAAACACCGTGATTGGCTGTTTAGAGTTTTCCAAAGTAAATTAAAAAAAATACTTTAGTCCCTAGAGATTAAAAAGCAGCTATAGTCCCGATACGCAGAGACTAAAGTAACATTTTAAGAGCATGCGAAGTGAAAACAAATAAATATAAGGGGACAATTTACACCAATTGACTAAGTAAAGTTTTTTGAAGAGGTGCTAATTATATTTTTTTTCGACAGTGGTCGACTTCAAGCGGTTCGTGCTCAGTACTGAGAATAAATAGAAAAAAAAACGAAGTCAACAGTCGCTTCTGTCAATGTCAAATGAAATCTAACCGTTTGCGTTTCGTTTGCTTTGCGATGTCCAAGAAGCAGTTCCGAAATAGTGATCGAAAGTATTCAATCGTGATCCAATTATCGTGCATAGGTCGTGGAGAAATGCGGTAAAATTGAAAGTCCGGATTTTATGCGGAGGTGGATAAAAATAGTCCAAAAATCACACTGAGCACACTAAAACGCAAAGCAAACGAAACGCAAACGATTTGACATTGACAGAAGTGACAGCTCACTTCGATTTTTTTTCTGTTTCTACTAAGTTCTGAGCACGTACGGCTTGTCAGCCATAAAATCTCACAAAAGTCATCTCGAACATTTAAAAAAATATTTCCAGTAAACAATAGGAGATAAAAATAAAACAGCTGCAGTTTCTCGATCTTCAGAATGCCGACTGTCGAAAAAAAATATAATTAGCACCTCTTCAAAAAACTTTACATAGCCAATTGACCTAGGCCCAAACTAAGCAAAGCTTGTGTTATGAGCACGCCACGCTTTCGCATTAGCCTTTGAACCTAGCCTTTCCGAGACGCATTTGCTCCGACCCGTCGTGCTCGCTCGCTTTGCTCGCTCGCTGTTTGCGTTTTTTTCGTATCATATTTTACCTTATTTTATTAGAAATAGTGCACACAGTTGTAGGCTATAAAATAAAAGAGATTTGTAATAAAACGCCGATGACATGATGACATGAACTTCGATATTTAAGTAGTTGTTCTATCTTTTGAATAGTTTTTCAAATTTTACGTTTTAAAAAATATAACTCTTGTGTACAGTCGTTCTAGGAATTAAGAAAATTTGTAATGTATACATAATTGATGAAATCAGATAAATATCACGGGAAAATTCACACCAATTGACCTAGTCCCAAAGTAAGCTAGGCAAAGCTTGTGTTATGGGTACTAGGCAACGGATAAACATACTTATATAGATAGATACATACTTAAATACATATTAAACACCCAAGACCCGAGAACAAACATTCGTATTTTTCATACAAATATCTGCCCTGACACGGGAATCGAACCCGGGACCTCAAGTTTCATAGTCTGGTTCTCTAACCACTAGGCCATCTGGTCGTCATAGCAGTGATATTATAATACTGGGAACAGTGGGAACGTTAAAATAGTTAATAGGAGACACTTTTTATTATTTTTAAAAAGCCGTCGTGGGCTTGTGGTTTGGCCTATGGTCTCTCAAGCAGAGGGTCGTGGGTTCGAGTCCGGGCTCACACCTCCGAGTTAGGAACTGAATATTCTATAAATCGTTTTCGTTTAAGATTCTCGACGACTCAAGGGTCTCGACCTGTAATTCTGAAATATACACCCATCAAAAACATTACATGTAAAAAGATGCAAATCTCGCTAGGCAGGTTTTATAATGCAAAAAAGTTTTGAGATGCAATGTTAAACCAAGTCGGTTATCTTAGTCAGTATCGGGTGGTGTCCATAGAACTCGTTTTCCACCAAGTTGCTTATTTCAAAACCTTAACGGTTTAATTAATTTAACATTAATATATTTTTTTTATTAGTCTGGCATAGTGTCCCACTGCTGGGCAAAGGCCTCTCCTCTTGACCTCCACAACTCCCGTTCTGGCGCAATATCAGGCCAGTCCATTGCATACACGTCCAAGTCGTCCCGCCATCTCCTTCTTGGTCTGCCTCGTCGTCGCTGGCCGTTCTCCGGCACTCACCAAGTAACTGTGTGAGCCCATCTTTGTGGGTGCATGCGACAGACGTGTCCAGCCCAGTCCCATTTTAGCTTAGCAGTCTTTTTCCCAACGTCGACTATGCGTGTTTTTGAGCGCAGCGTGGTGTTCCGGATTCTATCTATCCTCTTCACGCCTAATATGCTGCGCTCGATCGCTCGTTGGAAAACCATAAGTTTGGACTTTTGATTTTCGGTCAGAGACCATGTTTGCGCACAGTAGGTTAGGACGGGCAGGATACACGTGTCGACGTGTTTGCGCTTAAGTGTTAATGGAAGGTTCCCTTCATAAGCTCTTTCATGGACCAGTAGCTCTTACAGGTGTTTTTGATGCGTCTTTTGACTTCCTTATCTTGTCTATTACTGAAAGAGACTACATGTATTATTTATTTTTTATTAGCAGTACGGCTGCTCGCCGAATCTAAGATTATTTAAAAGCGAAAAAGTTTTTCAGGTGCGCCGGTGGGATTCGAACCCACGTCTCCTGGGTATGCGTCCCAACACGGGTGTTCTACCAATTGAACCACGTCGCATCCAACCGACTCCCCCGAAATTCTTAATCGCTTACATACGCCAACAGTGGCGTGTGGTAACATCCATCGCAACTATTAGAAACTACGACTCCTACGTTCCAAATTACATTGGAAATGCGTAAGAAATGATGTACCACATCTATTTATTCAAATATTATTTATTTTTTATTAGCAGTACGGCTGCTCGCCGAATCTAAGATTATTTAAAAGCGAAAAAGTTTTTCGGGTGCACCGGTGGGATTCGAACCCCCGTCTCCTGGGTATGCGCCCCAACACGGGTGTTCTACCTGGCCCCAACACGGGTGTTCTACCTGGCCCAAATAGATGTACTCGTCAACATATTGTATTATCTGCCCATCTACCATAACCCTACGTTTCGTGCTATTGGTCATAAGTTGGGTTTTTGACCTGTTCATCGCTAGTCCAATCTTAAGGCTTGCCGTGCTGAGTTCTGGCAGCATCAATTCGAAGTCTTGGGCTGTTTGAGAAAAGAGGACAATGTCGTCAGCGAACCGGAGATTAGTTAATCTCCTATCACCAACAACTATGCCTCTGTTTTCCCATAAGGCCGCTAAGCTTTTAAAGAGATCTTCAAGGGCACTGGTGAACAATTTGGGAGACAGCGGGTCACCCTGTTTAACGCCTTTTTCTATAGGAAAGGATTGACCTGAAGTTTGGAGTTTGATATCTGCTGTGCTATTGCTATAGATGGACTGAAGGAGATTAATGTAAATTGGTTCTATATCTTGGTTACGTAGGGATGTGATGATTGCAGAGTGTGTTAAGCTGTCGAATGCTTTAGAGTAATTTATAGTAGAGTGTTTAGAGGACTATTGAATTCGTTTACTTTTTCTATTATTTGGTAAAGGGTGCGGAGGTGATCGGTGGTAGAAACCCGGGGCGGAAGCCGGCCTGTTCCACTGGCTGTTTCTTGTCCAGTTGCCCGGTAATGCGAAGCGCGATTACTTTAATAAACGCCTTATAAAGATGAGAAACTAGACTTATTGGACGATAATTGCTAATGTCACATTTATCACCTTTTTCATGCAGCACTACTATATTGGAATGACAAAACATTGATGGAAATTTTCCAGTTAACAAAATCGTATTAAATAAGTTTGTAATGTGAGGTAATAGAACTGCTTTCCCCAGTCTCAATGCCTCCGTAGTGACACCATCCGCACCTGGGCTTTTACCGTACGCCATATTCTTAAGGACGGCATTAACTTCTCCATCAGTTATCAAGGGGACGGTATTAGGACAGGAGTACTTGAAAACAGGCCTGTCTTTGGAAATTAATAGTAGATATCTTTATTTTTTTAACACACAAAATGACTTGGCAATCGCACGGTTACCTAATGACGTAAGAATAATCGTTAACGTCAACTATTTATAATAACAATCCTAATTGAATATAGCGCTACCTAGGCCTAATGCCATGCAGTTTGAGCAATACACATAGGTACGAGTATGAGTAAAGCGTTGTGTGCGATTGCCAATTCATTATGTGTCCTAAAAAAATAAAGATATTGATATTAATTTAACGGTTTTGAAATAAGCAACTCGGTGGAAAACGAGTTCTATGGACACCACCCGGTACTGACCAAGATAACCGATTTGGTTTAACATTGCATCTCAAAACTTTTTTGCAGTATAAAACCTGCCTAGCGAGACTTGCATCTTTTTACATGTAATGTTTTTGATGGGATCTTATTGCTTTTTGTAAGCAGTTCTTCTTTTTTTTGCCATCACTCGACCATGGTAGCGATCTAGTATCAAAGAACTTGTCAAGACGAATCGAATGAGCCCAAAATCAATGAGGTTGAGTCATTTTATTACGGAGTGCCTGCCTATAGCCACCTTCTAGCTCCATCATCTAACCCTGTTTACCATTCAGGACCAAAGTACTCGTCGAGACGAAACAAATAAGTCCAAACTCGATATGAAGTTGTGTCATTTTCTATGGGGTGCCTTTGGCCACTTTCCAGCTCCATCATCAGAATCCAGTTACCATGTAGAACTAAATTACTCGTCGAGATGAATCAAACGAGCCCAAACTCGATGGGGTTGTATCGTTTTATTATGGCGTGCCTTTAGCCACCTCCCAGCTCCATCATCAGACCCTGATTACCATCTAGGACCAAAGTACTCGAAGACACGAATCAAACGAGTCCAAACTCAATAGGGTTTTGTCATTTTATAAAGAGAGCCTTTGGCCACTTTCCAGCTCCATCATCAGAATCCGGTTACCATGAAGAACTAAATTACTCGTCGAGACGAATCAAACGAGCCCAAACTCGATGGGGTTGTATCGTTTTATTATGGCGTGCCTTTAGCAACCTTCCAGCTCCATCATCAGACCCTGATTACCATCTAGGACCAAAGTACTCGAAGAGACGATTGAAACGAGTCCAAACTCAATAGGGTGTGTCATTTTATATAGAGAGCCTTTGGCCACCTTCCAGCTCCATCATGAGACTCTAGTTACCATCTAGAACCAAAGTCATCGAGACAAATCAAACGAGCCCAAACTCGATGGGATTGTGTTGTTTTATTATGGAGTGCCTTTGACCACCATCCGGCACCATCATCAGATCAGCTTAATGTCATAATAAAATAATATTGCATTGTAATCCAATTTACACATGCATGCAAAATTTTAGCTAAATCAGAAATCGAGAACTCATTGTTGTGTGTAGTATAACTTTGTAATCGCTGGTATTTAAAAGGGATTACAATCTTATATGTGCAGTTTCTGTATCATTGAAACGTGACTGAAATTAAAACATTTTTAGGTTTTCTATGACTTTGTAGGGTTAAACCTATTTATATTTAAAATTTGGAGCCTGTAGGTCTGCTAGAAGTACCTTAGAATTATGATGATCATGAGTCAGTGAGTGTGTCAGTGACAAAACTAAGGAACTTTGACGTCCAATAGTTCTGAAACTGCCAGTTCAAATTGAATGTTATTGAGAATATATATCTAAATCACATTACGCCCTACATGTAACTAAAAATTCAGGGCTCTAGGTGTAGCCAGCATAAAATTACAGGAGGTTGAAAATAGCCTGAATGGGTTCGAGAAAAGGATGGTACGGCCGTGCCGATTTTTTGCTCGACTTGGCGGGGGCACTCCCGTACCCCCAGATTTCAGGTCAAGTAACCATTAAGCTTTTGGATTCCGAAGGCAAGCTTACGCCTGCCGCCTCCAAAGTTAGCTCTCGCGCACTCATGTCCTGCTCTGAAAGCAGAGTGGTACCGAGGGCATGTATCTTGGATATTTTGACGTCGCGGGCCTGTGTCTAAAAATAAAAATAATAAAAATAACATCATCATCGTTATTATTTCAGCCGAAAGACGTCCACTGCTGAATATAAAAATATAAAACTTTAAAATCCAATAGCTTAGTATGACAAAGGGATCCCTGAGTTAATAATGAATAAAATACCTAATCTACATAATTCAGGATATGTGCCTATCCAATGTCCCAATTTGAGTTCACGATGGATCTAACCTTCGATCAACAATAGAACTTTTGTATTGTTGATCGAAGAATCTAACGCATATTTTAATACGATCTCTGTGAAAGCAAACGCATTTTGCTGAGGAAAAATGGGGTCGTCGTTGTCACTTTTTGGATCATAGGTGACCTTGATGATAATGATGATGATGTATGGGGACGCCTCGCTGAGCCAGGCGGGCTGTCGACCGTTTTGCACAGTCATTCAGCCCAGTTCCCCGAGGTTGGAGCCGACGGTTACTGTCCCAGCAGCGCTCCCACACAGCATCTCTCCTCGAATCTTCTCGTTCTCCTGCTGAACATAAGGACATCTTTGAGACTGACATCCTTTAGCTCCTCCTCCCTCAGCTCGTCACTCCCGAATACATCACGCCGCGCTGCCGCGTATAGGTGACCTTACAATCACCGTACCTTAATTGACGCAGCCGCCAGTTTTGTATACCTTGCTTTTTCCGGAACATAGCCTGCGTCGTCCAATGGATCAAAGATTATGGTCCCTAACAGACGTTCCCCAGTACATTTTAAAGCTTTTTTTTCAGAGCTGCTCGATTAATGCGTCCCGTCGGTTTCCACGCAGCGGAGATGCTTGCCAACCTGACCAGTCTTGGACTGGATCCTAAGAAGCTCGAGCTGGTGGGCCTCAGTCTGGGAGGCCAGACTATGAGCTTCATAGCTAAGAGCTACCGTCAAATAACTGGCAGGAACATTTCCACACTTACTGGATTGGATCCGTCTGGACCCTGCTTCAGACATTTGGGACCTGGTAAGATATTAAGATTGATGGCAGTACCTATAGCTAAACCATTTAAATGAGTCCTCGCACGCGCGGTACAGGGGCTGGGGGGTATGACGACAAAGGGGGCCGGGAGAGGTGCGGGCGGCAGGCAGCAGGCGAGGACTCATTTAAACGGTCTGCTATAGTGCAGAACTCAACCTCCTAAAGTGAATTCTTGGAAACGATCTTGTATGTGCTTTGTGCTTTAAGAATTATAAGATAAAGGTGGTTCACAATGATTTTTGATTCTAAAGACAAGAGTTGCTGAAGTTTAAGAGGCTACGCAGCCAAATCCGCTGTTTTTGCGACGGTTTTAATAGGTTGAACGTTGTATAAACAAGCAGTTATGTAGGTAGATAAATTTTGATTGATTGATTGATAATATTTTAGTTTGGTGATAGTTCTTTAATAAGGTCTACACATATTTCAGAAAAGTTTAGTTTCCGTGGAACCTTATGTCGAGGTTAAAATTTGTATAAACCCCCTTTTTCCCAATGTGTCATATTATGGTATTGACTGTTTAGTAGTGTTTTTCAGTTTAAAAGTAAAGTGAACAATTATTAGTGCTACGATACTTACTTCAGTAAAGTATCACTGAGGTTAGAACGAGGAAGTTGAAATGTGTTTGGGTGGTCATTCAGATTGAACCTGTTAAATGTTAATTTCATATTTGTTTTTCAGACCAGAGACTGGATCCATCCGACGCTGACTTCGTCCTTGACGTAGTCACCAATATGGACGGCTTTGGCATGGCCAATCCCGTTGGCCACGTCACCTTCTACGTCAACGGCGGCGAATACCAACCAGGAGACGTTTGGTGGTTGCCTTGCACCGTATTATGCAGCCACATTCGGTCATATTTCCTCTGGCTATCAGCTCTAAACAACCCCAATACATTCATTGGAATCCAATGCGACACAATCCAGCAAGCGAGGAATAACGATTGCTATGATAGAACCCCCACGGTCACCAATGCCATGGATTTGTACACTGATAGAAGTAAACCAGGGATCTACTACTTGGCCACGTTCAATAGGTATCCTTACTTTTTAGGACAGAGGGGGATTAAGAGACAGCAAGAGGAGACTTTCAAGCAATAAGGATCTATTAATGCGAAAGATGTGTTGAGTATGCAGTGCAATGAAATAGTAACCCGTTACAGCAATTAATGTACTTAAATTAGCTCAACGGGTCCCAAGATCACCCTAGCCCAGCCTAGTTTGGGGCCCACTGGATACTGATTATGTAAACGCTTTTTCTGTAAATAATTATTTTCATTTTATTTCATTTCATTTCAAATTTGTATGGTGTGGTTTTTGTTTCAGTTCAAAACTGTACGTGCCAAATAACATTGAAATTCTTCTTCTTCTTCTTCTTCAGCCCATAGCCACCCAATGCTGAATACCAACAATCTCACTCGCTATCTGCCAGTGTAAGAATTGGCAGCTGTTATTATGAAGCATTTTGATTATTCTTCCCAGAAGAAGTAGTGGGCATAGTAACGCAAAGATTATTTTATTAAGTACAAAATGGCACCACGTAGTCTGAATTGGGTGAGCATCGTGAGACAAATAGGATCATTGACAATCCAAATGTAATTTGGCACTCATAGTAGGTACCTACAGACTTATAAGTACAGAGAACCTGGTGTATTCTGTTTGGCTATGATTTATTTTAGACAATAAAACAGCGTTCCTTAAGAAACGTATGCTTAATTCCTGGTTTGGTTATTCATGGTATAATTATAATGAATCGAATGTAGAATGTTATGAATATTGTAGTAAACTAATAATTGTTATTATTGCATGAAATTAAAATTTATTATTACATAAAATTATAACCGTTATCTTTATTGCATAATATTAATGTGATTGTTTTACATTATTATAAGTGAATTATCTACTGTTACTGTTATTAGTCATGTCATTATATTTACATTTTATTCTAGAAGAGCGGGATCTCCTGTCACAGGTATTCTCACATGCCTACTAGGAGGTCTCTAACTTTCTTGCATGTTTCTCTGGCTATTGGAATAAATACATTTTTATTTTTTTTTCATTTCATTGTATTCCCATCAATTTACGACGATGAGGCGAAACCCTTCCATTTTTCTTAACTTAAATATTTTTTTTTTATTTAGCCTATTTTTTGTGCCTCACTGTCGAATGAACCCAGAACGTTGGGCCAGAATCGCCACGGAATGGGTCCCTAGTGACGGATACCGTAATAGAGGCAGACCGAAGAGGAGATCGAGGGACGACCTAGATGCCTATAATGTGGGATGGCGGGAGCTCGCCTTTGATAAGCAGGAGTGGAGCAAGAGAGGAGAGGCCTTTGCCCAGCAGTGGGACACAAAAATGTTTCTATCTATGTACGTTATAAACTTTAAAACCATGCATCCCATCTGCCCCGAACGTTTCATTTCAAAGGCAGTAATGCGAAGATGGTTTAGACCACTTTGGTTTTGTAAGGCGCAAGCCAAAAAGAAGAGACGTGGGACGGGGGCGCGTCATAGTCCGCGTCGTTTGTTCGTCTTTTGTCTGCTTTGGATCGCGACGCTTCTATTTTAAGAGGCTGACAACACCTAATTTTGTTGAAATTGATGTCATTTAAACAGTTTTTTAAGAAAAACTGCTTGTTCTAGCACATCAAAAAAATTATATGTTAATATTCATCATATTTCAAAGACCGTGGACAGACTCGATACATAATTGGACGAAATCGGCTCGATAGAAAATAATTGCAAAGATAGGTCTTAAAATCATCATTAAACGGTCCTATGTCTTTATTTTTTTGGCGTATGCGTCTGCAATTAAAAACATGAAGTCAACATATTCATACCTAAACCGCTAACGAGTCATATTTCACAAATAATCCACAGTTTTTTTTAAATTAAATATTTGCCCGATAAATTTCAATATACCCGGCTGCCCAGTAATAGCGGCATCTCGTTTACTCCGATACAAATAGACAGTGTGCGCCGACGTTAGTGTTGACAGCGTTTTAATATGGTTCAAGGGGTACCGCGACTGCGACGCGCCCCCGTCCCACGTCTCTTCTGTGTGGCTTGCGCCCCATGTGGTGCAACGTTAATCTGGCAAGCTTGAAATATGGTAAACTAGCTTTTGCCCGCGACTCCGTCCGCGTGGAATTAGTAATTTGGGCAGCTTATTTTTCTTAATATCCAATTTGCGTTTTCATCAATTATGGCTCTCCTTAGTTCCTCGATATAAAAAAATAACCCCGCACACCTCCAACCCCCGCACCTCCACTCCCAACCCCCTTCCCAACCCCCCCCCCGCTTACCCGCGTTCACATTCACCACCGTACTCCCAGCGTGATGTTAATATAGCCTTCCTCGATAAATGGGCTATCTAACACTGAAAGTATCGTATCTTTCTTATTTGTCAACCGATTCAAATGAAACAAACACTAATTGTTAATCCGAGAAAATACCAACATGTGAAAACCGCATCCTTCTAGGTTAAGCCATTTCTGAGATTAGCGCGCACAAACGCACAGACAAACAGATAAACAGACAAACAGACAATAATTCTAAAAATCATTGTTTTGGGTTCTATTGCGCTAATAAATATCCCTATAATGACAGTTATTCTCAAATATCTTCAATGTACAGACACCGACTTGTTACAGATTTATTATATGTATAGAATAGATAGATAGGTAATGTAGTATTTTGAATAATGTGGTATTTTGAGAACGTGGTATTTTAGGCACGAGCGCCTTTTTCGTGGTCGCCACTCTAGGACCTTACTGTTCCATCTGCCGTCGGTTCTACGAGCAGTGTGCCGGCCCACTGCCACTAAGTGTGGCACTCTTCGAGCTATGCCAGTAAGTTTGCTTCTCCTGCATATCTGCTCAACCGAACCGGAATCGAAAGGCGTGGCGTAAGAAGGACCTCGACAAGATGGGCCGATTATCTGGTGAATCGCAGGAACCACTTCATGCGGGTAGCGCAGAACCGATCTCTGTTTGGCGAGCCGTGGGGGAACCTATGTTCATCAGTGGACATCTTTCAGCTGAAATTAGGATGATGATGATGATTTATTTTTAAAAAGAACCAAAGCTGCATTCAAAGATTTTTTAACCCTTAATAAGGTAGAGGCGATTTAGCGACATGCATGGAGTTGGAAATTCAACCTTACTGATTTTACTATACGTCACAATTTCCATTGTAATTATTGAAAATAATTAGCTTTAAAAATATCCTTTGTCAGGGTATGTACTTACTCGATTGCTGCTTTTGATTCTGTGGTAGTATGCTCCAGTAAATGGGGCCTTATTAAGGGTTAAATTCGCTCACACATGAATCGAACCAGCTAAAAGTTCAATCATTATTAATACAGCAATCGTACGCGCGTACCATGCATGACTTTATTCCCTAATACCAAGAATCCCTAATACTAATAAATAAACTATGTATCATTATTTTTGTCGAGCGCTGCCATCTATTATTAACTTACGAAACTACGACGTGCTCCGTCTGCAATGAAACTTAATCACACAGACGTCGTCAATGCTGCTTTAAAGTTCAAGCGCACCTCACTAGATGTCGCTTTAACTTTAAACACAAAAAATAATAATACCTACCTATATCGCTGTGTATCTGTATCTACCATTAAAGCAATACAAGGTCGATTTTATTAGAATTTTTGTAGGTATTCAGTTTTTTTTTATTGAACATTGAATTGCCAAAGGGTCAAACACAAGGTCATTTAAGGTTTTGAACAATAGATTGCATCGTCAAAAATCAGCAGCTGTTTACCTGTACTTTAAAATTTGCATATAATCACGCCATGTTGAAGAAAGGGTACTGTCCAGACAAAGGAGTTAAATAAAATACGGTCATCACAAAAAATTCCAACTTACCTTTGCTGCGAATACGATCACTATCATTCCAATTTGAACCTAAAAGTTTGATGCTTAAGGATGGTGGAGAGAATAGTTAGGCGTAAATTGAAGTTGGTTGGGTAATGTAGGGTCAGCAAAGAAATTAAACAAACAAAGACCTTTTCACTACCGGGTATTATGGTGAGATTTTTTGCTTCGAAATTTAATGGACACCTGGCTCATTTGAATATGTCTATTATTTCGCTGACCGTACTAGGGTATAACCCCTATGTTAGACGAGGATTAGAATTTCTGACATAAAATAAAAAATAACTGATTATCACACTAATATTACTTACGCGAATTTTTTTGAGAGCGTTCGTGCTTGTATTTGTTTCTCCTTCCTTCACGGCAAAACAGTTGAATTTGGATGAAATATGATATGTCGATAGTTGGATTTCTGCAATAACTTATAAATAGGCAATTTTTAGGCGAAGCCGTGGTAGCGTAGAAAGCCGTGGTGGCGGTTTGACATAATCTCAAGCAGAGGGCCGTGGGTTCAAATCCCGGCTCGCGCCTTTGAGTTTTTCGGAATTTATGTGCGAAATTACATTTGAAATTTACCATGAGCTTTACGGTGAAGAAAAACATCGTGAGGAAACCTCGGCACCCTTGAGAAGAAATTCTATGGTGTGTGTGAAGTTCCCAATCCGCACTGGGCCCGCGTGCGAACTACGGCCCAAGTCCTCTCATTTTGAGAGGAGGCTTGTGCCCTGCAGTGGGACGTATGATGAGGCCATTCTTATCCCGATATCTCGATGGGAGCGGGATAAAATCTCAAAATCTCAACCACTACTTATATAAATAGACATGAATAAAAAAAAATTAATTAAATGTTTTTATGATTTAAATGAATACTTCTGTGAAAAATTATTTAAGTTATTGGAGTCTAATAAATGACATTGTACGTCCGAAAAGGACAAGCTGTTGAGACGATTTAAGCTATAAATACTACCACAAATGTACAGTCAAGGGCAAAAATATGTATACACTTTAGTACCTTGTCACTTTAACCACTGTGACAGTTCATATAATAATATGGCAGTTCAAATATGACGAAAATAGACAAGGTACTAAAGTGTATACATATTTTTGCCCTTGACTGTACACAGTTTGAACAATAAACTATTCTTATTCTTATGAGATTTGGCATGAATGTTTTTTATAAAGACTACGATGTCGATGTAATATTTGCGAAATCACGCGAATATTTTAAGTAAATGCCCATTCTGCGTCTAAGATCCCTCCCGCAGCTTACAAAAGAGATGATAACTTTAAAACGGCGGGACCAATTTTAATGAAACATATCTAAGATCCATCGCCAAAAAACCTGCTTTCAAATAAAAAAAAACGCATCCGAATCGGTTCACCCGTTTAAGAGTTCTGATGCTACAGACAGACACACACACACACACACACACACACAGCGGCCAAACTTATAACACCCATCTTTTTGTGTTTTGACATCAAGCAAACCGACATGGCAAGATTAGTTAATAAACGTAGTGAACTGAAATGGCAGCCTCCTTTGAGCCTGGAGGCTGCGTCGCATTTTCTGCTGCACTTAAAAAGACTGCGACGCTTTAGATAACGGTCAATTCTCAATTCTACCGTCAATTAAAATAAAAGTTTAGATCAGCAAAAAAATCGTGCAAGTTCGTGTAATTCACGAAGGCGAGTGGGTTTTACTTGTTGTGGTGGTGTGTGTTTGTATACGTGTCGAAATGTGCGTGGGAAAGAAGGCGAATACCATAGTAGGCAGAAAATAAAGAGAAATATTATATTAGATACAAATACAATACAATACAAATATTCTTTATTGATCACCAAAAACAGTACAGTGATATAACAAAAATAAAAATTCAGGCAACAAACAAACATTGCATGAAGAAGATTTTGTATCGCAGACAAATCAAATTGCAAAGCTTTTGGCAAATAATGTGAAATAGTGCTAAACAAGTACTATTAAGCCCACTCGCCTTCGTGAATTGCAAGAGCTATAGGTACCTACCGAGACGTGGCAAACGTCTCCAAGCTGTGATCTGTTAAAATTTCAACTGTCTAGCTATCACGGAACATGAGATACAGCCTGGTGACAGTTTGACAGACATACAGACAGACAGACGAACGGACAGCGGAGTCCCTTAGTACCCTTTGGGTACGGAACCCTAATAATTTAATTTTTGCGTTCGGATGCACTATTGTGTAGGATGTGACGGAAAATATGAACTACAGCAATGCAAGAAACGATATTATGCGATTCAAGAAACATTACTCTCTCGCTCCCTCTCCCTATCTAACGTGACCATTTTTTTGTCTTTTTAAAACGGGACAAAGACTTTTTAAGGAGATTTTGGGTAGAAATGAACTTTTTCTGTCAGTCTTACCACCCAATTTTGTATTTGATTTTTTACAGATGCGCAAATGTACTTTAGTACTGGGCGACAACTTCCGAAATGTGGTCAACTTTTAGCAAGAATTTTGAAATATTATCTTTAACAATTACTATTAACATAGTTCAAACTACGTAGACATCTACATAATTGAGTTTTCTTTTCTGAGTTTTCTGCCCGCAACTTCTTTCTCAAAGAAAATACATGTTGACTACCGCTTACGTGTCGTTATTTTAAATCATAACGAGACTTTTTAGCGTCCCCGGCTTGTTTTTCGGGACAACTGGACAGAGTACCTGAGAGCGGGACAGTCCCGTTCAAAACGGTGCGTATGGTCACATTATCCCTATCTCTCTCTTTAAAGAAAAAACAAATGTCGTTTGTTTATGCGAAGCCGTGTCAAGGATTACACTGTTTACCTTTTGACGACCGCTTTAGCCTAGTTGGTAGTGACCCTGCCTACGACGCAAGCGGTCCTAGGTTCGAATCCCGGTAAGGGCATTCATTTGTGTGATGAGCACGAATATTTGTTCCTGAGTCATGGATGTTTTCTATGTATTTAAGTATTTATTTATCTATATATTAAGTATGTTTATCGTCGTCTAGTACCCATAGTACAAGCTTTGCTTAGTTTGGGACTAATTCGATTTGTGTAAGACTGTCTCCTAATATTTATTTATTTAATACTAGCTGACCCGGCAAACGTTGTATTGCCTTATATCACCTAGGGGTATAAAAAATAGCCTACGACTTATTCTCAGACCTACGGAGTATAGACAAAAAGGTTTCATAAAAATCGGTCAAGCCGTCTCGGAGGAGTTCGGTAACAAACACCTTGACACGAGATTTTTATATATTAGATTTAGATTCCGTAGAAAGCAGCATAACCCTGCTTGCGGATGGTCAACTCTCAAAGACCCTCAAAGGCTAATACTGAAGATGCGCGTGAGGACGCTATCGGTACTTAATCACGTGCGTTTGCGCAGCCTTTCGCTATGAGCGCCTTTTTAGAATTTTACAGCGCTGACAACAGTAAGTGTCTTAAAGTTCTATACCGAAGTTACATGACCGAAGTCCCGCGAACGATTTTATGTTCCGACGTATTCGGCTAACATGACGCACACAGAGGGCGTGGGTGCGTTACTCTTTGTTCGTTACTCTTTCAAGTTAAAACGGCCCGAGTGTTGCCATATACATTATATGTAAATCTGTAGGTCCAAAAAAATCCGTAGGATTCCGTAAATCGTAAATTGGTGTCAATCGTCCCACGATTTATTTATTTATTTATAATCACCTGAAGAAAAATCCGTAATACCACAGATTTTTATGTGTTAAGTATATTCAACTACACCTAAAACCTTTAAATGCTATTCAAAATTAGAGAGTCTGGCTAACGTAAGTAAGTTGAACCTGCCTGTTTTAAGTATGAAGTACCTGCTGCGGTATTCCCGTACCGATATGACCTTCAAGCCTTAAAAAAAAGAGCGTACTCCTACCTAAAATACCGGCAACGCACTTGTGACTCTTCTGGTGTCGCAGGTGTCCATGGGCGACGGTAATCGTTTACCATCAGGCGATCCGTTTACTCGTTTGCCCCTATACCATAAAAAAAAGTTGGCAATAGAAAATAGGCACAAATTTAAAAAAAAATTTATTGGCATCCATTCCATTTTTTAAATTGTAGTTATATCCTATAGGAAGCAAAGAATTATAAGACGTAAATAACGACCGCTTTAGCCTAGTTGGTAGTGACCCTGCCTACGAAGCAAGAGGTCCTGGGTTCAAATCCCGGTAAGGGCATTTATTTGTGTGATGAGCACGAATATTTGTTCCTGAGTTTATGGATGTTTTCTATGTATTTAAGTATGTATTTATCTATATAAGTATGTTTATCGTCGTCTAGTACCCATAGTACAAGCTTTGCTTAGTTTGGGACTAGATCGATTTGTGTAAGATTGTCCCCTAATATTTATTTATTTAAATAAAAAAAATATTGCTGTTTCGTACAACATACGAAATCATAAATTGTGGGTGGATTGAACTTCGTTGTTTTCAGTTTACTATACCGAGAAAATTAAGATGATGACGACGACAAAAATATATATTACATACTACATATTATGTGCGGTCGCCACAAAGCATTTATTTACTTCACCAAAGCTCCAGTAAATTTATTTCTCATTAAGAATTATAAACAAATTCACTTACATGAGAACATAAAATATAGAAAAATTATAAGAAACGAGCGCACAGTAACAGATTGACTTATTTAAATAAAAGTGGGTACATTCAACTTAAGCTAGGTAGGCAACAAGTTGACATCATAGATGCGTAAACAAATCTTCGTTGATGCGGCAACTCAGGAATACAAAGCTAGTTAGTTTATAGTTCAATATTTGCTATGTTAGTAAACCAAAATTAAATATTATTAATGATTAAATTATAACAATAATTAACACAATTAAAATAACAAGTAACAAATAATGATAATTGACATAATTATAGCCATATTTAAGAAATAATAATTAGGCAATGGGCATGCGAATGTAGGTCTGGCGCGTGTGTGTCTGTGTGTGTGTGTGTGTGTGTGTGTGTGTGTGTGTGTGTGTGTGGAGTGCGCGCGTGCGTGTGTGTGTGTGTGTGTGTGTGTGTGTGTGTGTGTGTGTGTGTGTGTGTGTGTGTGTGTGTGTGTTTGTGGTGTTTTTTTTTTTTTTCGATATATTGATTAATTATTCATAGAGATTTAAGTTTTTAACTATGTGATATTTTAACTTTTTTTTAAAACTAGCTATTGATTTGGATTCTTTAATATCTTTGGGTAATTAATTATAGAACTGTGCTCCTTCAAAGGTTTTTTTCCTTTATTCCATAGTTTGTTCTAGGGGGCCGCAGTATTAAGTTATCAGCATTCCGTAATTTAATTTTTTGTACTGTATGTTTTTTAGTAAAAGTTATGTGCGTATGTATATCTTTATTCGGAATTTTGCGGACTAATACACACGTTAGATATATGTATGTTTGAGTTACGGTCATTAATTTGGTATCCTTATAGATTTTTTCAGTGGATGTTAAGAAGTTGTAATTGAATAGAACCTTGATTAGCTTGTTTTGTGCAGTTTGTATTTTACAAAGATGGGTTTTTGCCGCTGTTCCCCATATCTCGATTAAATATTCAAGGTGTGGCTTGACAAGAGAGTTGTAAACCAAATATTTAACTCTTCGTAGAAAACAATACGAACTACCACGAAGAGCTCCCGTGAGGGAACTCAACTTTGATTTTATTTTATCTACGTGTGGTTTCCATGCTAGTTGGTTATCTAGGATAAGGCCGAGATATTTTTCACTTGTTTTTCTTGTTATGGTCTGATTATTTATTTTTGGTGGAATGAAATCATTTATACACATTACATATTGCATTACTTAGATACATTACTTGTACGGTGGAGACTAGTGCCTGAACTAGGGGAAACCTGTATGTCAGGTCACCAGGCCTCCAAACCCCAGTACCTCTACCATGAGTTACACTAGTTTACAGTGACCATACTCGCTAGCGACGGCGTAAATGATTTGTATGGAGAATTGTGTACAGCGCCTCTAGCGGTCACTTACGGAAGTACAATTCTCCATACAAATCATTTACGCCGTCGCTAGCGAGTACGGTCACTGTAAACTAGAGTAACTCATGGTAGAGGTACTGATGTCAGTAACCATAAATTGAAACATAGCTACATGTCACATTACATATGGATCCCGAATACCTACCTCACAAAGCACGCCATCTCAATACCCCTCCAGCCGCGCCAAAAAAGAAAATTGGAAAGTGCTCTGAAAGATCCCTGCATGCCTACGCCTTCCTTATTACCGGTGTGAAGCGAAGAAGAGGGTTTGATACTTGGATTATTTGACGAGCAGATATCTTGTAATCCTTATACGTATACGAGCTGCGTGTAATGCACACTATCTAGAGCCTTGTAGGCCTATATTTAAAGCAACAAAGGTTCTCACTCTGCCTTGCATGTATATAAGGCAGATGTGCCTTTTAGTCAAAGATCATCCTGAATATTTTAGTAAAAAAATTGACCACTGCCTACTTAGAGCAACTCGGCATAAAGATAGGTTGCAGTTACCACTTGTAAAATTAGAAGTTTATGGGAAAAATGCTTTATGTATGGCTATCAAAATATATAACAACTTGCCTAGTCATATAGAGAAATGTCATACAAGTAAATTCAAATCAGTACTTACTGAATGGCTATTAGATAGATGTTTTTATTCCGTTAAAGAATATTTAAGTAATAAATAGTAGGCGTAGAGTAGACGTCAGTAAACTTTATAAATTATAATTTGATCTCATTTTACTAATTGCTGTGATAATAGTGTAGCTATAATAGGTACATATAATGCAATATATCATTAAAATAATATATTATATTATTTCACGATAGAAGTGGCATGTTCTCTTCTAACTATTAAGTTTAGTTTGTGTCGTTAAAAGTTTAAGTGTACTAATTATACATATAGTTTGTTAAAATGTTTTACAAATTCTGTCCAGCTTTATATTCTATATGTCAAAATTTTTGCATGCCTATGAGGCAGAGCATAGTGTAGTTATATTATATAACTTGTTAACTGTGTTCTCGCAATAAAAGTTTTTCATTTTAATTTTTCCTTAAGCCTTCCACAGACCATAGCGTGAGGCGTGCGCGAGATGCCGACGGACCGTGCTCAGCGCGTTGTAGGTATAAACATTGAATTATATATATGGTGACACATTTCAGAGGCACGGCGCAGATTATATGATTCAGTGTTATATAACGCGTTGTCTAAGTAACTCTGGCTGTCTGTCTTTCTGTCAACTCTTCACGCTTAAACCAAACCGATTTAGATGAAGTTTAGTGTGGAGATAGCTTGAGACCCTGGGAAGGACATAGGTTTTCATCCCAGAAATTGAATAAATGTATACGAATTGTTCGCAGACTGAGTCGCTGGCAGAAGCTAGTCGCATATAAATTCCAAAAACCTCACAGATGATAACCCTAGTTTGAACCCAGGATCGTTGCTTGAGAGGGCATTACGTCAAATTATTAGCCTACCATTGTTTTTAGGGTTCCGTACCCAAAGGGTAAAAACGGAAACCCTATTACTGAGGCTCCGCTGTCCGTCCGTCTGTCTGTCTGTCTGTCCGTCTGTCGCCAGGCTGTATCTCGGGAACCGTGATAACTAGAGAGTTGAAATTTTCACAGATGATGTATTTCGGTTGCTGCTATAACAACAAATACTAAAAATGGAATAAAATAAATATTTAAGGGGGCTCCCATAAAACAAACGTGTTTTTTTACTCGTTTTTGCTCGGTATTGATAACGGCAACAGGTAGACGCTTGAAATATTCACAGAATATTTAATTATATATTGATTTTTGGGACGTCCTCAGACTCGGTGGAGCGATGATCTTCGCAAGGCGGCTGGCAAGAGCTGGATGAGAGTGGCCGAGGATCGTGCTCAGTGGCGTGCCATGGGAGAGGCCTATGTCCAGCCTATGCTAATGATGATGATATTGATTTTAAAAATAAAAAATTAAATTTAAATAAAAAAAATATTTAAGGGGGGCTCCCATACAACAAGTGAAGGTGCGTTCTTGAATTTAGCCCATGGCCTCTATGCCTAGCAGTTGGACGTATTCCGGAGACGGAATCACTGCGTAGTCTATTCTTTTGTTGCAATTGGCAACTTTCCTAACTAGTCAGTCTTTTAGATTATCAAAAAATATTGGACACGTATTTTTTATTTTGTCAATTAAACAAAAATTTACGAAGATATGGCGCGTTGAAGTTTCGCGTGACGTCACTTGTTCCTACACTTTGTATGAGCGTTTTAGGAACAAATGACGTCACGCGGAACTTCAACGCGCCATATCTTCGTCATTTTTTGTTTAATTGTCAAAAGAAAAATTACGTGTCTAATATTTTTTTGATAATGTAAAATACGGACTAATAAGAATTATTATTTTTTACCTAGGAAACATCCCTATTATTAAACTAAGTACTAAGACATTTCAACCCGCTATATTGTCTCCCCGCACGGTATACAGGGTGCTTCTTTCTTTTTCGGTGCGAACTACCGTCCGTGCATAATGAAGGTAAGTGCGCGGAACGATACCTCCCTTAGAACAAAAGGTCGTGTATGTATATAAGTGTAATTATGTATACTATAAAGGGGGTTAAAGTATGATAATTTTTTGAGGAATTGGGGAAGGTTGTTTGCTACGTTGCAGTAGGTAGGTGTACTTATAATTACTATAATAAATGGGACTTATCACGCAGATAATATTTACATCGACGTTTCGGCCACGTTGCAGCAGCCGTGGTCACGAGTTAACTGAAGTGTAGGGTGTCAAGTTCGTTTAGCCACTCGAGACTAGTTTAGTAATTAAGAGTGAAAATCACGAAAGTTTAAAACAGTATAAACTTACTTCTATTTTTGAGATAACGAGCTAAATTTAGTATGCATCTCTAATGTTTTGAATTAGGTACTTAACTAAGGGACCCCATAATCACTTTAAAAAGTAGATGTTATGTTATGAATGATATATATTTTATTTGTTATTTATTTTCGTTTCGTTTTTATCGGTTATTTACAATTTTATTACGCCATGAATCCAAATCAAAGAACAGCACTGTTTGTTGTAAGCTGGTCACATTATTTTCACGTTTGACATTTGCAGTGGTCAGTTTAGTCTTCTGGATAAATTAGAGAGAGAGAGAGAGAGAGAGAGAGAGAGAGAGATGTTTATTTACACATATTCAATACAAACTCAGAAAAAAAAATACATTTGACAGGAAATTTACAAATTAAAAAAATATATCGAATAGTATAAATTGGGCCCCACTCAGCATAATGTTGTGGCAAGCCACAACGCTGTTTTTCAGTGGGACCCATTACCCAAGTGGGACCAATTAATAGACTTTAGCTTGGGACTAGGTCAATTGTTGTTATCGTCTCATGCTTTTTTCGTCTTACATACGTTTTTAATTCACTACAGGCAAGATACAGGCAAGAACCTGTATTAATGTACATTGAATTGAATTGCAAGTAGAAAAAAAGACAATCCCAGTTTTTGCAGCGCATTCTTCTTGGCAATGATAGTATTTCCGAAAGCTGTAAATTTCCAAATGTCGCCCAACCGAATTTTAAACCCGTGTCAACCATCTTTTATTTTCTGAAGTGTAAATAAAGCCTGTACCGTCTTTGAAAATAACGTAAAAGACTTTTGAAGTGACCTTTTTAGTTGTTTATTTAAGTGTTAATAATAGGGTTCAAAGAATGTTTTGGGACACAATTTTAGGACAAGCTTAATGAAAATGCTTGTTTAAACGTTCAGACAATTTAATCATGTCACCAAGGCATCATCATGCCAGTACCTCTACCATGAGTTACACTAGTTTACAGTGACCGTACTCGCTAGCGACGGCGTAAATGATTTGTATGGAGAATTGTACTTCCGTAAGTGACCGCTAGAGGCGCTGTACACGATTCTTCATACAAATCATTTACGCCGTCGCTAGCGAGTACGGTCCCTGTGAACTAGTGCAACTCATGGTAGAGGTACTGCCTACATAGGGGAGATCGTGGACAGTTGTGACAGAGGAGAGTAGTGACAAGGACCTCTACCATGAGTTACACTAGTTCACAGTGACCGTACTCGCTAGCGACGGCGTAAATGATTTGTATGGAGAATTGTACTTCCGTAAGTGACCGCTAGAGGCGCTGTGCACAATTCTCCATACAAATCATTTACGCCGTCGCTAGCGAGTACGGTCACTGTGAACTAGTGTAACTCATGGTAGAGGTACAGGTCTTTATTATAACGTCCTAAGTGCTCTCTATCCTTATATTTTTATTAGCAGTACGGCTGCTTACCGAATCTAAGATTATTTTAAAAGCGAAAAAGTTTTTCGGGTGCGTCGGTGGGATTCGAACCACGAAAATCGGTTGGGAGCGACATGGTTCAATTGGTAGAACACCCAGGTTGGGGCGCATACCCAGGAGACGTGGGTTCGAATCCCACCGGCGCACCCGAAAAACTTTTTCGCTTTTAAAATAATCTCTATCCGTAGTTCAAGGATTACCCACTCATTACCTAACACCCCGTATAACGTGCCAAGGCCTCCTCTCAGCATTAGTTAGTTCCAACACAGGCTCAACACGGATTGGGAACTTCACGCGTTCTAGAATAGTATTGCCTATCGATAGTCCAATATCGATAGTCTAGCGATATTACCTAAGTATAAGCAATACTATTGATAATATCAATACAATCGATACTATCGTCAGTTTTATGTCCATTAGTATTACTAAATCAGGTAGTTATAACCAAAACAAATCAATACTATCGATAGCACTAAAAACTCGATACTATCGATGGTACAACACTATCGATACTATTATAATATCGATTGTTTTTGGGTGTTAATAGTTTTCGAAGTCAAATATCGATAGTTCTGCAACACTGCTTTAGAATAGGGACACGACCAATCAAAATCATACAAAAGTAACTTTAATTTCAATACTAGATGAAAAAACCCACCTGTATAATTCCCGTTCCCATAGGAATTCCGGAAATATACTTACCCTATGGCACTGCATAAATACATACGCTCAAAAAACATAACTCGCCTTCGGCAGTCGGGTGAAAATATACGGGAGAATCGTGTTATGACAGCTCATAAAAAGTACGTCAGTTGATTGGTGGTGTCAACATCTCTATATCCACCTCCGTATTCTTACTAAAAACAAAGTTCATACGTCGTGAATGTAATTACTGTAACAGGACCGCTGGCCTCGAGGTTATCGAGTTACCGGGAACGTAGTTACTCGGCTCGGCCCTTTGAGGGTACTAATCCTGTTAGACGATATTTTTATTATGCGAATCTAAAATAGGTAAGTACGAGATTTTGAAATTTGGGAGATACTTAATGTGAAACTGTACCGGATGGCTTTTCGTTCAAACTGACTTTGAAAGAACCTGGATTGGTTCTACACATGTCGGGCGTACTTCGACTACTGATACGTGAGTGACCCTTATTTTAAAACTTACTAGCCTTTACCCTGGCTTGGCTCACGTAAACCATAACCAACAAGTATAATTAATAGACGACCAGATGGCCTAGTGGTTAGCAAACCTGACTATGAAGCTTGAGGTCCCGGGTTCGATTCCCGTGTCGGGGCAGATATTTGTACGAAAAATACGAATGTTTGTTCTCGGGTCTTGGGTGTTTAATCCCTCTTAAAACAAAATGTTTCTTTTCCAAACATAAGTAATTTTAAATTTACGCATGTTTCTCCCTTTGACATTATGAAGACTTTTAAATTGATAAAAGTAAAGAAAACGGAAGACTTGTGGGGCGTTTCAGTTAAGGTTCTACAATCCGTTTTAGATGTCGTTGCTCCAACTTTGGCTTTTATATTTAATAATTGCATAGATGAAGGCGTATTTCCCGATTTAATGAAATATAGTAAAGTAGTGCCCATATTTAAATCAGGTGATAGGGATAATCCTTCTGATTATCGCCCAGTATCCATCCTATCAGCGTTTAGCAAAATATTCGAAAAAATAATGCTAACGCAAATAATGTCACATTTCAATTCACATAAAATCATGCATCCACAGCAGTTCGGATTCACGAAAGGTAGATCTACTACAGATGCGGGCTACAGTTTAGTTAAATTCATATTACAAGCTTGGGAGGAATCACATGATGCTATAGGTGTATTCTGCGACCTTTCGAAAGCTTTTGATTGTGTGGATCATGACACTTTAATTCGTAAATTAAATTTCTATGGTATTCGTGACCTCGCTTTAGAACTCATCAAATCTTACCTCACACAGAGAAAACAAAAGGTAGCGGTTAATGGAACGGTATCGGAGGGATCTGTGGTCGAAATGGGAGTGCCTCAAGGATCTATTCTAGCGCCATTCTTGTATTTGGTTTACGTAAATGACCTAATTTATACCGTGAGTCAGAAATCAGGGATAGTTATGTTTGCTGACGACACCTCTTTACTGTTCAAAGTTAGTAGAAAAGACACCGATTTCACTGAACCCAATGAAACTCTGTCCATGATATCCGCATGGTTTGCTGCCAATAACTTGTTACTAAACCCTAAGAAAACAAAATGTATTAAATTTTCATTGTTAAATCCGCCTCATTCAAATTCGGTCTCAAATATTAAACTTAACGGTCAAAGTATTGAATTTGTAAAATCTACGGTATTCTTAGGAATAACACTGGACTCTAAATTGCAGTGGGGATCGCACACCACAGCAATTGCGAATAGGTTGAGCTCTGCTGCGTTTGCAGTCAGAAAGATACGGCAGCTAACCGATGTGGCGACGGCACGGTTGGTGTATTTTTCCTACTTCAATAGCATCATTTCATACGGCCTTATTTTATGGGGATCTGCTGCAGACTTGGAATCAATTTTTATTTTGCAAAAGAGGGCTATCAGAGCGATATATAACTTAAGGACACGCGATTCTTTAAGATCTTTTTTTAAAGAAATAGGTATCCTAACCCTGCCGTCGTTGTATATATTTGAAATAATCATGTATGTAAGAAAAAACATATGTGATTTTCCCACTAACGTCGATAAGCCAAAGGTTACTAGAAACACAGGGAAGCTTAAAGTTCCATCTTACAGACTGGCTAAAACTAAAATGTCGTTTCTGGGAAGATGCATACGTTTTTATAATAAAATTCCGAAAACAATAACCGAACAAACTGATACAAAATTCAAATCCATTGTGAAGAAGACATTAATATCTAAGGCGTACTATAAAATTAATGACTATATCATGGACAGGGATGTTTGGAAATAATTCCGATCCGCATTGGCGATCTCTAGTCTCAAATAGCGTATCTACTGTGTTAAAAAATTTAATTGTATTAAATACTTTAGATGTATGTCATTTAATAACAATGTAGATCTGATTGAAAAAAATATACCTTGTTGAGTTTCTTGCCGGTTTCTTCTCAACAGGGTTTTTTCCGAACCGGTGGTAGATTTTTCGACGTTCATAGGAGCATCAATTTGATGCCTAAATTGAATAAAGAATTTTGACTTTGACTTTGACTTTAATATGTATTTAAGTATGTATCTATATATATAAGTATGTTTATCCGTTGCCTAGTACCCATAACACAAGCTTTGCCTAGCTTACTTTGAGACTAGGTCAATTGGTGTGAATTGTCCTGTGATATATATTTTTTTTTTTATTTAATTATTAACATTTCGTGAATTCATAAAATTTCCATGGGAATTCCCAAACAATAATTCGTGATATACATTTAGGCCATTCTACGAGCTAATCCGTTTGGCTATGTCAAAACCCTGGTTCTTCTATGGTTCTCCTTATTCCTTTAAAGAAACTGCATGCATAACCCTCTCCATAACTTGTCGTCGGCAAAACAGATGGCCATTGGAGCCGAAAAGTTCTCGAATGGAGACCACGGACTGGCAAGCGCACCGTGGGACGTCCACCAACGAGGTGGACGGACAATTTGGTAAAGGCCGCAGGTTCAAGGTGGACGCAAGTCGCTTCCAACCGTAATGATTGGGTATTAATGAGAGGCCTATGTCCAGCAGTGGACGTGTTCCGGCTGAATTTAAATGAGGATGATATGTTTAGGCCCTTTGTACACAAGGGTGCCCAAATCTTCGATACCCGACGATTTTGGTCTTGCGACTCTATTCATAGAGGTTTTACAAAGGCAAGCGTGCGCATGCATTGTATGAATTTGTATTACGGGAGTAGCTTCGAGACCAAAGTCGTTGGGGGTCGAAGATTTGTGTAAGAGGCTACGAGTGTATAAGTACTGTAGGCACTGGCCACCGAGACCGTGATGCTGTTTCAAATATTTAAATAATAATAAATAAATAAATATTACGGGACAATCTTACACAAATCGACTTATTTCTTACGGCTTCTGGAATTCGAATCAAGAAATGAACGATGGACAGCAGACGGTCTGAGCAGCCATTCAGGGTTAGGCCGTGCCACGCGAGTGTTCTGATATAATGCAATGTAATATTAAATAAATAATGTTAAATAAATAAATAAAATAAATATTAGGGGTCAATCTTACACAAATCGACCTAGTCCCAAACTAAGCAAAGCTTGTACTATGGGTACTAGACGACGATAAACATACTTATATAGATAAATAAATACTTAAATACATAGAAAACATCCATAACTCAGGAACAAATATTCGTGCTCATCACACAAATAAATGCCCTTACCAGGATTCGAACCCAGGACCTCTTGCTTCGTAGGCAGGGTCACTACCAACTAGGCTAAAGCGGTCGTTAAAGTTGAAAACCAAGTTTCTTTGCAATAAGTTCAAGTTAGGATCTTAGCTTAGGCAGTATTTTCTCTTTCAGAGCATAGGGTCCCTACCACATTGCGTTGCATTACACCCTTGTAAAATTTAATGCTACACTTAGCTGTTAAGCTTGAGGATTTTACACCGTCCGGTGGGAAACGAATTCTTACAGTGTCCCGCCACTAATATATAGATAAGTATACATAAGTAAAACAGTAACGCATCTTAATTTATAACCTAACCTTCTCAACATTCAATTTAACCTACCGCAAAGCGCTCACCCTATTTACTTTGGAATAAATCGATGTTCTTCGACGGCCGTACGCGGGGCGCGTGCGCCGAAAAAATGGCCGACTAAAAAACTGGCAATAAGAGAAAGAACTGAGGGGAGGCGCGGGCAAGGAGGGCTCGCGGCGCGGTGGGGGAGTCATGGGCGATAGGGTAAAATATCCACCGATTTCTATTTCCAAGTCGTTGCCCTGACTTTGCCTGCGAGTTTATTATCGCTATCCCGCGGGAATTATGGAATTTTGTGGATAAAAGGTATCTCTTATGTTAATTCAGGTTATAAACTAAAAAAATAAATAAAATTCTAAATTTCCTAAAACATATTTTTTATTTCATACTAAATACAAACTGAAATATAGATGCACAGAAAAAACCCCAGAAAAAAGACCAATGCTGGGAATCGAACCCAGGTCCTCAGCATTCCGTGCTGCGTGCAAAACCCCTACACCACCACTGGTCTAGAGATTAGACGCGAATCTTTCCTATACATCATACATTTCAGTCTGCTAAATCACCTTATGCTTAAGCGCACATCTATATTACACCCTCTATCGAGAGATTTCAACACTCCTTCGGAACTAACCGCTCACCTGGACAAGAGATGGCGCTACTGTGCAACTTTTAAACAAGTTAGCTATGAAGTATCTTACACATATTTTTTAGTTTAATTTTTTGCAAACGTCAAACGCTGCGCAGTAGGGAAATAACCGCAAGCGCTCTGCCAGACTCGAGGTTCTAGATTTTCACAATGATGAAATGTTTTTTTTTATCATTATTTGAGCTTGCCTAAAAATAGCTTCCCTAAATTCGTCATCAGCTTTTGGGATATATGTGTGTGTCAAATTTCATCTAAATCCGTTTAGTCATTTTCGTGCGAAAGAGTAACAAACTTTAATTTCTCATTTGAATTTGAATTTTGGAAAATTTATTGCGGGTAAAGATTTTTCAGAAATTCAATAAAATCGAAATATCTAGAAAGTGCAGACACTTATACTAAGATTATTTATTAGGGTTCCGTAGCCAAAGGGTGCCAACTGGACCCTAATACTGAGACTCCGCTGTCTGTCCGTCAGTCCTCCGTCCGTTTGTCATGGGCTCTATCTCGTGAACCGTAATAGCTAGACACTTGAAATTTTCGCCGATTATGTATTACTGTGGCCGCTATAACAACAACTAAGTTAAAAATTAAAGGGGGTCATACAAGAAACGTATTTTTTCAGCGTTTTTAACTCAATCTTTATAATGGCATTAACTAGATACTTGTAATGTTCACTCATTATGTACCTATATTAGGTACTGTGGCCGCTATAACTTAATTTAATTTATAACAACAAATACTAAAAATCAAATAAAATTTAACATTAAACAGCAGCATTTTTTACTGATTATATTTTGACATACCTACAAAGTACGGAACCCTCGGTGCGCGAGTTTCACTCGCACTTGGTTTTTTCTTTCCATCCCCTAAAATCGGCTTCGTCACTACACGGCGAGCCGGGGGGTGTGTCGCGTCGCCGCCCCTCGGGAGGGGGTTCGCCCTGACGCGGTAAGCTGCGCTCGAGTTGAGGTGCTGTCAAGTTACTTGCGGGCAAGTTGATTGCGCCAGTGCAGTTCTGTGGGATACTTTGCGAATCGTTAGTTGTGTTCTGTCAGTCAAAAGCATAGTTTCTTTGTTAGTTCACATTTAAATTGTTGATCGAAATTTAGTGTTTTTTTGGTAACGACCATTCTACGAGTGTAATGTCATCATCATCATCATTTCAGCCGAAAGACGTCCACTGCTGAACATAGGCCTCCCCCAAGGCTCGCCAAACAGATCGGCCCTGCGCCATCCGCATCCAATGCGTTCCCGCTACCTTCACCAGTTCGTCGCTCCATCTTGTTGGAGGCCTACCTACACCGCGTCTTCCGGTCCGCGGACGCCACTCGAGAACCTTTCGGCCCCATCGACCGTCAGTTCTACGGGGTAGTGTAATGTATTCTATTTTATTAAAGAAAAGAAAGAAAACATTGTTTTGAACGGGTAAGCCATTAATCTGGCAGTTGAATTTAATTTTCTTGGGGAATTCCGACAAATTACTCTGTAGTCTTCATTTTTGCTGCACGACGAAGGCCCGTGCAAAATTTCATATCTCTACATTCAGCGGTTTAAATTATGATATTTTTCTTGGGAAGATGTATCGGGATAAAAGGAACACACACATGCTTTTGGCAACTATGGTTGCCAATCTATTTATTTCAATCAAATTTATTCCTTAAGACAATAATGACATTGTTTGAAATCACTTGTCAATAAATGATAGTAAATGCGAAAAAGCAACGAGTGGATAAATCAAATTCGTCCATTACCGTTTTAGCATGAAGAAGTTACAAACACTCACATGCACACAAGTACATACTCACCAATTTTCACATTTATATCATTAGCAGGAATAGTAAATTCAGATTAACTGTACAGTTTTATAGCTGCTTCAAAGTTCATCATCTACAGAAAGCATCTAATATTGTCTATAGGCGAATGCCTATCAGCAACTTTGACAGTACTGTGTAAGCTTTCCGATACCCCGTTTCGTGGTGGAACATCGTCTGTTAACAAACTTGCTCCATTATTGCTCCAGCCTATATACGTCCCACTGTAGGGCACAGGTCTCCTCTCAGAATCCCACGCGGGCCCAGTGCAGATTGGGAACTTCAGACACACCATTGAATTTTTTCGCAGGTGCATACAGATTTGCTCACGATGGTTTTCTTTACCGTAAAGCTCATGGTAAATTTCAAATGTAATATCGCACTAAAATTTCGAAAAACTCAGAGGTGTGGAGCCGGGATTTGAGCCCACGATCTGCTTGAGATGCCATAGCATAGGTCAAACCACTAGGCTACCACGGATGTTAGTAATTGACACAAGAAATATAGTTAACGCCACAAAAGTTGAGGCGAATGATTACACACAGAGCTACATAAAGTACTGATTGCAAAAAAGATAGTGAATGAATGAAATGACTGAGTGAATGAAAATGTGAGTTTATATGATCTTATGATGAAATACCTACGCAATGCTATGCATAATAATGCATATTATATTTTTACTTTTTTCATATAACCTATTTTTGAAATAAAACAATTTGAAAGTGATAAGAAATATTCGCAAGAAAAAAATCGGTATTTTATAACTAGCGAAAAATATGCTTATCTGATTTATGTAAAATAGATCAAAATATTTTTCATTTCATTTCATTTCATTTCTTGCATTGCTACGCTACGCGTCGGCCCTCAAACTAACTCGTCCATCTATTGCTTACTTTCTAGCCTCTACAACAATGTACTATATTTTCTGTTTTGTTTGAACTAGATGTATTTTCCTAAATTATTATTAAAGAAATAGGTTGAACAAATTTTTAGTCAATCTTGTAATTTTATGTTGAGTCTGTTGAACTTGCTATCGGTACGAATAAATGTCAAAATTCCGCTGTCATTACGTGACGTGTTGTTGTGTGCGTAACCTCAACTCTGATAACGTTACCTATAGCTGAACTTGAAACAACCGAATAAATAGTTAGGCATGCGGGGGTGGATGAATATTGGTCGTGGGGCTGAAGTAACTTAATCTAAGGACTTGTACGAGTACTGTGCTTTGTGTAAACTGGCAAATGAACTCGCAAAGGAGGCGAGCGGCGAAAATTTTTCGGATCTTTGAAGAACCCACAAAACATGATGTAAAAAGTGTCGTCACTTTGTACTTTTATGCGACCTTTTTAAGGACGTTTTCACTGTTAATTATGTTAGTGAGATAGTTAATTATGGATTGCTATTTTTACTTGTGAAATCAAGTCTCATAAATGTTTTTTAAGGTAAACGTATCAATGCTCGACACCTCAACGCTCAGTACATGACGCCCATCTGTCACCTTTCTTACTATGACATAAGATTGAAGGTCCCATGTATTGGGTCAGCGTCGAGCACAGGGATAAGGGAGGGTGATAAGGTTAACTATCATGAACAGGGATGTTTGGAAATTTATTTTTTATTTAATATAATCTATAACACAAATAACCAAGGTTGGAGTTATTATGCCACTATTGGAAAACCCACTAGGGGGTTGTGTAGTAGTAGGCGAGTCACAACGGTTCAGTACCTATATCGATAGGTACTAAACTAAACTACTACAGTTACTTTATTATCATTCTGATCCGCATTGGCGATCCCTATACTTCATTTAATTTAGAATTGAAAACCACAACATCATTATATTGCGGCTCGTCAACTATTTCTTACCTAGCAAATAGTACAGTACAATAGTCTGGGAGCCGCAAAATAAAATTGTTTTATTGTCACTTTATTTGCATGTCGTCAATTGTTACTCTAGTACAAATTGTAAAGAGATTACAGTTCACGAGCCGCAATATAATGTTGTTGTGGTTTATAATTCTAAATTAAATGGAGTATAGTAACAAATTGCATAGCTACTGTGTTAAAAATTTAGTTGTTTTAAATATTTTGGATGTATGTAATTAAAAAATAATAAATAAAATTGTAAATCTGTTTAAAAAAAATACTTTGTTGAGTTTTTGTCGAATTCTTCTCATCAGGGTTAAAACGTTGGTAGATACTTCGTCTTTCATAAGTGCTTGATATAACAAAAAACCTGAATAAGTTAAATGAATAAAGATAATAGTTGGTAGTGACCCTGCCTACGAAGCAAGAGATCCTGGGTTCAAATCCCGGTAAGAGCATTTATTTGTGTGATGAGCACGAATATTTGTTCCTGAGTTATGGATGTTTTCTATGTATTTAAGTATTTATTTATCTATATAAGTATGTTTATCGTCGTCTAGTACCCATAGTACAAGCTTTGCTTAGTTTGGGACTAGGTCGATTTGTGTGAGATTGTCCCCTAATATTATTATATTTTAACTTTGACTTCGTAATTTTTTTAATTATGAAAATTCATACTTGCGTTTTAAATAGACACATAATCCTTACTAATATTAGAAATGCAAAAGTCATCATCATCATCATCCCAGCCTATATACGTCCCACTGTTGGGCACAGACCTCCTCTCAGAATGAAGCCGTGGTGGCCTAGTGGTTTGGTCTATTGCCTCTCAAGCAGAGGGCCATAAGTTCTAATCCGGGCTCGCACCTCTGAGTTTTTCGTAATTTATGTGCGTAATTATATTTGAAATTTACCATGAGCGTTACGGTGAAGGAAAACATCGTGAGGAAACCTGAACACGCCTGAGAAGAAATTCAGTGATGTGTGTGAAGTTCCCAATCCGCACTGAGCCCAGGTGGGAACTACGGCCCAAGCCCTCTCATTCTGAGAGGAGGCCTGCGCCCTGCAGTGGGACGTATATGTGATGATGATGATGATGTTACCCAGTATTAACTGAGTTAGAAACAATTTTTGTTCACGACTTAGAATCCACTCCTATATGTATTAGAGCATAAGAAACTTGAAGCATTTGTTTATACGGTGTCATAAACAGACAAAGATCCATTGGGATTTAAAATGCAGCTCTAGATTAAAAGAACTGCTTTATAATCATAATTAAACTATCCTCTTTTCCAACCCTAACCAATTATGGCTGATCTAGCGGGGGAGACTCGTAGGGTACGAGGTCCGCCATATTGCTTTCAATTTTCTACGCTGCGCATGAGTGCATTTACATGAGTTTGGTGATACCATTAGGTAAGAAGTAACTTAAAATCAAAAAACAGTCATTACTCGTTAATTTGTGATTGAATTATTTATACTTATGTATCGAATACTGCTAAGAATTTTTCAAATAACGACCGCTTAGCTTAGTTGGTAGTGACCCTGCCTACGAAGCAAGAGGTCCTGGGTTCAAATCCCGGTAAGGGCATTTATTTGTGTGATGAGCACGAATATTTGTTCCTGAGTTATGGATGTTTTCTATGTATTTAAGTATTTATTTATCTATATAAGCATGTTTATCGTCGTCTAGTACCCATAGTATAAGCTTTGCTTAGTTTGGGACTAGATCGATTTGTGTAAGATTGTCCCCTAATATTTATTTATATTTAAATATTTATAAACAACCATTTATCTGGGGAGAGAAGGAACTTGATATCACCAGTGTACCGCGTTATAGGCGTAACTATGAAATTAAAAACCGGCCAAGAGCGTGTCGGGCACGTCCACGATAGTGTTCCGCAGCCATTACGACGTGTACTATCTGTATTCAACAAGTAATATTGTTCTAAGGATTTTTTATTTACGGAAATTCCCAAGTAGATATATTTTCTAGGTCAGGGCAAAGGGCATTACATGACATTTTTTTTAAAAAACTACCTGAGTTTTCGGAAATACCATCATTGCCAAGAAAAATGCGCCGCAAGAAACTTGGCAGAAAGTCATCTTTTCAATACAAAATAAAATAATAATCACAAACAAAAAATAAAATATAATTATATGAATTACGATATAAAATTAAAGAAAAATTACATAATAATAATAATAAAATACAGAGATGAATGGGACTACATTTTGAATCAAAAATTCCGATAAAAACCTTTACAGCGTGTATTATATGTACGATATATAAAAAATAAATAAATAAATATCACGGGACAATTCACACCAATTGACCTAAACCCAAAGTAAGCTTAGCAAAGCTTGTGTTATGGGTACTAGGCAACGGATAAACATACTTATATAGATAGATACATACTTAAATACATATTAAACACCCAAGACCCGAGAACAAACATTCGTATTTTTCATACAAATATCTGCCCCGACACGGGAATCGAACCCGGGACCTCAAGCTTCATAGTCAGGGTCTCTAACCACTAGGCCATCTGGTCGTCTAAACGTCTGGTATATGTATGAGTAGATGTACTATTTTTGTTGCGTTTTAATATTCTGATCCACTGTTGATGCACTACCTGCTGTAAACTAGTCCTTCCTTCTTTCTGTTAATAGGGTTGCCTGGAAGAGATCGCTCTTAAGCGATAAGGGCGCCTATTGCTTTGCTTACCTTGTAACTTTCTCTATGTACCTGTTTTCTGTATCGCTTACTATTTCTGGTGTACAATAAAGAGTCATTGTATTGTATTGTACAGCGGTGCTAAGGCAAGCAAACCTATGCTGTGTACTAAAATATTTCCAGTTCATTTTTAAACACCCTGTGTACACTCTTTCTGTGTGTCACGTATGCAGTACTTATTGAGGAATTTTTTCAGCACATGCCAAGTCACCCCACAATATCATCCAATCACTCGCACACCCACAACTATACAAATCCGTCACCCGCTTCTCGCGATCAATCACTGGTAAATGGATGAAAAAAAAATTGGGGTGCAAAAAATGAGGGTGTGTCCCCACGACTTTTTAGGGGTAATCAGAATGACGACTTAATGTTATATCTTTATGTATTTATTTATGGCGCGTGGGGGAGGCAGCCCTCTTTTTTTTGCGCCGTGGGTAGTTAATTTATACTTATACTTGTACGATCAACTGTTTGAAACAGGAATGTACGGTCGCCGTCAAATGTACCGGAGAATTTAGGGTGTTTAAATATCATCATCATCATACCAGCCTACAGTCAAGGAAACTGAATCGCGCAGGGTGGAACATTTTCACAATCGATTTCACGATGATTTCTTTGACAGATGGATGAGTCAACATGGCATTTGCAATGAAAAGAGTTCACCTTGGTAGAGCTTGTCTAATTTAAAATGACGCGCGCCCAGCCACCGCATTTACGCACATCTGCCAAGAGAAATATTTCTCTATTGTAGCTTAAATTGAGTTTCAAATCCTGTGCGTAAATGCGGTAGTGGGGCGCGTCATTTTAAGTTGCCTAGACAAGCTCTACGTGATTCAGTTTCTTCGACTGATCCAACTGCAGGGCGGAATGAGAGGGCTTGGCCGTAGTTCCCACGTGGGCTTAGTGCAGATTGGGACCTTCACACGCACCGTTCAATTTCTTTGCAGGTGTGTGAGGTTTCCTTGCGATGTTTCCTTCACCATTTCATCATTTGCATTTTTCATTGCAAAGTATAATTTACTAGTTGATTTCACGCAACTTCGTCTGTATTTTGCTGGAATATTTTACTTTCATCCGGGATAAGAAGTATCTAATATCAACCTGGAAAAGTGCAACTTTCTATTAGTGAAAGAATTTTCGGTAGTTCTAGAGATTAATCCATACAAACAAACAAACATAAAGCTCATATCTTTATTTTATTAGTATAAATGTAGGTACTTAGATACTGTAAAGTCGATTTATTTTAGAATTGAAGGATAACTTGAAATTAAAAAAATTTAAAACCCAATGAAATTAGGTCACACATACATATGTTAGAAAATAAAAAAAATGCTCATTAATAATAATATTTTTATTTGCTTAAACATGGTAGGTACCATCGCCCCAGACGTCAAATACCCATTTTAGACGACCAGATGGCCTAGTGGTTAGAGAACCTGACTACGAAGCTTGAGGTCCCGGGTTCGATTCCCGTGTCGGGGCAGATATTTGTATGAAAAATACGAATGTTTGTTCTCGGGTCTTGGGTGTTTAAGTATGTATCTATCTATACAAGTATGTTTATCCGTTGCTTAGTACCCATAACACAAGCTTTGCTTAGCTTACTTTGGGATTAGGTCAATTGGTGTGAATTGTCCCATGATATTTATTTATTTATTTATTTTCATAACAAATTTGCTGGCAGCCGTTGATGTTTATTGCTATGGATTGTTATGGACAGATGTCTAGCCACTGCACGCAAACTGGGCCTTTAAGGTGGTTATCTGGCGCTTGGGGCGATAGTACATATAGGTGACAATATTACAAGAAGACAGATTAGTACCTATCACATGTTTAGCCAATAGTGGCATGCAAAAATTGTGAAAGTAAATATAGTAATTAATACAATAATACAATTAGATGCAATAAATTAATTAAATCCAGGTCATGTGTAATGTAAAGGTTCTTCTCTATAGTCTAAAAATTCACTAATCGTATAAAAACATCTCTGTATTAGCCATTTTCTTAACTTCATCATAAATAATTGGTTGTGTAACTTTCTTATTTCTTTTGGAATACTATTATACACAGTAATAGTCATAATGTAGCAGTTTCTCTTGTATAATGAACTCCCACATGTAGGCATTAGTAGATTAGACTCATCCCTTTCTCTTAATCTATTGTTGATAGTTGGTTTGTCGAAATGGAATGGGAATTTCCGAACAAAACAACACAACTCGAGAACATATAGACCAACCAATGTGATTAGTTCAAGCTTTCGAAACAAAGGTCTACATGAAATTCTTGGCCCAACGCCGCAAAGCGCGCCTAAGATCCCTTCCGTAGCTAACAAAAGAGCTGATATGTTTGAAACGGCTGAACCATCACCAAGAATCCTGCTTTCAAATAAAAAAAATAAAACCCAACGATATGACAAAGTGACATATTTTTCTAATGTATAAAAATCTCGTGTCACAGTGTTGTTAACGAACACCTCCGAAACGGCTTGACCGATTTTTATCAATTTTTTTCTCTATATTTGTTAGGTCTGAGAATAGGTCATGGGCTATTTTTTATACCCATATTCTTCGCAGACAGAGTCGCGGGTAACGGCTAGTAGTAATATGACTACATTCTTATGATTATTTTATTTTCTTTTATCTATTACAAAACATGCGCAATGCAAAAACTCGTACAAGCAGAGAAACTGTTCACACAAATATTTAATGCCTAATTAATTACTAACTAGATACGTAAATGTAAGAACACTATAAAATATTACTTTTATGCTCATAAATCGTACCACACATTAATGGCGGAGCATCGTTAAAACCTGCTCACACGCCTCTAACATACCTACCCAATCACAAAACAATAGGGAAATTCATAAAAATATTACAAACTTACCAGCAACACTAACGACGGCGCCACTATCTAAGAAGAATTACCTAATTAATGTGTAGTGTTGTTAGTTCCAAGTTTAAACACCGGTAAACTTAAGTTGGTATTACGATCACGCTATGCCAATTATAATGCCACGCCTTCCCTTTAAAAACAATTGAATTATTAAGTCTTAGTAAGGAAGTAATAATTTTTAGTTCTTTTTATGCGTGAAGAATGAGTTGATTTAATGCGCGTTGAGCATTTACATGCTACTAATGCAATGAATAAGAAAGTTTATCAAGATGTTTGGATATTTAAATGTTTGTTAGTCAATCACTCAATAACAGCTGAACGGATTTGGATGAAACTTGGCGTACAGACGGATAGAAATCTGGAATGAGACATGTATGGTCATTTAAAAAAAAATATCACAGGAAAATTCACACCAAATGACCTAGTCCCAAAGTAAGCAAAGCTTCTGTTATGGTAACAAGGGAACGCATAAACATACTTAAATAGATATTAAGATCCAAGACTCGAGCACAAACATTCTTATTTTTCGCAAAAATATCTGCCGCGAGCGGGAATCGAACCTAGGACCCCAAGCTTCATAGTCAGGTTCTCTAACCACTAGCCATCCGGTCGTCTAAATAATAATAATATTGTTTTCTCAAACATGCTTTGAAATGTATGCGTTAATGTCACGAAATGAAGCCATGAAGTTTGTTGTTTATGGCTCCCTACATTACTTCTTGGCCTAGGCCATAAAAGTAAGTATGAAAAACCATTATTGTCCGCTGCTGTAACTTTTTAAATTGGCTTACTAACATTAAACTGACAAAGGAAAAATTACATACAGCCAACTATAAAACCGCCTAAACTACTGGTGATGGATGGATGGATGTATGGATGGATGTATGGATGAATGGATGTATGGATGGATGTATGGATGTCTGGATGTACGGATGGATGTATGGATGTATGGAATAGTATGGATGGATGAATGGATGGATGGATGTATGTATGGATGGATGTATGGATGTATGGATGGATGTATGGATGGATAGATGTATGGATGGATGTATAGATGCATGGATGTATGGATGGATGGATGGATGTATGGATGGATGGATGTATGGATGGATGGATGTATGTATGGATGTATAGATGTATGGATGTATGGATGGATGTATGGATGGATGGATGTATGGATGGATAGATGTATGGATAGATGGATGGATGGATGGATGTATGGATGGATGGATGTATGGATGGATGTATGGATGGATGTATGGATGGATGGATGTATGGATGGATGTATGTATGGATGGATGGATGGATGGATGTATGGATGGATGGATGTATGGGTGGATGTATGGATGGATGTATGAGTGGATGTTTGGATGGATGTATGGATGGATGTATGGATGGATGTATGGATGGATGGATGTATGGATGGATGGATGGATGGATGTATGGATGGATGTATGGGTGGGTGTATGGATGGATGTATGGATGGATGTATGGATGGATGGATGGATGGATGGATGGATGGATGGATGGATGGATGGATGGATGGATGGATGGATGGATGGATGGATGGATGGATGGATGGATGGATGGATGTATGGATGGATGGATGGATGTATGGATGGATGGATGTATGGATGGATGTTTGGGTGGATGTATGGATGGATGTATGGATGGATGTATGGATGGATGTATGGATGGATGGATGTATGGATGGATGGATGGATGGATGGATGGATGGATGGATGGATGGATGGATGTATGGATGGATGTATGGATGGATGTATGGATGGATGTATGGATGGATGTATGGATGGATGGATGGATGTATGGATGGATGGATGGATGGATGGATGGATGGATGGATGGATGCATGGATGGATGGATGATGATGATGATGATGATGCATGTTTGAGAAAAGCTCTATACAATCCTCGGCCGGAAGAGGGATTGCTGGACTCGTTTTATCCGGCCTCGTCTACGACTCGGCCGTATACCCCAAATCTCGTTCATCAATCCCTTACTTCACGGCCTCTGCAGTAATGTACTATTACCTTATGTATTCTTTTAATATGTACTTGTTTTGTTATATTGCGTTCTTTGTGGTGTACAATAAAGAGTCATGTATTGTATTTCGGTGATGCGTTCCCTGTGATAATATTATAACTCTAAACAAGAATAGAGGGCGCTTTCCGAAAACGTTACAGTACCTTCGGCCTTCAAAATGACACGTTAACTTCGTCTGCTATCAATAGATGGCGTTGTTCAAGCGAAAGTTGTGCTTCAAAAATGTTATCGTAACCTTGTTTTAGGCCACACTGTACAATTGCAAATGTTTCTCACGATGGTATTTCTAAGACAGGCGAAGCCACGAGTTGGAGCTAGTATAACATGATAGTGATCATACAACAAGAGCATAAAATGAGCCATTGCACCCGAGACGTATACACGACCGTATATAGCCACCTAAGCCGGAACGGCGAGGGTAGATAGACACGTCGAAGGGAAAATGGGTTTAATGCTCGAGTTTTACACTCTACTTTTCATTTCGATTGCAAGGAAATTAAACAACAACAATTTCTACTGTTTGTGGCTTGCGGCTGATTGTCTTGGTCTTATACGAAGATTTTACTTTATGCACTAGAACATAAAAAGCTATATAATGCAGAATTCTCTCGACATAAAGAACAACTTTACGAGCATGAGAAGTGGAACTTCTATTTTTTAGTCAATTCAGAATTTTATGCTGTTTATACGTGCAGTTATGTTTAGTCGGCATAATAAATATATAAATCGGATGCTAATGAACACGACCCCATTATCAATCACGTAATTGCGTGTTCAGAAATTATAACCACTTAGACTGCTTCCATGTTTATAATGGCGATTATACACAATAACAATTTTCTATCAGATCCAGAGTTACACGATTTTACGTAGGCAAATGCAAATTTCAAGAGTTTTATGTGTGACTAGCTATTCCCCGCGACGACACCGTCTGCGAAGAATTAGTTTATCGCTCTCCCGCGGGCACTAGCATTTTTCCGGGATAAAAGTATCCTCTATGTTATCACAAGATTTTTATAAAGTATCTTTTTGTATTTCTATTTTTCAACACCTATTTTTATTCTACTTTTACGGTTATCCCGTGAAATCCATATATATCATACTAAATCTAAAAACGAACTGAAACATGGATGCACAGAAAAACCCGGAAAGAAGACCAGCTCTGGGAATCGAACCCAATTCCTCAGCATTCGGTGCTGCGTGCCACCACAACTGGTCGGGATATAGGTGCCGTAATTTTTTTATGCATCACACGTCTCAGCTCGCTTAAGAGGGTTTATACCTGCTGAGCTGGCAATGTTGAATTTTTGTTAGTTTTTCTCGATTAATCCATAAAAATTGAATGAAAATTAAAAATGTTTTGAATACAAGTTGTTCTAATATATAAGTTAATGTGTCTACTGCAATAATAAATCGTGATAAGACTTTTATTTTCATTAAAAACCGTTAGGTAATAATTTGTTCGTTTTTAAAGAAAATAAAAGTCTACCCTTTGTATTGTAAGTGTCCATGGGCCACAGTGATTGCTTCCCATCAGGTGACCCGCAAGCTACTTTTCCTCCTCTTATATAAAAAAAATTCGGCCCGATTTTGAGCGGTGTCCTTCCAGTCCATAAGGTACCTACCTACACATCTTAGTCGCCTCGCCAACGGCTCCAGAATCCTGAACCTACCTCGTCACCGCCATCCTTCTTGTGGTATCCAGTCCGTGGTTATTATAGCCCACCGATTTCGATCCATGGGGCTAGTCTGCTCAATCCCACTGCAGCTTGGGAACCTCGGTACCCACATCGGTTGCGTGTTTTGGAGCGCAGCGTAGTGTTTCAGACCCAGGCGAACCTTCTATGTAAATATGATGAAAAAAATAGCCGAATTAGTCGAGCCGTTCTCGAGTTTTGCGCTTAGCGACACGCGTTAGGCGATTCATTTTTATCTTATCTATATAGATTTAACTAGACGAATTTAACTAAACAATCAATTAAACATTCAATAAAACTTGCTAAAATCTACCCAATACTTCGTCTTGCCTTAACGCTCTTCTTGAGAACAAACAAACTTGTCTATTTACAATAAAATTATTCGCCCCTTTCTATTTAAATAAAGCTTACCCCTAAAAAAAGATAGAAACTCTATGGCTCTTTAAAAGAAAAATAAATGGCGCTAGAAAGGGAAAAGGAGCAAATTAATACCTCCCCAGAGAGAGACGAAGCGTCGCGGTTAACAGATAATACTTCTTAAATTAAAAATGCTTGTTTGTAATTGGCTGAGAAAAGAAACTTGCCAGTTTCTCGAGAATTAGGGTGAGAATGTTTCCTGTAGGGTTGCCGTAACAAAATTTGAAAAGTTCAGTAAAACCAGAACAATATTTTTACATTACAGTGACAAGATATAAAAATCCCGAACTCGCGATTGCACTGCAGTGTTGCCAAGTAAGCAGGCTTTTATTTTAAAAACTGAAACATCTATCCATATTTTTTGTATTGAGTAAAATCTAGAACGACTATTTTGGTTACATTTTAAGACAAGTTTAGTAAAATAAATTTACTTGAAGAGTAAGTATTTTGACATAATTGATCTACATTATATAGGTATATGTGTACCTTTAGTTCTGGCAGAATTTAATCCGGAATTTTACTGAGTTTAATAATTTATTATGCAACAATATAAAATACAATTCATAAAATGCTGTCAGTCAAACAAACATAATACAAATACAAATACAAAATCATTTATTGCCACAAAATACAAAGAGAGCACAAATAAGCAAAATAAAAACAATAGGTATATGACTACAAAGCATATTGTGGCAAAAGGAACCGGCTCAGCAATAGCCGAACCCGCGCGGCGCCACGAGGGCTCGGCGCTGGTTTTCAGCCGGGCCCTTCCGACTCTGAGCGAATAAATATAAATAAATAAAAAATAAATATTAGGGGGATACTCATGGTAGAGGTACTGGGGTTTGGAGGCCTGGTGATTTGACATACAGGTTTCCCCTAGTTCAGGCACTAGTCTCCACCGTACAAGTAATGCAATATGTAATGTGTATTTACCGATTGTATTTACTGGAGCTTTGGTGAAGTAAATAAATGCTTTGTGGCGACCGCACATATGTAGTATGTAATATATATTTTTGTCGTCGTCATCATCTTAATTTTCTCGGTGTAGTAAACTGAAAACAACGAAGTTCAATCCACCCACAATTTATGATTTCGTATGTTGTACGAAACAGCAATATTTTTTTTATTTAAATAAATAAATATTAGGAGACAATCTTACACAAATCGACATAGTCCCAAACTAAGCAAAGCTTGTACTATGGGTACTAGTCGACGATAAACATACTTATATAGATAAATAAATACTTAAAAACATAGAAAACATCCATAACTCAGGAACAAATATTCGTGCTCATCACACAAATAAATGCCCTTACCGGGATTTGAACCCAGGACCTTTTGCTTCGTAGGCAGGGTCACTACCAACTAGGCTAAAGCGGTCGTTAATAAACTATTCCTGGGATAGTAGTTGACACAAAATTATGATCTATAAATTTAAACAGAGAACATTTAATAATAACTGCCCCGCCCCGGCTCGTACCTAATTCCTACTTAATTCTCACGGGAATTCCCAAAAATCAGTCTTCATTTGCGTTGGATCAAAAACACAGGGAAAATCGGGATAAAAATAATACGGTGTCCTGCCGTTTGACCAAAAGTCATTTGGCAAAATTACACTTGACAAACAACGTTTTGCAAAAAAATGTTTCGCCAATTGATTATTTTAATGACTCTCACTTATTCAAATGATCAACAGTTAAATTTACATTTTATAAATAATTATTTGACAAAATGAACATTTAGCAACTGAGTTATCAGACAAAACTACTATTGGTCTAAAAACGTTTGGTACCTACAATGTTTTAGAATTGTTTATTAAAATCTCGTTTTATTACAGCGAGCGAAGCGAGCGAGCAAGACGGCTCGGAGCGGAAGCGACTCGGATAGGTTAGGTTCAAAGGCTAATGCGGGAGCCCGGTGTTAGGTATTTTTTTTATGGCCACCCAAAAAAGTCTTGCTATTTAAAAAGCAGCTGCAATTATTAGTGTTTCATTGATTACTAAACAAATTAGTTATGTATTAATACAGATGTGAATAACTTTCTATGAAACATATGCTTAATTTGCGAAACATATCATTTGGTGAAATGGAAAACGGTCAATTGACATTTTATTATTTAACAAATTTACCAAGTGTAGTGTTTGCTAATTGATCATTTGCTAAGTGAGTTTTTGTAAAATGATACATTTGTCAAATGTCACGTTTGCCAAATGATAATTTGGTGAAACGTTGTTTGTCAAATGATCATTTGTCAATAATTTTTTGGTCAAACATTAGTAAACCTAAAAATACATACCAAATTTTATCCAAATCCCTTTTAGCGTAAAAGAGTAACTAACGAACAAACACACCCACTCGCAAACTTTTCCTTTTGTACCTACTAGATAAGATTTAATATCAATCGCTCAAACAAGAAAGGTAAGTATAAAAATATATAAAGTACCTAACGCGTTCGTCATTATGCGACTACGTACATTAATATGTTTTTTATTATGGTTGATTTATTGTACTTTTATATGCTTCGTATAAGTAATTAAATTCACACCAAACGGCGAAGCCATGTAAGTAATAAATGAAAAAAAACGAGTGCAAGTTCATATAACCGGTCGCAGAACTGAACCCTAGCGGTCCGTACCGGTTACCCAAGGACGCGTGGGATATGGGTACGCGATATTTTAAGTCTTGAACTGACATGTTATAACACGGCCACACAGTTCGTGGTCGGTATATTTTTGGACTAGAATTTATGCTTCTTCTTAATCACAACTCTTGACGAACTGGTTATGGTCATGACGATTTTGTTGGGAAAAGCTTAATGGATTCCTTTTGTCTTATACTCCACAGTATTATTTTCGAAATCTGCCTACTTAGGTTCATCCAAATCCATGTAGGCGTTTTAGCGGAAAAAAGTAACAAACTCGTACACAAATTCCCTCAATTTTAATATTAGGATTTATAACGGAACTTTATGAAATCTTACGTTCGCCTATAACTTCTCCACCTTTAAAATATCCTTGTCAGCCCATTATATTGCTTTTACATAACAAACGACGAATTAACATAACCATGAAGCAATAAAACAGGTGTAACATATAATCCATCAATATTTTTTTCTCTATTGATCTACCGCAAATGGCGCGTGGCATGCAAGTGACAATACAAAATCAATTTACACATCGATTATATTGATCCTGGTAAAAAACAACACAAAAAACGGTCTTCAAACCTTTATGAACCCTATGCTGCATGCAATACAGTCCAAAAAAGTGTGCACTAGTTTTTTGCCCCTAAAATTCCCGGATGTTGAGAACGTGTCAAAAAATAATTTAGCATTTTTTTTGTTATGTTTTTTTTAATCTGTTTTTGTCGACTTGAAGTTGATCCGATGTGTGAACTGAATGTAAATTGTGGGATACAGTCTTTTACATTTTGGGGTCATTTTTTATGTTCGCCACTTAACTCTGTACGGTAGATGGATTTTGAATCGAATGTTTGCGTTCATAGTCTTTTGGAGTTTTACGTAGTTTTTGCCGTCATTTATACTATAAAAACGTGGGAGAGGCCGTTTTTACAGCCGTTTAAATTAAAGTGATTGTAGTTTTTATTTCAGTAGCATTTTGAAAGTATACCTACCTTATATTATAATCATAAGTCCCGATTTTTTAGAACAGACTCCACTGCAAACCGCGTCAAGAATTCCCAATTTAGTGATTTTGAAAATTATATCAATACCTAAATATATTTAGAGTCCTTATATTTTCATTTAAAAATTAGTACTCCACATAGTAAATTAAGCATTTATTCTTATAATTGATTTTTACTTTATAAAGAACGCAGGAACTTATGAGGCTAAAGATGTGCACGTTTTTGTTCCATTTTTACCATCGAAGAAACTAGCAAAGTACAGTCAACAATACAATACAAATATTCTTTATTGATCACCAAAAGCAGTACAATGACATTACAAAAATAAAAACGCAGGCCGACAATAGTCGATCAACGTCATAAATAAGTGATCACTTTTCGTATGGCTTTTCAAACTTGACTTCAAAGTGACAAGGTACAAAAGTGGTCGCGGGCAACAGCTAGTTACTATATAAGTAATATCTATAAGAATCGCGTTTTCACAGTTCAGAGAAATACGTCGATTGATGATGTCAAATAGTCAATAGGAATTATTTCAATATTACCTACATTCAATTGAAGAATAAACATTATCACATTAATAAATGTAGATTTTGTGAAAAGAAAAAACAAAAAATTAATTAAAAACTTCAAATAGCAAATTCAAATACGCCAGCGGCGTAACTCAATTCGAAATCCCTCTGAAGAAAATAACATCCCTGACGAAACTAATTATCACGACGCATCGAAGAAAACGCCAAATTATCTAACTCGAAAAAACTCCCCTATTTACTCTGTAATCCTCAAAATTAAAGGCATAATCAACATAGAGCGTGTTCCCTAATTAATTTTCTAGGGTAAAAATTGAATTTGGGGGGTAAAAATTCGTCGAAAAACTTAAATAAAAATGCAGATTGCTCCAAGTTTGAGCCCCTCTTCTTTTGAAGTCACGCAAGCGCGAGTAGGTACTTTGGGGAAAATACACCCCAAACTTATTGGGGTATTTGGACCGTTGAAGCGTACAGATTTTGCTAGCACGTGCTCACTGAGTATATAAATATAACAGGGTGGTTTCTTGATTATATTATAAATGAGAAAAATTGTGAAGTTATTTGGATGTTATGTTAACCAATCACGTAATAACGGTTAAATGAATCAAAATAAAAAATCAAAATCAGAACGTTTTTTCTGAAAGTGGCCGCAAAGGGCTCTTTTACATGTCACTTTTTTTAAACTACCAGCGCCTTTAGAATGACCATCATTGCCAAGAAGAATGCGGAAAGAAACTTGCCAAAAAGTCATCTTTTCAAAACTAAATTATAGATTACATTATAAAATTACTTAAATAAAAATTTATTATTAAAAAAAATGGCCAAATGCGAGTCGGACTTTGGCACGAAGTGTTCCGTACCATTATCTATAAAAACGGCAAAAAAATCATGTCTGTTGTATGGGAGCCCCCCTTAACTAAATGTTTTATTTTAATTTAACTATTTATTTTTAAAGTGTATATTTAACTAAATATTCTGTGAGTATTTCAAGAGTCTGTTGCCGTTATCAATATCGAGCAAAAACGAGCAAAAAAACCGGCTAAGTGCGAGTCGGACTCGCGCACGAAGGGTTCCGTACAATAATTATCTATAAAAATCAGGTTTGTTGTATGGGAGCCCCCTTAAATATTTTTTTAACGACCGATTTAGCCTAGTTGGTAGTGACCCTGCCTTCGAAGCAGGAGGTCCTGGGTTCGAATCCCGGTAAGGGCATTTATTTGTGTGATGAGCACGAATATTTTTTCCTGAGTTATGGATGTTTTCTATGTATTTAAGTATTTATTTATCTATATAAGTATGTTTATCGTCGTCTAGTACCCATAGTACAAGCTTTGCTTAGTTTGGGACTGGGTCGATTTGTGTAAGATTGTCCCTTAATATTTATTTATTTTATTTATTATTTTAATTTAATGATTTATTTCTAAAGTCAATATAATTATAATTAAATATTCTGTGAATATTTCAAGTGTCTACCTGTTGCCGTTATCAATATCGAGCAAAAACGAGCAAATAAATCACGTTTGTTGTATGGGAGCCCCTTAAATATTTATTTTATTCCACTTTTTAGTATTTGTTAATATAGCGGCAACCGAAATACATCATCTGTGAAAATTTCAACTCTCTAGCTATCACGGTTCCCGAGATACAGCCTGGTGACAGACGGACAGACGGACGGACGGATAGCGGAGCCTCAGTAATAGGGTCCCGTTTTTACCCTTTGGGTACGGAACCCTAAAAATCACGTTTGTTGTATAGGAGCCCTCTTTAATATTTATTTTATTCTGTTTTTTAGTATTTGTTGTTATAGCGGCAACCGAAATACATCATCTGTGAAAATTTTAACTGTCTAGCTATCACGGTTCGTGCGATACAGCCTGGTGACAGACGGAGAGACGGACGGACAGCGAACTCTCACAGTAATAGGTCCCGTTTTTACCCTTTGGCCATGGAACCCTAAAAATCAGCCCCAAGTTTCGAGTTCTTCTATATTACTTATCGATGTTGATTTTCTTGCATTTTCGGCCCAAAAAATAATACCTACGTAATTATTTCCGTGGGGGGAATCTAAATGAGAATGCAAAGAAGTTAGGCCCTGTTGATTTCCATAATTGCAATGGCGATAGGCAAAGAAATGCTCTTTTCGGAGCGGGTGTCAAGTCAAATATTTTTTTGCTGATAAAATTTGGTAGGGACAGCAAAAAAATCTATAGGGCCATAATAATTCTACTAGTATTGTATTAGCAAAAGTTTGTGGGAGTGTGCGTGTGTGTTTATGTATATGTTTTCACGCTAATATATTTCCTATAGCTCGACAGAATTGGATAACATTTAAGTGAACTGAAATATAGTATTTCGTATTTTTTTAACTTCGTAGTAAATACTGTTTAGCGAGCCTTAGGGGAAGCCTATGTTCAGCATTGGACGTCTCTCGGCTGAAATGATGATGATGATAATGAAATACTATCTATGGAAATCATTAGAGGAGGCCTTTGCCGGGAATATATTATTATAACCAAAAAACACATAGAAAACAGATTAAAATTACACAAATAAGAGTTTTGGGATATAAAGGCTAAAATAAATAAATAAATACTATCTATGTATGTATGTCACATACATGTTTTAAACTGCCGGTCTAAATTTTACTCATGTTTTTTACAAAAAGTCTGAATGTCATTGTAACAGATTTCTTTACATATCACATAATGAAGATTCCCAATTTCTCATAAAAGCAAATTTCATTTTCATGTTTTGTTTTTGCTCAGTCTAGGTACATACGTGATAAAATGTTAAACGCCATTAAAGTAAAGAATATCCTGCAAAAATATCGCGATATAGTAATTATAATAAAGTTCTGCGGGATGTTAATATTATTTATTCGTTGACTTTTTTGCTGTCTTTACGTGGTAGAAGCAAGTTAGGGAGGGATGGCCGAGAGGCGAGGCTTTTCATTATTTCTTAGACCCTCACTATTGAACGCGAATAATGTATAATGGTTCCTTGTTTTTATTTAATGTATGATAATACTATTTTTTGCCCGCGACTCCGTCTGCCAAGATTTCGTTCATGTTTCCGGGAAAACCGGGGATTTATTTATTTACAAAGCGAATTAACAGGAAAACAAGGCTCATCCCAAGCTCAACCCGTTCCTATCCTCTCCCAAACGATTGAATTACCACTCGCAAACCGCGTTGGGCTGTTCCTGAATTTGGCCCCAGGTCGTCGCAGGTTTATTAATGCTTCATTTTAAAACCGCTAAACACATTTTATATACGAACAGAGCTAAACTAATTTGGCAAAGAGTTAGTTTGTACATTGAGGAATAAAATGATCTAATTTTTATCCGGGGAAATGAGAGATTTAGGGGCTGTTTCAACACCTTATTGTCAAACCAGTAGGTTACGTAACCAATGAATAAACTAAGTACTGCACAAATCTGTCAGCCAGTTTTTTTTTCAGTTTCACCACTCCGGTCCTGTGCAAACTAAGTACCACTTAACTAATCGTCGGTTTAACAAAGAGTCGGAATAGCAACGTCCCATTTCACGACCACGGGTTCCTGTTCGCATATTTTCGTTCAAAGAGTCGCTCATTATTAAAGCAAAATAAATCGTAAACTATGTTATTTTTAAACACATCTATTTTTTTGCATAAACAAATGTGTAACATTATAATTAATCCAAAAACGGTATTTATTTACGATACTTTGGTTAACAATAAAAAAGAAAAATAAAATCACGTAAAACGAATCGAAAAGTGGCGCCAAACCCCCCAACAGATTGACTTTTTTTTTAATGGCGATGTACAAGTTCAGGTAGAACGAACGATTGAGCCACTGAAAAAAAGTCTATAATTAAAAAATATTACGAAATTTTGGATTTATTTTTAAATACTAAATGCGTACCTATATTTTTTATTCAAATCTTGATATTTAAATTCTCGTTTGCAATTTAGCATGATTTCTTTCTTTAAAAAATACTTTGATTTATTTTTCTGAAACCGGCTGAAGGGCTCTCCAACTATGGCCACAAAAAAATAAACTAACTAATTAAAAAGATATGTGACGGATAAAAATTCTAAATGCCACCTGATCTGATGGTCAAATTAAGAAATAGTTTGTCCGTCACTTAGCGCTAATCAAGACTGGTGAAACAGAAATTTTTATTCCATGTGACAAATAAGGTTATGATCAAGCTAATCCGAACTTTAAAAAAAGTGGTGAAACAGCCCCTAAGACGAGAAAAATTGCGAATAACTACTATAATATGCTACAATTCCTACCACACATCATTTTTTTTAGATCCAAATAAAAAAATGGCTACGGAACCCTCCTCCTACCTCAGCCTGTTAAGGCCCCTCACAAAGTTCTTACGCAAAGAAAAACCATTAAATACAATCTACGACAATAATTCTCTGGGTTCGAGTCCCCGTCTGTGACAGGTCTTATTTAATTACGTAGGGGTTTATCTGTAGGCGCTTTTGGCGGTATCTTTTGGCAAATTTGGCGTTAGTCATTGTTTAATGAATACGTAAACTAAATATAGACGTCTACTGCCGAACATAGGCCTCCCCAAGGCTAGCCAAACAACAAGTAAAATGCAATAAAATACAGTAAAATTACATAAAGTTTACCACTGACAGATGGTTTGCCTTCATTTCATATTCAACTTTAACGACCTACAAATAAAGCCAATTTTAGAATACTGTTACCTAAGTTTGCAGATTTTGTAATAGCTACTTTATTTGTATGGTGTTAAAGTTGGAAATGAAATGAAGGCAAGCCATCTGTCAGTGGTAAACTAAAAGTAAACGTATTGTACTTCCTTGCAGTCCACGGGTTACCCATTCATAACATCTTGTATAACGTCACTATAACTGTAATATAAATGATATTAAAAAGAAAAAACTTAAATCAAATTTTAGCGTGTTCTATTTTTAAAAAGTTCTAGAACACACGAACCAGCCAAGCACTCATTATGAAAAACAAATTGAACTGCGAACTTGCTAATGAGAAATACGATTAAAAAAAAAGTACCTATTGTTATAGGACTTTTTAAGTACTCGCTTTCGCCTCTGCTAATTTGTTTAGAATATTAGTTTTATGACTCAATCCCGTAGATAAACCCCAAAGCTCGTTGAGCGACTTTGAGCCTATTCATTAGGACTATAGTGAAGCACTACGTCTCGGATCCATCTGTCATCACTGGCAACACACACTGGTCTTTCGTCTTAAGGCAATGAGGTATTTTTGACGAAAAGGCATCAAAAGAAAGGATGAGGAGGAAATCCGTAGAAGAACCAGAGTCAACTACGTAGCCAAAGGGATACACGCAGAACAGATGACCGTTGGTGCCGAAAAGTTCTCGAATGGAGAACACGGACTGGCAAACGCGTGGGACGTCCACCAACGAGATGGACGGACGATTTGGTAAAGGCTGCGGGTTCAAGCTGGATACAGGCCGTTTCCAACCGTAGTGACTGGCTATCAATGAGGTAGGCCTTTGTCCAGCAGTGGACGTCCTACGGCTGAAATGATGATGATTATATTAGGCATGCTTATACTTTACTAGTTTTTACCTACCTTTACTTTAAGAGGATACGATGCGCACCATTTCTCCATACAAACGTAATCCCCTGTTTACTCCCTGGATAATGGCTTTAAAGCCAAATTTTTTTTACTGTTAATCTGTATCTACCACAGCTATGCCCCTAGGTTTCGTTTTTTTCCATATTTCAATTAACATAAGAAATATGAGCTTTCAAAAACTGAAAAAATTGCCCAATTTCAACGTCATTTTCAGACACTCATCAGAAAAGAATCCCTCATATAAACAAAAAAAGGAAAACATAGGGGCATAGCTAAATCTATCTTCTAATTATATTTGAAAAAAATAATTTTATTAGTCCAGAAAAAGAAAACAGGGGATTACGAAATGCTGTTTTGATCAATTTTACGCGCCTATTAACGGTCTGAGCTGCAGTTGTCCCGCTCTCGCTGTACTGACACGGAGGGGTTCGGGCGAGACAGCGACATTTCATTAAAATACCTATTTCTCAAAAGTCTCTCAGCCATCGTACCCTCTTAAGTAACATGTTTTAAAATTGTCTACTGTTGTTGTTGTTCTACTTAACCCTAGCAACATTGTCCTCAAATGGCGCTCTTTCGGGGCTCATGTGCAGGTGACGACTTTTATTATGATGATGATGATGATGATGATAACTTTTAGAAATAAAGCCCCTTTTCCATTAGTTAACATTCAAAAATTGTTCAAAAATTAATTGCATCTCCAACGAACTGTTGACACTTTTTAAGTAAAATTATTGTCACCGTGCACATGGTTTAATCTATGACTATGAGTCTAAAACCTCTTTAACGTGAGACCTGTCAAATTTCCCGCCAAAACGATGACACAGACGAAACTACTTAACTTCAACAAATGTAGGATGACCATGCATTCGGTGGACGAAGGCAGTTTTAACAATAGCGTTATTTTTATAAATTAAACAGACTCTCACTTGCTTGAGACCTCATTGCACCTATTAAGTAAATTCCATTTTGGCGTGGAATTAATATTTATCAACTCCTGATTACCAATTAAAAATCACCGTGTAGAATTATTTTATAGAACAACGCCTGACATGTTTTAAACTGTATTTTACTTAACCCCAGATGTTGCTATTGTTGTTGTTGTTGTTGTTGTTATTGTTGTGGCCTCCAATGGACAGAAACTTTGATACGGGCGGCGTAGGATTGGTTATTATGGCGCTCTTTGGTGGCTTACATGCAAGTGACGTTTTTGTTATGATGATCATGATAACTTTAAGAAGCAAGCCCCCTTTTCCATTAGTAAACACTCTCAAAAATTATTCAAAAAATAAATTGCATCTCCAACGAACTGTTGACAAGTTAATATTGATTTTTCATCCACCATATTGGATAGCAGGGGTTGTTGAGGGGATGCACCCTCAACTTTTTAGGTTTAAACAACGTTATGTGCTTGGGTGTGTAAAATGTTTTTTTTTGGATCGATTTTGAATTTTAAAGTGGGTTATCGTATATACAGCGTGTTACCAACCAATGCGTTTCTTAAAAGTGATTATAATATTTCGCATTAACGATTATTTGTTACCGACTTCACAAAAAAGAGGAGGTTGTCAATTCGGTTGTACCTAATAAATGTTTTGGGTGAATCAACTTTTCCTTGTCACTCGTTGCTATGGTTACACAAATTTTGTTTCATGGACAACCTAAGCATATTTCTATGAAACAGTTTTTCTGTCAATCATGCCAACTGCAAAATGACTGAGAGTTATGTCAAATGCCATAATGTTACATCAGAAAAGTTAATATGGTCGTAAAGTTCTGTTAAATTTTCAAATTTTCCGCGCCCATTTCTTAATTTTTTCTTCCGCAATAACCTTCCCTGATACTAACAAACACAACAAAAAATAATTAGTGAAATCGGTCCAGCCGCCCACGCGTAATGCCGTGACCAAGGGAAATAGGGATTAATTTTTATATAATAACTACATAACTAGCTATTGCCCGCGACTCCGTCTGCGAGGAATAGAGGTATAAAAAATAGCCTACGACCTATTCTCAGACCTACCGAATGTAGAGAAAAAGGCTTCATAAAAATCGGTCAAGCCGTCTCGGAGGAGTTCGATAACAAACACCGTGACACGAGATTATTATATACTAGCTGTTGCCCGCGACTCCGTCTGCAAAGAATTCCTTTATCGCTATCCCGCGGGAACTATGCAATATTCCGGGATAAAAACTATCCTATGTCCTTCCCAGGGTCTCAAACTATATCCATACCAAATTTCGTCTAAATCAGTTCAGCGGTTTAAGCGTGAACAGACAGACAGACAGACAGACACACTTTCGCATTTATAATATTATAGTATATAGTATATATAGTATAGTATGGAAGTATGGATTAGAATCTATATCGTCGTGTCGTATCTAATCGTTTGGGTGTGTGAACGTAAATATTTTGTGAAAATTCCCATGGTAATTTAGTAAAATTCCGTAATTTCAATTCGACAACTAAGTACCTACTGGTCTTCCCTTGCGTAAGTCGTAGGTAAATACTAGAAGTGCCTAATATAATAATAATCATCATCATTATTTTAGCCGTAGAACGTCCAATGCTGGACATAGGCCTCCCTCATTGATACCCATCATTACGGTTGCAAGCGGCTTGCACCCACCTTGACCCTTGGCCTTTACCAAAAATCGTCCGTCTCGTTGGTGGACGTCCCACGCTGCGCTTGCCGGTCAACCCATGACCCATTCAAGAATTCAGACCCAATCTAATATATAAAAATCTCGTGTCACGGTGTTTGTTATCGAACTCCTCCGAAACGGCTTGACCGATTTTTAAGATTTTTTTTCTCTATATTTTAGTAGGTCTGAGAATATGTCGCAGGCTATTGTTATACCCCTATTATTGGCAGACGGAGTCGCGGGCAACAGCTAGTATAATAATATTCCTGACAAATAAGATTTGAGAACAAGATGGCTTCCACGTGACGCTGGGAATTAAGAAAGAAAATGAAGTTTCAAACAAAAAAATTGCGCCCTTGATACGTACAGTCGGGAAGAAAATCGTGTATCTACTTAACAATGTATTAGCTCTTTTATTTATTTATACTAAGGAGTTTTTGATATGTTTGTAATATAATGTGTGTTATCTATTATGAGTACAGTCAACCAATTTGATTCCGAGGCCACTATTTTATCTTTTACAACAGTGATTATTGCGTGATGTATGTCATGCATGATGACATCTCAATCTTGCGAACATGTGTTAACAATAATAAACAGGAAACGAGATGGCTTGTGTATTAATAACTTGAATTGTCACTGTCCGTCTGCCAAAACTTCTTTTTCTTCTCATGTCATGGAGCGAAAAAGTTTATAAAGTCTTTACGTTTGTTGTATATTGTGATCGGAAAGTTGATAATCCCTTGACCCGCACTGACGTTGCGATCGTCTAGTAGTCAATGCGTCAAGGTTCAAGGTGTTTTTGGAATCAAATTGGTTGACTTTACTTAATCAAATATTCTAGAAGCCTGCAAAATTTGTAACTAAGTGTTTTTTTTAAGAAGAAAATCACTCAGAAAATAAAACGTAGGCTAGCTTTAAAACACGCAAGTACCTATTATATAGATAAATACTCATATCAACTAACAATATGAACTAAATGCGCGCGAACTTTTTTCAACATTTTCCCCGTCAGTACTTTCCACCCTCATTTTTAAATCAAATCACTCACTCCCCCACGTCTTGTTACTGGTTTCAAATTATATACAGAATTTACATAAGGTCCTGATGTACCCCGTACATAAATAATCTGGTTAACCCGGTAGATAGCGGTTATATTTAACTACTAGACGTTGCCCGCGACTGCGTCTGTGACGAATACGTTTATCGCTGTCCCGCGGGAACTATGCATTTTTTCCGGGATAAAAGGATCCTAAAAGGTAATTATAGGTGTTATAAACTATCTTATCGTGATCATCTGGAGGAAAAAGCTAAATTAGCTTCTGCTTGGGGTGCTAAATACATCGAGACGAGACTGTACCTACATTACACCTAAGCACCTTCTTCAACTGTATAAGGCCTAGGTGCAGCCGCACTTGGAATACTGTTCTCATCTCTGGCCAGGGGCACCCCAATACCTTCTACTTCCAATTGACCGCATTCAACGTAGAGCATCTCGACTAATCAGTGATCAGTCATTGATTTCCGATCGTTTGGATTCCTTGTTCATGCGAAGGGACATAGGTTCTCTTTGTGTGTTCTATTAGGATCTACCACGGCGAGTTGCTCTGAAGAATTGTTTAATTTGCTGCCTGCTGCAAAATTCCACCATCGCACTTCCCACCGAAAGTCTAAGTTCCATCGTCACCATCTCGATGAATGGCAGTAACCAGCTTCCGGTAGCAGTGTTTCGAGACAACTAAAGACATCGGGGCTTTCAAGAAAAGGGTTTATACTTACTTTAAAGGTCGGCAACAGGTTGGTGGCTTTCTTTGAGTTGTTGATATTTATGGGCGGTGGTGATCATTTTCCATCAGATGACCTGCTTACTCGTTTGTCTATCTCACAATAAAAAAATAAAAAATAAAATAAAAACAAACTGTAACAGTATCATGGACGGAGATGTTTGGAAATAATTCCGATCCGCATTTGGGTCAATTTTACAAGCTTTTATTTAACTTTCAATGTACATAATTATGCATGTATGTAGTTATGTATGTGCGGCTCAAATCTTTATCTCTATGTTTAGACTTTTTTTATTTGGATAATTTTATGTGATTTCTACTCAGAATCATGAGTTTTATTATTAAGACCAGGCTTTATTCATCATCATCGCCCTGCAGACTCTAACACGCAGTAAGAGGGTTTTTACGTTTGTTGAATATTGAGCTATAATAAGCACAACGTAAGGAACATAAAGTTCTAATCGCTTTTTGCTCTTACTGCGTTTTAGGGTTGGCAGAACAGCCTAGCCTATATACGCCCTACTGCAGCGCACAGGTCTTCTTTAAAAGACTTGAAGAGGGTTCGGGTCGTAGTTCCCACGCGCTCCCGTACAGATTGGGAATTTCGCGGCACCATTGAACTTCTTCCCAGGTGTGCGTAGGTTTCCTGACAACGTTATCCTTCACCGTAAAGCTCATGGTAAATTTCAAATGTAAGTTCGCACTTAAAATTCGAAAAACTCAGAGGTGCGAGTCCGGGCTTGAAGTTGGAACCCACCCACGACCATGTGGTTAAAAGACCATAGGTCAAACCACTAGGCTATCACCACTTATACAAGCATAATCAAGTAATACACTACATTACTACACTATGATTAATATGTAGGATTTAATTGTTTAATTTGTTTTTGCGGCAATAAATTGTTTTTTTTTTCTTTCTTTCTTAATATTATACGAACCATTTGATAATATACGAAGGAAAAAATAATAAAGAACAAGAATGTAGGCATTATTTAGTTGAGAATAATACGCTTGCGATATCATAAAATGTGTTGCCATAGATACTTATTGCAAACCCAACCTAACCTCGATGCAGCTATAAAGAAATAACAGGCACTAAAACAAGTTATTACAAACTACATAGTAGTTTCTAATTAAAAATAATATTCGCTAGCAAATTCAAGCTGCCAATAAACCGCCATAGATAGAATAATAGATACTGGCACAGATAACCACCATCTGCCGACCATAGACAAAACGAGTAATAAAACAAACGCATTCAAATACCGAACAATAAGTTCTAACGTCCGAACGCTTGCAAAGTTGACCCCTTTTCCGTTCCGTTCCCACTAAAAAAAAAGTAATTTTAATCTCATCTGCATACTGGCACCTTCTTTTATTAAGACAATAGACAAAGCAGGTTTTTTTTTTAAATTGTTGCGTTGCGAATTTTAGTGCCGCTACCAGCATCTGTTCTTTTGTTGGGAACTTCGGTTGACACAATTATGGCGCCCTAGCGTTAGTTGGGTTAAAACAAAAAATAGATTGTTATACACCGAACAGGTTTGCATTGGAAGGGTTAAGTGAGATGTAGAGTGAAGTGTTTCTTTAAATTCAGGGCTGTCGATGACTGGGATCTTGGGATTGTTAACAGAATTTTAGAAGTCATTGCAGAGGCCGTTTTGTCTAACGCGTGGATGCTTGCTTTCACTTTCACTATTTCGTTCCGTCAAACGGTATAAGATGTTGACAGAAAGAGATGGTGGAAGCGATTCCGGTCCCTATTTTACTCTCATTATTATCGTCACTAGTACATTCACGAAGAGCCATTAAAAAAAAAAACAAATCTACAAATATGTATTCAACTCATCATCATTTCAGCCGAAAGACGTCCACTGCTGAACATAGGCCTCCCCCAAGGCTCGCCAAACAGATCGGTCCCGTGCCATCCGCATCCAACGCGGCTATGTCAACTGTCTGCGTATGTTTGTATGTACACTAAGATTTTTCAGAACATAATTGCCATTAAATTTAGATACAAATAATTGTAATAAAATGGCTGTCATTTTATAAGCATAAATAAATAGTTTGGTGAAGTTCTGCAAAAAGGTGGCCATTATTTGGCGGATGAACTACTAAGTTCATTTTTAATTAAAAAAAAAAGATTTTTTAGCATGACATACATAAGTATAATCTTACAAAAATTACTAATATTTAAAACTCCTTTGATATCGTTGTCAACCCTATTTTATTCCCGTATTTTAATTACGGCCTCTTCCCTTCTCAAAGATTTCGTCCCTTTTATAATTTATTCACACGTTTCATTAAAAGTAACTTCGGCCCTTTTAAAGTACTGCGAATACGTAACATGCAAATGATTCAAATATAGACAAAGCAGGTTTCTTTTTAAAAAGCTTATCACCGCGTTCTCACAGGACGATTCTTTATTTGAAATTTGAATTTGACATTCTTTTTTGTCAATTGTTTTTGCATCTTGTGTTTCGAATTCGGAACTTAAATTTATGCACGTTTCGAAATATTATTTTAAGAAAGGGATTATATTTTGAGATTGGCGTAGATGAAATAAGGAGGGGGCTTCGTGAAATTCTTTGATCAATTATAACTGTACTTAGATCCACAGTCGCGCGCCCGAAAATGTCCGAGCCAAATGAGCGCCACTTTGATAAAAGTGGCCTTCTTTTTTCTCAGAACGTTGCGTGAAATTGTCAAGTTTAGCTGTCAAGTGGAGTTTTGCCGCTACCGAAATTCGACTGCAATGAAGTAAAGACTAGGTTCAAATTTCTGTGTAGGTGATGATTTTATTTGTTACGCAACCAAATAAAAAAGTTCCGACGTTCTTTGAAGGGGATTTTGTTCGGCAATGTGTATCTTCAGTTATAATTGATCAAAGGTGAAATTATAATTTCTCAAAGCAACTGTTTTAGATTGAGCGAAGAGTTCATCAGCTTTTTTTTTTTTTTTTTCATTTCAAACTGCCATGGCTTCCGATGAAGATTAATTTTATTACGAAGCAGAAATATAATTAAACGATTAGAAAATTATGATTCCCAACGAAATGCGGAGACGAGTGGAAACAGAAAAGGGAAGCCTAAACCTAACTATGGGACACCATGGTGCTTTGCAAGCACTGCTTTCGCTGTGTTGCTGAAGATCGTCATCATCATCATCATCTCAGCCTTCAATCTACCACTGCAGGCCTCCACAGGGGTTGGGCCGTAGTTCCCACGCGGGCCCAGAGCGGATTGGGAACTTCAGAAACACTAGCCTTCTAGGCTGGTGACGCATTTAGAAGAATTTATGTGAAAAATTACACTTTGAAATGTACTATGAGCTACGGTGAAGGAAAACAGCGCGCGGAATTCTGTACAGACAGTGAGTGGTGTGTGTGAAGTTCCCAAACAGCACTGGGCCCGTGTGGTAACTACAGTCTAAAGTCTCTCATTCTGAGAGGAAGCCTGTGCATCAATGGCAAATCAATGGCTTAGAAACCGTCACATAGTTTCGTAGCATAACATTCGATCACGTCCTCGTAGCATATCTGCATAGCACATCTCTGCTAAAACGACACTTAAGGCAGTAGTCCCACCGCCGGCGACGAGCGATAAACGAGTAGAACTAGAAACTAGACGTGAGTGGGCGAGCGACGAGAAGCGAGTGTGTAGTTTCTATAGTTTTGTCGCTCGGCTATTCGAGTGCGACGGGCGATTGTATGGTAGAATGGTCGCTCTAATCGCCAAGCAATCATTGCCGAGTACCGCTGAGCGAGTATTATCGTTGATAGCTTTCATCGCTGCGATCAACTAGTGAACAGGAGTCCTCGCTGGCAGTGTGAACAGCCAGCGATGAACTATAAATCTATATCTCTCTCTTTTATTTATACGGGAGCGATTATCTTTTGTTCGTTTCTTGGGCGAGAAAATCGTCGATAGCTCATCGCTCTTCCGCCGCCAATGGGACCAGTGCCTAAGAAAAAAAACTTTCCGATATCAAAAACAGTAACCCAATTATCTGGCATAGCGCAAATAAAACAGCTACATCACTGCCAACGGCGGCGGCAATCATATTGTCAATTTGCGCGATTTATTGCATTAAGTGTGTAATCTGCGGTTAATTGCGCGATCAGTACGCGTCAGGCGGCTGTGCTGGGTTATTTTATTATTTTAGTAGCTAGCGTCATTTTTTGGGATCCGTAGACGCTGAGAAGAGAACCATAGCCAAGATAATTTATTGAATCAGGCGTTACTTTGCGGAGGTCCATATTAATGAACTAAAACAATTACTTTGCTCACCCGCGACCTTACAATAGTTACGTTTATGCAAGAAATGTGTGTTCATGCAGTTCCTCCACCTCCACACTGTACGAACACACACAAATCACATAAACACAACTATCACCACCACCAAGCTACACTGACGCGTTTCGAACTCAACCAGAGCTCATCCTCGGAGTTACCACAACCGTATGCTATGCTACCAAATGTTAAAGTAACAAACCAAAACAAATGTTTTAACTTGTCACTGTAACTTCACAAGTACCCACTTTATTTTTCTTATTCTCAAACTACCCCACAAAAATTAACTGTTATTGACATATTATAAAACTACCTTGAATTTTTGTTTATTTATTTATAAGGCATATTTTATTAATACTAACTGTTCAAATTAGACCCAAGCCGCAGTAAAGGAGAAGATACTAAATTTACCTGTTCATTAATAATAGACCCCATAGTGTTGTACCTAATTATTTCCATGCATTCCAGAGCATCCAGACGCAACCCCTTGCCGCAATAATGTAACACTTCATAAGAATCTGAATCTAACAATGAATGATTTGATTCCAACAAATGTTTTGCAAAATTCGATCTATCTGGATGCTCATTCCTATATGCCGAAACATGCTCTTTAAATCTAGTATTAAAACTTCGGCCTGTCTGTCCTACGTATATCCCATTGCAGTCATTACAAGTAAGCTTGTATACCCCCGATCTAGTTCCCTTATCTACCTGTTCTTTGTGGTTACATAGCCTAGAGTACAAAGAGTTGTTAGTCTTAAAGGCAACATTAATATTGTTTGATTTTAAAATGCCAGAAATCTTATCAGACAAACCCCCAAGTTAGCTAGTAGTTAGCTAGTAGTAGGTAGTTTAGTTCATAGCCAAGATATGCGGGGGATATTCACATAAAGTGGAGCAAAAAAAAATTTTTGCCAGAAATGCGGAGGAAAGGAAGCGCTTGATTTTGATGATAAAAAAAGTGTTCCTATTTTTCCGTACAATTTTTTGTTTCCGTTTCGTAACGAGCCGGATATAATTTATATGAAAAAAAGTCACATAACTGAATCAAAAATAAGACACTTTTTTCTTTATAAAAAGGAATAGAGCTCGTGATTCTGTGTAAGAATGTACCGAAGTTTCCGCATTTCAAAAAAAGAATCTGCGCCATTTAAAGTGCAAACTTGTAATAGTGGTAGAGCCATGTTGTAGCTAGCCGCTGCATCACGAATGGGCCGGCTCGTCCGGGGCAGTACCACCCTCTCACAGAACACCGGCGAGAAGCAGCAGTAATCCTGCTTGCGTTTCGTACGGTCAGTGAGAGTGCCGGGCGCCCAATACCTCACCCCTTCCCTCTCCCCCTCCCTCTCCCCCTTCCCCTAGTCCCTCGCCTTTAGGGCCGACAACGCACTGGCATCGTGTAAAGCGCTGCGGGTGTCTATGGACAGTGGTGTTCATTTAACATCAGGTGACCCACTAGTTCGTTTGTCTGGCCTTTCTAACATAAAAAAAAAACTTTTTTCTTTTTTGAAAAATCTTAACAGCTACCCAGTCCCATGAGGCGTATGTGCCTCATTCATTTATGAGCGTTTAATGTTATTATTTCTATGGATACGAGTCGAACGCTTCCGCTGAGAAACCGTAATGCTGATAAAAATAAACATAACTATGTACTTTTTATCCCAATATCACTTCGTTATTTCGTTTTCTGAAAATTCAACCGCTAAATAAACCAGCTAGTGAACCTTTTTAACCGGTTTTTCTCATATAAGAAACCGGGTTTTCATGCCAGCAAACTGTGTTTACCATAAGATGAAAACCGGTTTCCAAATTTGACATAGGTCAGTTTGAGGTGCGATACAAAAGAAGACGCGTATGAAATAAGCTAAAAAAATTAAATTGTAAAAATCACTGCGGAACCCTTGGAAAGAAAGAAAATATCGACATTTATTTCAAGTAAAGTTATGGAAAAAGTGGAATTTAATAATTGACGTTTGAGTGTTGTCAATTAGGGTACATTTAACGATTAATAAGTTGATGTGGGACACAAGGTGGACACTAGAATTCTCAATATTTCGTTTTGGTCGTTTTTGGTCATTATTATAATTATGACTCCTTTAGTTATTTTAAATAGGCAATGTATGTGCAAAATAACATCCCTCCTGATTTTCATTACCAAGATATCTGTGTCGGTTGGACAAACAGATGACGGAGATCTACACGACATCTGCAAGATTTCAAGAGTACAATTTTATGTTTTAACACGCTTGCTTATAGCTAAAACGATTAAATGTCTCCTCGCCTGCGCGGTACAGGGTCTGGGGGGTATGACGACAAAGGGGCCGGGAGAGTGAGCCTCATGTGCCTGCCGCCCGCACCTCTCCTGGCCCCCTTTGTCGTCTACCCCCGCGCCTCTGTACCTCGCGGGCGATGACTCATTTAAACAGTTATACACAAGCGTGTACAACGAACAAGCAACTTGCGACTGGATTCAAATCCCGGCTCGCTTTGAGTTTTTCGGAATTTATGTGCGAAATAACATTTGAAATTTACCATGAGCTTTACGGTGAAGGAAAACATCGTGAGGAAACCTGCATACACCTGCGAAGAAATCCATGGTGTATGTGAAGTTCCCAATCCGCCCTGGGCAAGCGTGGGAAATACGGCCCAAGGTGCCCTGCAGAGGGACTAATAGAGGCTGGGATGTCGATGATGAACCTAGTCCTTATGAACCTAACCTAACCATTTCATTCAGTCATTATACAATTTCCGCAAACAATCAATTCCACTGAGATGTAACTTGTTCTAGTGACCAATTCTCTTCTTCTCTTCTTCTCAGCCTTCTTCTACCAAATTCTTGGTGTAGGCCTCCCTCAACCTCTTCCATTCCGATCTATTCTGGGCAGTTAGAGTCCAGTTGCTGCCCGCCACCTTCTTTATATCATCTTTCCATCTCATTTGCGGTCTGCCCACTGGTCTTTTCTGTTCCCATGGTCTCCAATTCAGGACAGCTCTACACCACGAATCGGTTTTTCGGGCAATATGTCCCGCCCATTGCCATTTGAGCTTCGCTATCCTTCTACCAATGTCCAATGAAGCGACCAATTAACAAGCCCTAATATTATTTTTATTTTATTTTTTTTAGCCTGTTAAGGTGTCCCACTTCTCCTTTTTTCCGCCATTCGTCCCTATCGAGAGCATGCTCCTAATATTATTCATTTTTGAATGTTGGAAGTTGGATCTCACAAACTATAACGAGACGGGAGTAGGCTCTAATCGCGGTAGGTATTCAAGGTTTTGTACGGGATCATTACGCTTAGTATAAGTTTTCCTTCACTTCAATACTTCTCGATCGTGTTTACGTAAACAATTCAATTACTAGGGAAACATGGACAGCGCCTCCGCGCGCGCGCGTCTATGTTTCCATAGAATTGAAATTTTTACGTAAACGCGATCGAGAAGTATTGAAGTGAAGGAAAACTTATACTAAGCATACATGTATCTGTTACGTAGTAACTATTAAGTTGTCTGTGCTTTTACCGCTTCTCTCGTGTCAAAAAACATTGTAACACGTCTTCTGGTATACCTATTCTGTATTTTAAACTTCTGCATTCCGTATTGTAAAGTCCGGAAGACGCAGTGAAGGTAGGCCTCCAGCAAGATGGAGCGACGACCCGTGGCCTGTTCCATAACTAAGTACAATTAATATTGCAAGCGGAACTCTCGCTTCAGTTATTTTAACTAGAAAGGGAGTTCCGCTTGTAATATAAGTGTACTTTGTTATGCAACCAGGCCCCTGGAAAAGGTTGCGGAACGCGTTGGATGCAGCACAGGACCGATCTGTTTGGCGAGCCTTTGGGGAGGCCTTTATTCAGCAGAGACGTCTTTCGACTGAGATGATGATGATGATTCTAGGTTACATAGTATTCTGACTAATAGACTTCAAACTAGTTTTTATCGAGCCTAGATAATAATCTGTCGTTTCCGCCATTTTGCATAGCGCTATGTTGCATCTGCCTAATAACTGTCAATAAACATTTCTAACGTTAGGCGGTAAGTAATTGATACGATTAAAAGAAACCGGCCAAGTGCGAGTCGGAGTCGCGCACAGAGGGTTCCGTTCTTTGTAGGCATCTAAAAAAATCCAGTGTTAGTAGAATTGTGCGCTGTGTGGGGTCATTTTAATCATCATCATCATCATTTATTAATTGCTTTATACATATGTTTACAAGGTCATACAATTAAAAAAAAAATATGTCCCAATATAAACCCTGTAAGGGCACAACAATACACTTAAATTAACCATTATAAAATACTTAATTAGCATTAAATTATTAGTTATTTTTAATTATAGTGTTAATTTATTTAAAGTTAATTTTATTATGTCATGTATTTGTTTCTATAGTTAATGTAAATAGTTATTAGCATACTTTCTTATTTATTAATGTCAAATAATTCTAATTTAAAGACTAATGTTCAAAAAAAAAAATCAAAAATTATTTCTTTCAATAATCATAGCCTACAATAACAGTATTAACGTTGGGACTTCCTAGGAAGTATACAATACCTGTGTCAGGAAGTCCCGCTCTTCCATAATTAATTAATCACTATGAATATCGAAGAAAATTCTTAAAAATAAAATTAAAATTACAACAATTCATAACACATGCAGGAATTGCGAGCGCGTGTATGTAAGTATTGTGTGTGTGTGTGTGTGTGTGTGTGTGTGTGTGTGTGTGTGTGTGTGTGTGTGTGTGTATGTTGATGACTAATTTAATTAATTTTGACTTTTTAATTTGGTTACTACAGATATATATATACAGTTTTTTTTTATTAGGTACTGCATGCATTACAAGATTAGATTAGATTAGATTTATTTATTTCATTGATGTCACAATTACAAGAATTTATACCATGATCGTCAAAATTATAGTGCACAAAATTTCAGAAAACAAAATGTTCTCCCAATAAGGATCGTCAGTATACAAAAAGAGAAAAGAAAAACACTGTAAATATAACTACGCACACACACGCACACGGATAGGTATCTGAATGCTTCATCTCACCACCATCCCAGACATCTCCAATCTGTTATGAGTTCGCTGCAAAATAGGGCATTGGATCTGTGCGACCCTGAATTTGTTGAGGATGAGCTGAGACATGTTCAGGAGGTGCTAAAGCGTAACGGTTTTGTGGTGAATAAACGGCAGCCCAGAAGGAAACGTAGGATAGACATCCTGACGTGGCTAGACAGCCCGCGTATATGCCTTATGTTAAGGGAGTGACTGACAAGGTTGGCGCTATTTTGGACAAGTATTCCATCAAGGTTGTGTACACGCCTTTGTCCAAGGTCGCGAGGCATATGCGGACACCCAAGGATGTTGTTCCTTTCCAAACACCGGGTGTTTATAAGGTTGATTGTAGTTGTGGTAGTTCCTATATCGGACAAACAAAAAGAACAATAGCTGAAAGGGTCAAGGAACATATCGCGGCTGTTAAAAATCGCCAAGTAAATAAGTCAGCCATAGCCGAGCATTTATTGGAGTCGGGACCAAACCACTGGATTGAACTGCACAATCCCAAAATTCTCTCAACGGAACGTCATTTCTACTCTAGAATGGTGCGTGAAGCGGTTGAAATTAAAAAACATAGAAATTTTAACCGGGAGGATGGATATAAGCTTTCGTCTTCGTGGAATCCTGTTATAAACAAGTGTTGGCGTCGGCAGGAGTGTTCGGAGAGATCGTCGGATGTTGTGAGTGTTGTGTGTCGGTGTGATGGGGTGCCGTTAGAAAATCTTGATCAAGTGCGGGTAGTTCGAGATACGGGTGCTGATTCTAATCGGGATCAAGTGCGGGTAGTTCGAAAGACTCGTGCGGCTAAACGAACTTGACACCCTACACTTCAGTTAACTCGTGACCACGGTTGCTGCAATGTAGCCGAAACGTCGAGGTAAATAAATAAATATTTATTGCGTGATAAGTCCCGTTTAGTTTAGTAATTATGAGTGAAAATCACGAAACTTTTTATATTTGTTGTTAAAGCGGCCACAGTATTATATAATCGGTGAAAATTTCAATTACTGTTACGGTGTGACAGACGGATGGACAGACAGACAGCGGAGTCTCAGTAACACGGTCCCGTTACCTTTGGGTACGGAACCCTACAAAGTTTTACAGTTTGACCCACGCCCCTAACAAGTATTAGTAAGGTGATATCTGACATGGTATTTAACATTTTAACGAGTTGATTTTTAATTAAGTACAATGTATAAATACCCGTATACATTAACTGCAAGTTATTTTATGCAATTTCTAACAGGCAATGGACTTAATTGGCAAAAATTATCAAGAAAAATACACATTTTAATCAAGGCAAAAAAAAACAGTCAAGTGTGAATTGCACCCTCTATTTGTCGACCCGGAATGAATGACCTGATTGATAATTATGGGTAATGATGCAAAATACGTCAAAATCATGTCAAACTATATTTGTAACTAGCTGTTGCCCGCGACTCCGTCCGCGAAGAATACGATGTATAAAAAATAGCCTACGACCTATTCTCAGACTTACCGAGTATGGAGAAAAAAAGTTGATAAAAATCGGTCAAGCCGTTTCGGAGGAGTTCGATAACAAACACCGTGACACGAGATTTTTATATATTAGAGATTATCACCATCATTTAAATTTCTTATAAAATCATTATCTAAAACTCTGTTCATAACTGACTCCATTGTATCGGAGGATCAAAAGTTAAGCGTCTACTTCTACCGCTCGTCTCGTTGATGGACGTCCGTCCCACGCTGCGCTTGCCAGTCCGTGGTCTCCATTCCAGAACTTTTAGCCCCCAACGGCCACCTGTTCTGCGTGCTATATGACCTGCCCATTGCCATTTCAACGAGTTAACCGCTTTGCTATGTCGGTGAACCCGGTTCTTCTACGGATCTCCTCATTCCTGATTCGATCCCGTAGAAAAGCCAAGAGCATAGGCCTCTCAATAGCTCGTTGAGCGACTCTGAGCCTATTCATCAAGCCAGGTCTGTGTTCAGATACTATCTTTTTCAAAATGCTGGCCCGAATACGATGCGTCGGGAACAATCCCAGGTATTGTTCTTAAACAATAGCAATTAGCTTGGCGCGTACACAACTAAATGTTACCACTAGATCACTATCTATACAGAGCCAAATGATTCAGACCAGTAGTTTCTAACCTCTTGAAGTCATCATCTAAAGCTACATCATCTGGCTATGGATATTGGGTATGTATTACTAGCTGTTGCCGACAAGTCCCGCGACTCTTTCCCAGAGTCTCAAATTATCTCCATACCAAATTTCATCTAAATCGGTTCAGTGCTTTAAGCGTGAAGAGGTAACAGATATTTATAATATTAGTATGGATGGATAAACAATCAAATCTTTTCTCTTTGTGACATTAGTTTAGATTAGACACCCTATTGTTTTTTTCCTCTATGTCACTGGACACAACGGCCGGTCGGCCACCCCTGTCGCGTGGCGGCCATCTTGCGTCAAACGCGGTTTTCTAATGGCTTCCACTTAGCGCGTGCATTTGACAGCTGCCGTGTAGGGTCAACGACCCGTGATTGTTCTAGTACAGTCTATGGTTTGCGGACTTTTTTTTAATTCGAGTGTCGATCTGCCAATACCAGCCTTTATGCAAGCCTTATTAAAATTTACCTTGCAAATTCAATTTCAACGACCATCTAGTGATCGGATTGACTTGATAATGCAAATTTATACTGTCAACAAAAGGTACACCAGCAAAACTGGTTTTTTTCCGTCAAAGTATGTTGCATGAGCATTTCTCAAAAAAAATGCAACCTCTATTTATTTTTATATTTTAATAATTTTATGTTATTCCTACTCAGAATCACGAGCTCTTTATATTTTAATATGACGAACGATTTAATATGATTTGATTCTGTATGGCGTAACGAAAAGGAAGAATATAAAAAAAAAATGACTTTTTCGGGACATTTTTTCTCTCCTACAGGGATGAAAAGAGCTCGTGATTCTGAGTAGGAATAACATAAAATTGTTAGGGAAAATAAAAAAAATAAAAGTGTAATTTTTAGTGACTATATGTACCTTTCTAGTATTATTATTTAATTCAAAGCGACGACCTTTATATTATGGTCCTTCACGTCCTATGTGAGGGTGTCAACTACCGTAAATTATAGTATCACTTACAATTTTATCGCAACTAGCAACCCTTTTGTAAAATAAAAAAAAAACATAATCAGAATTAACTAGAATTCCGATCTAACTTTTTTTTCTAAAAAAAAAAACACTCTTTTGTTTCGGATTCTTTTTATTTTTAATTTAGTTACACGGTTCGAACGGTTTAAATCATTCAGTTGAAAAGAAGTAGTCAAATTTCGTGCTTTGTTTCATTGTAGTGTCGCAATATCAAAGCAAGGGGCAGGTTTTTTGCAACATTTGAATTTAAATTTGGAGTTCTATTGTCACTTTTTTTTAATTACGAGCATGGAGTCATTTTTCATGCATCGCTTGCTATCTGATTTACCTGCCAGTGCGTGTTTTTTTTTTTGATGAAAAAAAAGTTGTTTTATACCTTTAAAAGTTTAAGACGACCAGATGGCCTAGTGGTTAGAGACCCTGACTATGAAGCTTGAGGTCCCTGGTTCGATTCCCGTGTCGGGGCAGATATTTGTATGAAAAATACGAATGTTTGTTCTCGGGTCTTGGGTGTTTAATATGTATTTAAGTATGTAAGTAAAGTATAAGTAAAAAAAAGTAGTAAGTTAAGTGTAAAGTATGTATTGTATGTATCTATATAAGTATGTTTATCCGTTGCCTGGTACCCATAAATCATCTGTCAAGATGTAAGAGGCCTTGTGTGTGTGTGTGTGTGGTACCCATAACACAAGCTTTGCTAAGCTTACTTCGGGACTAGGTCAATTGGTGTGAATTGTCCCGTGATATTTATTTATTTTATTTATTTATTTATTTATTTATTCGTTCGTTCGGTAGAAGGAGCTATTTGAGTAATAGTTATAGATTTTATTTGTTTTGCCTGTATTAGTTGAAATATGATTGTTATGACAAACTTTCACTGATCGCTGTGTGTATTTTTTTCTTTCTTATCTACTTTTAACAACTCTTTAAAAGAGTAGGTACTGAGTTTGACAAACTGACAGACAACACACAGCCTAAATCACTAAGGTCACAGACTTGAAATTTGAAACAAAATTTGTAAGGACCACAAAGATAATTTAAAAAGAAATTTTCCGAAATTCTTACCGGATAAGCTAGCAATTTTTTTATTTTTCCACGGAAGCATAGACGCGTGTTAAAGCTAGTATATAGTTTTTTTTACTACATTAAACAAAGTTTTACATATTATAATTACTATAGCAGATGTTTTTAACATTACATTCGATGTAAATATTCAACGGTCTTTACATAAATCGCCCAAGGGTTCACAAGCTCATTGGCCAATTATTAACATGCGAACACCCTGTATACAGACATTGTTTTTCAATTTACATAATGAATACTTACTTTACTTACATAATTGGTAGATAAATGATAAATAAAAACAAAAGACAGATTATCAGTAGCAAAAATATTATTATAATTAGTCCGTCAGATTATCAAAAAATACTGGATACGTATTTTTTCTTTTGTTAATCAAGCAAAAACTGACAGAGATAAAGCGTGTCAAAGTTCGGCAGTAGAGGCGCGTGATGTCTACGTAAGAAGTGCAAAAGTGGTTCCACAGTTGTGACATGATGACGGACCGGGCTACGTGGCATTGCTACAGGACATGATACGCTAAATGTGGACGGTCTAGGTTGTGCTGACACGGTCACATACCATGTACGATGAAATGTTACAAGTGTAGACGCATGGTGTCGAACTAGACTGCGTGTCATGGCATCGCTACACAGGAGTCGGTCGGTGGTTGTGTTCGGAATGAATAGAATCGTACTGCAGCTTGTGACAATTATTCGCGTAACAAAAAGACGTCCACATTATCGGTACTGACACGTGTATCTGATACGGTCACGGGATAGTGTTCGGCAAATTGCCTTAAATGTGGACACGCCTTAAGAAGACGTAACAGCACACCGAACTTCAACGAGCTATATCTTCATTTTTTGTTTGATTGACAAAAGAAAAAATACTTGACCAATATTTTCACCCGACTGTCGAAGGGTTATGTTTTTTGGAGCGCATGTATTCATTCTAATCGTTTGTAAATGTTTTTGCTCGCTTTTAAAATGGCACTGAATCCTCATTGCGCTAGTTCTTCTTGCACTTAACCGTTTTCTTAATTGATCAGAATCTCTTTGTATTTTAGACAACTTCTTAAGTTTAATTTCAAAAATATGCCAAGATAATAAGACTATTTAAGATTGCCTTCACTTTAGCTTACAATTAGTTCTTATTGTTTAATTCAGGTTAACAACTTTGTTTTTTGCGTATCTCTCGTCTGAATGCGTACGGTTTATATATAGGTTTCTTCAGAGCTTTTGTGCTTACGGGTAAGTGGCTATTGTAAGCACAATGGAAGCTTCCAAGCGGGTTAATTCATTAGCCGGATCAAAAGAACTTTAAACCTGAGCTTTTATTAGATATTGGAAGTTTTGAAGAGGTTTGCTGTAGCCGAGTGATCGACCTATAGCCTCTCAAACAATTTTTGAGTTTCAGAGTGTCACTTTTTTGGAATTTGTGTGCGAAATTACACTTGTATAACATGTTTTTTCGGTACAGGAAATTTTGAGAAAGTCTGCATCAACATGCAAAACAATAGAATGGTGTGTGTGAAGTTCCAAGTCTGCATTTGGTGAGCGTGGTAGCTACAGTGTGACGTGATAGGCCGAAGTTGAAAGAGGATTGGGGCCAATTTTCGAAATCAGCTCAATCAAACATTTTTTTCGAGTAAAGTGGTATTTTTTTATTTTAATAATACTGTAGCTAGAGCACAATGAAAAACTTAAAAAAGAAAATTTAAGTATTTACTTTAAGCACCTATTTTCAGAAAAACTAAGTGGTAGTGGTATGTGGTGGTTACTCGACAGTAGTCGTACTATGTTCCTGAAATATTCGTAATAGCAAATTAGAGCTTTGATAAATCTTGTCAACTGGTGAAATTATTATTTTAAGCTATAGTTTTCTAGCAAAACTCCGATTTTTTACGGTGCTGGTCTCAGGTTAATTATTAAATTAGTTTATGACGTTAAAATTAAAACACTGTCATATTTGACACGAACTTCATGTAACTTTGAAAGAAAGTGAAAAATATTATATTAGTGATAATAATGGCATATTAAAACATCATTTACCTACTTCTAGATCGATTTGTGTTAAAATATAAGACCTTTCGTACATCGTATTCTTTGTAATTTAGAATTTTTTCCATAAACTAGGTATTATTCTAGACAAACGAGGCTAGAATACAGGTTTTTGTTTAGTTCTAGCATACGAAATTTTATACTCTCGGTAGACTATTTTTTCATATCATAACGTTTGAATAACAGAACATCGGTAATAATCCACTTTAATAATTAAACGCAGTAGGTACTTCAACGCGTTCATTAAAATTTTAATTCACAACAAACCGTAACGAAGCAAAAATAAAACTAAAAACTCCCCGCGTCTCTTTTAAACAAAAGGCTCTTTAAAATCTCGTGCAAACTTCAAGTACCCATTTTGAATTTCGAGCGGGAGCGACGCTCGTTGACTCACACATAGACACTGCACCCTGTGTCTACGTAAGGGTAGGCTCAGTTGATGAAGCAGTGACTAGTTCCGCTACTCACCGGTAGATGTCGCTTTTATCAAAATCGAGAAATACAGAGTAATAGTTCACATTGCTTTGCAAATGTAGTTTAAAAACTTAATTTACAAAATGAAACTTTAAAATACTTGTTTTATGTAATAATTATCGAGTTTTTGTTAAAGATTAAGTCATTTTCATGCTTAAGAGGTTTCAAAAAGGAAAGTTAGATGGCGCTAGTAGTTTCGTTTCACCGACTTAAAATCCCATTTCGACCCCGTACGTGACTTTCTAAGTAAAGTGTCTCATTTTCCATCTAAATTGCCTCTTGCGTCTTATTTGGTAGGCTTTTACGCATTCGAACTCATTTCTCTCCTCTTTTATGAGAATATACGTACTTTAGCCGTCCTAATAAGAAATAGATGCGAATAAGATTCAATTATCAACGGATTTGGACGTATTCGCGATTGTCTTATTGGAATTTAAATTGAAAAGATGGTAACACTAGTAAGACGTTGTGGCTATTTCTATGGTTTTTGCTGTACTTATATGGTTTAGTTTTGTTTTTATTATCTGGGGTAACTTGACTTACAGACGCATGCCTATAACATTATTTTACCTGGATATAAGTTGGTAACTATTGTTTTGTAGATTAAAAAAATAATATTAAAATCGATTCGATTGTAAATTTCTAAAAACATACGATCAATGTTAGCTTATTTTAGTAGCTTGTCGTTTCAAATGAATTTTGTTAATTTATTATGGTAGCAAATTATGATGTTTAAAACTTTAAAATAACAAAAATCGATTATAAAGGGAGGTAATGTAAAAGATAAATTACTTATACACTGAGTTATTTTTGTTTTTATTAACTTTGAGGGCGCTGTGGTAGTTTGATCTATGGCGTCTCAAGCAGAAGGTCGTGGGTTCGAGTCCGGGCTCGCACCTCTGAGATCTTCGAAACTTACATGCGAAATCACATTAGAAATTTACCATGAGCTTTGCGATGAAGGGAAACATCGCAAGAAAATCTGAACACATCTGTGAATAATTCAATGGTGTGTGTGAAGTTCCCAATCCGCACTGAGCCTGCGTGGGAACTGTGGCCCAAGCCCTCTCATTCGGATACGCCTGTGCCATGCAGTGAGACGTATTAAGACTGGGTTGATGATGATGATGATGATTAATAAAAACGGCTCTATTTTTATCAGTATAAATATTTCACACTGATATTTATTTAAAAATAGTGTTTGTGTACCTAGAGTGAATGAAACAAAGTAACTTGGTATGTTATTAGCTTTCTATATTTCTTATAAGAAATTTAATTCCACAGTAAAAAAAATACAAATAGAAATATCTGTTTAGGTGAGATTCGGCGTTAAATTGGAGTTTATGTTTTGATAATTGTTTGATAAGATCAACAATTTGACGTACTTTTTATAATTTATTGAATCAGGCGTTACTTTGCGGAGGTCCATATTAATGAACTGAAACAATTACTTTGCTCACCCGCGACCTTGGCTTTGCCTTTGGTCGCGGGTGAGCAAAGTAATTGTTTCAGTTCAGTACTTTTTATAAGCTAACAAAACACGGTTCTCCCATAAAACCATATCGACGCTCGAAAACAACAAGGGCGTATCCCATAAAAAGGTCGTAACTAGATTATTACATAGCTATAATCAGCTTTTTTTTCTGCGTCGAATGGCCCGGGTCTCGTGTCTCTACGACGACAAAAAATTTCAAAATCGGGCAGTATTTTGAAAATGGGAGTAATTTTTTTGGTCGTAACTGCCCATAAAATGACGAATTTAAACTTTTTAGAGATACGACGAGTAGAAGTTTGTGTTTTTCAAAAAACATTAGTTAAGCCGTTCGAGTTTTTACACACGATAGTTACGACCTTTTTGCGGGATGCATTTTTTAAACTTCATTGCTTACGACATTCTTGCAGTTCGCGTTTCTTCTAAGAACAACGAATAACCTCTAAGATACTGCAATTTCGTGGTTACCCGAAATCAATCTAAGCCTAGTTAAACCAATATTATCAAAATGAATATTTTGGAACATTTCGGTTTTTCCTGGCTTACGCCACAGGCACAAGCTCCTGTAGTCACTGCGCGGACGCAACTGAAAGGTTGTGTTTGTTTTTCCTCGACAAAATCATAAAAGATTATCAAAATTAAGGTATGTCATATAAACTTTGGATTACTCGTACCAACTAGTGAATTTCATGATACTTAAGGGCCGAGTTCATTTACCGTTAAACTGGCGTACTTAAATCACCGTTCAAAATAGTGAGGTATTATGTGATTACATTAACGACTGATCATTTAAACGTCAGTTTGACGGTTGCACTTGGTGAACACGGCGTTTAGTCAATTAATTATGGTTCATTTATCTTAAAATAACATACACGATCAATAAAACAGAAGGCCATATAAACTAGCAATTAAATTTCGTTTTGTTTCCTCCCGTCGCGAGAAATGGATCGCAGCTGCAAAAAATATCTTAAATATTGGAAATAACAAAATTGTACCTAAGGAACGGACACTTACTTTTTTTTTTGAAAAATTGATAAAATCAGTAATTTATTAGCCGGAACTCAAACAGGCCATATTAAATAATGACATAACATAACGTCGTACTTTATATTACCAATCGAAAGCGTCATTCATAGTGTTCATTTATGGCTACAACACGTCCTTTAAACTAAATAAAAAACCTCATAAAATAAAAATTACTAGTATTCTACTATTTGCTACATATTCCCAATATGGTAGCTGTGGTCCATTTCCCGTAACGAATAAAAGCAAACTGAACAAAACGTAACTTAATTGTTGGCTTTCATGACCTTCTGTTTTATTGATTGTGTATGTTACTTAAAAATAAAACTCTACATCATAAAACAACAACGCAACAATACATGTTATTTTATTTGTTTATGTTATTTTTATCGTATTTGACCGGTTCAAATCCCGACAAAAACAAGCGAATTTTCAAAAATGCATAAATGCAGTATTTATTGTTTTATTTTAAACGGAAAGAGTCCTTAACATAGATTATACTATTTTCGATATTAAAGGTAGTTGCCCTGCACTAGTTCGTTTTTTTTCACCCTGTATAAGTAGGTAAGCTTATAAATAATGATAAATATGTTTAAATTTAGATGAAATAGAAAATTTTATGTTACAAAAAGAACAATTGAAAGAAAAAAGAACCCGCTTGCTTGTTTTCCTCCCTCTCACAATAAAAAAAAAATGTATTTGTTCATTTCATTATGTGCTTTTCAAATTGATGAAGCCGGGAATCAAATCCTGGACCTATTAATAAAGTCCTTACTAGACCTAGGTAGGTACTAAGGATGTTTTATCTAGCTGATTGCTTAAACTTTGATAACGCAAGTATACTTACACCAACAAACAATACCACACCAATTAATAGATGTAGTAAATCGATCAAAGTCTATCTAGCGGTGTGGTCAAATACTAAAGAATAATAGTTACGCTGTTGGACAGGTATCTCAGTTAAGTTTTAAGCTGACATAAGATAAGGATAAAGTAGTCCTAACGTTGGGATATAAATTGTTAATTTTACATTTTTTGTAGATGGCAGCGAAGAAAATGGATAAACAACCTGAATCACGAATTAAAAATTGTTACTACGATGATTGATCATTTAAAACACAAATTTTTTATGTTTAAATGTTAACGTATTCATATTTAACTAAGTTAAAATAAGTTTTGTTGTTAGTAATTTTTTAAAGTTCAATAAATTTTCGTTTACAAAAGCTTTATGACGTTTCATTAAATTCATTGAATTTGAAGAGGTTAAAGTTACGACATTTTTTCTAGCCATTGTCATGCATTACGAACATGTTTACACCCCCGTTCCTTATGCGAAATTAAAACAAAAAGCGGTTACTACCTTTTTGTAGTCAGCTAATTTGTTATCATTTTTAGATTCAGTACAAACAACATGTCAAGTTACGCCATTTTTGAGGTCTGTAATTTCTATAGACGATGGGCGTAACTCGATTTCTCGTGATCCTGGCTGTACCAAGGTAACAGTTTGTAAACAATATAATGCAGATTTATATTTTATAGTTATGGTCCAAAAATTACGTTCATACGACAAGCCGTTACAAAGTTATGATTTTTTTCCCGTTTTTTTTTCGGTTTTTTGGCTCTGGTGTAAAGTTGGGTTTTTAGGGTTACGCCCTTGTTGTTTTCTGTCGTCGATATAGTTGGTTCCAGCGGGCCACCCATGTTTTAGGGTTCCGTACCTCATAAGGAGCAAATGGATACCCTATAGGATCACTTTGTTGTCCGTCGGTTTGTCTGTCTGTCAAGACCCTATATCTCTTTATCTTTTGTTTTGAAACACTTTCGAATTTCAGCAAAAAAAGAAACTTCGAAGGAAGCTTAGTAGCCAGGCTAAAATGTTTATATCTATAATACTTTGGAACTAGAAATGTAGGTACTCAACAGAACAGATATGCAGAATATAACCAACCTGCTCCACTAAAGATAAAATTTAATTAAATAGCCTTGTCCCACTACGGTATGTACATTTATTTGTAACGACTGAAGTAATTACAACTAGAAATTTATTTTATAACAACTTATTTATAGTATCATAAATACACGTTTTATTAATGTCCGTTTGACTTTACAAGTTAGTCGTTTCCCTGATGTTATTACATAAAGAAACAGTAAAAACAAAATTTGTTTGCCGCATATTCTCTTTACCTACAAGCTTTTACGGCAAAATGTAAAATAATAATATTTATCTAGTTTATTTTGCCATCGCCATTCAACGAGGGAATGCTGCCAGCCTTTTGGGTACGATGCCACGGGGGCCTTTTTAGGGTTCCGTACCCAAAGGGTAAAAACGGAAACCCTATTACTGAGGCTCCGCTGTCCGTCCGTCTGTCACCAGGCTGTATCTCGGGAACCGTGATAGCTAGAGAGTTGAAATTTTCACAGATGATGTATTTTGGTTGCCGCTATAACAACAAATACTGAAAAGTGGAATAAAATAAATATTTAAGGGGGCTCCCATAGAACAAACGTGATTTTTTTGCTCGTTTTTGCTCGATATTGATAACGGCAACAGGTAGAAGCTTGAAATATTCACAGAATATTTAATTATGGTATTGACTTTAAAAAGAAATCATTGTATTAAAATAAAAAAAATATTTATGACTCGCACTTGGCCGGTGTTTTAGACTTAGTCTAGTAGTTTTTAAGTTAGATATTTAGTTTATAGTTTTAATTATTGTTATTGCTTCTTAATATTTGTCTTCTATGAATAAATGTAATAAGTAATAAGTTCAGTAAATAAATTGTTATGCTCTAGTTTATTATTATGGATATCATCATCATCATTCTAGCCTGTAGGTATACGTACCGCTGCAGAGCACAGGCCTCCTCTCGGAATGAAATGTCTTGGGTCGTGCCCACGCGGGTTCAGTGCAGATTGGAAGGATTGTTCGCGGTTGTTCCTTTGACTGTTCTAATTACTTCAATATGTGCAGGAAATTTGGTATGTATAGTTTTCATCCCGGGAAATTGCATAATTTTCGCGAACTCTTGGCTTCATTAAGCTTCATTGTAGGTCTTTCACGTTTTTAACCAACTTCAAAAAAAGGAGGAGGTTCTCAATTCGGTTGTATGTTCTTTTTTTTTTTTTTTTTTTTTTTTTTTGTCGTGTGTTACCTCAGAACTCCGTCATTTATGAACCGATTTGGAAATTTTTTTCGTTGTTTGAAAGCACATGCTTCAAGGTTGGTCCCGTTGTTACCAAAATCCAGTTCTGATGATGGGATCCATGAGGAATTGAAGAAACTCCTCAAAAATTCAAGAGAAACGTATAGCGATTTTAGTATTTTCGGTGACAAGTCGAGCATTTGCATTCAGAAAGTATCATGGAACTCTGTAATAAAACGACATAACCCTGTCGAGTTTTAAAAATAGAATTTTCAACATAAACTTATTTCGAAGTCAAACTGATGATTTTATCCTACGCATCTATTTTATACAGAAACAACTAAAAAGCAAAAAATAAAAAATTTTAAATAAAAAATAAAACCTCCTTCAAAAACATCCAAAAAACTATGAAATAATAATTGAACCGAACCGACCACAATAAGCATGAAAATATCTTTCTTCTAATCTGTTTGAAGTCGGTGCCTCAGCTCGAGTCAGCAGGAGTGGACCTAGTAATCTAACTTACCTACATACTTACTATCTATAGGGCTTCTACACTCCTGCTGGCTCGTGCTGAGGCACCGACTTCAAACAGATTAGAAGAAAGATATTTTCATGCTTATTGTGGTCGGTTCGGTTCAATTATTATTTCATAGTTTTTTGGATGTTTTTTGAAGGAGGTTTTATTTTTTATTTAATTAAAAAGTTAATTTTAGGTTACGGCACCAATCATGGACATGTTAGGCACAGTAGTTACTCAGTAATGGACAGCAAAGATTCAATGCCTTATAGGCCACCACTCATGGACTTTACCAGTTATGACCATCAGTTCTGTTATCTGAGTATAGTGTTGATAGTTTAAAAATGTAGTGCTGCCGATTATTAAAATATGGAATTATGGAAAGAAATGTCCATAATTGGTTCTTGTCCATTAGTAGTGCCGTCACCCTATACAGGGTTATTTGTAATTCACTAGCATCCTTTTAACCCTAAACTCCTACCACTTAAACAAATGTTTTTTGTTTTACGGCTTTTGTCATAACTTAATATTTTTGGTGTAATAACGTTTTGAAAATTCGAGATTTCCTCTTATTTTTTCGATACTCTGTGTATTTGTATGGGAAAAAAAGTGCTTCATTTTAAAAAGTCGTAAAACAAAAAACATTTGTTTATGTGATAGGAATTCAGAGTTAAGAGGATGTCAGTGAATTAAAAATAACCCTGTATAACAGCTGGAGAAAGATCTCTTTTTCCACTTTAACAGTTAAAATGATTCTTAATCAATCAGACGTCATAAACGTTCTACTTCAATGTGCACGCAGCTTTACAATCAATATTCAAACATCTAAACATACACCTTTCTCCCTCTAACACACTAATGTCTGGTACAATTTTTTGCACATGTTCCCGTCTCCTTCTAGACCCCACCCCTTTTTTGCCATTTCGTCGAAGGGTGGTTTTTTATTCAGTTCGGTAGTGCGCAGGAGTGGATCGAGTGGAACATAAGTAAGTAGATTTTATTGAAGAATAATTTTGTTTTTCATGTTTTAGTTGTAAGTAAGTAGGTACTTTTTACATAAATCGATCGCAGTCGTGGTTCCAGTGCTAAGTTTATATTTTTTTTTAGGAAATCGGTTATGAATTAATTAATTCTCGAATGGTATTTCTAAGTTTTCTCGAGTGGCGTCCACGGACCGGAAGACGCAATGTAGGTGGATAACAAGATGGAGCGACGATCTGGTTGAGGTTGTGGGAACGCGTTGGATACGGATAGGGCAGGACCGATCTGTTTGGCGAGTCTTGGGGGATGCCTGTGTTCAGCAGTGGGCGTCTTTCGGCTGAAATGATTATGATGAATTACATAATACAAAACACGGGGGCCATATAGCACGCCACGCAGAACAGATGACCGCTGGGGCCCGAAAGTTCTGGAATGGTGACCACGGACCGGCAAGCGCAGCGTGGCACGTCCACCAACGAGATGGGCGGACGATTTGGTGAAGGCCGCAGGTTCAGGGTGGATGCAAATCGCTTCCAATCGTAATGATTGAGCATCAATGTGGGAGGCCTATGTCCAGCAGTGGACGTCCTACGGCTGAAATGATGATGATGATGATGATGAAAACCCGGGAATTAATTATCATCATCATCTCAGCCTGATACGACTCAGGATGAAGCTTAGGCCGTAGTTCCCATACGGGCCTAGTGCGGATTGGGGCCTAAATTGCGACCATATAAAACATCATCATCATTTCAGCCGAAAGACGTCCTCTGCTGAACATAGGCCTCCCCCAAGGCTCGCCAAACAGATCGGTCCTGCACCATCCGCACTCGATTTTCCGTAACCTTAGGTCACCGCTCCATCTTGTTGGAGGTCTACTTACACTGCGTCTTCTTCCGTGGCCATTCGAGAACCTTTTGGCCCCATCGGCCATCAGTTCTGCCCACTGCCACTTGACTCTGGCGAACTCAGGCTGAAGCGCACCTATTATCGCTAAGTATCTTTCTAATTAAAATGCGCTTTGTGCATAATTACATATTACGGTTACAAAGGGCTATAAACCCATACAGTGTTTTAGATTTTCTTTGTGTACGGTCAGTAGCGTGGCGAGATCACTATCTGATGTAGCGACAACAGTGTGTTAAGAATAATTAGTTTATTAGCGGGTAGCGTGGAACTGATATTTACAGTTTAAAAGGAAATAGAGATTTGGCAATGTATTCAATAGTAGATTGTACAACGAGAGCATAAAACGAGCCATTTTACCCGAGACATTTCATTTATAGCGCCGGTACGGCGAGGCTGGATAAAAACGTCGAGGGAAAATGGGTTTAATGTACACTCTGCTTTTCACTTAAATTGCAATTAAATTAAATAACAACACTGGAATTAAAATTTACATGCAATTATTTTTCATACATAAGAATTTCTATATTACCTAGTTTTTTTTTTTTTTGAATGAGTCGCCAGAGGGGCCAAAGACGCGAAGTCTTTGCTGTTTTTTAACTTTAGGGTAGGAAGAGTGACTTGTGCTCGGGAAAAATCCCTTCGGACGAACTGGGAATGGAGGGCCCAGACAGTGTCCGACTTGCACGGACTAAAAAACCCGGTCACAAATCCCCTTCTCTATGGATTATTAATACAAAAAACGTGTGCTTTATATTTTGAGGAGGGGAGGGGTAGGGAGGGGACTTAATCTACCCACAGTGTCCTGCCTCAGCCATTTGCTGGAAGGCCGGGAGAGGAGCATGCATTCTCCCGCTGGGCACACCTAGTTTTATTAATATCGTATTAGAAAACACCAGTTATATAAATATAATTAAGAAACTACTACTATTACTACTACTTTTACTACTGTTTGTGGCTGTTTACGCCTGATTGCCTTGGACGTAGACAAAAATTTTACTTAATGCACTAGAGGGACTAGAGCATACAAAGCCTTTTTATGCATCATTCTCTCGACTTAAAAAAAAAACTTTACGAGCATGAGAAGTCAAAAACGTCTTTATTCAATTTAGGCTATGGGTCATACATAGCATAAGAAACAAAAATTGTCTAGTTGTCTCTCCTGTGGACATAAAACTAGTTACTCCGAGTTAGCAAACTTAAAATTTATTTAAATGGGACGAAAGTTGGTTAGGCGTCCCACACGCTGATGAAGACTCGACTAAAATATTGGAGACCTTTAACTTTTGCCACCTATAGCCTTTGATCAATTATAACTGAAGATACACATTGCCGAACAAAATCCCCTTCAAAAAATGTCCGAACTTTTTTATTTGTTTGCATAACAATTAAAATCATCACCTACACAGAAATTTGAACCTAGTCTTTACTTCATTACAGTCAAATTTCGGTTGACACTTGACAGCTAAACTTGACAATTTCACGCAACGTACTGAGAAAAAGAAGGCCACTTTTATCAAAGTGGCGCTCATTTGGCTCGGACATTTTCGGGCGCGCGACTGTGGATCTACAGTTATAATTGATCAAAGCCTATAGCCCCTAAAACAAGCAGTTATGAAATGAAAGTTTAAGAACCGCCACCGATTTAAAAAATCCTGTTGAGAATAATCCGGCAAGAAACTCAGCAAGGTATATTTATTTCTAACAGATCTACAATACGTTTACTTTTAGTTTACCACTGGCAGATGGCTTGCCTTCATTTCATTTCCAACTTTAACACCATACTAATAAAGTAGCTATTACAAAATCTGCAAACGTGGGTAACAGTTTTCTAAAATTGGCTTTATTTGTAGGTTGTTAAAGTTGAATATGAAATGAAGGCAAACCATCTGTCAGTGGTAAACTTTATGTAATTTTGCTGTACAATGAACTGAAACAATTATTTTGCTCAACCGCGCCCTTTAAGAACCTTTAAGATAGTCGCGGGTGAGCAAAGTAATTGTTTCAGTTCATTGATATGGACCTCCGCAAAGTAACGCCGGATTAAACATATCTACAATGTTAATAATTATATAATTATTATATTAATTTCAAACAAAGTGGTCAAAACATCGATGTAATTTTATCAAATAAACTATAAATAATTATAAATTATTGATTCCGAAACGTTCAATACAATATAAGAGCGAAGTATTTCTCTGAGGTATTTTGCTGTTCAAGTTATTTTATGGGTAAGATAAAGGAGGTACCGAATAGTTCCCATATTAATGAAGGTATCTAAACTATTGTGGAAATGCGGGATTGTGTCTGTCGGTCTGTGTCATAAGAAAATGCGTTTTTCTTAAGACCCTTCACTTGTAACAAACTAAAAAATAAACTAACTAATACATTAAGAAACAAGCTACTTAAATAACTATCAATGTAATTAATTAACTAATTAAAAAAGAACTGAACCAATTACTTTGCTCACCAGCGACCGCAGCCACGCGCTTAAGGTCACGGGTGAGCAAAGTAATTGTTTCAGTTCATTGATATGGACCTCCGCAAAGTAACGCCTGATTCAATCAAGTAATTATTTAGTAAAAAACTTTGATCAATTATAACTGAAGATACACATTGCCTAACAAAATCCCCTTCAAAGAATGTCCGAACTTTTTTATTTGTTTGCGTAACAAAATAATCATCACCAACACAGAAATTTGAACCTAGTCTTTACTTGATTACAGTCGAATTTCGGTTGACACTTGACAGCTAAACTTGACAATTTCACGCAACGTACTGAGAAAAAAGAAGGCCACTTTTATCAAAGTGGCGCTCATTTGGCTCGGACATTTTCGGGCGCGCGACTGTGGATCTACAGTTATAATTGATCAAAGGTAAAAAATTACAAATTAACTAACAATGTAGGTATATATTATGTTTATACCTACGACTTTATTTTTAATTATTTCTCTTGACTTTGTCTGATTGACTTGAAATTTGGTATAATTATGGACCTCCAATGGCAATGCAATAATCAAGTACCGTCAGCAAAAATAATGTATTAGAATAGAAATAAAATTTGTCACAGTAGCTATAACTAGCCATAGTGGCCTTGTGGTTTGACCTTTGAAGCACAGGGTCGTGGGTTGAAATCCGGGCTCGCACCTCTGTGCTTTTTGGAATTATATTTGAAATTTACAATGAGCTTTACGGTGAGAGAAAAAATTGTGTGTGGTGTGTGTGAAGTTACCAATCCGCACTGGGCCTGCGGGGGCACTACGGTCCAAGCCCTTTCATTCTGAGAGGAGGTCTGGGCCCTGCAATGGGACGTGTATAGGCTGGGAAGATGATGATGAGCTAACTAGTTGTTTCCCGCGCCTTCGCTTGCGAAGAATCATTTATCATGGGAACTATGCGATGTTCCGAGATAAAAAGTAAGAAAGTAATCCAGGTTCAGATCTGTCTATCTGTGAGGCGAATTTCATGTAACTTCCTAAATTTACTACATGCGCGAAACAGTTGTCAACTTTTCTTGACTGACAAGAAGTAATTTATAGAATCAGGCGTTACTTTGCTGAGGTCCATATTAATGAACTGAAACAATTACTTGCTCACCCGCGACCTTCTTCGTGAAAGGTCACGGGTGAGCAAAGTAATTGTTTCAGTTCATTGACAATAAGTTTCAAATTATTGTGGTCAAAATTTGATGTGGGCTTTATGAGCTTAAATTTATCCCGTCGTTTTATTTTGAGAAATTAACAAAAAACACAGAGACATAGTTAAAAATCTTGCGTTTGTAATATTAGAAGGAAAAGTTCGGCGTCTATAACTTGCTCCTTAGAAAAGATACCCGGCGTTGTCTGTGGTAGCTGCTATCAGGGCCATCTCGAGATAAGAGCGTGCTAAAATTCATACGGCACAGATTAGTTAAACGATCCAGAGATTTTCATTGAACTGAAACTTTGACTGGGAAAAATCCCCTACTGTAATAAGTTTACTTTGTCAATTTTTTTTTAAATAGTGAAGAAGTCTTTACTGAGGGAAGCAATTAAATTTAGATTTTTTTTAAGATGATTACATGGTATTTAAATGTAAATAGAGTACTGATTTGGTATTAATAAATTGTATCTAAAATGTAGTGTAAGAAATAAAAAAAAAATCGTTTTATATTCAACGTCAAATTTCAATGTGTAATAATAATAATAATCATTTAATAGTAAGGTTAATAGTAAGTACATTATACACTAAGTTAGTAAAATTTAAATTTACCTTCTATTTTAATAATAAACATAAAATTTCACACTTCAATATCTAATAAAAAAAAATATATCACGGGACAATTCACACCATTTGACAAACACACCATTCGACAAACACACCAATTGAATGTTAGTAACATAGTGCCAATTACTAATAATAATAATAATACAATAAAAAAAAGAAAACATTTAATTAAGCATGTTCGATTTATAAAGAAGTAATAAAAAATACCGCGAATTTTAATAGTGCAGAAAACTCTAAATAGTAAAGAACGAAGTACGCAAATCCTATGCCAAACTCAACCAATCTCCTTTTACACGGATTTTTTTTTTCATATAGGTATTTTTACTTGATCATGACGTATGTTAAATTTATTCTTATAGTTAATAAAATTGCATTGTTTTTTTTGTTTTATCTTAAGTAAATTGTTAAAGGGATCTTTTACAAGATCTTATTGAAACCTTTTTTATGGACCTAAAAAGATACCTACAACGCTTTTTAATCAACAAAACTTATACCTATTTTCTGTGAAGTGCAAATTGTCACAGCCGTAGCAGCTACTCTGCACTGAGATGGCAGATAACGTAGATTTATAAATGCGATAACGCCTCTGCGTTTTATTAGTCTGTGCTGCCTTGTAATTGGTCGTTGGATAGATGACCGCTCGCTGCACTGACTAATAGGGTATTGGTCAATGTTTATTTTTTTTTACATTATTTTGTGTTAGTATAATTATCATCATATCATTGACAATTGACTCTAATTGACCCGATCCCAAACTAAGCAAAACATGTACCTAGGTAGGTAATATGGGTATTGGGCAACGGATAAACATACTATACATAAGTATTACGTCGGGGAAAAGTCTTTTAGCATTCAATCGTATACTTACTGTGAATATGTATTCGTATAGGTATAAATACATATTCAGGTACAATAGGTACGGCGGCGAATGCACTAAACTCATGAGGCCAATTTCTGAGTCCCTCAGAAGAATAAACTGTTTATTAAATCAGGCGTTACTTTGCGGAGGCCCATATAAATTAACTGAAACAATTACTTTGCTCACCCGCGACCTTACAATAGTTACGTATATGTAAGAAATGCGTGTTCATGCAGTTCCTCCACCTCTACACTGTACAAACACACACAAATCACACAAACCCAACTATCACCACCACCAAACTACACTGACGCGTTTCGAACTCAACCAAAGCTCATCTTCAGAGTAGATACCACAACCGTACACTGTGCTACCAAATGTTAGACAAATGTGTAGTGTTGGGTTGGTAGCTAACATTTGGTAGCATAGCGTACGGTTGTGGTACCTACTCTGAATCAAAACCTATCAATAAAATAAACACAATAACAGAAATATACAGGCTATTAAAACAAAAACTACACAACCAAAACAAAAACTTCACAACCAGACAGACAAACACTTAAATACATGGGACTAAACACAAGACCTCAAGCTTCATGGTCACGGTCTCTAACGACTTCGCTATCCATTCAGTTGATTCGCCGATGATCAGTCAGTATCAGTACGAAATCTGAGCACATAGTTTATAGCAGTGTTTTTGCAATAGCGATAATTTCACTACCGAAAATATATCCGATAATATCTAGTATCGATCGTGACAATAGATAGATTATAGATAGTATCGATAGTCTATAATCTATCGACGCGTTTCGATAGTATCGATTTTTTTGCAATAGTATAGTGGAATGTTCGACTTTTGATAGAGCAAAACTATCGATTCTATCGATAGTAGCGATACTATTGATCTTTGGCAATAGTATTACTTATTTTCATTTATCGATAGTATCGATACCATCGCCAAGAGTCGATAGTTTCGAAAGACTATCGCCATCGCAACAACACAAGTTTAAGGGGTGTTTCACCACCCATTGATTAATTTTAACTGACGGATAAATGTCATGCCGTCTCCGTCTATTCGAACAAAACAATGGATGGTGAAACAGGGGGTAAAGCTATTTCTTTAACCATAACCTCGAGGGTCTGTGCGGAGAGGTCACGATGCGTAGCGACCTCCCGCCAAACATAATTATATTAATTACATAGGAATTATGTGTTTATTAACCCCGTCCACGAAACATGTTGGTAATTAAAGAATTAACGTGACTAGTCAACGGCCGCTAAGAAGTGACGAAAATAAAAACTTGCCATTATTAAGAAATAGAATTAGAGCTTAAAACCTACGAAAGATATTGTACCTGTCAAGATATATCCTGCCTCCAAGTACTAATAATATGTATGAAAACGAACCTGGAGATACCTAGTTCTACACATTCTTAATGAATGGCCTGATATCGTTTGTGAGAACCCACTAAAAAGTAAACAAATAATAAAATTAATGTTGTTAGACTAATAAGTAGGTAGTTTAGAACAGTAAGTGTTGTTGTGAGACCATAGAATAACACCTTAATATTAGTTATTTGTTACAAGGGGGGAAAGTTGTATTTTACCAGCGAGTGTTCATTTGAAACAAGAGCTATCGAAAGGAGTCTATGATTGACCACGAGCGAAGCGAGTGGTTCAAAAATAGAATCCTTTCGATAGTGAGTGTTTCAACACACGAGACGTAAAATAACTTTTCACCCGTGTATAACACAAAACTTTTCACCTCACTACAGCGAGGAAAATAATTAGTAAAACATGCGAATATTAAATTGAAAAGTTTTGACTTAAGTTTTTTTTTATTATTTCGGATGCGTTTTGTTCGCACATCGACTTACTTGGACTGTCATAACATTTTATCCCTTTTTACAACAAGAATGAAGGTTAATGTTGAATGCTGATATTTATGAATTAAAATAAAGTTATAAGACTGTATTTAGTGTTTTTTACTCGATGCAATTCATTAATTGTGATTTTAAAAATTCAGCACTTTTAACGTTTTACGTTTTGTTAGCTGTCAAATATCACTTAAGCTGCCCTCAAATGTCAAAACTCTTTCTTCACATGTGGATAAAAAGCGATTTTCTCAATAGATGTCAAACAAACAAAAAGGGCTTTCCGAGCTAGTGAGGTGAAAAAGTATATACTATCTAGCCATATGATGTTGATGACGCCCTGGAAGCGTGTTAGGCACCTACTGTCAGCGACAGATAAATCGTTCGCGATTTTCGCTCGCTGTTTATAATTAGTATGAATTCTTAATTTTCTTTATTCTTAATTAAATTAAAAAAAAAGTAAATCCTGACCATTGCACAACTATGAAGTTTCTGAATATTGACATTGTCAACCATATAAAAGGCACAGTGCGGATTGGGAACTTCATACACGCCTTTGAATTCCGTCACAGTTGTATGCAGTTTTTTTTATTTGATAGGTGGCAAACGAGCAGACGATTCACCTGATGGAAAGCAATCACTGCCGGTCACGGACACCCACAACATAAGCTGAGTTACGGATGCGTTGCCGGGCCTTTGAGAAAAGAGTAGGCTGTTTTAAACATTCGTTAATTTCACTCGTAATTACTAATACTAAACTGAGGCCGTATTGTCACGCGGCGGACACGACGTACAAACACGCGTTCTTGAATCTACATAAGCACGACGACGTCTGTACACGCGTACGCCTACATACATCGCGCGCGCACTCTTCTGGATTCGGGCGGTTTCCGGCTATCTGCGCCTTGAGGGGTGGGGTAATTCGAATCGGTGCGGGGCGGACCGTTTCCATTCTGTACGTCAGTACTATTATATTATATTCTGTGGTATTGTCTAATGCTTCTGACGCTTGCCTTCTCTTTTACCATCTCTTTCTGTCATCAACTTATACCGTTAGACAGAAATAAATAGTGATTGCGAAGGCAAGCGTCAGAAGCGTTAGGCAATAAGCCTGCGGGACTTATCACGCAATAAATATTTATTTACCTTGACGGTTCGGCCACATTGCAGCAGCCGAGGTCACGACTTAACTGCTGCAATGTGGCCGAAACGTCGAGGTAAATAAATATTTATTGCGTGATAAGTCCCGTTTATTATAGTAATTAAAAGACCAGGCTTTTGGGATAGTCGGACTTTTCTTTACTATTTTTTTATTAAAAAAGAAAAAAGTAGTTTACTAAATAGGTAGGTACAGTACCCAGCCATAAAGATTGCACACGGTCTTTGAAAAAAGACTCGGCAAATGTCGCAGTGTTTTTACAAAAAATAAAATGTCCGACATTTGCCAGTCACTTTTCAAAGACAGTGTGCAATCTTTATGGCCAGCAGGCTTATTGTCTAACGTTTCTGACGCTTGCCTTCGCAATCACTATCTCTTTCTCTCCAACGGTATAAAAGGATGACAGAAAGAGACGGTGAAAGCGAAGGCAAGCGACAGAAGCGTTAGACAATACGGCCTCTGGTAGGTACTGTAAGTCTATTTCTTTAGGGCCAACCTTTGATCAATTATAACTGTAGATCCACAGTCGCGCGCTCGAAAATGTCCGAGCCAAATGAGCGCCACTTTGATAAAAGTGGCCTTCTTTTTCTCAGTACGTTGCACGAAATTGTCAAGTTTAGCTGTCAAGTGTCAACAGAAATTCGACTGTAATGAAGTAACGACTAGGTTCAAATTTCTGTGTAGGTGATGATTTTAATTGTTATGCAAACAAATAAAAAAGTTCGGACATTCTTTGAAGGGGATTTTGTTCGGCAATGTGTATCTTCAGTTATAATTGATCAAAGGGGCCAACCTATGGTGCCCTGTCGTTGGATTCATTATACACTGAGCACACTGTGTGTAATAAATAAAATATTCCCTTTTTTATGATGCCCTGTTTACGTACGGAACCCTAAAAATTTATTAGAAAGCTTCAACACTGTTTGATTTCAACAGTTCAATAACCTCTGTGACCTCTGAACCCTCTCTGGAATCTCAGAATAGTCAGAATTATCTGGCCGTTAACGATAAGGATAAGTTAGATAATCTAGGGGTCAGCTTATTAGCCGTTCTCTGATATATCTTAGTAACTTCACGCTTTAAATGAGAGGTCGTGGGTTCAGTTCCTTGGTATACGTAACTGCCTAGATAAGACTAATCGTAAGCCCTAGGGGTGTCTTTCCACCACAGATGTTTAGTGAGTATTCTTTGTATGTATGTATGTATAATGATGAAATTGTTATCTGTTTTTCGAAAAAATTACTTAGTGCAAAGCACTGGTAGACTCAATAAAAGACATGCCTAAAGCCTTTAACGGCCTACCTACAGAAAAAAAGGTCCGAGTATTTACGTACCTATGTTATAAAAAAATAACGAACTAAAAATACCAGAAAATATTACTGGCCATAAATAAAAAACAAACTCCAACCGTTCCCTTTCGTATTTCGAATGACTGTCAACTAAAATTATTTCGTATTTGGAACGCGCTCCGAATACGACATCAACCCCAAGTCATAAGGCGCGGAGCCACCGTGACATCAAAATCATAAGAAATCATTACGCATCCAAAAGCGAGCCCTAATTTCGTAGAAGCCCGGAAAACTCCCATATACCATGTTTACTGAGGCATTTTTGACAATAAACCTCCGATATTAATACTCAACCCTGGGATCCCTTATTTAGGGTGCAAAATTGTTGGAACGCTTCCAAAGACAATCATTCACATATCGAATTTTAACTGCAACGAATCTCGACTTTAGAGTTGGCAGAATGGAGTCTGAATTGGGTTGCGGGAAAAAAAGAGTCAACAAAAACATGCGAGAGAGAAAAAGCGGCTTCTTTTTGCCTCGTTCCCCCTGTGGGGTAAAGAAAAGGGGCCAGGGGGGACACCCCTAGTAGTTTTTCGTCGGAATCACGCGTTTGCGACACGCCATACCCGTGTATTGATTTTTCAGCACATGCTCGCTTCAGGTGTGTGTGTTGACGGCTTTATGCGCGCGTTTTGCTTGTTTATGCTTCGATTGAGACCTTATTTTGTTTTTGGCTAATGGCATCCTTGCGGATGCTGGCTGGTTTGTGTTTTTTTTTTATTGGCTCTGGCTTTGATAATGTGCTGGGTTGCGCGTTCTATTTTTGAATTATCTCCGTCTATACTTATCTATTAAAATGTTACGGTAGTGTTTTTCCTTCTCGAGTCTAAACGTAATATAATTATAAAGAGCATACACACTCGCATATCGTACAATAATAATAAGTACAATATTGGATCGTTTTGTTTTAACATTTGCACCTTCCCGCGAAAGAAATAACCTATTTTAATCAGGGATAGAGTAGCTTTCTGTTAGGGGAAGAACTTTTATAGTTGTTTCAGTAGTTCCAAAGATACTGTACATACAAACAAACACTTACTATAATTAATAATAGGACCATAGAGATAAACATGGAGTAATAATGTTTTAAAACTAAACTTATTGAATAATTTTAAAATTTCAAACACGTTTAAAATAAATAGTATAACCCTCATTCCCACATTAAGTCGTATGCAAATGTAAAGGTGTCGTCAGATTAGCATCTTATTATGATTCCGCGATTGGTTCCGCGCACTCAATGTTTGTCCGCGATTCGTCGCGGGCCGGTGTGTTCGCACCTTTATGTTTGATTATAAGATTAATGTGTTTATTGTTTATGGTATTTGGATTCGAGGGTTTTGAGTTGAACGGTTGGAAAAAAAACATCTGCTTTTTTCAGAGTGACTTTTAGTTAAGAGCTAATGAAAAGCGGAATATAAGGTGAGGTTAAATTGTTTAAATTGTTTTTTTTATTAGGTGCTAATTATATTTCAATTAACTTATTAAAATATGAACTGAAACAATTACTTTGCTCACCCGCGACCTTTAAGTCTTTAAGTACCTAAATGTTTCAGTTCATTAATATGGACCTCCGCAAAGTAACGCCTGATCCAATAAATTAAGTACATATTAAAATATCTCATAGTGTAAAATGGGTATTCGTAGCTGCATAAAAACGAAATCTAAAAATGACATAATTAAATTACTTTTTCTGCAAAAAAACTCAGTTCTAACACAGGCTTTTTTGATTGACCGTATTTTCCTACTACATTGTCATAGACACTATGTTTACCAAATTCAACTTCAACCGACTTCAAGATTTGAAGCAAACAAAGAAACAATTCTGTGAAGTTAATGAAAAGATTTACGACCTTTCTTCTCTTGGCACTCGAATAAAAAGGATCCGACTGTCTTAAAAAAGTTAAAATACATTTAAAATCGAAAGGGTTACCTATTTAAAAATAAAAGTGCTAGTAACTCCTAAATTCACACCAACAGTGTGGATTCAATGTAATTTGCATGTTGTTATTACTAATTTTACGAGTACTTTCAAATTCTACAACCAATTCTAAATACTAAGTTAGGCAGTTAAAGTGCATATTTGAATAGGGAACGGCTCTTCGAACGTTCGAAAAAGGTGCGTTCTTTTGTTTAAGCACGGCGATTTTGTTCTAAATTTAAATATTTTATGCCAGCGACAATAGACAAACCGGTACTTGTAACTGTAAAAAATTAAATATAAAAAAATTATGACGGTTGCCCCTTTGTCTTTTAATTTATGCAAATGCTTTGCGGATGTCACGCTGTACGGAAGTCGGATGTTTTTTCGATGTTGGTATTATTTTGATTTCGTTTTTGTCATTCGACGGCAGTTGAGATCTCGTTTGTTTATCTCTGTGGCTTTTGATTAGGACGCTTTAATTAGTTTTAATGAATAGGTAAAGGGATTTTAGTAGGGCTTTTTGATGAGTTTCCTGATAGTTTAGTTAATTGAGCATTCGGTATAAATTAACATCATAATTTACAACATGTCAAATTTGAACAACTGAACAACACTATTGTAGCAATTAAAGACTAATGACTATACCTTGACAAGATTGTGCGCGGCGCTCGGCGGAACTCTGTCGCAGGGAGCCTCTGCTGTCCTTAACACGATTGTTTTTAATAAGTGCGGCAAACGCTGACTGCGACAGGGTTCCGCGGAGGGTCGCGCAAGAGCTTGTTGGACTATAATGAACAATTGAGTGGTACTTACTGATAATTATTATCTTAAACAATATTTAAATAAGCAGTGGTGGCCTAGCGGTTTGACATATGGCCTCTCAAGCAGAGGGTCGTGGGTTCAAATCCCGGCTCGCACCTCAGTTTTTCGGAATTTATGTGCGAAATTACATTTGGAATTTATCTTGAGCTTTATGGTGAATGAAAACAACGTGATGAAACCTGCACACACCTGCGAAGAAATTCAATGGTGTGTGAAGTTTCCAATCCGCACTGGGCCCGCGTGGGAACTACGGCCCAAGACCTCTCATTCTGAGAGGAGGCCTGTGCCCTGCAGTGGGACGTATATTGGCTGGTATGATGATGATGATGAAATAAAATATAAAAAAGACAAATTAAAATTTAAAATCACCATTTCAAATTAAATTAGTTCTCTGTAGGAATCATTAAAAGTACAACTAACTATACTCCATTTAATTTAGAATTATAAACCACAACAACATTATATTGCGGCTCATGAACTGTAATCTCTTTACAATTTGTACTAGAGTAACAATTGACGACATGCAAATAAAGTGGCATTAAAACAATTTTATTTTGCGGCTCCCAGACTATTGTACTGTACTATTTGCTAGGTAAGAAATAGTTGACGAGCCGCTATATAATGATATTGTGGTTTTCAATTCTAAATTAAATGAAGTATAGCTATCATTTAAGTTTTTTTTATATACTTATATCTATAGGTCCATCGCCCGAGTGAACTTGGTATGTAGGTATATATATAACTACATAAATAATAAAAAATATACACTATTATCCATTAAAATTACTAAGAAAATTATAGTACATACTTAACGTACCAAATCTTAGAAAATTCCATAAAAAGACAATTTAAGGCTTAGCACACGTTCCCCGTCTCATTTAGTTATGTTAATTTTCACTTAAGCCTTGTTAATATTTAAAATAGCACTGTTAAAACGACTATTGTCGTATAAGCATAAGCAGCTATAATGCGCTATTGTTCTTCAAGACAATGTCGAGACAATATTTCAACGGTTACTTGCAAGCCATTACACAGCATTAGCGGCGAGCGATTTATATTCCAAGCTTTATAGATAAAGACTTTGTTGCGTTAAAGACGTATAAAAGCGATGGATGCTCTTATGGGACTTTTGAAATTACTGGCAGACAGTAAATAAGTTTTTGTTAATATCATTTTCCATGCAAGCTATTTCGCTGACTGTACTTTTTGTTAACTGTGCTTGCATTGTCATCCAACTTACATAAGTATACCGAATTTCAAGTAAATCCGATGGGAGCCCCTTTTCTCCCATAATCTTTTTTATCCGAATTTAGAAAGTCAGAAATCGATGTCCATAATATTCTTGCTCATAAATATCGATGTTCATAGTTTTTTTAAAGCATATCGCTTAATAGTTCTAACTGCAATGATCCATAATCCTATTGATATCCTAAAATTTAACGGAATATCGTTGATTATTCAGAAACATTGTAAGGCATTTATCTTAAAATAATTGTTTTCAGTCATAATTTGGCATACTAACCTAAAATGCACTAAGCATATACATCGAAATCTATAACATCTAAAGGAATATCGATAATTATTCAGAGGCATATCGCTGGCAGCGAGCGAGCGAAGCAAGCCAGCAAGACCTTGCAGGGCAGAAGCGACTCGGACAGGTTAGGTTCAGAAGGCTAAGGCCTAATTATGAGTGACTTTATTACCTTTAACATTATGAAGAGTGATGCATTCCTGACACTGAATGATATGACTTTACTTATCGTTCCTTACAATAATTATGACTTAAGAAAATCGTGACTCTAATTTATGCTGTTTAATATTATGACTTCCGATAATATGACGAAGAAAAATTATGACAGAAAACGTTATGGGCTTGAAAATTCGGAACAAAAATTTTATGGGAGTCATTATAGACCCAATTCCGATCACTGGAAGTGGGTTGAATTCAACTTCCAAGATTTGACCCGTACATGTACATACAATATATACATACATTGCAAGTTAATGAAAAGCTTTTAAAATGATTGTCAATAATTTATTGAATTAGGCGTTACTTTGCGGAGGTCCATATTAATGAACTAAAACAATTACTTTGCTCACCCGCGACCTTACAATAGTTACGTTTATGCAAGAAATGTGTGTTCATGCAGTTCCTCCACCTCCACACTGTACGAACACACACAAATCACATAAACACAACCATCACCACCACCAAGCTACACTGACGCGGTCGCGGTTCTGGTTGAGTTCGAAACGCGTCAGTGTAGTTTGGTGGTGGTGATAGTTGTGTTTATGTGATTTGTGTGTGTTCGTACAGTGTGGAGGTGGAGGAACTGCATGAACACACATTTCTTGCATAAACGTAACTAATGTAAGGTCGCGGGTGAGCAAAGTAATTGTTTTAGTTCATTAATGATTGTCAAGTTTTAAACTTATGCTATTCTCTCTCATAACTAATAATTTTTGTAACTTCATCATCATCATCATCATCCCAGCCTATACATGTCCTACTGCAGGGCACAGGCCTCCTCTCAGAATGAGAGGGGTTGGGCCGTAGTTCCCACGCGGGCCCAGTGCGGATTTGGAACTTCACACACACCATGTAATTTCTTCGCTTCCTTCACCGTAAAACTCATGGTAAATTTCAATGTATTCGCACATAAATTCCGAAAAACTCAGAGGTGCGAGCCGGGATTTGAATTCACGACCCTCTGCTTGAAAGGCCATAGGTTAAACCGCTATGCCACCACGGCTTTTCCGGAACTTAATCACGACTTAATAATACCTCGACATTTCGACCATTACAGGAAAATGTTGACTGGTAGAGATTCCTTACAGGGATAAGTTCGCTTTTGTACAGTATCTGAACAGTTGTCAATAGTGTTTTCTTTTGTGATTTTTGTACAAGTAAGAATTTTCATACATACTATCAAAGATCGGAATGTGTCTTGATGCAACCTAAATGAAGATCATGATGTATTTAGGAAATTCCATTTAGAATTTAGTAAAACCCAGGATTAACATTCACCGGCTAGACTTAATCAACCACCAATCCAAAGAAACCAACCAAAACCAAACCAATCAAAGGAAGGTCAACGCCATTCGCAAGACCAGAGGCCGTATTGTCTAACGCTTCTGATGCTTGCCTTCGCTTTCACCATCTCTTTCTGTCATCAACTTATACCGTTTGACAGAAAGAGATAGTGATTGCGAAGGCAAGCGTCAGAAGCGTTAGACAATAAGCCTGCAGAGGCCGTATTGTCTAACGCTTCTGACGCTTGCCTTCGCTTTCACCGTCTCTTTCTGTCATCATCTTATACCGTTTGACAGAAAGAAATAGTGATTGCGAAGGCAAGCGTCAGAAGCGTTAGACAATACGGCCTCTGCAGGCTTATTGTCTAACGCTTCTGACGCTTGACTTCGCTTTCACCGTCTGTTTCTGTCATCAACTTATACCTTTTGACAGAAAGAAATAGTGATTGCGAAGGCAAGCGTCAGAAGCGTTAGACAATACGGCCTCTGCAGGCTTATTGTCAAACGGTATAAGTTGATGACAGAAAGAGATGGTGAAAGCGAAGGCTAGCGTCAGAAGCGTTAGACAATAAGCCTGCTGCAGTTTGCTGATTTGTGGTCATTCCCACAGCACAGCATTCCCGGAGCGATACAACTTGGAGATCTTTAAAAAACAAGACTATCTATCCCTCCGGCCGGCAACGCACCTGTGATACCCTTAGTGTTGCGGGTGTCCATCGGCGGTGATTGCTTCCCATCAGGTGACATACATGCTCATTTTCCCCCTTTCGTATAAAAAAAATCGTGACATGCGCATCTTTTATTTCATTCTTGTTTTATTTTTTTGTTTTTTTTCCATATTGACACGAATAAATAAATGTTTTCTTTTTTAATTGATGATGATTGATGATTGTGATGTGAGAGACTTAATTACTTTATTGAATCAGGCGTTACTTTGCGGAGGTCCATATCGATGAACTGAAACAATTACTTTGCTCACCCGCGACCTTAAAAGGTTAAGGGGATTTAGGGTCGGGGGTGAGCAAAGTAATTGTTTCAGTTCATTTACTACCTCAATCTTTTTGAACTGAAATGGAAAATATCAACAAGAACCATTCAAAATGATCACTTAATTCCGTTGGGGGCAGCAAAAGCGTATTTTCAACGTCTATCGAAACAAACAATCACAGTGACAGTAAAATATTAATTTTATTCAATGCCCAATTTTATTATCTGTAAACTGTATGAAATAACAATTATTTATTTGATATTTTAAACGACGGTAGAAAAAACAACCATTGTTATTCTAATGGGAATAATTAATCTTGTGTTTTGTATTATCCGCTAGTTTCGATTGGTATTATTTTTGAATATTAATTTATTATTGTAAATGCTTTGAGAGTTTAATGCTTGTGATTATTTGACACAAACATAATTGACGACTCTATTTCCGCTTTGTAAAAATATGATATTGTCTATGACTTTAAAAAGTTTCAAACTATTATTTATCTAATTGAAAAAATGTTTTGGACTTTCACCTACTTTATTCGTTTTCCGTTCGTTTAAATTTTAAATAAGAGTTCGAGTTTGTCTGCCCGAAACGGTTTTTAAACGTACGATCCCTTTTGCCGAAAACATCTTTTGCTGAATAAATTACGGCCGTGGGAAACCTCCACAAACATATATCACCTCTAACAAAACCCCAGAATACATTAAGACCCATATAACTCCAAATATGACAACCCAACGAAAACATTTGATCTCATTACGCATACAACAGACTACCAACATGAATCAATAAAAAATACACATAAAAGCTCTTTTGTCGATGCGCGAAAAGTTAAAATATTCGAAAAACCCTTCAATTCTAGACACTGGCATGCAAAACAGATGCGTCTTCGTATTCAAATTCGATATTCAAATCGTATGCGGAAGAGCAATTTTGACACTCAGAAGAATAACCCCTTCTTATTCAAATTTCGGCCAGTATCAATAAGATTAAAAAAATCTTAACAGACGCGGTAATGTATTCATAGTCTCGTGAGAACGCGCAGGTTGTGATGTGAGAAATTTGTCTTTGTACTAAATCTATGGGGTTGGGTGTTATGGAAAGCTGTGACAACATTCGCAGTTATATGCTAATTTATTGACTTGTCGTTTTGCGAATCGTTACAGTTTTATGTGTCCGGTTTTACAGCAGTTTTAGTTACTTTACACATCTTGATGAAGTGAATTCTTCTTCTTGGTGAATTGTCAAGAACAAAGAATGTGCACACATTGTTTTTTTATTATTTTTCGCTATCACTATGGAGAAGTCGATGTTATGAACTCTTTGTTTTCGAAGATCCAAATCAATCTTAGTAAGCAATCTGTTGGCGGGGTTACTGAATTTGTTGCAGTAGTTATTTGAGTACTTTCATACTCATTTCATCACGTTTATTGAATTTCATTTACATTCAGTACTAAGATCTATTCTTCTTTCATTTATAGAAATCCTAAATCACTATTAATTTTATCGCTAAACTTTCGCACTAGATTCGGACTCTTCATATTTTTTTTTCTTTCAAGGATTCTTTTTTCAAATCTGCCATCATTTTGTTTATGACTCGTAACGTACGCATGATTGCACAATGTGTCGTCGCAAGTCTCAGAACCCTTCTTTGAGCGCATTCAAATTCAAATTATGTCCCCTCGCAAGCAGGTGTACGCTGGATCCTGTCTTTTATTTCGAATTTGGATTTCCGCCTGCCAGTCTTAGTTGTTTTAGATTAAAAAAAGTTTCGAACGTAGTCTATGACCTTTAACCACCGGCGATCGCAGCATTTATATTTACTATTTAGATTAAATACATTTATTGTAGTTTGACGTGTAACGGAGTGGAAAAAAGATTAATTAGGTACTCCATTTACTTAATTAAAACAAATGTGTTGCGTATGCAATCGATAGGCGCAAACTGCTCAATAAAACAGCAGAACAAAGCCTGCAACTGGTACAAAAATGTCAATTAACTGGCTGACTTTAAAAAAGTTTGATACGAAACGAGTTTCAATTAAAACGAAAAAGAAACTTTAATTAAATCCAACCAGCATTTTTGCAACAGTTATTTTCATTACGTTCGAAATTTAAAATAATAAAGCACCTGGAGGGAACCGGTCGTGATTTTTTCGCCGACACGTCTCGATTTGCATACGGGGGGTTAATTGTTCGCGATTATTTGAGCTCACGCATATTTTTAATTATTCAAGGGTTAAAAGTAATGTATTCGGGTTTTCGGAATGGCAACGTGTTGCTTTTTTTTGGCGTTAGATCTCAGTCTGTCATTGAATTTTGTGGAGTGCGGAACATAGTGGTAATTAAAATTGAATAATAGTGTTGTGATATTAAAAACTCATCTTACTTTTTTAATAACTTTCCAATTACGTAGCAAGTTGACAGTTAAACAGCCGACTTGAAGAATGTCACGGTCACAAAAACACTTTTGGCTTAAAATTAACTGGAAGACACCATTGTAAGTATAATTAGCGTAATAAATAACGATTATTAATATCTTAACATAGAAAAGCATCGTAAATAAACTCGTCGATATAAATAAAAAATTATTAAACATTTTTAACTTCTTCCCATCCGTTCACAAAGAAACACTCTCAAAGGCAAGTCTGGAAATATCTTGAATCTCTTCGCCAAAATCTAATAGCAATTTCTTTTCACCAGTCGTTCTTTATAATGTAAGAATTCCATGAAGGAAATAGCTTTTGCATTCGATTGTCAAATAAATTTTCTCTTCATTGATATCGGGCACTGAAGGCATTCGCATTTATCAAATACGTACGCGCTAGGTGTTTAAAAAGTAAGAAAAAAACTTTTGCCTTTTGGTAATAACAACGTAATTTTTACTTAAGCTGCATGATGTGAAGTGACGTATCTATTTTTTAATCAAATCGCCATTCCAAATTCAAACAACAACTGGCCACCAAGAGTTGTAATTTTAAAAAAGCCGCATAATCCAATCTTCGAAATTCGAATTTGCAGCGAAATCAGGACTAGTGATGTACCAACGGCCATGCATCACGGATAATGATTGGATTTGCCCCGCCTACATCATCAATCACTACAACGAGTGACGCCGAGTGGGTGGCGCATTGGCCAGCGTAAGTTGGACTTTGACTTTGTACTGCACGACCCCCTCGAAATATTGTTTTATTCCTTTAGAGGGGTGTGGGGGGTCATTTTAGATCGGTTTTGTCCAAATCTAGGGAGGAACGTTATTTCGCAAGGCCATTGTGTCTTGTTAGAGCCATGGTAATGTCTTGGATGGCTGGATGTAAGTAAATTATGTTTTTTTTTCCTGTGTCTGGGGGCTTCCTTGCAGAGCGTAGGAAAAACGGCCAGTGTTTTTTTACACCGTATTATATTGTCACCAGTGGTATGATAATAACATTACACAGATACCAACATGAAATATTTTAACAGTTATTATTTTTGATACATAATGCGTGGAGAGATGATATCATAATTTAGTTTTAAAAAAAGAGTGTTTTTAACTATTTTAAACACTGACAAAATATAGATTTATTGTTAAATCGTCTTCGAGTTTAAATGAGTTTGCGTTACTTGTTACAACTTGTTAGGTAACAAGAAAGAAAACTGGTTGAATTTTATTTAAGCTGATTTGAATACTTTACTTGAGGCAAAAAAAAAACTTAGTTAGATTCTGGCCAGTGAAAGCTGATTCTAGAAAATAGCGGAAAATTTAAAAAATCGGCGTGTTGCAACACCGTGTATAGTGCGAAAAAACTACATAGTAACTAAATATTAAATCTTTAACCCTAGATTAGGGATGACGGTTCCTTAAAATTTGGCATTACCTACTTAACTCTGAGTTACCCACTTGCTCAGTCTAGAAAAGTTTAGTAGTAAACCCTGGGTTAAGGATGACAGTTCCACACATTTTGACACTTTTTAACCGCGGTTTAGCACTTTACTCGGGTCTGTGCAATAAAAATTATCCAGATTGTTGATTTTCGTGAAAAAAGTAGTCTATTTTTTACCCAAAAATTCATATTTTTTAAGAGCGAGCGCTTATTTACTCGGCAATCGGCATGTTTACCCTGTACGAGGTAGCAGGATCTCTTATGTTTTTTTTTTTTTTAAAAACCTATCAAAGTTCAGTAACTTAAGGATGTTTAAGATGTTAGTAAACTTTTGGAAAAAAATTTTTTTTTTTTTTGTTATTGAATTGTTAGTTTGCGGAGGTCCATATTAAGGAACTGAAACAATTACTTTGCTCACCCGCGACCTTTTTGCCTTTTTGCGGGTGAGCTAAGTAATTTTTTCAGCTCAATATTTTATTTTAATTACAAATAAGCTATTCTAAAACGTCCTTATGTGATTAGCGGTTTCGAAATTACACCCAACATCTTGTCTGCAGCATTTTTTTTATATTCATTACAAAACAGCCGACTATTAGGTACAGCTCAAATATTTCCAAAACACAAGCCTACCAATATAATAAAGGAGAAAAATCACCCGTTTGGGGGGTGGCTATCCCCGGGGAGGGGTGAGGGGGTGAAATTGAGAAGATGTAAGAAGATTACTGGCTGATGTATTACGTGACGAGGCGGGGGAGGCCTGTGCTGTAGTTAAATAAAATCTAGGTTCGAAAAAAAGTTTTTTTATAAAGTTTGAGGCTGATTAAAAGGTGCTTGATTTAAAAAAAAGTATACAGAAGTAGTTAGGTTGACAAAAATTATTCTAATCTCATCTAATACAAAGAGAAAAGATTTAAATGCAACGTCTGTTTGTTTGTAAGTTTGTGTCCAAAGACGCAAATAAAGTGACGAGCATTAGCTAGTTCATAATTTTAGTATGACAAAAAGCAGCTTTAGTAGGTAGGTAAATAAAAACTTAAAAAATCATCATTTCTTTTTACCTGGCAGTAAGTACGGTCATAATACTGTATTGGTGAGCCTACATATTTGTAGTAAATATGGTCACTTTAATAACCCGATTGGCAATACGCGGCCAAATTACGAACAGTAGCGGGTGGCGTAACAGCGTGTTGTGACTGTACTCTATTCATCTTAGAAAAATATTATACTTACTTACTTTTTTTATTAGTATAAACTAGTGTTACCGCAAAACAAAAAAAAATAGGTCAACTGAAAAAAAACGTGACTGAATCGTGCGCGTTATTGAAAGTCGCGGGTGAACAAAGTAATTGTTTTAGTACATTAATATGGACCTCCGCAAAGTAACGCCTGATTCAATAAACTATAAAAAATAAAATAAATATGAATATCACGGAACAATTTTCACACCAATTGACCTAGTCCCAAACTAAGCAAAGCTTGTGCTACGGGTACTAGACAACGGATAAACGTACTTATATAGATAAATAAATACTTAAATACCATATTAAACACCCAAGACTCGAGCACAAAAATATTCGTGCTTTTTCACACAAATATCTGCCCCGACTGGGAATCGAACCCAGGACCTAAAGCTTCGTAGTCAGGTTCTCTAACAACTAGGCTTTGAATTAAAATAAGCTTTTCCGCACAGTTGTTTTAATAGCGAAGATAGTAAGATAGCTAATATTAATACAAACAAAACACTACATTGACTACTTTTTATCTTTAAAAGAAAAAGCAATATCATACCAAGAGACTTACCTATCGGTGTTTATATAAAAAACCTTTTTAGATATAAACAAACTTCAATCAGTGCCCACAAATCTGCGAGCGCAATATGCTCGAAAAAATATATTTGGAGCGCACCTGAAAATATATATAAACTTGCTATCGGATCGAGAGCGAACGCCGCATCAAATTCAACCTTGACTTGCTAACTTTTAAAGTTCAATTTTTAAAGTTTCTTAGGTTTGAGTTAAGATGTTTTGATTGGAGAATTAGATCTTTATACATAGGATGTGTTCGCTGAAGGATGAAGTCAAAGAAGGTTTGATTTTCTGTAGCTTTGCGGCTTAGTATTACGGGTCTTTTTCCTGTTTTACATATATGCTTTAGATATAGCGTGTTTGATACCTACTCAATCAACTAAAGTGTGCCTATACAGACTCCAGAGAAAGCTAGGTATCTTTGCGAGTGTGATTCTATCTATTTCTTATGTATATTGCATTCATTCATAACTTGTCTTTTATAAATAAGTTTATACCTAACCTCAAAATGCACTTTTTTAGCTACAGTAGCCTATATACAATGGGCCGTAGTTCTCACGCGGGCGCAGTGTGGATTGGGAACTTCAGAAATACCATTGGATTTCTTCGCAGGTGTATGCAGGTTTCCTCACGATGTTTTCCTTCACACATAAATTCCGAAAAACTCAGAGGTGCGAGCCGGGATTTGAACCCCCACACCCTCTGCTTGAAAGACCATCAAACCGCTAGGCCACTAGGTTTTAAGGTGAAGGAAAACATCGCGAGGAAACCTGCCCAAACTTGTGAAAAAATCCATTGGTGTGTGTTAAGTTCTCATTACGCACTGGGCCCGGGTGAGAACTAAGGTCTAAGCTCTCATTCTGACAGGAGGCCTATGTATTTGTATGTATGGGCTGGAAGATAAATAATAAACAAATAAATATCACAGGACAATTCACACCAATTGACCTAAACTCAAAGTAAGCAAAGCTTGTGTTATGGGTACTAGGCAACGGATAAACATACTTATATAGATAATTACAAACTTAAATACATATTATACACCCAAGACTCGAGAGCAAACATTCTTATTTTTCATGCAAATATCTGCCCTGACACGGGAATCGAACCCGGGACCTCAAGCTTTGTAATAAGGTTCCCTAACTACTAGGCCATTTGGTCGTCTATAATGATGATGATGATGATGATGATGATGATGATGCCAGATCTAATACTCCGCCTGATGCAGCCACACATTAGACTGATTTCACTGTAGTTACATTACTAGAATGTCCACGCGCAAAACAGCGTAAAAAACATATTTTTTCGCATCGCCGCCATTTTGGCGCTCCCTTCGCGAGATTAGGCCCTATTTCCATACATATGAGGGAAGGGGCCACCCCCTTTGTAGTTGGGTTTACTTTTTTACGCGGCTTTGTCTTTCCCTGGAGTCTTCCAGACGTTTCGGAAGCTTACAATGGGGATTGACTTTTATTGTAGACTTAGGTCTTTACTCGGGTCTCTGCCGTTTTACCAAATTATTTTTCGTCGAATGTTTCATTTGCCAAATGTTTCATTTCCCAAACCTCGATTTTCTCCAAAACCATATATTTTTCAGAATTGTCACAAGACAACCCTAACCTAAACTACTGTATTCTATAAAACCATAAAATAATACACCGAGAAAAATTTTTGGTTTCGGAGAAAATTGAGGTTTGGGTAATGAAACATTTGGCAAATGAAACATTCGACGAAAAATAATTTGGTAAAACGGCAGGGTCCGCTTTACTCTCTGATAAGTTTCTGATATTCTATCTGAGAGACGATAGCGGAAAACATAGACTTGTTTTTCTACTATCTGAACGTAGAACGTCCTAATTACTAAATTATTATTCATAATTGTTTTTCGAAATTTTTGTGCGACATTATATTTAAAATTTACCATTAGCTTTACAGTGAAGGAAAACATTATTCTATAATTAACAAAAAAACATACAAAATATGGTTGTTTCGTACTTAAAACACCACAATTGAGGTCTTTCATTTTCATGATAGTAAATCATTCGTCATCATAATATTTGCAAAAACCAAACTTTTATACCATTCACTTGGTATCGATTGCGATGACAATTACCTCAGCGCTAAGCTTCATTCTGTTACGCGAAACGATTTCTTAATGACGCTTGTATAGGTAGTTGGTTTGGGCTTTCAAGCCGATCCCAATCGCGTGTTCTAGAAATAGAAATAGAAATAGAAATATTTATTGCATAAACTGTGAGGAGTGTACAAAGTCGACATGTAGTACAAAGTATCAACAGCTACCCGTTACGGGCATACAATATGTTCAGAATACTTATAACCTAAACTACAATATGACAATAACTTGTAGGGACAATAATAATTACAACAACAATGATAACATAATAATTAATGATCCCTATAGAACTCATTCAAATTGTAAAAAACCTTATCCATCAGCCACTTTTCGTTAGACAATAAGGCTGCTGAGAAGGAATTAAATGGTCCGAAGCCCTTTCATTCTGAGAGGAGGCCTGTGCCCTGCAGTGGGACATAATATGTAGGCTGGAATGAGGATGATAATACAAATAGTTACACTATTATTTTAGGCTTTCTCTGTATTTTAGGCTCATTCCCCAAAATGTTCAACGTGGTCTTTATTTATGTTGTAGGTATCTATGGAGAACATCCGTGCAAAATTAAAAGGATGAAATGAGTGAAATTTGACTTGCGAAATTCGAAGACACGTAACGAACATTGCAAGTTATTTAACTTATAATAGAATTGAAGGGATTTTTACAAAAAGAAACATAACCGACTAGACTGGTTGACACCTGTTGTCAGTAAAATTGTTTCTCTACAAGTGTCAACCAGTCTAGTCGAGGTGATCCGATAGAGAACAAAAGTTATCTATCTATCGAGCTATGTCGATAACCAAAGTTATCAAATAGCTCACCGCATTAGCACGCTGAATTGGCAATGGACCGGCCATATAAACCGAAGAACCGATAACCCTTGGGGTAGACGGGTTCTTGAGAGGAGACCGCGGATTGACAAACGTAGCGTAGGACGTCCTCAGACTCGGTGGAGCGATGATCTTCGCAAGGCGGCTGGCAAGAGCTGGATGAGAGTGGCCGAGGATCGTGCTCAGTGGCGTGCCATGGGAAAGGCCTATGTCCAGCAGTGGACGAGCATAGGCTGATAATGATGAGATTGAAATTTGGTACAAGTACAAAGTACTGACATTAAAGGCTTCTAAAAGGATTTTATTTTTATTTTTGAACTCCTATTTTTTCCCCATGACAACATTTTTACTCTTTTCTTCTACATGTGCGGCGCCTGTCAATTGTGTGAAATAAACTGTTCTCGTGCTTCAATAGTTATTTGTTATACAAGGGGGGAAAGTTGTATTTTACCTGCGAGTGTCCATTTGAAACACGAGGTATCGAAAGGATTCTATGATTGACCACGAGCGAAGCGAGTGGTTCAAAAATAGAATCCTTTCGATAGCGAGTGTTCCAACACACGAGACGTAAAATAACTTTTCACCCGTGTATAACACAAAACTTTTCACCTCACTACAGCGAGGAAAATAAGAAAAAGGGTTTGTACTATCAATTATTATTTATTTATTCACTCAAAATAATTAATTGAAAAGTTTTGACTTAAGTTTTTTTTTATTATTTCGGATGCGTTTTGTTCGCACATCGACTTACTTGGACTGTCAGAACATTTTATCCGTTTTTGCAACAAGAAAAGAATGAAGGTTAATGTTGAATGCTGATATTTATGAATTAAAATAAAGTTGTTATTTAGTGTTTTTTACTCGATGCAATTCATTAATTGTGATGTGAAAAATTCAGCACTTTTAACGTTTTACGTTTTGTTAGATGTCAAATATCACGTAAGCTGCCTTCAAATGTCAAAACTCTTTCTTCACATGTGGATAAAAAGCGATTTTCTCAATAGATGTCAAACAAACAAAAAGGGCTTTCCGAGCTAGTGAGGTGAAAAAGAGTTTTCGTGTCTCAACCGAACTCCTCTAGCTACACAAAGACTGCTCCAGGAACTTTTTTTAAACAACGTGACTTTTCTATAACAAGCACGTATTAAGCGAACCAATATATCAAGTGACGTCACGCGCAGCGCATGTGGCTGACGCGAAAATATTGCGATGCATCAAAACTGCCAAGAAGCGGGGGAAAAACGAACTTAGCTGTGTTTACGGTGGCCAAGCTGCGGGCGGGGAGCGTACGAAAAAAAAGAAAATTGACAGCAATCGGCCAAGTGCCAAAGTAGTCAAGGTCATAAATATATTTTTATAAATAAATTTAGACGACCGGATTTCCTGGACCATGACTACAAAGCTTGAGGTCCCGGGTTCGATTCCCGGTCGGAGCAGATATTTGTGTGAAAAATACGAATGTTTTTGCTCGAGTCTTGGATGTTTAATATGTATTTAAGTATATATTTATCTATATAAGTATGTTTATCCGTTGGCTGGTACCCATAGTACAAGCTTTGCTTAGTTTGGGACTAGGTCAATTGGTGTCAATTGCCCCATGATTTATATATAATTGTTACCAAGGCAGATTTATATATATGTTTTCTATACAGTTTGACATATATTTGATGTGTATTTTTTTGTTTCCTTATTTTTTTCCATAATAAGCTTCATGACTCAAATGAAAAGGTTACCTAATAATATATACCATAAAATCATTTGTACTGGGAAATAAATTCGGGACTTTTAGCTTCATAGCCTGGTTCAATAATTACTAGGATACTTACCCGGCCATTATTACTACCTACTACCACTTAAATAGTAAAGTTTTTTCAATTTACGACCTATAGGCAGACAGACGGACGGAAGACTCTTTTATGGAAGGAGTAGTTACTTTTTTTACTGATCACATTTTTGTAAGATCCTTTCGTCCACCCGAATCTCAAAACTAAATTTAATTTTTCCTTTTCTTAAATTCCGGCCTTCTCTGAGATTTTTTGTTATTTATCGTCATCATTATTATTATTACCATGGAATAACACATCGAGATGAAATTTTTAATTTTTAATCGCTCTTTTTCTTTAATTGAACCACACTACATTCCCATAAGACGTGCGAGGGTGGTTTTGAAAAATGCGAAGTTCTGTGGATGATGAAAAAACATAATTGTATACGTAATCATAACATATTACTAGCTGTTCCGCTGTGACAGATAAAAAGTGTATTTCTCGCGGTAGTATTTTCAAGATATTTGAATTTAAAAATGTTCTGTTTACCTTCATTTAAAAATATCATCATCATTATCATCATTTGAGTCGAAAGACGTCCACTGCTGAACATAAGCCTCCTCCAAGGCTCGCCCATCAGATCGCTCCCGTGCCATCCGCATCCAACGCGTTCCCGCAACCTTTACTAGGTCGTCACGCCATCTTGTTGGAGGCCTACCAACATTGCGTCTTCCGGTCCGTGGATGCCACTCGAGAATCTTTTTGCCCAGGTACTAAACCTTAAAAATAAAAAAAAAACTGATTCAAGGGAGTTTTCAAAAAAAAATTAATTAAAAAAAAAAATTAATTTGAATTTGTGTAACGAAATTTAGCCACATAGTTTGTAAGTGTGACTAACTTTCGTTACATCAAAAACGTGATCTTACTTTTGTTTTTATTAAGGCTTTAATGTACGTAATTTTTATTGAAAACGACTCTTATAAAGATTCGCGCATTTCAAGTTCCAAAGATATTTTACTCATGAACTAAAACAATTACTTTGCTCACCCGCAAGCAATTTGCTCATCCGCAATTAATATGGACCTCCGCAAAGTAACGCCTGATTCAATAAATTATATTTTACTCAATTACGTAAAGGCACGCCACGACATGTGAAGCTATCAATAGTCGCGATACGCTTTCTACACATAAGACTAAACACTCATAAAGCATCCCCACAAAGAAAAAGTAATGCGAAGGAATCAGTACCAACTACTATCACGAAATTACAACCCTACTGTGTCACTTAAACCTTACCTAACACGGTATAGGGAGCAGAATAGACTGCACATAAAAATCCGAAATTGGATTTTTGCTTCGAACAAAATTTCAACCCTGTCGGGGAACTCTAGGGTTCTTTTTGCCTTGTGCCCCGTACCCCCGCTTAAGTTAAGGCCCTAGTAATACGAATGACGATGCGAAGTTAGTGGAAAGAAAGGGGGGTGTGGGATAACGAGGGGGTGGTGAGGGGTTGCCCCCCCTGTTCCGGGTTTTCAATAGATGTTTGAGAGTTACGATAGAAAGCAGACAGGTGTAAATGTAGGATATTACGGGCGTGTAGAGTTTTAGCGATTTTTTATTTTCAACCCCTAAAGGGGTGTTTTAAGTTAAGGTGATGTTTTGGTTGCGCTGTGTCCTAATGGATAGATTTAGAAGTTTTAACTCAATATCGTTTTGAAAAAGCCGTGGTAGCCTAGTGGTTTGGCCCCTCAATCAGACGTTCGTAGGTTCGAACCCGGGTTCGCACCTTGGAGTTAAAAAAATATATAAATAAATATTAGGGGACAATCTAACACAAATCGACCTAGTCCCAAACTAAGCAAAGCTTGTACTATGGGTACTAGACGACAATAAAGATACTTAAATAGATAAATAAATACTTATATACATAGAAAACATCCATAACTCAGGAACAAAATATTCAAGCTCATCACACAAATAAATGCCCTTACCAGGATTCGAACCCAGGACCTCTTGCTTCGTAGGCAGGGTCACTACATACTAGGCTAAACCGATCTTCAATGTGTTGTTTACGAAATTACATTTGAAATTAACCATGAGATTCTTGCTAGAAATTGGTGTAGAAATTAGTAATATACTCGTATGATATTACAAGTGTAGTAAGTAAATAAAAATTAGGTACTTTTTAATTATTGTTCTGAAAGGCGTAAGCTCTCTCAATAATCCATTTTTAAGCCCTAATAGGAAACCTAATAAGCCCCAAAAATCCCTTTTATGTCATAACAAGCAATTAACTGTCCAAAATACAGTTCTTCTGCTAAATAATTTGAACTCTGTGTGAAGTAGCCAAAGTCGATATTGAATTGTGAAATCAGAAGCATTTTGAATGTCTTTGATTAATGCCATCATTATTTTTTTGTATGAAAGCTGTCATTGTGTCGAGGGTTGTAAGATTTTCTATGAAAGGTTGATATTTGGTACTAATTAGATAAATAACGGCTATGTTAGTGTATTTTTATAAGATTTTACAAGATTTTTCCTTCAAATCTTGCAAGTCGAGTTTTACTTACTTTTGGCGGTCAGATACACTTAAAATTTTATACGACTACATAGATCTTTATGGATTCTAATAGTCTGAAGTAAATGCATTTTATTTTTAATTTTTTTTATTTTTTTATAGATAAGATGACAATGAAAGTACCTACAGTCAAGAAAAAAAAGATTCCGATGAATTGACAACCCTCCTCCTTTTTTGAAGTCGATTTAAAAAAAAACAATGAATTTAACAATGAATTTTTTCAAAGAAACTTGTTTATGTGTGTTGTGTGTGGCATCATTCAATGAACACTTTAAAAGTATTTATGGTAACCGAATTGTTTACTTTATCTTTTAGGAGTCAGCAACGCATCGGCAACTCCCTTCACGTTACAACGGTACATGATTTGCTGTGATAGCTGTCCATGAAATTAAATTTGTTGCTTCGAAGGTACAGATCTCCTCACAATGTCAAACTACTAGGCCATCACGGCTTTTTCTACTTCTGACTTCATCATCATCATCATCATTTCAGGCTCCCCAAGGCTCACCAAATAGATCGGTTCTACGCCATCCGCATCCAATGCGTTCCTTTAGATAACTTTTGACTTAGTTACCCTGAATTTAGACAGCAATCAAAACTTGCAACTTATAATTTTTTAAAGCAACAACTTAGTCAGCTTAGAGGGTGTGACATCCTGTATAAATTAAGGGGAAAAGCTCCCCCGCTAAATACCGGTGTGCCCCTAATTAGGCGTATTGCCCCAGTTTCAGTGCGGGGCAATGGGGCAACTTGCCTAATTGAGAAGATCGCATTTTTTCAAAGCTGACCAGCATTTGAGGTCTGTCTTACTGAAGAAGGTTCCTTAAGTCAAATGAAGCTAATTTCTCCAGGACACTGGCTGGTATCCCCCAAGTTTCGCCAAACAAATCGGTCCCGTGCCATCCGCATTCAGCGCGATCCCGCAACCTTAACCAAGTCGTCGCTCCATCTTGTTGGAAGCCTATCTACACTGCGTCTTCCGGTCCGTGGACGCCACTCAAGAACCTTTTTGCCACATCGGCAGTTCTACGAGTGACGTGCTCTGCCCACTACCACTTGAGTCTGGCGATTCTTCGAGCTATATCGGTGACTTTAGTTCTTGCGCGGATTTCATCATTTCTAATGCTACTTATCCTGCAGATAAACTCCGGGTATAGCCTTCTCCATCGCCCTCCGAGTGACTTTGAGCTTACTTCTGAGGCCCATCGTTAGCGGCCACGTCTCAGTGCCATAAGTCATCACGGGCAACACACGCATCTCGGACCATTTAAAAGATAATCAACTATTAATTTTAATGAGAAATGCGTGGTTAAACAGTCACTTATTGCTTCCTAATAATAACGGTTGTTAAAGACGGAGTTTGTTTAACATTTTTTTGTCTTATCTTAGAGCATTAAACCTACTAAAAAGTGACAGTTGTCTTTTGTTTATAAATTAGTGCGCATGACTCCTCCCTTTTGATTAATTCTCTAAGTCATAATCTTAATATACATGACACTAACTTTTGCCAAATACAAAGTGCCTTATATGTACATTGACCATCCGTTGCGTATTAAATATATAGAAGCATAATAAATGACTTTTTAACGAAGTCCCTCCCAATTGGATAGTGTAATTTAATATAATACATTGACACGTCCAGAAGTCAATTAGTGTTAATAAATGTTACTTTGCTATGTTGACGAACGGCAATTTGTTTTTTACAATCAAGAAACCACTCTGTTGTACCAAAACTGGCTTATAATTGCTTAACATGTAGGTATTTCATTTGTTTTATAATGCAGTTAGTTCTTCAGTGACAATGTCAACAGACATGTTTGAGTGACAACACTCGGTAGATAAACTAGATAACAATTGCAGAGCTGTAATTATATTCCTGGCCGATATTAATCATGATGATGATGATTAATTTAGTTTTTAATAACCCTTTTAAACAAGCGAGAAGGTTGCAACATCAGAAAATTTGCGCTCGTTAGATCTCTTCGTGTAGTGACCGGTTAAAAGTTTAATTTTGGTTTCGGCCAGTTTCGCTAAAAAAACAGTTTCGGCGAATGTTTGGATTTCAGGCTTATAAAGATTAAGACTCGCGTCGTTTCTGTGTTCATGACAAAAGTTGAAGGTATGGGGGCATTTAAAAAAAAAGTACGGATTATTTTTTTAATGAGTTATTTTTGAGGTTCTCTTATTGCAAGGCTTTTGTCTAGCAATGGACATCTTTCGGTTGAATGAGGTACGCAACAATGACTTGTGCAACGCAAAGATTTGGTCAGTCCGCCTTGTAGAAGGCCTGCCAAAGCTTCACCTCCCAGACAACTTCCTTTAAAACTACTAGGTACTGCTTTCTATTTATTTCACCATCTAATCTAATGTTCTAATATATAAAAATCTCGTGTCACAGTGTTTGCTATCGAACTCCTCCGAAATGGCTTGACCGATTTTTATGAAACTTTTTTTTCTGTATTCAGTTGGTCGTAAGCTATTTTTTATACCCCTATTCCTCGCGGATAGAGTCGCGGGCAACAGCTTGTCTAATATATAAAAATCTCGTGTCACGGTGTTTGTTATCGAACTCCTCCAAAATTGCTCGACCTATTTTTATGAAACTTTTTCTCCATATTCGGTAGGTCTGAGAATAGGTCGTAGGCTATTTTTTATTCTTCGCAGATGGAGTCGCGGGCAACAGCTAGTCTAATATATAAAAATCTCGTGTCACGGTGTTTGTTATCGAACTCCTCCGAGACGGCTTGGCCGATTTTTAGGAAACTTTTTTCTCTGTATTCGGTTGGTCTGAGAATAGGTCGTAGGCTATTTTTCTTCGCGGACGGAGTCGCGGGCAACAGCTAGTATCTGTAAAAGTCGGTTTCGGGCAAACATTTCTTTCGGCCAAACCCTACAACCTTTCGGCCTCGGCATACCTACCTAACGCTACTCGCCTCATTTTACGTACGTGATCATTGTCTTTATGTAAAAGAAAGGTATTGTCTGACAGTTTAATTGGACATCATGTTGTAATTGTAACCGCAAACGCAACAAATTAACCTGGTTAATTAACCCGTAAACGTAAAATCGTTTTTTAAAGTAAAAAAATTAATGATAAAATTCGCGCTCGATTTTAAGTTAAACGAACTGTTGAAGACAGTTATACATCATAGTACAACCAATTTAATTCATCGACCACCATAGAACCTTATCATTGTCATCATCATCATCATCATCATCATTCATCATTATCATAGTAACAAAATGTATTTATCAATTTATTGAATAACGTTCAAGGCTAAAATCTAATACCTTTAAACGAGCAATTCTTGTATATATGTATATATATATATATATATATATATATATAATCAGGATCTCGGAAACGGCTCCAACGATTTCGATGAAATTTGGTATGTGGGGGTTTTCGGGGATGAAAAACTGATCTAGCTATGTTTCATTTTCAGAAAATCGCTTTTACTCGTGTTTTCCGGCTATTTTTGTTTGCATTAGAATATAAAGCTAAATTTCGCCGACTTCGAGCAGATCATAATGGCACATTAGAAATCGGGTGGTCGCGGATTCAGCCGACCTCGGTTCGATACCACGTTTTTTTTCAAGATTTTTAGTTTTTTTTTTAAGTTTATTTTTTATGAGAAAACGTCAAGTTTTTTCTTTTGTGAGAAAAAGTTACTTTTTTGTGAGAAAAAGTTACTTTTTTGTGGGAAAAAGTTGCTTTTTTGTTAGAAAAAGTATTATAGGGAACGTGCAGTAACTATAGGCGGCAGCACTAATGCGACAGAAGAGACACTATGCGGACAGTAAAACAAACTTATCAAGGTAAAACATTCAAATTGATGGCACCCTTATGGCACCAGTTGGCAGCACCGTCTATGTGCACGTTCCCTATTGGGAGCATAGAACAGGAAAAGCCGGTTGTCTGTAAAGTCGGTTTACGGACGATAGTTTAACGTGACTCACCCCCCCTCCTCCGGTGTTTTTGTCAAATATCTTGAAAACGGTGCATCCTACGGCAAAATCAATGAAATTTTCATCCCCCCTTTAACGCCCCCGCGCTCCCTCCCCCGCATCCCCTCCCCCCCCTCTCACCCCCCCCCCCCCCCCACCCCTCCGGTGTATATAATCCGGATCTCGGAAACGGTTCCAACGATTTCGATGAAATTTGGTATTTGGGGGTTTTCGGGGATGAAAAATTGATCTAGCTTGGTCTTATCTCTGGGAAAACGCTTGGTACCGAGTTTCTGCCCGAGCAGAGCTCGGTCGCCCAGGTACTTGGTTTTAATAACACTCTGATTTCAATTTCGATTGCGAGGAAATTAAACAATGTTGTTGCAGAAAAATTGTTCCTTGAAAGCTGTTATTTTTCATGCATTGCTATAGTAACTCATACCCAGATGACTGAGCTTCGATCGGGGCAAAATTGAAAAACATGCATTAACCCCAGAGGTAAGACCCTAGATCAAAATAAAGAGTAATTACATAAATAATACAGGGATGTATGTGCCTTAGTTAAGAAACTAAAACTAAACATCTTAACTATTACTACGCTCAGTGGAAGTGTAGAATGCTTCCACCGTAGATCGATTGTTCGCCCCCGAAAACACACACATGACCAATGTTCATCGAAAAAGACAGAGCCGTCTCCGCAATCCACAAAATAAATTAATAATACACAAATACAAGAATTTAATATATACAAGAATTCATCATCATCATCATATTAGCCTAAAGACGTCCACTGCTGAACATAGGCGTCCCCCAAGGCTCGCCAAACAGATCGGTCCCGCGCTATCCGCATCTAACGCGTTCCAGCAACCTTAACTAGAACGTCGCTCCAACAAGAATTGCTCGTTAAAAAGGATTAAGTTAGAATTACTTAGTTAGGTATTAATATTATAAAACAAAAACGCCAAATGAATAAAATAAACTTCTAATGTTCGTGGCTGTTGCCTAGTAATTGTATTGGTTAAGACCAAGATAATAATCTTAGATGAAGATTTAACTTTATTCACTAGAGCACAAAAAGTCATTTTATGCAGCCTACGTCACAAAAACAAAAGTGAAAAATAATTATAGGTATCGTTCCAAATTCAAACTCGCCAACCGCTATAAAATGGCTTCTACACACACTTCCGAAAAATCAATTTAACTCGAAAAAAACGTATCATATTTTCCACCCCACGCCGCGGTGCGATAAGGGAAAAGAGATGCAGATATATTTTTAAAGTGGTAGAAAGGGATGGGACACAAACAAAAAATTTAGCAGGAAAAAAACATGGTTGCGAAAAAAACGTAGGGGTTCTGAAGTGGCACATTAGTGGGGAAACGAAGATGAATAATAGCGCCCCCTACGAGAAGTTTTAACATATTTTGGAATATGAAATAAAAAGAAATATTCTTTTTTGTTCATTTTTTATTTATCTTCGATATATTATTAGGTACTTCATCATCATCATTTCAGTCGAAAGACGTCCCCTGCTGAGGCCTCCCCACGGCTCGCCAAACAGATCGGTCCCGTGCCATCCGCATCCAACACGAACCCTCAACCTTAACCTGGTCGTGGCTTCATCTTGTTACTTTGTGCACAGAAACTACCTGTTAAATAGTTTTTTTTGTTCCCTGCCTTTCCACCTCTTTTCCTTTTTGATACTAAACTGATGGCTAATGTTTCAGGCACATTATAGTTAGGTAGCTAAATTTAGTGTCAAGTATTAAGACTATGACTTAGAGCAATAATCAAAGGGGAGGAGCCATACGCACTAATCTATACATATAATAAATCTGTAACAAGTCGGTGTCTGTACATTGAAGATATTTGAGAAAAATTGTCACTAGGGCTATTTACTAGCGCAATAGAACCCAAAACAATGTTTTTTAGAATTATTGTCTGTTTGTCTGTGCGTTTGTGCGCGCTAATCTCAGAAACTGCTTAACCTAGAAGGATGCGGTTTTGACTGATATGTTGGTATTTTCTTGGATTAACATTCAGTGTTTGTTTCATTTGAATCGGTTCACAAATAAGAAAGATACGTCTATTTTAAGAATTTATAGAACAGTTTTTAGAAGTAGTGACTTGGGAGTAGGTACGGTGGTGAATGTGAACGCGGGTGTGCGGGGGGGGTTCGGTGGGGGGTCGGTGAGGGGGGGGGGGGAGGGGTTGCGGGGGGGGGGGGTGCGGGTAATTTTTTTTATATCGAGGATCTAAGGAGAGCCATAATTGATGAAAAAGCAAATTGATGAAAAAAATAAGCTGCCCAAATTACTAATTCCACGCGGACGGAGTCGCGGGCAAAAGCTAGTTCTTAATAAATAAATAAAAAAAACTTCCATACAACCATCCATACATCCATCCATACATCCATCCATACATCCATCCATACATCCATTCATACATCCATACATCCATCCATCCATCCATACATCCATCCATCCATCCATCCATACATCCATCCATATATCCATCCATACATCCATCCATACATCCATCCATACATCCACCCATACATCCATCCATACATCCATCCATCCATCCATCCATCCATCCATCCATCCATCCATCCATCCATCCATCCATCTATCCATCCATACATCCATCCATACATCCATCCATACATCCATCCATACATCCATCCATACATCCATCCATCCATCCATCCATCCATCCATCCATCCATCTATACATCCATCCATTCATCCATCCATACATCCATCCATCCATCCATATATCCATACATCCATACATCTATCCATACTTCCATCCATACATCCATCCATACATCCATCCATCCATTCATCCATCCATACATCCATCCATCCATCCATATATCCATACATCCATCCATCCATTCATCCATCCATACATCCATCCATCCATCCATATATCCATACATCCATACATCTATCCATACTTCCATCCATACATCCATCCATACATCCATCCATCCATTCATCCATCCATACATCCATCCATCCATCCATATATCCATACATCCATACATCTATCCATACATCCATACATCCATCCATCCATCACCAGTAGTTTAGGCGGTTTTATGGAAATAAAAGAAGATAGATATTTTTAATGAACTAAAACAATTACTTTGCTCACCCGCGACCTTACAATAGTTAACTCAACCAGAGCTCATCTTCAGTTCTTCAGTGAAGATGAACTCTGGTTGAGTTCGAAATGCGTCAGTGTAGCTTGGTGGTGGTGATGGTTGTGTTTAAGTGATTTGTGTGTGTTCGTACAGTGTGGAGGTGGAGGAACTGCATGAACACACATTTCTTGCATAAACGTAACTATTGTAAGGTCGCGGGTGAGCAAAGTAATTGTTTTAGTTCATTAATATGGACCTCCGCAAAGTAACGCCTGATTCAATAAATTAGTTATTTTTAATGTCGTAAGTTGGCTGTATGTAATTTTTCCTTTGTTAGTTTAATGTTCTTCTCTTCTTCTTTCTTTACTTTTATGGCCTAGGCCAAGAAGTAATGTAGGGAGCCATAAACAACAAACTTCATGGCTTCATTTCGTGACATTAACGCATACATTTAAAAGCATGTTTGAGAAAAGCCAATTTTAGAATACTGTTACCCACGTTTGCAGATTTTGTAATTGCTACTTTATTTGTATGGTGTTAAAGTTGGAAATGAAATGAAGGCAAGCCATCTGTCAGTGGTAAACTAAAAGTAAACGTATTGTACCTAGGTTTAATGATCTACATTTATTAGTAAGTGAGATGACGTAGACCTGAGATATCTAAAACAAATATATATGTTAAACAACAAAAACTACTATACTCCAGTTTTTTCCCGTCATTATCATCATCATAGTTTCAGCCCAAAGACGTCCACTGCTGAACATAGGCCTCCCCCAATTTTGTTGGTGGCCAACCTACACTGCATCTTCCGGTCCGTGGACGCCACTCGAGAACCTTTTGGCCCCATTGACCATCAGCGCTACGAAGGATATGCCCTGCCCACTACCACTTGAGTCTGGCAATTCTTTTGACCATCAGCGCTACGAATGATATGCCCTGCCCACTACCACTTGAGTCTGGCAATTCTTCAAGCTATGTCGATGACTTTTTTTTGCGTCACTTTGTAATGAATATAATGCGTAATGTATAACATTCATTTAACGACGTAAACACATCATGTTATATCTTGAAGAAACTAATTATTCAAAAGAAACATGTTATTTTTCAAACATCTGCCCAAAATCGACAGTAAAATACATAAACAAGTCAAATAACTATTAAAATCATGCGTTTTATACACATTTTACGATATTTTTATGACATTTCACAATTAATGGCTATGACACCTAGATAATGCTCATTATTCGGTTTTATGACAGTCACGTCATAATTTGGATTTTTATGAGAACATTTTTAATTAGAACCGGTATATCTTTATAGGTAATTAAATACGCCATAATGTAATTATGAGATGGCTTAATTAATACGTAGGTGCCACAGGTAAGGGACCCCCAAAATTAGTAGGCTACAAACAAGGTTTTAATCATTATGTAAGCTTTTGATTACAACCGACCAAACATACAAAATTATATTTGAATGCGAAATTACATTTGAAATTTATCATGAGTTTAACGGTGAAGGAAAACATCGTGAGCAAACCTGTGGTGTGGTGTGTGTGAAGTTCCCAATCCGCAATGGGCCCGCGTGAGTATTACGGTCCAACCCCTGTCATTCTGAGAGGAGGCCTAGCAGTGGGATGACGATAAATAATTAAACATGAATTAAATTAAATATATGTTGTATAAATTCTTAGTGTATAAGGTGTATTACTCAATCCATGAATACGTAAACGATATTATTGATTGTAAATAACTTTCTGCATGCGATAAACTTAACTATAGGCTTTGATCAATTATAACTGTAGATCCACAGTCGCGCGCCCGAAAATGTCCGAGCCAAATGAGCGCCACTTTGATAAAAGTGGCCTTCTTTTTTCTCAGTACGTTGCGTGAAATTGTCAAGTTTAGCTGTCAAGTGTCAACCGAAATTCGACTGTAATGAAGTAAAGACTAGGTTCAAATTTCTGTGTAGGTGATGATTTTAATTGTTATGCAAGCAAATAAAAATGTTCGGACATTTTTTGAAGGGGATTTTGTTCGGCAATGTGTATCTTCAGTTATAATTGATCAAAGACTATAGGCAACTATAAAATATTTGCATTTCCTTGTGATATGTGATAAAATATGTGAAGCTATTTAACTTGTCTGTAAATCATCTTATAGTACCAAGTTTAAGCAAATAAAAGATTGATTGAATCATGAAAAACATTTACAAGCGTGTATATGCAGATAAATTATATGAAATATTCCAATTTAACTTTAAAACTTGTAAATCGACATATTTTATTCAACAAGTGCATATTTATGAGCCATATGATTATACCCTGACAGTCGAAATATAGTTCCATTTCAAAACATGTTGAAACAGATTAAAACGTCTATCTACCATCGCGTCAACAGCGTTTTAAAAATTAAACCTGAATATAGAGCTACTGCTATTGTAAGGGTTGTTTTCCACTAGTTCATTTACGCAACAACCGCAGGATATTTTAAGTTAGTATTTGAGCGTTCCAACCAAATTTATGTGGTCACCTTGTGTACAAATTGGCTGTAGATTTTGATGGCGTTTTCTTTCGTTATTTACTCACGACTGTACGGCGTTTGGGGTGAGAGGATGTTTGTGCAAACTAATGTTGCTGTTTATCTCCAAAACTAATATTCCTATTTTGATGCGGTTTCCAGTAATGGGTTCGGATTTGATTGGTGCATGTTTTTAAATACGTGTTGCGATGACAACTCTCCAGGGGGTACTGCAAATTTTCAATTTTCCATTTTATTATTTTTCATCACTATTGTTCATCAATGGTGTTATTCCATGCCTGTTTACTAAATGACATTGGCATAAATTTTTCTTAAGGGAGTTATGGATTTACGTACAGTTTTTCCTCCCATGGGTGTCCTAACATTGGTTTTAAAATTTGCAAACAAGTTAGTACGTAAGTAGGTATGTCATTTCAGACTAAGGACGTTTCAAGTCAGCCAACGTTTCATTTATATCTTTAAAACTTAGCTATAATCCAATTTTACAACACAAAACTTATCTACGCTTCATGAAACTTCGTTTTTTAAAATTTTAAATTTATGTCAAATAGTTTTTCAATAATTTTAGTAAGTTTATAAGAATCTGGCCGTATGACCATTCGAATTCTAACTAAACTAAACACAGTTTACATTATCTATGGTAGATGACTCGAAAAAAGTGACAATCTGTGTTGGCGGGTAGCCATTATTTTATTCAATTTAAGTGTTTAGAGACAAAATGATTTTATTTTTGTTTTTTTTTTCCTCGCCATGTGATGAAAATCATTGTGTGTATCAGGGGCAGTAAGGGGATTACAAACTCGAGTCATTAAAAGCCCTCCGCCTTCGGCGTCGGGCTTCTAATAGACTCTCGTTAGTAATCTCCTACTTACGGCCCTTGATGCACAATGTACTATAGCTTTAAACAAGAACAGAGGGTGCTGTCCAGGAACTTTGAAGAACCTCGGCTTTTAAGGTAACGAGCTAACTTCATCTGCAACCCATAGATGGCGTTGTGTGAGTTACCGTTGCGCTTAAAAGCGTTCATAGGTAATATTACCATGGATTTCTAAAACGACCAAAGCCGTGGAAGCTAGTAAGGTAAACGTACCAATGCTCGACGCCTCAACGCAAGTAGATGATACCCATCTGTCACCTGTCTTACTATGACATAAGCTTAAAGGTGCCATGTATTGGGTCAGTGTGGTTGCACAGGGACGTTTATCTTAACGTAGATATTAGAAGACAAAAATCCTTTGAAAAATTTCCGAGTGTGAAAACTTTTATTTCCAATAATATAAACTTAAGTTCGCGGGGATATGAGCAAAGTTTCTTTCTTCTTCGCACAGCTCTATTGTCCTTCGTACATAAAACTATGAGAACTTTTATAAACTTAAAACGATGTGTTTTAATGCACATATCCATTTTTGTCCGTTTATAATAACCTAGCTATTGCCTGCGACTGCGTCTGCGAAGATTTGTTTATCTTTATTTGTCTGAGATAAAAAGGATTCTGATTAATTAACTATTCGATGAACTGTTTTTGCGTGACGGAAACAACAAATATACAAACTTTTACATTCATAATATTACCCACTAGCTGTTCTACGCGACTTTGTTTACGAAAGATTTGCACGCTATCCCGCAAGGATTAGATACACAATATTCCGGGATAAAAACTTTCTTAACTAACTATCTCTATATTCTATTTCATCATATATTGTGCTTTAAGCGTAAAGCGCAGTTTGGCAGTACAATTAATTTATGTAAAAATGTATGTGTCAATAATTCTGAAATAAACAATAATAATAATAATAAAGAGTAACAAACATACGAAGTCACATTCACATTTTTAACATTACTAGCTGTTGCCCGCGACTCCGTCTGCGAAGACTAGGGGTATAAAAAATAGCCTAAAATACCTATTCTCAGACCTACCAAATATGAGCAAAAATTTCAATTTCAATCGGTCAAGCCGTTTATCGGAGATCGATAACAAAAACCATGACACGAGATTTGTATATATTAGAAGATTTAGGGATATAAGAAAGTAGGATTTGGAAAAAAACTTATTTTTGCGATGCTCCCATTTCGGCCTAAATTTGAAGAAAAATGTCATCCCTAATGAAGCTCTTTGACGCTGATTTATTAATGCATTTACTGGCAAAAAAACAGCACACAGTGCACACAGACCCTAACAGCTCGCGTGTTCACAGTTATCTGTTAGGTTCCGACGGTTAACCATCAGACTCACAATTAACTCGAATTAACTATTCAGATGGGAGATAGGCGAATGCAAATTAACTGACAAAAAACCCGGTTAATGGTTAACGCACTATAGGTGTTGGCTGAGTTTTATGGCGAGTTACGCGCCGTGACGTTTGTAGGGTTAAGTCTTACAGTGTATGTAAAAGCCATGTATCCAATTATAATGTTGTCATTAATTCCAAATATGGACTACGGACGGTGTTTGTATGGAAAATTCTTTAAGAACTTACTTAATTCTAAGGCGCAAGTCACACAGAAGAGACGTAGGACGGGGATGCGTTGCTGTTGCGGCGCCCTCTGAATCAGTTTTCATACTAAATGTATAGAAGCGTCGCGATACGAAACAGACAGAAAAGACGGGGCGGAGACGCGAACTGTTCTGTGCGGCTTTCGCCGACGCCTTTAAGTTTTTCGATATAACTGAAATATGATATCGCTCCATAGCAATTTTGTAAAAAAAACTTGGTCGACAAAAAATCTACAATATCCCAATAATTCTAGACCTGTTCTGAGAAAAATGAAAATAATCCATGTCATTTAGTCAATCGATAATTGAGTCACATAAATATCACTTTCAGTAGGTACCTTTCGAAACAATATCTATTATTGCTTAGCTAAGTTTAACAAGGAGTTTTTTTCTTATCTTTTCCAGAGCTGGTTATAATTTGGGCTCTCGGCCGGTACCACATTGTTGAGTTTTGTGACTGTATAATTATCGAAACTGCTCACAAAATTTCACTATGATCGGTTAGGAAATGCGGCCTATAGAAGAGAGCACTCGTTCATCAGTACAGACATACGAAAGCATTCTTACCTAAGCTGAAACATAGAAACGCTTCGCGCTCACTCCTTTAAGTAAAAGGTATACATCTCAAACTAATATTGTCTTTTTCCCTTTTCAGGTGTCATCCGCCGTTTATGGACATATACAGACTCAGAAATTGAACCCACTACTATCTGATAGGCCTGTCGTTTAGCCATGGTAGATGGTAACTTCAGGTGTCCAAAAACACAGCCACCATCATCCTCGAAGGACGTCCACTGCTGCAAATAAGCCGCTGTAAAGAATACGAGAATTGCAATGACCACTCCTATGCCGCCCGTATCCAAATCTAATGCACTCCTGCGATCTTTACCACCTGCACCTCATCAGCCAACCACTCAAGAACACATTTTCTCCAACGGCTACTAGTTTTTTAAGCAATGCCCCATCAATGAAGCCATTACATGTGCCAAAATTGACATGAAGTTTCGCCACATTGCAAGAATCTTCGAGGCGTCAAGATCTTTGGATATTGCTATGTCACGAATTATCAACATTATTCAATCATCGAAGATAATATTATCTATCTCTTATTATTAATTTAGTTTTGATCTACCAGAGATGAGACTTACTTAGATCATATTTTATTTAGCCCCATAAAACCTATATAATAGCAACGTCGAAACCAATTACAGGGATTTTCAAGATAGAAACTGCTCTAAATATCAACACCAGTGGCCACAAACTTCCAGAAGCTTCTTTAAATATTATAACCGAGAATCTAAAAATACGTACCTAGTCTATTTTTGTACAAAAAGGCTGATTATGATTAAGCTTTGATAATACTGTTGCCTTGTTTGACAAGATTAAGGCATTATCCAGAAATATACCAAATCGAAGCAATAAAAGTAAAACCTTGTACTCAGAGCAATGAACGTAAATTTTAATCTATCCGATTTTTTCAAAGAGATTATATTAAAAATAATCTAACAGATTTCACGAAGTACTGACAGTAGTAACGAGGACCAACTACGTAATCATACGTATTTTCAATGGAACTAGTTAGATTTTCGAACGTCATTTTAAAAATTAGTTTTTGTTAAAAATTCCGTTTATAATGCAAGTTTTTTGTTGACAGTATTTTTTGCCCCTGGTTACCAAAGTACTAGACAAGACGAATCAGACGAGCCACTATGTACTCGATGCAGTCGTGTTTTACTCGTATTGCAGAGTTTCTATGACCACCTTCCATCTCCATCATCTTCATCAGATTAGATTAGATTAGTTTTATTTATTTCATGATAAAAATTACAAAATTAATTCTGATCAGGTTCATGTCATAACAATATTGCATTGTCATTCGATTTATGTATACATGTGTGCAAATTTCAGCTCAATCCAAAACCGGGAAGTGGGTCAAATTTAACTCGCAAGATTTGACCCGTAACATTACATAGATATCTACATAAATTGCAAGTTAGTATAAAAAGCTTGTAACAGGGTATGTCTCTTATTTCTAGCAAATGTGTTACACTCGAAGCAAAATGTCGCATACGCCAGCCACAAAACGCGTGCGATGTTTATCGCGCGACAAACTAATTGCACCATTTTGGAATAGTCGTAAACCAACGTCACAGTTTTATTGTAGTTTTTAATACGCCCTTTGCGCGCGTTTTAGTGAATAGCCGAATAGACGTCCAGTCCTTTTGCGGTTAATTCAGAACTGTATTAAAAGTGGTATGAAATTATTGGTTAATTAACTACACCTTGAGAAGTTCATGTGTGACATTCGGTAGGACGGTAGGTTAGGACTCATTTCTGATTCGATCCCTATGTGAAACCCCGAACATAGCCCTTTTCATAGCTCGTTGAGAGACTGTGAGCCTTTTCATCAGGCCTATAATGAAGCATACCACGTCCCGGATCCATATGTAATTACTGGTAACACACACTAGTTGAAGGCTTTCGTCTTAAATTCATAAATGTCGTGTCATAATAATAATAATATTTAATTTCGACCAACATAGGATCATAGTGTTATTAAATAAAAGCTTAAATTCTAGTGATAGTGACGCTTCAACTTAGTCAGTACATGAACCATACTGCAATGATTCGTGTACTGACATTCGATCCTCTGCGCGAATGTGATCAGGATGCCGTTGGAGCTGGCCCGCACCCTGAGCACCAGGGATGTGTAGCGCTTTCTCATGATGGCATAGAAGCAGTCCATTATATAGCCTCCAAAATAAAAATAAAAATGTCTCCAATGTTCCAACTGACTCCTGCACTATTCGTAGTTCCGTGCTTCTAACGGTGGTCGATTCTAAAACTCGACTTTTACGGGCCGTAAATTAAAAAATATAATCCAATCGTGATATTTCGAGCGTTAGATAGAGTGCACGATATACCCGCACGATACCATCTCGATTTGAACAAAGTTTGTGTATTGTTTCTATTCATACACACAATTTATGACCATGATTATTATCGAGGTGTTATAGCCGGTGGTTACCGTTGTGGTGCATGAAACATTACTTAGTTTTTTAGTTATTACGGAATTTATTTGTTTCTTACTTAGACATTCTTACGGGATGTAAACCGCAATAAAATTTATTAAGTTCCTCTGCCAGGGACATGATTAAAATTGTCTTCATCATTTCAGCCGAAAGACGTCCACTGCTGAATATAGGCCTCCCCCAAGGCTCGCCAAACAGACCAGCCATGCGCCATCCACATTCAACGCGTTTCTGCAACCTTAACCAGGCCGTCGGTCCATCTTGTTGGAGGCCTGCCTACACTACGCTACGTCTTCCGGTCTGTAAACGCTATTAAGAACCTTTGGACCCCATCAGCCATCAGTTCCACGACTGATGTGCCCTGCTCACTGCCACTTGAGTCTGGCGATTCTTCGAGCTATGTCGCTGAGTTCGTGCCCGGATTTCATCATTTCTAACGTGATTCCGTACAGAAACTCCGAGAGACATCTCCATCGCTTATTTCGCGATCGTGATTTATGTCTCTCGATTTTTGTCTATCTGTACATCAAGTTTCGTCTAAATCCGATCGGCCGTTATTGCGTGATTGAGTGACAAAAATGCAAACTGCCAAAGGGCGTTTATTGAAGCGTTTCAACCGCATTTATCTGGTCATATTTTGTAAGATATTGCTGTACCTAAATTAACGAGAGATTTCATTTTTTTGGCACCTGAAAATTACCTACTACAGTAATCGAAAGAGTTTTGCCTCCCGAAGACGGAAAAATATTTATTATAATTAATTTCTCCATATTTAAAAAATCAAGAAATTAAAAAAAATATCTGAATTTACTAATACTACCACAGAATACATATGTTTCTTTCCCTTTTATTAATGTTAATGCATGAACGACGTGTTATTGATTTAAATAAGATTTAAAGGAGCCCGCAGTTGTGATCGAAAAGCAAGAAACAACCAAACCGCCTAAGAAAACCACACACAACGTCAATGTCAGATTTACGTAATCACTTTTTTTTTTAATAGAGACTAAACCCGTGTGGTAGTTTTGGAGTTATGCCCTTTTAGAATAAGCACATTTTAAAAAAATGTAATAAATTCATTAATAATCCTAGTGGAAATTTAAAACTATCAGCGTCTTTCTCTTTCCAAACAGAATACAGAGACCGAATCAAATTATAATCTTAGAAATATGAAATCTTGTCAATTTTTGATGGGATTTTCGGTTATACAATTGTACGTCCTGTCCGTCCTGTACGTCTACCATATAACTGGAAATTGTATCAGACTCTTCTGCCATTTCTTAAAAAATGTGACCAGATAGATGAGGCGGTGCAACGCTCAAATAAACGCGCCAAACATCTTCGCAAACTTCCTCATTCCAGTTTGCATATATGTATCTTAAAAAAAAAATTACACTGAAAGGGAATTCTCAACCCAACTCACTCAAGACCAAATACACATGCTCTTTTTTTACTAAAAATGCTCAATTTCTCGTTTCAATTTACGACAAAAAAACTTGAGCCATTAAAGGTTATCTCGGAATCATCGTTTAACAAACTGTTAACGTGAGGCAGTTAAATTTAACCCCAAATTACGTCATATTCATTAACTTCGGGCAGGGGACCGTATTTGAAAAAAAAATGATCATTTTCAACTTTAATTCTGGGCGCGAAGGTCCAAGTTTCGGACGCTTTCAAGTAATACTTTTTACCCTAATAGAAATGCCTTTAAAACAGGTAAGAAATAAGATTATTATTATGTCAGTTCGGACAAGCCTGGCCTTTTTTGGGACTCAAAACTCAGGTGTAAGTTTTTTATAGGATCAGTAAAGGTTCCGTAGGTATTTCTTTATTTCAATGATAGCAACTAATTTTATGGAAGGCAGTTTACAACTATGGTTAGTACCTTATTCAAATCATAGTAATATCTACAGAAATTGGAACTTACTTTTAGAAAAGTGAAAAATTTTCTGCCAAGTTTTTTTATTGTTCCGTGTAGGTATGTCAAAGTTGATTCGATCAAATTTAAGGTAAAAGTGACCTTCAAACAGAAAATATTTCGTTGTAAATCATGGCCGAATCTATAGTAAAGTTCTTAAGTCTAAATAAGTTGAATATTACATCGTAATCTATACATATAATAAATCTGTAACAAGTCGGTGTCTGTACATTGAAGATATTTGAGAAAAACTGTCACTAGGGCTATTTATTAGCGCAATAGAACCCAAAACAATGTTTTTTAGAATTATTGTCTGTTTGTCTGTTTATCTGTTTGTCTGTTTGTCTGTGCGTTTGTGCGCGCTAATCTCAGAAACGGCTTAACCTAGAAGGATGCGGTTTTCATTGTTAGGTTGGTATTTTCTTGGATGAATATTTAGTGTTTGTTTCATTTGAATCGGTTTACAAATAAGAAAGATACGTCTATTTTAAGAATTTATAGAACAGTTTTTAGAAGTAGTGACTTGGGAGTAGGTACGGTGGTGAATGTGAACGCGGGTGTGCGGGGGGGGTAATTTTTTTATATTGAGGAACTAAGGAGAGCCATAATTGATGAAAAAGCAAATTGGATAAAAAAAATAAGCTGCCCAAATTACTAATTCCACACGGACGGAGTCGCGGGCAAAAGCTAGTTCTGAATAAGTATGTGTCACCATAGTCATCATCCTAGCCCATATACGCTCTACTGAATAAGTGTGTGTAAAAACTGTTTAATATTGTTTGTGTCTTCTTATTTAATAATAATAATAATAATTTCGCGTTGTAAAAGCCAGATGAACGTAACATCAAAAATTTCGAAAATCGTTTTTTTGATGTTACGTTCATCTGGCTTTTACATCGCGATTTGTACAATTACTTTTAAGTTTTATTCTTTGTTATTATTTCTTAATATTAAATATACAAATTTTGTATTCTTAGTTTCAATAACCAACCAAATCAAACTTAATATGGGAGGAGCTCCTAAAGTAAGCTATTTATTTATTTCCACTTGCTAGTTAGCCTCCCTTTCATAATAAAAAAAAACATTAATTCGTTAACATAAAACGTAAGCAATAAAAATTAGCTTGCATTTCTTTTGATTTTTTTTTCTATGTTTTCAGACAGGCGGTACCCAGCCAGCATCGTAGCGTCTCTTTCCCACCCAAGCAAAATAACAGCGTGTGAAGAGTGACACTGCCCGAGACCATCGGCGCTAGACAGCGTCTTAATTCTTCTACTATCTAAGTTTTAACACCGTCAGAGAGACGCCCACTATTGAACAAAGTAGTCTTCTTCGGAAAACCAAAATGAACGACAACTTATCTTATCACCTATAGGTAATCACAATTGCCCTCAACTATTGCAATGTCGTCAGTGCGTCTAGCGGGAGGCATACGATCTGCATCTTCCTCTTTGTCGTTGCCACTCGACAACTTTTCTCTTTTTCCTTTTTTTATTATCTTTTCTTCGAGGCGATGTGGCCTGTCCATTGCCTCATCAAGTTACGCATTCATCGAATTGTGCCATGTGCACACACGCACTCAAACAAAATTCTGTATCATCATCAAGGGGCGGAATTTTCCAAGCAAAAATCAAACGTCAAAAGGGATTGACCATAGTGTTCTATCGACTATCGATAAATTATCACTTAGCACAACATGTTTATGGTAATGAAATTTGACCTGTAGACCTGTAAAGGGGGAGGCGTTTGCCCTGCAGTGGGACACTTAAAAGGCTTCCAAAAAAAAGTGTATGATGGTTAATTAAATAATAACTGGAATAGTCGATAAACATAATGGTCAAACCTCATGACGTTTGATTTCTGCTATGGAAAACCCCAGGTCTTATTTAATTACCTAAAACATTTCGTGCTAAGTGACAATTAAACATCGACAGTCGATAAAAAAACACAATGGTCAATCCGTCTTGATGTTTGATTTTTAACCCCCGACACGAAAAGAGGGTATTATAAGTTTGACCGCTATGCGTGTGTCTGTGTGTCTGTCTGTGTCATAATAGCTCTTAAGCCGGTGGACCGATTTGGATGCGGTTTCTTTTATTTGAAAGCGGGTTTCTTAGCGATGGTTCTTAGACATGTTTCGTCAAAATTGGTTCAGCCGTTTCAAAGTTATCAGCTCTTTTGTTAGCTGCGGAAGGAATCTTAGACAAATAATGGGCATTTACTTTATATTCAAACTAAGTTTGAACTAATTGCGTCGGGGATTTTTAAAATTTTTAATTTTTAGTTATTGCTATTTATTTACATATTATGCCACGCAATAATATATATATATGTATATATATATTATATATTATTAGGGGGGGGGACAATCTCACACAAATCGACCTAGTCCCAAACTAAGCAAAGCTTGTACTATGGGTACTAGACGACGATAAACATACTTATATAGATAAATAAATACTTAAATACATAGAAAACATCCATAACTCAGGAACAAATATTCGTGCTCATCACACAAATGAATGCCCTTACCGGGATTTGAACCCAGGACCTCTTGCTTCGTAGGCAGGGTCACTACCAACTAGGCTAAAGCGGTCGATCTAAATTATTTGTTAATTCATTATCATTTTATTAATTTATCTTTTTATTAAGTAGTTTATATAGTATATTTGTGTATCGTTCCGTGAGTCACAGACGGTTCTGGCAGAAAATCAGCGCTGCAGGCGTCTAACGCCTCAGCATAATGCTGAGTCAGCGACCGTTTCACTTTTGCATGGACACACATGCAGATCTGTGTATTTATTACTTCGTTGTTTTGTGAACTTTGTTTATTTGTATGAATTTGTGTGTACTTTCTTGTATTTGTGTGTCTTGTAAAAGTGAATAAATGTCTTCTTTCTTTCTTTCTTTCTTTCTATGAAAATTCCGCCCCATGGTCACCATCATCCCGCCGAGCACGGGTTCGTCGTAGTCACTTGAGATCCTTTTTGACGGCCAGATAAGCCTAGTTGTTAGAGAACCTGACTACGAAGCTTGAGGTCCCGGGTTCGATTCCCGATCGGGGCAGATATTTGTGTGAAAAATACGAATGTTTGTGCTTGAGTCTTGGATGTTTAATTTGTATTTAAGTATGTATTTATCTATATAAGTATGTTTATCCGTTGTCTAGTACCCATAGTACAAGCTTTGCTTAGTTTGGGACTAGGTCAATTGGTGTGAATTGTCCCGTGATATTTATTTTATTTTATTTTTCTCCCAACGGTTGTCCTGTTCTTCGAGCGATGTATGGTATGGCGGTTTTCTGATCTTCAAGGACCCCTAATCTCCTACAAGGCAAGGGCGTGAACACGAAATTATCGCATTCACTGCGCATAACTTAGCATGTTAAGCCCTTATAAATATTTAACGAAAAAAGTATGTAATTAATGGGTTTTCGAGTAATCGTGTTTTTACTCAAAAACGTTGGGAATTGCCCAAGATCCCTATCGAGCTATCAGAGATCTTTTTTCGATGTTTTGGAACTTTTGGAAGCATGCTGGGCTCCAACAGAATTAGGAGTAGGTCTCGTTTGTTTTCTCGTGGTTATTAATTCAAATGACACTTTTATTTAGGGGTTGTTGTTATAAAAATGTACCAGCTTTTAGTCTGAGTCGCAGAAAGACACGATTTTTGTTTTTTTTTTTATTTTTTTATTCTACGTTTTAAAGTGATTAAACACCGTAAGCGCAGGTCGGTATGGCTTTACAAAGGCAGTTTTAATGTCATATCAGACCTTTTAGATGACTAATGACGAGAAGTCTGAACCTTTATAACCAGTATTTAGATAGGCGAATCATTTTATCGACTTGTATGCATATCGATATTTTCGTGTCGATTTTTTTGTCTTATAAATGTTCCAATAAACTATGTTGATGCGCATTGAAAAACATTAGCTTTATTTAATTTTGTGGATAACTTAGGTACCTACATTTTTTTTATAGTAAAAAAGTTTTACTTTTCTAATTAAATTAAAATTATGCAAAAAAAATCTTACGTCGTCACGTTTGAAGTTAGAGAAACCAAATCCATACTAATATTATAAATGCGAAAGTTTTTCTGTTTGTCTGTTCACGCTTAAAACGTTTAACCGATTAAGATGAAATTTGGTATAGATCTCTCTAGTTTGAGTTCCGGGAAAGGAGACACGATAATTTTTATCTGGTAAAATCGCATAGTTCGAAATAGGTAGCTACCTATTACGAACGCGTTAATTTGAAGATGGAGCGACGACCTGGTTAAGGTTACGGGAACGCGTTGGATGCGGTAGGCGCAAGACCGATCTGTTTGGCGAGCCTTGGAGAGGCTTATGTTCAGCAGTGGACGTCTTTCGGCTGAAATTATGATGATGATGATAAGTTGCGGGCTAACAGCTAGTAGCTAGTCGATATTTATAAAAGTCGATAACATTTTTCGCATACCTTTAGTCATTTGTCTCATGGATGCCGATTGTCTGTTATTAACCTTCAATTACAGAAAACATTAACATTCCTCCACATCAAAACTCTTTAAGTAAGTATTCGACAATTAACCGTCGAAATGGCGGATTAATGTGACGATAGTGACAACTTGACAAGCTAATAGCTTCTCAAATGTCACTCGAGACGTGATATGTTTCATTTGAAAATGTCATAAATTATCATCTTGATAATAGACGCCGAGTAGTTTTGAAAAAGGAACGCATTTTTTTTCTTTATCATTCCAGCCTACAATGTACGGCACAGCTTTTCAGAATGGGCCGAAAGTGCTTGGGCTTTAGTTCCGATGCTGGCCCAGTGCATATTGGGAACTTCACATACACCACTGAATTTCTTCGTAGGTGTATGTGCGATGTTTTCCTCCCTTTCCTTTCATGGTAAATTTTAACTTTGGCATATCACATTGTGTTCAATGGAGTAGGTACATTAATTTGACATACATCGGTGCATTCTTATCTAATAATAACTTAGTTGAAATAAAGACATTATGTATTGATATAGAATGGACTTGCCAAGCATCGATTAAATTAATCAACCATCGAACGCACCTGCGTTGCTTTTAAAATTTCGAAAATTTGGCCAAGTACGTAATGACTGGACGTATGGAATTGTGCCAACTTTTTTTTCTAAAGGTGTACTTTCATGTCGACAGCCAGTTTTGTTGTTACTGGCCAGTATTCAAAGGTGTTTTATGTGTCAAATTTTAATAATTTAAATTGTGTCAGAGTGGCAATTATAGACCATATACATAGTTGTACCTATAGAGTACCTAACCAATAAAATAAAACAAAGTTTAGATTTTTTTTTAATCTCTCTTGAAGTGACTGTCATTCATAATGCCTTTTTCTATGCTCAAAAAACCGAATAGGATTTTCAAGCTCTTGCTTTTTTCATTTTTTTGCCACCAGCATTGTATATCACAATAATAAATTCCCTTTGATATCAGTAAACTTCGAAATGATGATATATGGTTCCACAACGTGTGTTTAAATATTTATCCGTGGTAAATCACGACTAAACTGTGTTTAATTAATAAATGTAACACCTTATTAATCTAACTCAATATAATCGGTTAATCTTAATCTTTCTTAGTCAGTGATTCTCAACCTGTGATCAGCAAAACATAAAAAAAGAAAATTCAGTGTATCAAGAATAGTAGCGAAACTTTTTCGTTTGACTAACATATCCAAACAAATATGGTAAAAGCGAAAATAACTCTGTCGGTCTGTAATGTTTTATAATAAATAATAATAATAAATAAATATAGCTTTTGTCCAGGATTTTGTCTGCTGAAAATTCGTGTATTGCCATCCCGCGGGAACTATCCAATTTTCCAGGATAAAAACTACCCTATGTCTTTCCCATGGTCTCAAAATTATCTCGATACCAAAATGATATACCTCTATAAGATGCTTACAAGAAATGATATGAGAATACTTTAAGAGACTTTAACTTACATCAAAATAATTTACGTTAAATAGGAATTAAGAAAACTTTTTACTTCAAATTTTCGTTTTCATTTTCCGAACAAAATAATTCAATTAAAATTCTGCCTAAATAGGGTGTTATTACGTGTCACAGTTGTTTTCCTAATTTTCTACAAAAACTAACAAACTCTAAATTAGTTTTCTACTTCAGTCTTAATAATTATAAGGACGAGTACTATCAGCTCTAAAAGCATTGGCATCTAAATTGTAAGCACCTAGTATATTATTTAATTACTAGCTGTTGACCGCGACTCCGTCTGCAAAGAATAGGGGTATAAAATATAGCCTAAGACCTATTCTCAGACCTACCGAATGCAGAGAAAAAAGTTTCATAAAAATCGGTCAAGCCGTTTCGGAGGACTTCTATAACATACACCGTAATCCTGCATGTCAAATGCGGTTGTGGGGCGCGTGTATATTAGATCTAAGTATAACATAATGAATCAATAATTTTTGATATATTTTTATGGTTGCAAAAATAACAATAGTGTTCTATCGCATTTTCAGTTTGGGAAACACTGTCACACATTCAATTTCTGTACCCCGAAGGCATCTTTATTTTAACCTAAAATATATTCTTATCAACATCTTAAAACGCCTTCGAACTCCCAATACTCCCGAAAGCCATAAGTCGTAAAGTTTTGGTATTTTTATTTCAAACTATAGCTTTATTCCGCCGCTTTGCTCCCGCGAACGGATAAAAATGTTAGCTCTCTGTAATAATAATAATAATAATAATAAATGATTTATTTGTACAAAATAGGTAGGTACAATGTGGGTACATTAAGATCTTATAAATTATTATTATTTGGTATCACTATGCTGGGCCATTAGGCATACAAATTTTGTAAGTAATTAATGAAGTGCAGCAAGGTTGTGGTTCACTAATTACAGTCTGACAAAAATTCACTAATTGTGTAGTAGGCTTTATTTACAAGAATATCAAATAATTTTCGTTTGAAGCCTTCTATATTTTCCGTTTCTAAAATATCTGTAAAATATAAAATATTTGTACTGAGGGAATTTCAGCGGGAAATTCACCTCTTTGAACTTCAAGAAAGTATGAAAACCAATTTTAAAGTCTAGGTAGGTACCTGCAGTGGTTTAGACCATGCTTTGTCTAAAAGTCAGTTATTATCAGTAAAGTTTCGTCTCGTGAGGATATTCCTGTTGCTTATTGATAGTCCAATATAGATAGATTGTCGATAGCGACCGCTTTAGCCTAGTTGGTAGTGACCCTGCCTACGAAGCAAGAGGTAATGGGTTCAAATCCTGGCAAGGGCATTTATTTGTGTGATGAGCACGAATATTTGTTCCTGAGTTATGGATGTTTTCTATGTATTTAAGTATTTATTTATCTATATAAGTATGTTTATCGTCGTCTAATACGCATAGTACAAGCTTTGCTTAGTTTGGGACTAGGTCGATTTGTGTAAGATTGTCCCCTAATATTTTTTTTTTATAGTCTATCGATAGTTTCCCCACGTGTCAATGCTATCGATAGTGCTTTATTAGCAATAATGGCAATACAATCGACACTGTCGATAGTTTTATGACCAATAGAATCGATAGTATTGCAAAATCGGCCAATACATTCAATTCAATTAATTTATTCAAATAGTTTTAATACATAATTATAATTATTAGTACGCACTTTACTTAATCTATGTTATGTATTATATCTAGGTACTATACTAATTTCTTGGCTCGATATCTCGATGTTAAACAAACACAATCGATACTATCTAGAGTATCGATTGTATAGGAAATAATATAAAACTAACGATACTATCGACACGTGGCGATGCTATCGATAGTACTATTGATATCCTAAATAGTTTTCGAAGTCGACCATCGATAGTAAACTATCAATAGATCTGTACGTTTAGTATAAGTTTTACTTCACCAAATACTTCTCGATCGCGTTTACGTAAAAATTTCAATTCAATGGAAACATGAACGCGCGCGCGCGGCGGCGCTGTCCATGTTTCCATAGTAATTGATTTTTTTACGTAAACGCGATCGAGAAGTATTTGGTGAAGTAAAACTTATACTAAGCATACTGCAACACTGGAGGATATTACGTAACTTCCCGAACGCTGCCCAACCAAGCTGGATTCACCAAGAGACCTCTGAAGTTGGATCTGTAACTGTATGTACTATTTGTGTGGTGTGTTAAAGCAAGGTTTAAGGAAAAATAGAGGATATTAGATGGAAATTTGAGTGGTGCAATTTTTTTTCTGACACAACTCGAAGAATCGCTAGACTCGAGCGGGAGTAGGCAGGCACATCGCTCTTAAAGTTAGTACTGATGGCCGATGCCAAAAGGTTCTCGAGTGGCGTCCTTGGACTGGTAGACGCAGTGTAGGTACGGTGGGCTGCAAAAGAGCATGGACATCTCGGGGCGATAATCGCGTGAGCGCGCGCGCGCGCGGGTATGTTAATAACATCAAACGATCAAACACTGCTCACGCGATTATCGCCCCGAGATGTCCATGCACTTTTGCAGCCCATCGTACATACTCCAACGAGATGCAGCGACGACCTGGTTAAGGTTACGGTAACGCGTTGGATGCGAATGGCGCAGAGCTGGCCTTTTTGGTGAACCTTGGAGATGGGCTAAAATGTTCAGCAATGGATGTCTTTCAGCTGTTTTTTTTTTATTTACATACCTTGATTTACCTAGCTACATCACTGCGCGTAAGCGCAACAGCGCTGTTCGCGTCTGCAACAGCCTCCTGTCACGGCAGACAAAAGTAGATATTAAAAAAAGAAACAAAATCGAATTAATTACGACGCCAACAGGTGGTAACTCGGTTGCCGCCAATCCCATTTGTGTCCGGGGAGTTTTAACAATTTTACTTTCGCTAACGAGTCGGGAAGTTTGGAAGAGGCATTTTTAAGATTACCTTCCAAGTTTTTAAGTTGTCCTTTTTTAGAGGCCCGTTGCCAAAATGGCAAAACGGAACACTTATAGTTTCAGATTATTTAAAAGCGAAAAAGTTTTTCGGGTGCGCCGGTGGGATTCGAACCCACGTCTCCTGGGTATGCGCCCCAACGGGTGTTCTACCAATTGAACCACGTCGCATCCAACCGACTCCCCCGAAATTCTTAATCGCTTACATACGCCAACAGTAGCGTGTGGTAACATCCATCGCAACTATTAGAAGCTACGACTCCTACGTTCCAAATTACATTGGAAATGCGTAAGAAATGATGTACCACATCTATTTATTCAAATATTATTTATTTTTTATCAGCAGTACGGCTGCTCACCGAATCTAAGATTATTTAAAAGCGAAAAAGTTTTTCGGGTGCGCCGGTGGGATTCGAACCCACGTCTCCTGGGTATGCGCCCCAACGGGTGTTCTACCAATTGAACCACGTCGCATCCAACCGACTCCCCCGAAATTCTTAATCGCTTACATACGCCAACAGTAGCGTGTGGTAACATCCATCGCAACTATTAGAAGCTACGATTTAAACTTTTTCGCTTTTAAATAATCTTAGATTCGGTGAGCAGCCGTACTGCTAATAAAAAATAAATAATACTTATCCTGATCCTTTCTTGACATTGCATTTTTACATAAAATAATTAATAGGACAGTTACTGATACCCACTTGTTGCGACGAATTAATTTCACAGTGCCTAAAACCAACACACGGACTTGTCGTCGTACTACATTTCGCCCGGGAGGCACCAGGACGAAGCTTGGTAGATCCCTTTCACTTTATCGTATTCAAAAATCTTTCAACGACTTGGACTTAGCAAATCACTTCAAATTTGACATCTTTCAGGACTCTGTACGTTCAGTTAGGCGTAGGATGCTGGATCCATTGCACACCTCTGATAATTAGCGTTTTTTTTTACTTTTCTTGTGTATTTTAATTAATGTTGTTATGTTTATATTGTATGATCTATTATAGGTATTTATATTTGTAGTGTACGTCCCGGAACATGATTAATGCTGTCGCATGCCTGTTATTGGTGCATGAACGGGAGCCAAAACTTGTAATTCTTGATTTGAAATGTTTTGTTTGTGTACTGTTGGCATGTCTATATAAATAAATAAATAAATAAATAAATAATACTTATAGTTTAGTCATGTCTATCAGTCCGTCCGTCCGTGGCTTAGCGTAGAGACTATTAGTGCTAGAAAGTTGTAATTTTGTATGGATATATGTAGCAAGTACCCCAACAAAGTGATAAATAAAATGTAGAAAAAAGAATTTTTTAGGGTACCTCCCATAGACGTAAATTGAGGGTGATTTTTTTTTCTCGTCTCAACTTTATTATGGTGCGTCGTTGGATAGGTCTTTTAAAATCATTGTGAACACCATTACATCATTGATAGACTGTTAGTTTGAACACAGCACAGGCCTTCTCTCATAATGAGAGGGCTTGGGCCGTAGTTCCCACGCGGGCCCTGTGCAGATTGACCGAGACAGATGCCTTATCCAAACCTTAAGCCATCGGCGCCTCAGGAGCCTCCAAAACATTCCTTTTTTGTCTCAATTTACTTAAAGATTGCAGTTGCAATTTGTGATTAGTCTGCCACCGATTTCCTCTAATGACGGACAAATTGACGGCATTACCACCTCGTTTGTTGCCCCGCGATTTGTTTTGCCGTTTTTGTTATCTGGAATTTTAAATATAGTGGGAAGGCTGAAAAGTACTGGAAGTATTCCGCGGATGTTCGAATATAACAGAATGGAATATTTGCTTGAGAGATTAGGAATTTGGCTATATAGGTATATACGATACGTCCCACTGCAGAGCACAGGCCTCAGAATGAGAGGGTTTCGGCCGTAGCTCCCACGCAGGTCCTGAGCGGATTGGGAACTTCACACACACCATTGAATTTCTTTGCAGACGTATACAGGTTTCCTCACGATGTTTTCCTTCACCGTAAAGCTCATGGTAAATTTCAAATGTAATTTCGCACATAAATTCCGAAAAACTCAGAGGTTCGAGCCGGGATTTTAACACGACCCTCTGCTTGAAAGGCTATAGATCAAACCGCTAGGCCACCACGTCATTTTATACAAAAAAAAGCAAAACTCACTAAAATTTCTGTTACTGCTCTTCAAAAAGTCGTATCTAGATAGTAATTTCATATTGAGATACGAGCTTTGTTTTAAGCAGGTATTTGGTACTTAGTGACTTTTGCTAGTCACCCGACGATGTACAAGGTTACAAAAGTGAGTTTTAGGACACCCTGTATTTATTTTTCATAGAGACTTATTTTAATAATAAATCAAATATTAAATCATGGGACAATTCACACCAATCGACCTAGTCCCAAACTAAGCAATGCTTGTACTATGGGCACTAGACAACGAATAAACATATTTATATGGATAAATACATACTTAAATAAATACATATTAAACATCCATGACTCGAGCACAAACATTAGTATTTTTACACAAATATCTGCCCCGACCGAGAATCGAACCCGGGACCTCAAGCTTCGTAGTTAGGTTCGCTAACCACTCTAGGCCATTTGATCGTATTTACTTTGGTTATTTTAGATTAGAAAAACAGTAAACAAAGAGACGAGATCTCGACCTTTTCATCAACGACTAGATAATTTTACTGTAAGTAAGTAATATTTCTCCCAAATAACGACCGCTTTAGCCTAGTTGGTAGTGACCCTGCCTACGAAGCAAGAGGTCTTGGGTTCGAATCCCGGTAAGGGCATTTACTTGTGTGATGAGCACGAATATTTTGTTCCTGAGTTATGGATGTTTTCTATGTATTTAAGTATTTATTTATCTATATATATATAAGTATGTTTATCGTCGTCTAGTACCCATAGTACAAGCTTTGCTTAGTTTGGGACTAGGTCGATTTGTGTAAGATTGTCCCCTAATATTTAATATTTTATATTGTAGAGTCATGTGCGGTAACTGTACGCAGTGGGTAAGTGTACGCAATCCCATTAATTTCGGACTGAAATGCATGGGTTTGCGTTCACTTACCCACTGCGTACAGTTACCCCACATGACTCTAAATCAGCAGTATTTATGTGAAATTATATGATAAAACAAATAAATTATCTATATATCCTTTCCTGTGATTTATGTGACATGTTGTAGCGGGGCGGGGCTTCCGGGAAATGGCCGCCGTTTCCGGTCCCTTGCTTCCGGCTCCCTACGGCGACCAAAGAAAGGTCTGTTTATTTTATTCCATACTATGTTAAGCTTCAGGGGTTATTGTTGTATTAAACAAAAAAAAATGTAAGTACTTAACATTGATAGCCGTTATCCTAGTGGTTTGACCTAGGGCCTCTCAAGGAGAGGGTCATGGGATTGAGCCCGGTCTAGCACCTCTGAGTTTTTTACCATGAGCTTTACGGTAAAGGAAAATATTGAGAGTAAACCTGAGAAGAAATTTACTCATGTGTGTGAACTTCCCAATCCACACGGGGCCCTCGTGGGAACTACGGCCCAAATCATCACATTCTGAGAGGATGCCTGTGCCCTGCTGGGGGATGTATCTATATATTAAATAAGCTGGGGTGATGAATATTGTTTTGATAATTGTGATGGACTAGTTACTTACTTATATATATTTTAATAACCCAGAATTCGATCCAATTCTCGTCAAACATTGCTATTCTCGGGTTGCATTTTTTTTAAGTCATAATTCATCATTTGGCATAACTCTTTTTTCCCATTAATTATTCCGAAATGCTATAAAATAAACGTAACCTAAACTATGGAGTTCCACAGGATGACCATTTAAAATTTTCTGAAAAATTTACGTTGTGGACGGGGAAAAAATTATGACAAACATTACATTATGACTTATAATGTTATGCCACCAGACATGCTCCCGGTTTAACTATAAACGTGGTTTTAATATGAAAATAAACAATTTCAACGTTATTCTTGTTTTATTTATTTCCCTTTACTTAATTAATACAACTTTTTTTTTTCCAATACCTTCGATAAGCATATTAATAATGATAATTACCCTCCACACTGTACGACCACACACAAACCTACTATCACCACCACTAAACTACACTAACGCGTATCGAACTCAACCAGAGCTCATCTTCAGAATAGGTACCACAACCGTACCGTAGCCGCCAACATAACATTCTAACATTTAGTAGCATAGCGTAATTTGATAATTACAGATCATAATATTATATTTACAGCTCAGATGACGAATTAAATGATAGCGAATGAAAGCGAAAAAGGACCGAGTATTATTTTGCTTGTTAAGAAGAGAAGGGTTAATTTCATCAAATTAAGAGAATTGGCCTGATATTGCGCCAGAACGGGAGTTGTGGAGGTCAAGAGGAGAGGCCTTTGCCCAGCAGTGGGAGACTATGCCAGGCTAATAAAAAAAAAGAGAAATAGTTAAGTTCTCCTTTTCATGCGAACCGTACAACCTCTACAAATGCAATTTCAAGCAACGCTAATTCATCTATACCTTAGGATTTTTCTAGAGATGTATTTAGGGCAAACCATACGAACTCAGTCAATTACTAGCTAGCATTTGGTAGCAATAATTAGTAAGATTAATGTTATATTACTTTTAGTTTTTTTTCGTCGTGTAAGACTGAAAAACAATCCAGTAGCGTTGATTACACTGCGTCTTTCGGTCCGTGGACGCCGCTCTAGAACCTTTTTGCCCCATCGGCCATCAGTTCTACGAGTGACTCTGCCAGATCTGCGGGATCGCGTTGGATGCGGATGGCACGGGACCGATCTGTTTGGAGAGCCTTGGGGGACAGCATTCAGCAATGAACGTCTTTCGGCTGAAATGATGCAGTGCACATAAATGCAGTGGTTATCTACTTGTATACATTTATGTGTTAGATATGGTAGAGTTTACCTGGTAGACTTACATTTTTCATTATGCTAATACAAGTAGGTATTCTACGAAAATATTACTATACTGTGGAGACGATGAGATTCAAAAAGATTACTGCCATATTTCAATAATGAAGTGACATTATAAACGACACAAAAATATAGTTCCTTTCATTGTTTTGTTTACAAAATGTTAACAAAAATACGGTCGTCGTGAGCGAGCGAGCGAATTATAGCACATTTAAACATTCATACACACAAACACATTAAAGGGGAACAATCTTGAGAAAGCGAAGGGCGCGCCCCCTAGCGCCGTTTTCCTGAAGCCATAAATTCAACAAATGCGATTCATAAATTTCATCAGAAAGTACCACTAATGTAGCGTAATGGATATCGTTTTTTAGGACAGAGATGTCTTCTAAAGGTTGGAAGATTGTATGAGACTTTAAACTACCTAGGTACTCTGCCTCTGAGTGTACTTTTTTTCAAATAAATTACATTTTTTTTTATTAAAATAAGAAAAACGGATCACTGTCGTATAATTACTCGAGGTATACAAACCTGTTCAAGGTTGGCTTTCCTTTAAAACAAGCAAGAATGAGTTTTTTTTTCTCAAAAAATTCATGTCTGTTTTATCACACGAAAGTTTATGCTTTTATTGCTGACTGTACTTTTTTGTACAGTCATAAACTACTCATCCGGACAGATCAAACGAGCCCAAATACGATGGGATCATGTCGAGTTGTCGAGGAGTATGCGCACCTTCTGTCTTCATCTTCAGATCAGCGTATTGACACCTGACTTACATACCACAACCTGTATAAACCTGTTTAAATCCTGTATAAACCTAGACTTTGACAAATATAATTCTGATTCTGATACATAAAATAAATAAATAAATAAAAATTTAACGACCGCTTTAGCCTAGTTGGTAGTGACCCTGCCTACGAAGCAAGAGGTCCTGGGTTCAAATCCCGGTAAGGGCATTTATTTGTGCGATGAGCACGAATATTTGTTTCTGAGTTATGGATGTTTTTTATGTATTTAAATATTTATCTATATATATAAAAGAAGAAACTGACTGACTGACTGACTGACTGACTGACTGACATATCAACGCACAGCCCAAACCACTGGGCATAGAGATTCCAAATTTGGCATGTAGGTTCCTTATAAGGTCTAGGGGTGCACTAAGAAAGGATTTTTCAAAATTCACTCCCTAAGGGGGTGAAACGGGGGTCCAAAGTTTGTATGGGGAAACAAGATTCGTTTGACTATTTTATTCGAAACTTCACAGAAGTACTCCTAATGATAAATGAGTAAACACGTGTTTCAGGTTTTTTGAGAATTCAACCCCTAAAAGGGGGAAAAGGGGTAACAAAGTCTGAAAATCAACATGGGTGTTGTTTCTATGGTTTATCGGGTCGCTGGTTATGAAAACAACAACGGTTTTAAAATCCGACATGGCGGACGTAAAATACCATCTCCCTGGATGGGGTGCGATGGGGTTGAAATGTCTAAATAAACTAAATGACTGTTGATATATCAACGCACAGCCCAAACCACTGGATCTAGAGACTTGAAATTTTGCACATAGATACCTTATACAATGTAGGCATCCACTAAGGAAGGATTTTTGGGAATTCCCACGGGAACGGGAAAAAACGGGGTTTATAAATTCGATTCCGAGTGACCCTATCTCAGTAACTATAATAACTAGACTCTTCAAATTTGATACACAAGTAGGTATTATATTAGTTAAAACATCAATTTCAGGATTTTTCAAAATTCCCACGGGATAAGGAAAAAACGGGATTTATATATTCAGTTCAACCGGATCCTATGAACTATAATTACTAGACTCTTCAAGTTTGACATAGAAGTAGGTAATTATAATAATAAAAAACTGTTTTAAGGATTTTCGGAAATTCCCACGTCATAAGGAAAACACGGGATTTTTCGTTTTACTGGTCGTAGAAAGCTGAAATTCGGCATGTAGGTTGCTTGGGGAGTGTAGAGAAGGATTGAGAGAGGACTTTACAAAATTCCCACGGAAACGGGAAAAAACGGGATTTTTCGTTTTTGTGATCGTAGAAAGCTGAAATTCGGCATGTAGGTTGCTTAGAGAGTGTAGCGGAGCATTGAGAGAGGACTTTCCAAAATTCCCACGGGAACGGGAAAAAACGGGATTTTTCGTTTTACTGGTCGTAGAAAGCTGAAATTCGGCATGTAGGTTGCTTAGGGAGTGTTAAGGAGCATTGAGAGAGGATTTTCCAAAAATCCCACGGGAACGGGAAGAAACGGGATTTTTCGTTTTACTGGTTGTAGAAAGCTGAATTCGGCATGTAGGTTGCTCGGGGAGTGTAGAGAAGCATTGTGAGAGGACTTTCCAAAATTCCCACAGGAACGGGAAAAAACGGGATTTTTCGTTTTACTGGTCGTAGAAAGCTGAAATTCGGCATGTAGGTTGTTTGGGGAGTGTAGAGGAGCATTGAGAGAGGACTTTCCAAAATTCCCACGGGAACGGGAAAAAACGGGATTTTTCGTTTTACTGGTTGCAGAAAGCTGAATTTGGCATGTAGGTTGCTTGGGGAGTGTAGAGGAGCATTGTGAGAGGACTTTCCAAAATTCCCACAGGAACGGGAAAAAACGGTATTTTTCGTTTTACTGGTCGTAGAAAGACGAAATTTGACAAGTGGGTTCCTTGGCGAGTGTAGAGGAGCACTAAGAAAGCATTTCCCGAAATTCTTACGGGAAAGGGAAAAAACGGGATTTTGCGTTTTACTGGTTGTAGAAAGCTAAAATTTCAAAATTCATAAATTCACACTGTAAATAGGCCGCAAAGGGCTCTTCAACCGAGTTCATAAAAAGGAGGAGATTATGCATTCCACTTTATGTATTTTTTTATGTAGGTATGTTCGCCGACTTCTTGGTCAATTGTTGACCGATTATAAAAAATATTTTTTTATTCGAAAGAATACAATATACTCCTGAGATGGTTCCATTGTCACCCAATCAGGATCTGATGACGGGATCTTAGGGAAATCGAGGGCAACCCTCAAATTTTGTAGGCACGCTTTACGTTTTTCATATATTTTCTCAAGCTATTTAAGTGTTTGCGTCTGGTAGACATCATCTCATGTAGATGAGCTGATGATGGAAGGTAAAACTCCTTAACGGTTAGGAGTTGAGGATATTTTTTCAAATATTATAGGTACGTATAGACCGATAGTTGTATTCTTTCAGGTTATCCACGTGAGCTGATGATGGAAGGTTAAACTCCTTAACGGTTAGGAGTTATTGGAAGTTTCTTTAAATATCATATGCACGTATAGACCTTTAGTTGTATTCTTTCTGGTTATTCAGATGAGCTGATGATGGAAGGTATAACTCCTTAACGGTTAGGTCACACAACACCTTAACAAAATACTATAATATGTATAATATCAATGCTAAGTAACACAGCGCTTCCAGTTACTCAAGTTTCCGTAGAAGGTAAGAAAACATTGAATTATACCTAATGCAGGACAGGGGAAATTAATAATAGGTTTTATATTATTAACAAACCTGGTTATTTTAGTGCCCGCTTTCGAATAGTGAAAAACTTTGTATATAAAGAAATACTGTAAAGGACCGTATCTACCTGAAGTTTAGTCGGGCTTGCTTGCTCGCTTACTTGCACGCTTTCTTGCACGCTTGCTTGCTTGCGTGCATGCATGCTTGCTTGCATGCTTGCATGCTTGCTTGCTTGCCTGTATGCTTGCTTGCTTGATATCTTGGTTCTTTGGAATACTCATGGAACACGCGAGCGAAGCCGCGGGCAAAAGCTAGTTTATCTATATAAGTATGTTTATCGTCGTTGCTTAGTTTGGGACTAGGTCGATTTGTGTAAGATTGTCCCCTAATATTTATTTTATTTATTATTTATTTAATATCACGGGACAATTCACACCAATTGACCTTGTCCCAAAGTAAGCTAGGCAAGCTTGTGTTATGGGTTCTAGGCAACGGATAAACATACTTATATAGATAGATACATACTTATATGTAAGTATGCAAAATTTCATCCCAATGTCGTGGATTCAGTTGCAAGATTCCACCCGAACAAAAAAACATTGCAAGTTAAATAAAAACTTGTAAAAATAACCACGGATTGGTTTGAAACATGTTGCGCATTCTTCGACTATTATAAAATAACCACGGATTGGTTTGAAACATGTTGCGCATTCTTCGACTATTATCTCTCCAGTGACTCTTGTTTTTTGGTTTAGTAAATATGCGTATACGTAGTACTTTTAATTCAAATATTTTTAGTACTTACCATCTTTTTTGTTGATTGTACTATGTTAACTATAAATATATGCCATATCATTGTCAAGGTCTTTCTACAATTGCAACTACCCCCAAACCTACAAAAGAATCAGTACGCTTATTGTTAAGGGTGAACCATATCAATGTCGCTACACCGTCCGTCTGTTTGTCCGCCACAGGGATCTTAAGGACCGTAGTCGTTAGACAGCTGAAATTAAACACAATAAAGGGAGGTTCAAAAGGCTCTCGACCGTCTATAGACCGGAAGACTCAGTGTAGGTAGGCCTCCAACAAGATAGAGCGACGACATGGTTAGGGTTGCGGGAACGCGTTGGATGCGAATGGCGCAGCACTGGTCTGTTTGGCGAGCTTTGGTGGAAGCCTATGTTCAGCAGCAGTTGGCTGAAATGATGATGATAATGACAGGGTGGTCTCAACTAAACGATTATATCAAATGGCCCCACTCTGAACCTAGAACATAATAACACTGAATTTTTATAAATGCTGCTGTTTATAACAGACTAGCTTTTGCCCGCGACTTCATCCGCGTGGAATTAGTACCCCCCCCCCCCCGCACCCCCCCGCAAACAATATTTATATTGTTTGGGTGATAAGTCCCCTTTAGTGGAATAGTTGTAGGTGCTTATAAAATCTGAACGGAATCATCGGTGTACGAGTTCGACTCGCACTTAACCGTTCTTTTTGAACAGAGCAACGGTAAAACTCCAGGAGTTATGTATGTTATGCAACACTAATGTAGTAACCCTTACAGTAGGGTACTTATCAAATTATTAAACAAAAGTATCTAAACGAAATATACAGAAATAACTGAACCAAAAAACGTTCCTTTAACGTGCCGACGGCGCGGCGACGTCAAAGAGCGTTTGAGAGTTGCCGACGGCTTTCTTTCGTTGTCTAGAAAATATTTTTCTAAGTGTGGAAGAATTTGAAAGGTACCTATTTATTTATTTTTTTTAAAAAAGAACACAAATTTGCAAAAAAGAAATAAACTCAGACTAACTTAAACTAAACTTAAAACCTATATTTTTAAAGTTGAAGGAATCGGTCTAAATCTAATTTAAAATTACGAAAAAAAATGCGGGTAGGACCTTATGCAAGGTCCGTCCGGATCATCATCATCTCATCATCATCACAGCCTATATAAGTCCCACTGCAGGGCACAGATCTCTCAGAATGAGAGGGCTTGGGCCGTAGTTCCCACGCGGGCCCAGTGCGGATTGGGAACTTCACACACACCATTGATCCAGATTTCCTCCGGTCCGTCCAGATCGGTACCGGCATTTTAATTCTGCCGCTAAGCAGTGCTCGCGGTGTTGTGTTCGCAAGGAGAGCTTAAGACAGCCGGTGAACTTACACAAAGCATTCTATTATTTTTCCTCCTATTCTTCAGTTGTTTTTTTTTTAATTTTTGGCATTCTCCCTTGCAGTCTTGAGAGAATGTCGACGAAAATACATGAGACTGTTTGGTTTAAGAAATTTGGGGGAAGAGTAGACAGGAGACCTAAAACAATTAACATGTTAGGTTAGTATGTTAGTATGTTAGGTTATACCGTATATAAATCCAGAAGTAGCAAAGGAACAACCCTTACCCAAGACTAAGCGACTGGTTTTTGCAGACAAATAGATTATTCAAAATATCAATTTCAACTTTATCTTAGCCTTTATATATACGGGACGTACATATAATATACGTCGCACTGCATGTATAAGTATATGTTTCTTTTATACAGTGTGAAATTTTGAACGTGAATTGTTGAAATTGGTCTGATAAAATTTTGGATTTTCATACTTTGTTGTAGTTAAATTATGAAGTAAATGTATGAACACCTCAAATTTAACAGTGCTAATTCAAACAACTGGGTAAATGCATTAGGTATGTTGTCCAGCATTAACTAAGCTAGAAACACTAATTTTGTATCACGTTCAAAATTTCACCCTGTAGAGACCACTTGGATTAGAGCAGTCGAGACCACCGGCACAAGAGCAGTCGTGCCGTAGTCGGAGTCTACTTCATTTTGTATTGAAACTGCAGATCACCCAACAGCTTCAAGGCCTTCAAGCGGTCGACCGACGACTGACAGCTCTAAGCAGTTCGTCTATGGAGGCTCAGTCTTGTTTGACTGATTGACTAATTATCTCAACGCGAGGTTCACCTTATGATGGAGACAAAAGACAGGATCTTGCAAATTACCAGGGTATAAGAAGTTCTCCAGCGTTAATAGGTCTGTGGATACCATAGGATTGCGTTGTCTTCCAATACTTGGTTTGACCGACAGACAGTACTTGGTTTGGTAGACGGCCGATGGGGCCGAAAGGTTCTTGAGTGGCCTCCAACAAGATGGAGGGATGACCTGGTTTAGGTTGCGGGAACGCGTTGGATGCGGATGGCGCAGGACCAATCTTTTTGGCGAGCCTTGGGGAAGGTCTATGTTCAGCAGTGGACGTCTTTCGGCTGAAATGATGATGATGATGAATTCAAGGATCGACGACTTTAGCGACTCATTTAAAAAGTACCAGGGCAGCAGAAACAATCGCCAGTACTTCAGGGATCGAGGACATTGACCTCAACTCTTCAGCGACCCACTTAAAAAGTACCAGGGCAGCAGAACTGGGTGAGAGTTGCGCGTGGTCAAGGCGAAGGCGACGCCATTAACGCTTAGAACACCGTCTTAAGAAAACTAGAGCTAACCTTCTTGGTCGTTGGCTTAATTAAATAATGCGATTTATTTTCTTGAGAAAAAAAAACACATTCTACAGCAGCGTGATTTTCACATTACTATACCTAGAGATTTTCCTAGCACGAACGAATATTTTTCCTTCTAATAGTTAGTTTATCGATGTCTTATAAGTGGTATTATATCAATGGGACACGTTTGAAAATATAAAACAATAATACCAAACCAAATCGATGTTATTATTATGTCAAACACTAATCACAAGTTGTTCGTGCTAGAAAAATCTCTAGGTATACACATTATAGTATAAATCTTCCCAGGTGAATTTTTCGCTTCGAGCCATTTCATTCAATTTGAACCTTAATACTATGACGATACCGGTTGTTTTGAAAGATAAGGGCTCAAAGCGAAAAATTCACGTGGGAAGATTTATATTATACACATACTTTGGGTATGTATTACAATACCGAAGTACGAAAGACCGAATGTATTAAAACATCGAATGGGTCAAAAGACCGACACCATTTTTTTCTGAAACCGTTAACTTTTAAGATTGTTATAAAACAAACCTAACCTAACCTAATGGGTTCTGTATGATGCCGTTTTAACAAATTCTGAAAAGTTTACGGTTTCAGAAAAAAATCGTGTCGGTCTTTTGACCCATTCGATGTTTTAATACATTCGGTCTTTCGTACTTCAGTATTGTAAAACACACACCATACTTTGGCTTTCAGTAATCCATCACATTATTTCTAGTTCGTCAACCTGGCAATCTACATCGCATTAACTCTTTCAGTGGGAAACGTACGAAAGACTTTGAAAACAAGTAAAATAGTGAATCCAACATTTGAATAAAAATCCTCCTCACATGATCACAAAATAGCGTCTGCTTTGTAATTTAGACTGCCTTAAATTCGAAAAAAAACTGGCCAGCCACATAACACGATACAATGGACACGACACCGCATATCAGCCGCGACATACGAATTTACTCTAAACTCTTTCACGCTTTAACGGACTAATGGATTTGGATGAAATTTGGTACCTACTCTTTATTCCGATATTGTCAAGAAATGGGCGTTTCTCCTATAGAATTCGACAATCTTAAATGCCAAGAGACATGAAATTTTGCATGAATTAATTTTTGGAATTTACTTACTTAAATCCCGTAATTTCAATTCAATTGACGAATCTGATAGTTCACGCAAGTGTAGCTATAAAGGCTAGTGTGCTAATAAAAATATATCCCAACCCATATCAAATATCAAAACTTAGCCATCGCGGTGTACAAAGTTGGCTAAGTAATAAGATAATGAAGAAGGGTCGGGACTCGGGATTCGAATTAAAACGAGCGTTAGGCCAGCGGGCCTCTTTATTGAGAAAATGTTTTGAATACAACATTTCACGTACAATACATTACAATCATCATCATCATTTCAGCCGGAAGACGTCCATTGCTGAACATAGGCCTTCCCCAAGTTTGGCCAAACAGATCGGCCCTGCGCCATCCGCATCCAATGCGTTCCCGCCACCTTCACCAGGTCGTCGCTCCATCTTGTTGGAGGCCTACCTTCACTACGTCTTCCGGTCTGCGGACGCCACTCGAGAACCTTTCGGCCCCATCGGCCGCCATTTCTACGAGCGATGTGCCCTGCCCACTGCCACTTAAGTCTAGCGATTCTTCGAGCTATGTCCGTGACTTTAGTTCTTGCGCGGATTTCATCATTTCTAATGGATACCGTGTTTATCAAGGCTAAAGTATTAAAATTTATATAAAGGTAAAATACTAAGGGGTCCGCTGAACAAACGCACTCCAGTGTTTATTTAATGAGAGGAGACGACCTTGTTATGACGTCATTTTATTGCGCGAGCGAGATGAAAACCACCCTTAAGGGGTTGGTGCGGGTGCGAGCGAGACGGAATAACAGCTGAGACTGAGTAAGTGATACTCTTAATCGAAGACTACTCGAGTTCATTGTCTTGTAGACTTGAGATTTGAATGGAGAAGTTTAGGTATCAAGGTTTGTAAAGCAGTTGAAAGGCAAAGTACACGGACAGAACATCATGTTGATTAACAATACAAATTATTAACATTTCGAAAATGAACTTTGTGTTGAGAAAAATAGGTTTATTTTTGAAATGAGAATAATTTCGTTTAGTGTCAGAATCGTTATAAACATGCGTGTAGTCACCAATGCAACTTTTTGATAGCGATTAGAAAATTAGTCCTCCATCATGAACAATTAGGTACTATGGTACATTGGTAACCATTTCTATAAAAGTAAGTCGGTTTACGGACGATACTCATACTCATACTCATTTATTCATAATATTTATTACATGTCATTTTTTAAATTATTTTATAATATTATTCCACAGTCATCATAATAATTAAGTACCTAGTAAGTTGAAGTTACTGGCTGAAAATTAAGGAATTCATCAAAAGTGTAGAATGTGTGTTCGAGAAGCCAATTTTTGAGTCGATTTTTGAGTGTTGATAGTTTAACGTGACAACGTCATAACAAAACATTCAAACCCCCCCCCCCCCCCGCATTGAAAATTACCCGAGCGCTAGTACTAAGATTGTATTTATTGTGTAATATTGCAACTGGCCTTCACTGCTCTGTAGGTTCATCGATTTATTAGACGTCGTCACGTCAAAAACGATGAAAAAGAAACTTAAAATTTTCTCATACAAAAGCATTTAAGTATCTCTCAATGGCAAAAGCATTTAAGTACTATACATTACAAAAGATAACGATAAATTAAAAAAATTAAAACCCCAAAGCAATTTGGACACACATGTGTTTGAAAATAAAGTAAGTAAATGCCCATTATGCATCTAACATCCCTGCCGCAGCTAGCAAAATTGCTGATAACTTGGAAACGGCTGAACCAGTTTTGATGAAACATGTCTAAGGACCATCGCCAAGAAACCCGCTTTCAAATAAAAAAAAACAACATCCAAATCTGTTCCGCCGCTTAAGAGCTATGATGCTACAGACAGACACACAGACAAACAAATAAACAGACAGACACAGACACACATAGCGGTCAAACTCATAACACCCCACTTTTTGTGTCGGGAGTTGAAATTGGTTTTACACCGTATTTTTTTAAAACTTCCTTTAACTTCGCTATATTACTTGGTACGCAGAAACACCAATTATAAACTGGCTTACCTACTTTAAATGTAATAGTAAAATTACTTATTCACAATAGTATTTTACGAATAACAAAGTAAACAGACGAGGCATGTAAGACTTTGAATCCCCCCGATCCCCCCAAAAAGGGGGTTCACAATAAAACCCTAATATTCCATTTGCGAACATCTCAACCTTCTACAAATATCCAATTCGTTTCGTATAAGCAATAAATAAGAGGAGAAGGTTTCCAGACGGCGGCACAGAAAACATTTATTGAACAGTAAGTAAGTTTTAATTGTTTGGGAGAAAACAAATTATTTTAATAAAGCAGCGTAAGGTCCGGGAAACATTCTTAAAACAAATAATTCTAAGCTATGAAATAAATTTAGCAAACATTTATAGATAGTCCTAAAGCCGTCGTATTTTCGTCGCTTAACGTGATTGTATAAATGAAAAACGTGTAGTTATAGTCATTTTTTTTTTAATTTTTAACAAAGCACTAGACTTAAACCGCAGCTTTACAGAAGTAAGCTATCAGTTCTGGCAGTCGATTTGAAATTCCGGGATTTTCCGAATAATTCCATGGAAATTCTCAAAAATTACATCGTACTCTTATTCAAATTGCCGTGCTATATTCCAGTGTTCTGAACCTTGCGGCAGAAATTTCAGGACTTTATTCCAATTCTGTGAGAATATCGGGATAAAAAGTAACTTAAACATCCAGATAACTACATACAACAATAGAGGGAGAAACAAATTAACGCAAACACACACACACACACACACACACACACACACACACACACACACATTATATTAGTACGATTGGCAAAAAAAAAGTAGTTAAATACTAACAGAAAGCCAAATTTAATAAAAAACTGCCGTTATTACAGTCAAAGAAATTGAATTGCAACTCACTTCCATAGCGGGCCACGAAAGAGGTTTCACTGCACACAGCTTTTACAGAGTTCTTGAGATAAAAATCATCTAAAACGCATCACTTTAACGTGCCGTAGACAAATTAGTGACGCCACTAGCTTCACTGTATTGGCTACAAACTGTCTGTAGGTACTTAAAAAAATCGAGCGTGCAGCTCCTCCGCGCGGAAGAAGTGAAACTTCGTAATGTGGAAATGAAAAAGGCACTTATACATCAATATGAACCTTATTGCAATAACTTAAAGAACTAAATTTACTTATGCATCTATGTGTTTAAATTACTCACTAGATGGCGCTTTTATCAAGTCTCATACAAATTTGCACAGACAGTATGAGTTCTGCATCGCACTGTCGAAGTTTTTAACATCCGTTAGTATATATACAATGCGAGATTACTTGCTTCGGTAGTACATAATACTAATGCTTTCATAACTTCTCCATGGTAGCGTTAAACGTTTAACGTGACCTTGTTGGAAGTCGCATAGAAGTTTCACTTCAAAAACTTACACGAAGTAATGATTGCGTTACTGTTTCTATCGTCCCCCTGCGTGCTTAGGGTGGGTAAGAAAAGTAAAAAAGGCAACGGATCGAAGTCCTCCCGTCCGTCGGATCCAATAATCCGCCGTCTGTCCGCCGCCTAATGTGATCGCAGCCTAATGAAAAACGCGCTGGCAACGCCATAGTACAGCCAGAATAATGCTTAGAAATGTAAAAAAATACGACCATATAACGTACCCTTGCCCGCCAACTGTCGTATCTAACAAGGAATCACATGCTAGTTACGACAGTCAGTACCGAAGCGGACGACAGTTGGAATTAAAAAAGTTGAACACCCTAACGGCGCTAGTTGAAAGTTGTATGAAAGTTTTCCGTTGTGATACAGAATTAAATATCAATTTGTATCAGTAATTTTCGTGTCACAACGGAACTTTTTAGTCAGTCATTTTCTTTGATCAATTATAACTGTAGATACACATTGCCGAACAAAATCCTTCAAAGAATGTCCGAACTTTTTTATTTGGTTGCGTAACAAATAAAATCATCACCTTCACAGAAATTTGAACCTAGTCTTTACTTCATTACAGTCGAATTTCGGTAGCGGCAAAACTCCACTTGACAGCTAAACTTGACAATTTCACGCAACGTTCTGAGAAAAAAGAAGGCCACTTTTATCGAAGTGGCGCTCATTTGGCTCGGACATTTTCGGGCGCACGACTGTGGATCCACAGTTATAATTGATCAAAGGTCATTTTGTATGGCTTACCTACTATACTGTACATGTGACAATTTTGAAAATTATTTTGTTCGGAAACGCTTGTAAAAATGACAGGCATTTTGGTACAATTTGGTACAATTTCCTATTCAACATGTTTTTTTTATATGAGAGGGAGTCAAACGTGCAAGCGGGTCATCTGATGGAAAATGATCATATTAACAGCTCAAAGAGAGTCACAAATCATTACCGGCCTTTAAAGGAAGTATAAACCCTTTTCTTGAAAGCCATGCTGTCATAGTTGTCTGGAAACACTGCTGCTGGAAGTACTGCTGGTTGGTTTGGTTTTGGTTCGGTTCAGTTTGTCGATAAATCTTACCATGAGATTAAACCTGTGTCAGGCTACTGTACGAGTAACTTCGTGGTTACCATACGCGTATTTCCAAAATGGCACCCCGTTAAAGTAGTAGAGACGATAGTGATAGCAACAGTGATTTTGACAATTTATTGAATCAGGCGTTACTTTGCGGAGGTCCATATTAATGAACTAAAACAATTACTTTGCTCACCCGCGACCTTACAATAGTTACTATTGTAAGGTCGCGGGTGAGCAAAGTAATTGTTTTAGTTCAGTGATTTTGACGTCTGCACATAGAGACAAAAATTTAATTCCTGACAAATGTATTTTTTCATCTGTATCGAATTCTCTCTTTCTCTCTCTATCTATCTCTCTCTCTCTTCTCTAGAGAGAGTTAATTGAATAGCCATAAATTGTAGCCCACATTCAGTAACCTGCACTATAGATTCGGCATCTTCGTGACCGTTAAAAATATAAATTGTGAATTCGGCTAACGTTAGCGGAATCAACATTAATCGGAGTGAAATTAAAAATAGAAATATGAAATATTTTTACAAAAATATTACTGTCGTTTAGATTTTTTAGACGGTGTGAACTTGTTTTAGGAATTCATACACGCATAGTTCTTATTGGATATTGTTACTAAGGCTTTACAGTTTGTCGGTCTGTCACAGGATGGTCTTTTTGAAATCGTATTTATTACCAAAACACTTATACGAGAATTCTGTATTTTTGGCATTTTTGCTCTATTATAACAATGACACGTATAGACGAACTAGACTATTATTCTTTAGACTTAAATATACAAAAATAACAAATAGGAACTACGAATAGTTTTTCTTCCTTTCTAATTGTATTTTTAATAATATTTTTCTAGTCGATTCCTATGAGGCTGATTTTTTTATAAGAAATTCACACTTTTTCTACTAATAGTTACGTTTATAGGTAAGTACAATACTACTTATTGGAATATTTCGTGTATGAAATAGTATTGTCATCATCATCATACCAGACTATATACATCCCATTGCAGGGCACAGGCCTCCTCTCAGAAAGAGAGGGGTTGGGGCCGTAGTTCCCACGCGGGCTCAGAATATTAGTATTGTGATAATGAAGATTGTGAAAAAGAAGAAATTAAATGTTTAGCAGTTTTAAAAATACCAAATATATCAAAAAAGTTATAACTTATTTAACATAATGATGATAACAATACCAAATGTTTATTTATATTTATGTGTCTGAATTGGGTGATTACAGACAAACATCCTATATGAAATTAGTTGTTGATTAATTTAAAAATGTTTGGCGACCAACTAGTCCAGTAGATTTTTCTGTTCACCAAAATACGAATAGTTTGCTAACCTAACCAATCACGTAATTCTAATTTTTAAATTCGATAGTTGACTAGAAAAAACACCGAAATATATTCCTACTGGCCACAGAACAAACTTTTTTTACAAAACCCTTCCATTTTCAAAAAATCTTCGCCATTTCGTCGTTAGCTCTTTAAGGGGTTGCCTCATTAGCGCGTGAAAGAGCAAGTCCACGACCTGACTCTTGTTGCTTAGGAAATAAGGTTCAAATTTCAATGGTGTTGATATTTTGTCAAACATTATATTGTATGTGTATGCAGATGTAGGTATGTATTTTAACTGAAGTAGAGATGCATCGCTAATTAAAAGATTCGGAATACGACACGATGGGTGGCGAAGTTTTGATGTAAGTGCGGCTTTTTCCTTGTTGGCTCTAATTGGAACGCGTGTACAGTCGGCGACGCGTATTTTTTGCATCTTTTCTTGTTAGGTAAGATAAGAAAAATAAATGATGATTGCTATTTTTACAAGCTTTTATTTTTATTAGTGTCACATTAGAATGCTGATAGCATGTTAAAGTTTGAAGTTCCGATAAAAAAATTGCTAGGTACTTATTATAAAAATATCAAATTGAAGTGAAATACACATTTAGTAATGGAATGATCACAGCGTACCCAATACTTAATAATAAGTTCAGTATTCTTATGTAGACTAATTAATTAATATTAATTATAATATAACATGATTTCTCACTTTAATAAAACAAATAGTTCTTATAAGAAAGCCATCTCGTTTTACTTTATTTCAAATGGAAAATTAAGTTTGGTACACTTCAAAACTACCTTAAGTAATTTGTTTATCTCTAATAATAATTATTCACATAAGTCATAAAATTTACTACAAACAAAACATACTACCTCAAGTTTACCATAGTCTTCTAATCTATCATCATTATGCCGAAAAGGTGAATTGAATAAAAATTGCGAAAAGCACCATCTAGCGGCAGCGTTGCGAACTCCGTGGCTCGTTTGTAGGGTTGCCTATCGTAGACGTAAGTATATTTTTTTCACTATATTGTAATGTGCTTTCGTTTTTGTATTAAAAGTCTTAAATAATGAATTTCAATTAAGTTAGATAAAAACGCGTGGAAAATTAAAATTTTACCATAGTAAAGGTTTACTTTGTGTTATTAAAATCCGCATGATTATAGAAAATATATATATAAGCTAGTTTATTTATTAAGCAGAACTAAAAACAAACTTACATACCTACTTACAAGATTTCATTAAAAAAATGTTCAACCAATATTCAACAGTCCATTGCCGAATTTCAGCTTCCCTGCAATTTTAGATCACAAATTTTACATATAACGATATACCGTCACAGTACTCGCATAATTTCCAAAATTCCAATTAGACTCAAACAAGTGCCATTTTTACGTACACATGTTTAAAACTTCACAACAGTCGACAACCCTAGCCGCCCCCCTAAGGGGTGGGTCTATCGTATCCCTTTTTTCTTCCACCCTTATCCATACCTGAGCTTTCTTTATCCGAAACTTATTCTTTCCAACCGTCTCTTTCCAACCTAGGGGTTTATCCGCGTTTTTTTGACAGGGGTTATTTCCGTCCCTTTCTAGGGGCAAAAAAACCCTCAGATGTAGGGATGGTATTGTGGAGTAATGCTTCATATGCGAGGGGTGCCGCGAATCGAAAAAAAATCACCCCCGCCTTTAGGTACCTATGTTTGAGTTTTTGCAATTTTTGACAACAATGCTTTGAAGGTATTGTGTAATAATTGTGAGATTACTAGATAATGTCTCGTGTTTTGGGCTTCGGTGGCTTCTAAATGACTGATTAAGTTTTTAAATGAGCGCTGGTATTAATAAGCGCGGTTCAAGGTACGAATTACATACCTATTTTTTGAAATGAACAAAGGGATTTTTTATTTTTATATTAGACTTGAGTTTGAGTTGAGTTAAGTCAAGTCTAATATAAAAAAAACTCAAGGTTTGCCAACGGGCAATGGAGCGAAGCATTCTTGGTGTCCGAAGAGTGGATCGAATTAAAAACACTGAGCTACGCTCAAATACTCGAATTGCTGACGTGGGCGTAAAGACGGCCAAGTTGAAGTGGGACTGGGCTGGACATGTCTGTCGAATGAACCCAGAACGTTGGGCCAGAATCGCCACGGAATGGGTCCCAAGTGACGGATACCGTAATAGAGGCAGACTGAAGAGGAGATGGAGGGACGACCTAGATGCTTATAATGTGGGATGGCGGGAGCTCGCCTTTGATAGGCAGGAGTGGAGCAAGAGAGGAGAGGCCTTTGCCCAGCAGTGGGACACAAAAGTTGGCTAAATAAAAAAAATTAGACTAGCTGTTGCTTGCGACTCCGGCTGCAAGTAATTCGTTTACCGCGGTAACTATGTAATTATCTGCAGTGGGACGTATATAGGCTGTGGGATGATGATGATACAATCACGCCTCCTTCCCAGCAAAGGGGTAGGCAGAGAATAGTTTCTGATTGTCAGGCTCGTAGCAGATGGAAACAAATAGTGTTTTTTGTTGTGCGTGTTGCTGGGAAGGAGGCGTGATTGTACAAATTCAATTCAATTCAATTTTTTATTTCGTCATCACAGGTAGATTTTGTACAGATGATAGGCATTACAAAGTGGTTCGGCTATGATGTACCTTTTGGCGTACGATAATTTAAAAAGAAATTACATAAAAATTAAGTGCAAATGTCAAAAACTTAAGGCTTAATTATTTATACAATATTATTAAGGATTTCATCTAGAATTATCATTATCATTAAGGATTAAATACGCAAACAAGCAAATACAAAACAAAAATAGTGATAAATTACGAAAGTCAAAAGTAGCAATAGACAAATAATAAAATTGTGTGTTGTGTGACAAATGGTGTTTCCACCTGCTATTTACGAGCCTGACATAGATCTTTCGCTTCACCAACACTCATATTAGTCTTTTTATACATGCTCGTTAATTTCGGATACTCTTGACCTGATCTTTCTTCAAGACATCTCCAATCTCATCATGGATTTTACTGAAGAATCTCCCTTAAGGTGGAAGCGCACGCTCTAGGCGCGAAATTCAAACTTTTTACAGTTTTTAATTTATTGTGGGTAAACGGTGTAACTGTTTAACTTCATATGGTATTTGCGCTTGTAAAACAGTGTTCTTTATATTATTGTATTAAGTTTTTTAAGACGTTGAAAGTCCGAATTTCTATGTTTGACAACTTTTATATCAAGCTAACAGTTTTATTCTTAAAAAGCTTTACACAATAATATAAAGAACACTATTTTACAACTGCAAGTACCATATGAAGTTAAACAGTTACACCGTTTACCCACAATAAATTAAAACCTGTATAAATTTTGAATTTCGCGCCTAGAGTGTGCCGCTCCACCTTAAAGCTAAAAGAGATCAAAAATACACGCTGTATTCCAAAAGCATTTAAAAAACCAGAACATTACATTTTAATGTTGTATAACCAATTTAAAATAACTGCAATACCAACAAAACCTCTTTATCGAAACGATAAATATTTAGCTATTACATTAAAAATACATTTTGTAGTAATTATCGTTAATATTTTATGAGTTCGCGCGAAAAATGACACCGTTAAGTTAGTTAACTTATGAGTGTGTTAGTTTTAATCTTTGCAGGAAACTACTAAACTGCGGTGAAGATAAAGCTGAATTGAAAATGTGGGTTCCGTTATAAGTAATTTTGTCACCATGCAGAACTTCCATAAAAATAAACAATTTAAAAAATACACACATCTATTCTTAACACTTCTATTTACAGATAAAATATTTAAACTTCGCTATATTATTAAGCAATTTTTCAGTTTAGCGTAAATACATATTCTGCAATTATTTTTTATTTATTTAGATTGACTTTCAATTGTTTTACCTAATTTTTTATACCACAAAGTATACCCTCAAGGTAAGCCCAAATTACGCCAAAATCATAATGCGAAAGTGTGCGTATGTTACTCTTTCACGCTAAAACGGCTGAACGGATTTGTATGTAATTTGGTAAGTATATAGGTGAATATCTATAATAATACACAGACTACATTTTATCGTGATATTCTCACGGGATCGGGATAAAATTCCAATATTTCAACCGCTTTACAGACATGAAATTTTATGCGAGTTTTTTTGGAATACTGTAAGTAATCTCTTTATTGTACAAAAAATAAGTACTTAAATACAAAACGCTAATGACAACTGTTAAGATATATGTACAAAGAACTTATCCCTTTAAGGGATCTCTAACAGTCAACCTTTGAGTGGATGAAAGGAGTATTTAGCAAGGGACCGACAGTAAATAAGTTAAAAAGCCAGAAATAGCAAAAACTACAATACAATTTTTTATAACAGATACAATAAATAAACCCATAGAAAGAAACCAATAAAAAAATTAATGAAATCCACGATATAATTTTTAGGATTCCCACGGGAATTTCTGTGAAATCCCGGAATTGCAATTTAGTTGCTAGACCTAATGATTTACAGGTAGCTTCGAGTAAAGGTTACTTAATACATAAAAAAAATACTGAGCTGTGATTATTAAAAATAAGTTTTTCTTTTGTTAAAAAATCATTTTTGAAGCAAGCTTTTTAGCTGACTGTACTTTTTGTTAACTGTATCTGCATTGTCATCTAACTTACATCAGTATACCAAATTTCAAGTGAATTCGACCACTGGAAGTGGGTCAAATTCGACTTCCAAGATTTGACCCGTCCATACATTGTACACACAAACATAGGTACATTGCAAGTTAAATACAAGATTCTAAAAACAATACTTTTTTCAAAAAAAAATGTGCTATAAAGACATTAGCCAACGTCATAAACTGTATTTATTTCTAAACAGGCTACTCTAATATCGAACGTCAACCCTTTTAACGCCCACGTTTTATTCGTGACTTAAAATTTTAATTTTATTCATAAAATAAGTAATGACTTAAAACACAAAGTCGATCAATAATCTCTAAGGAACCCAAAAATATATAAAAACGGTAATTTATCTTAACACAATTTATTTTTACGGCGTTATTATAGTTATTGTTGGCACTTAAGGGCCCACTACACGGCTATACCGGTACAAGGTCGTTAAAGTGCCACTACACACGCCATCGGCACGCAAAGAAAGAAAAATGCGTAATAAGCGAACAGAAGCTCTAGTGTAAATTTTGACGCAAAAGTTTCGAACGCGTTCGCGTTAAAGTCTCAATTGCTTCAAAACAATTGCCAGTGCCTCTAGCAGCGCGTATCGACAACTTAAATTTCACTCTTCATTACAGATACTAAGACAAAATTCTTAATATAATGCAATACAATACATCGACTTTCCATTGTATACATAAAAACAAGTATAAAAACAAGTATATGGAAAAAGTATATAAGGTAAGCAAAAAGCGATCTCTTCCAGGCCACCAACGGAAAGAAAAAAAAGGAATGGATTTCAGGAGGTGCTACAAACTAAAACTAATAGTAATTAAATATAAACAAACATTAGGTACATAAATACAACCATACATATACAATCATCATAAACTGTAGAGATCTCTATTGAGGACTACCTATACTGTTCGCATCCGTAAGTCAACTAGTGTTGTTGGTGTCCATGGGCGGCGGTGATTGCTTTCCATCAGAAGACTCGCCTGCTCGTTTCCCCCTGTAATATAAAAAAAACGTACACAATATAAAAACAAGAGCACAATACAATATATTAGTACACAATATATTAATACAATACAAAAACAATAATTATAAGTAATAAAATATAGTACAATAGTAGACAGAGAGTAAAGCAAAGAATTTAACTCTAAAAAAAGGATATCTTTCATCTTATCTAGTTGATCTAGAGGAAAAAAAAAAAAAAAAAGTAAAAAATAAAAAATCCTACTTTTACATAATTAGTAAATGACATTCTGACATAATGACATTCGGGTTAGGGGCATTAGTAATAACAAAAACATACTAAGGGCAGAAAATGAGCTGTTTGTCCAGTCTTACTACCATAATCTTGACAATTTATAATCCATTATAACAAAAATTTGCAAGAATGACACGACCACAATCATTAAATTGAGGTCAGTTAATACACCTGCAGAACCATCAATTCTGGCTCAGCCTGTGTTTACATTCAAACTGATCACTTTATAACGAGTTCACTTGAAATGAAACTAGCTGTTAAAATGCAAATTTTAATTTTGAGAAATAATTATTCACGTATTAATACTGAGCCTTCGATTAAATTTGATATTAAATTTATACCATTTTATGTACCTTTGTCTACTAAAAAAAAAAAAAAAAAAACTTTATTTTCAGACAACATTTAGGTCCATAGAGTGTTAGTAACAAAAATGACTTAAGAACTATATTAGTACCTTGTGTTAGAGTGTTAGTTAACAAGAGCAATCTAAGAACTATGTTAGTATAGGTGAGTGTTAGATAAAATAAATAACAAGGTTGTCACCGAGATGCAAGTACGGCGTGCAGCGTATTGAACCTGCCTAGCACAGCACTGTCTTGCCTCTCCGCCACAACCTTCAGAAGACTGCTGGAGCTTCCTCCAAAAAATAACAAGTTTTTTACCATTATCTTTTTATTTGCCATTTAGATCGCGTTTCGCAGGAATACTGGAATCAATAAGAAAAAATCGAAGGTTATTAAACATTTTGGATTAAGTATTACTTTAAAAGAGTCAATTAGGAATTGGCTTGGCACAAAGCCAGAAATGGCTCTTAGTGCAAACGCCTACTAAATTGGAGGCCAAGGGACCAAAAGACCACGGGAAAGCCCATAAATGAGATGGAATGATAATGTCGTAAAAGCCCCTCACTGCCCTGGATAGGGAGGAATGGCTAGACATGGGTGTAATAGTACTAACGTACAGAATGGACACGCTCCACCCCGCACCGATTCGAGTTACCCCACCCCTCAAGGCGCAGATTGCCGGACCCCGCCGGATTCCAGAAGAGTGCGCGCGCGATGTATGTAGGCGTACGCGTGTACAGACGTCGTCGTGATTATGTAGATTCAAGAACGCGTATTTGTACGTCGTGTCCGCCGCGTGCATGAGGTTACGCCAATTCATTGGTTGATGAAGGCTAAACAGAAGAAAAGAGTACTTTAAAGTCATATATGCCTATCAAATACAGACATTTTAATGTGTCTAAGTCGTCAAATCTTTAGAACAACTTCACTGTTTTAAGTCAAAAATCAATCGCAACCTAATACTTTTAAAATATTTTTTCAATACAAAGGCTGTCAAAATATCCCACACCTAATCGAATTGCTTAACAATCGCCATTGTACGTCCATTACACGACTATTATACGACTATTTCTGTACGACAATGGTGTATTTAGGGGGCAATCACAATCGATCGATGAAGTCAAGTGCCATTCATCGATTCGATTAGCGGATCGATTGTCGAATCGAGTTACGACTTTTATAAGGGTTTAGTAATTGGTGTAGATCTTAATTCAATAGCATGTGTGTGTTACTAGTTATATAATTTTACTATTGTGTTGCAAATATATTTTATTGATATTATTTTAATCGTATTTACGAAATTGTCATTATTTCGAATATATAAATTGAATTAGTTATGTGAATATTTTTTTAGTAATAGGTTTATTAATCGCATTTTTTTACGATGGATCAATAAATTAATGATTTTCGAATATTTTCTTTTACTTGAACTATAAGACCTTACATGGTGTCAAATTTAATGATTCTATGGAAAGTACACTTAGGGTTTTGATTTCCCTGCGAAATGTTAGAAAATAAGGCTTAAATGGCCGTATCTTTGAATAGCGTTGACTTCATAATCCCAGCTTATATACGTCCCACTGCAGGGCACAGGCCTCCTGTCAGAATGAGAGAGCTTGGGCCGTAGTTCCCACGCGGGCCCAGTGCGGATTGGGAACTTCACACACACCATTGAATTTCATCGTAGGTGTAAGCAGGTTTCCTCACAATGTTTTCCTTCACCGTAAAGCTCATGGTAAATTTTAAATGTAATTTCGCACATAAATTCCAAAAAACTCAGAGATGTGAGCCGGGATTTGAACCTACGACCCTCTGCTTGAGAGGCCATTGTTCAAACTGCTAAGCCACCACGGCTTCTATTTGACTTAGTAGCTTGATTTTTTTACAGTTTCAGGAGACCGCAGACATAATTTGTTGATGTTAATTTCAACTTGATACTGCCACGCGTTCTTGAGAAAAAGGGTCTTGACAGACAGACGGACAAAGGAACAACAAAGTAATCCTATAAGGGTTCCGTTATTCCTATAAACGAGATATGGGATACGGAACCCTAAAAATGAGAAATAGCTTTAAAATAAATAAATGTACGCAACCGTAATAGCGACATAGGTAAATGCTAATTACCTTTGAATATGTCACAGATAAATGTGAACCCACGACGATAATTTATGATTAAGTATTAATCGCTCCCTACAAAATTCAATTAAAATTCTTATAGAAACCAGTTCCTTCCAGAACTCACGTGAGAAAATTCGCAACACATCTTCACACGTAACCGTCCCAAAAATTAACAAATACTAAATAACAAACTACTTAATTTGCATAAAACCAGATGACAGTTTAAAAATTCAAAAATGCAAAAACTGCATTAGCATAACACAATGTTACTACGCACGTTGGGCATAGTTTAATAAAGAAACTTCTTAAATTACACTTCCTTATAAATATTTATTCGTCAAATAGTATGCAAATCACCTTAATTATAGGGCCTTGCGCAAGAAATGGGTTAACCGTTTTGCATAAGCGTTCTAAATTCAAAAATGCTCAACAACTGGCAGCTTTTACAACCATAACCAACCTTACGTTTTTTATTTTTGGGTCGCGTTCACGAAGCATGCGTTCGGTTTATTAATTTGCAAATTTCACACCTTTCGCGAGGGCTGCGACAGGTTTTTTGAGACGTTTGCTATTAAAAAGAAAAGGCGTTTTTTTTAAGAATTACTCATTGCAATATACGCACCTTGAACATAGACAATTAGTAGCAGATGCGTATGAAATTTATTGGGCTACTGGTGTTGTGTGCAATTTATGTCATGCATTTGCCAGTGGCGTTAGCTGTCACATAAGACCCGTAATTGATATGGTGAATAATTAGTACCTTATTTGGCCGAGGGTGTTACAAATTTGCAAAGCGTTTTTCAACTAGCTATTGCCCGCGACTTTGTCTGCGTTCTGAGAGAACTTTGTGTTTAAAGGGAAATAGACTAGAGATCGCGAAGAATTCTATCAGGGAAAGATTTTTTTAGTAGGCTCAGTAGTTCAATAGATTACCCCTATGTGAACAAACAAACAAAGTACACTTCATAATCAGTACCTATCACCCGGACTTGGTCGAAACGGCGAGATTTTTAGATTTAGCTCGGGAATTTGGCAATTAAGCGCATTAAAATTGAACATCAGTAAGATGTTTGAACGCAGTGTAGGTAGGCCTCCAACAAGATGGAGCGACGAGCTGGTAATGGTTGCGCGATCGCGTTGGATGCGGATGGCACGAGACCGATCTATTTGGCGAGCCTTGGGGGAGGCCTAAGTTCAGTAGTAGACGTCTTTCAGCTGAAATGATGATGATGATGATGATGATGATGATGATGATGTCAAGCAAAACTCGATTTTTATATTCGTAGCTGTACTGCCAGTAACCATGCATTGTCCACTTTACGACATAGAACATGTCGCTTGTCGTATAAAAAGTGACATTAACATAAACATGACTCTGTACTTAGACCGGCAAAGGTAACGAGAAGTTTTTGTAAAGTGGTCAGTAGATTGACAGACCACAAACACTGAAAATGCACCTTACCTTCCAAAAAAATAAATTTTGCTATCCTTATAGCCATGGTGGCCTCGCAAGCAGAGGATCGTGGGATCAAATTCCGGCTTGCGAAATTACATTTGAAATTTACCATGAGCTTTACGGTGAAGGAAGACTTCGTGAGGACACCTGCATACACCTGCGAAGAAATTCAATGGTGTGTGAAGTTCCCAATCCGCACTGGGCCTGCGTGGGAACTAGGGCCCAACCCCTCTCATTCTGAGAGGAGGCCTGTGCCCTGCAGTGAGACGTATAAAGGCTGGGATGATGATGATGATGATCCTTATTGTCTTCCTTATTTACTAATTCACTGACGTCGATAAGCCAAAGGCTAGGTACTATACTTTGACAAGCTCGTGCGCTGCGCTCGGCGGAACCCTGTCGCAGGGAGCCTCTGCTGTCCTTAACCACAGAATATATAATAGTACTAACATACAGAATGGACAAGCTCCACCCCGCACCGATTCGAGTTACCCCACCCCTCAAGGCGCAGATTGCCGGACCCCGCCGGAATCCAGAAGAGTGCGCGCGCGATGTATGTAGGCGTACGCGTGTACAAACGTCGTCGTGCTTATGTAGATTCAAGAACGCGTATTTGTACGTCGTGTCCGCCGCGTGCCTTAACGAGATTGTTTTTAATAAGTGCGGCAAATGCTGACTGCGACAGGGTTCCGCGGAAAGCCGCGCACGACCTTGTCGGACTATAGAAACACAGGGAAGCATAAAGTCCCGTCATAACGACCGCTTTAGCCTAGTTGGTAGTGACCCTGCCTACGAAGCAAGAGGTCCTGGGTTCAAATCCCGGTAAGGGCATCTATTTGTGTGATGAGCACGAATATTTGTTCCTGAGTTATGGATGTTTTCTATGTATTTAAGTATTTATTTATTTATATAAGTATGTTTATCGTCGTCTAGTACCCATAGTACAAGCTTTGCTTAGTTTGGGACTAGGTTGATTTGTGTAAGATTGTCCCCTAATATTTATTTATTTTATTTATTTTATATAAATTGGCCAAAAACCAAAAAGTCGATTCCTGGGAAATGACATAGCTTTTTACAGCCGACTAAATAGACACAAAATTCTAATCCATCTTCAAGAAAACATTAATATCGAAGTCGTACTATAAAATTAATGATTATATCATGGACAGGGATGTTTAAAAATAATTCCGATCCGCATTGGAGATCCCTAGGCTCAATTTAAATAGGGTTACATTATAGATCAGTTTTAAAAAATATACAGGGTGTCTCATTTAAATCGGTCAGTATGGGAAAGTCTGAAACTAAAAGACATACGAAGATCTGTTCTCAGGAACCATGTCACCGATTTTAGTAACAAGAAAAAGTGCATTTATATACATTTTAAAAAAACTTGTACGCAGCTCGGGAATCGAACCCGGACGTTTTGAAGAATAGTTATCGATTGTCTAGTTCTGTTCTTAAGCAGCAAAATAAATGTTATTTACTATGAAACATGATGTCTAAAATTAATAAAATGCATTTTTTTCATACCTTTTCATTTATTTTAGTAGGTTTTCGAAATGACTACCATTTTTTTTCAATACAACACTCTTGTATAGTATAAATCTTTCCGGGTGAATTTATCGCTTCGAGCCCTTATCTTTCAAAACAAACGGTATCGTCATAGTATTAAGGTTCAAATTTAATGTAGTGACTCGAAGCGAAAAATTCACCTGGGAAGATTTTTACTATAGTGTCAGACTTTCCCATACTGACCGATCTAAATGTTACACCCTTATTTAGTTTCTGGCCGGATTCTTCTCAAAGGTCTGGCAAAAAAGAGTAGAAATTAAAAAGTGGCAACACTGTATTGCCGTTCCTCTTTTTTCGTACACAAGAAAAGAGGGACGACACTAGAGTGTTGCCACTTTTTAATTTCTACTCTTTTTTGCCAGTCTATAGGTGAAATTGAATAAATTTATTTTGACTTTGACTCTGACTTAGAATATTGTCAGTGGTGTACTAAAAAAAAAATTATAAAAAAAAAGTCAAAACTCAAAATTCTTTATTCAATTGAGGCATCAATTGATGCTCTTGAACGTCGAAGAATCTACCACCGGTTCGGAAAAACCCTGTTGAGAAGAAACCGGCAAGAAACTCAACAAGGTATATTATTTTCAAACAGATCTACATTGTTATTTAATAACATACATCTAAAATATTTAACAACAGAACTATATTTTTTAAAACCGTGGATACGCTATTTGGGACTAGAGATCGCCAATGCGGATTGGAATTATAACATCCCCCCTGTCCATGATTCATTTAGTCATTAATTTTATAATACGCCTTAGATATTAATGTTTTCTTCACAATGGATTTAAATTTTGTATCCGTTTGTTCGGTTATTTTTTTCGGAATTTTATTATAAAAACGTATGCAACTTTCCAGAAACGAGTTTTTGGATTCAGCCAGTCTGTAAGATGGAACTTTAAGCATCCCTGTGTTTCTAGTAGCCTTTGGCTACTCGACGTTAGTGGGAAAATCAATATTATTTCTAATATATAAAAATCTCGTGTCACGGTGACATGTTATCGAACTCCTCCGAAATCGCTTGACCAATTTTTATTAAACTTTTTCTCTATGTTTGGGAGGTCTGAGAATAGGTGGTAGGTTTTGTTTTATACCCCTAAATTAGATTAGGGTTTCATTTGTTATCTTTTATATTCGGAACCCTGAAAATTATATTGTTACGCATTTAACACAGAAAAACATGCAAGTTCTACGGCAAAACTGACTTTATGTAAAAACAAATATAACTTGAGCCCAATTATTATGCAGCATGAATACAAGAGCTTTCAAAGTATTTAGAGCTTACGAAATTTTCTTCGCGTAGACTAAACTTTTAATTAAATAAAACGCAGAGAATGACAATTTATTAGCAATGTTCTTCGAGGTTTCGCTTCTTTGGTTGACTTAGAGGAGTTGCGCGTACACTAACGTTTAGACTTGCTTTTTAGGGTTCCAATGCAAAAATTAAAAATTCAAATTCAAAAACATTTATTTGTAAGAAAGAATACAGTAGATAAAAAGATTTTAAAATAAATTTAGCACATGTATTCAGCATGCAAGCAAGCGTACAAATATTTAGTTTTAGGTCACTATGATTAAATTACAATTTTCATCAATATTCACTATATTATATTATAATTAATAATTAATAAACGAGTTATTATAATTTAAAGCACTTACTACATCAATTTCTCGTATACAATCGGTGACAAACGGAACTTATTAATGATTTATTGAATCTGGAATGCTTGGAAATAATTAGGTCTATTATTAATGAAGAGGTAAATTTAGTATTTTCTCCCTTAGTTACTAATTACGCCTTGGGTTTAATTTGAGTAACATGCTTTAACAGTAATTAAACAAACTAAATAGTTTTATGTGACAATTAAAGTTTATTAATTTTTGTTGGTAGTTTGTTTTGAGAAAAATAAAGTGGGGTATTTCGGGAGTTATAGTGACTAAATTATAACGTTTGTTAGTCTAACATCAGGTAGCATGGTGAAGATGAGCTCTGTTTGAGTTCGAAACGGGTCAGTTAGTGTGGTAGTGGTGGTGATATAGATGGGTTTGTATGCTTTGTGTGTGTTCTTATCATACAGTGTGGAAGTGGACGAACTACATGATCACACATTTCTTGCATAAACGTAGCTATTATAAGGTCGCGGGTGAGCAAAGTAAATTGTTCCAGTTCCTTCATTCCTTATTAATGACGCTACATTGTTTGTCTACTCGTCTTAACCGCGCCCGCAACGTGATACGCCCCGGCCTATTATTTGTGTTTTTAATGTTTCTCCAGTCTGCGCTTACTTACATTAATATTATTATGTATATACATAACATACATACATACAATATATTGGCGTGGTTAAGACAAGTAGACAAACAATGTAGCGTCATTAATAAGGAATGAAGGAACTGAAACAATAACTTTACTCACCCGCGACCTTATGATAGCTACGTTTAAGCAAGAAATGTGTGATCATGTAGTTCTTCCACTTCCACTCTGTACGATACGAACACACACAAATCCATCTATCACCACCACCACTCTAGAAAAAGTACCTAACAAAATATTTATAATATTAAAAAAAATATTTGAAATAAAAATATTTCATATTTAAAAAAAATGTATACTTACGTAAATTAAACACAGTAAAGTTTTAAAATATATTATACCTATTTTGTTAGGTACTTTTTCTGAGTGCCCCAAACTTGCTTTCACAGCAAAACTAAACTCGCTACCGCAAAAAATTAAGTTACACAAAAACAACATTTATTTTAACCAGCCAGTATTGTCACGCAAAAAACACCTTAGCATATTTTTGACTTCACAGTCAAAACGGAATAAAAATTCAAATCGCTAATCTAAACATTTTTTTAATGAAACTATCAAAAGACAATCGCAAAAAACAACCAGGTGCGTTCGAAATTTAAAAGAGACTAATGATTTAGTATTATTCATTGCGTTACCGGTTTTGCTGAAAAAAAAATGAAAGGGCTTATAATGAGATGCATGTCCTACTTTCCGAACTAACAAAGTTGAGCGAAAAAAAAACAAAAGAGCAGTGTCTATGAATGGCGCAGTGGTTCTCTCGGCAATCACAAAACCTTTTTAAAAGTACTATAATATTTTCCAATGTTACAATATAATAAAACGTTAATTAAAATTAATACTTTTTAACGACCGCTTTAGCCTAGTTGGTAGTGACCCTGCCTACGAAGCAAGAGGTCCTGGGTTCAAATCCCGGTAAAGGCATTTATTTGTGTGATGAGCACGAATATTTGTTCCTGAGTTATGGATGTTTTCTATGTATTTAAGTATGTATTTATCTATATAAGTATGTTTATCGTCGTCTAGTACCCATAGTACAAGCTTTGCTTAGTTTGGGAGTAGGTCGATTTGTGTAAGATTGCCCCCTAATATTTATTTATTTATTATTTATTTATTTATTTACTTAATATCTATAGGAAATAAAAATATATTTTGTGTGATACTTGTGAATAATAATAAACACTCGATCAATTACTTTATACGCGTTTAGCTATGTAGTTTAAGTTGTGTTTAAAGATTTGGCCTTATGCTATACTTCTGTCTCTATCTGTGTCTTATATCTACATGTTTTAAATGATTAAATGAATGCCACGAGTGATTTTCGATCGTTATTATATGATTCACTTCATTTAAAAACACTTGAATTGCAACAAATTAATACGGAAAATAACATTAATATCATATTAAACCCTATAATTTCTTAACTTTCAATATGCTTAATTTAACCTACTCCTATTAAAAATAGTATTAGCATCTTGCTTTCAACAAAAACCTTTATAAAACTCATCACGGAACCTTTAGACATTGTCACGTCTCGCGCCACTCGACATCCTTTTTTTATTAAATTTGAATTTAGAACGGCGCTCTCAGGGCTATCACTTACAAGTTTTCGTTTATTCAAATGAGCCGTTGTCTCACCCCTACAGGACGAACCATAGACGCACCAACAATAATTATTACGTGTGAACGTAGCTTTATGTAGATTTAGGTTAAACTAGCTTAGCCCACGGCTTCGCTCGCGTAATTCATTAGGTCTGGTAGTCGAATTAAAATTCCGGGACACCCCAAAAAGTCCCGTACGAATTTGCAAAAATTAATTGTGCTAAAAACACCTGTGCCAAGTTTCATACCTCCAAACCCTTCAGTTGAGATTTTGAGATTTTAATCAAAATATCAGGATAAAAAATATAAGATGTCAGGATCTTTCGAGTTGTTGAAGCACTTTTAGCGTGAAGTGGTAATAAAAGCACAAACGTGCGGACGCGGACGGAGTCGCGGGCAACAGCTAGTATTATATAAATTTATTAGGCAAAATAATCATAAAAGGACACAATCTTTATTATAATAAAAATCTCGTGTCACGGTGTTTGTTATCGAACTCCTCCGAAACAGCTTGACCGATTCTTATGAAACTTTTTTTGTCCATAATTGGTAGATCTGAGAATTAGGTCGTGGGCTATTTTTTATATCGCTAGGTATTCTTCGCTGATGGACGCGCGGGCAACAGCTAGTCTAATATATAAAAATCTCGTGTTGTTACGGTGTTTGTTATTGAACTCCTCCAAAACGGCTGGACCGCTTTTTATGAAACTTTTTTCTCTGTATTCGGTAAGGCTGTGAATAGGTTGTAGGCTATTTTTTATACCTACCCCTATTCTTCGCAGACAGAGTCGCGGGCAACAGCTAGTTTACTATAAATTCCCATTTACACATTCGTATTTGTGAAAGCACAAAGTTAATGCGTCTTTAGTCGCGATGTCAGCGCGGAAACACATCCCGTCTTAACATGTTAATTTATGCTAAACGCGCCTTAATAGATACTGGGACAGGTAGGTACGGCGAAGGGTGAATGCATTTTAAACACTTCCGCTTAAAAAAATATTTTAATAAAGACGTGTTCACACTGACTACGTGGTGTCCGATTGCAGCTTTGATTAAAGGTTTTGACAGTCCAATTCGGACCACAACTAACGTCATGTACCAAAATTGACAAGTAAAAGTCGACTAAAAGTTCACAAGACATGGTAACGTCGCAAAAAAACACAATGTCCTTTTATAAAAACACGAAGTCCGGGATCCTGTGGATATCTATACTGGGATGATCAGAGGTCGTATTGCCTAACGTTAAGCGCCTTCGCTTTCACCGGGTGCGTAACGATCGATCTAAAAACTTTTGATATAATTTTAGTCGCAATAACGCTCATTTGATATAATTATTGAATGTTATAACAACACTTAATATATTAACATTCGATATAATTATTGTTTCATATACTGATCATTTCATCGAATAACATTTAATATAACATTCTTTAAGTATTATAATGCATATTTTTTATAATGAACTTATGGTATAACGTTTATTTTATATAATATAACGTTCAGATGGTATAACCTTTGTTTATATATAATGTATTAGAGACATAATCTCAGATTTACTACATACTAAAAATATCTATATTATATTTTTTGCTAAAACGAGACGATTATTTTTATAACAGCCTATAAAACGACTCTGCATGGGTAAAAGCTATTAGGGCATAGAGAAGTATGGGGGACGGGGGGGCGAAGCCTCCCACAAAGGGGGCTCGGGGGCGAAGCCCCCGCATAAAAAAACCAAACCAAAGGTTCTTTTAGGTAGAAAAGTAGGTTAGGTTAGGTTAGAACTGCATCCCCCAACAAAAACGAATTGCTACCAGAAAAGTTGGTTAGGTTAGGTTGATAGTTATATGATTTGTATATAAAATGAACATTATACCATATGATGGTTATCAGAAATAAGCGTTATACCATATGATGGTTATCAGAAATAAGTGTTATACCAAACGATTATTATACAAAATAAAAATATATAATGAAATATTATACTAAACGTTATTTATATAAAATGAGTGATTATACCCTTTAAAATTATATGAAATGTTGTTATATGAAAAGAAATATATTATTTATTTTTATACCGATCATTACACACCCGCTTTCACCATCTCCTTCTGTCAGAATGAAATAGTGATTGCGAAGGCAAGCGTCAGAAACGTTAGACAATAAGCCTGCAGGTCATTAACCCCCAGCTGCAACTGAATTTCCAATAACTGATTGTAACTTCATCGGAAGCTTAATCAAGTAAATAATGGTCAAAATCCCTTGGCAAATTAGTGCGATTGGAATCCGCGCAAGAACTAAGGTTACCGACGTAGCTCGAAGAATCGCCAGACTCAAGTGGCAGTGGGCAGGGCGCATCCCTCGTAGAATAGGTACTATCGTAACGTTTAACATAGATTTTACAGGCAAAGCCGCTTGTTGAAGTCTGTATTTTTACCGGAATATTTACTAGAGTGCCCATGAACCCAGACTACCAAGGACCGAATTAATATTTAAAAAAAAACTCATATTACACTTAGGTACTCAGGCGTTTTATGAGATCAAATGAAGGGTCCACAGAAAGAACATGTCTAGTCACTTTTTTGAATATTGAGATTTTAATCTCAAAATGTAGAGCTCGCAAAGCACTTACCTTATATGAAAATAATATGTTTTTTTTTTTTTTTTTTTTTTTTCGTGATGACTAACTTTCAAACCGCTATAACTCAAAGTAGTTTAGGTGACTAGGCACGTTATTTCCGTGGACCCTTCAAATTAGAAACTAATGTTGGTTCTTGAGTCTTGTATTTTAAATACCAACTGCTTCATTTGCACTTGAAATAAATTGTCGAAAATAATCGAAGTTGATAATCCTTTGACCCGCGCTGACGTTGTAATTATGTAGTAGTTAACAACGACAAGGTTCTATAGTGGCATAGGAATCAGATTAGTTGACTGTACTTCGACGCGCTCTCTATTCTTCTCTAACCTCAAAATATTATTCCACGGAAACGCATTATTGGGATATTGAGTATTCTGTCTCAATCCAGATTTTTGTTCGTGTACGCCAAGTTTTATCTAAATCCGTTTAGCCGTTATCCCGTAATTGAACAACGAGCACCCAAACATTCAAACATATTCAGGAAATTTCTCATTTTTATGGCGCTTTGAATCGCATGCTAAATAACTAATTATATTAATAACTCGTACTATTATTAACCTAATTTAAAAGCATTTCAATTAATATACTAATCAAAATATTAACGAGGAACATAAGTAACTAAATCATAGTATTAAGTTAACCCTTCCCCAATTTGTCCTATCCAAAGGACAAGGTAAAAAACTGGAATTCATTATCGCGAACAAAACCGCCGCAGTTGAAGTGTCAACCCGTGCAGTGACGGGTTGGTGTACTGTGATTTTGGCGTTTATCAATCATTTTAGTGTAATAAATAAGAATGTGGAGCAAGATAGTGAAAACAGTGATTTTTGTGTCCTTTTTTAAGCACATTGGGTTTGTTGATGCTAAACGATCTTAGAAATGTGGTTTAAAATGGACTACAACATAATTAAGTGTACTAAACGTCCATTTACTATTAATAGGGATGTTGACACCACCAATCAACTGACGTACTTTTTATGAGTTGTCAAAACACAATTTTCCCGTCGTTCGCCAATTCAATCAACGAACTATTTATTTGTTACAAAAAATCAAATTTTGCAGTTAAAAATTGAAAATTCATCTGGTTTTCAGGACTTCAGTGCATTTTTTTGTGAAGTCGTTTCTTCGAATTATTTTTTGATGGCGTCAACATCCCTATTGTACCGTGGTAGATATCTTTGTCTAAATAACATAGGTATAAAGAGTGTAATCGTTAAGTCTGCACAGACGATTCTTCCGTAATATAAACCTGGGTAATGTGATCAAATTGGAGCAACTTTGATAGTTTTAAAACCGCTATAAAATCGACATTGTCCATATGAGGTAAATGGTTGACATGAAGATAAAAAGAAGATGAATGAAGGCATCGAAAAGGAATAGCAAATGCTAACAAAAATGCGTGAGTTGGTCGGCAAAGTACTTTTAATGTCGCCCCGCAGTTCAGTCACCCCGTTTTACGGTAACTATATTATAGACTAGCTTTTGCCCGCGACTCCGTCCGCGTGGAATTAGTTATTTGGGCAGCTTATTTTTTTATCCAATTTGCTTTTCCATCAATTATGGCTCTCCTTAGTTCATCGATATAAAAAAAATTATCCCCCCCCGCACCCTCCCCCGCAACCCCCCCCCCCCCCTCTCACCGACCCCCCACCGAACCCCCCCCCCCCGCACACCAGCGTTCACATTCACCACTCCCAAGTCACTACTTCTAAAAACTGTTCTATAAATTCTTAAAATACACGTATCTTTCTTATTTGTGAACCGATTCAAATGAAACAAACACTAAATGTTAACAAAGAAAATACCAACATATCAGTGAAAACCGCATCCTTCTAGGTTAAGCCGTTTCTGAGATTAGCGCGCACAAACGCACAGACAAACAGACAATAATTCTAAAAACATTGTTTTGGGTTCTATTGCGCTCAAATATCTTCAATGTACAGACACCGACTTGTTACAGATTTATTATATGTATAGAATAGATAGATAGATATCAAAAAACCTTAAACTGATATCGAAAGTACGCTATCCAATGAGTGAAATGACATCAATAAGTTATTAAAAATAAAACGAAAAATATCCAAAATTTTGACATTAAACACATTTAGTATGAGATTAGAAGAAAGGTTTTAATTTCTTTATTTCAAAAGGTCATTTTATAAACTTACTTATATTTTATTTGTGAAGGAAAATATCGTAAGGAATCCTGCACACACCTAAGAAGAAATTTAATGGTGTGTGTGAAGTTCCTAATCTGCACTGGGCTCGCGTGGGAACTACGATCCAAGCCCTCTTAATCTGAGACGAAGCCTGTGCAATGGGACGTTCATAAGCTGAGATGATGATGATGACGCTAAAATACGCACGAGGAAAATAAACAAAGTACCCAATTAAGTAGGCAATATTTGATATTTTCGTTCGATTCAGAGTGTTCACTGAGCCGGTTCAAAGAAAGCTCTTGTTTGTCTGATCCTCGGTTTGTGCTAATCTTGAGCGACAGTGCTTTTTAGGGTTCCGCAGGCTTCGAAAGGGTAGTCCTACGAGGGTGTCACAAGCGTTTCAACCACTGTATCTCGCGTTACGAAAATCGACTAATAATGACCGCTTTAGCCTAGTTGGTAGTGACCCTGCCTACGAAGCAAGAGGTCCTGGGTTCAAATCCCGGTAAGGGCATTTATTTGTGTGATGAGCACGAATATTTGTTCCTGAGTTATGGATGTTTTCTATGTATTTAAGTATTTATTTATCTATATAAGTATGTTTATCGTCGTCTAGTACCCATAGTACAAGCTTTGCTTAGTTTGGGACTAGGTCGATTTGTGTAAGATTGTCCCCTAATATTTATTTAATATTTATTTATTTATTTATTATTATTAATGTCAAGTCCAGCATTTTTTCACAAAAACTTTTTCTTTATAGTCCGCGCACGGTTGTATACTTGGCAAGTGAGTTATGGTAATTATGTTTAAGTAATTTTGCTATTGTTATTCGTTCCCATAATCTATTTACTATCTAAATATTCTTTATATTATCTAAATATTAACGTAGCATTATGTAGGTATCAGTGTGTAGTTTATGTATATAGCGATCCGAGTGTCCCCAATGGTGCTGGCTGAAAGTCAACGCTGGGGTGCTATAAACGCCTCAGCATTATGCTGAGCCAGTGTCCGATTTACAAACGCAATGACACAATATCTTTATTCTTCGTGCCGTCTTTAATTAGTATTAATATATTTTCTTTCTTTATTCTTTCTTTCAACTAAAGATTTCAATGAACACCACTACGAGTGGTGTGGGTGGTGCGTGGTCGCTGCGTCTACTTCGCATTCCACTTCAGTCGGTATCTTCTTCTTCTTTGTCGTTTCACTCTTGACAGAGTGGTCGTGGTCACGTTGAGGCGTCCACATCAGTAGAGGCGGAAACAGCTCTCCGCACGATCTCCCGCCACCTCTCCCTGTTGGCGGACTGTCTAGCGCAATCAGATACGCAGCTCCCCAATGCGGATTTCACTTGGTCAGTCCAGCGCATAGGTGACCTGCCACGTGATCTAGTGCCTTCCACTTTTCCCTGTACGACCAATCGCTCTATAGAGTTCTTGTCTCGTCTAGAGACGTGACCAAAGTACTGCAGTATGCGTGACTGTACTACTGTCGATAGACGCTGCTTAATGCCCAACTCCTGGAGTATTGAAGCGTTGGTGCGAAACTCAGTCCATGATATTTTGAGCATCTTTCTCCAGCACCACATCTCAAGGGTGTCTATCTTCCCCTTTTCCAGCTCACGTACTGTCCACGTCTCTGCCGCGTAGAGAAAAATGAGAAATACAAGTGTATCGGTCGGTATGTGGTATGTTATGTATATGCATAGGTTTGCTGGGAGCAAACGCTTATTTTTTCTAGCGGAACCCGTACAAAATAGTTACTAAATTCGATCTTAAATATTCAATCGTATTGCATATAGCCCGCATATAAGGGAGGGCGCAGTGTCGCGGGCGGCACCCCTCTTAAAGAGGACCACGTTAGTAAAACACTCCACCCATTTTTTACTACTTCACAATAGAGTCCCATTTCCCCTAACCAGAGTATTAATTTTCTTTGTATCGTAACACGATAGCATTTCATACTTAAATGTTGTTATGCCGTTGAGATAAGGTTAACTTTGGAATATTGGGTGCTTTTCGAAGTTTGTTCAGAGGTTTGGGACATGCGAAATAAAGATGGCGGATTGCGTTTGACGTTTGGAGGCACGCGACATAAGAAACGAATTTTTAGCTGTAGGTACTTAAATTGTTATTCAGAATAAATGTATGTAAATAATTAGTTTTAGATTAAAAACTAAAAAACTTCCCAATCAAAATTTATTTTAAACGATAACTTCATGCATTTCTTTGGACATTAACCGTTAAACGTCGATTTTTACGGTGAATGTTAATACAGACATAAGTAGTACGTAATACAAACATACTGAACTGAATATAGTTTTCGATACGTATAATATTGCGCTTGCGTGGGAAAGTCGCGTAAGTGGTAGGTACTTAATTTTTCACTACTATTTTCATTTCATACTACTTAATAGTAACAGTAATATTTATACAGACAAGTAGTAGAGTGATCCAAGTTTAAATGTAAAAATAACTGCAATATTTCTTGCTTAAGAAAGTTTTTATTTCATCATCATAATCATCTTAACAACTGTTATACTTAATGTTATCTAAATCATAAACATCCATTAAAAATAGGGAGCGTTAAAAAAACGAAACAGACAGCTAAAAGACGGTCCCGAAAATGTGTTAATAATCTTAATAATCTCTTACAAAAAGCCAAGTAAAAGCGCTACAATTATCACCCTCAGACTTTAATGCGTCATTAAAACCACCAATTAAGACTAACTGTCAAATTAAATGCCCTCCAGCCATTATCATATTAGACCGCCGATTAAACATTTAGGCCCAATTAGGTTTTTTTTTAAATTAAGTTTTTTTGTTGTAATAAAATTTCTCCCTCTTGTTATGGCAATGACATCTTATTAAAATTCAGCCGGAGGCCAAATCGTGTTGCCGATTTCTTACACTGGCGGGCTGGAATAAAGTAACACATATTTATTTATTTATTTGGTAAGATTTTGCAAAGGATAGTGAAGATCTGTGTACTGCTTGACAAACGCTGCTGCTGCTAATAGGCTATTAAGAAAATATAATACTTAATTAACACGTTCATGACATTACTTATTAATAAATGCTACTATTCCATTTCTGATTATTTAAATGACAATTTTGAGTAGAAAATTTTAAACCATGTATTAATTTGATTTATTTATTTTAATGTACCTAATTTTGTTTGATTTCATTTGTTTTTTATTTAGTTTAATTTAAATTGTTTTTAATATTATTTGATTTGATTTAATTTTGTTTAATTTGTTGTAATTTTATTTTATTTATTTTAATGTATTTTGACTTAACTTGATTTGCGTAGTCTGATTTAATTTTGATGTTGCATGTTCTTTTTTTTTTTAATTTTAAGTTTATATTAATATATTTGTACGCCTCACGGCAAAATATAGCGATCTAAAAGAAATGTAACACCTTTATACCTATATTTTACAAATGAATAAATGATAATGATAATGATAATGATGAACAGTAAATCACCACCCTCGTCATACGACACTACGACTGCCGACAGTGATTTAAATTACATCAAAATTGGACCTACGTTTACGACCGTCAATTTTTTGTAGCATTTGTAGGAAACATGTGACTCTTTAGGCCGAAACACAAACCTTAGTGCCACATCAAACACTACGGTTCTTGCACACAAGCTATCTCCATCTCTTATACATAAAATACCCCATATCGCACTAAGTCTGCGGTCGGTCTTCGTCTATGTCCGTTACTACCGCAACATTTACTTTCAAAACGGAACGATATGACAAACCGTCCCCACTTTATATGCACTTTATGTCACTTTGTATGGACAAATTCACATAGGTATGCATTTATAAACTAAAGACGCCATCCAAATCTGCTCACACATTTTGGCGTTAAAGAGTAACAAATATACAAACTTTCTCTTTATTATGTTACCAGAATATTATTCGCAAGTTTTTTACCTTGTGTTTGAAACGATTTTATTTAACAATTTCCTTGTCCCGCAGTGTACCGAGTCACCTTTAGACCAATTTCGGAATTCCCTTTTTCTTCCTTTTATTTCATTTCAATAAAGCGCAATGTGGACGAGTAATCAGTTGGAAATATTTTTGTTATCTATCACTTCCCAAGCCCAATCCACCCCTATATCCCCTTCATAAGGTCGCTAATCCCTCACACTTGTAGCAAGAGAATTGTATTAAATATTTTCCTAATAACGTAGCAGGGTGAGCCAGGGTGAAATTGGTTGTTATTTGAAATAAATTTTATATGAGAACGCACTCCCCCGTCTCCCCTCTCGGGTATGCTTTTGTTTTGTCTCTATCCTCCACTTTTTAACTATGCTGGAATAAGAGTAGAAATATGTTTTATGAAACTCCATTGTTTTGTTTTATGCTTTTGAAAATGTGGATGTTTGCTCCACACCCCGATATCATGTGTACTTATACAATTGTACTAACTTGATGCTAAGTTTTATTTATCATAGACAGGACTAGCACGATAGGATTTTCAGATGGCCGTTGGGGCCCAAAAGTTCTCAAATGGAGACCACGGGCTGACGGACCAAGGCCGCAGGTTCAGGGTATATGCAAGTCGCTTCCAACCGTAATGATTAGGTTTCAATGAGGGAGGCCTATGTCCAGCAGTAGACGTCCTACGGCTGAAATGATGATGATGAGACAGGGCTAGGTTTAACTTGTAGCTTTGCTTGCGTGACCTAACAGGTATGGCAGTTGAAATAAGTTGACTTATTTTGGTCCTCCGCAAAGTAGTGACGCTAATTCAATTCAATTCAATTTTTGGGATAGTAATGGCCTCATCGAACGGTCGATCATTCTGACATTGTTGAGGTTGGATAAGACACTGCCAGACGACCTTTGGTCAAGTACGGTAGAGCTGTCCGTGTTAGGTAGAATACCAGCCACAACCAATCTAGAACAAAAAAGTACCTAAGTGACGCTAAGTTATGCAAAATAGCAACGTCTGAGTTGAAAATAAGCTTTCTCATGCCATTTTGACATAAAAAAAATAACCAACGCAAACAAAACTACATATACCTTGACAAGTTCGTGTGTGACATTTAGTAGAACCCTGGAGCAGTCATAGTTTGAAGCACTTATCAAAATCAATCTTGATAAGGATAGCAGAAGCTCACTGTGACGGAGTTCTACCGAGAGTCACACATGAACTTGTCAGGGCCATCATCATTATCCCAGCATATATACAACCCACTGCAGAGAACAGGCCTCCTCTCAGGATGAGAGGGCATGGGCCGTAGTTCTAGAACTTCTAGGACTTCACAAACACCATTGAATTTCTTCGCAGGTTTCCTCACGATGTTTTATTTCGCCGTAAAGCTCAGGGTAAATTTTAAATGTAATTTCGCACATATATTCCGAAAAAATCAGAGGTGCGAGCCAGGATTTGAATCCACGACCCTCTGCTTGAGAGGATAGGTCAAACCGCTAGGCCACCACGGCTTATGTTGTGCCATTCCATTTAGTGGTCTTATTATAAAGTCTATGAAAAATGGTAACTAAACGGAAAAAAACTTGGGACACTTATGTTCTCCTATACTTCATTTAATTTAGAATTGAAAACCACAACATCATTATATTGCGGCTCGTCAACTATTTCTTACCTAGCAAATAGTACAGTACAATAGTCTGGGAGCCGCAAAATAAAATTGTTTTAATGTCACTTTATTTGCGTGTCGTCAATTGTTACTCTAGTACAAATTGTAAAGAGATTACAGTTCACGAGCCGCAATATAATGTTGTTGTGGTTTATAATTCTAAATTAAATGGAGTATAGTATGAAAAAGCTCGTGATTCTGAGCAGAAATCACATACAATTTTCCAATTTAAAAAAAAAAGTACTACAGCAATTCAGATAGTTCGTACATACTAGTAAATGGTAAATGGCAAATAAGTAAAATGGTGATATCCATGAAAGCGGTATCCTGGAAAACCTAAGTTTTGCTGTCCCGAGAACCAATAGTAGACCGCCACGAGTCACTACCTTCAGGCTTAAATTGATGAAGTCAAATTTAGGTAAATTTTCTACCATGCGCAGGATCCAAACGCGTTATAATGAATATCAAAAAAAAATACAACCTTGATGTCTACTCTGATGGTTTTACTAGTTGGAGGCGTAGAATGCTTCTACCAGTCAAAGCATCAGTTAACGAAATTTCATAGTCGTTTTGGGTGAGGGTACTATGCTCGACACCTCAACGCCTAGTGGACGACACCCATCTGTCACCTCTCTTATTATGACATAAGATTTAAGGTGCCATATATTGGGTTGGCGTCGAGCACAGGGACGTTTACCTTATCTGTTTATAAATTTTGATTTTTAGTTTTAATTTTAGTTGTGTATTGTTAATGTGATATTGTGATGTTTATCTGTTGTCTGTTAATTTCTCATAGTGAATGTTGATGCATGCCTGTCAGTGAGGTACGGGATAGGCGTGTTAATGTAATTGCTCTGTAAGTCTGTACTTTGTTGGTGTGTCTATTAAATAAATAAAATAAATAATAACAACCAGGAAGGATCAAACGATCCGTGAACGGTGAGGGCTAGATGTTCGTTGGTAAAATAAAAAAAATCAAAATCAAAACGTTTATTCTGCAACGCAAACGGTTCTTTCACATGTATGTCACTTTTTTTAAACTACAAGCACTTTCGTAAGGACCATCATTGCCAAGAAGAATGCGCCGCAAGAAACTTGGCAGAAAGTCATCTTTTTAAGCTTACGGTAAAATGGAGATACGGAATAAAATATACCCTTGTAGGATATTACAGTGACATTATAACTCGTTAGCTCTATAAGGGGACATCTCATTCCCACGATGATGCCATGACGGTTTGCACTACCATATTAGCAAACAATTATCTACCTAATCTAGAGTGAACCGAGAAATTTTTATATATATTTTTAATTTAGTTTGTCTTTTTGTTAAATTTACTATAATACATTTTTTGTTTAAAAAATGGCTTTAATCCAGGGTTCTTGCGGTGCATCTATTGGTGGTATAAAAATACCAGTCAAGTACGAGCAAGTGTCGTATTAAAGGTATATGAAAAAAAAAATAACCATTGTGCATAAATAGTGTTAAGGTTCGGGACTTCCTAGTGTTTTTTAGCCTGTCATAGTGTCCCACTGCTGGGCAAAGGCCTCCTCCCTTGACCTCCACAACTCCCCCCCCCCCCCCCCCCCCGGTAAGACGGATCGGTCCTGCGCCATCCGCATCCAATGATAACTATATTATGCGACTATTTCAAATATCTAGCCATAGGTATGTATATGCCACTATAAAGATTGAGTTAAAAACCCTGAAAAAAATACGTTTCTCGTATGACGATTAACTTTAATTTTTGTTGTTATAATTTTGAGAATTTCAAGTGTCTAACTATTACGATTTATGAGATAAAGCCCTTTGACAGACGGACAGACAGCGGAGTCTCAGTAAGAGGGTCCCATTGGCTCCTTTTGGGTACATAACCTGAAAAACTGGCGTTTAAAACAGCCTTTTGCTGTCCATTTTCAACTTTTACAATAAGGTTGTGCGACCTAAAACATCAAAACACTTACGAGTCAATGCGATAATTAGTTTAATTGTTTTTTTCTATGTAGGAAATGTCACAAAAAAAGGCAAAACATACGACCATATTGAGATTCATCTGATAATCGATGGATATAACCCTTAATAGGATACGATGCCTGAGAGACATGAAAAATAGGTATTTTAATTAAATGTGGCCGTCTTGATGCAACCCCACTGCATAGGCGTACAGACAGAAAGGAACAACTGCAACCCAAACCGTTGTTAATAGGTAAATAGGGATCGCTTGGTTTCGCATAATTTATTAAGTCAAAATGCATCATTCTCATAATCAACGTTGGTCATACCTACAGTGATTAATTTTTGAAACAGTATTTTTTTCAGGACTTTTTTAAATGCCATCTTATAGGATTGAGTAGGTTAGGTTAGGTTTGGTTTATAACAATTTAAAAAAAACTGTTTTGGAAATAAATCACTTAATGACTAAAGTTGATTATGATTTATGAAGAATGATACATTATGACTTGTTACATAATGCGAAACCATACAGACCCAGGGACATAAAATTGATCAAAAAGGCACTTCGTAGACCCCTATTTTCTCCTCAAAAACTTGACTAATATTTTTTTTTTTAAAAATAATTTAAAAAAGGCTTTATCTATGCCCCGTGTTTTCATTTTATTGTTAATACCAGTATTTATTTTATTAGCGTCTGAAAATAACGTAGATATTAGGCAATTTTCATAGTTTTTGAAGGTTCTTACTTCTTATGATAATTGGAATAAAAAACAAAACATAGGGGCATGGCCGTGGTAAATGTAGATTTTACGGTAAATATTTGCTTTAATGTTATCCAGGGAGAAAAGAGGGCACTACGTTTGTATGGAGAAATGGTTTGTACGACCTCTTAAAAATTGCTAATTTGACGTCAATAAAAAGCCCAGTAACGATGCGACCAATAACTCGCCAAATAAAACGACAATGCTTGTTCCCCGGGATCGCGAGACTCCCGGAGTAATGCGGGGTAATTATCAGTTAGCTCGGACGCTCGTCCCTAAGGAAGGACACCACTAGAGCTGCCACAACGAAACTGACATTTTTTTTTAATATTGTGTGTCCCATTGCTGGCCAAAGGCTTTCTCTTCTTTATGTCACTCGTCTCTTTTAAAAGCACACTCCTAGCGTTGGATTTCTCCTCTTCATTTTGAACAATATTTCTTAGCGATTGTCGTATAAAGCGCCACGTACACAGTTTCTGAGTTTTGCGACATTGTTAGCTAAGCGACTTAAAGCTACAGACTGAGCCGGGGAAAATGAATATTTAGGTACGAATTTATCCAAACGGGTATAGTTCCAAAAGTTGGAGCAAGTTAACAAACTGAATAACTAGAAAAATTCTGATGTGACAAGAACAGCAAGCATACAATAAAATGGTTTATAATTGTCTTCCGCTGAAAAGACAATTTTCATATTACTAGAACATAAATTATTATTTGGTTGGTCTGAGAATAGGTCGTATACTATTTTTTTATTCTACTCAGATGGAGACGCGGGCAACAGCTAGTAAATATAATAATAATGTTTGTTTAATTTACATTACAAATTCGTTACAGAGACAGTTTATTCTAAATACCAATAAATTACTCCTGTACTGTGGTTTTATCAACTCCATGTAGATCAATCTCGATTTGATTCATGCTAATCATCGCTGAGAGATCGCGGGCATTACAAATTTGATTAATTCCAGATTGATTCACCACGACGCTCCGAAGCCGGAAGAAATCGGGGGGAATAATCAGAATAATGGAAAAATGCATATACTGCGATTATGTAAGTCAAGCTCAAAATTAGCTGGACTTTTTAGTACATTGTCGCAGTAAACAATAACACGGAAACGTTTTGAAATGAAATGTTTTGAAATATATAAAGTGTCCCATATGTAACTCAATGTACTTAGACAACACGGGAAGGGTTTGAAATGTTTTGAACTAGCTTTTTTACCCGCGGCTTCGCTCGCGTGAACCATAAATATTTCAGAGAAGCATGCAATTAAGCAAGCAAGCTATTATGCAAGCAAGCCTGAAGCAAGCATATACGCAAGCATGCAAACAGCATGCAAACAAGCATGTAAGCTTGCAAGAAAGCATGCAAGCTTGCAAGAAAGCATGCAAGGAAGCATTTCAGCATGCAAGAAAGCATGCAAGCGAGAATCCAAGCAGGTTCTAGCGAGCATGCAAGCGAGCATGCAAGCAAGCATGCATGCAAGCAAGCAAGCAAGCATGCAAATTAGCATGCATGCAAGCAAGCAAGCATGCAAGCAAGCATGTAAAAAAGCATGCAAGCGACAGTCCTAACGGATTCTAGCCAGCGTGCAAGCAAGTATGCAAGCAAGCATGCAAGCAAGCATGCAAGCAAGCATGTAAGCAAGAATGCAAGCAAGCATGCAAGCAAGCAAGCATGCAAGCAAGCACGCAATTAAGCACGCAAGCAAGTACGCAAGCAAGCACGCAATTAAGCACGCAAGCAAGCACGCAAGCAAGCAAGCAGTCATGCGAGCAAGCATGCAAGCAAGCGTGCAAGCAGTATGCAAGCAAGCAAGCTTGCAAGAAGGCATGAAAGCAAGCATGCAAGTGAGAATCCAAGCAGGATTCTAGCGAGCATGCGAGCAAGCATCCAAGCAAGCATGCGAGCAAGCAAGCATGCAAGCAAGCATGCAAGCAAGCAAGCATGCAAGCACGCAATTAAGCACGCAAGCAAGTACGCAAGCAAGCACGCAATTAAGCACGCAAGCAAGCACGCAAGCAAGCAAGCAGTCATGCGAGCAAGCATGCAAGCAAGCGTGCAAGCAGTATGCAAGCAAGCAAGCTTGCAAGAAGGCATGAAAGCAAGCATGCAAGTGAGAATCCAAGCAGGATTCTAGCGAGCATGCGAGCAAGCATCCAAGCAAGCATGCGAGCAAGCAAGCATGCAAGCAAGCATGCAAGCAAGCAAGCATGCAAGCAAGCAAGCAAGCATGCAAGCAAGCAAGCATGCAAGCAGGCATGCTAGCGAGAAACCAAGCAGGAGGCCCAAATTTTCAAAATTAAAAACTGATATTAATTTATATTGACATTTTTAATTTCCGATTGTCATGAATGTCCGATTTCAATAATTCAAAAAACAATCAACAGGTATTGAACCAGTCTTGCATACGAAATAATTTATTTGGATAAGAATTAATACGAAGGTGTGGATAACATGGTCTGACTTTGATAGGCATTTCTATCATCTTATAAAATGTAAAAAAGTAGTAATATTAGTGACATAACTACAATAGTTGGACGTATGGTCTCGCGAAGTTTTTTGTAGATATTGATACGATAGCCCACCGCATTAGCACGCTGCAGTGGCAATGGGCATGCCATATAACCCGAAGAACCAATAACCGTTGGGGTAGACGAGTTCTTGAGTGGAGACCACGGATTGGCAAACGTAGCGTGGAACGTCCTCAGACTCGGTGGAGCGATGATCTTCGCAAGGCGGCTGGCAAGAGCTGGATAGAGTGGCCGAGGATCGTGCTCAGTGGCGTGCCATGGGAGAGGCCTATGTCCGGCAGTAGACAAATATAGGCTGATGATGATGATACGTTCTATAATCTTGTAGAACATTTTTTTGTTCTATCATCAATACTTTCTGCAGCGCATGCGATGAAAGACATTTTATGGCTATTTTTTACACCTTGGGTTGATTTTAGTAAGATTTTCTGAGGATCTCTAATTTTTTCTAGTAATAAAATAGCCTATGTTACTCAGTGATAATGTAGCTTTCTAACGGCAAAAGAATTATTGAAATCGGTCTAGTAGTTTTTAAGTTTATTCATTACATACAAAAATACAAATCTTTCCTCTTTATTATATTATACATATATTACTAGCTTTTTTACCCGCGACTTCGCTCGCGTGAACCATAAATATTTCAGAAAAGCATGCAATTAAGCAAGCAAGCTATTATGCAAGCAAGCCTGAAGCAAGCATGCACGCAAGCATGCAAACAGCATGCAAGCAAGCATGTAAGCTTGCAAGAAAGCATGCAAGGAAGCATTTAAGCATGCAAGAAAGCATGCAAGCGAGAATCCAAGCAGGATTCTAGCGAGCATGCAAGCAAGCATGCATGCAAGCAAGCAAGCAAGCATGCAAGTTAGCATGCATGCAAGCAAGCAAGCATGCAAGCAAGCATGTAAAAAAGCATGCAAGCGACATTCCTAACGGATTCAAGCCAGCGTGCAAGCAAGCATGCGAGCAAGCATGCAAGCAGTCATGTAAGCAAGCATGCAAGCAAGCATGCAAGCAGCATGCAAGCAAGCAAGCTTGCAAGCAAGCATGCAAGCAAGCAAGCAAGCAAGCGTGCAAGCAGGCACGCTAACGAGAATCCAAGCAGGAGGCCCAAATTTTCAAAATTAAAAACTGACATTAATTTATATTGACATTTTTAATTTCGTATTATCTTTTGAATGGAATGTCCGATTTCAATAATTCAAAAAACAATCAACAGGTATTGAACCAGTCTTGCATACGAAATAATTTATTTGGATAAGAATTAATATAAAGGTGCGGATAACATGGTCTGATTTTGATAGGCATTTCTATCATCTTTTAAAATGTAAAAAAGTAGTAATAGTGACATAACTACAATAGTTGGAAGTATGGTCTCGCGAAGTTTTTTGTAGATATTAATACGTTCTATAATATTGTACAACATTTTTTTGTTCTATCATCAATACTTTCTGCAGCGCATGCGATGAAAGACATTTTATGGCTATTTTTTACACCTTGGGTTGATTTTAGTAAGATTTTCTGAGGATTTCTATTTTTTTCTAGTAATAAATATAGCCTATGTTACTCAGTGATAATGTAGCTTTCTAACGGCAATGAATTTTTGAAATCGGTCCAATAGTTTTTAAGTTTATTCATTACATACAAAAATACAAACATACAAAAATACAAATCTTTTCTCTTTATAATATTAGTGTAGATGTAGATGTAGATGTAGATGTAGATGTAGATATAAGTGTAGATGTATGTACGGGTCAAATCTTGGAAGTTGAATTTCAGTGGTCGGATTTACTTGAAATTTGGTATACTTATGTAGGTTGGATGACCATGCAAGTACAGTCAACAAAAAATACAGTCAGCAAAATTTTTTTTAACAAAAAATTGTACAAATATCTTCCCCAACGGGAATCGAACCCGAGACCTCAGGCTTCGTAGTCAGGTACCTAACATCTAGGCTATCTGGTCATAATCCAAATGGTTACAGTGGCGTGTTTGTTGTCATACCTGAAATGACAATTACCATTACCTATACTAAACTAAACATAGAGGCAATACACACTGACGAGCTAAAATAAAGGGTCGGTTACAAAAATGACGATAATTACAAAACCCGCTGTGAAAGCTTCTTCGAGTAAAATGAGTTTTTTTTTTTTTTTTTTTATTAGGGGACAATCTTACACAAATCGACCTAGTCCCAAACTAAGCAAAGCTTGTACTATGGGTACTAGACGACGATAAACATACTTATATAAATAAATAAATACTTAAATACATAGAAAACATCCATAACTCAGGAACAAATATTCGTGCTCATCACACAAATAAATGCCTTTACCGGGATTTGAACCCAGGACCTCTTGCTTCGTAGGCAGGGTCACTACCAACTAGGCTAAAGCGGTCGTTAAGTAAAGAGTTTTATTCTCAAATAAACCTTTTCTTGTTAAGAATAAAACTCTTTACTAAACTCATTTTACTCGAAGAAGCTATCACAGCGGGTTTTATAGGTATCGTCATTTTTGTAACCGACCCTTTATTTTTGCTCGTCAGTGTATAAGATACAGTGAAACCTGGTTAAGTGAGACATCAAGGGACCTGCAATGTCGTTTCACTTATAGAGGTATTCCACTTACCCGTGTCTCAGATATACAGGTATAAATAAATATCTGTCTCATTTACAGAGGGTTCCATTAATACAGGTGAGAATACAGGTTATTTCAGTTATACAGGTGCGATCTACATTGACCTACATTACATACATTGACGTATCAATCCCCAGAATCGATCTGTATGATAGTAAAGCGAAACTAAAACTGAAGGTAATTGAAGCTCAAAATTACTTACGTACTTGGAATTACGTGTGGAATTTGTGGGTAGAATATGAATGAGTAAACAAACAATGTTATCTCAGTTACAGAGGTTTATGCATATAAAATTTACTCGCTGTCTCAGTTATAGAGGTAACTATGATGATAAATCGAAAGAACAAATTCAGTGCCAAAGTGTTGGGACCTCAGCATGAGTTCCAGTTATGGAGGTTTCTCACTTATCCAGGTCCCACTTAACCAAGTTTCACTGTATTTAGACAATACTGATCGGATCAATATGGGAGAGACGAAAGCTATATCAATCGACTAACTATTTATTTGTTGCAAAGCAGTTATATTTATATATAAAATTTTGTAGTTAATTGATAATTAATCTGGGGACCGAACAAAGGAAGGGAAAGGTGGGAAGTTGTATTTAAGCCCAGTTTAAACCTGCAAGAAAAATCTTGCAAGTTGCATAACATTGCGCGGATGTAAAGCGATCGAGTTTGAAGCGGTCAATCAAACACCGCAAAGTAATGCAACTTGCGCGATTTTTCATACAGATCTCGAGTTGAGACACTTCGATAGAGTGCGATGTTGATAGCGGTTTCTTTAGTTAATGACTAGATGGCGCTACAGGTTACTTCAATATTTGTTTTATTTATTTATTTATTCATCAACATTACAGTATATATTATAACTAATGCCCTGTAAAAATTAAAAATACAAATAAAAAGACGAGAAAACTTAAATAAAACAAACACAATAACTAATTAGGGATTTTTCAAGGACATCTCGTCGCTTCCTTAAAACGAATGACCACCACAACCTCAGGCCAGAATTCGGAGCGCAGGAACATCTGCTGGTGCTTAGCAGGCACTTGGAGCCTAAATGAGCTGAAGTTGTTAGCCCTTTGAGACTCGAGCGGGTAGATGAACAGCTGGGATCCCTGTAACCGACCCCATGCCTCGCGGATGTGCTCGAAGACCTTCTCCGTCGTCGTCTTCTTGTCCAACCGACCTAAAACTACCCTAAAACCTACCAGACTACCTATCTACCTACCTAAAACTTGCCTACGAACAATACCATCGAAGTCTTATCCTGCCCGAATACATTTCCCAACGACAGCCAATGAAAAATTAATGAAAAACGCATCGCAGCCCTACTTATGCTAAGTAACTTATAAATCTTAGCCCCTAGCGGTTTCTTCACAATTTATTCTCCCCCCCTTAATCCTGTTATTAATGGTATTTGCCCCCCTGATGTGTGTATTGTCGGTAGATAAGAGGGTTTTCGGAATGTCATCTTTGGGGCTATTGCGGTTGCTAATAGGACAGATAGAAGGTTTTTCGATGGATGCTCTTCATATACCTATATCGTAGGTATATTTAAGTATTTGTTGCAGGGAATTGGGCGAAACAGAGAGTTTCTTTGGGATTGTTATGAAGCCAACGTAACGTAATGCTTTCTTAAAGATGAAATTGCAAAAAATCCTGAAAATAATGCTTGTATATATTTTATGGCAAACGTTTGTATAGCAAGTGAATTATGACAAATTAAATTATGAATTACGAAGTGATTCGATTTTATGTATGTACTAGTCTTTACTCGCTTCGCTCGCGTTTACCATTGGATGTGGCATTTGCATATAAAACAATAGTCAACAGTTCCCAATATTATGTCTCTAAACTTAGCAGTGGAATGTTCGATATTTTATCCCGACTCTGTTAGAATATCGGGTTGAAAAGTAGCCTAAGTGTTATTCATATTCATATTCATTTATTCATTCAGATTCGTGTTCATTACTTTAATAGATGGTAGTTTTACAAGATGGTAGGTACATGACACCCTGTCAGGGCATAGAATGTCAATCTATTCTAACAATATGCATGCATGGATAAATTATTTTTTGTCAATACAATTTATGTTAAATAATAATTCAGAAAAATAAAAATATTAATATCAATGTCAATCTTCTAAAACTATAATAATTAAATCTTATAGATAGATATAATAGTATAATAGTTCTATTAGCATTTATTCCATTATTATTATTAATCTTGATTTTAATTTACTGAATACATTTTATTTCGCTTATTTTTATTTCATTTATCATAGAACATTAAAAAAACAAGGGTTGTAGCATTAAAATGGACGAAAGCAGACCAAGGCTTATTTTATTTGTGTATCTTTGTCATCTAAGAATTCTTGTAATGTATAATAAACTCTTATTGACCAAATAATCCTTTAGAAGGTTATTAAAACGCTTTTCGTTTTTTTTCGTTTTTAATATTGTTGTTTATTTTGTTGTATATTTTTATTGCCATCGCGTTAGGGCTCGTTCGGTGTAATTTTAGTTTAGAGTTTACATTTGGTGCAAGGTTGTTTATAAATCTAGTTTCAAACCGACGAGTTTGCTCAGTCAATTTAGTAAAAAATTGCGGGTATTTTCTTACAAATTTGCATATTTCAAAGATGTAGATTGATGTCAAGGTAAGTATTTTATACTTTATTCCAGAGGTTCTAGATTTTTGCATACCAAATTTCATCCAAATCCGTCGAGCCGAAGCGTGAAGATGCAATAAACTTTTTTATGAAAGTTATTAAAAAAAACCCATGGCAGCCTAATGGTAGGGTCGTGGGTTTGAGCCCGGGTTCGCACCTCTAATTATCCCGAAATTTACGTGCGCAGTTATATTTGAAAATTTGAGCTTTAGGGTGAAGGAAATATGAGAACACCAATGCGATGAAATTCAATGGTGTGTGTGACGTTCCCAGTCCGCACTGAGCCGACGTGGGAACTGCCCTCTCATTCTGAGAAGAGGTCTGTGGCTAGACAGACAGTGGTCATCATATTTTTACGATCAAGGGCCATATTAGACAACGTGAGGACATACGGGCCGCACTCTTATGAATTGGCTATTAATACGTATCTACCTATATCTGAAAAGTCGTCGGTAGCTTTAAGGAGTGTAAATCATATACATGATGTAAATTAAAGAACTGAAACAATTACTTTGCTCACCCGCGATATTACGATAGTTACGGTTATGTAAGAAATGCGTGTTCATGCAGTTCTTCCACCTCCACACTGTACGAACACACACTAATCACACAAACCCCACCACCACCACCACTACACTGACGCGTTTCGAACTCAACCAGTGCTCATCTTCAGAGTAGGTACCACAACCGTACGCTATATGTTGGCGACTGGTTGGCTCAAAACCTAGCTCCTTTATTAGTTAGTACCTATGTTTTACGTACCATTAATTCTTAATTTAAAATCCACTAAGACCCGCCCGACAGAGACGGAGAAGTCAGTTGCTCTGTCAGACGGGTTGTGCTTACATCTAATTTCTCTTTGTTTGTTTCCCAGGCGTAACATCTGCCTAGAGAAATATTTCTGTATTGTAGTATTGTATTCATTCCTCTTAAGCAGTGTCGTCAACACTATGCTACCAAATGATTAACACAACACAAACATTTAACTTATTTTAAGTCATAACATAACATTAACATTTTTGGTCTAACCCAGCCATTTAAGCCATTTTAAAGATCGAGTTTGTTGTATGACCTGTTTTAATTTTTAACTTTTTTTAAAAGTATTTGTTGTTATAGCGGCAACAGAAATACATTATCTGTGAAAATTTCAACTGTCTAACTATCATTGGGTGACAAACGGACAGACAGATAGGCGTACGGACAGCGGAGTCGGGTCCTGTTTTACCCTTTGGGTGCGAAACCCTAAAAAGGACTTGTCATTCTTTTCTTGTTTATTTTGGTAGCGAGGCCTCTTTTAAAACCAAATTTATCGAAAAAGTGGGTTTTTAAACCCTGTCTCCACATAATTCTGTAATTTCTCAGCGTAATAACAGGCCTTAAGTTGTACGATCTTGTACGATCGATTATATTTATAATAATACGTATTATTATTGTTTCAGACATGTCCCGAAGACGACAACTTAGTCAACTCAACGAGTCCACTTTAAGTAGGTACAAGATAATAAATAATCATTAAATGTAGTCTGATATTTTAAAATTAACTCGTTTATTCAGAGCATAATTCCATATAATTTAGATTTTGTTCTGTATAATTGAAAAAGTTAAAATGTAATTCGCATTGTAACGAGAACGATGCACCTGTAAGAAGGAAATTAATGCAATTAAAATGTTTTAACCGACCTAAAAAAAGGACGAAGTTCTCCATTCAATTTAATATTTATGGATGGCATTGTCATATAATTGAAAACACTGTCAACCTGCCTAATAGCAGGTATCTCGGTGATATTTTTAAATATAGGTTTTATGTTTAGATTAAGTTAGTTCGTTTTTTTACCAACCTCTCTGTTAATTATGTATATTTCGTGTAGGTATACTTACTTTAATAAATGCTTTTTTTTGCTAGCCATTTTGGAAAAATTGTTTTTATTAGGAGGGCATAAAGTTTTCCTTTTACTCCTATTTAAATTGAAAAAAATTACCACCAGTGAGGATGTCCTATAATAAAATCAATTTATTTCTGATAAAAACTATGTTATTATAATCGCGGGCAATAGCTAGTAGTCACTGTAACACTAGTTTAAATTAAAACAAAACTTGAGATGTAGGTATACATTATTAAACTTAATAGAACAAATAATTCTAATAAATCATTAGAACAAAAAAAATAACTGAAAAAAGATTATTATGTCATTATTAAGTATCATTTTCTGTTATTTTTTTTGTTCAAATGATTTATTAGAATTATCTGTTCTATTAAATTTAATAATGTATACCTACATCTCAAGTTTTGTTTTATTTTAAACTAGTGTTACAGTGACTACTAGCTATTGCCCGCGACTCCATCTGAGAAGAATTTGGCCATAGCTATATCGCAGGAACTATGAAAAGTTAGTAGAAACAATTGGTAGAAAATCATCATAATCATCATCCCCGCCTATATACGGTCCACTGCAGGGCACAGGCCTCTTCTCAGAATGAAATCGCTTGGGCCGCAATTCCCACGCGGGCCTAGTGCGGATTGGGAACTTCACACACGCCATATATATATATCTGATGACAAACAAACTAAACGGTTCTATTGTTGATGAGGTATATAAAACATTAAAAATTGTAATTAATTGGTTATCATCTGTAAACTTGAAAGTAAACTTGGATAAAACGAAAATATTAGAGTTTACTAACTATAAACAAGTATCACAAAATATTAATTTAGTAGTCGACAATGAAAACATTGAACAAGTGAGTAACATAAATTTATTGGGAGTTACAATAGATAGCCACCTTAACTGGAAGTCACATGTTCAGAAAATTAATAAAAAGCTGTCAATAAGTTGCTATGCGATTTCAGTATTGTCCAATATAACTTCAAAAGAGATTGCAAAAAGGGCGTACTATGGTAATGTTTATCCTCTTCTTACATATGGCATAATATTTTGGGGTAACTCAGTAAATATTCAGTCTACATTTATTTTGCAAAAGAAATGTTTACGAATAATATATAGTCTTCAAAATATGTACTCTTTAAGAAACATTTTTATTAATAATAGAATATTAACTTTGACTTGCATATATATTTTAGAAATTTGCTTATTTGTTAAAGAAAATAAAGATCATTTTATTAAAAAAAGTGATTCCAAGACAAATATACGATCACAATATAAGTATGACATATGCATTGTCCGACCTTCTAGCTATATACTCAAAAAGAGCACCTACGTAAACGGAATAAAAGTCTATAATCATTTACCTGAATATTTAAAATCATTAGATGGTGCGAAATTTAAAAATAAACTAAAACAATTTTTAGTGTGCGAGTGCTTTTATAACCTTAATGAATACTTTTGTAACAAATATTAAAATTCTTGTAAAATAATATTAAGTAATTAAATTGTACGTCCGAAATGGGCAGACTGTTGAGACTTCTTGATGCATAAGTGTTAACACAATTTGTACACGGTTTTAAACAATAAACGTTTCTTATTTCTTATTTCTTATAGAATTTCATCTCAGGTGTGTGCAGGTTTCTTCACGATGGTTTCCTTCACCGTAAAGCTCATGGCAAAAATCAAATATATTTTCGCCAATTTCAAATATAAATTCGGAAAAACTCAGAGGTGCGAGCCAATAGCCTGAGTGGCAAAAGATCACACCACTAGGCCACCACGGCAAGTAGAAAATAAGTTGTAATTGTTTTTATATATGTAAAAATATATATCGTATTTCATAAAAAAATACCAACAAGACATACACAAACAATCTATAGCTCAAAACATTTCGAGAAGGGCAATAAAGTTGTAATAAAGTTATGACAAGTCACAAAAATTTCTTTCAACTTTTGCCATGACATTTCCTTGACATTTATAATTTGGTTTTGACAGGGCAATGTCAAAAGTTGTCCTAATTACACTATGATAGTTACACGTGGACTGTCATTAATCCTACTTAATATTATAAACGCAAAAGTTTGTAAGTATGAATGGATGGATGGATGGACGTTTGTTACTCTTTCACGCTAAAACGGTTTGACGGATTCTGATGAAATTTGGCACACAGATAGTTTGTAATCCGGATTAACATATAGGATACTTTTTATCCCGGAAAATTGCATAGTTCCCGCGGGATAGCGATAAGCGAATTCTTCGCAGACGGAGTCGCGGGCAGCAGCTCGTAATAACATAATCTTGAAGCATAAAATTAGATTGCCAATATCTGGGAATTAAAAAAAACACAAACACAGCCGGTTAAATTTAAGGTTCCGTAGCCAAAACGGTACAAACAGAACCCTTATGGTTTCGTCATGTTAATGATTCCAATCCGCATTATAATTATCTACTGTGTTAAAAACTTACATGCGTTGAATACTTTGTATGTAAAAGTAGATGTGTGTAAAAAATATACCTTGTTGAGTTTATTACCGAATTCTTCTCAACAGGGTTTTTCCGAACCAATGGTTTCTTTGAAATTCAGAACTGCTTGTTATCATCATCATGCCAGCCTATATACGTCCCTCTACAGGGCGCAGGCCTCCTCTCAGAATGAGAGGACTTGGGCCGTAGTTCCCACACGGGCCCAGCGCGTATTGAGAACTTCACACACACCATTGAGTTTCTTCACAGGTGTATGTTCGCACATAAATTCCAAAAAACTCAGAGGTGTGAGCCGGGATTTGAACCCACGACCCTCTGCTTGAGAGGACATTGATCGAAATACTAGGTCACTACGGCTGCTTGTTATAGGTATTTAGCCTAAATTAAATAAGGATATTTGGACTTTGATATCAATGTCTGTCTGTCAAATGTCACAGGCGTATTACTAAAAAAAAAAAAAACGTAACAATAAATAAATGATAAGTCGTAAGACAATCGACACCAATTGACCTAGTCCCAAACTAAGCGAAGCTTGTATTATGGGTAGGTAGGTAGGTACTAAGACAACGGATAAGGAAACATACTTAAAATTTGTTCTCTTTGCAATACCAAAATGTACTTTTAAAGTACTTGTAAAGTATTGTTTACTAAAATGTATTTACTAGAATATTCTGGTATTTATTAAAACACGATTGTTTGTTGTTAAAAGTCAATCTGGTAAATATATATAACTTAATTCTGTTTCTTTATACTAGAATAATATTTACCATACGTTCTGGTAGTATTGTTATCTTATTTTTTTTCAGTGTAAGTATATAATAGGGCTAGTTGTAACCCGCGACTCCGCCTGCGAAGAATAGGGACATAAAAAATATAGGGAAAAAAAATCATACTGTTGTGTATACTTTCTTGTATTTGTGTGTCTTGTAAGAGTGAATAAATATCTTCTTTCTTTCTTTCTTTTTCTTTATAAAAATCGGTCAAGCTTTTTCAGAGGAGTTCGATTATAAACACTGCGACACGAGATTTTTATATTAGAAGACTAGCTGTTGCCCGCGACTCCGTCTGCGTAGAAATATATCCTACGATCTAATTCTCAGACCTACCGAAAGTAAAGAAAAAAGTTTCATTAAAATCGGTCAAGCCGTTCCGGAGGAGTTCGCTAACAAACACCGTGACACGAGATTTTTATATATTAGATTTCTCAGCGAAAAAAAAGCGCTCACAAAAAAATCTGGATAAATTCTGGCTTGCACACACCTTCCCCAGGCCTTAAAATGCTAATCTGTCATTTCAACGTTCAATACATATTCCACCCCCAATACATACAGTTGATCCGTGGAAATAAAAAGCACCCCTAGGGGGCGCAGTCTGCGATCTTTGCCTGTTGTCATTAACGAATTTAATAATAAAATAGGTGAACGACGTGGTGAATGGAACCTGTGATTTTAGTAAAAAAATATTTTCTTCTAAGTCTGTAAGATGCTTGTGACAAGGAGCTTGTAATGTGAGTGTAGATACATTAGATGCAATGGCTACATAAGTAAGGATAATAAACCTTAAAGTAAAATTAAAAAATTAAAAACCGTTAGCGCTAAAAAGAAAAGCGAACATTTAAAAAGTCAAAAATAGCATGAATGTGTATTTAAAATTTTAGGTCACATATATGTTTGAAAATAAAGTAAATACCCATTTTACGTCAATCAATAAGATCCCTTCCGCAGCTAAAAAGAGCTGATAACCTTGAAACGGCTGAACCAATTTTCAAGAAACCTGTTTTCAAATAAAAAAAACGCATCTAAATCGGTTCACCCGTTTAAGAGCACAGTGCCACAGTCAGACAGATACACACACGCATACATAAATAGCGTTCAAGCCTATAACACCACTCTTTTTACGTCGGGGGTTAAAAATATATACCTAGCAGTGGACGTTTTTCAGCTAAAATGATGATGATGATGATGGTTAAAAATATACAGGGTATTCCAAAAAAAACAGTGCCAAGCGAAAGTCCAGAGATAGAGTTTTTTGGGGACTCCCATGTAAGTTCCGCGATTTTTCATAATTTTAGAGTTATGATTTTTTTCATATTATGTAATTTTTCAGAAGTTTTGACAAGAACAACTTTAAAAGTTTCTATAAAAGTAAGTAGAAGACATTTGCCATATATTTTTTGCAAGTAAATTTTCATAACTTTTAATTTTATGCTTATAGTAATCAGCTTCGTAAATTTAATGCGAATTATGAAGATGTTGTTATAAACTCCAAAGTTTACTATGTGAGTTAAGACTTTAATTTAATTATCAACTTTAAATTAAAAATATAAATAAGTAACTTCATGGTTTCTAAGTAGGTGTCAAGAACTGTTCACACTCTTAGCTTTCATTATCATAAAATAAAATAGTCCTTAATGGGGTACTTAGGTTAAAATAGGCCATCAAAGATAGCTAGGTGAAAAATTCTTAAAATTAGCCATCTGAGTACAATTGTTGTGACATTTGATCATTTCTAAGGTTAATTAATTGGTCATGGTTAAGTAATTGAAAATGACTGCAAGAGAGTTAAGATTTAAGCATTTGGAAGTTTTTAAGTTAAGTAAATGAAACCAAAAGTAGGTAAATGTTGTTATTTTTTTTTAAATTACGTCTGATTTTAAAATTAAACGAGTCGCAAATAAAGGGAATAATAATATTATGGAGTCCCTCTTAACGACAGTCAATTATATAATCAATTTCATAACTGCTTTATACAATCTTATAAGAATGTCATTCAACAAACACCAAACTTAACCATTAAAAGTTATTATAACTCTTTAGAAGTTACAAAATAACACTAACTCAAAGTACGGAAAATTTCATTCGCCTTGAAAACTGCAGTTTTCGTTGTGGCAATGAAACAAAAGTTTAACTTGTTTTGCCATACTGGGCGTCCCGAAGAATTCGGTCTGCTTTACCCACACAGTTGGGTTTAGTTCTTCTACTCGCCACTGGATGGAGCTAGCAGTCTTATATGACAAAGTATTCTAATAAGATTTTTAATTTTCTCTTTTCTGCAAAACCGTAACTAAGTTAATTACACTAATTACATAAATTTCACAAACAACAAATTTAAGTAATTATTGTAATTTAACGTGCCGAAATTACAGATTCAAGTAGCTTGTGTGTTTGTACAGAAATTAAGTTTCGTCCTAGATTTCTCAACCCCTTCATAGATGGCGCGCTCTCTAAAATATGTAAACCAAGGTTACTTGGCTTTAGATAGATGGCGCTCCCAGTATGTAAAATATCGTATTAGATTTCATCATCATCATTTCAGCCGAAAGACGTCCACTGCTGAAGATAGGCCTCCCACCAAGGGGTATCAGATTTTACTCGCAACTAATGTAAACAGTTTTTTCGTTAAGTATTAAATAAGCAGCCTTTTTATATTTTGTGTTAAAATTCTTATGAGTATTTTCATACATAAGAAATTGTCTTTGTTGAAATTTTCGGTCGTAATCCAACAGTATTTGTAGTCAAAATCCTAGTAATTTGTGGATTTGAACACACATTTACGCGATTAACAGTATGGTATATATCATGCTAAATACAAACTGAAACATGGATGCACAGAAAAACCCTGCAAAAACAAGATCAGCTCTGGGAATAGAACCCAGGTCCTCAGCATTCCGTGCTGCGTCCCAAACCCCTACACCACACCTGGTCGGGACTTGACACTATTTTTTTTCCTATGCATCACTTATCTCACTTATTGCAGCGATACTATGGTATTGTATGGTATATTATGAAATTCACGGGATAGCCGTAACAAAAAAATTGGAGTTAAAAAATAACCAGATGGCCTAGTGGTTAGAGAACCTGACTACGAAGCCGGGGCTGATATTTGTATGAAAAATACGAATGTTTGTTCCCGGGTCTTGGGTGTTTAATATGTATTTAAGTATGTATCTTTCTATACAAGTATGTTTATCCGTTGCTTAGTACCGATAACACAAGCTTTGCTTAGCTTACTTTGGGACTAGGTCAATTGGTGTGAATTGTCCATGATATTTATTTAATTTTAAAAATACAAAAAGACTCCAAAAAACAATCTTGACAGTATGGTGTTAAAATGTTTACTAGACAACCAAGGTTGCCAGACTTAAGTCCCAGTAGGCAGGGCACATTGCTAGTAGAACTGACGGCCGATGTGTAAAGTTCTAGAATGGCGACCGCGAACCCGAAAATGTGGCTTGGGAAGTTCCTCAACAAGAGGGACCGAAGATCTGGTAGAGGTCACAGAAACCACTTGGATGCCAACAGTGCAGGAACAATCGTCGTGGAACTCTTTCGGGCGGCCTTTGTCCAGCAGTGGAGTTCTTTTGGGTGATACATGTTGGTGGTAAAGACCGGGCCAAAGTTAGGCGTGACCTTCATCGATCTTAATTTTGGACGATTAAGACACAAAATCCACCACCACCACCAGTGGTGGGTGGTGTAGAGGTTTAGCACGCAGCACGAAATGCTGAGGACCTGGGTTCGATTCCCAGCGCTGGTCTTTTTTCAATGTTTTCAGTTTGTATTTAGTATGAAATATATGGATTTCACGGGATGACCGTAAAAGTAAAAAAAGTTGGAGTTGAAAAATAAGAAAATAAAAAAAGACTCCAAAAAAACCAATCTTGACACAAATTCCGTATCCGAAAAGTTTTAAAAAAAATTATCTAATTAAGCTCAATAAAAACAAAATCACGATCGCGTCCTTTATGTAACGAAAGTTACTCACACAAACTATTTGGGTAGCTTTCGTTACACAAAGGAATAATAAGGTTTTGTTTTAATTAAATCCCTTAATTGTGTATAAACTTTTTGAATACCAATCATCCATCCATACTGATAGTAAAGTGAGAAATTAACTCTCTGCTTGTCCGTCATATTAAACATCCAAGACTCGCACAAACATGCGTATTTTCATACTAATATCTGCCCCGACCGTGAATCGAACCGACCGAAATTCGTATTTATCTGACGACCGGATAGCCTAGTTGTTAGAGAACATGACTACGAAGCTTGAGGTCCCGGGTTCGATTGTCGGGCAGATATTTGTGTCAAAGATACGAATGTTTGTGCTCGAGTCTTGGATGTTTAATATTAAGTATGTAGATATTTATCTATAAACCTTAGGGTGCCTATAAACCTTAGGGTGCCTATTATCCATAGTACAAGCTTTGCTTAGTTTGGGACTAGATCAATTGGTGTCAATTGTGCCATGATTTATTATTTACTTCTTCTTCTTTGTCGGTATCACTCTTGACAGAGCGGTCGTGGGCATCACTTCAGGTGTTGGTGGCAAGCTTCACAACACGCCGCCACTCCTCTCTGATGGCTGCCTTCCTCGTGCATTCATGTAGTGATGATGAGCCATTTACTGCCGCCTTTATTTGGTCAGTCCACCTCATAGGCGATCTTCCTCGTGGCCTGGTGCCCTCAACCTTTCCTTGGACCACAAGTCGCTCAATAGCCACCTCCCCTGGGCGGCATACGTGACCAAAAAAGGTGAGGATACGAGATTGAACCAAAGATTATTACTATACTAAGATTATTTACTTATCTAATTTAAAATTACGAATCTTGAGGTACTGAGTTCAATCCCCGGCGGGACAGATATTTATATGAAAAATAAAAATGTTTGTGAAATCACAAATTATTTTAAAGGTGTCAGTTTTCTTTCTCATTTATTTAACAAAGACATCCTCTCGTCGAAGGTAACTAAATCACTTTGTTGACTACATGCAGCGCCTGACAAGCCGAAGGCAGTAGTGCGCCTAACGTCATGCATGTTCAATCTCCGTACCCTTTGTGTATTTGCATAAAACGTCGCTAGTACCATCGATAACAGAAGTGCTTAGGAAACATAGCATTTTAGAAAAACCGGTTGTCTGTAAAGTCGGTTTACGGACTATAGTTTAATGTGACAACGTCATAACAAAACATTCAAAAAACAAAAATGAAACCAGGTGGTCACCCATCCAAGTACGGACCGCGCCCGACGTTGCTTAACCTCGGCGATTGGACGAGAACCGGTGTTTTGTCAAATATCTTGAAAACGGTGCATCCTACGGCAAAATCAATGAAATTTTCATCCCCCCTTTAAAACACTCGCACCCACTCCCCAGCACTCCCCCCCCCCCCCCATATACGTATGTTTGTAAAAACTACTGAATAAACTCCTCTTACCTGGTTTATTTTGCACTGCATCGGTCGCTTAATGAGTTGTGGTGAGATAGCAGTACTTTCCATCTTAAGATATTTTTATAAAACTCCAACATCAAAAAAATATCAATATTAATTGACAATCGACATAAGTAGGTACATTTAGTAGATACACTTTTATGTTTCGTCAATAGTGGTTCAATCTAGGCCGCTTACGGCAAAAGCGTGGAAGAAACGATGATATAAAATAGGCTCTATCATCATCATCATCTTTTTAGCCACTGCTGGACATAGGCCTACCCCAAGGCTCGCCAAACAGATCGGTCCTGCGCATCATCGGTATCTGCCCTGCCCACTGCCACTTAAGTCTCTATAGAATCACATTATTTTTTTCTTCAATCTTTGACACATGCACGAGGCAAAATATAAAACTGCTTATACTATTCGATATACTCGATTCTCAGTTCTTCTATGTTACAGGTAATAATATAAGAATTTGATTCCCACTTCCAGATCACTTCTCTAATCGAGTGTACAATAAACGAAGGTAGCGAAGTCGAGGTTTGACAATCATGATGTATAGAATAGATACAATCTATAGGTATTGCTTGTAGATTGAACACAATGCTTTTACCATAGTCAAATAAAAAAAAAACCGGACAGGTGCGAATCGACCTCGCGTTTCACACGGTAAAATATTTGAATCTAGTAATCGTCATTTCAGTCGAAAGACGTCCACTGCCAAATATAGGTCCTCCGCTATTCGAATCTAACGCGTTCCCGCAACCTCAACCAGATCGTCGCTCCATCTTGTTAGTTGTAGGCACCTACTCTGTCTTCCGGTCCAAGGATGCCACTCGAAAACCTTTTGGTCCTGTCGGCCATCAGTTTAATCTATATGTATAATTATTATAATAATAATAATAAAATAATAAATGTTTATTTCACAAAAACAGGTTTCTTTACATACATTGAATTATTGTATCAGACTCCAAACTAGACTGAGCCTGTATCTTGAAAGTCCGCGAGTGCAATATACATAAATGTCGTGTAGTTAAAAGCATAGTAGGTGCATTTGTTTTACACCGATAAAAAATTAAAAAAAAAAAATAGTGATATTAAATTATTAGTAACATGCAGAATTAATAAACGCACGTGTGTGTGTGTGTATGTGTGTGTGTGTGTGTGTGTGTGTGTGTGTGTGTGTGTGTGTGTGTGTGTGTGTGTGTGTGTGTGTGTGTGTCTACGTGTGTGTGTGTGTGTGTGGTGTATGTTCAGTACCGAAGTTTCACGCCCACGTTAATTGTAATGAAACTTAGATAAAATGTATAATTTTCCTGAGGCCGTATTGTCTAACGCTTTTGGCGCTTGCCTTCGCTTTCACCATCTCTTTCTATCATCCTTTTATACCGTTTGACAGAAAGAGATAGTGATTGCGAAGGCAAGCGTCAGAAACGTTAGACAATAAGCCTGCTGTTGTCAACTACCTAATTGGTTTCGGAGATGGAGAAGGAACATTTAAATTTTCGTCTATTTTGTTAAATAACTTTAAAATCTACTCACTGAAAAATTATGAAAAGTATGCAATTTGAAATCTTTGCAGCTAGACCTTTAATTTGATATATCACACGGCATAGTTTGCAAAACTTTTTTTTTATTTTCAAAGGTCCCTCCCGAAAGTCCCCCTAAATTCAAATTTTATTTACGATAATAATAATACTAACTTAGCTGGGCGCAGCGACCCAAAGTGGTTCTTGGTCTCCGACACCAGACTATGCCATGCTTTGTGATCTTGGGTCAGCCCTTGCAAGCCTTTGACCCTGAGATCCGAAAAATCCTTGTGGCCCTCGTCCCTCCAGCGGTACCTGGGACGACTAACCGGTCTACGTCCACTCGGTCGTCCCAAGTACGCTCTTTTCACGCCTCGATCCTTTCCCAACCGTTCCACGAGTGTCCAAGCCATCGAAGTCTGGATGCTTTGGTCTCTCCAATAATAATGCGCTCTTAATAATAATAATTAGAAGCCCTGGTGGCCTAGTCGTTTGAAGAAGCCGTGGTGGCCTAGTGGTTTGAAGAAGCCGTGGTGGCCTAGTGGTTTGAAGAAGCCGTGGTGGCCTAGTGGTTTGAAGAAGCCGTGGTGGCCTAGTGGTTTGAAGAAGCCGTGGTGGCCTAGTGGTTTGAAGAAGCCCTGGTGGCCTAGTGGTTTGAAGAAGCCGTGGTGGCCTCGTGGTTTGAAGAAGCCGTGGTGGTCTAGTGGTTTGAAGAAGCCGTGGTGGCCTAGTGGTTTGAAGAAGCCGTGGTGGCCTAGTGGTTTGAAGAAGCCGTGGTGGCCTCGTGGTTTGAAGAAGCCGTGGTGGCCTCGTGGTTTGAAGAAGCCGTGGTGGTCTAGTGGTTTGAAGAAGCCGTGGTGGCCCAGTAGTTTGACCTCTATGGTCTCTCAAGCAGAGGGTCGTGGGTTCAAATCCCGGCTCGCACCTCTGAATTTTCGGAATTTATGTGCGAAATTACATTTGAAATTTACCATAAGCTTTACGGTGAAGGAAAACATCGTGCAGAAACCTGCATACACTTGCGAAGAAATTCAGTGGTGTGTGTGAAGTTCCCAACCCGCACTGGGCCCGCGTGGGAACTACGGCTTAACCCCTCTCATTCTGAGAGGAGGCCTGGCCTGTGCCCTGCAGTGGGACGAATAAAGGCTGGGATGACATAAAATTAAAGATGACAACCACTAGGACAGCAGCCGGCAATCGGACCTACCTTAATAACAAAAGAAAAATTAAAAAAAAACATTTACTCGTTTTTTCTTAACACGTAAGTACTTCAAGCAAGATTATCGTTACGTAAAATTAACATAAAACTTACTACAGTAGTATTACAATATTATTAAAAATAATAACAATACCAATGATCAACTATAATGTTAAATTATCAGACCACAAATTAACATGTATTTAACACTTAAAGGCCAATTTACGACCGTTCGTTAGGCCCTTAGGGGCACTATCCATTATTCACCCATCTAATCATTATAAACCACGCAGGAAGCTAAAAACTTGACACGATTGCATTAAAAGTGTTAGACACTCACTAACAAAGAAAGGGAAAAGTTGTAACTGCACTTACACCATTTTACGACTCAGAATCTCATTACTAGTGAAAACAAGGGTTATATTCGTTGTTGTTACAATTTAACCCGTTGAATGCGTATCGTTTCAACTTCCGCCTGTAATTCTTTTACCGACTGAATAATTGCCTATAATGATACGTCATTTTTATCTATTCATCTACTTGTCTACGCAGTTCCGCGGTACGGTAGATACGTATCAACATAGACTTTTACGGTGCAATAATTATTACTATATTACTCCATTATATTTCATTATTATTTGCTTTATAATGGCTTCTGGGTACCCTTCTAATTACGGGACACTTCTTGTTATACGGATATTAGAGAGGTTATGTGTAGGTTTATGATTATTAACCGTGTTATGTTAAATCTAGAATGTACATAATTACATTTAATGTCGGAGCATAAAATTTAGTTAATTATTTCATGCATAGTTAATTTCTACTTTATAACTAGCTCATTAGTAATTCTATACTTAAATCCGGTTTAGATATAAGGAACTAGTTAAATAAAACATGTGTCCTTTAGGTATTAAATTAATAAGTTATGCACAACGAACTAGACAATAAAAGTGGTAGTTATAAAATAATGGAAATGTATAATTAGTTAATCACTTTAATGTTATGTTATTAATAAATTGATTTTGAAAAATAAAAAAAATAAAAAAATAATGGATAACTGGATAATAAAGGTAGGTAAACATAGATTTATCTTACCAGTATGATTAATGGTGTAAAATTACGAGCTGCAAAATAATTAACTTATTTATTCAATTTATTCTTATCGTCTACCAGCGTTCTCTGAAACAAAAATTACTAAAAAAGAGGTTTATTTTTTATATATAAAAATGTATGTTTAATAGATCTAACATTATTATGGACTACTTAGTGAAATGTATCATGTCATAAAACAGATGAATTAATTTATAGCTACTTGTCTGTAGTTTATGGGCAAAGATTGATACTTTACTTCCATAGGGATTTCTGACCAATAGGTACAAAAAATATTCTTCTAATCAATCTAGTTTTCTGTCACAAATATATTTTGTGACCAAAAACTACGACGATTTTTACTGAAGAAGTAGCGTTAAAGTGTTCATTATTTGACTATAGACTAGGGGCTAAATTCAGAAACGGCCCAACACGTTTGCGAGCGGTAATTCAATCGTTTGGGAGAGGATAGGAATGGGCTGAGCTTGGGATGAGCTTTATTTTCCTGTTAATTCGCTTTGTAAATAAATAAAAAAAAAAAAAAAAAAAATAGTTTATTAAAAGAAGGTATCTTTACAAAAATGTTTACCAATGGTCCCACACTAGGCAATGTCTGTCACGTGGCAACCAGGATTCGGGGTACATACAAAAAAAACTAAAAATATTTAAATTAAGATATCAACTTATAAACCGCAACAAAATAAAGGTAGAGATAACATAATATGACAAAAGCTTTAATTTAACTACAATAAGAAAGAGGGGGTTGGTTAGACCGAAACAGAGTGTGTTTGTTGAGTGTGTGTGTTTCGTGCGAGTGAGTGAGTGTACGAGAGGGTGTGTGAGTATGTAGGTGCGTGTGCAGCCACCTAGACAACAACCCTGAGCAGACTCTCAGTCTCTCCATAATTGAGTCCACCTAGCCAGTTCTTAACCATGATCTTGGCCTCGCGCGGGGAGGCTCTTGATATATTGCAAGATTTCAAGACCGTGTTATAAATGAACGGGTGTAGAAAGGCCGGCAGTCTTCTCGAAAAGGCAGTTCTAACACGGGGAGTCGGTATTCTGAAGACTCGCTTCTGGATCAAGGTTCGGTATAGCTCAGATCGAATGACTACACGATGCACTTGAGTGACAACCCGCAGAACCATCAACCGTCGCACGCTCAGAACACCGGCCTCCTTATAAAGAGCCGACGTAGAGAAAGTACGAGGCCTCCTGAGCATGACTTTCAGGACAAAATAAATGAATAAATAAAAATAATTAATTAAATAAATAAGGCTCATCCCAATCTCAGCCCAAACCTCTCGCAAACCAGTGTTTTTTGGCGTTCCTGAATAACATTTCATCCCTATCCTCTTGCAAACGATTGAATTACCGCTCGCAAACCGTGTTGGGCCGTTCCTGAATTTAGCCCTAGGAACGTACAATGTATTTCCTAGTTAATAATATCCTAACGCATAAACAATCAGCTTTACTACGACAAAAAGTCGGAAGTGGAACTTAGGACAGATGTGCGTGATTTCAATAAAAACTCGTACACGTATGCTAATGTTGTATTTGCATAATATAATGTTCGCTCTCGATTGTAAAGCAAAAAGCTAACCCTTTGCTAGTTACGACTTTTTCCTTTTTTCTACGTGTCAAAGACCGACAGCGGTCTACGCATAATTATACTAGTTTTTTGCTGTACTACCTATGTCGCACAGATGTGTGATACTCAGGAAGTAAAAAAACAGCTTAAGATCGAAAGTGAAGGGTGGAATCGTATGTCCATGGACTTTTTTTCGTATAAAACATTAAACTTGCTGAGTAAAATATAGATAAAAAACTATAATAATAGACAAATCAAGAAACTAAATTAAAATAAGTGTATACAAGGTGCGCAAAGCAAAATTAAATTAAATTTGAAAATGGCCTCCGTACTTTTCTTATAATAAAAATATAAAAAAATGTGAAATCCATAATTTTTAGGGTTCCGTACCCAAAGGGTAAAAACGGGACCCTATTACTGAGGCTCCGCTGTCCGTCCATCTGTCCATCTGTCCGTCCGTCCATCCTTCCGCCTGTCACCAGGCTGTAATCTCATGAACCGTGATAGCTAGACAGTTGAAATTTTCACAGATGATGTATTTTGGTTGCCGCTGTAACAACAAACACTAAAAACCAGAAAATAAATATTTAAGGGGGCTCTCATACAAAAAACGTGATTTTTTTTGCTCGTTTTTGCTCGATATTGATAAACTTTTTTTTTTAACACAGAGTTATATTTGCATAATTTTTGGTAAGTATCCTTAAATTTAACAATGGTTAGTATTACTAAAAACCGATTCAAGTTACTGGACATAGGTAATCAAAAAGTCACAGTTGAACTCATAAAAACTCATCAATTCTATAATTTTTCGTATCGAAAAAATACATCAATAAAGTATCACCAAGTTTCATTGACATGCAGCACTAACATTATAACAAATTATTTTGTAAAATCTAAATATAGAACATGTTAACAACATTTTTTCTACTCAAACTAATTTATCTTACAACTGACACCGTCTGACCCAGATATCGGGTGCATAAACAAAATTATAACTTTTGTTACAACCCTTTTCTACCTGTAAATTTCAACCCTTTATCTAAGACGCCCTTAAATCTTTCATTGTATCCCTTGGGAACTATTCGCATAACAATCGTTGATAATTTATTCAAATTTGACAACAAAAGAACTTGTAATTTAATAATTTATGCCGTAACTGCTTTTGCGACGTTTTGTTGTGCGGTTGGCGAAATTCGAGTTGTAATTTATAATTTTTGAGTTCTTAGGGTCGATGCAAACATTCTTAATAAAATAATTACATTTAAGAAAATAATAGTATGACATTGTACTTTTAACGGAAATTGTACTTCTGTTGCTCGTGTCAATTATTGTCACTTACAACTTTTACGCTCAACTTTCAGATTTGTTTCAATTTATCTAATAAATTTTATAAAGTCAGACTGAAGTTTATGGTTCTTTAGATTAATAAATGTACTGACACAGATAAGATGTAAGTACTTAACGACCGCTTAAGCCTAGTTGGTAGTGACCCTGCCTACGAAGCAAGAGGTCCTGGGTTCAAATCCCGGTAAGGGCATTTATTTGTCTGATGAGCACGAATATTTGTTCCTGAGTTATGGATGTTTTCTATGTATTTTAGTATTTATTTATCTATATAAGTATGTTTATCGCCGTCTAGTACCCATAGTACAAGCTTTGGTTAGTTTGGGACTAGGTCGATTTGTGTAAGATTGTCCCCTAATATTTATTTAATTATTTTATTTAACTAAGTTACAACAGGTTTGTAACTTTACATTGATAATTCGGTTACTGTGTAGTCTAGGTCCGAAGTAATCTAAAATACTATCTAAAGCAATATATACTTAGCTAACAGACAAGTGTACATAAATATTTCTTTATATTAAGGGTATGCTTCCACAGAAGCAGAGACTAGATACAGTTGAAATCTACGTTTCAACCCTTTCCCCTTGTAACGTGACAACATGACTTGGATTTCAACTAATGCTGTTGTTCGAATTGACGTCTCCGCTTCGTTTCGTTTCAATGGAAGCGGATACTAAGGTGAAGGCTAGACGTTCAGAAATTTCAATTCTTTACCGAAACGTATTTATGAAATAATATGCGAAAAAATCATTTATTCTGTCCTGGAAGAATTATAAAAATTTCTGGGATAAAAACTATCCTATATCTTTCTCAGTCTCAAACTATCTCCATATCAAATTTCATCAAACAGGCAGACTTTCGTATTTATATTATTAGTAAGTAGGTATGGATATGGATTACCGTATTTACTGATTATGTCATGTAATAGTATGTCGAATTTCAGTATTTATCACAAAAATCTAGTTTTTCTTAGTTTCGTAATGTCGGTTTGTGATTCATATTGCCGTCTATTAATACAGTAGATTACGAGATCAGTATTTACCACGATTATTATATTCTTTAAAAAACATGCTTCCTATCCATCAGATACACAAAAAAGCCACGGTAGTTTAATGGTTAGTTATTTGGGACTTCTGTTCATAATTACATTTGAAATTCACCATGAGCTTTACGATGAAGGAAAACATAGTGAAAAAGCAAATTCTATGGAGTGAGTGTTCTGAGAGGAGGCCGGTGCCCTCCAGTAAGAAGTACAGTCAACCAATAAGATTCCTAGGCCACTATAGAACCATGTCATAATGAATCAATTTGTTTATCTTCTACGACAGTGATTATTGCGTGATGTATGTCACGATATGACGTCTCGATCTTTGCGAACATGTATCAACGATAAAATAGGAAAGGAGTTTGCTTGTGTACTAATAACTAGAATTGTCACTGTCAGTCTGTCAAAACTTCTTTTTCTTCCACGTCATGGAACAAAAACGTTTATAAACTCAAGTTTATTGCATGTTGGGATCGGAAAGTTGATAATCCTTCGACCCGCACTGACGTTGTAATTATCTAGTAGTTAATGCGACAAGGTTCTATAGTGGCCTGGGAATCAAATTGGTTGACTGTACATGCTGAAAATAATCCATTATACGACTGAAGTCTAAGAAGCACGTTACAGTTGAAGTAATATTTCTCTTCTTCTTCTGAAAGTGCCACTCCATTACTGGAGGTTGGCCGTTAGCTCTGAAAACTTCTCCCTGTCTTGAGCCATCCGGAATAGTTGCTCTGCACTTCTGATCCCGGTCCACTCCCTAAATAATATTCCCCCTAAGTAATATTTAAAGAACGTCTAAGCTTCCCTGTATATTGCGGGAATATAATGTAATCCCACAGTTTTCATCACATTGATGAACTAATTGTCTTTATTTTAAATCTAGTTTTCGTCTGATCTCTTCGATCCGCTGCAATGCCTGAAACAAAAAAAAAACCGTTAAAAATTTATACCACTAAGAAGTTTCATAATGAAATTAACGAGTCTCTATGGTTTTCCATAATTGAATAAGTCATAATGTATCATTTTCCATAATAATCACAAGTCATAAACTGATTTATTTCGGAATCAGTGTTTTCTTCGGAATTGGTATTAAACTAAGATGGCATTTCAAAAAATCCTGAAAAAATACTGTTTCAGAAATAAATCACTTTATGACTAATGATAATTATGGAAAATCATACATTTGACTTATTAAATTATGGGAAACCAAGGTGTGCTGAAGTTAATAAATATCATGAGACAATTGACCTAAATGACCTTCAATCACTTGGCTCATCATCATCATTTCAGCCGAAAGACGTCCACTGCTGAACATAGGCCTCCCCCAAGACTCGCCTAACAAATCGGCCCTACGCCATCCGCATCCAATGCGTTCCCGCTACGAAAGGTGAAGCTTGGCAAGCGTGTTAATGTGCATAAATCCATCGCAATACTCGGTTTACGCACTACCTCATCAACCTCTATTTTCCGGGCCTCGACAGTAATGTACTGTTATAACCACCGTACTCAAATGAGTCAGTTTACTCTATCATATCATAAGGAATAAAAAAATATTCATCAAAACAAGGCACAAAATATAAAATACAACAAAACCAAGTTATTGTTAGAACAAAGGACAACGTATTACCTGCCATACCCAAACCTTACCCATATAAACCTAAGCTACATAACCTAACCTAACTAGTTTTACGACGTAAGTGGTACGATGATTTTCATAACATTACGTAAACATTCATCAAAATAAGTTTTTGATAAATAAACTAAGAGTTTTTTTACTGACTCTACTTGCATTGTTATCTGGGGGCACGGCAGTGCCCCCGCCAAGTCGAGCGCGAAGCAAACACTGCCGTACCATCCTTTACTGGAACCATTTCGCCGCATTTTCAGGCCCCTATTTGAGAACCTCTGGATAAGACCAGAACACAGAAATTTCGTCATCCAGTAAGCTATAATCACATACTTAAAATCCAAAAATTCAAGTCTGTATGTCATTTAGTTCCGAAGTTAAGCGAAAGCAAAGTTTCGCATTTATGACACTCACTCACTCACTCATGATCATCATAATTCTAAGGTACTTCTAGCAGACCTACAGGCTCCAAATTTTAAATATAAATAGATCTAACCCTACAAAATCCTAGAAAACCTAAAAATGTTTCAATTTCAGTCACGTTTCAAAGACACAGAAACTGCACATATAAGTTTGTAATCCCATTTAAATACCAGCGATTACAAAGTTATACTACACACAACAATGAGTTCTTGATTTCCGATTGAGCTAAAATTTTGCATGCATGTGTAAATTGGATTACAATGCAATAATTATTATGATGTTAAGCTGATCTGATGATGGTGCTGGAAGGTGGTCAAAGGCATTCCATAATAAAACAACACAATCCCATCGAGTTTGGTCTCGTTTGATTCGTCTCGATGAGTACTTTGGTTCTAGATGGTAATCAGGGTCTGATGATGGAGATGAAAGTTGGCCTCAAGAACTCCGTAAAACGACACAACCCTATTAAGTTTGGGCTCGTTTGATTCGTCTCGATGAGAACCTACTTTTATTCTTAATGGTAATCATGGTCTGATGATGGAGCTGGAAGGTGGCCATGGGCAGGCACTCCGTAATAAAACGACTCCCAACCCCATCAAGTTTGAGCTCATTTTGATTTGCCTTGACAAGTACATTGATTCTAAATCATTACCAGGGTCTGATGATGGACTTTGAAGGTGGTCAAAGGCACTCTTATAATAAAAAGACAAAACCCATCGGGATTTGACTCATATGATGCATCTCGATGAGTACTTTGGTCCTAGATGGTAACCAGGATCTGATGATGGAAATGAAAGTTGGCCACAAGAACTCCGTAATGAAACGACACAACCCCTTCGAGTTTGAATTCATTTGATTCATCTCGACGAGTACTTTGGTCCTGAATGGTAAACAGGGTCTGATGATGGAGCTGGAAGGTGGCTATAGGTAGGCACTCCGTAATAAAATGACTCAACCCCATTGAGTTTAGGCTCATTCGATTTGTTTTGACAAGTTCTTTGATAAGTACTAGATCGTAACCATGGTCTGGTGATGGCAATAAAAGTAGAACTGCCTACAAAAAGCAATGAGATCCCATCAAAAACATTAGATGTAAAAAGATGCAAGTCTCGCTAGGCAGTTCTTATACTGCAAAAAAGTTTTGAGATGCAATGTTAAACCAAGTCGGTTATCTTAGTCAGTACCGGGTGGTGCCACAGAAATCGTTTTCCATCGAGTTGCTTATTTTAAAACCGTTAAATTAATATTTAATATCTTTATTTTTTTAGTACACATAATGACTTGGCAATCGCACGCAACGCTTTACTCTGAACTTGTACCTATGTGTATTGCTCAAACTGCATGGCATTAGGGCTAGCGCTATGTTCAATTAGGATTGTTATAAATAGTTGACGTTGACGATTATTCTTAAGTACGTCATTAGGTAACCATGCGCCAAGTCATTTTGTGTACTAAAAAAATACAGATATTAAATATTAATTTAACGGTTTTAAAATAAGCAACTCGGTGGAAAACGATTTCTGTGGCACCACCCGGTACTGACTAAGATAACCGACTTGGTTTAACATTGCATCTCAAAACTTTTTTGCAGTATAAGAAATGCCTAGCGAGACTTGCATCTTTTTACATGTAATATTTTTGATGGGATCTTATTTACATATCCTTAAGCCCAGTTAAGACTTGCAAGAAAATCCGTGCAAGTTGCATTACATTGCGGCGCTCGATTGACCACTTCAAACTCGCTCCCTTTACTCTCTCGCAATGCAATGCAACTTGCACGATTTTTCTTGCAGGTCTATACTCGGCTTTAACAACAATTTCAAGTAAATCCGACTACTAGAAGTGGATGTCATTTGAGTTACTTACAAGGTTTGAAGAAAACTTATTCAAATACGGACATTGCAAGTGAAATAAAAGCTTGTAAACATTATCAGATTTTTGACATCGCTCTATGAGCTATCACAACAATTTACAAGTAAAAAACTCTACCATAATGAGATAATGACTAGTGACCGACGTATAAAACATTAATTGAGATCTCTGAAACTAAAATCGTATAAACACGTCTTAAACAAATATTACACTGTATTAATTTTTCACTACAAAGTTACAGCGACATCACTAAATCCATTATTATTCAATACTCACATGAATTTCCCGATTAGAATGAGTAAACTAACAAAATGGCGCGTCGACCGGCCAAAGCGTAGCCGCCATTTTCCCTATGCGCGAACTGCTGCGCAGTGGACCGAAAACCCGTACCCCTTTGGACACAATAGTTGCCTCGTGAATTCACCCACGCGTTAGAAATTTAAAAAACTACGCCCGCTATTTTCTACCTAACGACAGAAGGAATAAAGTTGCTTTCCATTCGGAAGACAACGGACATTTTTATTCAAAAAACGCTGAGAAGAAAAGCGTCGGTAACAGATCTATTGAAATTGAGTTTTGTGCTAATATGATTACGCTTGAGTTTTGCTTGTAGAATGGAGGTATTTTATATGGGAGATTTGCAACTTTGTAACGTTGGTGCGAACGGATAAGGTTGAATGTATATCGTGTTGTTCGAGTAAAGAAATTGCAAATGTGTGCTGATATTTCGTGTAAACATAAGAGGAAACCTTGTTATGATCGCGCTAGTGTGCGTGTTTGATGAAGAAAGGGTAAAATGTTAGAATCTCTTTGCTGAATTTTTACCTATGAATGTGACTATGGAAGCATGTGTGTGTGATTGTGTGTGTATTTTAATAATATTCATTTTTCCATGTCACTGGCTGTCGGTATTCTTGGAATTTGGAAACGCAAGCCAATTTGATGTTGTTTGAAAATGTGGAATATTACATTAAGTGGCTTCGCCTCATTGTCAGAAAGTACATTTGGTTATGTGAGAGAATTGAAATAAATAATTTAGATGTTGAAACGGCAAAAATATCAACAGAAAATAAACATGGTAGAAAATGCGGTGGTGGTCAGTGTTACAATTTCAATTTTATGTAGTTTTAATTAAGGTAACACATACACTTAAAGATCTGCTTCGATTTCTGACTGACCCAACAATAACAAAAATACACATAGAAAATTTTCTAAATTCAAAGTAATTCGGGAGACTTGATTAGCATCAACCCTACTTGACATAGTAAATTTATAAGAGTCTTTTACCATTGTATTTACCTAAAAAAAAACACATTTTTGTTTTTTAATGAAAATAACTGTAGTGTTTGTAACCCAGTATCACACGACGTAAACATTAAAATAATATTACTAATTACTGTTACAAATTGCTAGCCTATAATTAACTGGGTCGATTATGGTTGTTCCTGAACCACGTGTTATAGTAGTTATAATAGAAATTTTTCTATGCGTATATTTAAAAATGGAAAGAGTTTGAGATCGGTTATTGTTGGCGTCTCTGAGTGTATAAAACTGTCTTTGCGTCAGCTTAATTACCTACAACAATAGTTGAAAATGTAACATTGACCACAGCCATAATTTTCTACCATGCTTTTTGTCTGTTGATAGTTATCTCTGTGGTAATTGACTTTGCGTGCAGCAGTTTAGTTGGTCCCCAAGTGTAGGTACTTTAGAACCAAAGACTTAGCGATGATAAAATAGTAAGACCATGGCCATTAATAAAAAGAAAATGGCGGCTCCGGAGTGCGTAATTGATGGAGCCACGTCAGATGCAAAACTGCGCGCATTTATAGTGAGCTGAAATTCAACGGTTGAGCGTATGGACTGTAGGGATGTAGAAACCGTATCGATAAAATTAGGTCGGTGAGTCGCAGAGATACTGGATGGGTCCAGAGACGTGATCATTGCAATCCTAACTCAGGGCTAATTACAGGCCAGATATCGTAGCGATCATTTATGATATTACTGTTATTTTATAATGTTTAAACTTTCGCAATTTATACTCATAATTAATATTACCTAAGACTTAATTATTTCAATCTAAATTTGTAAAATAACCTCGAAGTTTCGATCACATACAGCGGCTGTGGTCAAGAGTAGACGAGTACGATTTAGTCGTGGTTAAGTCCACCTGTTATCTATTTTACTCTGTAAAAATCGTTCAGTAAATACAATTTCTTATATAAATTTACGGTTAAATAAATCAATTTATAATATTACCTCTAATTTACTTTTTGTTGTATTTTTTTTATAACGTGTTTCATGTACAAACATATTTACATTCGTCAAACACATACCTAACTATAATATAACGAACAAGAAAATACTTATATATCTACTAATCAACTATGCTAATATAGAACTGTTAATGCCACATGAAGTGTAAAAACTTTACGATCAAACCATGTTAAAAGCATAATGCATAAAATTTACATCGCTGCCTTTTCCATGTTGACGTCAGAATGATAAGTGCATTGCGACTAGTCATGTGCAAGAAACGTGAAAAGAATGCATGGGTATGCGTAGGAGAACTAATGTTACTGACGAACTAAAACAATTACTTTGCTCACCCGCGACCTTACGATATTACGTTTATGTAAGAAATGCATGTTCATGCAGTTCCTCCACCTCCACATTGTACGAACACACATAAATCACACAAACCCAACTATCACCACCACCAAACTACACTGACGCGTTTCGAACACAACCAGAGCTCATCTTCAGAGTAAGTACCACAAACGTTCTTTATGCTACCAAATGATAGACTCAAATTTTTAATAGGAATTGTTGGTCTAACATTTGGTAGCATAACGAATATGATGATATCATAAACAAACTCTAATCTCTTCAGTTTTCTTTATTAGTGCACATATCAAAGGTTTTCAATGAATCCGTATCTACTCGTTAATCTGTTTTCCATTATCAGTTAATCAGTATGACTTGGAACATTACAAGTTCTAGTTGATTAATTCTTTACAATACACCACCAGTGAATGATCCCCCATATTACCATAAGCTTTACGGTGAAGAAAAACATTGTGTGGAAACCTGCAGACACCTGCGATGAAATTTAATACTGTGTATGTGAAGTTCCCAATCCGCACTGGGTCCGCGTGAGAACTAAGGCCCAATCCCTCTCACTCTGAGAGGAGGCCTATTCCCCACAGTGGGACGTATGTAGGCCGAGATAATGATGATGACACAAAAATGTTTTCAACATCAATAATATACCCATCTTTTTAGGGTTCCGTACCCAAAGGGTAAAAACGGAAACCCTATTACTGAGGCTCCGCTGTCCGGCCGTCCGTCACCAGGCTGTATCTCGGGAACCGTGATAGCTAGAGAAATGAAATTTTCACAGATGATGTATTTTGGTTGCCGCTATAACAAAAAATACTAAAAAATTGAATTAAATAAATATTTAAGGGGGCTTCCATACAACAAACATGATTTGTTTATTACAGCGCCATCTACAATGTATTTTCCGAACTAGATGGCTTGCTAATTAACTAACAATCGATGCCGGTTGACAACCAATCACCTCAGTAGTTCTAATTTTGCACACATTTTGTGGTGGCGCTTGTATATAGTTATATATATAAATTAAGGTTTGAGAGTATGTCTGTCTATTCCCGAGCAATCGGCTTCGAATTATAAGCTCCCAAAAACCACCCTATCTCTCATTTCTGGGCACCCTATTTTACATGATTTTTTTTGCTCGTTTTTGCTCGATATTGATAACGGCAACAGGTAGACACTTGAAATATTCACAGGATATTTAATTATATATTGACTTCAAAAACAAATCATTAAATTAAAATAAAAAAAATATTTAAGGGGGGCTCCCATACAACAAACGTGATTTTTATAGATAATTGTACGGAACCCTTCGTGCGCGAGTCCGACTCGCACTTGGCCGGTTTTATTTATCGATAACATGAGAAAAGCATCGATAACGTCCCACCGACCCCGTCGCATCACTACCGCGGAAACAACACATTTGTTTAAGTCGGGGGTCGATTTCACTCTTTCTTGCGACCCCCGAATCGTAAGCACTGTGTTAAATCGAAGAACAAATTGCTTCTCCGTGCAATCGGGGGTTTATCGGCCGTAAGGGATAATTTTTCAAGAAAAAAATTCTTGGTCTAAACTATAGTGGCCTTACCACAATACTAATAAAAACCGTTCAAGAGTGAAAAAAGTACAGCAAAAACTTATAAAGATCGAGTTAAAAGCCAACCTCCGGAACTTAACCAATCAATCCTATTTCAAGATACCTAAGAGCATAAATCAATATGGCAAAAGAGTGTGGTCAAATTACTTGCCACATATCCTAAACAGCTTCCCTAACAATACCATAAATTGAATACTTAATAAGCCAACACAGCAGACTAAGAGTATTGTAGTGTTAATGAAAGTAAGTTGTTAGTATATAATCATAAAATTTAAAAGATTGTACTAATAATATTAATAATTAATTTGTATTTTTTTTTTATGAAAGTAATAAACAGTTTAAATTTTAATTTAATTTTTTTTTTAAAAAACGTTGAAAAAAAACACGTTTCGCCGGGTTAAAGGCAGAACAGACTATTTCGTCTGAAAACAGAGCAGGTTTTACCTTGACTCAGCGATTTTTTCATTCATTTTATTTTTAGTATTTGCTGTTACAGCGGCCACAGTAATAATCGGTGAAAATTTCAAGTGTCTAGACACGGCTCAAGAGACTTGTTATTACGGCTCAAGAGACAGAGCCCTGTGATGGACGGACAGACGGACGGACGGACAGACACCGGAGTCTCAGTAATAGGGTCCCGTCCGCACTCTTTGGGTACAGAACCCTAAAAAGGAATAGAAATTGTTGATAAGGGTGGTTTCAGATTAGCGTTCTTTTCTACGCGTATTCGGTTGTTTTGGCATATGCGCTTTTACGCGCGCTACATTTTGCATTTCAAAAAACCAGACTCGAACACAGGCTTATTCCAGCGTAATTTTACCGGCTATCTTACTCTCCACGTGGGAGCACAAGCACTGCTGCTTGGGGACAGACTCCTTATATATCATACTAAATACAAACTCAAACATGGATGCACAGAAAAACCCAGAAAAAAGACCAGCTCTGGGAATCGAACCAAGGTCCTCAGCATTCTGTGCTGCGTGCTAAACCCCTGCACCACAACTGGTCGGGACTTAGACACTAATTTTTCCCTATGCATCACACATCTCAGCTTGCTTAATCACTAGCGACATCTATGTTAATACTCTCAACGAGAGACGTCAACACTCCTTCCGAACCTCATACCTGGTTTACACTCGCGTACGAGTGGCGAGACGAACTGCGGGACGAGCCACGAGACGAGAGTGTGAACAGGCGCGCCTCGCGCCTCGTCTCATGATTTGCCTTGATTTTGAGGCTCGCGTCCGGAGCGAGACGACGAGGCGAGGCGCGAGGCGAGGTGACGAGGCAAGAGTGTAAATCAGGTATCAAAGTTCGGAACTATCCGCTCGCCCGGTCCAAGAAAGACTCCAAAAAACCAATCTTGACAGAATCCTTGTCTAAAAAGCTCGTGGTATAAACTTAACGTAGGTACATATTTCTTCAATAAAAAATTGTAAACACTTCTAAAGTCCACGGCGTCCAGACATCAAAGCCATTTTATTCCCCATTCCTTCAGCAAACTAAATTTCCCGATAGTGAATGGTTCCAAGATGGCGGGTTAACCCCACGCGTGCTTGTTATCCAGTCACTCTTTCTCGCATATTTCGTTCGTTGTGACATCACGGGTTAGACGAAGAATGTCGTTTTAGAACATTATTTTACATTTACAAGTTTGTTTTGGTGACTCTTTGTTATTGCACTGCCTTAAAACACATGCCGAATTTCAAGTTATAGGATTTTTTTTTTTAAATTAACCATCATCATCATCCTAGCCTATTTACGTCCCACGCGGGCCCAGTGGGTATTGGGAAGTTCAAACAAACCGTTGAATTTCTTCATAGATGTTTGCAGGTGTTCTTGTTTCATTTATTATGGGTAAACTCAAAAGGTAAAAAAAATATCTTTATTTTATAGTAAGTTACAGTATCAGCCAGTAACCTAGGCTACTGTTTCATAATCAACGTCATAATTTCAGGCGCAAGACATCCACTGCTGGTCATAGGCCTTTCTCATTGATACCCAATCATTACGGTTGGAAGCGACTTGCATCCAACTACTGCGTGGCTACTATTTACTTCGGGAAAATGCAAAGTTTCTGCAGGATGCAGACAAGATTGTGCGGTCAATAGTTAGTATTACACATTGGATAACATTCAATTAGAGCTACGTAATGATACGCTTGTCATCGTAATCAACATAATAATACACTATCAATGAAAATTTAGAGCCATCGTTAATATGTTAATCATTGGTCATTGGATTGTTGGTCAGAAAAACCCTTAAGGTTAGAATCTGCAATTAGATCATTTCCTCTTTAGTAGAAGTTTAGGGAAACCTCAAGTATATTCCAGTGCAGTGATAATATACCTACTAAATTATATAGTAATGTCTACAAAAATCGATTCTTTCTCACTGCTTTTCGCCAAAAAGAGAATGTTTAATGTAATTCCAATTCTAAATTTCCCAGCTTCGGCATTTTCCGTCGCGCAAGCATCCCCCATCGGTCCACGCTGCTTGTTAGACGACAATATGTGATCGTATGTGGATGCAGAGTATTATTTACTTTTTATTTGGCCTGGATACAGCTCATTTGGCCTGAAGTGGCCAGTTAGTTTTGCTGCTCAAGTTGGTAGCAAGTTTAAAAAGTTGGGTAATTTTAGATTCTAGAAATTTGAGGCCGAATTAATAATGAATTCAGGTTTCTATAGTATTTTTTACAAGTTTTTTTTAATACCGATTGTCAAGACGACTTTTGCTTTTCATCAAATTTGAAATGCCTAACCAATTGCGGGTCTGAGTGTGCAGAGTTGCGAAAAGAGGAGAGACTAAAGTTGATAAGACGAAAAACTTAAGAAAGCCTTTATTGTATGTTACAGAACTTAATAAAATCTTTGTTTTAATTTGAAATGTCAACTTGTCTAAACGGACACGGCACTACTTCATACAAAAGGGGTCGGTCTTGATATTTTTATCTATTGTATTTCATCAACATGTGATCTTCCCAGACGTCACTTAGAAACTGGTTCACATTGTCGGACTGACAACTTTACCGGAACGACAAAGGTGTCGGATGTATATTAGCATATATTACGTCATTCAATAGCACTTTTAGGTTATGTCTTTATGGACTATCCGATAAAACTGTCCACGACGACATTTTTATCAGACATTCAGCGACGATTTTTTCGAGCCTGATATAATATTGGAATATTGTACCTATTAGTGTTTAGTTTGGTATAGTGTAAACAGCAAGACTTGACAGTCAGCCATCGGTAACATTGTAAACGTGAACCAGTAGTGAGAGCTGATAGCTCTTTTTTAAGCTGGCATATATTAAAAAAAAAAAACTTTTTTTTCATACCATTTTCTAACGCATATTAGACTGTCGTATGACCCACTACGTCAAAGCAGCACAATATACATGTACACACACATTTACGTAGTGAATTTTTGACACTTGTCATGTCCCCTGTAGAGGGCGCCACCCTCTTCACATTTCGTATTCGGGGGCATAACGAAACGTGTTTTTATTCCTTAAAATATAGGAGTTTACGTGGATAAGGAATTAAATAGGAATTTTTTGGGGAGTAGTGGGCTTCGGAAGGGTTAAAAAACCTTTCCTAGTTGTTCTTACCTTACTAATATTTTACGAGTATATGTAAACGCGATAGTTAGTACGGATGGATGTATAATAAATAATAAATATCACGGGACAATTCACACCAATTGAACTAATTTCAAGTTCGCAAATCGTCTCAGTGTGATTTTTTTTATACACTATAGGCTTGCGTTTGACCACAATCATGCCCGATGAAAAGCGAAGATGAGGCCCACGATGGAGCACGCTTGCCTAGTAAATGCTCATTCACCCTAGACTTGAATTTAGGGGAATAAGCAGGAAGAAGGCAGTTGAGCGCGGTGCTGCGCGCGCCCCAAGCAGTGCAAACCGTGCAACTAATACGGGGCACTGTAACCGGTACGCGCGCGGCACAACTGCTCAGACCCTTCCTCCAGAATGGCTTCTATAGGCAACAGGCCGGAACACGACGAGAGTCGCTTGGCGGCCTGGCTCAACCTATAGGGTGGTAACCAGCCGCGGCCGAAGCCTACCACCGGAGTATCGCTCGTTTAGCACCACCCAAGGGTCACGTACCTATAGGGCAACCCTACGCGATTTTTTTTAAAGTTCTTGAATAGCAACCGCGAATCCGAAGACTGGCATGGGAAAGGCCGCAACAAGATGGACGATCTAGTAAAAGTCGCCAGAAACACTTGGATGCGGATAGCGCAGGACCGTTCGTCGTAAAACTCTTTGTCCAGCAGTAGACGTCTTTTATTTACTTATTTTTTATATAAGAGGGGGCAAACGAGCAGACGGGTCACCTGATGGAGAGCGATCACCGTCGCCCATGGACACCCGCAACACGAGGGGAATCACAGGTGCGTTGCCAACCGTTTTAGGAAATGGTAGGCTCGTTTTTTAAAGACTAAGTTGTAACGCTCCGGGAATGTTGCCGCAGTAAGCTGATTCCAGATCTTCGTCGTGCGAGGAAAGAAGTTTCGCATAAAACGCACGGTACTAGACTGCCAATCATCAAGATGGTGAGGATGGAAAGACAAACGGTTTATTTTTTTGTTTAAATTATTTATATATACTTATTAGAAAACAAGCAGCTTAAGATAATACAAAAACATACACACACATATTTTTAGTTAATATATTAGCCAAGACAGTTTCCACTTGTAGCTATTGTGCATCTAAATGCTAACTTATAAAAAAAATATGAATTTGATTTTTATAATATGGATTTGTGCAACCTTTTTTGTACACAGTTGGACAATATTTTTTTGTTCTGTGGTCAGAAAAAATACAATTAACTAGCAATTTAACTGCAAATAAAATAAAGTAAACAAATATAACCCCCGACCATATTGTAAATTATCGTGTACATAATCGCACCTTCAGAACGAGACTGACCCAATAGGAATTATTCTCATTTCATAACTAAACCTGTTGTTCTTTTAGCAATTTTGAAACGAGAATAATTCCTATTGGGTCAGTCGCGTTCTGAAGGTGCGATTATATTGTATTTGGCTGATTTATGATGACCCAATCAACTCCAATGTTTATGAACACGACTATTCTTATAACTAATTACTTTATAATAATTCCCCACTTATTTCTTCATACATTACTTATACTAATTCCATAAATCGCTTACATCTCAACCCCTTAATTACCCACCAAAGAACCCCGTAGTAAAATATACGCTTATTGGCGTAACGACTCCAAATTACGTAACAAGTCACCCCAAACAGTTAACCTACTAACCGACTAAATACCTACGCCAATTTAACCTTGGGAACCCTAGTTAGTATGCGAAGGCTTTCTTTTAAAATCTGATGTATTAATTTGCTGAATTCGACCCCAAACAAAATCCACCTCTAACACGACAGGGCAAGTCTTTAATTCCCCCAACCACCACTCGACTAACACGTTTCGTTTTCAAAAATGGAAAATTGCAAGATAATATTACTTCGCGCCAAACCCAAAACAAAAGACGACTGTATGCGGTAAAAATAAAACGGGAATTTGTGTATTACAATTATGGAACGTAAGACTTTTCGAACACGGAACGGTTATTTAGCACGTGCTTCTCGTGACGACGTTCGCAATTTGTGTATAAATTAGAACACTTATCTCGTCGTGGTCGGGTCTTTTGTCTCACTCCCGCTGCAACCTTTCTCATGTAGATGTCTCGCTCTCGCTCAATGTCAGGGAGCGCGTAGGGGTGTACCTCCGCATCAGCGTTCTGCTTTATCGATATTTCGCGATAACTCGAAATTTCAGAGGGGCGCGAGGGCGGTCATGAATAGTGGAATGATGTATGTGTGCAATTTACAGAATTGACTAGCTCTATGCAAATTTATTACATTTCAATAAGAATTTGAGTACGCTTCTCAAGGGGGTCTGTCTCGTATGATATGTAAGTAAGTACGTAAGTTTTACATCCTTTTGGTAAAACAAATTTGAATACAGCGTTATGAAAGACTACAGTTACTGGCTGAATAAAATATGTTTCGTTTTCGTGTGGATAGCGGTTGTAAATTCAAATTTGGAACATCGATAGTCGACGCGCCGCTCGGTTCTCATATTTAATTTAGTCGCGGAAGCAACAGGTTATTAGCGCGGAGCTTTCCCGCCTAACTTTCCGGGCGTTCACTTTTTAAATTCCTCCCTTTCCCTTTCTAATTGGATTGCCTTCTCTGTTGCCCGTGAATGAAACTTGTTGCGTCGAATCATTTCGCATTTAAGACGCGTTCCAATTTTAAAAGTGGCTGCAACCTTAATTTGGAGCGAAGTTCACACTCCAGTTCACGAGTCACTTTGAACATTATCCTGAACACATTATCACTTGCCCGTAAATTTTTTCACATGAACGCTTCGGTTTTAAGCGTAAAAATTAACACGTTATTAACTTTCCGCCTATTAACCCTATTGAACCCTTTTCCATACCGGCGAGATCTAAAAACCTTCAGCATAATATTTTCTCTCATAACAAATAACAGACAAAGGAAGAAGTCCTTCAAAAGACACGAAACAATTTCATTTTGTGACAAATTGCAGGGTATTCTTATACGGATATCAAAATTCACAATTTACCACACGCTACACGTTCCATTTTCCTACGTATAAAGTAACGTTCCACAATCATACATGAAACGAAGCCCACACCATATCTTACTCTCGAACACACGAATCTACATACATAAATATATTTCTACTCACCACCCAATACATTTTATCTATGTTACCGTTGCCTTACTAGAATTGGAAACTTTAAAAAAAGTCGCAACTGTGTTCAGCGCGTTTCGAATTTGGATCTTATTCCGATTGTGAACGTTTTGAATTTGGAACGGGTTCGCGGCGACGGTTGGTCGTAAAACGGGGTTGACGCGCGATCGAGTCTCACGAGGTATCCTCAAGGGGTGAGCGTAGTTCTTGCGCTTAGATATAAAGAAAGGTAGATACTTATGAAATTCGAAGGAAAAACCACCCTTCCCTATACTTACACAGCGCAGTCGATTCGGTTTTCGCTGAGAAAATTGTAGCGGTGTTTGAGCGGGAGACATTCACTTGCCGTCAGCCGTATGGAGACGACGATTTTTCTCGAATTTCCTACGGGACGCGTCTCCGTTTTCCAAATTTGAATTTGCATTTTTTTTTTCTTTTGTGCCTGAGTGCGGGATTGGGCTGTAGATTTTTTATTGTGTTAAAAATAAATGTAGAGGCGCGACGCGAGTAATTTGACATGAAAACTTTACGAGGCATCTAAAGGTAAGATTTATTTTAAGAAAGAAGTTGATGTTAAAGGTAGGGCTTCTGATAATAATAATGGAGTGATTTCTTCTCTTCGGGATCTTTCAGTATTATTTTAGAGATTGTTTCTTTGATGAAAATAGCCAACGCCAACTTTAATCATGTTTGACATTATTTTACGCGATTCCGCAATTCCGGTACTTTTTAAGAACTTAAGTATTTTATAAATAATGCGGCCGATTTACATTTTCAGGGCGGTTTTGAAAGGTTGATTTTTTTATATTATCGGCCAGTAGGTATACCGAGTTGCATTTGAGCTCTGTAAAACTGTTAGTTTAAGTACCTACGTAGTTGTGGTCCACGAATTTTATGTTCTTTAAGTGTCATTTAAAATAATTAAAACCTAAAAATAAGCCAAGTGCATAAAAAATGTTGTTGTAAAACTTTTTGCAAAATTAACCCTCCAACCCGAAGGGGAAATCACTATAACTCACATTTTTAATGTTTTTATTTAAACCGAAATTATTTTTCAAACGTTCTAAACTTCCGTAACGTTAATACTTTTGACGAGAAACTTGCAAGTTTATAGCGTTTATGTTTACTTACATAATTAATTTATCTTGACATAGTCATCGATGAGACGTCAATGTCAGATGACACACAAATGAGTCAGAATGTGTCATGGTATGACACTTGTCATGACTATTGCGGTATTAATATTTCTCACGACTTTACTATGAGTAATTAAATTGATTTGTGATAATGAGTGGCATAAAATTATAGGTAAAATTGAGTTTAAACAGTGGACTTTGAAATAGAACGATTTTAGATTGATATCGCGAATTTTGAAATTTATACCCTTTTGGGGTCGCACATTCATGAGTGATGTTAATAGGGTTCCGTACCCAAATGGTAAAACGGGACCCTATTACTAAGACTCCGCTGTCCATCCGTCTGAATGTCTGTCCGTCTGCCACCAGGCTGTATCTCATGAACCGTGATAGTTAGACAGTTGAAATTTTCACTGATGATGTATGTTTGTTGCCGCTATAACAACAAATACTAAAAATAAAAAAAAATTAAAAGGGGTCGTCATACAAGAAACGAGTTTTTTTAAACGTTTTTAACTCGATCTTTATGATGGCGTTAATTAGACTCTTGAAATTTTCACTGATTATTGTATTACTGTAGCCGGTACAATAGCAAATAATAAATATATAATTATATTTAATATTAAGGGAGGTATCGACTAACCAATATAAAATGATCTCACTATGCGTACATTTTACTTAGAAGCAGGGTGCTACTGACACTGGATTATTATAGTTATGGCTGTTTACGGCGTATATTTTGACATACCCAAAATTTTTTACGGAACTCGCTCTTGGCCGGTTTCATGAAAAAAAAGCGTACAATGACGGCATTACTTTATAGGTGACATTATCTTTTTTTCTGTGAATTGTGAACCATTGTAGGTAACATAAGCGACGTAAACTAGTGATTAGTTTTATTTATGAGTTTTCTCAGTCGTTTTACATATTTCAGGTATTCTAAATATCGTAAGTTTCCGTAGCAAACTAACATTGTGATGAATTTTGAAAGTAAAATGACAAAAAAATGGCGGACTTGGAAATACCAGTACAAGCATTTCCCTTATCGCTCAAAGTCTAACTAAATCCACAAAAAAATACCTGCCCGTAAAAATATATGCAACTTTACCGCACAATATCGAATCTCCATACATTACTATTGATATGGGGTGAATGACATATAATTTATATAAGTTATAGGTATAGAGAGGATAGTTTAGCGTGCCACCCTCATACCTTACCCTCCGACGCACACATGTATATTATGTACGTAGCGTAGGGCTGAGGACAAAATCGATAGGGTTCCTTTGTAAAAGTTGGCGCACGATTTTTGAACTGTCAAAATTTTTGGGCGGTTTTTGGGTTACGTCAGTTTTATAATCGATGTGAAAGTTATGTTGATTTGGCTTGTGCGTTAAATGAAAGATTTAATTATAGTTTCTCTTTAGTTTTCTGGTATAGTTAGAATACTATGTTGTTGAATTAAACTTATGTGCTACAATTAACAAAACAAAGTTTTAAAAAAAAAATCATTATATTACTAGTTTTTACCCGCGGCTTCGCTTATTAGTTTTCTGAAGGTTTAAAATGATAGTTAAATAATATTTAGACTACATTTTGAAATTTACCATGAGCTTTACGGTGAAGTACATTACATTGTCAGGAAACCTGCATACACCGGCGTAGAAATTCAATGGTGCGTGTGAAGTTCTCAATCCGCACTCTCATTCTGAGAGGAGGCCCGTGCCCTGTAGTGCACGTATCTATATACCAGCCTATGCTGGGATGATGATGATGATGATATATATTTAGACTTACTCGGTAACTATTTTTAAAGTAGGTGTTGTTAGCTTGGCAAATGGTTTAGCTAAACAGATAATTCAATATTTCAACATTCATTTCAAACTTTAAATTCAGCTTCTTCATAAAATTTACGATTCGTTTCAAACTTTCATTTTACCGGCAACGTATAATTTTTAAATAACTTACGGTATTAAAGTCCTACAACAGTATTAAAGTCTTTTTCAACTTTATTATCTAAAAAGCTCTACAACCGACATATTTAATGTCACCGATGTCTATCGTAGATAACCGTTAGCTGACTGTCGAACGATTATTGTAAAACAAAGAGTTTTTTTTTTATTATGTCATGTGGCCAGCTCTTTAAAATGTTTTTTTTTTTTAATAGCCTATTAGACGGCTTACTGCTGGGCAAAGGCCTCCCGTTTTTCTTTCCAACCGTTTCTATCCTTTGCAAAGGATTGTCGATGAATGTACAGTCGACCCAAGCGCCAGCTTGCCAGTTTCAAAACAAATTTGCTTGCAACCGTTGCAGTTCATTGGTATAGATTGGTATGGACAGATGTCTAGCCACTGCACGCAAACTGGGCCTTTAAGGTGTCAAGCTGGCGCTTGGGCCGATTGTACTATCCTTTGAATAAAACACGGGACGCTTGGTCGCTAATTGACCTAGTCTCAAATTAATCAAAGCTTGTGTTATTATATTAAACACACAAGCACAAGACTCGAGATCAAATATTCGTAGTTTTCATACGTAATATTAACTGCTATCGTTATTATCGTTATATTATCTGTCCCGATCTGGGGTCGCACCCGAGACCCCAAGCTTCGTCAGGAACTCTAAATCTAACCACTGGGCAATCCGGACGTCTAAACAAATCATTGAAAAGTCAAATATGACAGGTATCTATCGACATTATTTTGTAAGAAAAGGGAACATTAATGTCGTAGGTACCGTTGAGAGTCCACGGTGCAAAAAAATACCTACTTAAATATCTAATTTATACTATTTGAATTAATATGTAGCCAAATAAAACTATATAAAAAATGTCAATGTATTGTTTAATTAAAACATAAAAATAGTTAGTAAAAAACAAAATAAAAACTTAAGTATTTCTTATATACCGACAACAAGCAACGTCAATTCGCAACAAAATACTCGCTAACTTCAGGGTGATATTTTTTGTAACAACGCGTATAGTAACTATTTTTCTTAATACCACCGTGGCTAGAAAAGATTAAAAATAACTGGTTCTTCAGTCGTAACTTAAACAATTTAGCTCTCATTAAAACAAACTGGTTAAACAAAATGAAGACTAACTTAAACTCGTCTACAAAACTTCGTTTATAAAAGCTCCGGGCAGATAATATCTACAACTTAAGCCCACAATTTACATCGTAAATTTGTCACATCAAAGATTAAAATCGGCAGAAGTTACTAAATAGCGAAACCAAGTACAAGAAAACATTTTACACCGTAATTTTTGATAAAGTTATAAATTTGATATATTTCGAGATAAGCGCTTTGCTCGGTGACTGCAAGCTTTTAATTAACACTTATGCAACCTGTTTGAATGCCTTTGGTGGAAACTGGTTCCTTAAGGGACACTTGCACAGTCTAGGGTTAAAAGAATGCGTCAACAAAATTTTGCCAAAAAATTAATCCAATGAACCCTATGTTTCTTAGTATCAAATCCGTAAAAAACAAAGTAAGTAAATATAATACGAATTTAGTAAAATTTCATATCATATGAGGTTAATGGCCTTTGCTTTGTCAGTGTTTTATTATTACTTACTCTTTGTCGGTCCCTTACTAAATGCTCCTTTCATCCACTCAAATGTTGACTGGTAGAGATCCCTTAAAGGGATAGGGTCGCCTTTGTACATGCATTTCAACGGTTGTCAATAATGTTTTTCTTTTTTTTTCCTTATTTTTGTACAATAAAGAGTTTATATACATACATACATACATAATTCAGAGATCCGTCGACAACCTAAGGATCGTATTGGTGGCCAGCATTAGGTACAGTGAAGGAAACTGAATCGCATACCAGGATGGAACCTTTCCACAACCAATATCACGATGATTTCTTTGGCAGATTTACGGAATTTCAACATGACATTTGCAATGAAAAGGGTTCACCCTGGTACGCAATTCAGTTTCCTCGACTGTATAATCAATACTTATGGATGCACTTCTTTCTTAAAATTCAAATCGTGAATTATCGGTACGGTTTCCAAACATAAAAAAATAACATTAATGACAGGGTTCCAAAGTAACATGCAATTAAAAAAAATGTTCAATAACTATAAATTTAAAATTTAAAAAACCCCCAACGCAATTAAGTCTAATATCCCTTCCACAGCATACAAAAGAGCTGATAACTTTGAAACGGGTGGACCAATTATCTATATCTATTATCTAACTATCTATACATATAATAAATCTGTAACATGTCGGTGTCTGTACATTGAAGATATTTGAGAAAAACTGTCACTAGGGCTATTTACTAACGCAATAGAACCCAAAACAATGTTTTTTAGAATTATTGTCTGTTTGTCTGTGCGTTTGTGCGCGCTAATCTCAGAAACGGCTTAACCTAGAAGGATGCAGTTTTCACTGATATGTTGGTATTTTCTTGGATTAACATTTAGTGTTTGTTTCATTTGAATCGGTTCACAAATAAGAAAGATACGTCTATTTTAAGAATTTATAGAACAGTTTTTAGAAGTAGTGACTTGGGAGTAGGTGCGGTGGTGAATGTGAACGCGGGTGTGCGGGGGGGGATTCGGTGGGGGGTCGGTGAGGGGAGGGGGGGTCGGGGGGGTGCGGGGGGTATTTTTTTTATATCGAGGAACTAAGGAGAGCCATAAATGATGAAAAAGCAAATTGGATAAAAAAAATAAGCTGCCCAAATTACTAATTCCACGCGGACGGAGTCGCGGGCAAAAGCTAGTGATGAAATATGTCTAAGAACCATCGCCAAGAAACCTAATTTCAAATAAAAAAACCGCATTCTAATCGGTTCACCCGTTTAAGAGTTATGATGCCACAGACAAACAGACACACATGCACACAGAGCAGTCAAACTTATAAGTTACTAGCTGTTGCCGTGACTCCGTCTGCGAATAATATTTTATAGCCTACGACCTATTCTCAGGCCTACCGAATACAGAAAAAAAGTTTCATAAAAATCAGTCAAGCGCAGTCAACAAACACCGTGACACGAGATTTTTATATATTAGATAGCACCCCTCTTTTTGTGTCGGTGGTTAAAAAATAACGTTAATGATAAAATAAACACACATTTAAAAAATCGTTTAGAAAGAACCTCCTCTGTTTTAGAAGTCTGCTAAAAACTAAATCGTTAATTCTGGAATAAAAATTGCAGTTAACTTGAAACTACATAGTCAACTATAGACCATTAAAAACGTACGTAACTACAATAGCAGATCACGCTCCTAGATTGGTAAAATACGGAATGACTCGAAATGTCATTATCTAAATTAAATTGCCACGCAGTGTTTTAAGTGCACAATTTTACTTTTTCATTGTAATATATAAAAAAACAGAATTTAACTATTCAAAAGGCTGTATGGATCTGCGCTAGCCAGAGTTGGACAGGGATAATTACATAGATATAATACTGTGAAGAAAGTGTACCTGGCTTTCACTGCGTCGCTTCTCGCAGGGCCCTGCTTGCTTCCACGGCGCTCTTCAGCTCGATCCACTTTTGAGTTGGTGTATGGGTGTGTGTGGGCCAATCAACTTTTAAACCGACACTAATCTGTCCGCGACATTTTTCAAACAATTGCAGATTTTTGTAAGTAAACATGTATTTTCTGTAATTTAATAGATAAATAGCATGAATACATGCCATCCTACGTAAGTTTAACCTATTAAACCGTGAAATATCTTGTTGGAAGTACGATTTTTTGGTAACGCCAGAGACAATTTTGGTAACGCAGGAGACGCCAAAAACATCGGTTTAAAAGTTGATTGGCCCGTGTATGTATGTTTATAAATCCGACATAGCCCGAAAACCGTACTTTTAGTATTTTAATATGCGCAGGAGAACTCAGCGCGTGCCGATCGAATCTCGAGAGCTTTAGAACTGTCACCTTGACAGGTCAGAAGAGTATTTCTGAAGGATACACTGAGAGGTGTATTTTTCTATCAAGGTTGAAAACCGAACAAGGCTTTAACCCAGCTGTAATGCATATAATTAGATACTCCATTGTACTAAAAATGTCAATAACTGGTAATCTTCACTTACTAGCTTAGTATTCAACTCATAATATTTGTACTTCGTCATTCCTTCACTTATTTACAACTACTCTTTAAGTCTGGTAGTTGACTTGAATTTTCGGGAATGTAGGTACATGGTTGTTCCCGAAAATTACATCAGTGGTTTTTATGTACATTACACGGTACATACACCTAATGAAGAACACTGACGTAAAATTTCGTGTCTTTAGGCTTGGCGGTTGAAATTTCAAGATTTTTCATGCATACATCCCAATCCCGTGGGAATATTGAAACAAAATGTGGCCTGTTTCATCTAAATCCATCCAATCATTTCATCTAAATCCATCCAGCCGTTTCAACAAACACTCAAAATTAAGATTAATTAAGTCTCTGCACTCCACAGAATAACGGTAAATGCCCTCACAAAGCTAAGAATAGTTAGGTCACTATAATGTACCTCGAACTCGAGAATGAATATTTTCAACTGGATCGCACGCCTATTAGCGCCCAAGAATCTTGAATTTAATTATTAACTCCGTCCATATTTTTTACACAGTGTTAATTTACGGCATGACCAAACCTGACTGGGACAAGCAGTTATTTATTTAACAGTGTTTTCACTGAAGAGGGCCATAAAATTTTATTTTCTTGTTTGTATTTAAAAAGTGCCTAATAAAAAACCGAGTTAATCGACTATGATCGCTACCGCCGATTATCGAAGGCCTTGCTCGAAACGGGTTTTGAAAATTTGAAATTGGAAAGCTTTTTTTTAGAACGTATTGTTTATCATTATCACGCTACGTCTTTAATGGCTATCCTAACTAATCGCTACCAGCCAGTGTCATTAAGTTTGAATGCCCGATTAATTTGATGGAGTCGCCAGTATTTCATTGATTTCGTTCTAAATTTGAAATGTTTGAACACAACAGTTATATTAATTTATTCGCATTTGATCCCATATTACAGGGTGTTTTTTTTGTTACTAAGATTTACTTTAAGATTACTCATTTAATGGAAATGTGACAATTTATAATATCAAAATAAAAGAATTCTGTTGTAGACTAAACGAAAAACTCGAATATTCTTTAATAGTACGAAATCAACGCAGAACATCAAAAGCTCCAAAATATAAGTAATCATGTAAAACGAACTACACATTGTTAGTGAATTCGGGGGTAATATTACACAAGACCCACCCCCGATGTCAATCGATCAAACATATGCAAACACGCAAAACAAAACAACCTAACACTAAACAGCCATACAAAGAACTACGTACCTTAAAATAATACGATAAGAATCATTTTGGAGTAAAAATATTTCTGTGTGTTCACCATTATTTTGACTGTTTGCAAGTTGGAACATATTTCTCGTATATAAGAGTGAAATGTATTGACAAATATCGAGTTTCTTCCATTAAGATATTGTTTGTTCCAATTTATGGAGTGCTTTAGTATATGTCTGGCTGAAGTTAAATTTATTCGATATTAGGTACAGAACTAGTGCTACATTTTAGGAATAGGAGAAATCATATTGATACTTATTTTTTTATTTACTATGGCATTAATGTAGCCGAAGACATAACTCAGTGTTGTCTATCAATTAAGTGGGTAAAAAGAAAACAGATTGAGATTATTTTTTTGAATGTCGCGCTCTAATCACTTGCATTTACAGACATTCTAAACTACAATAAGTGATACAATATTTAAGACATGATCATTATACTTCTATTTTCTTACTTGATTAACTTTGAGATAACAGTTACATAGGTAGATAGAGTCTTACAATAAGAAACTCACGTTTAAAAAAAACACTCTGTACGTAACCTTTTCACTCTCACATAAACAACAGAACACAATCCAAATTGAAAACTACACGCAATCCAACTAGAAATCAAACATTCAAATTTGGAATAGAACACGTCTGCACACCGTTGAAAGACTTTTTTAAATGCGTTCCAAAATGTCCTGTGATCTCGCTATCTTTCAACCTGAATAAATTATTATACCTTTTTCGTCCCCTCTCTGTGAAAGGGTTATTTCTATAGGAACTTATGGCTCGTGAATTTGCATATAATTTTTAGTTTATTATTTATATTTGAAGGGGTGCTATTGTTGTGTAACGTTTCCGAACGTTGATGAATTGGCTGTATTAATACGGATTACGTAGGTTTGCGACGTGTAGGTTGGTAGGCTTGCCTATTGTGTCGCTCTTGTTGTCTGTTAAGTTGGTATTAACGAAAAATATATCGTTTCGCGTCTTTTCTTATTAAATAAGACCGCGTTTCTAATAGGTACTTTTGATCTTATTTACATAGATAAATAGGTGTTTTCGCAGTCGAAGATAATAATTACGAGGGAATATAAGGAAATGAAAATGTGCTTAAGAGATGCTCTATTTTGTGTATTTTTGTAACTAGTACATGAAATATTTACTTATGGTATTAAAAAAATTTACCGTTTGGGAATTTTGAAAATTTTCCTTTTAATGCAATTCTATATGTTTATATGTATGAATTTCAAGTCCCAAGCCCTAGTTATTTAGACTCAGCGTTGTCCGTCAGTCGATTAGTTACGCGCGTTACTCATTCTAGATACAACATTTGAATTTAATGTAACTGGCTAGCACGCAAAACAGTGTAAAGAAAAAAAAACAAATAAAGTTTCAAAGAACCCCGATAGGGCCAAAGATAACTATAGTTCCCAGACATACAAAATATTCTAAGAACGAATTAATAACAAAAATGATACGATCACATTTCTTATTATCTATTATTAATATTCTAACCATAATGCATTCGATCAGCCGGAAGTCTCATCTTTTGTCGATGGCCGCTCAAACCCTTCCGGTGTTCCTGAATGGGGGCCATTTTTATTCCATTCAAGTTCTGACCCTAGTTTATTGAGTTTTTTGTTGCCCATAGACAATCTTGCTTTTTAAACAAAGGTTGTAATTGGATGTAGATTTTGAGACACAGACACTTGTCTATGAATGAAATTGGGAATAATTAATTAATGGAATCCGTACATATTAATATTATAAATGTGAAAATAAATCTTGTCTGTCTGTTACTCTTCAACCCCTAAACCAATTTAGATGAAATTCGGTACGGAGATAGTTTGAGAGTTGAGTCACTAAGAAGGACATAGACACTAGTTGTGGCCCGCAACTTCGTCTGCGAAAAATTCGTTTAAAAATCCCGCAAGAACTATGCAGCATTCCCGGGATAAAATGTATCCTATGTCCTTCTCGGTGTCTTAAACTATGTATCTCCATACCAAATTTCATCTAAATTGGTTTAGAGGTTTAAGCGTGAAGAGGTAACATCAGACAGAGTTACTTTAATTTGCGCACCATTGCAAAAACATAAGTAATTGTTTTTACAATCTTACGCTAAAACAGAAGCAACTACAAAATGTCAGTTCCATCACAAAAACTAAACCAAACAAACAACCACCAAATATTTGCGTACAACCCGCACTTAACACACAAACACACAAGCCTATTATACGCAAAATCATCGAAGTATCGATGAAAAAAACCACTACACCAGACAAAACAAACATTTCACGGGTTTATGGCATCAAAAAACTCTTGTCTACGCACAAAAGGTCGTCCCTTTGTCATGAATTTGACTATTCTTTGTTTAAAATGCTGATTTATAGGCTATTAAACCCTTTCTTCAATGTATGATAGATAAATTTATGCTTATTATTCGGCATAAATGTGATGGTAATATTTTATGCGGTGGCCATAAAAAGGTGCGTTAGGGAGCGCCTGTGTTAAAATGTGTTAACTTAAAAAACAACTGTCTTCGATATTAAAAAATGGAATGGGGAATAAATAAACATGCTGTAGGTTAAACAGCGTTTGTTTCGGTTTTTAAAAATGAGGATTTTTTTTTAATATTGTTTGCCTGCCAGTTCTAAATGTTATAATTCCCCGAAAAAAAACCGAGTTGCAATCACAACTAGAGGCCGAAAATTAAGGTGAATTTTTAAATGACAAATTAAATTTCTAGTCTAAAGAATAAACCTTCTGGTTACAAAGGTACAATATAAGCTGGCTAGTTACTGAAACGATGTTACGTGCTACAGACCAAGCCATTACGAAGTTTGAAAAAAATAAATCGTTTAAAACTCCCTACAGCATTTTATCGTTTCCGAGGTGGAAATGTCCCAGTTTCAAAGTGTACCGAAACAACTTTCACCTATCTCGGTGGAAAACAAAACTAACGTCCCTGAACTGAGTAAATGGCGTGAGAAAAAAGTAATTTTCATTCATAAAACCATTTTCTTAGAAGCCCTCGGGCGGGACGGAAGTACCAAGACATAGCTCCATCTCCCTTACACCCGCTTATTTTTAATGCACTTTCCCTGAGGAGTTTCTTTTATACCTCTTTTCTTGCAAGGATGTACGTGTTTTTTAAGTTTCCAGCCAGCATTTTCACTTTTGTCAGCTCAAGGACGAGTAACTTTTTTATGCTGACGACATTAAAACGGTGCCGTTCTCAATTCAAATGACAAAGACATTAGAATCGAGCACAGCCAATAAAGTCCTATTTAGATTAACCAATCAATTGTAAGCGATTTTTGAATATGGAACGCGATATCGAACGTTTAATCCTTTGAGTGGCTGGCACTCATAGTGAATGGGATGCTACCGTTTGCGTCATTGTGTCTTCATAATTTATTGGTTGCCGGTGTTAGAAATGTTCTACATTTTTTATCGGTGTTGCCAGCTTTATGGGTCCGGGTGATTTTTGTCTTTTGTATTGTATTTTAGCAAAGGTAATTTTTTTTGCTTTATTGTAAAGTTTGAACAGCCAAGAAACCTCATAAGTAACAGAATCGAACTTCAAAGCCTTCTGAAACTTATAAACGAAATACGATATTCACAACAGTTGGATGCGAAACTTACGACAATGAAGTCTCGAAGCCATTCGAGAGCGAAAAGTTTTCCCAACAATATTATTCGACGCGTACGAAACGTATGGTTATTTAAGTTATGAACTTTTCACTGGTGGGCAAGATAAGGCTACACGCACATCGCAACTTTTTTATTCTAAGTCAGCGTCTGCTTTCTTCCATGTTTAACACAATTACGCATCAGGGTAAGATTGGCGGTTTAAGATTGGGCACGCTTATTTAGTCCATTCATCCTAGATTTGTATACGGTCTGATTATAGCTATCAGGGAACACAGACCTAGGCTGAGAATAGTGAGAATAGCATTCTAATACAATCGTAGTTGGTGTCGTAAGTCGTAACGATCGATGATTTTAAAGCTAAACTGAGTTGATACAAACATGGCTGCTTTAGGAGAAATAAAACTCCGATTACTGCAGAATAATCGGAAGAACTCTCATAAATCTTTTATTTTATCAAAATACTTAATTAATAAGTAATTATTTAATTTGCCTTTTCAATGTCTAAATAGACAAACGATAGTTTTTCAATCAATATTTAAAAAGAGCTTGTTACAATAATATCTGAAATTCACATAAAGCGCTGTTTAAAGTCGCTACCTTTAACGCTACCGCTGCCGCTTGTGATTGCACCGCAGCCCAAAGCCCACAATAAACGCAAATGGACAGGCACAGGACAACTTCGCACTCATGTGTACATCGCTGCCTTTTTATTTTGCAAGGGATTTTTCCAAGTTTTGTAAGTTAAAGGTGCTCCGAATGGCCTAGTTTTGCTTGGAAGATTTTGAGATTTGGTGCAATATTTTACTGTAGGTACTCTTGGGCATTACCAGTCAGATATTTTTTCATTTAAATTATGTACTTCGACAAATCGACCATATTGCATAAACTGTAACATTCATTTATCCGTGCGAATTGAACAAACTAGCCGCACTTTATGCACTGTAGTCCATAGTCATCATCATCATCATTATTTCAGCCCAAAGACGTCCACTGCTGAATATAGGCCTCCCCCAAGGTTCGCCAAACAGATCGGACCTGCCCTATCCGCATCGCTCCATTTTGTTGGAGGCCTACCTTCACCGCGTCTTCTGGTCGAGAACCTTTTTGCCTCATGTAGTCTTTGTACGTCCAAGTAATCCGTAGAAACGCCGGATCCTAGTCTTTATTTAAAATACAATCTTCGTCATCCCGGCACCTCCACCTGTTTTGCCTCCGCTCGCGCTCTATTCCTGTTATTTCAAGAAGTATAAAGAACGTAACGCAAATCATACACTCGCATATCTCTCATATGAAGAATCGCGAAACACATAATGTACCGTGGCCGTAAGAAATCGCGTGGCTGACAAACCCTCCTCGAGTAACACATTATCTATCACGGGAGGAACAGGGACGCGTGGAGTCGACTTGAATTTTTTTTTACCTTTAAAGCGAAAACTAGCTATTTTCCAAAAAAAAGTAAGACGCTTTCTATTCCCTATATTTGTACATTTTCTCCTTTAAGTTATTCATTGATTAGTAGGCACACACTCAGTCATCATCGTTACACTTAGAACGCCACAAAGAACGACAACTCATCCACCGGTGCCCACAATTCTCGCGATGTCGGCAGTCGACCTTAGTCCCTTCTGGTTCTTGGTCGGCACTCAAGAACCTTACTCTCCCCAAGGTTAACTATTTGAGCAATGTGGCTAGCCTTTACCACTTCAAATTGCATATTCTTACATATTCTATATTATACACCCTTAGAATAAGAAACATAATTAATACCACTCGGTACTTAAACAATTACAACGACCGTGGTAAAGAATAGACTACTTTTTAAACTATTTATTTATTTATTTGGAGAACGTATAGAAATAAGTGTACAGAAGATAATAACTACTAATTAACATTATTATAGAGTAAGCTAGCTGACCACCTAACAAAGCAAAGTAGCAGCATCAAAATCAAACTAGAAAACTTTTATTGGCAACTTGCAAGCAAATTGCAAAGGGCTCTATAACTTTTTTGATACGCGTGCTTTCGAAAAGGCTACCATTAAAAAAAACATAACAATCTGCGATATGACGCGGGATCTTGAAGACTAAAACTTATACTCCATTTAATTTAGAATTATAAACCACAACAACATTATATTGCGGCTCGTGAACTGTACTTCTTTCCAATTTGTACTAGAGTAACAATTGACGACACGCAAATAAAGTGACATTAAAACAATTTTATTTTGCGGCTCCCAGACTATTGTACTGTACTATTTGCTAGGTAAAAAATAGTTGACGAGCCGCAATTAATGATGTTGTGGTTTTCAACTCTAAATTAAATGAAGTATAGTATAAGACTCAGATGAAGTAGCATTTTCGCATTAAATTTCGACTTGCATACTTTTAAAATAGTTTTAACGCCAATATCGCCTCCACATCTCTCGATCTGCCGTATGACACATGTGCCGCATAAAGCGAGTATTGATCTAGTGCGCCTTCTTTGTACAGTGACGTATGAGCTACCTAGTTAGCTTTTGATGTGTCTGCAAGTTGGTCGGCTGCACCCACTCTGTGAATTACTAACGAGCCGTTTTGTTAACAGTATTTGTTTATTTAATAGTATGGCGTAAAACATTAAACAATTTTTTTATATCGAGGAACTAAGGAGAGCCATAATTGATGAAAAAGCAAATTGGATAAAAAAATAAGCTGCCCAAATTACTAATTCCACGCGGCCGGAGTCGCGGGCAAAAGCTAGTTAGCTATAAATCCACATTCAGGGTCCCAAGCCACAAGATTGCGTCAGGTGTTAGATGTACAGATCTCCAGAGGAGCCCGAATATGAGTGTAGAGGGCAGCGTTGTTCAATGTGCTACATAGTTTGAGCCTCCTCGCCGCATTCGCAAAGGGCCGAGTCCCGCCAACCCCTTGTGTCGGAAGTAGTGCCAGCGTCCGTGTCCTGTTCTCAGTCTGTTAGAGTAGCATAGATAAATCTAGAATACTATATTGGGGCCGAAAAGTTCTCGAATCATCAATCAGGAAGATTAATAAGGAAGGCATTGTCCAGCAGTGGACGTCCTACGGCTGAAATGATGATGATGAAATTGTGCTCCGTAATTTACGGCATTGAAGTAAAAGAGGGCGCCACTTTCTTCGCACTTACGTGACTGTCACTTTTTAGCGTACCTAAAATGCTCGCGTACAGAAAGAATTTTGGATGTTAAATTTTTGGATATTAAGTTTTTCATCCATTATTTATACTTTAAGTTGTAGTTTACCTACAATATAAGACGATTGCGGATAGCGTTTATTCAAATGACTATACCAATGATATTTATTTATCATCATCATCATCATTTCAGCCGTAGTACGCCCACTGCTGGACATAGGCCTCCCTCATTGACACCTAATACACCGACACCGACACAAAGGTATAAAGATATTTTTACGTTTTGATAACGAGCATTTTTATGACCTTGACTGTATCTATACTTTGTATCTATATATTTTGACTCTGAATGAATTACATAGTTAAAATCAAACAAAAAAACAATAAAGCAAGTTCAAATTATTCCCAAGAAGGCTGGCTAGCAATAATTATATTTTTCCGGAAAAAAAAACACTAATGTTGAAGTATCTAAAGTATTTAACCCTAACCTAACCTAACCTTAATTTTAATAGAGGGAAAATAATATTTACCGCCTAAACTTTGGCCGGTGTTACCACATAATTATCACATCCAACCTTTATTCTCGGTTTTCTTTACCTCACACTTACTAACTGACCTATTCGAGGACTCCGTAGCCTCTTAAAAATCTACCTATGCCATTATTTCTAGCCCGATATCAAAAATTCTCGTGACGCAAACTTCAGAAAATGCATGGTAAAAATCCCATCTCGAGCCAAGAAAATAGCGTCAAAGTCCAAACAGCGGCACCAATAAACGCCTTGTCATCCCGCTCTGATTGATCATTATTTTATGCGCCAAACTATCTATTTTTCTCTCTCGCACGCCGCGGATAGGGTTGCCAAGTTTTTGTATAAAAATATAGCGTAAATAAAATGTTTAGATGGGTAAAGTTTTATGAGTTTTAAAAATGTAAACGTATTTTTGCAAATGTACATAGAGTTAATTCAAACCTCTTTGCAATATTCTTTTACTAAATGCAAATAGTTAATACGTACTTGAGTATAAATGCTAATGAATCACTTTTATTTCAACGGGATCATCCGAATCCTTATGATGATGATGATAACGTCCTGTGGTCCATCAGCACTCGCAACGAATTCTACGCATAGCAAAATAGCGCCCAACTACCTGAATTAAAAGCTCACGACCTCCGTCTATGCAAAAGTGACAGTAACGTAACCAAATTTTTTTATTTTTGCACATACTTTATGATACTTTTTTCAACCGTCGACTTGGCAACCCTGAGTGGAGTATTGCCAGGGCATATTTTCCCGCTATGCGGTGTAGAAAATGTGGCGTTTCCGTTTCCATTTGAATACGGAACGTGGCGATAATGATGCAGTCGGGTCGGTTAATTTTTAAACTTTATGGCGTTGTTTTAAATATCGAAGAGCGATGGTTTGTTGCGTGCCAGCATTCATTTTAAATTTGAGACTGGCTGGTACAGTGAGTAGAAATAAAAAAGGTGTTTTAATATGGAACTAAGCCTTTTTACACGTCTGTCTGTTTTGCATAGATGTTGGCGCCGCTATGTTAAGTGTTTTTCATGTCTCGGTTTATTCATTTATTTTATACTAGCCGTTGTTCGCGACTCCGTCTACGAAAAATTCGTTTAGCGCTATTCCGCGGGAACTATGCATTTTTCCGAGATAACATGTAGCTATACTATTATATTAATCCATGCTATAAACTGTCTGCGTGCTAAATTTCATCAGAATCCGTCAAGCCATTTTAGCGTGAAAGAGACAAACATCAATACAAACTTTCGCGTTTCTAATATTATATTAGTAAGGTAGATTGTTTCCACTTTTAAAATGCCGATGAACAGTAATTGAAAATACATTATAATAGCACTTAGCTAGGTTTAAAGTTTACTGTTGAAGTTTTACTTTTAAAACGAATGTCACAATTTAATTGTATCAGACAACTTTAAAACAATTGACTGCACAGTTTGAATGTACACTCTTCCACCTTCCACTTACAGGCAGGGGCGCTAAACATTTCCTCGCAAATCGTTTCCTCATAACATTTGGCTACCCACTAGGCGTGTGGTTGACAGGCGAGTAAAGGATTTATGTTCCGCGCCTCTGTTAAAAATAACGCAAGTTGTTTATGGTTATAGCGAGGTGTATATTTAGGAGTAGACATGGGTATGCTTTCATTTGAAAATTTTACCATGAGCTTTTTGATGAAGAGGTTAAGAGAATCGTCTGAAACCTGCATATCACTAGTGTGTGAAGTTCTTAATACGCAGCGGAGTCGCGTGGGAACTACAGCCCAAGACCTCCCAATTTGAGAGGATGCCTTTACCCAGCAATTTGTTTAAAAGTCAAAGAAGCTAGGATTTTCTTATGTACTGGATGGAGACAATTATAAAATGGATAGAACGGTAACAAGTTTGAAAAATCAGTAATAATTAGTAATATTTAAAATTTTCTGAAAATGTTTGTACACGGATAAGAATTTGATAAGTATTTCTTATAAACAAAATCAAAGCATAAAAAAATCTATACTCAAATTTTAATATGCGTCACAATTATAAATCAATCTAATTTTTTTAAACGAAATCAGTTGAAATTTCAGCTTAAGCTTACATTTCCGCATAATCAGCCCAGAAATCACTACAAATTATTTATAAAATCCCATACAAAACACATTCTAATGCAAATAAGGCCCAATTAGTTGCGTGCCAACGTTGCTTCGTAAGGGATTGGGTACATCTGCCGCTGATTTGCCTAACAAAAGATATTCAGACGTAAGTCTATCAAACGATTCGACGACTTGGCGCGGCGCGACCGTGCACATTTTTTGATGGAATACTTTTATAAAAAGGTTTAGGATCCCTGATGAAATGAAATTATTTTTATGGCAAAAATTTTCATCATCGTCATCATTTTGGCCTTTATACAATGGTCCCAATGTTGGAAAATGACTGGTGGTGTAGTTGTAGAGGACTTGTGCTGTAGTTTCTAAGCGGGCTCAGTAAGGATTGGGAACTTCACACACACCATTGAATTGCATCGTAGATGTGTGCAGGATTCTTCTCCAAAAAAAAAACGAGCCATGCCTCAGAGCTCCAAAAGCTTGTGGTTTGAACTAGTATTTTAAGTAAATGGCTTGTTGAAATTTACTTAAACGCAGATTTGAGGGCTTATTTGATATTCATCATTATCATCATCCCAGCCTATACTTCATTTAATTTAGAATTAGAAACCACAACAACATTATATTGCGGCTCGTGAACTGTAATCTCTTTACAATTTGTACTAGAGTAACAATTGACGACACGCAAATAAAGTGACATTAAAACAATTTTATTTTGGCGGCTCCCAGACTATTGTACTGTACTATTTGCTAGGTAAGAAATAGTAGACCAGACGCAATATAATGTTATTGTGGTTTCTCATTCTAAATTAAATGAAGTAGGTATACACACGGTGAATTTTAATCGGTGATCAGGACTTGAACAATATTAATAGCTAGCCAATGGAATTTAATAGATTAGGTCTCAAGCAATTAGGTCTCTGTTTAATTAAGAAAAAAACTTTACTGTTAAAGCTGCCTTCATGCACCGAAAGGAAGGTCATCCTACATTTATTGAAGTTAATAGTTTCGGCAAATGTCATCGCTTTGGCGGGGAATTTGACAGGTCTCATGTCAAAGAGATTTGAGGCTCATAGACTAAACTCTGTTGTAGGGTGATAATTATTTTACCTAATTTTCTAAATAATCATTATCTAAAATAATAGACGTTTTATTTCATGTAATAGCGACTTAAACGTGGTCGCCACCGGATACTGATCTAGAAAAATTGGTTCCTGATCTGATTGTGATTGGATTATACGAATAAAATAATATCGAAAAAAGCCGTGGTGGCCTAGAGTGGTTTGACCTGTGGTCTCTCAAAAAGAGGGTCGTGGGTTCAAATAACGGCTCGCACCTCTGAGTTTTTCAGAATTTATGTGCAAAATTACATTTGAAATTTACCATGAGCTTTACGGTGAAGGAAAACATCGTGAGGAAACCTGCATCATCTACGAAGAAATTCAATGGTGTGTGTGAAGTTCCCAATTCTGAGAGGAGGCCTGTGCCCTGCAGTGGGACGTATATAGGCTGGGATAATGATGATGATGATGAATATCGAATAGTGTAAAATTGGCCCGACTCAGCATGATGTTGCGGCAAGCATAATGCGAATGGTAATGTCAACAATTTTTCAAAATCTGCGCAGAAACCCGTCCACTATATTTTTATTCCAAATTTCTTAGCCAAACTTGTATATTTCCACCACACCCCCGAATCATACTCCCAACTTTATCATATCCAATATCTTAAATCACAAATCACCTAAACCGAAGTACCTATGGCGGTATCGCCGCCATTTTGAAGGAAATAGCTCTACGTTTGGCTTATCTATGGTCGGATGATCGACGCAGACTTTGGACGATAAAGACGAAAAAAGAACTTTACGCTCACGAGTAGCGTACAGGGGGTTGACAGTTACTATAGATATTATGATGTTTAAAATTTTATCGAAAAGCTGATAAATTCGAAACGGTTGAATCGATTTTAACGAAACATATCTAAGAACCGTCGCCAAGAAACCTGCTTTCAAATAAAAAAACGCATCCGAATCGGTTCACCCGTTTAAGAGTTATGATGCCACAGACAGACACATACACACCCACACCCAAACAGCGGTCATACAAATAACACCCCTCTTTTTGTGTCGGGGGTTATTATTACGAGAGGGAATAAAACGAGTAAGTACAAGTCCTCGCCCGCGGGGTACAGAGGCGCGGGGGTAGACGACAAAGGAGTCAAGAGGACTCATTTAAACGGTTTAGTTATAGCTAGTCATCTGATGGGAAATGATCTGTTGCCGACCTCACAACAACATTATATTGCGTCTGGTCAACTATTTCATACCTAGCAAATAGTACAGTACAATAGTCTGGGAGCCGCAAAATAAAATTGTTTTAATGTCACATTATTTGCGTGTCGTCAATTGTTACTCTAGTACGAATTGTAAAGAGATTACAGTTCACGAGCCGCAATGTAATGTTGTTGTGGTTTCCAATTCTAAATTAAATGAAGTATAGTTACTAAAGAACTGAAACAATTACTTTGCTCACTCGGGACGCTTTGGTCAAGTAATTGTTTCAGTTCATTAATATAGACCTTCGTAAAGTAACGCCTGATTCAAAAAATTCTATATAGTATATGTAGTTATAGTTACTAAAATAAATACGTATTAGTAGTTGTGACGGTTATTAGTAGTTGAAGTATGCCTCGAAGTTGATGTATGTTTCGAACCAGTCCGTTTCTTTTTCAAGGCTGGTGCGAACGGAAAGCCAACCACCACGTGACCCGTATTTCTTAAATTATAATTACCAATAGAAAATTTCCAGTTAGTTTTGTATTGTTAATTACAGGACAGGTTAACGTGGTGTAACTTTTTAACGCCCTTTTATGAAAGAAAGTTCTTGTAAAACTCCCTAGGGCGTAATTTTGCGGTCGGTTGGTCGGGGGGTCATAAAAAGTTAAACTTTAACCCTGATTTATGAATGACAGTTTCACACATTTTGACACTACTTAACACTAGGTTAGAGCTAAGAGCGCGCGCAGACAGAGCGCGGTCGGCAGGCTTATTGTCTAACGTTTCTGACGCTTAAAGAGACAGTGAAAGTGAAGGCAAACGACAGAAGCGTTAGACAATACGGCCGCTGGAGTTCCGAGTTCAGAGTTCAGAGTTCTGCGTTCTTTCGAATGTAGGTTAGTTACGATAGCGCACACAACAGGCGACTGGAACTCTCGAGCGGTCAAAACACAGAACTCCGAACGCGGAATTCGGAAATCCAGACTTAAATTCTAAATATAGTTTACTCTGATCGTTGCAAATATAAGTTTTTGATGTTAGCAAATGTGATGTTTTGTCTTTCGTGTGTCTCCTGTGGACATGGCAAAAGTTGGGTCAATAGCCAATATTTTTAGTCAAGTCTACATCGCCGCATGGGACGCCTGGCCAAATTTCGTCCCATTTAAATAAATCTTAAGTTTGCTGACTCGGTGTCACTAGTTTTATGTCCACAGAAGAGACAACTTTTGTTTTTTAAGGTGTGTATGAACCGGGTCTCATTCTAAATCCCTAACATCGTTTGTCCTAATGTAATGTTTGTCCTAATGATCGTTGTCCTAACCTTTGATCAATTATAACTGAAGATACACATTGCCGAACAAAATCCCCTTCAAAGAATGTCCGAACTTTTTTATTTGTTTGCATAATAATTAAAAACATCACCTACACAGAAATTTGAACCTAGCCTTTACTTCATTACAGTCGAATTTCGGTTGACACTTGACAGCTAAACTTGACAATTTCACGCAACGTACTGAGAAAAAGAAGGCCACTCTTATCAAAGTGGCGCTCATTTGGCTCGGACATTTTCGGGCGCGCGACTGTGGATCTACAGTTATAATTGATCAAAGGCCTTACACTTTTTTTCTCGGAAACAGTGAATTTTTCAGGAACTTTTTTGTGATTATCCTCTAGAACTCTATAGGTTAGGTTAGGTTTGTTTTATAAAAATCCAGAACAATTAATAGATTTTAAATAAAAAGAGTTAGGACAAACGATCATTAGGACAAACATTACATTAGGACAAATAATCATTAGGGATTTAGATATAGAGCCGTATGAACCGTATCTATTTTTTTTAAATATGATTAACAAACATGTAACTGTGTCTACCACTATCGACACAGCAGCACAAACAAGGAATGGTAAAGGAAAGGATAAGTTCACCTTTGATGTATCGCAACGGTTGTCAACAATGTTTTTTTTTCTGTTTTTATACAAAACAGGGTTCACATACATACATACCTACCTCTACATACAAGCGGTGCCCCTTTTCTCCCATAAAATTTTAAGTCATAATGTATCATTAGCCATAATCAACGTTAGTCATACAGTAAATGCCGTCTTATAGAATGCAGTAGGTTAGGTTAGATTTGTTTTATAACAATTCCAAAAAATATTTTTTTTCAGAAATAAATCACTGTATGACTAACGTTTATTATGACTAATGATACATTATGACTTAAATTTTTATGGGAGTCATTATAGACCCACATACAAGGCCTTACCACCCGAGAATCTTTACCCCCCCCAAAAAGTTGTTGTTGTCATCTTATGGTATTAAAATTTTGTAACGATTTTAATGTTGTTGATAAGTCTAATATAATACATACCTAAGACGTCTACTCCGCATATAGTTCAATAGTTAGTTAGTTAGTTCTGCAATAGTTAATTTATCATTCTGTATATTCGGAGGCTATTCTCAAACCGCTCGTTACGCATCGCCCATAGTTCCTAGAGTAGACCAGCCACATAATAACCCCCATCACACACCGCCAAATCCCACACGTCATTATCCAATCGAAAAACCCTCACAGAGAGCTCATAAAAAACCCGAACCCAACATTCCAATAATCCTTTACTTTAATACTCATCCCGCAAGATTAAATTCCACAACAAAATAACTACTTTCCGTGGAAATTCGTGCGGCTTTTTAATATCGTATGTTGTGTTTTTTATACCGAATATAAAATATACAATTTCGTAGCGCGCAGTGACATTGTGTGTACCATCCATCTTTTCGGGTTTAGAGTGGCGTCTCGCTCGCACTTGGGCGTTTTGCTACCTTGCTCTGTCTAGTGGATTTGTAGTTCCCCCCGTTTGGGGTGGCAAGAAAAGACTCGTTTGAGGCAGTCAACTCTTTGCGCATTTTTCATTCGGAATACGGATATGAAGAAATGTATCGCGTACTCGGGCGTGTTATGATTTTTCGTGTTCCAACGAGTAGCGTGATGAAAAAGGGTGAGTCGGATTAGACGTTGTTGTGCTGTTACCGTTTTGGGTGACGGTTATAACGCTCGAGTGTCACTGGCCAGGTAGACTTGCTTTGAAAATAAACAAAAAAAAACTTTAAAAAAAAATGTGCTGGCCAGTTTTAAATTACTGGCCAGATGCTAAAATCTTAAAAGAAATAGGTGAATTGGGAGTCGTTTTGTATTTCAAACTAAATACAAACTGAAATATAGATGCACAGAAAAAACCCCAGAAAAAAGACCAATGCTGGGAATCGAACCCAGGTCCTCAGCGTTCCGTGCTGCGTGCTTACCCCTACACCATCACTGGTCTAGAGGTTAGCGACGAATCTTTCCCATACATCGTACATTTCAGTCTGTTATAATCACTTTATGCAGTGATAAAGCGCTTATCTATGTTATGCCCTCTACCGAGAGACAGACTTTTAGTTTGAAATATATGGTTTCATGGGATGACCGTAAAAGTAATAAAAAATGAAGTTGAAAAATAAATAAAAAAAGATACTTCATATCTGACTCGTTTTGTATTATTATAAGTGGTAGTGATGGCTTCAAAAGTTTGTTCTAAATATTTTCTAATATAAAATATTCCTTTTAACTCAGGTAAGTAAATATGCCCGTTTGTGTGCGAAGGCAACCATGCTTAATAATGTATAATTATGTGTAAGTGATTTGGTTTTACAAATATATTATGAAAAAAAGAGTTTAACCAAATTGGTATTCCGCCTATTGTCTACCTGAATTTTTATTTTTGTAATGTTACTGTACTGTTTTTGTGATCAATAAAGAATATTTGTATTGTATTGTATTGTATTCTGAACCCATAAATATACTATTAATTATAATCACAATGTTTCTATTGTAACTGAGGATAATATTGCTGGTAAACAGACTCTATAGTACACGTATCGTATCGTTTACGTGTCCTCTGAAATCAATTTCGAATCTATAGAAAGAAGTTTAACAAACTCACCTGCATTTTATCTTAAATTATTATTCGGCACGCCTTTCTATCCAACCCTTGCAAAAATATAAGACGTTTTACTCAATTCTGACGTACAATTCTGGTCACAATCCTGTTATATTTGCTAAAGAGCTGCAGGTTTAAAAACGCCTTCCGATTTTGAATTTCGAATTCTGATCACGCGACGTACGTGCCACCGCCATCTATCGAACGCCGCCTGTACTATTACAAGGCTAACGTGGTTTGAGCCTTTACTTAAGACCTATACTTTCTGAAAGAGCGTATGTTTTGTTAATTTCAAAGAGACATACGTCATTTCGTTTTGTGAACTTGTAACTATGCGGCGAGACGTCCCATTTGAAACGTCGTTTTGTAAGCATGTTATGCGATTGTACGGGGTATGAATTTGTTATTAGGTTGGTATATGATCGATGGTAGGTATCGATGGAGGGACGCTTGGCAACGTGGAAGTAAGCCGTGGATCAGAAGGATGCCAGGGAAGTTCGGTTAGTTTAGCGGTGACAAAACATGAAAAGGTCTCGCTCGAGTCAATATGTCTTACTGACATGAAATCTTCGAGTACCTAGGACTACGTTGACCAAGCACTTTCTACTATTCAAAATTAATTCGAAATTTCAGCCACTATTGCTCGTATTCATAACTATAAGTAAAAATCGCGAAACCTTAAACATTATAAAATCTAGGTATGTAGGTACTATACGAGACGGTAGATTCTATGTATGTACATTAGTGTAGGTGTTCGTCAACATTTTTTGAAAATACAGCTCCTTCGATATTATTGATGGTTCCGCCAATGTCGAGTCGGATAGCCGCAGTTTGGTAGTTTAAATTTACTTATTTTTATACATTTTCTTTGTATTTTTCTCCACTTCAGCTTGTAACGTTACATCAAAAGTATCCAGTAGAATTAAAAAGATTCACCAAACAAATTTTCTAAAACGATTTGTTGTGCTAAAAGAACCCCTATTTTTCTGAAATAAGAGCATTAATAATGATATTGATTATATTGAAGATTTACGTAAATTTTAACAATATTTCTAAAAGCTATGCTTTCTAATACAAATTATGTGAAGGTGATTTGAAATAAAATGTTTTACTGGTGTCTTTTTGTTTTAGATTAGTTAATTAGGTATTACTATTTCTAAATATAAACTGTCCATAGTTGGTTGGAAATGGAATACAAACACGATGAAACAAGTTTACCTAGTAAATGGAATTGATTTAAATATAGCTTGATTGTACCGTTCAACCGAATTAGCCTGCGACGAGTAAACCGAATCACACGAAGGACCAATGATGGAAAACAAGAAACCCTTCTTTGTGGAAGAGTTTAGTGGAGTCCTTATTATTGTTCAGTAGTAGATGAGCCATCCCTTGTATTAAAAAAAAAAGATTGAATTCCGTAATGAAAAAATTACGCACATAAAATCACAGATATTGAGACTTCATGTATCTCATATGATAAGTAATATTTGTATTGTAGATACTGACAGAAATATCGTATAATGTGGGTAGGTAGAGAAAACACGTATTAGCATACGATTCGGCAGCCAATCTGCATGGCCGGCGAGCCAATAAGCCTGGATAAAGCATTGCTTATGTATACATCAGACATTTTGATTTGGATACGTGTCGTGGAATTTGTGGAATATGAAACCTCATGTACTTACATGTATTAGGTACTCTTGAAGCAAGTATATAGGTGCTTGCTTTTTTAGGTAGATACAACAGCGGTTACCTGTCAATGTTGTCAAGTAATACTTTTTAGCCCAATGCCCTTTAACTTTACTTTTTTTTTAAACCGTTTCAATGACAAGTATTTTTGACTGACAAGTATTTTTTATAGTGTTCAGCTAAGTTTTAGTCAATATCGCCAAATTAAAGGCTTACAGTTTTACACATCGGTACCTAAGTGACGTACGTCATCCATCGGATAAACCATTAAAGTTAAGTCTAACAAGTCTGAACGAAGAAGTTTCCAAAGCCTATCTCATTTAAAATCAACCCACCTTCCATATTCAAAACGAAATAACGAACTACACACACGCCACGCGATCCGAAAAAAAATCCCATCTATCAACAAAGAAAATAACGATTCGCCGTGTCCCCGACAAATGATTGACAGCGGAAAAACGCGTAGAAAAAAAGAAAGAAATGATTCCTTATTTAAATTTTGGTGGCGTTCGATTTTTCCTTTTGTCGTTTGTTTCCACTTGTAATTTCGTAAGTTTGCTTTCCGCGCCGTTCTGAACCGTATAATTTGTCTTTGGCCGTGTTTTTTTTATTGGTTTGTTATGTGCCAGTATCTTGGGGTAAGTATATAATATAGAGGATATGTACCCCTTTCTAATGGTATCTTATCTCATTATTTCGTATATTGTAACGAGGTTGGATGTCGAATCGTCTGATAGCTTTTTCGTAAGTGCTGTTTGATCTTAGTAGACGTGAAAATTCAGTGTTTGCTTTTATGATTGAATGAAACTGTATAGGAAACATGATGCTTTTGCAAATTATTTAGTAATTTTGTTGGTATATACTATGTTTAGTCTATACAGGGTGTCCCTAAACTCAACAATAGCCTAGTTACCAGATGAGAGGCCAAGTTATAAAAATAAGAGAAAAATCCATGTTACTTAGTCAAGCGATAACCAATGACATCAGTTACACGTTCATTCTGGCGTCCATTCAGTCCATCAGTTTGGTTTTCTGTGATTCACAACGAATTGACAAATTTAAGTAATTTTCATCAGTCCTGACATCAATCCGTCAGTCCGAGAGGGTTGACGATCATTTTCTCGTCATTCTGACCAGAATGATGGACTGAACTGACACCAGAATTAACGTCCGATGTCAATGGTTTCTTAAGCATAGAGTGTGCTGGTCGTGGGTTCGATCCCTGGTTCACACCTCTGACTTTTCGAAATTTATGTGCGAAATTATGTTTGAAATTTACCATGAGCTTCACGGTTCAATATTATGTGTGAAGTTCTCAAACTGCACTAGACCCGTGTGAGAACTACGGCCCAAGCCCTCTCATTGAGAGTAGGCTATACCCTGCAGAAGGACGTATATAGACTAGGATGTTGATGATATACTAATTCAACAGTACTATTTATCACCCTATATCAAGAACTCACCTACATTTAAAACAAAAACCGACCTCCAAATTCCAAAGCCCCTATTACGAAAACAATCGAAATCAGCTGCTCGACCTTGCTAATTCACCCCGCGACATAATTTGCGCTAACCGTAAAACTGATTACGGCAGCAGACGATTCCGTCCCTATCGCACGGTGGTCTCGCTTGCTCCCATTCATGAGCTTAATTATACCGCCTTGGGACGGTGTCATGCAGGAGGTTAATTGGAAAACTGGGTCGAAGTTTCTTAAGGATTTTACTGGCGCCAAAGTCAAAGTTAACGCAGTTGAAAACTGTTCAAAATAGGTATTGCAATTGTTTCGAAAATCGTTAACTTTACAGGATTGTTATAAAATAAACTTAACCTACGTGGGACGTCCTCAGACTCAGTGGAGCGATGATCTTTGCAAGCGGCTGGCAAGAGCTGGATGAGAGTGGCCGAGGATCGTGCTCAGTGGCGTGCCATGGGAGAGATCTATGTCCAGCAGTGGATGAACATAGGCTGATGATGATGATGAAATTCAACCGATCTGTAGATTGTATGACCGAAAAAGTTAGTCTATTTATTAGTTTCACCGAAAAATATATTATACTAGCTATTACCGACGACTCTACGAATAATTTGTCTATCGCAATCCCGCGGGAACTCTGAATTTTTCTAGGATAAAAACTATCTCATGTCCTTCCCAGGGTATCAAACCATCTCCTTACCAAATTTCATCTAAATCAGTTCAACGGTGTAAGCGTGAAAAGGTGACAGACAGACAGACAGATACACTAGGTATATGTTTTGTCCCTTATTCTTTTCAAACTATTTTTTTTGTCACGTTTTCAACTACGACACATTCAAACAAACAACTTCAATATCTGATGGCATTTACGTGTACACCTCTACTTTCAACGTATGACTGTTTTTCATTTACTAACTCATACACGCAATGATGTACCTAATCAAAACGTGCAGTAATTACTATATAATTAAACTACACACAATTGACAACCTTTCATTTTTTTAACACCTGAACATTACTGCAGGAATCGAAAGAGTTTCGCCTCCTGAACACGGAAAAATATTTATTATAATTTATTTCTCCATATTTAAAAACATATATGTACATACAAATACATCCACAGAATAGATATGTTTCCTTTACCCTTTTCACTAGAAAAAAGAGCTGTCATAATTTTAAATTAGATAACAATCTTAACGTCAAATTTACGTCATCACTTTTTTTTAATAGAGACTACGTGTAGACAAAAGTAATGGATCTATTCTAACGTTGCGCTCTTTTAGAATAAGCACATCTTTAAAAAAATGTAACAAATTAATTAATAATCCTAGTGAAAATTTAAAACTATCAGTGTCTTTCTCTTTCCAAACAGAATACACAGAACGAATCAAATTATAGTCTTAGAAATATGAAACGTTGTCAATTGGGGTGATCATGATCACGTTGCCTAACACAAATTTTCTTAAGTTTCTCGAACTGTTTAAGCTTTATTTTAAAACGAAACGGCGTTGCTTTGCTATTGCATAAATCCCTCCCCATCATTACTTTTCCTCTCGACTTAAATATGGAACGAACGCCTCCGTTCGCTTATTTCAACCCCCTGTAACTTCAGGGTTGCTTTTTTAAAAATATCACCGATATTTATGAAAACAAAATATCATACGAGAGATCAAATTTTAGAATCATTTACACGACATTTTGACGACCGGATAGCCGGGTAGTTAAAGGACACATACGTTTTTATAATAAAATTCCGAAAACAATAACTGACCAAACGGATATAAAATTCAAATGCATAATATCTAATGCGTATTATAAAAATAATAACTATATCATGGACAGGAATGTTTGGAAATAATTCCGATACGCGTTGGCAATCTCTAATCTCAAATAGCGTATCTACTGTGTTAAAAAATTTAGTTGTATACTTTAGATGTAAATTATTTAATAACAATGTATAACTGTTTGAAACAAATATAACTTGCTGAGTTTCTTGCCGGTTTCTTCTCAACAGGGTTTTTCCGAACCGGTGGTAGATTCTTCGATGTTCATAGGAGCATCAATTGATGCTTAAATTGAATAAATATTTTGATTTTGGCTTTGGACATTTATTCGGGCGTTTTAACCACCTCAATTACCTTACATTTTTTTTAAGAAATGGCTGTAGATTTGGGGGCTTTCGGTTATATTATTAGAGGTCCTGCACGTCTAATATTATAATGTTACTCGAAACTGTATAGGAAGCTTCTACCATTTGTCAAAGAATGTGAGCAGATAGATGAGGCGGTTGAAACGCATGAATAAATGCTTGTGCTTTTATTGTCTAACCACTCAGCATCACTATCGATTTCACCGCTTCTTTTTCTCATACGGTACAGAATAAGAGTAGAAAAAGACGGCGAATGTGATTGCAAGCATTTGCGCTTTAGATAATAGGTACAGCCGCTGAATACAAAGGCAAAGTTCCGCCTTCTGATTTTTGCAACACGCGAGTGATTCTACGCGTAATCTTTTAAAATTAGCTTGTTCCATTTTAAACGACCCACGCCCGCTATCTTTGTTTATGAAAAAAAAACTCATTTGTAACTGGCCAGCAACATTTGAATATAACCATAGACTAAATAACAAAAGCACAAATCGTCACCCACTAAGTAGGTCAGGGTCGTAATGAGTCAACAGGGGGTGAATTAAGGCGCCAATCGACACTTGTTGAATAGGGGTGCTATTCTCAAATGATTAAGAACTTTGCCTTTAATTTTGTGTTACAAGCGAGCGCTTGCATTTATTGTGTAATATCAAGGATGATACAGACTGGATTGGCAGTCGCCATAGTACGGATCGGCCGCGGTTTTTGTAGTTCGATTATTAAATCTAGATGGCGCTGAAATATAGCCAGAGGCTTTGAAAGCAAAACATTAAGACTACAGATATTTCATATCACTGCAAATGTATTATTAGGCAATATTTTTGAAAAATAATACATTTGTAGTAATATGAAACATCTGTAGTCTTATTGTTTTGCCTTCAAAGCCTCTGGCTATATTTCAGCGCCATCTAGATTTAATAATCGAACAACAAAAACTGCCAATCCAGTCTACATCATCCTTAGTAATATTTAAAACGTACTATAAAAATTATTGAGTATATCATGGAGGGATGTTTGGAAATAATTCCGATCCACATTGGCGATCCCTAGTCTCAAACAGCGTATCTGCAGTGTTAAAAATATTCACAAAGAAGAAAAGCACATAAAAACTTGAAAACACGCGTTTTCCCAAAGATTTTACCAAGCGTTGTAGCCGTTTCCAAGATCCTCGAAATAAATATACAAGAATCACTTGTTTAAAGATATTAGATAGATTTTTTAGGGTTCCATAGTCAACTAGGAACCCTTATTGAACGACCGCTTTAGCCTAGTTGGTAGTGACCATGCCTACGAAGCAAGAGGTCCTGGGTTCAAATCCCGGTAAGGGCATTTATTTGTGTGATGAGCACGAATATTTGTTCCTGAGTTATGGATGTTTTCTATGTATTTAAGTATTTATTTATCTATATAAGTATGTCTATCGTCGTCTAGTACCCATAGTACAAGCTTTGCTTAGTTTGGGACTAGGTCGATTTGTGTGAGATTGTCCCCTAATATTATTTATTTATTTATTTATTTATAGTTTCGCCATGTCTGTCCGTCTGTCTGTCCGCGGCTAAGCTCAGAGACTGTTAGTACTAGAAAACTGTAATTTGGCATGAATATATATATATTAGTCACGCCGACAAAGTGGTTAAATAAAAAAAACTAAAAATATTTTTTTTAGGGTACCTCCCATAGACGTAAAGTGGGGGTGATTTTTTTTTTCTCGACTAACCCTATAGTGTGGGGTATCGTTGGATAGGTCTTTTAAAACCATTGGGGGGGTTGCTTACATGATTTTTGTATTCAGTGATTTGTTTGCGAAATATTCAACTTTAAAGTGAAAATTTTCATTAAAATCGACCGTCCGCCCCTCTAAAATCTAAACTGTTAGGTGGAAAAATTTAAAAAAAATTCAAAATGGTAGTAAATATATTAAATTTACAAGGAAAATTATAGCGGCTAAGATTGCTTGGGAATTATTTGTAGTTTAAGAGTAAGCCTAAGGTATTAAACATACCGTCACTACTTTGAAAAACTCGTATCTCAAATCAGCATGTAAACAAAACTGAACCTTGATACGCGCGTAATAAAGTTCACTTTGCCAGATTAACGATTTTGCGATTAGAGCTTTTTTCAAAGTATTGACGATACCTAACTTGGAAGATTCCGTACACATACGAAATCCTTAGAAAAATATTACTTGATTTTTCGTAATGGCTACGGAACCCTATCTTGGGCGTGTCCGACACGCTCTTGGCCGGTTTTTTTAAAGGATGTTTTAAGTGCTTTCATACTTTTAATTGCTTGGCATCGTACTTTGGCAAGCAATTCGATAAAACGTGTTTGTTAGGTGGGATCTTAGACTAAACAGTAAAAAAAAGTATTCCCCAGGCGTGGATATCCTTTAAAAAATTTCGTACCCACAAAAAAACTGCCGTTGAAAAAGCCAGTTCTAAATAGCCACATTATTCAAATACCATTACAATCAAATTAATTTACTAGAAACGTCATGAAAACGTAATAACATAACCATAAACAAAGCTAAGAATAACATCATTAACCAAAAACGGAACTGTACATCCGCTAACTCCTCTGCAACACGCCACCATTAGGTAAAATTGGTATTGGTAATTTACCTTCTGATATTGCCACGCTATGACTGTAGCGATTATTGACATCGGTAAATAGCAATAAAAGTTAATATCATGACAAATCGTTATTGGTTACGGAGGCGGAAGAACAGAGCTGAAAACGTCAAATATAAATAACAGATGCAGAAGCATAACACTTTTAATAAAAAGCATTGTATAACAAACCGTGTTAGTTTGACTCAAATAAAAGCGAACTTTGAGATAAATACTAAGTCAGATTGGCTTGAAATTTGGTACTTGGACATTTTCACCTTAAATGGTGCAGATTTTTTCTGACGTGACAACGTCTAATAAATCGATAAGCGCTGGCTGTACGCACGAAAACGGATGACTCAGTGTAACGTACATAACGCATTGTCCCGTTACGCGTCCCGTTACGCTCAAGCCGATGAATGATCGGAGCGAGGGCGCGGCACGAGCTTGGGCTTGAGCGTTCGACATCAATGTTTTGTTATGACGTTGTCACGTTAAACTATCGTCCGTAAACCGACTTTACAGACAACCGGTTTTTAATTTGGAAATTTTGGTACCGTAAACTGGGTTATCTTTGATCAAATTGGGGCAACTTTGATAGTATTAAAATCGCTATAAAGTCGACATTGTGCATACGAGGTAAATGGTTGACATGTAGACAAAAAGAAGATCGATGAAGACATCGACAAGGAATAGCAAATGCTAACAAAAATACCTACGTGAGTTGGTCAGCAAAATGCTTTTTAAAGTCTCTCCGCAGCTTAAAGTCACCCCGGTTTACGGTATTTTCTTATTTAGAATCACGAGCACTATTCATTTTCATAAAGAAAAAAGTGTTCTTATTTTAGAGTCAGTTTCGTAACTTTTTTTTCATACAGGGTGTTTCAAAAAACCCGAACGATCAGAAACCCAGTGACAGTACTCATGAAACTGAAAAACTTTCCCCACAAACATGGGTCTGAATATGAAATAAAATTTTGGTCTCTTCATACTAACTCTGTCAGCTGATCGGATGTTTTGTATGAACAGTCCAATTTTTTATTATGTATTTCAACCATTGTTCCTTGAGGAAAGTCGTTTAGTTTCATGAGTACTGTTACTGGTTTTCGGATCGTACGGGATTTTTGAAACACCCTGTATAGTTTGTACGGCTCCTTACGAAACAGACACAAAAAAAAAATGGATGGAAAATTTGGAACACTTTATCATAAAAAAAATAAAAATCAACAGCGTTCTTGATCAATTTAGATCAGAAAAGAAAGCTTGTATTGTGCTTGAAAGCCTAAACCGTACAGTGTGAATCATTCTTTAGGTTTTTTCTCTTAATTTCCATGATAAATCCTCAAAATTGAAGGGATATTTACAAAAGCATCTTAACTGACTAGACTGGTTGACACCTGTTGTCAGTAATATTGTTGCTCTACAAGTGTCAACAAGTCCAGTCAGTTACGTAGTTTTTGTAAACATCTCTTCAATATTACTAACTATCATGGTATTTTTTACGTTTTTTACTGTAGCAGCATAAGTAGCAGTTGAGGTTTTCGAAAATCTATTTATTTATTTATAATTCTTTTAAATGTCGTTTTCTTTCTACCGGTATGATTCTGCGAGAAAGGTTGGCATGTAAGAAAAGTAAATCAGTCCACAATTCCACAATCATTGAAAATGACGATAATCCTTCATTCACAAACACCGTCATTGGTTGTTTAGGGGTTTCAAAAGTAAATTTAAAAAAATACTTTAGCCCCTGGAGAGTAATAAGGGGATTAGCCCGAAACATATCGAGTTAAACTCGTTTTAAAACGTGAGCGATCCTATATTTTATTCATCATCATCATCATTTCAGCCGAAAGACGTCCACTGCTGAACATAGGCCTCCCCCAAGGCTCTCCAAACAGATCGGCCCTGTGCCATCCGCATCCAATGCGTTCCCGCTACCTTCACCAGGTCGTCGCTCCATCTTGTTGGAGGCCTACCTACACTGCGTCTTCCGGTCCGCGGACGCCACTCGAGAACCTTTCGGCCCCATTGGCCGTCAGTTCTACGGGCGATGTGCCCTGCCCACTGCCACTTAAGTCTAGCGATTCTTCGAGCTATGTCCGTGACTTTAGTTCTCGCGCGGATTTCATCATTTCTAATGCGATCCCGCAGAGAAACTCCAAGCATAGCCCTCTCCATCGCCCTCTGAGTGACCTTGAGCTTCCTTATAAGACCCATCGTTAGCGGCCACGTCTCAGTGCCATAAGTCATCACTGGCAACACACACTGGTCAAAGACTTTTGACTTTGGACACTGCGGTATATCGGATGACAAGATATTGATATTGATATTTTATTACCTTATGGAAAAACCTAGTTACGCGGTATTCCAGTTTCACCGGCGCTATGGTCATTTACATTATTTTGGCTTCATAAATAATACTTAGTTACTATTTTTTTAAAAGCGGGCTTCTACAAACATCAAGACGAATGTGTAATGTTGAACCGCATCGATTGCCTTCAGATAACTCAGCCTTGCCAACCTCTAAAAGTCACACCTCGCAAACCCTATCATAAGTGAAAGAGAACACAAAAAGAAATAATAACCACGGCCCTCGGGTATTCCGAGAAATTGGTGCCTCCGATGTACCCCCATTTTGAATTTTTATTATGTACTATTTTCTATTCTCCCGCTAACCCTTCCTAACAAAGGCAGAGACATTCTATAGGTGAGTAGGGGGCCCCCTTTCCCCGTTAGGGGCCTTAGCCCCCCCTGTCCCATCTCGTTTCGCTGTGAAGGATTTACCAAGTACTCAGAGCACGTGTAATATACATGTATAGGTGAAGACTTATTCTGTAGAGGTTTTTTTGATGGTTTAGAAAGCTCGCTATCCTTATCTAGTCTTAGCTTTGGAGCGTAATGGATCCTTAAGTAGTTGAATTTGCGGGTGAGGTAAAAATCATCATCATCATCCCAGCCTATATACTTTCCACTGCAGGACAGTCTCAGAATGACAGGCCTTGATTGGAACTTCACACACACCATTGGATTTCTTCTCAATTGTATGGCTCCCTCATGATGTTTGCGTTCACCGTAAATTTTATATGTAACTAGCTGACGCAGCAAACGTTGTTTTGCCATATTAGGGGTATAAAAATAGCCTACGACCTATTCTCAGACCTACCGAATACAGATAAAAAAGTTTCATAATAATCGGTTAAGCCGTTTCGGAGGAGTTCGGTAACAAACACCATGACACGAGATTTTTATATATTAGATTTTAGACGACCGGATAGCCTAGTTCTTAGTGAACCTGACTGCAAAGCTTGAGGTCCTGGGTTCGATTAACGGTCGAGGCAGATATTTATGTGAAAAATACGAATGTTTGTGCTCGGGTTTTGGATGTTTAATATGTATTTAGCTATGTATTTATCTGTATAAGTAATTTTATCCGTTGTCTAGTACTCATAGTACAAGCTTTGCTTAGTTTGGGACTAGGTCAATTGGTGTGAATTGTCCCGTAATATTTATTTAATTTCGCACATTCATCATCATCATCATCATTTCAGCCGTAGGACGTCCACTGGCTGGACATAGGCCTCCCTTATTGATGCCCAATCCACCCTGAACCTGCGGCCTTCACCAAATCGTCCGTCCATCTCGTTGGTGGACGTCCCACGCTGCGCTTGCCAGTCCGTGGTCTCCATTCCAGAACTTTTGGGCCCCAACGGCCATCTGTTCTGAGTGATATATGGCCTGCCTATTGCCATTTGTACGAGTTAATCCGTTTGGCTATGTCGGTGACCCCGGTTCTTCTACGGATCTCCTCGTTTCTGATTGACATTAATTCCGAAGAATTCTAAGGTGCGTGCCCGGGTTCGAACCCACGAACGTCTGCTTGAGAGGCCATAAGTCAAACCACTAGGCCACCATGGCTTAACAAGACCATTAGTTATTGTCGACCCTGAATGAAGAACAAACCCTTATGACAATAACATAAAGGTGTGAATTATCATCATCATCATCATTTCAGCCGCAAGACGTCCACTGCTGAACATAGATTTCCAAAGGCTCGCCAAACAAATCTGTCCTGCGCCATCCGCATCCAACGCGTTTCTGCAACCTCAACCAGATCGTCGCTCCATCTATACTAGGTGCCAGATAACGCTGCCTAAAAGTTCATTACTCCTCAAGTATTATGTTATCTCAAGTTTAAAAACGACTGTCGCTAAATGTATGAAAATTATCGCTAAATCAACTTTACGCGGTTATCGTGGTACAGGGTTGAGTTCACTTGCGGTCATTGCAGAAATTGTCAACATTTTCTCACTATTAGATTACACAGATTAGGCAGCGTTATCTGGCACCTAGTATACACTAAAACATCATCATTATTATCATTATCATCTATTATCAGGTCGTACTTAATTTCGGATCGACTATGAAAAGTTTGAAAACATGTTTTAACCTAGTTTCACCTGCAATGTTTGTTTGTTCGGATTAATCTTGCAAGATGAATTTCTCCAGGTCTTGTGATCGGATAGACGTACGGATACAATGCATGTACAGTCACCAAAAAATATTGTATTAAAAAAGACCTTTTTCAAAAACTAATTTTCTATTACCTGTCAACGGATGGTTCCGTCTGGATTAAAATGACGGAATTTAAAGATAATGAAGAATTGCCATTTGATAATTTGTTGACAGTATTTTTTAAGACGTCAGATAGAAACCGAGCACAGAGCGACCTGTATACGACCTGATGATACAGACCTGGTGTTACCTGTATGTGTAGACGACCGGATAGCCTAGTTGTTAGAGAACCTGACTACGAAGCTTGAGGTCCCGGGTTCGATTCCCGGACGGGGCAGACATTTGTGTGAATAATACGAATATTGAGAAATTTATTTAAAAAACTATAAAAAATACATGGAAAATTACAAAACATACGAATGTACGAATACATACGAATGTGTATGTATGTTGTATACGAATGTTTGTGTTCGAGTCTTGGGTGTTTAATATGTATTTAAGTATGTATCTATCTATATAAGTATGTTTATCCGTTGTCTAGTACCCATAATATAAGATTTGCTTACTTTGGGACTAGGTCAATTGGCGTGAATTGTCCCGTGATATTTATTTATTTTATTTAATTGGGTGCACAAAATATTCTTCTGTTTTTAGAAGTTTCTGGCTCCACAAAAGCAATGCTTCGTATTCGGAAGATAAACTTAGCGAAATGTTGCACTTGCGAACACAGACGAAAATGGAACGCAAGAATTTGAACTCCTCTTGTGTGCGTTGGAACTCTCGAGCGGACAAAACGCAGAAGTCTGAACACAGAACTCGGAGCTCCAGACTGCTCTCTGTCTAAGCAGGCTTTAAAGATCTAAGCGGACAAAACCGTTGGTAAACACCAGTATAGAAACAAAACCATCCAAATAGAATACTCCGAAATCTTTAAAATTACGCAACCCTTGTCATGTCGGCAAACAAAATCGGGTCGCGAACACAAGATAATCTGTCCTTAATGTAGTACATTGTAGTGGGTTCGGAAAGGTCTTTACAAAGGTTTTTGAGGAAAAATTGAAAGGGTATTTGTAACTTTGAGCTTTTACAATGTTCGAGCGCGAAAGCTTGTGTCGCTGTGGGTTTAATTTTTAGAAGAAAAGCCTTCTATAGGCGATGGGATTATCAATGGATGTGTTGGGGTGTGATACGTTGGATATCCACCAATCATGTTCTTTGGTTCCCATACCATAGTACTGGTGGCAATGGGTTCAAGTAGGTATAGTATGTTCCAGATAAAATGACGAAAAGTACTTAAAACCAACATCTATTGTTTAATTGTTATCTTCAAGTGGGGTTGTAAAACAATTATGCAGGTGTAGGTATCGGTAGGCCATACTTCGGTCAGTTTTATTACGTCTCTTTATCTTTTCCTTTCATATTCAGCAACAAAAGAAGTTGTAAAATCCCATGTTAAGTGCATTTTCGTCATTTTAACTGGAACATACTATAAGCTATGTTTTTTAAGTGTTTGTGAAGCCGTAGTGGCCTAGTGGTTAGATTATGGTCTCTCAAGCAGAGGGTCGTGGGTTCGCCCGGCTCGCATCTGTGTTTTTCGGAATTTATGTGCGAAATTACATTTGAAATTTACCTAGCTTTACGGTGAAGGAAAAGATCTTAAGGAAACCTGCTCACGCCTGAGAAGAAATTCAATGGTGTGTGTGAAGTTCCCAATCCACACTGCGCCCGCGTGCAACCGAAATACATCATCTGTGAAAATTTCAACTGTCTAGCTAACACGGTTCATGAGATACAGCCTGGTGACAGACGGACGGACAGACGGAGGGACAGCGAAATCTCAGTAATATGGTCCCATAGAGTTACGACCTGGGAGCCTTTAAGAGGCGAGTGTACAACTTGTACAACAACGCACTGGCATCGCGTAAAGCGCTGCGGGTGTCTATGGATAGTGGTGATCATTTAACATCAGGTGACCCACTAGTTCGTTTGTCTGGCCTCTCTAACATAAAAGAATAAGAATAAGAATAATAAATTTATTTGATTTCTCCACCACCAAGTACAATGTAGGAACTTAAATATTACAATAAAGTTGTAATTGGGAGACTTGGGTGGGGGAGACTGGTGCCCGAACTAGGGAGATCCTGTGTGTCAGGTCACCAGGTCTCCTGCCCTCAGATGTCCGCAACTACTGAGTTACAGCTTAAAAATAAAGAAAACAATTTGCGTTACAAATCAAATTAAGAATATGATATAGATTTTAACCATAGTTCAAAAAAAAGTCTTTTGCGGCCTACTTTCAGAATAAACGTTCAGATTTTGATTTTGAGCCAGACCTGGTTCACACTAGACGCAGGTAGGTAAGTGATAAAAATACGATACAAAATACGCAAACATTTCATCGAATTTCACATTAAAGAAGGAAATTGTGGTTTGATCTAACGCGACTGTCAGGTACGCGAAAATTCCATTTCCAACAAGAAATCCAACCAATACAATATATCACGGGTCTAAGCCTGTTAGGAATAGAGCGGGACACGCGTATGCGGGCGGAGTGGGACGGAAAGGGAAAAAATCAAATGTCCCCGCGAAATAGAAAGAAGATTGAATAGAAGTTGTGCGCGTGTGGGTGCGTTGCACACGTGCGTGCGTATCGCATTGTTAAGGGTAAGTAGGGTTTTTGTGTGTTTAGAAGTAGGAAATGTGTTTATTTAAATTAGGTATATCTACAAAAAAATCGAGTTAACCCAGTGGTGTAACCTGTGGTCTCTCAAGCAAGACGTGGGTTCGAACCCGGGCTTGCACCTCTGCGATTTTCGAAATGTATGTGTAAAATTGCATTTGTACATTGAGCTTTACGGTGAAGGAAAACGACGTGACGAAACCTCCACACCTAATTAATGTAATTTGGTCGAATTGCTAATGGCAACCTTAAATTCTAAAAGTTAATAATTCTAAGAATTATTTATTACTTGAACATGGATGTTTGACTATTGATACCGTATCAATGAACGAACAAACGAACGAATATCATGTCAAAATTTGGAAGTTATTTAACTAAAAATCTGCACGTCTCAACTTTACTAAAATTGTTGTAAAATACCAAGTATAATTTTTTACAACCGAAAATATGTTTTTTTAGTTAACTTGAGTATAAACAAGATTCTTACAATATTTTAAAGTGTATTTATGTACAAAAACCATTGAATCAAAACTTATATTGGGTCCTTTATTTCTAAAGAAAATAGTCCTACAATCAGTGAACACCAACAGTTAATTTTATTCTGCACCGAAATTCCAAGAAATTACAACTCATTTTGAGCTGGCCTTATTTGAACTCTCAGTGCGTGAGTCTGGCTTGCATATGGCTGTTTTTGTTGGCAGCAAATTTCTTGAATGCCGAATATTGACATCCTTTTGGTGTAGGTTTTTAAACGTCTCAAACGCACTTTAATTACATAAATAAAGTGTTGCAAAAAACTATTTGTTATAGTTACCTGCAAGCTTTTTGGCTGGCAGTCTTCTTGCCTATACTTGGACTAGTTTGGATGACAATTCATCCAAACTACAAACTCGTAGATTTCCGAACCAAATTCCAAGCCAAGTCAAGGACCAGAAGTGAGTGTAATTGAATTTTCAAGATTTGAGCCTAAAAAAGCCGTGGTGGCCTAGCGGTTTGGTACCTATGGCCTCTTAAGCAGAGGGTAGTGGGTTCAAATCCCGGCTCGCACCTCGAGTTTTTCTGAATTTATGTGCAAAATTACATTTTAAATTTAAGATGAGCTTTACGGTGATGGAATACCCCTGTGAAGAAATTCAATGGTGTGAATGAAGTTCCCGATCCGCACTGAGCCCGCGTGGGAACCACGACCCAAGCCCTCTCATTTTGAGAGGAGGCCTGTTCCCTGCAGTGGGACGTATGTTAGGCTGGGATGATGATGATGACTAAAATCGCAGTCTTTTTAAAGTGAAACATTAAAAAGTCTCCCAAACTTTCCCAAATATAAACAAACACACGCTCGCTCTTTCGGCCGTAAGTTAAAAAGTACAGTCGCGCAAATATGAGATGCGAGAAACTTCGCCGGCTCGAGTTCGTATGCAAGCTAACTTTACGAGAATTCCAAAGCCACAGATAAAATGTTGCGCTTATAGTACAGTCGGGAATATTTGAAAGTTTGAACTGAAAAAAATATCATGGTTGATATTTTTTTGTGCATGGTAGTGTCAAGGTCGAATAAAAACAAAATATTTCATCTACATCGCAATACCTTAATGGTGTTATTTTCTTGTAACAATTCAAATAGCAATAAAATGATAATATATTATTACAAAAATGGGTAAAAAAAACTAGAACAGTTAATTAATCATTCCAATTAGCTCACGGCTTTGATGAGAAAGTACCAAATTATTCATTAACAGCCTTTATCCGCGATTTCGCTCACTTATAAATTAGATCCGGCAGTCGAATTGAAATTCTGGGAATTTATCCCAAAGGAATTCCCAAAAATGTTATCTTGGTTTTGGAACACCAGAGACAGAAACACAAATCATCTTCTTCATCATCCCAGCCTATATACGTCCTACTGTAGGGCTAGTTCCCACGTGGGCCCAGTGCGGATTGGGGACTACACATAAGTACCCCATTGAATTTTTTGTAGGAGTGTGCAGGAAACACAGATACGCGGATACAAACGTTAAACTTTTAATACTGATTCTCTTTAGTATTGGAGCTTTAAGAAACGTGGGGTTTAATATTAATTAATATATTTCGTATAGTAAATAATAGTACATTGTGCATCTAGGGCCGTAGGTAGAGGATTACCAACGAGAGTCTATTAGAAGCCCGATGCCGAAGGCGGAGGGCTTTTAATGACTCGAGTTTGTAATCCCCTTACTGCCCGTGATATACACAATGATTTTCATCACATTGCGAGGAAAAAAATCCAAAAATAAAATTATTTTGTCTCTTAACACTTAAATTGAATAAAATAATGGCTACCCGCCAACACAGAAGATTTTAAAGTGGAGCCAGCGATTTGGCCTGAAGGTTAATCCGACAAAGACTCAAGTTATTATTATTGGTAGCTTGAAGCTTATCCCAAGGGTTGATTTTGCATCTTTGCCATCAGTATTCTTTGACGGAGTTCTGATACCGTACGCGCATCAGGTGAAGAACTTAGGTGTTATTATGGACCGCACTCTGTCATGGTCTCCACATGTGTGTGAAATAAGTAGGAGGGTATTTGCTGCAACGGGATCCCTGAGACGCCTTCAGAATTTCCTTCCATTTGCTACCAAGGTTGCGCTAGCTCAGACTTTACTGCATCCCATTTTCGATTATGCTGATATTTGTTATCCTGATCTTTTAGAAGAGCATCTAAATAAACTAGAGCGAATTCAAAATCTGTGCATTCGGTTCATATTTGGTCTACGTAAGTACGATCATCTTTCTTATTTTCGATCACAGCTCAAGTGGCTCCCAATCCGCCTTCGCCGAAATTCACACATTCTACACCTTCTCTACGGCATTCTTTTTAATCCTGTAGCTCCCTGCTACCTCAAAGAGCGATTTAGCTATGTTACTTCTGTTCGATGCTCTCAGAACTTTCTTCTTACTGTTCCTCTTTCCAATTCTAAATTCTGTGTGTACTCTTTTACTGTCCAGGCTATTCGGTTATGGAACTCCCTACCAATAGACCTACGGCGTGCAAAATCTTTGCCTATTTTTAAATCTATGCTTAAGCAACACTATCTATTATCCTGTGCTTGAAAATTGTATTATAGTCCTTTTATTTACAAGTATATTGTATATCACTTATCTATGTACGTTTTATGATGTGTATTATTGGATGTTTTCAGTTGTTTTATTAAAATGTTTGTTTTTTTATTATTATTTATTAAATTTTATATTGCACCACCTGATGAAATGCATTCCTTGCTTTCTTTCTTTTTTAAAGGTTGCCTGGAAGAGATAGATCGCTTCGAAGCGATAAGGCCGCCCATTGCTTACCTTATTTCTTTTTTTTCATGTACTTGTTTTACTGTATTGTATTATTTGTGGTGTACAATAAAGAGTCACTGTATTGTATTGTATTGTACAGATTGTCACTTTTTTCGAGTCATCTACCATAGATAATATAAACTGTGTTTAGTTTAGAATTCGAATGGTCATACGGCAAGATTCTGCCAACATGGTTAAAAAAGTATTTACTAAAATTATTGCAAAACTATTTGATATAAATTTAAAATATAAAAATAACGAATTTTCATGAAGCGTAGATAAAGCGATAAGCGTAGTTTTGTGTTGTAAAATTGGGTTATAGCTAAGTTTTAAAGATATAAAAAAAACGTTGGCTGACTTGAACCTCCTTAGTCTGAAATGACTTATTTGCAAATTTTAAAACTAAAGTTAGAACTCCCTTGGGTAGAAAAACTGTACGTAAATCCATAACTCCCTTAAGAACAATTTAGGCCATTGTCATTTAGTATACAGGCATGGAAGAACGCCATTGACGAGCAAGTGTGATGAAAAGATAATTAAAAGCCTATAAAGATATTATATTTACAAAATATTTTATTCCAACAAATATTTTCTAAATCGAACGCAGCCTTAACAGAAGGGTTGTCCATGTGTGGGACTAACTACATGTACACACGTAAAAATTCAGATCAGCCGTAAAGAAATCACGCACACACTCGCAGCGAAAGGCTTAGATCACGCACACTAGTGCGCTGTATGCACACGCGACAATCTTGTTTTGTCGGGCGTGTGTGGGTGGTTTTTGCGATAGTACCCTTGGGTACGTAGGGTTGGCAACTACAGGTTTTTAACATGCATGGAATATTCGATATCGTATGTTTTACAATCAGATGCAGAATACTTTATAATAAGTACCGTAAGGGTTACTTTGGCCTGAAGGGTAATTTGGCCTTTGGGCTAAAATTGGTCCAGAGGTCGTATTGTCGAACGTACGAGCGCTTAGCTTTCACCATCTCTTTCTAACATCATCTTATACCGTTTGACAGAAAGAAATTGTGAATGCGTAAGTATGCGTCAGAGTTAGACAATAAACCTACAGGTTTTAATATTACATTGAAATTATGGCACATTGCAACATGGTTTTAACTAGTCGCCTACGTTTTTACAGTTATTATTGGCCCCGTGGTTGTGATTTTTGTATTTGCCAAAATAACTCACTGTTGGTGCAAAGTACCCTGACTTGCGTTAACTTTACTTGTATATATTATATTTAGTTATGAAGCAAAATAACACAAAGCAATTACTAAGTGCTTAATGGTGGAACTATTTAGAATGAATTGAACAGACTGGCAGAATCTTGCAAACACTATAGACATGGGGAGAGAAAAGGAAAGCTTATGCCCGAAAATGAGACACGAAATATGTTAGTAGGCATAGCATATAACGAAATTCTTTTGGTTACTCATATTTACACACATCTTTGAGTTAATGAATACGGAGTAGACATCGAGTTTTATTTTTATGTTTAACAAATCTAAATTAAAACAAAATTAAATCACTCTATCGGCTCCTGCTTTTCAAGCCATGTAAATGTAAAACCCAGAACTGATATCTAGGGTGAACCAGCATTTACTAGACATTCCCGCAACATCTACGGCCACATCTTTGCACATACAACTTTGTGGTGACACAAACTAAACGTTAGCCTATTTTGCATAAAAAAGCGACAACCCTGGCACACACACACGTATTGTCGCCAACCATGCAATATTGTAGGCACGTAGTTTTATTGGCTGAAAGTCATGTGCGGATTGAATATAATAAAATGCTGAACTGTTTTTCTTTCGTAGGCATCTTTAGAGAACAAGCAAAAGCAAGTTGTAGTAACCCTAATTAATTGTATTTAGAGGTAACTAAAAGAACGTTATCATGTGTCAGCTATTTCAATTTGGAATTGAAACATTCGAATTTCAAATAGTTGTTCTCTTAACAACACTGGCCTGAACCAATTAACTAGAGAAACAGTAGTAGTTTGTCAGCTAAGATTGCGATCATATTTTTAAGGTCGTAATGTAGTTTTTTTTAATAATCTTTAATTACACCTAATGCATATTTATTTCTAATGTTCGGATAAAAAAACTATAAAAAAGTATTAATAAGTAATGAAATGAATATAGGATGTCATTGAACCGTAGTGGAATAGATAGAACAACTATCCGTCCTAGTACGTTTTGACATAGCAGATATTTCTGAGAAAAATAATATTTTTATGACATCAAAAATCAGGAAGTTATTTCAATAAAACAAAATCTTGCTAATTCAGGCCACTTTTAAAAGTAAGTAAAGAAAGTAATTCATTTCTAAATTCAAAAATCGTCTAATGAGATTTTTAAATTTTCGTTCGTTCACGTCGTCCAGCTTTGTTACAGGCCAGTAACATTTAACATACCTAAAGTATAACTACTACCGCATGTTTTAAAGAAAAAAAGGGGTAAATTTTAACAACAGGATGGGGGGATACTTTCCTAATAAACTTTTATCTGATCTACGCATATTTCATGCGGAACTATGTGGCTACGTATTGTAATCGCACTAATCGCAGATACCAATCATCACTACAACTTTCTAGTTACGTTACTTTTTTACAACGCAATTACCAATTTACCTTTTCTACTAACAGTGGCGCTACTGTCCTTTCGAATTCTGAAATCAGTATGTGGCATTTTAGTTCCAGTTTTGTCCACTGGGTCAGATAAGTTGGTGACGCACGTACATACGGTTTACGGGGGTTTCGCACGAAACGCTTAACGCTAACTTACATGTTAAGTTAGAATTTGGTCTTATGCCGCGTTTGGACTTGTAGAGTAGCTTGTTCGAAGTAGGTCACGTTGATTTTGTTTTTACTTCAGGAAAAGGACGTTCCAGTACAAATTGGAAAACTTTCTTTATTTGTGTGTTTGTTTGTTTTGTAGTAGGTTATTTCTGGAAGTAACGGAACCGTTTTTTGTTTTGAGATATTTTTTACAGATAGCTATTCTATTACTATTTCAGCTCCAGAATGGTATGTTTTAGTTTATCCCTGGATGGTGCAAAATTCATGCGGGACGTTTTGTAATGTAGTATGTATTTGTATTACAAAATACCATTGTTATTTTCCTTACCGATATCGGAAGGGTCCATTAGATTAAAAAAAAAGCAGTTCAAGACTACAAAAATGTAGAGAAACCCTGCACTACGGCCGTCACACTTACGAGCTACCTTCTAAACGCGATCGTTTTCTCTGTTCATCGCAAGCGCTACCAGGTAACTATTATGCGAAGCTCTGGCGCAAGTCGGGGCGGCCGGGAAGTGCCGTGGTTAGAATCTCCGGGATCCCATGGCGCCTACCAAACCTCAGTAAGAGGGCAACGTCAAAGTGATTTTAGTGGATATGCTCCCCCTTTTTGTGCGCAGAGACGGGAGAATGAGTCCCACATGGTTATGTGAGACTGGTTAGCCTAATCTCCCCGGGTCGGTACTCGTAACGAGTTTTCACTCCTTTCAAAAATTTAAAGGTAACTATTACACGGGATACATTAGGGATGCATGATCGCCAACAATCAACAATACGTACTTTTTATGATCTGTCAAAACACAACTATTTTATATATAGAATAGGCAATAGCTAGTTATGAAGTCACTTCTACGCCAAATCAATCAATTAAATTGATAAAACAGCTAAAAATCTAATGTTTTCAATACTTAATCTGGCTTTCAGGGCTAGAAAGCCGCGTAGCCGCGCGTAGTCGCCTCTTGAAATTATTTTTATATGGTGTCTATCCTTTTTGCCCCCGCTATAAAGAGAAAACTCCCACCGCGCCGTCGTACAAACCCGACACCAAGTCACTAGAGACTGTTAACTTGCGGTACAGTAACTCGCCTTCCAGCAACACAAACGCACCAAAGCCAGTGCTTGCCGTGTTGAACCACATTCAGCTGCGTATCCAAGCATTGTGTGATATGTAAATCAACTACTTCGTGATTTGTGAAGCATTCTCGAGCTTGCTTGTAATGTGTGGAATCAGGCGATGCTTGGAACAATGGCATATATCAAAGCGAATTTATGTACACGACGGAAACTTATTTGTTCCTTATTTAGAAACGTTGATTGATATCTGCTATGGTATGGTAAAGCAAGTTCAAATTGGTTTGAGGGAAAGTAATATTTGTGCCCGCCTGTATAAAATACGGTGCATAAAATTAGCCTTGCTGGTTGTGAGGTGTTTGTTGTTTTCGGTTTTGGTTGATTTTCTAACGTGTCTAAGATGCGAGGTCTTTTTAAATGACAACCCTGGTGAAGCTGTTCATCCTGACTTTCTTTTAATTAACAATCCGTTCTTTTATCATTATAACAGTTACAACGTAACATCAACTTACAAAATTTGTAGGTACATATGTGAGGTCTATTAATCTAGTAGATCCTACATGCTTGGTCCTTCGAGCCGAATTAGTAGATCGTACACACTTTCTATATTTTTTTTACTAACTACGTGTAAAAGCTGAGCAAAGGCCTCCCGTCCACCCAAATTGGGATAATTTAAAACGGTCCAAATTAACGGTTAACATATAAACACAAGAAGTTGGATGCGGATGGCACAGGACCAATCTGTTTGGTGAGCCTTGGGGGAGGCCTATGTTCAGCAGTGGACTTATATCGGCTGAAATAATGATGATGATGACTTTATAAAGGCATTTTGACTTAGACTTTAACTTTAATGACCAGGACTTCTAAGTAAGGTAAGAAGACCTTAACTTGTGACATAAAACTTCCTTGAGAACAAGATGCCTTAAAACATCAAGCTTCTCCTCTACTAGAATAATAGTAAATTTCCTACCTCACTCTCACTCTGTAAACAAACCTGTTTATCGAAAAACCTTTCAAGGCAAACATTCGAAACAGAGTCGAAAACAATAACCCTGAAACCTTTTAGAACCTAATCTCTTTTACACATCGTGTGTTCTAGACAATTGTGTCAGAGGAGTTAAAGTGACGGGGTTCCTTGTGTTATAGGGGACCCCATGTTTAGATTAAGCATTGAGCCGGTATCAGCAATCGTCTGGACAGGATGTCCGGCTTTGGTCAAAATCCCTTGGCATTTATAGGATGTACCATCTTGAGCACCCTATTTTGGTGGAAAAAGGAAGCTGCAGTGAGAACCATCAAATTATATTGTAATGCTATTTACACAGGATTTTATATTATGTGAACACTCAGCATCAAAAGTAGCTGGTCACTTTTGTACTTTGACGTGATAGCACAATTGTCAATCATATATGACATTTGCATTACATTATCGGGTTTGACCACGCAACCTTCGATATACATCTCGATCATGCCTTAAAACATATACAGTAATCAAAACCACATAATAATCTAATATATAAAAATCTCATGTCACGGTGTTTGTTACCGAACTCCTCCGAAACGGTTTGACCGAATTTTATGAAACTTTTTCTCTGCACTCGGTAGATCTGAGAATAGGTCGTAGGCTACATTTTATGCCGCTATATGGCAAAACAAAGTTTTCCGGGTCAGCTAGTATCTTATAATACTGTTCGCATTTAATATTTCCCTGCGGTTTAACGTAAACTCATCTAAACAAAACAAATCGGACATTAGGTATCAGTTTTGATCACTCAACAGTTAAATCTTTTTTCAATCATCATACACCTGTGAAAAAATTCAATGGCGTGTGTGAAATCCCCAATCCGCAATGGGCCCGCGTGGGAACTACGGCCCAACCCCTCTCATTCTGAGAGAAAGCCTGTGTCCCTGCACTGGGACGTATATAGGCTGGGATGATGATGATGATGATGAAAAAGGAGGAAAAAAAAAAAAAAAAAAAAAAAATTAGGGGACAATCTTACACAAATCGACCTAGTCCCAAACTAAGCAAAGCTTGTACTATGGGTACTAGACGACGATAAACATACTTATATAAATAAATAAATACTTAAATACATAGAAAACATCCATAACTCAGGAACAAATATTCGTGCTCATCACACAAATAAATGCCCTTACCGGGATTTGAACCCAGGACCTCTTGCTTCGTAGGCAGGGTCACTACCAACTAGGCTAAAGCGGTCGTAAGGAGAGTAAGAAGTATACCGTGAGCAAAAAGCATACAACAAAAAATATTTTTTGAGGACTTACTACCTCAAAACACTATCATAAATTCAATCTCTAATTTATATCAAGTCGGCGCCAACAGCACTTTACGAGTTCCAGAAAATATTAAATTGCAAACAAACATTCAGTGTTGCTATTTCAGATTCGAAATTGACAAGTAAGTGCTACTCGTTCCGTTAAATGCCAATAAACAATAACTTTACGTTCACAGCCAAATATTCGACAAGTGAAAAAGGGCGTATCTGACGTTACAGCTTTAAGAGTTACGTCGTTTTTCGACGTGTCTATATTTACAACAATCGTTTCCAAATAACCATTTAGAAATGCGATTTGCAACATTTCATGTGTAATTGTGTCTGCGAGCCAAGATCGTAAGTTTTAGACGTAGGCCGAGAGCTGTAGCTTTTTATTTTCATCTCAGATAAAGGTAAGAGGAAGTTCACTTAGGCCCTGGTTTCTCAGACCACCCGCCGCCGACGACCGGTGACCGACGCGGGTCTGCGACCGACGACGTTCGAATGTTTTGTTCGGGAATGTTTGAGGGTGGTTTCTCTGAAACGTCACGCACCCGCACGCGTGTGAAGGGCCAGAGAAACCAGGGCCTTACTTGTAGATCAGGATAGTTTTTTTTTGTCTTATGTCACCTTAGTGCACAAACTCACTAATACGTCTATCTTAAAATTTAATCAGGCATTAGTGTGGGTTTTAATATGTTTTCCACAAAAAACGTCACAATGACTGCACCACCCACATCCATAGGACGCCTGCGATCTTAAACAGGTTATCAATCCACCTCTTATAGGGCCTACCTACACTGCGTCTTCCGGTTTTTTTTTTAATTCTTCTGGCCCCCAAAGAAATAGTTTTCCATCCCTTATGTATGTAAACAATGAGTTATTTTTAACTTTTAGATATTTCACGTTAGTTGTAATTATTACTGTTTTGATGCAGCTTATTATTAATTATTTAAAGCATTTCTGCGGCTGAAATGATGATAATAATGTCTGCTGTACAAAGGATTTTCTTCTCTTGCTCCTCTCTCGTCTATCCAAAGCAAGCTCCCACTATCTCACGTGACACAGTTTTATGACGGTAAAATAATTAATAACAGGAAAACCTTAAAACTAAACACAAAAATCAGAAATTAAAATTTCTGAAGTGAATAATATGTGGCATAAATAAAATAGACAAAATATTTAAGTCTCAGCGAGTATATTCAAGGAAACTGAATCGCGTACCAGGGTGGAACCTTTTCAGAACCAATTTCACGATCATTCTATGGCAGATGTATGGAAAGTGAACATGACATTTGCAATTAAAAGGGTTTACGTGATTCAGTTTTTTCGACTGCTCACCGGCTCTTGGACTAGGTCCTAGATCACTAATGTGTACTTGTTTACGATTTGGCGCGCCGCTCACCAGTTTGTTGGGGCACTGACTTTTTATTTACAATGCGACTCATTTCCAAATGGCTGCCGGAATACTTCTGAATATCGAGTGTCGCTACGAATCCATAATTTCAAACTAAACAGATTATCACCATTTTCGGAATTGGCTTTTTTCCCAAAAGTATTCAGGGTCAGAGTCGCTCAACGAGGTATGGAGGGGGCTATGCTCGGAGTTTCTCTACAGGGTCAAATCAGGAACGAGGAGATCCCTAGAAGAACAGCGGTCACCGATATAGCCAAACGGATGAGCTCGTTGAAATGGCAATGGGCAAGCCATATAGCACGCAGAACAGATGACCCTTAAGGCCTAAAAGTTCTCGAATGGAGAGCACTGACTGGCAAGCGCAGCGTGGGACGTCCACCAACGAGATAGACGCACGATTTGGTGAAGGCCGCAGGTTCAGGGTGGATGCGAGTCGCTTCCAACCGTAATGGTTGGGCGTCAATGAGGGAGACCTATGTCCAGCAGTGGACGTCAATGAGGGAGCCCTATGTCTAGCAGTGGACGTCCTGCGGCTGAAATGATGATGATGATTTTTAGGGTTCCGTACCCGAAGGGTAGCAACAGGACCCTATTACTGAGACTCCGCTGCCTGTCTGTTTGTCTGTCTGTCTGTCCGTCCGTCTGTCACGGATCTCTATCTCTTGAATCGTAATAGAAACTAGTTTTCACCGATTTTGTATTACTATGGCCGCTATAACGACAATAAGGACGACGAAGAAGGAGGACGAAAAAGGCGGATTTTTAAAGGCCGGCAACAGATCAGTGACTCTCTTTGAGTTGTTGATATTTATATTCGGTGGTGATCATTTTCCATCAGATGACCCGCTTGCTCTTTTGCCTCCCTCTCATAATAAAACTAAAGTAGAATATCACTGGCTCCTGGTAGTCGAATTGTGTCAAAATGTGGTATGCGTGTGAAAATTGAGTAGCAATCCAAGTACAGCCAGCAAAAAAGCTATAATTGGGGATGTCTAAAAAAATTATCAATGGTTTTTACATTTTTCTTGTATAGAAAAGTCAATTATAAAAAACTAATTTCAATATTTTGTCTTTTATTTCACTGCTTTTTTCAAAATTAATTATTGAAACTATTTTGGTTGATGACGTCAGATTATAATTGAGGGCATATCTAAATGCGTACGATAAGGCAACCCCTTTAATTATGTTTAGTACACTGTAACTAGTGTCACTTTACTGGCACTGTCAAAGTGCTAGATGTCAGTCAGCGGGTCCAAATCAAACTCCGTAGTTTGATCCACGCGTAAATTGTGAAGAATTCTAAATAATGCTATTCAACACCGATTAAAGTACAACTTGGACCGTCAACGACATTTACTTCCATGTCAAATGAAGGTCATTGCTAATTTGATATGTAATAAAAAAATGCATTACGTTATATTAAAATTAATAACTACAGAAAACGATTTAAAAACCATTACAAAAAAATAGACAACCCCAATTAAAAATGAGTTGATAAATATCAAACTCCAATATGTCCGCAATAAATGACATGGAATAAGATACTTATTTTCATCATTATAAGGATCATATCCATGTCATTTATTGTGGACATATTATTGGAGTTTGATATTTATCAACTCAAATGAACAAGTTATGTAACAAAAACTTTTTACCAAATAAATAATATCTAGGTCTAGGAATCATAAAGACAGCAACTTGAAACCCGACTAAGGGCCTCCTGTCCGTATACTCTGACATTTACCGCCATTGTTTTTTCATTTAAATGTCAATAAATTTGTCGGAGCGATCTCCATCTGTTTATAACGGCTGCTATCGGTTTCTAAATATCTATAATTAATTAGCTTTAGACTCCTAGACAAAAAAAAGCCGTGATGGCCTAGTGGTTTGACCCGTCACCTCTCAAGCAGAGGGTCGTGGGTTCGAATCCCGGCTCGCATCTCTGAGTTTTTTGGAATTTATGTGGGAAATTACATTTGAAATTTACCATGAGCTTTACGGTGAAGGAAAACATCGTGAGGAAACCTGCTTACACCAGCGAAGAAATTCAATGGTGGGTGTGAAGCCCTCTAATTCTGAGAGGAGGCCTGTGCCTTGCAGTGGGTCATATACATATAGGCTGGGATAATGATGATGATAGACTCCTACTAATATAATAAAACGGAATTCACGATGACGAAGTGCAATGATTGTATAATGCGTGATACTAATTGTATGGTAAGTAGGCATATTTAATAAGAACTCGATTGTATAGACTCTTATTTGTAAAACTCCTACGTACTCGTACGTAAAGTCAACTAAATGTATATTTAAACACAAAGTTGACATATTTTTTACGATTTTCGCTCATTCAATAAATAACCAGTCAAATTCTCCCACTAGCTTAATGAAATGAATAACTAAGATGCCTTCAGTTCATTACTTCTCCAAACGGGGAACTAGTACCGTGGAGAATGCAACAACGAACAAACAAAATTAAATGCTGTTCATTTATAAATTAAACAAAATAAAGCAAAAACTGCCCACGCGCTCCATACAAAATAGGCGTAGAGCTAGAGCCGTCGTCGTTAGTAAAATACCGGTTGACTAGTTCTTGGTAGATTTGTTTTGCGAAAGAACCCTCTCCCCCACTCTAAAACCTAAACTGTTCGTTTGAAAATTTTGAAAAAATTCATGATGGGAGTAAATATATCAAATTAACAAGGAAAACTATAACGCCTAAGTTTGCTGAAGAATTATTAGAAGTTGAAGATTAAATAGCAGCCTGACCTATAAAATATACCTACTTGAGAAGTTCCGTACCCTTAAAAAAAATCCTTAGAAATATATTCCTTTTTGAATACATATATAGTACACGTCGTAACGTAACAGCTGCGGAACCTTATCCTGGGCGTGTCCCACGCTCTTGGCCGGTTTTTCTAACAAATCTAATATATAAAAATTTAGTGTCACGGTGTTTGTTATCGAACTCCTCCGAGACGGCTTGACCGATTTTTATGATTTTTTTTGTCCATACTCGATAAGTCTGAGAATAGGTCGTAGGTTATTTTTTATACCCCTATTCTTCGCAGACGGAAACGCGGGCAACAGCTAGTATTAATATAATAATATTAAGATCCCTTCTACCAGATTCACTTCTTTACAAAATATAATTTGTGTATGTGCTAATATAAAATAGATAGTACCTACCGCATTAAGCGATAGTAATAGGGTTTCTTTGAACAATGACATAACTTATTTAGAGATTACAGCTAAAAATTGACACTAGCTCTTAGCTTATGACGAATACTTTAGGTGCCTCCAGGATCCATAATTGCCTACCCTCCGGTAGCGAAGGGGTTAATGCATTTAACAGTTATACTTATTTATAACTAATATTTTTTTAATCAGCAAAATTGTGCTCAACGAAAGCTAAGCTTTTAGAACGAAAATATTTACAGGTCCCCATTCTGCCGCATTTCTTGGCTCCGAGACGTGGTGCTTCCTATCTTCTTCTTCTTCTCATTCCTCTCCTATCGGAGGTTGGACAACATCATGGCGATTCTGATCTTGGAGGCCGCTGCTCTAAACAAGGATGTGGTACTGCAGTTGAACCAATCACGCAAATTCTTCAGCCACGAGTGTCTTCTCCTGCCCACGCTTCTTTTTCCGGCAATCTTCCCCTGGATAATAAGCTGGAGAATTCCGTACTTGGCGTTTCTCATCACATGCCCAAAGTAACACAACTTTCTTTGCTTCCTATAGGCCTAATGAATAGGCTCAGAGTAGCTCAACGAGCTATGGAGAGGGCTATTCTTAGAGTTTCTCTTGGGGATCGAATCAGTACTGAGGAGATCCCTAGAAAAACAAGGGTCACCGGCATAGACAATTGGATTAGCTTGTTGAAATGGCAATGGGCAGGCCATATAGCACGCAGAAAACGTTGGGTCCGAAAAGTTCTCGAATGGAGACCACGAACTGGCAAACGCAGCATCGGACGTCCACCAACGAGGTGGACGGACGATTTCGTATTTAGATTTCGCTGGTTCATTGCGGATGCAAGACGCTTCCAACCGTAGTGATTGGGTATGAATGAGGGAGGCCTATGTCCAGATTGATGATGATGATGCTGATTGCTTGGCCATATGCGCCAAGCGTGCTTTCAACTTACGACCAGAAAATTTTCAACACTTGCATACGCAAATCGTGGCATTATGCAATTGGTAGCACGTTTGCCGCATGTAGCCAGGAGCGGGTTCGATTCCCTGCCACTGTGCCACACCCAAAATCATAGATTTCGTTGAGGAAATTACTTGGAAGGACCATTTTTTCAAGGTCTACTAAATTGAAATAGATATCGATACTTACATGCCTTTTACATATCGATAAATATTAGATTATCATGCTACCGTTTATATTTGCTTCCTGAACAGATGTTACTTATTACATTTTTCCTTTTGCGTTTTCATATTGATTTTAATAAAATAAGTGTGCGGGCCCGGTGCGCTTTGGAAACTTCACACACAGACTTATGAATCATAGGGGCATGCAGGTTTCTTTAACTTGTTTTCCTTCATCAAAAAGCTCATACCTAGTAAAATTTCAAACATAATTTCGCTCATTCCGAGATACTGCGAGGAGCCTGGGATGGAACACATACTCCTCTGCTGGAGAGCCCATAGATCAAACTGCTAAGCCAGGACTTAAAGTTAGCTATTAATAAAAACACCGTTTACTAAGCGATTCAATATATCAAACATATTAAAATGGCGTAGGTACTAATAATTAAAAAGCAAACATGCATAAAATGATATGGCCAAGTTGGGCTATATCTCAAGGTAAAATATGGACCCGGCTAAGTGGTTCCATGTTCCGCGGCCAAGTAAGGTAAGATGATTGATATGGACTCATCCATTATATGCCACTAGTTTTTGCCCGCGACGTCGTCTGCGCAGGATTCAAATTTGTGGTAAAGCTTCTTCATCTCATTCATTAAATAAAGCAAAAATCCTTCATCGTCATCTTTGGTATCAGGTAGCGAATATAGAAATCCCGTTTTTCCTTATCCCGCGGGAATTCCCAAAATTCTTGATTTTTTTTTATTGTCGGAATTATCTACTTGAAGGGCAAATTTGAAGCGTCTAGTTATCACTAGTTATAGTTAGCGTCTTGTTATCTTAGGCCGAAGTTATCTTCTATAATCCTGTACCCTGACTTAACAGTGTATGAATAAATTTAATCAAGTACCTACTAACATTCTAAAAAAAAAAAAATACTAATACAATGTCTGATAAAATATTCTTCTGTTCATGGCAATATTTAGCAACGACCGACGTGGGAGAGACAATGCAGGGATCTATACGACAGCCCAAATACAGTTAGGGTATAAACGCTACGTTCGGGAACAATTACAGTTACAATAAATCTGCCAAATATCAAGTTTCTGGCTCCGTAGTTGTGACCTTAGGCACAGAATAACTAATACATAGTACTAACGTACAGTACAGAAGGATCATCATCATCATCATCATGTTGGCCTCTTGTTGATCCAATATTGGATGTAGGCCTCTTCCCTTTTCCTCCACTCTTGGCGATCCTGTGCCCGTCTCATCCAGTCCTGGCCTCCGTGTTGCCGAATGTCGTCCACCCAGCGCTGCGGTGGCCTGCTTCGTCCCCTAGTATCCGCTCTGGGTCTCCACTCAAGGACTCGCCTCGTCCAGCGACTCTCGTCCATCCTCGCAATGTGTCCTGCCCATGCCCACTTTTTCTTTGCTATGACAGCCATGACATCTTTCACTTGGGTCTTATTTCGGATCCATTCATTACGTTTCCGGTCTCGAAGGGTGATCCCGATCATCGCTCTCTCCATGCCTCTCTGCGCAACTCGGAATTTCTCTGCAGACCTTTGCGTAAGTCATAGTCTCTGTACCGTAAACGAGCACGGGCATGACACACTGCTCGAAGACTTTAACTTTGAGATGCAGAGATACTTTACCCCGCAATATATTCTTATTGGCACCAAACACAGCCCACGCCTGCGCAATCCGTCTCTCCACCTCAGCCACCTGGTTCTCAAAGCCCAGTGTGATCACACTAGGATCACACAGAAGGATTACTCTCGAACAAAAGTCAACTTTAGGTACAAAAATGTGCCTACTCTTACGACCGTTAACTGCTTGCACGCGAAATTGAAACTTATCGTGTGATACGAGCGTTCATATTCCGTTGGGCACCGCTGTCCTCGAAACGAAGAGCACAGGGTTCCCACTCGCCGATATTTAGGTAGGTATATAAATCAAGAAAGATAACAGTGTGTATTAATTCAGTAAACTACCTTTAAACGCAACAGTATCTTTTATACGGCTTACAACTTCGTTTAGAAGTCATTGTTTGTTGTAAAAATCACTGAAAAATAATTACGCGCGACGTGGCTAGCGTGCGAACAAGGTGCGAACCGAATGCTGAGCGACAACCTACTGCCATACGCCTGGCCGGGAGGCGCGCCGGCCGAACATACCTAAACTGCGGAGTGAAACCCCCCTGCCTTAGGTTATGTTAGTTACGAATAGTAGAAATTGGGTCTTACTGGTCTCACTGGCCTTGGGTCTCTAGGCGTACTGGTAAAAATAAATGCCGCGATAACGAGGCAGTATCGCAACGATTATTTTTTCCCGTGCATTTATTCACTGCGATATCGTGGCGATTAATAAATCGCAGCGTGCTCGCCGCAATCTCGCTCCGCCGTAAAATTGCCGAAGAAAATCCCTTGTGTGTTTGGGCCCTATCCATATCACGGGGAACTTTTGTTTTATTTAGTTTCGATTCTTCGATCGATCGATGAAATCAAAGAATCGCCAGACTCAAGTGGCAGTGGGCAGGGCACATCGCTCGTAGAACTGATGACCGATCGGGCAAAAAGGTTCTCGAGTGGCGTCCACGGACCGGAAGGCGTGTAGGTAGGCCTCCAACAAGATGGAGTGACGACCTGGTTAAGGTTGCGGGACCGATCTATTTAGCGAGCCTTGGCGGAGGCCTATGTTCAGCAGTAGACTTCTTTCGGCTGAAATGATGATGATGATGAAATTTTATCGAGTGATAATAGTAGCTAAGTGTGGATACGCATAAATATGAATAATATCTATTAATGAACTGACATTTAACTCAAGTAATTTAAAAGTTAGACATTAACGCAGGAAACTAGAGTCATACCTTTATAAAGACCTATTTTAACTTTTTATAAAGTCTTTAATTTGCTATGTTACCTTTTTTATTAGTCTGTATTAATATGTACATGAATGTGTTGACATTTCATTCGAAATAAAAAAGCGGTCAAGTGAGAGTCGGGCTCGTATATGTATGGTTCCATACCTTTGAACAATGTTTTAAAAATAGTACAGAAAAAAGATAAAAACGCCGAAGAAAAACACGTTTGTTGCATGGCAACCCCTTTAATTTTTAATTTTATTCTATTTTTAGTATATTTTTTGCTTGTGTATAGCGGCCACAGACCCAAACCCTGTAACAGACAGACTCTCAGTAATCGGGTTCCGTTGACACCCTTGGGATACGGAACCCTAAAAAATAGTTGGATTTCTGTAAAATGTGTTTGAAATAAATAAACTGTTGGTTGGAAGTTGGAAGTAGTGAATTTCCAGTAACAAAGTCTTATCCAGTTTTTAAAACTTTAATTAAATCTGGCTTTACTTTCAGAGATCCACTATCATCATCAACCCAGCCTATATACGTCCCACTGCATAGCACAGTCCTCCTCTGAGAATAAGAGCGCTTGGGCCGTAATTACCAGCGGGCCCAGTGCGTATTGGGAACTTCACAACAAGGATGATATAGACTGGATTGGCAATCGCCATAGTACAGATCGGCCGCGGTTTTTGTAGTTCGATTATTAAATCTATATGGCTCTGAAATATAGCCAGATGCTTTGAAGGCAAAACAATAAGACTACAGATATTTCATATCACTGCAAATGTATCATTAAGCAATATTTTTGAAAAATAATACATTTGTAGTAATATGAAACATCTGTAGTCCTATTGTTTTGCCTTCAAAGCCTCTGGCTATATTTCAGCGCCATCTAAATTTAATAATCGAACTACAAAAACCGCGGCCGATCCGTACTATGGCGACTGCCAATCCAGACTATATCATCCTTGCTTCACACACTCCATTGAATTTCTTCGCAGGTGTATGCATGTTTCCTCACGATGTTTTCCTTACCGTAAAGCTCACGGCAAATTTCAAATGTAATTTCGCACATAAATTCCGAAAAACCAGAGGTGCGAGCCGAGATTTGAACTCACGACCCTCTACTTGAGAGGCCATAGGTTAAACGCTAGGCCACTACGGCTTTTTCAAGAGGTCCATTTTTAAAGTAAAATGGATAAGCGTGATTTGCTTGAATATACAAATATTCTGCTAGACTGTGGAATCGATTACCCACCTCCATTAGGCAATCTCCCTCCGTGGTGTCGTTCAGGGAAGCTTTGAAGAAGATGTGGCTCACACCATCTCTTTAATATATTGAGAACACTGCTTATTTATTGTATGTATTTTGCATATATATGTTGTTTATGGTAGTATATTTTTATTAGGTTTCTTTATATTATGAGTTTATGTATTGTATTTACTAAAAGTTGTATTGTAGCCTTTGCTTTGTCCGACTGTATTATTTTTACTTACTCTTTGTCGGTCCCTTACTAAATGCTCCTTTCATCCACTCAAACGTTGACTGGTAGAGATCCCTTAAAGGGATAAGTTCGCCTTTGTATATGCATTTCAACGGTTGTCAATAATGTATTTCTTTTTTCCTTATTTTTGTACAATAAAGAGTTTACATACATACATACATATTCAACGCAAGTGAAGCTTTTTCGCAAGCTTAATCGCCTTACATAACAAAAGACCAAATCAAGTTAGCAATTTTATTTTTATTTTAGAATACTTACAGAGAAAGTGTTTTGAATGATGACAGCTGTATTTATACATATAAAAAAATAAACGCACAAACCAACTCTCGATTTAACCCTCAACTGCTACTCGCAAAAAAGCGTTTCACTTTCTCCGGCGGGGCAAAAAGTTACCCTACCCACCTGAGATTTTATGGGTTCTAAATACAAAAAACTACGAGGCTTTTGTAGTTGTTTGCGTTATTAATGTTTATTTATTTTGTGCCATGAATGTCACAATGACTAAAACTTGTTTAATATATGCATCTTATTCTGCAATTAAAAGATAATAAAATTATATAAAAAAAAATGTGTAAAATATGAAAAAACATTGTTATCTAATTCTAATTTAATTAATTTAATTTTATTCATGTGCATGATTACATATGAACTGTGATAAGTTAAGTCGTTTGAACTCGCCTTTTGTTGGCTGAATTTGTGCATGGTACTTTATTGCTTTTGCTTTTACTTATATACACATAAAATATTTCCCTTAAATTATTTTAGTAATGTAATTAGTCAATTGTAAAAATAAGTCTTTCTGAGCAACCATAATGTTATAATTCACTAGTGGAAACTTCTTTGGCTTTTGTTTTATCTAAATTTCAAATAATCATAAATGTTATTTTTCGCTGTTTGTTTCCCATTATCAATAAAATAAAAAATAAAAAAATAGTTTAGTAATCGAACTGCTCAGAAAAAAATAGTTTTGCAAGTGTCAAATTTTTACTTAATTTCAATGATGTACCTATAGAAAAAATAGTACTATCAAATAATTCAATTGTTGTCTTTACTCAATTCTGAACCGGCACAAATAAACGTATTATTCATGATATTAAAGAATGATTTTAGTGACCAATTTTTTTTTATGTAATCATTTCTCTCGAGCACACTGCAAACATTTTGGCCAACCCGTTTAGCTAAACTCGTCTCACACTTGACGGTATTCTTTAACGACAAATGTCAGTTAACCCTTCACCCACCTGTGATTTCTAAAGATGCTTTTTGTCTGTTTAACCCTTTCATTTCGGAGCAGGAAGTTACCACACCTGCCTAGAAAGTGAATCGAGCGCAGTTTTTTATAATAAGGGATGATTGTAGTTATCTTGAGATGGGGTCGCAGTGAATGGGTTAAGAGTAAGATGATACGCGATCTTTGAGATAGTGTTTGGTTACTTTTAAATGTGTTGCAAAAGTCAATTTTCTTTCTTTGAATACAGGACTTTGTAAATCAAAAATTGCAATCGAGCAGTTAAATAAGAACTAATTACTTATTTCATGTTATAAATATTTTTCTAATTTAATCTGATGTTTGTGAGGTACTTATTCCTAATCGTTGTACTTAGGGTTTGGTCCAAAAAAGGACTAAGGACTATTTCCCCTTTGATGACATGAATCTCTGCTCCATAATAAATTCCAAATACTGTTTTAGTACAAACAATACATCATTCAAAACTCGAAAAATTGCAATCCATTCTCAAAGTACACGCGACGGGAGATTTGTAATTTAGGTAAAACAGAAATACCGTACGTGTTACACTTGTAGAGTTCTTTATAAATAGATCTGCCAATTTAGAGTAGATAAGTATAGGAAATATTGACTAAGAAAGTAATTCAATATGTTCACTTGAAATTAAAACTAGATTTAAAAAGTAAACTAAAACTATATTAAGTCTAAAAATGGCCCCTGCGGCGTGGTACCGAAGACGCTGGCAGCATTTCCTCGCTGGATTGTAAGACTGATGCGCTGAGCGAGGAAGCTGCCAGCTCTTCGGTCTCCTGTGGTATCTCTGCGCCTCTTTGATAAGTTTTTGAAGAGACTCAGAGCGCCAGGGCCCCACGGACCAAGGGTCTCCACGCCGAAAAGTACAAAATTATATTCGGCGCCGAGACCACTGTACTTTCCGTCTTGAAGTGGCAGTTAAGTAAGAGTATAGGTATATTTATTATTTATATGGTTCGATGTCACACCAACATGTACATAAATTGCGCTTAGAGACAAAAAATCATAAAGTAACTCGAAAATAACAATTTTTGATGAACATTTTTGCTGTACATATTTCACATCGAAATGAAGAAAAAGCACATAGGAGTCCAAGCCCAGCTATATTTTCTTTATCTTTCAACGTGCTCTATTTTCATTTAATTTTAGCCATATTAAACTAGACTCATTTTGACATTGGCATCCAGCAACTCGCTACAAAAAACCGTAGCATTAATTAAATAACTTTGCAACGTTAAATTCACACGCATGTGAAATGAAGTGCTGTAACAATGACGCGGAGAATTTCTTGCCATTGTGACAGGTCACACCTGACTGTTACAATGCCATTTGTGCTATGATTTATATTTGCATACGTGTTCGTTAGAGGGGCGATTGAAAAATTGAATTGATTGAAGATTGTTTGAGGTCGATGGTGCTGCGGCAGTTAACGGGTTAGGAAATTTAATATTTTTTTAAATTGAGTTTATAGCTAATGTAAAATGTGACTGCTGCGATAGGCGGATATAAAATTGCGAATTTGCGCTACGCGGATGATACCACCTTATTTGCGAGTAGCGCGGGCCTTATGGAGGAATTGCTTCAGAGGATGGAACGCGTGAGCCTCTCGTTTGGGTTGAAGATAAACCGATCGAAGACCAAAATGATGATCGTGGACCGTGGCAACGATTCACCCAAAGTGACTCAGATTGCGAACTGTGATGTGGTCCAGACCTACGTATACCTCGGGGCTTTAATCTCAGACAATGGTGGCTGCGTAGACGAAGTAAAACGTCGTATGGCCATAACCAGAACTGCGATGGAGAAGTTGAGGAAAGTATGGAGGAATAGCAATATCACCAAAGCCACCAAGGACAGGCTCGTGCGTACACTTGTATTTCCCATTTTTCTCTACGCGGCAGATGCGTGGACAGTACGTGAGCTGGAAAAGGGGAAGATAGACGCCCTTGAGATGTGGTGCTGGAGAAAGATGCTCAAAATATCATGGACTGAGTTTCGCACCAACGCTTCAATACTCCAGGAGTTGGGCATTAAGCAGCGTCTATCGACAGTAGTACAGTCACGCATACTGCAGTACTTTGGTCACGTCTCTAGACGAGACAACAACTCTATAGAGCGATTGGTCGTACCGGGAAAAGTGGAAGGCACTAGATCACGTGGCAGGTCACCTATGCGCTGGACTGACCAAGTGAAATCCGCATTGGGGAGCTGCGTATCTGATTGCGCTAGACAGTCCGCCAACAGGGAGAGGTGGCGGGAGATCGTGCGGAGAGCTGTTTCCGCCTCTACTGATGTGGATGCCTCAACGTGACCACGACCACTCTGTCAAGAGTGAAACGACAAAGAAGAAGAAAATGTGACTGACTGATTGATAACGTCAAACCTAATCCACTATGGCTGGACACTTGGAATTTGGCAGACATGTAGGTACTTGTCATAAAAGAGCACTAAGAAGGACTTTTTTTAATTTTCTAGAGTAGTGACTTAACCTTGTAACCCATTGTAGTCATGATAGCCTAGTGGTTTAAGCTAGCACTCAAGCCGAGGGACGTGGGTTCAGACCCGGGCTCGCACTTCTGAGTTTTTCGGAATTTATATACGGAATTACATTTGAAATTTACCATAACTTTTACGATAAAAGGCCAAACATCGTGAAAGAAATCTGCAAACATTTGCCAAAAAATTCAATACTGTCTGCGAAGTTCCCAACTAGCACTGGTCCCGCGTGGGAACTACGGCTTGTGCGCTTGTGCCCTGCAGTGGGCAGTCTATAGGAGTTGATGATGGTGACGATGTTTACATTGTAAAGGGATTATAGAAGAAGTCCAAGGGTTTAGGCTGGACGGTGATGTTAAACTTTTTCACTTCGCAATGGATTTATTGGTTACTACTCTCAAAACGTACTCGTAGGTAAGAAAGCTCTTGTATGAGTCATCATTAGATATCCCACATAACTTTTAGCGTATGTTTTGAGGATTGTTAGTCTTTTCAACCTCATCATGAACTTTTGAGTACAGGAAATCTGTAAGTACCTCGATGGTCAAGAGACCTCTTACCAACGTTCTTCAAGCGACCGGTTTCTTAGCGATTGCCTAATACATTGCGTGTTTTTCTAACTAACCGCTGTGCGATATGAGTCTTGGACGAGTAATGAACGGAGATATTGCTTGTAGGGCCACCGTAGTCTGCTGGAGCGTGACATATGGAGTTAGGGATGAATTATGTTAGGATAAAAAGTAAAATGGGTCAAGACAAGTTTATAAGGGAAGTTTAGAAAGGACATACCCGTTTTAAGAGTACCTCGAAGTAAAGTGGCAATCCACTTTTATATTATTACATGTCTATAGATATTCAGTTGAAGTGTTTTGTTTGTGTTTTAAAAAAAAAATACCTTGGGATAATTTACATTCGCCAGACTTGCTTGCCAGACAGTGGGCAGGGCACATCGCTCCCCAAGGGTCTAGAATGGCCTTCACGGACCGGAAAACGCAGTGTAGGTTGGCTTCCAACAAGATGGAGCCACGACCTGGTTAAGGTTGCGGGTACGCATTCGATGTGGACGGCGCAGAACCTGTCTATTTGGCGAACCATAGAGGCTTATGTTCAGCAGTGGACGTCTTTCGGCTGAAACGATAATGATGACATAACTATAAGAGGATTAAATGATTTTTTTTGCACTTGGCTATACAAAGGTATGATAACTTTTCCTTCTAGAAAAATATGTTCCATTGCACAAAAAGCACATATTTATTATAGACCATTTAATTATTCTAACGTAAGTTTCAATGCCAGTGTTCTATATCTTAAAGCCATACCTACATTATTTAATAAAACGCAACATTAAATGTAAACCATAATTTAACTATTTAATTACGGCTCTAAACCTACTTTGACCGTTAGTTAAGCTTTCTAAGTACGAAACGACTTCCTTATTAATAAAAAAGGGCAGCTGCTAAACAAGCCACTAGCAACCCTAGGTTTTAGACAAATATTATATATTTTGAACCTTAAACCTTCGTTATAATGTGTAGAATTGTTTGTTGAGGTTTTTTTAAAGCACCCGTCATGTAATTCTTTGTTCAGGACTGTACAATAATGATTTGCATATCGTTAACTTTTTGTACAACCCTAAACTAGTGAAGGATTGTATAGCGTGATTTTATTTTGAGAAATCTGGTTTTTAATCTTGAGTAATTTATTGAATCAGGCGTTAGTTTGCGGAGGTCCATATTAATGAACTGAAACAATTATTTTGCTCACCCGCGACCTACATAGGCTAGCCTAGGCTGTAAGTAGGTCGCGGGTGAGCAAAGTAATTTTTTCAGATCATTTTTAATTTTGAGGTTTACAAATTTTATTTAACTTGCAATATTACCTATAGTATCGGTAAAATCTTGAAAAACGAATTTTACCCACTTCTAGTCATCGAATTGACTTAAAGTTTGATACAAATATGTAGTCATGGCAATTCAAATACAACAAAAATACAGCCATATTCTCATCCACTCAAAAGGAAACATCTGTAGAGACTGGTAGCGATATGTTTTTAAATGAGAGAGAAAGAGAGAAAGATATATATTTAAATACACGATATTCGTTACACAGAAAAAAATACATTTGAAAGGAAAAGTTACAAATATAAAAAATAGGATATGTAGTATAAATAGTGCACCGCGCAGCATAATGTTACAGCAAGCCGCAACGCTGTTTTTCAGCCATTATAATAACTACGTTCTTATAAAGATATCTATAAAATAAAACTGGCAGTGCGAAAAACCGACCCGAGGACTGGGACCGACCCGAGGAGATGGAGGCCAATGGAGAGTCCGAAAAAATAAAGAAATCGAAGACCTGGTGGCTGAGCCCAATATTATCGGCGAGACAAAATCTGCCCGACTGCGTTGGCTGGGCCACGTTGAGAGAATGGAGGAGGATCGTGCCGCTAAGAGAGCATATTTGGGGCGTCCGATCGGTAAGCGGCCGGTTGGACGTCCCAGATATCGCTGGAGCGAGGTAGTCACAAAGGACCTGAACGCCCTAAGAAGATCCGACTGGCGTGAAGTGGTGCAGGACCGTGCTGAATGGCGTCTTCTGGTGTCGGAGGCCAAGATCCTCTTTGGGTCCTTGAGCCAGCGCAGTAAGTAAGTAAGTGCGAAAAAAGTGACATGAAAAAGCCATTTGCGGCTTACTTACAGAATCGTTATGATATTTGCTTCTAAGTAAGGAAATAAATTGATACACGACTACGACAAACGTCCCGAATCGAAAAACTATTTTGTAGATCGTAACATTTTAAAACAGTTCTTGTTTCTCACTCATAACATCACCCTGTATACGGTCAGGTAAAAATCCGCGACCGAATTGAATGCCACATTTTGTCATGCAAAACATTGAAATCGTAACTCAATATGCAAATATGCGCAAGGGCATAGTGATGCAAATGATCGATACAATCGATCGATACGCCTTTTGATCTCTCGAGTGATTTATTGGCCCAAGGGTTTGTCAGTCAGTTTAGAACATGATTTTCAATTGGGATCACGCTGTAGGTTCGTTTTAGAATTTTAATTTTCGGTTTGATACGAAAATCGAGTCAAACAAGATAAATAAATTGATTATTTTGTAGTATTACTAGCTGTTGCCCGCGACTCCGTCCGCGAAGAATGGGGGGGGGGGGATAAAAAATTGCCTACGACCTATTCTCAGACCTACCGAGTGGAGAGAAAAAGTTTCATAAAAATCGGCCATGCCGTTTCGGAGGAGTTCGGTAACAAACACCGTGACACGAGATTTTTATATATTAGATTTACCAGGAGCTTTACGGTAAAGGAAAATATCGTGAAAAACCTGCACACAACTGAGAAGAAATTCAATGGTGTGTGCGAAGTTCTCAATCCGCTCTGGGCTCGCATGAGAACTACTACCCAAGCCCTTTCATTCTAAGAGGAGGCCTGCCGGCAGCGGTAACGTTAATATGTCTAGGATGATGAAATATTATAAGAAATTTACCGGCCTACCGTGTTTTTGGCGCATTATAGCATTCATTTAATCTCGTGCTGTATCATTAGAGGTACAAGTAAAGCTATAGTCTTGAAATTCATGTGTAAGCTATTTGAGGATTCACTATAAACACGATTACTTATAGTTCGCTCGATAGAAAAAAATCCAAAGTCGTCTCTAAAAAATAAAATAAATTCGTAGCATAACTTTTTGAATGTTAATAAAACAAGATATTTTCTAGGGCGTAGTGTTGCTACATTTTTAAAATATGTATTTGTTTAGTAATTAGATGAAAATACCCAAAAACGCGCAGTCCAACCAACCTATCTTGAGCGATCGTGCCTCCCACACGCCCGAAATCGCCCACCCAAAATCGATTAGCGCGAAAAGCTCGGTAGGCCCTTAAATTCCCACGCAAACTGACGGACAAAGCTTGCCTCTTTACCATAATAGTATGAATAAAATACTAAAAACACTCAGTAGAATAATAACTACACGTGTCTAAATGAAATAAATTAGAATACGATTGTTCTAAGTTTAGTTGCGTTTGCGCAGGAGTGGGCGCTACACCGAATGGGCGGGCGGTAATTAGTCGCCATCTTGATTTTGTGACGTGACTATGACTAACAAGGTAAGATACCCAACTGTACGGCTCCGATTTGATTTATTTTGGTACGTTAGAGAGTAGTCTAAAATAACAGACCCATTTTTTTAGGGTTCCGTACCTCGACAGGAAAACGCGGAACCCTTATAGGATCACTTTGTTGTCCGTCCGTCTTTCATGACCTTTTTTCTCAGGAACGCGTGGAGGTATCAAGCTGAAATTTATATCAATTACTTAGGTCTACTGTCCCTTGGAGCTGTGAAAAAATCAAACTTCTAAGCCAACGCAATCAAAAGATACAGATATTTATGCCGCAAATTTTCGACACTCGCAAGGGAATCAAAACCTACAGGATACTTCCCGTGAACTCAGAATCTTGAAATTTGGTATGAAGCAAGGTCTTATAGCACAGATAAAGGAATAATTGCGAAAAGGATATTTTTTTGTCTTTCTGTCTATATCAGTAACCAATCTACAATGATCCCGCACTGCGCACATTTTGCTTAGGAGCAGGGGTCTCCAAAGACTGGATGTTTATAGATACATATAAATTTGTACGGAACCACTTGGCCGGTTTTTTTTTAGCTGCTCAAACTCAACTTATTAGGAGAAATTGTCCTCCAAAGTACTGAAAAGTGGTTTAGTCACTAAACTCTAACTTCTATAGAATTTTTTTTTTCAAGCAAGTTGCAAAAATATTACTGGTTTGATTACATTTTTGAGAACATGAAAAGTTTTCTATTGAAGTTAGAGTGTTTAGTCACTTTTCAGTACTTTGGAGGACAATTTCTCCAAATAGGTTTAGTTTGGGCAACTAAAAAAAAACATGTATCAAAATAAATCAAATCGGAGCAGAACAGTTGGGTACCTTTAAGGCGGACTTGCCCAGAGTTAACTGTACAACTCCGAGTTAAATGCTAAGCCAGGGTTAAGTAGTGTCACAATGTACGGAACTGTGATGTACCCGCTCGAGTCTTATGGGGCTAACAGTGCCTGCCAAGCAACAATAGATGTTCCTGCGCTCCGACTTCTGGCCAAAGGATGGTGTTCCGTCGTTTTAGGGAAGCGACGAAGACGACTTTCATCATCACCATCATCATCATCATCCTAACCTATATACGTCCCACTCCAGGGTACAGGCCTCCTCTCAGAATTCACACAAACCTTGAATTTTTTCAGGTGTGTGCAGGTTTTCCTCCACCGTAAAGCTCACGGTAAATTTAAAATATAATTTCTCACATAAATTTCGAAAAAGTCGGAGGTGCGAACCCGGATTCGAACCCACGACCCTCTGCTTCACGTTTTGCTTATGGAATCCTAAAATGCCAAAACCAGGCTCACCAGAACCCTACTCTTAATTAACCCTTTGGTGGAATACAGTCCTCACATTCTGCACTAATTAAGAATTTAATCTAGATAAGACTACTGCATACCTGGCAATTATCTGATTTACATAAGTTGTTATATTTAATAACCTAAGTGGTTACTGATATCTTTATTATGAATGATTGAATGATAAACCGATGCCTATAATTACACCCACTTGATAAGTTTATTAAACGGTTATAAACGTTATCTGGCGATCATTAACGAATAGATATAATACTAGACCTCAACGATAACGTGTCAATTACTGTGGGTACATTGGCAACGTTTCTAACGGGATATTTAACACTAACGTAACGTAAAGTTTGCTGTAAAAATGTCACACTGAATGCGGTCTACGTTGTGTGGTCCGGTCGACCAAGAAGATAAAGATAATAATGAAATAAAACAAAAAACTGTTTTTAATTCAAAACGATTATTGTAGAGAAGTAATTATACAACTATAGGACAGAATACTATACTTCAGATAAAGGTGCACGAAATAATATCCATCTAACTAAATTTTGTATCGAAGAGTTGGATATAGCTTTTTTCGTGTTAAAGGTATATGAAATATTTTTTTTGGCACTGCATGTGTTCAAACGAGGATCTTTCGATCTCAACTTATTTAGCACAAATGTTGCGATTACAATTAACAATTATAACAACATCTAATTTAAATACAACACATAATTCCAATCGATGTTGGCCAACCACATAAAATAACAAGCCACTTACAAAAATTACTTGACCAAAAAAAACGTACCTTTTTACCCTATTATCTGCACCAGAGGGTAATAATCGGCGTGCGAGCGACGAATGACCCCACAGGGGCCACCCCACAGCTGGGCACCGCCCAACTTAGAGGGGATGTACCACCCCTGACAGCTGCTTATAAGTTTTTTAACGGAAGTTGTTTATTGGAATAATGTCCAGTTGGCTTTTCCGGTTTTTTTTCTAATTATAGGTGCGGGTGTGATAGCTTTATTAATATTTTAAGATGGTAATTAATGGTAATTTTACGTCGTTACGAATTTAGTCGTAATTTTACTGTGTTTGTAATAATGTATATACATTGGAACAAAAATCATTCTTATTAGAAATTTTATCAAAAAACGCGTGTTTTTTTTTTTAGTTATCGGGAAAAAGTGATGAAACTTATTTTGCTGTCACTATCTGCAAGCAAACGCTTGCCTATTAAATTGATAATATTTATATTTTATCATTTTGGTATTAACTTTGCTTTTGAAAAATTAATACTAAGTATACAATATAAAATTTCTGAAAAATATAACAATTAGGTCATATTGTCTAACGCACTTTGAATCAGCATAACACTCGCCATTTCTTTCTGCTAAACAATGATGAAGAAAGAGACGGTAAATAAGATTGCGAGCACCCACGCGTTAGTGATCTACTCAAACTAAATGTGACAGCGAAACAGATGACTGATTTTTCTTTCATATTTAACTAACTAAATGGTCGAATGTTTTCATTTTCATTGATTTTACAATTTCGCGTAGTTAACTAGACAATAATGTATTGGTAAAAGCTTATTAGAATTATAATGCAATTTAGTTTCTTATTGGAAACGTTCAAAATAACGTAGGGACAAAAATCCTACTCGAATAACGTTGGTTATAACTATGTCGTTATTTTATGAAAACGTTACGAAAAATCTTTTTTTTTTTACTTTACTATGCTTGAAAACATAAACTGACTTTCGTATGCTTTTACTTGACTCACTCCACAGTATTTTTTTAAACACAGGTAAATAAATAGATACCTTATAAGGACGGCTAAAACACAATATCATTTTGTTACTTTATTGCAATGTCGTAAAAGGAAAAAAAATTAAGCCAATCCGACCATTTGCAAGCAGATTTTATTTACATAAAAACGTAGAAAAGAAACGGGTAAATATTCTGGTCTTTGGCTTTTACTAAATTCTAATTTTCCTTTTCCAGGATCTCGCTAGGAGACTACTAGCGCCATCTCTCCGTATCACGGTAAGTTATTTCGTCAAAGCTTTCATTTCAAGCGCTGGTGGCGCCTCTATCCCTGCCATTGCTAAAGTTTGTACGCTTATAGTTAGTTCCGCGTTTCTCCGCCAGCACGACTTAACTTTGTATGGCGAGATCAGAACTACCAAGACTCAAAAGTGGCGCCACTGGACTGGCAGTACTATACAATTTGTTACAGATGACATTAGTTCCGATTTCTCCCACCAGTACAGTTTAACTTTGTGTGTTTTAGTAAACTTTTTTGTACAGTTTTACCGCCATTTAGCTAGTTTTTGTCCCATTGTATGCTGTTAATATGTAGTAATTAATGCACAATCGTTCATTTGCCTCGTAACGACCTAGTTTACATGAATCGACAGTTTATAAAGTCTCTATTATACATACGTAAGTTTGTATGATGTAGAAAAAATGCGTATGGCCCATGTGTGTAAAGCGAAAGTAAGTCCAAATTTGAAATTTGAGTCCAAACCAAAACAATTTAATTCATCGAACCGAATGTCGAATGCACTCTCGTCTTCGTCCTCGGCGAAACAAAGCTAGCACTATCAATCTAGGTATAACAATTACCGACGCAGCTCTAGACGTTGATTGCAATTGTCTAGCTGGTCTAGTTTTTAGAAACCTTCGCGGAATTCCATGGAAACTGGCTCACAGTGAGCGTGACAATGTACTGGTTAAGCGTAAGATACTATAGCTAATGGTTCCGTACCTTAGCGTAATTCTATGTATTTTTTTTATTTATGCTACTTTTTGTCTCATTTATATCAATAACTACAAAGTACCTACCGTAGAGGTACACAAAAAATACTTACATAGCACATAGCTCAAAGAATCGCCAGACTCATGTGATCATGCCACTCTTTTTTTATATTTACAACTAAGTATTTCATGTCCCGAAAATGTCATACATTTTTTATGTTCTTCCTTTTCGTTACGCAATCCATTCTAGAACCTAAGAACAAATAAGAAGTTGACCTGCTGCAGGTAACTGGGTGTAGATACCCGAAGATAATTTTGTGTCGTAATAATTTTACCTTAAGATAAAATATCCTTTCCTCATTGAGGTGAAGGATATATTACGTAGAAGTCGGTTACCACCGAACATAGAGAAAAAAGTTTCATAAAAATCAGTGGAGTTCGATAACAAACACCGTGACACGAGATTTTTATATTTTACTTAGTAGATAAATGCGAAAGTGAGGCATAACCGATTTGGATGAAATTTGGTACGGAGTAAATTTTTGGCCTGTCCTAGGAAGTACGTAGAATAGTTTTTATCCCGGATAATTGGATAGTTCCCGCGGGATGGCGATAAACGAATTCTTGGCTGACAGCGTAGTTTATCAAATTAAGGAACTCTAAATTCCGTCTCTATTAAATCAGCTCAGCTCGAGTAATTTTTAATTTGATAACAATCTTAAAACACTTTAAGTTAGTTCGCGATCTAAATTCTGAAGTTAATTAAAGTATTATATTTTATCTATGTTACGTTACGTTATCTGAAACCAATAATTAAAATAAGTGTTAAAAGGCTTCGTCCTCGATTTATTACGGAAAGATTTCGGAAAAGATAATTTATTAATTACTACCCTTTGCCGCGGCTTCACTCGTGTATACCATTACGTCTGACATGCATACAAGCGTAGATACAATCACGCCTTCTTCCCAGGAAAGGGGTAGGCAGAAACTATTTGAAAGAAAGAAAATACATTTGGGTCACAGCTTTTTATGTTCGCAACTATTAGGTATGTGGACATGGCAAAAGTTAAGGGTCTATAGCCAATATTATTTAGTCAATTCTACGTCAGTGCATGGAACCCAGGCCCATTTTATATATATATTTAGGCCCATTTAAATAAATCTTAAGTTATGCTGACTCGGAGTCAGCATGAGAGACAACTTACTTATGTTTCTTAGAGCGCGCGCAGATAGAGAGCGGTCTGGAGTTCTGAGTTCCGCGTTCGGAGTTCTGCGTTCTTTCGAATGTACTGAGTCTCTTACGATAACGCACACAGACTCTGAACGCGGAACTCGGAACTACAAACCGCTCTCTGTCTGCGCGCGCTCTCAAGCTGTGTATGATCCATTTATTTAGTTCAAGACAAGACACTACATCATTACAAATTAACAATACGAAGGAGAAAAATAGTGTCATTGCGGTTGTAAATCGGACACTGGTTCAGCATAATGCTGAGCCGTTTATAGCACCCCAGCGCTGATTTCCACCTGCTACGATCCTGGTACAATTTCATTTCGCTTGATACATTCTTCGCTTCCACATCATCATCAGTCTTTTTCACTTAGTCATCAACATCAGTTACACATACACACACATCTGACATTCGAAATTAAATTCCGGGATTCTATCAAATTCCCGTGGGAATTGCACAAAATCACATCATGGTCTTCGTTTATGTTGTTGTTGTATGTCTGTCTTGTGTCAGTTAAGATAGGGGTCAATCACGGCGCACTTTTATGGGAAAAATAAAGAAATGTAGAACAACAACAACATTTCAGCCTATATAGTTACATCCTACTGCATGCCTCCTCTCAGAATTGGGTTGGGAAGTTCACACACCATTGAAATTCTTCGCAGGCGTATAGGTACCGGTTTCCTCACGATGTTTTCCTTCACCGTAAAGTCAAATCCATGTACAATTTCATTTATCTAGACTTGGCGGTTATGATTTGGAATTTTATATGGATCCCGTGGGAATATCGGAATTATATCAGATATACAGGGTTATTTGTAATTCACTAGCATCCTTTTAACCCTAAACTCCTACCACTTAAACAAATGTTTTTTGTTTTACGGCTTTTGTCATAACTTAATATTTTTGGTGTAATAACGTTTTGAAAATTTGAGATTTCCTCTTATTTTTACGATACTCTGTGTATTTGTATGGGAAAAAAAGTGCTTCATTTTAAAAAGTCGTAAAACAAAAAACATTTGTTTGAGTGATAGGAATTCAGGGTTAAGAGGATGTCAGTGAATTAAAAATAACCCTGTATTATTTCAGACGTCTAGCTAACTACATACCAAACTTCATCCGAATCCATGCAGCCGTTTTTCACATTTAATAATTTGTGTCTAACAATATTAGATATTATAATAATACTAGCTGACCCGGTGAACTTTGTTTCGCCTTAGAGGCAAAAAAAATGAAACCCCCGCCCCCGCACCCCCCTCGCAAACACTTACATATACTTACTTAGGATTTGATCTCGACTATTTTGATCGTGGTTTTACAAAAGTGTCTCTAAGAATTACTTCTTTAGTAATGCAAGACCACAGCTGACTGTACAACAAACAAACAATCGGCGCCACACGCTATAAGCTCATAAATCTATCTCGTCTATCCACTCCTGCGCACAATGTAGCCATTTATCGATAGTGAAGTGAATCCACTTTAATAAAAACCCAGATTTTTTTGCGATTTAATGGCTTTAATTCTACAGGCTTCTACTTCTGATAGAGTTTAAGATATAGTATAAATCTTCCCAGGTGAACTTTTCGCTTCGAGCCCTTATATTTCAAAACAAACGGTATCGTCATAGTATTAAGGTTCAAATTTAATGTAATGGCTCGAAGCGAAAAATTCACCTGGGAAGATTTATACTATAGATACATTTAAATCAAGCAAAGCCGTGATTTATACTTTAATTTTACGTTAATACGACTTAGATATTTATGTTTTCTTGACGATGGTTTTGAATTTTGAATCTCTTTGGTCAGTTCTAGTTTCTAATTTCCCAGAAACGAGTTTTTAGTTTAAGCCAGTCGATAAGATGCGACTTTAAGCTTTATTGTGATTCTAGTAGCCTTTAGTTTCTATCGATGTACTTAAGAAAGGTTACTCAGAGGGCGTTGGAGAGGGCTATGCTCTGAGTTTCACTGCGTGATCGCATTAGAAATGATGAAATCTGCGCAAGAACTAAAGTCACGGACATAGCTCGAAGAATCGCCAGACTTAAGTGGCACAGTGGCGCTCGTAGAACTGATGGCCGATGGGGCAAAATGGTTCTCGAGTGGTGTCCACGGACCGAAAGACGCAGTCTAGGTAGGCCTCTAACAAGATAGAGCGACAAATGCGGGATCGCGTTGCATGCGGATGGCGCGGGACCGATCTATTTGGCGAGCCTTGGAGGCCCATGTTCAGCAGTGGACGTCTTTCGGCTGAAATGATGATGATGATGATGTTATTCGCAACTTGAAGTTAACGGATATCTAAAATACATGGTGTATAACGGCATCGTCCACAAAATGATTAAAAGTACCTTTAAACTTTTATTGACATTAACATCATGATCTGTTGTTAATCATCCTGTCACTATCCGTTAATGGAGGCACGTGCAACTGCAGTAAACACGTTTTATAAGTAAGAATACATGTTTTGTAAACGTAATCATTTGACTAGCACGATCTTACAGCTACTGTACTGCTCCTATGCCGCAGATCTGGTACGTTGTATGAAAAAACTTCAATGTTAAGAGGCTGACAACACCTAATTTTGTTGAAATTGATGTAATTTAAACAGTTTTTTAAGAAAAACTGTTTGTTCTAGCACATCAAAAAAATTATATGTTAATATTCATCATATTTCAAAGACCGTGGACGGACTCGATACATAATTGGACGAAATCGGCTCGATAGAAAATAATTGCAAAGATAGGTCTTAAAATCATCATTAAACGGTTCTATGTCTTTATTTTTTTGGCGTATGCGTCTGCAATTAAAAACATGAAGTCAACACATTCATACCTAAACCGCTAACGAGTCATATTTCACAAATAATCCACAGTTTTTTTTTAATTCAATATTTGCCCGATAAATTTCAATATACCCGGCTGCCCAGTAATAGCGGCATCTCGTTTACTCCGATACAAATAGACAGTGTGCGCCGACGTTGGTGTTGACAGCGTCTTAACATCACGTTGGGTTTACAGTAGGCGCTCGGTAATCCGGCACCCATATTTTTTCGCCGATGCCGGATTATCGGAACTGCCGGATTATCGGATTTGTATGAGAACTAAGCGGGAGACCTACTACAGATCCACAATAAAAGACTATATTATATGGTTAGGTCTTTTTATTTAAAAGTGGCGAAATTGTTTTGTTAATCAATACATATAATTACAACAGCGTTGTGTATGTAATTACACAACGCCTGTAATCCGGCATTCGGCTGTGTAAAATGCCGGACTATCAAGCGGGTAACCTATAGTCGTGAGTGCCGGACTACCGAGCGTGCCGGACTAACAAAGCGCCGGATTATCGAGCGCGTACTGTATTTAATTTATTTTGTTAATACGATATTTTGTGTGTATGTTTATTGGGTTCCAAACTCGTCGGATTCCAAGCAGGTTGGAATTTTAGGACGTGCCCGCCCGGGTCTCTTCGGATTCATCATCATCATCATCCCAGCTTAAATACGTCCCACTGCAAGGTACAAGTCTCAGAATTGCCCAGTGCAGATTGGGAACTTCGCAGGTGTATGCAGGTAAAGCACATAAATTAAGAAAAACTCAGAGGTGCGAGCCGAGATTTGAACCCACGACCCTCTGCTTGAGAAGCCATAATAGGTCAAACCAATAGGGCACCACGGCCGGGTTGCCTAACCAAATATTTTTCTCCACGCCATTGAGATATATGAATTGAGATTAACGACCGCTTTAGCCTAGTTGGTAGTGACCCTGCCTACGAAGCAAGAGGTCCTGGGTTCGAATCCCGGTAAGGGCATTTATTTGTGTGATGAGCACGAATATTTGTTCCTGAGTTATGGATGTTTTCTATGTATTTAAGTATTTATTTATCTATATAAGTATGTTTATCGTCGTCTAGTACCCATAGTACAAGCTTTGCTTAGTTTGGGACTAGGTCGATTTGTGTAAGATTGTCCCCCTAATATTTATTTTTTTATTTATTTAAGTTCCTGATGGCGATCATGCTAGTCTCCCAGTTCATGTGTACTGATCATTCATCTATAGGTACACAATTAAGTGAAACTACTTAACAATTAACAACTTTGTACGCATTGTGACACATTGACTTTGTACTCTTTAAGCGTTTAACGGTTATACTGTGACAGGCTTTTGCATTATTAATTCACTGTTTTAAACTCTTTTTGATGACACGTGGCCGTGAAAACGGCCAAGTCCGAGCTGCACTTGTGCACTGGGAGTCCTGTAAAAAAGCCTTTTCTTTAAAAACACGCACCTCTTTAACAACAATGTCGTAAATCGTCGGTGCGAATACAAAAATCGCTATGTGTTTTTTTTCGATTTTACGATTATTTCATAATTTTATTTCTTTTAATGTCCTACGTTAACCCACAAAACCGTTTTTTGATATCTTTATTGGTTTTGAAAATAACAAATTCCGCTATGTGCACGCGGAACAAAGTTTGGATGGAAATAAATCGCTTTGTGGTTTTTAGCACATAGCGATATTATGCGTGAGGTTCTCCATCAAAATCAATGGTTTATTACAATAGTGTGTTGCACATGGCGATTATTTCTTGATTGAATTACCCGACAGTGAGACTAATTTTAAGAAATTAATGTTAATAAGTGCTTTAATTTCACATTTTATCAAGTAAGTGCTACCAGGTTTTATTAGATTACTTGTTTTTGCTTAGTAAAATTGCACGTATCATTTAATAATGAATACGTTTATGACCTAACTATGCTATTTTCTGATTACTACAGTATGGATATTTTGTCAAATCCTGTCCGCTCCGTTCAAGTGCATGAAACATCACCGAGAAATGCTTCAAGGGATTTAATTGGCAATTCTAATGACGATAATCTGACTGATATATTATTATGCGAAAATGTTACTAACGAAATAAATTTGAGTATACCTACCCGCTGCCTGGTTTGAGCAAAATTCTCTAAATAATCCTACACTCACTTCAATGTTTCTGGATAATGACAATAGGGATATAAACGTAGACCATGTGTCGGAAATATCAATTATCTGGAACTATTATTGAACCCCACGGGCCGTATCGAAAAGGCTAGTTGTTCTGTCGAAAATTTGTCAGATGACAGAACTGCTGAGGACAATATAATAACCTTTTTGTTGAATCATGAAAGTGGTATAACTATTAATTTACCATTTGAAAAAATGGCCACTGGCCCAGCAAAACATGCTATTGTAGACCCTTCTGCGTTTCCATCAAAAATAAGGGAAAATCAACATTTGCGACTTATTGGAAAGACTTATAAGGGTAACAAAAGACAGCGGGATCCATCTATATTAAAAATATTTAGTAAATATGTTGTTAAGAAAAATCGTGCTATGACAGAAAAACCTTGTACTCATGGAGCGGAGCAAAAGTCTTATATGAGTTTTATTTGCAGGGCTATAAGTGATTAAATCCGAAGCGACATTTTTCAATATTTTTGGAATCTACCATCGTGGGACGCTTTAAAAATTGTATATAAATGGCTTAGTGCAAATTTTTAGCACGTTAAAACGTCGGCCTGGTGCGAAAGAGGAAATTACTTGCCTAAAAAATGTACGGTTTCGTTTCGAATGCTTCTTGCAAAGTCAAAGTCGGTTTAAAGAAAGACTTGTTTCAAGAATGGATCAGAACTACAAACACTACTGATTCTTCCCCCAGTAATTCTAAGATACGGAAAATTGATAGATGTACAGTGTCAATATCAACACCTAGAATTCTAAAATCAAGATCTGTGGAGCTATGGCTTGAACAAGTACCTGTTGTACCTAGTCATTATTGTAGAGGAGATAGTAAGGACATAATTATATTGAGGACACCTTTCACAGTAAGACCCATATGCACAAAGTGTACACACTTTGGTGCAAGGAGAATATTTTAAATTCTGTGACACGTAAATTATTAATAGAAAAGTTGGAGGAAAGAATGATTTCTATTTTTAAACCCAGAAAAGACCAAAGTTTCTTGTCTCTGAACAATGTTATAAGCATAAGCCGGCAGTACATAACTACACTTTTTATGTCAAAAATTATAATAACGTTTATTTATATGTATGGCATGAGGGAGAATGCGGTGTGACAGCCAGTACCATCATAACAAGCTGTATTATACAGTTTTTAAAAGAGCACTGCTGTACTTATAAATTATAAAAAAGTATACCTTACATCTGACGGCTGCTCTTACCAGAACAGAAACAAGGTTTTGAGTAGTGCTATGACTAATGCGTCAACTTCTTTAGGTATCGAAATTGAACAACTGATATTGGAGAAAGGTCACACCGTGATGGAAGTCGACCGACAGTGTTCATTCAACATTAGAAAACCAATTCAGGCCGCCAATATGTGCACTTACTGACTATTTAACTCGCATGAGACAGGCAAGGCAAGGCCGACGAAACCGTATTTTGTGAATTATTTAGATAATTCATTTTTAAAAAATTACGAAGAAGTGCCGTGCAATTTTATAAGTATTAGGCCTGGTAAACGCTCTGGTGACCCTTCAGTGACCGACATAAGGAGCCTGTGGTACAAAGATGGCGATTTCAAATACAAACATACTGACATATTCACTCTTTTACTGCAAAGGCAACCTGAACAGCGTGAACATAATGAAGCACTACCATTATATAATAGCGGTCCAAAAATTGATTTAGCGAAATCCTCTGCAATCTTTAAAGGTCTATATATGCACCAAGATTATCATAATTTTTACGACAGTGTAAACGTACAAATTATTAAGTGATTTCAACTAATCTTGGACTAGGCATTAAAATTATAAGACGAAAGAGTAATGAAAAATCAGTACAATACTAGTATAACTTAAACGGCATGTTTTCATAAAGTTTATGCAAATCAATTAGTGTAATCGAAAATGTAGTACAGTTTTCTTCTTTATTACACTTGCTTGATTTATTATTGATTAGGTTTAACTAATAAACTAACTTGTGAGCAGATAACAATAAAGATTCATGTTATTCATATTTTCAATATTTATAATAGTAAAAGTCGACTCATATTACCAAATTTAAACATTGTATAACCCGCTATGTGTCGCCTTCCACGTTGTAAAAACTACGCTATGTGTACATTTGGCACATGTCGATTTAAAGTAAGCCAAATCAAAGTCGCTATGTAGCTAAATTCTGGTTTTTTGTTAATATCATAAAAATCTACGAGGAAAAATTGTTTATTTTTTCGTGAAAATCATGTAAATCTTACTACTGTATTATTTAAAAAAGTCAGATGTGACAAAAGTTGTATATACTATTATATAAACAGTTTTTTTTGTCTCCTGTAAAGTAAGTCAAAATTACATAGCGATTTTGTCATTCGCACCGACGAAATGCAAATTTCGACTTTTCGAATAAACGCAAAACTTTTTTTTTGATGTACCATTAATCGAACAGTAGGTATCAATTTACCGGCTGCTTATTATCCTTTCATACAAAAACTTATTAAATACGCCCACTTACCATACAATTTATATTAAAGATTATACAATCATTGCACTTCGTCATCGTGAGCCATCGTCAGTTAAATGCCATTTAAGTATTAATATTATGCTGCCATTAAACTGCCAAGTAATCTTATCTTTTTTTTTACCTTTAGCTTTTGCGTACAGATGCCTACACAACTGTTACTGTCTCTACAAGGTGAAGTTTCAAAAGTGACCGTACAGCTAAGGAGTGGTATCCTCTTCACTGAACCTCATTATAGGCCACTACAAAGCGGGAGCGTGGGCCGCCGACGGAGCCTGCCCGGCGCGGTCAATAACACTGAATCAAATACGGTGTGCCACGCTGCCGGGGTGTGTCACCGTATATCCGATTCAGTGTTATAGAGCGCGCTAGGCACGTTCCGTCGGCGCCCCGGTTTGTGGTGGCCTTACTACTCCGAAATGGTGCATGAATGGGTTGAAATAAGGAAGTAAAGTGAAACGATATTAAAAATCAATCGATTCAATTTTTAAAAATATAGCATAGCTCTATCGATACTAACTATCGATGATTTTGCCAATATCGAGGTTGAGAAAGACACTATCGGTTGACCGTTGTTCGGTAGATTCGTTGGGCAGTAATCGACTGATAACGTAAAATGGGCAACACAAACTGTTAGAGATCAAAATTGTAAACAAACAACTGTCAATGTCAAATTGACGTTCCAGGGGTAATCAACTTTTCTTTTGTTTTAACTAATTAATTTAAATTACACATTATATTTTGTAAGCTCTTTAACTACTGTTACTTGTTTTACAATTTCACAACGAACGATTGATATTCATATCGATTTATCAGTTTTACTCAACAATTAATAGTAAAATGAAAAATAATATTAACCTGAGGCCGTAACATTTGGTTCCATCCATGTGGTTAGTATTCCATTCACCCTCACGAAGCGGTTCGCTTCATCTTTCCTAAAACGAACTGCTAAAGAATGGAATACGCTCCCGTCTTCTGTATTTCCAGATAAATGCAACCTAGGGCCCTTCAAGGCTAGAATGAATGAGCCAGTGAATCAATGAACCAGTTATTTAGATACACCCTTGGCCTCATCTGCACTTTTCACCAGGTGAGAAAGTAGTCAATAACGGGTCAGTTTTATACAAAAAAAATATATATTGGCAACACAACTTCAGTCTGCATCAGTACTCATAACTTGAATCATTTGATTACTTGCAATTCTCTGATCGCTGCACTGTATGAATCGAATCTCCCACCATGCGTCTGCGCCTGTTATCCGCATATTCTGTACGTGAGTGTTGCCAGATTACGTTTTTAAAATAAGATTATAATACGTTCCCCCAAGGCGTAAACAACTGAATCGAGATTTTCTTTTTCAGCAAGTTTAAAATTAACGAAAATATAAAAAACCGGTGTATTTGAGTTAATAAATGGGTCATACACATTTTTTTGTTCATGTCTCTCTTGTGGACATTGCAAAAGTTAAGGGTCTAGCCAATATTGTTAGACAAGTCTATATCGGCGAGTGGTACGCCTGGCCAACTTTCGGGTCATTAAAAAAAATATATATATAATATATACTTACAAGGTACCTAAGCAATAGGCAGCCTTATCGCTTCGAATCGCGATCTCTTCAAGACAACCATTTTACAAAGGAAAACAACAAGGAATGGATAATAAGTAACCCAAGACTTTTTAGATGTCTCGTATTTTAAAAACCGAAAATCCGAATCTACGGATTTACGCACAAGCGTGGCAACACCGCACATCGTTATTATTAATTTAAAGTGCGTGTTTAGCATAGCTTACTGCCATTCGATTTGCCGCACGTGTCCCTTACCGCCAAGGCCATTTGGAAAGAGACACACTGAACGACAAACGGCGAATCATGCTTAAAGTCACACAAAGTAAACCAATGAACAAGTTGTTTCCTACTACTTTGTCTAGACTGAGTATATTTTTCAAAGCTATTATATTTTTAATAAGCTTTAGGTTACCAAAAAAGCTCAAGAGGGATCGGGTCGGGCACTCTAACGAATAAATCCAAATCGGTGGACTATAAGTAAAAAAAACAGCCTTCAAAAGACACTTAAAAATTAAAAAGCAAAAAAATATTTATATAATATAAAAAGGCCAGACAAACGAACTAGTGGGTCACCTGATGTTAAATGATCACCACTGTCCATAGACACCTGCAGCGCTTTACGCGATGCCAGTGCGTTGTCGGCCCTTAAGGAGAGGGAATAGGGGAAGGGGGAGAGGGAAGGGGTGAGGTATTGGGCCCCCGGCACTCTCACTGACCGTACGAAACGCAAGCAGGATTACTGCTGCTTCACGCCGGTTTTCTGTGAGAGGGTGGTACTGCCCCGGACAAGCCGGCCCATTCGTGATGCAGCTACAACATGGCTCTACCACTACTAAAACTACTACTAAATATATACTTACAATAAAAATTTAACCGAAACGATACGATTAATACGAAAAACCAAGACTTCCATCTTTCTACTAATCTGTGTGAAGTCTGTCCCTCAGCACGAGCCAGCAGGAGTGATAGATCTATGTCCAATAGATATTATTTATACCTTGACAATCTCGTGCGCAGCGCTCGGCGGAACCTTATCACAGGGAGCCTCTGCTGTCCTTAACGAGATTGTTTTTAATAAGTGTGGCAAACGCTGACTGCGACAGGGTTCCGCGGAGGGTCGCGCATGCGCTTGTCGGACTATAGGCAAGGTAGATGACTGGATCCACTAGAAACACAAAGTCCCCAAAACACATCTGAGGCTATCATCATCATCGCAGCTTATACATACACGTCCCACTGCAGAGCACAGATCTCTCAGAAAACGAGGGTTTAGGCCGTAGCACAGAATATATAATAGTACTAACGTACAGAATGGACACGCTCCACCCCGCACCGATTCGAGTTACCCCACCCCTCAAGGCGCAGATTGCCGGACCCCGCCGGAATCCAGAAGAGTGCGCGCGCGATGTATGTAGGCGTACGCGTGTACAGACGTCGTCGTGCTTATGTAGATTCAAGAACGCGTATTTGTACGTCGTGTCCGCCGCGTGGCCGTAGTTCCCACGTGAGCCCAGTGCGGATTGGCAACTTCCATTGACTTTCTTCTCAGGTGTGTGCAGGTTTTCGGAAATAATCCTAAGAAATCGCAGGGAACAACTAGAGTACTATAATCGGCAAAATGTATTTTAATTTAGTTTATCTACACATTATGAATCATTTCCGTTGGCCGGTGGTCAACATGGAATTACCCACATATCTGCGGTTTAGCTTAATGGTATACACAAATATACATACAATGATTACGAGTATATTATTTATAAAGGTACCTACGACGCAAGAGTACAAATAGAGCGACACGTGTATTGTGGATTTTTCCGAAATGGTTACTTATAGGGTTCATACACAATTTTTTGTTTGCGCCTCTCGTTGGACATGGCAAGAGTTAGCCAGTATTTTTATTCAAGTCTACATCCAACGTTGGGACACCTGGTCAAGTTACGACCAATTTAAATAAATCTTCAGTTTGCTGACTCGATGTCGCTAATTGTATGCTCACAAGAGAGACATGTTTTGTTTCTTACGCTGTGTATGACTCCATAGAACTGCCCACATAATTAATTCGTAGTATTTAAGCCAACCCATAAGCTTTGACGTTCGGATAGCCGAGTGGTTAGACACCTGACTACGAAGCTTGAGGTCCTTGTTTTGATCCCCGGTCTGGACGAAAATTATGTATGAAAAATACGAATACTATTATTCTCGAGTTTTGGATTCCTAACACGTTTAAGTCTGATTATCCGTTGCCACCCACCACAAGCTTTGCTTTCTTTGTTACTTTGCAATAACCTAGTAAAATTAGCCTGAAATTTATACAATAACTGGCTGTTGCCTGCAACTGCGTCTGCGAAGAATAGGGGTATAAAAAATAGCCTACGACCTATTCTCAGACCTACCAAATACAGAAAAAAAAGTTTCATAAAAATCGGTCAAGCCGTTCCGGAGGAGTTCGATAATCAACACCGTGACACGAGATTTTTTTAATTAGAAATGTAAACAATATTTTTTTATATAGGTAGGTATATAAGTTGTGGCATTCAGACATACAAACCACCTCATACGTATTAGTGTTAAAACCGATGACCGCGTGCATTCAACCCAGTGCATTACATTTTTAATGATTTTCTGCATGTCATCGCTACAGGCTGTAATGACTACGAGATTCAACATTCTCGAATGATCGACATTTACTCATAGGTACGCTTACTTTATATGGTTGAATAATAATTTTGTAGTTATTTTTTTAATATGGCTCTGTCCATTGGAGGATAATAAAGATATAAAAGGACAAATTAAACTAATTTTATTGGTTGATATCTGAGTTTTTTGCAATTCTCGTGTGAAATGTACAGGATTTATTGGTCAAACGTCTAACAATTACACAGCATAACTAAAGCACAATACTTATACATTATACAAATGTACAAAACTACCCTAGACTAAAAATGACTACAATAGGAAAAAAAAAAAAACAAAAAATGTAAAATAATTAAATTATAACTAAAACGCATTGGATGCGGATGGCGCATGGCCGATCTGTTTGGCGAGCCTTGGGGGAGGCCTACGTTCAACAGTGGACGTCTTTCGGCTGAAATGATGATGAAGATGATAATTAACTAAAACATATTGTGAAAGGTGGTCCCATTAGGCAAGGTGCCGAAGATACTGGCAGCGTTTCCTCTTTGAATAACTGAGCTAAACCTATTTATCGTGTGAAATAAGTAAGTACCTAAGGCCTGCAACAAGATGAAGCGAGGACCTGGTTAAGGTTGCGGGAACGCGTTGGATGCTGGCGCAGGACCGGTCTGTCTGTCGAGCCTTGGAGAGCATGTTATGGGGATGACTTTCAGGTGAAATGATGATGATGATGACGCTTCATTGTCGGCGCGTCAATAATATTACTTCTTTTAAGTTATAATAATTATCATTGTGTAGAACACTAACAAGCTATTGTTTTTAATAATAAAACGATATCGTAAACATTAGTTAATCATAAATATTAAAATGCGGTGTACCTAACTGGTTCACCTTGTTTCTTGGCTCCTCGTGGCACTATAAGTACAGTCGGCATTATAAAGAAAAAATAAAGTAAAAAAGAAATACATACAGTCAAACCTCCTCCTTTTTTTGAAGTTGGTTAAAAAGAACTCCGATACTAAATGAGAGTGTTATAAGTTTGATCGCTATGCGTGTGTGCGTGTGTGTATGCGCGCGCGCGCGCGCGTGTGTGTGTGTGTGTGTGTGTGTGTGCGCGCGTCAAATCGTATGGTCAATTGGTCAATCGACGAATTGGACTCGGCTGAGCAGCGTTCGGGAAGCTCCGCAATATCTTGTAATCCAATATACCGCAATGTCTCAAGTCAAAAGTCTTTGACCAGTGTGTGTTGCCAGTAATGACTCATAAGAAGAGTCAAAGTCACTCAGAGGGCGATGGAGAGTCGATAGCACGAAGAATCGCCAGACTGAAGTGGCAGTGGGCAGGGCACATCGCTCGTAGAATTGATGGCCGATGGGGCAAAAAGATTCTCGATGGCGTCCACGGACCGCAAGACGCAGTGTAGGTAGGCCTCCAAAAGATGGAGTGACGACCCGGGCCCAATTGTATAACAAAGTACAACTAATATTACAAGCGGAACTCTCGCTTCAGTTGGACGTAGTTTAACGAAAAGGATCCAACCCTCAACAAGTCGCTTTTTGATTTTGGGTCTAGTTTCAGTACCAACAAAATAAAAATTAAAGAAGAAAATGTCAGTGGTTTGGATCCTTTTCGTTAAACTACGTCCAGTTATATTCTCAGATCAAATAAAAAGTAAAGATAGAGCGCGGTGAACAGCCGAGTGAGGCTGGTTTTATAAACATGTGTGCGTAGGCCGGTGTTGCCATAATAATTCTTAATACCCCGATACTACGTTGCGTGTCACGTTGATACCGTTACTACAATAAAAAACGTTGATAAACTTTTACAAGAAACAAATAACTTTACGTTGCGTGTCTCGTTCTCACGTTTTAAGCAATGCTAATAAAGAATAGAATTTAAAATGAAAAAAGAAAAGGTTGTAATAATAGGGTAACTACAACATTATAATGGCAACACTAGTGTTGACGTTTTGGGTTCTAAGCAAAATTTGGTGTAGTTTGGTTGCAAGTGTGTGCGTGCCACTATGTAAGCACACGGATTGGTGTAGTTTGACCGGCATCACTTCGTTGTTCGCAGCGCTATATCTTTACTTTTTATTTGATCTGAGGTTATAATAACTAGAAAGGGAGTTCCGCTTGTAATATAAGTTGTACTTTGTTATGCAATTGGGCCCTGGTTAAGGATGCAGGATCGCTTTGGATGCAGATGGCGCAGGGCCGATCTGTTTGGCGAGCCTTGGGGGAGGCCTATGTTCAGCAGTGGACGTCTTTCGGCTGAAATGATGATGAAGTTTGGTTTGGTCATTGGTTTTGCGTCAGGACTCAGGATTTATAAACCGATAGTGTTATATTTATGATTATTTTGGCCTGAATACATCTAAATGCTGGGCACAGGTTTCCCCGTACAATAGGAGGGCTTGAGCTTTAGTTACCACGCGGGTCCATTGCGAATTCGGAACTATGCACACTCACGTTTCCTTACGATGTTTTTATTCACCGAAGTGTTAGCCACTCCTCTAATAATATAAAAATCTCGTGTCACAGTGTTTGTTATCGAACTCCTCCGGGACGACTTGACCGATTTTTATGATTTTTTTTTGTCTATAATTGGTAAGTCTGAGAATATGTCGTAGGCTATTTTTTAACCGACTTCAAAAAAGGAGGAGGTTCTATGTTCCACTGTTTATATTTTTTTTTTTTTTTTTTTTTTTTTTTTCTATGTATGTTCATCGATATCTCCGCCAATTGTAAGCCGATTTTCAAAATTCTTTTTTTATGTGAAAGAGCATACTTCCGAGGTGGTCCCATTGACACCAAGTCAAGATCTGATGATGGAATCTTGGGTAAATCGACGGAAACCCTCAAATTTTATAGGCACAACTATGACGATTTTAGAATTTTTATATACCCTATTCTTCGTAGACGGAGTCGCGGGCAATAGCTTGTATTTCTATATCTATCCATAACCGAAGCTAACTGTATATGAAAACCATATTTAGAAACTAAATGGGTTTATTTGTATTTTGCATACTCTGTATATATTTTCCTACATTAAAGCCACGACAACCATATACTTTGCAATCAATCAAAAATTAATATACCCATTAATATCTTACTCGTCATAGTTATAGCTTTTATTCACGCTATGCAAGAGTTTTAAATATGCATATATTTTAATCTTGCCAATATTATATTATACACGAAAGTTTGTATGGATGTATCCATGGATGTTAGGATGTTTGTTACTTTCACGCTTAAACGGTTTGACGGATTCTGATAAAATTTGGCACACAGATAGTTTATAACCTAGATTAACATATAGGATAGTTTTATCCCGGAAATTTGCATAGTTACCGCGGGATAGCGATAAAACGAATTCTTCGCGGACGGAGTCACGGACAACAGATAGTCTACCTACACTGCGACTTTCAGTCCGTGGACGCCACTCGAGAGCCTTTTTGCCCCATCGGCCATCAATTCTACGAGCGATGTGCCCTGCCCACTGCCACTTGAGTCTGGCGATACTTCGAGCTATGTCGATGACTGTAGTTCTTGCGCGGATTTCATCATTTCTAATGCGATCCCGCAGAGAAACTCCAAGTATGTATATCTAATCCTTTCCATCGCCCTCTGAGTGACTTTGAGCTTTCTTGTGAGGCCCATCGTTAGCGGCCATGTCTTTGTGCCATAAGTCATCACTCACTGATCAAAGATTTTTGACTTGAGTGAGACATTGCGGCAGGTATATTAATTATAATGCAATTTAATGAAATATTTGCCGTTACAGTTTCCATTCTGTAGAGAAACCTTTGATTCTACCAGTGTCAAATTAATTATAGAAACCAAAGGCTATCTTTTCATTCCAATAAATAGATTTATCTTAATGTTTTAAAAGCATTCCGACTTAAACAGGATTCGAACCCGTTAAAGGCAATGGTTTAAGTGACACAAATAACTTATTTAAGAATGACAGTAAATCTAGATAGACCAACTTCATTTGGCCCTTGATTTCGAGAGCTAGGAACAGAGCTAATGTAACAAGAATATTTAGCATTCACTCAGAATTAGAGGGCTTGGGCAGTAGTCCCATGCTGGCCCAGTGTGTATTAGTAACTTCACACACACCATTTAATTTTTCCGCAGGTGTGTGGGTTTCCTCATGAGCTTTCCTTCACCGTAAAGCTCATGGTAAATTTTGAACGTAATTTCGCACATAAATTCCGAGAAACTCAGAGGTGCGTGCCGGGGCTCGTTTGAGGATGGTTTCTCTGCCGGCTCCACATACTCGATGTTTGCCACAAATACCAAAAATCACCAAACATCGCCCGAAATCACTCAACACAAACACGGCATCCCCACGCTTGGCAAACACACTATTCTTGCACGATCGCCAAGTGTGGGGATGACCTACTGATACATTCTGAAACATCACAAACACGTTTGTCGAACACCCTTTGATTTGTGCAAAAAACCGACACCAACGCCGATCACTGGCAAACACAAACAAAAACAGGCAAACACCTGCAAACACTTATCCACACGTTCGTGTTTCTTGTTTGGTGTTCGCTGTTTGCCATTGTTTGCCAAGCAAGCCGGCAAACGTCACGCACCCGCGACCGACGGCGTGTGGCACACCGTACGACGCTCATCCAGACGTCGCCGGTTGCTGTGACGAGCCAGAGAAACCAGGGCTTAAACTTCTCAGAACTTATTAAATCGGAATCGTATAGGTTAGATGAGTTTTATAACAATTTTGAAAAGTTTACGGTTTCAAAAAAACCGGCCAAGTGCGAGTCGGACTCGCGCTCGAAGGGTTCCGTACCATTATTTATTTATTTATTTATTCATTTATTAAGTCGTGTACATATAAAATTAGGTGTTACAATAAATGTTTATGTCAGACCATGACACCCTGTAAGGGCACACAATAATAATTAATATAACTAAGTTTAAAATTAGCTTAAAATGTTACAAAATTATATTAAATTAAAAATATTATTATAATCATGCATTTATTTTATTTTTTTATATTATTGATATAATTACCTATGTTAACAAGTTATTGAAATATCATTATCTATAAAAACGGCAAAATAATTACGTTTGCTGTATGGGAGCCCCCTTGAATATTTGTTTTATTTAAATTTAATTATTTATTTTTAAAGTGAATATTTATATTCTGTGAATATTTCAAGCGTATACCTGTTGCCGTTATCAATATCGAGCAAAAACGAGCAAAAAAATCACGTTTGTTGTACGGGAGCCCCCTTAAATATTTATTTTATTCTTTTTTTTAGTATTTTTTGTTATAGCGGCAACCGAAATACATCACCTGTGAAAATTTCAACTGTCTAGCCATCACGGTACGTGAGATACAGCCTGGTGACAGACGGACGGACAGCGAAGTCTCAGTAATAGAAAATACTTGTCGGCCTTTTGACCCATTCGATATTTTAATACATTCGGTCTTTCGTATTTCGGTACCCTTTGTATGGAACCCTCGGTGTGCGAGTCCGACTCTCATATGACCGGTTTTATCACAATTCAAGGCGTGGTGCTATTTAATACTTGTGGTCTATATACCTTTGAAAATATGTCTAATTAACTAACTGGGAAAACTGTCATGATGTCAAAAATGTTCTTGATTTGTTACTGCCAAGGATAAATGGGTGAGGTCAATCGGGATTGGTTTAGCCCATTCCTTGTTGACAGACTCGATCGTTAGAAATCAGATTGAATATCAGAGCAATTGTTAAAGGTGGACCCACACCGACCACAAAATAAATTTAGTAATTTAAGGGCCGGTTTTCCAATCCTCAGATAAAAGTGTCAGATAAATGTTAGCTCTGTCCTTTTCTTCCCTAAGACTTGAGAAAAGGAAAGCGATAGTTTTAATTAACGGATACTTTTATCTGGGGATTGAAATGGCGGTCATAAGTACATTTATTTTATGTTGTTCATTTCAAAATGATTAAAAACACGTCCTAGAAAAAATATTTTTTTTTTTTAGATAGAAGTCATTTATTCATATAAACAACAAATACAATTTAAATTTCAATAAATGCGCCAAACTGGAGTGACCAGTTTGTTGGCGCGCCACGCTCAAATCACATTACTAACAATGTTTACTTGGTTTGAGTTATGCTAATGATATTAAAATTAATAATTAGCGATGACATGCATATTAACACTAAGATGAAGCAAGTTAAATTAATAATAACAATTTTTAATTTGTTTAATTGCTTAAATGTTTGTGGCGATTAATCATTAAGAAAATAATTCTGATTTGAAACTAATTCAGGAATTAATGCGCTTTAGAAAGACAAACACATTTTCTACTTTTGTAAACTCATTTAGAAAGAAATAGGTATATCCTTTTTTACCTACATCCCAGCCTTTGTACGTCCCACTGCAGGGCACAGGCCTCCTCTCAGAATGAAACGGCTTAAGCCGTAGTTCCCTCGCGGGCCCGATGCGAATTGGAAACTTGACACAAACCATTATATTTCTTCACGATATTTTCCTTCACTTCTTTTATTTGCCTTCGGATAAACCGTGGTTGCTTTCAAATTTATGTGAGAAAATTTCACTTGAATTTGAGCTCTATGGTGAAGGAAAACATTACAAGGGAACCTTCACATACCTGGGAAGAAAATCGATGATGTAGGTACATATGTGAAGTTCCTAATCCGCACTGGGCCCGCGTGGGAACTACGGCCCAAGCCCTCTCATTCTAGCCTAGCTACTCACTTGTTTGGTGTAACAATGGTTGCCAATTTATTTATTTATTTCAATCAAATTTATTCCTTAAGACAACAATGACATTGTTTGAAATTACTTGTCAATAAATGACAGTAAATGCAAAAAAGTAACTGAGTGGCTATAGCTAAACCGTTTAAATGAGTTCTCACTAAATCGTTACCCAAGTAACCTGCTACAGTTTTGAAAGCGTAAGACATTTAAATTACAATAACAACTACTTGGTCTCGAACCTATGCTAATTATTTATTTTAAATCTATACAGAAGCGTCTTATATTTATTGATAGAAACGTTTAAAACATCGTCTCTTGTATCCTTAAAAAACTCGTTATGTTTTCTGCAAATCCTTGGAATAAATAAATAAAATATCACGGGACAATTCACACCAATTGACCCAGTCCCAAAGTAAGCTCAGCAAAGCTTGTGTTATGGGTACTAGGCAACGGATAAACATACTTATATAGATAGATACATACTTAAATACATATTAAACACCCAAGACCCGAGAACAAACATTCGTATTTTTCATACAAATATCTGCCCCGACACGGGAATCGAACCCGGGACCTCAAGCTTCGTAGTCAGGTTCTCTAACCACTAGGCCATCTGGTCGTCTATAACGTCGTCGTAACGTCGTGGATTAATACTAACTATGAGAGCCAACTCTGGTCCTGTAAGTTTTTGTAGCAAATGGTCGAAAATTTGCAACACGAGCGTGCTGCCTCGGAACGGTCATATTAATTTTTTGTAACAAACGGGGACAGACATGGGGGCCCCATTTAATATTTTATGCAACAAGACTTGATCCGAGACACAACGTCGATCTTCAAGGAGTTGCATTTTAAAGTGGGTCAATCTTTGTTTATAAGGTAAAAATAAAAAATAAAAAAATGCCCGTTATGCGTCTAAGATCCCTTATGCAGTAAACAAAAGAGCTTATAACTTTGAAACGGCTGAACCGATTTTGATGAAACATGACTAAGAACCATTGCCAAGAAACCTGCTTTCAAATAAAAGAACCGCATCCAAATTGGTTAACCCGATTAATAAGAGCAATTATGCCACAGACAGACACACACACACACACATAGCGGTCAAACTTATAACACCCCTCTTTTTGTGTCGGGGGTTAAAAATAACAGAAACTGCGAGTCTGAGTGCGCCTACACAGTTGCACTACCTTGCCCTATATAGTGTCAGACATTTTCGTTTTGCTGCGACATGGTTTTGCTTGCTACCGGTTCTAGAAATTTGAAATTTATGACTTATAGATTATACGCAGTAACGATTACAAATAGACGAGATACACAAAATGGTTCGTTAATTTCAGAGTATTATTTGGGTCATAGGCGTAAGAAACAAATATTGTCTCTCCCGTGGACATAAAATTTGCGATTCCGAGTCAGCAAACTTAACCCTTTCGTCACAGAATAAGTAATATGTAACCAGTAATCCAACTTCATACTAGAGCGCCCGAATCGACGCACGCACACAGCCAAGCGTCTTATACGGCGCGAGCGTGGGAACTGCATTGTTTTATCTAGCGAAGATTGGTTAGCGGCCGTGTAAGACGCTTGGCTGTGTGCGTGCGTCGATCGGGCGCTCTAGTATGAAGTTGGATTACTGGTTACATATTACTTATTCTGTGCTCGCGCCGTGTAAGACGCCTGGCTGTGTGCGTGGGTCGATTCGGGCGCTCTAGTATGAAGTTGGATTACTGGTTATAGTATAAATTTTCCCAGGTGAATTTTTCGCTTCGAGTCATTACACTAAATTTGAACCTTAATACTATGACGATACCGTTTGTTTTGAAAGATAAGGGCTCGAAGCGAAAAATTCACCTGGGAAGATTTATACATATTACTTATTTTGTGCTTTCGTTCCGGCAAAGTCGTACACAAAGTCTACACAGTATGCCAGGTTCAGTGAAATCATATCTGTACGCTTAGTATAAGTTTTACTTCACCAAAATACTTCTCGATCGCGTTTACGTAAAAATTTCAATTCTATGGAAACATGGACGCGCGCGCGCGGAGGCGCTGTCCATGTTTCCTTAGTAATTGATTTTTTTACGTAAACGCGATCGAGAAGTATTTTGATGAAGTAAAACTTATACTAAGCGTACTGTACGCTTAATATAAGTTTTACTTCACCAAAATACTTCTCGATCGCGTTTACGTAAAAATTTCTATTCTATGGAAACATGGACGCGCGCGCGCGGAGACGCTGTCCTTGTTTCCATAGTAATTGATTTTTTTACGTAAACGCGATCGAGAAGTATTTTGGTGAAGTAAAACTTATACTAAGCGTACTGCTCCTCAGTCCTACAGGCGAGTTAACTCGTTAACAGAAATGATGTTCTTACGTCCGAAAGAAGACTTTACTTGCCCAAGAAAAACTCTTTTCAGAGTCGGAACGCGACAGGGTTCTAAAGTGGCCTAGGAATAAAATTGGTTTTCACATTGGTCAGTTTTAGAAATTAATTATTACTTTAAGGCTACTGGTATTGAGCAAGTTCAAATGTCCTTTAACAGCCTTGCTTTACGCAGGCGGCGGTTCATTTACATTATCAGATTAATCTAGCGCAAGTATAGGTACTAATTATTGTACTAATTGATCGGTTGTCCTCCCAAATACGGGTAGGGTTGCCACATCAAATTATCCCCACATTTCCGGATTGTATTGTATACATACGGCAGAATTTTAAACTCTCTTTCATGTCATTTTGGGTCAAAGTTTACAATGAAATCGTTTCTTAACTGACTTATCTTCAACTTCAAACATAATCACGAAAAATGATCACGTTAATAACTTCATCATCCCAGCCTATACACGTCCCACTGCACAGGCCTCCTCTCAGAATGAGAGGGATTGGGCCGTAGTCCCCACGCGGGCCCAGTGCGGATTGGGAACTTCATACATCATTGAATTTCTTCGCAGTTGTAGGTATGCAGGTTTCCTCACGATGATTTCCTTCACCGTAAAGCTCATGGTAAATTTGAAATCTAATTTCGGATATAAATTCCGAAAAAAACAGAGGTGCGAGCCGGGATTTGAACCCACGACCCTCTGCTTGAGACTGCTAGGCCACCACGGTTATTAAAAAAAACGCTTTCAAAATATTATATCTTTTGCTCGCTGACTTAAAAACTAAATTTTGATTTAGCAACCTTAAATACGGGTAGGTAAGTTGAGAAATTTTGAATGGGACTATAATAATTTAAGTAGTCAGCACTAGTATGCAAATTCATGTTGATTTAGTACTCGATTATCGAAATAAATTAATTGACATTGTATAGTGACGTTATATTTCTGTAAACTAAAACTAAATTATTTATTTAAATGGACGTACAAACAGTTAAGCTCCTGATATGTGTGGTATTGAAAATAAACTAACTTAGTACAGATCTTAAAATCCGATGGCGTGTTGTATGATATCCATACTTCCAAACTAATATTATTAGTATGAATGTATGTTTCTTTGTTTCTTCTTTCACGTCGAAACTGAAAGACAGATTGCTGTGATTTTTTGTATGGACATAGTTGAAGGGCTGAAGAGTGACATAGGCTACTTTATCCCACGGAAAATATCTCATTCTCACGGGAAAACACGTTCTAATTTACTTCAGCAGGGGCGAAGCCGTGGGCAACAGCTAGTTGCACGCAGCTGCCTTATACATCAAGGTAATTGGTTTTTAGTACATATTTATATACCTGTAAATTATATCAATTTCGGGTCAGCAAGGTGCTTGTAGGTGTACTTCGCCCAACCGATGCAATTTCAGATAGATCAGTTAGATCTAGATCGGACTTGCGCAAGCGCAGGATTCCAGCGCCGATTTTGATTGTTTTCGGAGCGATAGCAAAACAATTTAAAATTAAACTTGCTTAGTTTCTCGTTCCTATTGAAGAATACTAAGTACTTATTTATATACAACTAACTAATGGCCGCGGCTTCGCCCCCGCTGAAGTAGATTTGTTTTCCCGTGGGAATGATATATTAAAATTAGCTTATATCACTCTCCAGCCCTTCAACTATGTCCGTTCAAAAAATCACGGCAATCCATAGCTGAGTTTCGACGTGAAAGAGGGACAAACAAACACACTTTCACATTTATAATATTTAAGAGAGGACTTGGCCGTAGCTACGCGGGTCCAGTGCGGATTAGGAAATTCAAACACCATTGAATTGCTTCGCTAGTTTGTGTACGTTTCCTCACGATGTTTTTTCATCACCGAAAATCTCGTGTTAATTTCAATATGCGAGCCCGGCTACAGCTAAAGAGTGGAATTCTCTGCCTGCGTCTGTGTTCCCTGAACATAGGGTTGCCAGATGACAATTAGATAAAGGAGGGCAGATGGGTCTAAAAAGGAGGACATATAAAGTTAAACAAGTTTTTTTTAATCCTAATTAGCTGAGCTACCAATTTCCGCAAGAAGTTCTTGGTTTTTCAAAATATAATTATGATAATATTCACATAATGTCATATTTTTGAAGTTACACTGAGTAAGAATCAAAGATTTAACTGACTGCACACCTAGTCTGTTGCATTATTTGCTCCACTGAGTATTAATCAGTGAAAACACTCTTTACACAATGACGCATAGCAAAAAGGAGGACTTTCAGTAGGTAAGGGAGGACGGGAGGACAAAATATGGAAAAGGAGGACCTGAACACTACAATCTGGCCGTATCCAAGTCTAGGGTCAATGATCTTTTACTAGGCAAGCGCGTTTCATCGTAGACCTATTCTTCGATTTCCATTAGGCGTGATTGTGGTAAAAAAAGTCTCAAATCGGTCATCCGCAAGAATACTACGAAATACAAAATTATTTCTGGTGTGTTTTGTATGGAGGCTTTAATTGGTGAGTTCGGCTCGCACTTGGCCTTTTTTAGGTTTCCGTACCTCAAAAGGAAAAAACGGAACCCTTATAGGATCACTTTGTTGTCCGTCCGTCCGTGTGTCCGTCCGTCTGTCTGTCAAGACCCTTTTTCTCAAGAACGCGTGGAGGTATCAAGCTGAAATTTATATCAAATACTCAAGTCTACTGTCCCTTGGACCTGTGAAAAAATCAAACATCTAAGCCAACGCAATCAAAAGATACAGCCGTTTATGACGCAAATTTCCGCATATTTTCGAAACTCGCAAGGGAATCAAAACCTATAAGGTACTTCCCGTGAACTCAGAATCTTGAAATTTGGTACGAAGCTAGGTCTTATAGCACAGATAAAGGAAAAATTGCGAAAAGCATACATTTTTTTGTCTGTCTATATCAGTAACCAACGCACATTTTCGACACTCGCAAGAGAATCAAAACCTACAGGGTACTTCCCGTGAACTCAGAATCTTGAAATTTGGTACAAAGCAAGGCCTTATAGCACAGATAAAGGAAAAATCGCGAAAAGCATAAATTATTTTGTCTGTCTGTCTATATCACTAACCAACCTACAATGATCCCACACTGCGCACATTTTGCTTAGGAGCAGGGGTCTGCTAAGACTGGATGTTCATCTATCTATCTATACATATAATAAATCTGTAACAAGTCGGTGTCTGTACATTGAAGATATTTGAGAAAAACTGTCACTAGGGCTATTTATTAGATTATAGAACCCAAAACAATGATTTTTAGAATTATTGTCTGTTTGTCTGTTTATCTGTTTTTCTGTGCGTTTGTGCGCGCTAATCTCAGAAACGGCTTATCCTAGAAGGATGCGGTTTTCACTGATATGTTGGTATTTTCTTGGATTAACATTTAGTGTTTGTTTTATTTGAATCGGTTGACAATTAAGAAAGATATGATACTTTCATTGTTAGATAGCCCATTTATCGAGGAAGGCTATAGTCTAGGAGAGCCATAATTGATGAAAAATCAAATTGGATAAAAAAATAAGCTGCCCAAATTACTAATTCCACGCGGACGGAGTCGCGGGCAAAAGCTAGTAGATACATATAAATTTGTATGGAACCCTCGTTGCGCGAGTCCGACTCGCACTTGGCCGGTTTTTTTAATTTCACAATGCACTCGCGTGCACCCCACCCCGCCTACATTTTGTTACTTCACTAGATTGGATGCTATCGGCGCGCGCACATGCCCGTCGTAGCTCAATTGTGGCCATCTTGATTGCTGTAGGTGGGAGGGATAGCATGACAGTGGATAGCTAAATCAAATTAATTATTTTCAATTTAAAGTACCTACCTATGACTTACTCTCCGCTCGAAGTTATTGACGACTATATCTACTTGGGACATACAATCCAATTAGGTAGGTTCAACATCGAAAAAGAGGTCAATCAACGCATCCAACTCGGCTGGGCGGCGTTCGGAATGCTCCGCAATATCTTGTGATCCAATATACCGCAATGTCTCAAGTCAAAAGTCTTTGACCAGTGTGTGTTGCCAGTGATGACTTTATGGCACTGAAACGTGGCCACTAAAGATGGTCCTCATAAGGAAGCCCAAAGTCACTCAGAGGGGGAACGCATTAGAAATGATGAAATCCGCGCAAGAACTAAAGTCACCGACCGACGTAGCTCGAAGAATCGCCAGACTCAAGTGGCAGTGGACAGGGCACATCGCTCGTAGAACTGATGGCCGATGGGGCAAAAAGATTCTCGAGTGGCGTCCACGGACCAAAAGACGCAGTGTAGGTGGCCTCCAACAAGATGGAGTGACTACCTGATTAATGTCGCGGGAACGCGTTGGATATGGACGACACAGCACCGGTCTGTTTGACGAGCCTTGGGGGAGGCCTATAAAAGTTCAGCAGTGGACGTCTTTCGGCTGAAATGCTGATGATGATGATGACTTTGAATATTCTTCCTAAGCTGGGACTCTCGCTCCGGGCCAGTACACTATTTTGACATATAAAATCTATGTACAGTTATATAAAAGAGTAACTGATTGATTGACATGAATTTAGAACCGTTAGGTCCGTGGCATCTTAAAGAAATTAACTTCATTTAACCTATTGTTCCTTTCAAATGAATGAAAATAATAAAACACGGTGTAATATTTGTTTTTTTTTGGCGACAGTCCTTCAGTAGCTGCAACGTGCCGCGTGCCTTTCCGGATTCTATCGCGGAGCAAATCGCGGAAACTTTTACCGAGAACAAAATACTTGAGTATAAGGAGACGATACGCAAGGAGCGGCGCGTTTTTACTCTTTTTTTTCAATTTATTTATAAATTTAATTACAACATAAATATTCTCGCCAAACTGCTACGTTTGAGGGCGAGACGCGCTCGGTTTTTATATAATTAACCTATTAAACTTATCCTAAAATAAACTATTTTTTTAACAGCTTCTTCTTCATTTTTCTGGGGTTTTTTTCTGTGCATCTATGTTTCAGTTTCTATTTAGTATGAAATATATGGATTTCACGGGATGACCGTAAAAGTAAAAAGTTGAAGTTGAAAAAATAAAAAATACAAAAAGATACTTCAAACCAAACTTGTTAAAAGAATGAAGAAAAGAAGAAGTAGATTATATCATTTACAGTTATTACTTGCTATTAATCTATAATTGGTAGTCTATGGTGGCCAAGTGGTTTGACCTATGGTCTCACAAGCAGAGGGCCCGCACCTCTGAGTTTTTCGGAATTTAAACATCGAAGGAAGGAAAACATCGTATGGAAACCTGCATACACCTGAGAAGAAATTCAATGGTGTATGTGAAGTTCCCAATCCGCACTGGGCCCGCGTGGGAACTACGGCCCAAGCCCTCTCATTCTGAGAGGAGGCCTGTGCCCTGCAGTAGGACGTAGATAGACTAGGATGATGATGATGATGATGATGAATCTATAATTTACCTAGAAAGTATATGTAGGTACGTGAGCCGTCCCCGCTCCTCTCAGCCTCTAACCACATCCCAAAACTCGAGCCGCATCAATTTTTGCTCAGCTCATAAAAAGATCTCCCATTTTGGAGCTTGTTACTTGCGCACAGTAGGTTATAGCTATTTTTATGACTTCATGGGACGCGGGATTCTACATAAGAATATTTATGATAGAATCGGAAATGGAAGCTTGACTTTGTTAAACAACCGGCAATGCGAATCAGACTCGCGCTCTGACGGTTCCGTACGTTAATGTCAGCAAAAAGTAGATAAGTTTGTGCTTAGTATGTCTACGAAATTGTATTGTGAGGCCTTACTCCTTGTAAAAGTCCATAATTTTATTGTCCATCTAATTCATCCATCATGTTTTCAAAAATATGAAACATTTCATTCATACATTTATTTCTTTGATCAATTATAACTGTAGATCCACAGTCGCGCGCCCGAAAATGTCCGAGCCAAATGAGCGCCACTTTGATAAAAGTGGCCTTCTTTTTCTCAGTACGTTGCGTGAAATTGTCAAGTTTAGCTGTCAAGTGTCAACCGAAATTCGACTGTAATGAAGTAAAGACTAGGTTCAAATTTCTGTGTAGGTGGTGATTTTAATTGTTATGCAAACAAATAAAAAAGTTCGGACACTTTTTGAAGGAGATTTTGTTCGGCAATGTGTATCTTCAGTTATAATTGATCAAAGATTTATTTCATTTATTTTTGTTAATAGAAGACAAATATTAAGAAACAATACTTAACAATAATTAAAGCTATAAACTAAATATCTAACTTAAAAAATACTACCCTTTGGCTACGGAACCCTAAAAGACAAGAAATAAAATAAAAATAAAGAAAGAACAAATTACTGTTACAAAAAGTATGCGCTATTTTTTTATAATTTTTTCATCATGTATAATCATTTTGTTATTTTAAAGTCATTACTATCATTATATCTTATCGCATTACAGCCCACGTCGAGACATTTAAACGCACACACGTACAAACCCTTTATCTGTATAGCGACATCTTTAGTAATGTTTAAGTACTAACTTAAATGCCTTTACGTAGATAATTGGGGGCTTAATTTAGTTTTATTATTCGTTGTTACTTTAGTTTTAATACAGGGTTATTTTTAATTCACTGACATCCTCGTAACCCTGAATTCCTATCACTCAAACAAACGTTTTTTGTTTTACGACTTTTTAAAATGAAGTACTTTTTTTCCCATACAAATACACAGAGTATCGTAAAAATAAGAGGCAGAATCAAATTTTCAAAACGTTATTACACCAAAAATATTAAGTTATGACAAAAGCCGTAAAACAAAAAACATTTGTTTAAGTGGTAGGAGTTTAGGGTTAAAAGAATGCTAGTCAATTACAAATAACCCTGTATATTTGAAATTTACCATGAGCTTTACGGTGAAGGAAACCATCGTGAGTTCCCAATCCGCACTGAGCTCGCATGGGAACTACGGCCCAAGCCCTCTCATTCTGAGTGGAGGCCTGTGCCCTGCAGTGGGGCATATATATGTAGGCTGGGATGATGATGATGATGATTATGTATGGTCAGGGAAAACATCGTGAGGAAGCCTGCCACACACATACGAAAAATTTATTAGTGTGTGTGTGTGTGTGTGTGTGTGTGTGTGTGAAGTCCCTAATCCGTACAGGTCCCACAAGGGAACTACGACTCAAACCCACTCGTTTGGAGACGAGGCCTGTGCCCTGCGTGGACGTCTGCTGGGATGATTATGATGGTACATGAAATTGGCAAACGATAGACATTATTCACCGAAAAACTTACTAAAACTTACATCATTTTGCTTATGAAGAAGCTTTGATCAATTATAACTGTAGATCCACAGTCGCGCGCCCGAAAATGTCCGAGCCAAATGAGCGCCACGTTGATAAAAGTGGCCTTCTTTTTTCTCAGAACGTTGCGTGAAATTGTCAAGTTTAGCTGTCAAGTGGAGTTTTGCCGCTACCGAAATTCGACTGTAATGAAGTAAAGACTAGGTTCAAATTTCTGTGTAGGTGATGATTTTATTTGTTACGCAACCAAATAAATAAGTTCGGACATTCTTTGAAGGGGATTTTGTTCGGCAATGTGTATCTTCAGTTATAATTGATCAAAGTGAAGGAGTCGTTAATTATTATAATTAAATTAACTATGAAGAAGGTACTCTGAACGGAATTAACTTCAGAACAGTGGTTCATTGAGCATCCACTTTAGACGCTAATGCGCGTATCATGTTACAGACAGACATACAGTAGCATTGGTTTTATTATGACTTGTTAATCCAACTCCAACTAATATTATAAATGGTAAGTTTGTGTGTATGTGCGCGCGTTTGAGTGTGTTTGTTCTACTTCTTCACGCAAAAATAGGTGGATGGTATGGGGATAGCTGTACGCCTGGAATAACACTTTGTAGTTTATTTTATCCCGTAGGAATATCAGGTCACTAGCAGTCCATGTGTTATATCCAACATTAAGCTATCTACATACCAAATTTCACCCAAATCCGTCTAACCGTTTGAGTTAGAGTGAAGGAGTAACAATCAAAAATGCACGCACGTGCTTTTATAATATTACTAGGTTTAGTAGGATAATAGATCTTATCACTAAAGAATTTACGGCCAAAGTTGCTTACACGATATTAGGAAACCGTTCAAGTCCATCAGTAATGAGAGAGGGATCTCTCTTTCTGTAATTCAGTATTTGCGGACATCTGAGGGCTGGAAATCTAGTAGTTTCTCTTTAATTGAATATTTTAATTTATAATACTTGTTTTTTTTGTAATTATTTATTTAATTTTCTTTTGAAAATATGATTTTTTTGATTTTTGCGACCTACGCACAGGATTTTCGTAGTTCGGGCAATTACAACTTTATTGTATTATTTATGTTCCTGCATTGTAAAGGTAACGCCACCAGAGTTGAGGCCCACGCACACAACCACATCTCATGTAATGACAGCGGGATTTTGACGTTCTGTTCACGTTTAACGACAACACAACGCCAAAATCCCGCTGTCATTACAAGAGATGTGGTTGTGTGCGTGGCCTCAACTCTGGTGGCGTTACCTATACTTAGTGGTGGAGGATTTAAATAAATTTCTTATTCTTGTTTGCAAATATTAGATAGACATGAAAAAAAATCGATGAAAAAGATGCAGATAAAAAAACCGGCCAAGTGCGAGTCGGACTCGCGCACGAAGGGTTTCGTACAATTATCTATAAAAATCACGTTTGTTGTATGGGAGGCCCCCTTAAATATTTTTTTATTTTAATTTAATGATTTATTAATAAAGTCAAAACATAATTAAATATTTTGTGAATATTTCAAGCTTCTACCTGTCGCCGTAATCAATATCGAGCAAAAACGAGCAAAAAAAATCACGTTTGTTGTATGGGAGCCCCCTTAAATATTTATTTTATTCCATATTTTAGTATTTGTTGTTATAGCGGCAACCGAAATACATCATCTGTGAAAATTTCAACTCTCTAGCTATCACGGTTCCCGAGATACAGCCTGGTGACAGACGGACGGACGGACGGACAGCGGAGCCTCAGTAATAGGGTTTCCGTTTTTACCCTTTGGGTACGGAACCCTAAAAAGCATTGAATAATATAAATTGGGCCCCACTTAGCATAATGTTGCGGCAAACCAAAATGCTGTTTTTCAATGGGAGCCATTTATTAAAGACTCAGCACAAAAACATATCTACACACTGTGACGACACAAACACCAACCGAAAACGTATGTAGTTCACATGAAATTAAACTTAAGTACAAAGCGGAAGCATACATGGCAACACTTGATCAGTTTACAAATTAGGACAAGATTTAACATGGCTATTGCAGTGCATTATCAATACTCTTTAACCTATTGTTCATGGCTCTTTACTCATAACAGTCATCATGTCTTCAATCACTTGCTATTTCAAAAATAACTTTCCTCCTAGTTTAATCACACAAAAATTCAACCTAACTTAAAGACACAAGGTTCTGATTGGTTGTATTATGAGACTAAACATAGGACCGTATCATTTTGACCGAGGGCAAGCTAGTTTGTCCTTAATTCGCGTTTCGCGTTGTCACGACCGTGCTTCATGCAAGTGCATTAAAGAGTAAATTCGATTATATACCCTCGAGACTGTCAAACTCTTTTCACAGCTCTTCTCCACTCAGCTCCGCTCGTCTCCGCCTCAGTGGAATCACTTAACTCTTTTCACAGCTCTGCTCCACTCAGCTGCGCTCGTCGCCGCCTCAGTGGAATCACTTAACTCTTTCCACAGCTCTGCTCCACTCAGCTGCGCTCGTCGCCACCTCAGTGGAATCACTTAACTCTTTCCACAGCTCTGCTCCACTCAGCTGCGCTCGTCGCCGCCTCAGTGGAATCACTTAACTCTTTTCACAGCTCTGCTCCACTCAGCTGCGCTCGTCTCCGCCTCAGTGGAATCACTTAACTCTTTTCACAGCTCTGCTCCACTCAGCTCCGCTCGTCGCCGCATCAGTGGAATCACTTAACTCTTTCCACAGCTCTGCTCCACTCAGCTGCGCTCGTCGCCGCCTCAGTGGAATCACTTAACTCTTTTCACAGCTCTGCTCCACTCAGCTCCGCTCGTCGCCGCATCAGTGGAATCACTTAACTCTTTCCACAGCTCTGCTCCACTCAGCTGCGCTCGTCGCCGCCTCAGTGGAATCACTTAACTCTTTTCACAGCTCTGCTCCACTCAGCTCCGCTCGTCGCCGCCTCAGTGGAATCACTTAACTCTTTCCACAGCTCTGCTCCACTCAGCTGCGCTCGTCGCCGCCTCAGTGGAATCACTTAACTCTTTCCACAGCTCTGCTCCACTCAGCTCCGCTCGTCGCCGCCTCAGTGGAATCACTTAACTCTTTCCACAGCTCTGCTCCACTCAGCTGCGCTCGTCGCCGCCTCAGTGGAATCACTTAACTCTTTCCACAGCTCTGCTCCACTCAGCTGCGCTCGTCGCCGCCTCAGTGGAATCACTTAACTCTTTTCACACCTCTGCTCCACTCAGCTGCGCTCGTCTCCGCCTCAGTGGAATCACTTAACTCTTTCCACAGCTCTGCTCCACTCAGCTGCGTTCGTCGCCGCCTCAGTGGAATCACTTAACTCTTTTCACAGCTCTGCTCCACTCAGCTCCGCTCGTCGCCGCCTCAGTGGAATCACTTAACTCTTTTCACAGCTCTTCTCCACTCAGCTCCGCTCGTCGCTGCCTCAGTGGAATCACTTAACTCTTTTCACAGCTCTGCTCCACTCAGCTCCGCTCGTCGCCGCCTCAGTGGAATCACTTAACTCTTTCCACAGCTCTGCTCCACTCAGCTGCGTTCGTCGCCGCCTCAGTGGAATCACTTAACTCTTTTCACAGCTCTGCTCCACTCAGCTCCGCTCGTCGCCGCCTCAGTGGAATCACTTAACTCTTTTCACAGCTCTGCTCCACTCAGCTCCGCTCGTCGCCGCCTCAGTGGAATCACTTAACTCTTTTCACAGCTCTTCTCCACTCAGCTCCGCTCGTCGCTGCCTCAGTGGAATCACTTAACTCTTTTCACAGCTCTGCTCCACTCAGCTCCGCTCGTCGCCGCCTCAGTGGAATCACTTAACTCTTTCCACAGCTCTGCTCCACTCAGCTGCGTTCGTCGCCGCCTCAGTGGAATCACTTAACTCTTTTCACAGCTCTGCTCCACTCAGCTCCGCTCGTCGCCGCCTCAGTGGAATCACTTAACTCTTTTCACAGCTCTGCTCCACTCAGCTCCGCTCGTCGCCGCCTCAGTGGAATCACTTAACTCTTTTCACAGCTCTGCTCCACTCAGCTGCGCTCGTCTCCGCCTCAGTGGAATCACTTAACTCTTTCCACAGCTCTGCTCCACTCAGCTGCGCTCGTCGCCGCCTCAGTGGAATCACTTAACTCTTTTCACAGCTCTGCTCCACTCAGCTCCGCTCGTCGCCGCCTCAGTGGAATCACTTAACTCTTTTCACAGCTCTTCTCCACTCAGCTCCGCTCGTCGCCGCCTCAGTGGAATCACTTAACTCTTTTCACAGCTCTTCTCCACTCAGCTCAACTCGTCGCCGCCTCAGTGGAATCACTTAACTCTTTTCACAGCTCTGCTCCACTCAGCTCCGCTCGACTCCGCTTCAGTAGAGCTGCAGCCTAAGCCTCATGAACGACGTTGTGTTGCTTCACCGGGAGGATGCTGTTGTAGTCGTTGCAATATGAAGGCTGCAGACTACAGCAGCATCGACGATTCCATATTCTCTGACTTCCTTATTACTAACATAGATTTAAGTGCAATAGTTGCTAGCAAAATGGATCAATGTTTTAGTCTAAAATAAATTTAATTCGTTCATTCATTCATAAGCTATTAATTAATCATAATCACCCCTTATTTGGCTCACAGAGAAAAGGGCAGCGGCGCTTTTTATATATTCTAGATGCCAATAAGTAATAGTCCGTCAGTCTCCAGGGTTTCTAACAGCAAACAGTACGTAATTAAAACGGCGTTATAATCGGGGTCATTGTAATTGACCAAAATAACCACTGCATTAGTGTTTAGCTCGTTGAGTGACGTTAGGTATAAATGAACAACTGACAGTGTTTGTTTTGTTTATTTGTTTGAAGAAACGATGATGATGTTTTGTTTGCAAGTACATTTGACGATGCGGTAGTCCAGTTAGTTTAGGGATCTTTACTGTAAAGCTAGAAACCCTGAGTTCGAATCACGATATTCTATACCAAACGGGACTTATCACGCAAAAAATACCAACTCACTCCACGTAACCACGTTTCTCGACCACGACCACGACCACGACCATAGCCATGACCCCGACCACGGCTGCTGTAATGTGGCCGAAACGTCAAGGTAAATATTTTTTGCGTGATAAGTCCCGTTTAGTAATTATGAGTGAAAATCACGAAAGGTTAAAACAGTATATATAACCAGGTTCACATCATCATCATCTTTTCTTTTTTTTTTTCCCAAGGTTTGCTAAACTGCGTCCTGCGCCACATCCATCCAATGCATTCCCACAACCTTAACCAGGTCGTCACTCCATCTTGTTGGAGCCCGGTACCAGATATTGTTGAATTTTGAGATACCCTATACACAAGCATTGCAAGTTAAGTATAAGCTTATAAAAGTAGTATGTATGTATGTATGCAAATACTTTATTGTACATAAAACACAAAAATAATACAAAACAACAAAACAAAAAGAGTACAAAGGCGAACTTATCCCTAAAAGGGATCTTTTCAAGCTAACCTAGGACCAATTTAGAAGTTTAGGTATTATATGCAATTTAATGCACAAACAATTAGGTTTATTATGCACATTTTAGTATAGTGACGCCCGCACACAAAATGATCTTATAGAGCCTGAGTCCTTGAGAGATCCCACGTAAAGTCGGCCTCGGAAGTCGTTGAACACTTCAAAACTTTGTCGGAATAACCAGTTACACTATGAAATATGAAACATGTCACACTAATGAAAGTGACAAGGTACCAAAGTATTCAGCGATTACTCAGCTTTAAAACGCCGCTAGTTTAACTTAGGTATTATGTTATTTCTATAATAACTTTACGCCGTAGGCAGTGTTTGAAGTGTTTCAATTTGTGTGGGGAATAAATTGAGTACTTAATTAGTTTTCTGCCTTTGTATATTACTGCTTTGAAGCTGTGACAGCCTGCTGGCTTATTGTCTAACGTTTCTGACGCTCGCCTTCGCAATCACTATATTCTGTCAAACGGTATAAAAGGATGACAGAAAGAGACGGTGAAAGCGAAGGCAAGGGACAGAAGCGTTAGACAAAACGACCTCTGGTTTGACCTATGGTCTTTCAAGCAGAGTCGTGGGTTTGAGCCCAGGCTCGCGCCTCTGAGTTTTTTGAAGAAATGCGAAATTACATTTGAAATTTACCTTGAGCACATCTTATGCTGGTATTACTGGTTGTCGGCAACCCCTAACTCTCCGTTAAACTCGATCCTCTTGCTCTCCGCAGAGACGTTAGCTCCCTTTGCGTGTTCTATAAGATCTACAACGGGGAATGCTCTGAGGAACTCTTTGACCTCATTCCAGCTGCGGGGTTCCATTACAGATCCTCCCGTCGTAAGCGTTCATTTCATCGACATCATGTTGATGAATGGCAGTCTTCGACGGTGCGTTTTAAGCGGTCTTTTTTGCCACGAACTTGCAAAATCTGGAACGAGCTTCCCGCTGGGGTCTTCCTATTGAGTTACGACCTGGGTGCCTTTAAGAGGAGAGTGTACAATTTTTTGCAGGGCCGACAACGCACTGGTATCGCGTAAAGCGCTGCGAGTGTCTGTGGACAGTGGTGTTCATTTAACATCAGGTGACCCACTAGTTCGTTTGTCTGGCTTCACTAACATAAAAAAAAAAAAAAAAAAAAAAAATTACGCGATGGGTCATCGCGATGGTCCACTACGATGGGCTAGCGTGTGGAGGGCGTAGTGGTGTCGGATGGCTTATGGCGCTTGCGATGGTCGTGGGATGGCGTCGGTTTTCATCAAATCAAAAGATCACAACTGAACGTCGCCATCGTGTAGATGGTATCCTTTTATCTCGCCTCCTTCGTTTTTCGTTCAATACTTATTTCGTCAAATTCTTATTTTTCGTCACGGTCTTCCTTGGACTCATTTGTCGATCTTCCCTTTCGTTTTTTGTCTCATTTACTTATTCGCTAAAATTATTTCGATACGTTCGGTGCTGGTGAATAAGTAAATGAGACAAAAAGCGAAAGGGAAGAACGACGAATGATCCCAAGGAAGACCTTAATGAAAAACGAATAAGGCCAAAATAAGACTTATTAAGAGTGAGACAAGTTACAGAATTTGACCAAATAAGATAATGACGGATAGAGAATGAGACGAAATAAGAATTAAACGAAAAACGAATGAAGCGAGAATCGCTGGGCCATCGCACCGACCATGTAATGGCCCATCGTGTAAAGGAGCTTACGTATCATCGGGCCTTAAGAGAACCTACCTAGACAATGCACTACTTACTGCATTTAAATGCATAACTCTGCGTATTTGCATATCCGCGTACGTTAACTACTATGCAAATGACAAGGTAAGACGTTTATGCCTTTTTTGGATAGCTAAGCTGTATGTACATGGGACGTGCTAAGAATATTACGTTACAGCTCAGGTAAACAACTGCCAACTAAGTTACTGTCAAATGCATAAATATACACTCATCATCATCATCATCATTTCAGCCGAATGACGTCCACTGCTGAACACAGGCCTCTCCCAAGGCTCGCCAAGCAGATTGGTCCCGTGCCATCCGCATTCAACGCAATCCCACAACCTTAACCAGGTCGTCGCTCCATCTTGTTGGAGGCCTACCTACACCGCGTCTTCCGGCCCGTGGACGTCACTGGAGAACCTTTTTGTCCCATCGGCCATCATTTCTACGAGCGATGTGCCCTGCCCACTGCCACTGCACTCAGCGGCAGGGAATTCAACCCAAATAAAAGGGCGTTTTGTTTTATGGGTGAATTAACTTTTTCTTAGCGTCTTAGCGTTCGGGAAGCTCCGCAATATTTTGTCATTTAATATACCACCACAGTATCGCAAGTCAAAAGTCTTTGACCAGTGTGTATTGCCAGTGCTGACTTATGGCACTGAGACGTGGCCGCTAACGATGGGCCTCATAAGGAAGCTCAAAGTCACTCAGAGGGCGATGGAGAGGGCTATGCTCGGAGTTTCTCTGCGGGATCGCATTAGAATGATGAAATCCGTGCAAGAACTAAAGTCGGCCGATGGGAAAAAAGGTTCTCGAGTGGCGTCCGCGGACCGAAAGACGCAGTGCTACAACAAGATGGAGCGACGGCCTGGTTAAGGTGGCGGGAACGCGTTGGATGCGGATGGCGCGGGACCGATCTGTTCGGCGAATCTTGGGGAGGCCTATGTTCAGCAGTGGACGTCCGCGAGAAATAGGAGTAAGTATAAAAAAATAGCCTACGACCTATTCTCAGACCTACCAAATATGTATGCAAGCATAGAGAAAAGATTTCATAATTAAAAAAAAAATAATAATAAAAAAAAAAAAAATGAATAAATTTCAATTCACTATTCATATAGTGCAGTACAAAATCTTAATAAGCAATTATTATATTGTTATATCCAGATCAAAATTTGTAAACAATTCTAAATATTGATAAAATAAATAATAATAGTTTAAAATATTTTATTGTAAAAAAAGCGTGGGGTGCATGGTGTCAATTGTCAAGGATTATCATTTTGATAACATCTTAAAAATCACACCACGCTTTTTTTACAATAAAATATTTCAAACTATTATTATTTATTTTATCAATATTTAGAATTGTTTACAAATTTTGATCTGGATATAACAATATAATAATTGCTTATTAAGATTTTGTACTGCACTATAAGAATAGTGAATTGAAATTTATTAATTTTTTTTTTATTTTTTATTTTTATGTTTTTAAAGTGTGTTTTTTAGTTTTTTTAAACTATTATTTATTTTCTATTTTTAGTTGCATTTTTTTCACAGTGAGAGTTTCCATGTGCTAAAAAGAGACACAAAACGATTTTTTGCTCGTCTTAAATAGAATCAGTCTATCTTATACTTGGTCTTTGGTGCGCGCGCACTGCTCTACACTACTAAACGTAAACCTCTTTCTTTCTAACTTTACCCCCCTCACCTACAACCCCCCAACCCGCCCCACCCCCTAAACCCAACCCCTCAACATCCCCCAACCCATTTCCCCAACCCCCCAAACCCCTAACCCCAACCCCCACACCCTTACCCCCAACCCTCTAAACCCCCCTGACCCCCCAACTCATTTTCCAAACCCCCAACCACCTAAACCCAACCCCCCTAACCCCGGACCCCCACCCCATTTTCTCAAACTTCCCCCAAACCCCTAACCCCAACCCCCCCTTACCCCCAACCCCTAAAACCCCAACCCCAACCCCCCTTACCCCCTCCCCATTTCCCACAACCCCCCCACCTCCCTAACCCCCGAACCCCCCCAAAACCCCACACCCTTAACCCCAACCCCCTAACCCCCTAACTCCGTCCGCGAAGAAAAGGAGTAAGTATAAAAAAATAGCCTACGACCTATTCTCAGACCTACCGAATACAGAAAAAAGTTTCATAAATAATCGGTCAAGCCGTTTTGGAGGAGTTGGATAATAAAAACCGTGACACGAGATTTTTATATATTAGAAGATTTAAACAATAAAAAAATAACTATGCAAAAGCTATCTACCCACATTCGTCGATGAAACTGCAATAGCGCGTAACTGACTTGTGGCAATTTTTACAGAAGAGCATTAAAATTGAACATCTTTGTGTTTAATAATGCCAGACTTACCCAAACTTAAATTTGACACCTTTTGTACTTACGCGGGATTAGCCATTGTTGGTTACGTTAGCAGTTTCATCGATGATATTAAATTTGCAAACAAATTTCCACACGTTTCAGCTTAAAAAAGTAACAAAAACACTCACACTCATTTTTATCCAATTTTTTTCTTATTTTTATCCAATTTCGTAAAAGCTACGAAGGGTTATGACTTTAGCAGCGTACTGGCATGTATTTTTGTTTCGATAGAAAAAACGGTTACTCAACTTTTTTTTTCTACAAACTACTTATTTTTAACTCTACCACTACTACTACCTATGAATATTTAATTTGTTTTATGGCACCTTCAGAGTTAATAATAACTAATAAACATGTTATAGTTAAACATTTACATAAAAGTGGGTAACGCATGCTTCACTCTAATTATTTAGTTACTTACCTAAATGTGCTCTAACCTTTTTGTTTGACTCTACATTATTTTTCCAATTTACAGAAAATAATTAAGTATATCTTACCAACCAATCAAGTATTAAACTCTATTAAGAACCATAATAAAGTCTTGACCAACTTTATTAATTAACTAAAACCTTTCAAATCCACAAACAGGCAAATAAATAAATATTGCCGTAACTGGACCTATAATTTGCGGCTTAAATGCATTAACTATCTACTACTGTCTGTTAGTAAAACAAACGTTTTTATTGACACGCCTCATTAAATAATGTCGTGTAGCCATTTTTCTTTGCTGGCAACATTAATCCGCGCCCCCTGCTGGGCGGCTCGGCGAAACGCGCAAATAAAATGCTAATTCACAGCAAAATCTATTTTAATTAAATTGTAAATTGACATGAAATATTTATTGCAAAACAGCATGAGCCGGTTCGTAATTGAATCTCTACCGTATTAATAGACTATTAAATTTATTATTGCGTAACAATTTATTTAAGCCCATAAACAAGAAGTTTTTTCCTAAGCGCTGGCATCTAGCGGCGGTACGGTGAACTTTAACAAAGTCCTTTCACGGTGCTGCCACGCAAAGTGAAAGCTCTAAAAAACAAACCCCTTTCTCTACACCCCGTTAAAGTTCCGCTACTCCCCGTTAGATGGCGCGCACACAACGCGTCCCGAAGCATTCGGTCACACTTGCGCATGTGTGCGTGACGGAGTGAGACCGCAAATAGAAAAGAAAAAAGGAGTAAAATAGACAGCAATATGTGTATACAAAGGCGTGGTTACGTGCATGCGAACGCTTTTTTTATCGCAAAAATGGCCGGAACTTTACACGTTTCGCGTTAGAACGTAAAGACGCAACTGCGATAGAAGTTTAACTATTTCGACTCTATGTAGTGGGGATAGAGTTGTTAATAGAAAGTTAGGGTTTTAAGTTGCGTTTTAACGGTATAGTATGGCAAAATAATTGGCGTCACCGGCGTCGCGGCGGCACTAGAAAGAGTGAGTATCACGCGGTGCCGCCACGTTAGAGCAGCGTAAAAGAATGACCGTTAGACGGAGGGGGATGGCGAGTTGGCGTACGTGACCGTTAGAAAGGGATGTAGCGAAAAAATGCCCGAAAAAAGTTATTTTCACTAAAGGTGCGCGTGCTAGAAACATGGGCGCGGTTTAAAAAATTGTCGGGAGCATGCGCCCTTAGCGAGCGCAAGTAAAGGGGGAAAGAGACGTTGGATCGAGTTGCAGTGTCGCGGGACGCCGCGAGCGGTCGCCACTGCTGCCAGTACTAATTACTGCTCTCAAAAATCGAGTGCGAAACAAGTGACGGCTTTGAAAATAGAATGTTTCGTGTATGTGTGTGTGTGTGTGAGTGTTGCCAAAAACAAACAACGCGCCCGTTTTTTTTTTTTATTTTTTTTTTCTTTTTGCGTGCCAGTGTTGGTTCGATATTGCTGTGGCGATAAGTTTTCGCGGTAAAATTGATAATGGCTGAATTTCCGGTACTGCGATACGTATCTTAACGAGACTGTGAGCCATTTGAACCGGTTTACGATTCTGCTGGGGCATTACTGAAATATCTGAACGCGATTTAGTAAATAATGAGGTAGTTTATAAGTAGCGATCGAGTCGAGTTGGTAAAGGCGGCCAGAATATTAAAATAACCTCAAATTTAAAAGTGACGTTCAATTACGGATATATTACAACTAAATCTCAATATCAAAATAACATTTAATAGTAATATTTTAAAAACGTGAACCACTGTGAGACACTTCTCATTTGTATACAACTTTGTGACACAATAAAACACGGCCCAAAAATGCCATAAAAAAACAGTGAAAATTGAGTGAAGCACGTGCTAAATAAATAATTCCAAGGATGTGTTACGTAATAGTAAAATAATACAATCTCAAATGTCAGTGTCAATATCAAGCAGATATCAAGCAGATAGCGTTGACAGGTGACGAGATAAAATACGATATCGCGCGAACCCCTTTCAAAATTCAAAACTGACATGTAAGTATTTTTCCGCATTTTTAAATTACATACATAAATGTAATTTTAAAATCGAGAACTCTAGTTTTAATACAATATTAAAGCTTACAAAAAGTCTTATAAGATACTTAGGTGCGATCAAGAAAATATATTAACCTATTAGTTAACCTTATTGATTGTGGCAATCAAACAGGAAAAAACTGGTAGAAATGAAGTTTTTGGTGGACCATACGTGGCGTTATTTTGAGATGTGGACTTTTAGAGTCACTTGTGATATTTCATATAATGGTAGGTACCACCAGTATCGATAAAAAGCAAAGCCAGATTTTTATTTTTGCAAAGTAAATTTTTAAAGTGGTTTAGAGATAGATAGAAGAGTCGATTTGGAACTTTTTTTCATAATGGTTCATAATAGAAAACAATGGATAAAGTAAAACTATAAATGCAAATAGGTACGCACTTACCGAGCATGAATCATGCATGTAATGTTGGTATTGTATATATATTTATATTGTCTTTTCTCTACTTTATCTAATTTAATGAAATATAGAGTTAAAATGTAAACATTTTTATGGCTTTACCACAAAACACATCTTAGTCATGCCTAAAACGTCAGTTTTCTACGAACAGGTTTTAAACGCATGGTCAACGACTGTCTAAGTTTTAAACGGAAAAATCCTAATTGGCTTGTAGTCCAATTGAAAAAACGACAAAATATGAGTGTTTAACTAATGATTACTAACTGCATTACGTCGGTTTTCTAACGTTACTAATAAAATATAACCTTAACATTCTTTTCAGAAATAACCTTGCGTCTGCGGGTTCCCCCTCATTACAAAACCCCGTGCAAATTTTACAAAACTTATCCTACTCTTTGTCTAAGTACACCATAAACAGAATCTTTGTGCAAAATTTTAGTTTTTTTTTATGTGGGTTTATTGAACTGAGAAGATTAACAAGTCTGCTGTAATGGGAAGAAAGACGCCTCGAACTTTTTTTTTATTGGTAACATGCTTGTCCGAAATCAGTAAAAAAGGTGTATCTAGGCGATGCACGATGTATGCTTTTCCCCGTATGACAGCAGAAGAAGTCCAGATTTTATTTTTTAATTTGCAGTGTTTATGTTTATTAAGTTCAAATCTTGATAATATTGCAAGACGAATCTCACCCAGTTGTAATGAACGGGTTGACTTGTAATTTGGTACCTACTGATGTAAAATACAGTCAGCAAAAACAAAAACCTATAAAGTCAAGATTGATGTGCACATTTTTATTGAGTTATGAAGCTTGTGTAATTACTATATTACTGTCTAATAATATCCTGAGTACATACCTACCTGAAAAAACTTTTTAGAAAAATGTGTCTAAGTATATTCAAGTGCCGTTTCATTTGTAATTTTAATATTATTAACCGACTGATTCAGGCAATGTTCAGTCCAATTTCATAGCCACGAACTAAAAGTCATGTGTCATGTTACATAAAATTTCTAGATGTTTACAATATTAAAATTTAGGTCAGTCCCTAACACCCTGTGAGGGCACATAATAATAATTAGAACAAAATAAAGATTAGATTAATTTGTGGCAAGGCATTTTGCAGGTAGCTTTTGACTATTTCTATTATTAGGCTATAGAGTTAGTACAGTACTCCTGACTCCACTAGTGGGCAAAGACCTCCTCCCAAGTTTTCCATTTGTCTGGATTTTGACCGGTCTCCGGCCAATAGCTTTAAAAGTAAGATTAAGGACACCGTTTATTGAACAAATGACTGGCGACAGTAATTTTGTTTTTAATTTGATTTAAGTCTATGGCACAAAACTAATTGCTATCTACTCGAAATGTATCTAATTAAAAAAGTATTTTTGAAAAGCGACCAGTAGGTTTATTGTCATCTGTATAGTGTAATCGTTTTCATCACAATCATCATCATTTCAGCCGCAGGACGTCCACCGCTGGACATAGGGCTCCAGTGATACCCAATCATTACAGTTGGAAGCGGCTTGCATCCACCGTGAACCTGCGGCCTTTACCAAATCGTCCGTCCATCTTGGTGGACGTTCCACGCTGCGCTTGCCAGTCCGTGGTCTCTATTCAAAATCGTAATCGTTCGTAATCGTTTTCATGATTCCTAAATCCTAAATATTGAAATAAAACTAATTTGTATGATTTACATATCAAAGTCAAAGTCAAAGTAGGTATCTTTATTAATTAAGCTACAATAAGCACTTATGAAAGTCCAAGAATCTACCACCGGTTCGGAAAAACCCTGTTGAGAAGAATCCACCCGACAAGAAACTCAACAAGGTATATTTTTTTCAAACAGATCTACATTGTTATGAAATACATACATTTAAAATATTGAATACTAATATGTACCTACAAATATATATTTTAGATATACCTATCGCAAACAAATACTTTATGTTCATACAAAATACTACCTACCAACAAAAATAAAAAATATTGCATTTATGTAATACTATTAAAAGTAATAAATTTCCATGTAAAACTACTTTAGCAATTTAGATATCAAAAACACATAAAAAGGCCATGAGAATTCGCGAATTAGTATTTCATTAGAAAATAACCAATTAAGTTATACTTCATACAAAATCAATTGGTTTCATAACACGAATTTAGATTGCTGTTTCCTGCGATTAGTTATCTTGTAGATAAATTACGTCTTATCTGGTAAATAGCGTTGATTGATATCATGTGTTTCTGTATTTATAAGTTATATCCTTCACCTTTATTACTTTGTTACCTTTTAATTTATTGTATCAAACAAATAAAACCTCTTTACCTTTAAATGAGTAACTTGACTGACTGTCTGATTGATTGACTGATGAACTGACACATTAATAGAGACTTATTCCTTGCCTTGCCAATTGTAGAGGTGCACTAACAATAAGATATTTTTCGAAATGGGATGGAAAGCTAGACAATTTTTATTCTTCCACCAGTACAATGCCGTGGGTTAAAGCTTGTTCTAAATTATCTAAATGAGCATTTATTGCTATTTTTGTATTTTTTTTTGTAAATACTTTTTTTTAACTTAGACTGTATAGTTCAAATCAGAACAGAACAATTAATTAAAATACCCACAGAACAAACTGGCATGTGCATAAAACTTAACAGTTAAAAGTTCTTTAAAAAAAACATAAATCGGGCTTCGAAACCCAAGTAAGTGTAAATCAAAAATGCTTTTTAAACGAGGTCTTACAGCCCGAGGGCTTCAAACGTGTCAATAATTTAGTTTTTTTTTTCTCTCCAATGTAAACATACTCATCCTTACCGTAAATTTCCCAAAAAAGCCATTTACGACGTCCACTAATTAACTTTACGATGGTTCGTACAAATAAATCAAAAGTCTACAAATTAACCACGAAGTAGGCTCCGAATTAAAAATAAATTATTTATATCGCGAACGCGTCTCTAAATAAAAATTGGTAAGAGATAAAAACTGGTCGCACATAAAACTGGCCAGTCATAGAAATGCCCTTTAATGAACCGTCCAACTTCGAATTTCGAATTGCAAAACGCTAGTGGGTGTATTTCGCAGCTCCGTACCAACTGTGTAAACTGTTTTATCGATCTCGATTTTAAACGTTTCAAGTTCGCATCGGGTGTTCGATTTAATTTTTGACTTTGGCATTATGGTTGCGAAGCAGAGTTGTTGCGAAGGCCGTTCTTGGTTTAACAATTAATAACGTCTCCGTTGAGTCACTGTGTGTTTAAGATATTCTCGCGTCTGTTCAACCGACAGTCATTAAAATGATGGGTGTGATATTTTTATGGTATCATAAATCTACGTTCGCAATGTGTTAAAGCTGCCCATTTTAGCTAAGTGCTAAACTAACGTAACGTTCGCCCGTTCACACGTGAAAAGGAAAACGTAAGTACACGTCAAAAGGGCACTTTTAAACATATTTTATTTATTGACTCAGAGACGTCGAGTAAATTAAACCCGGTAATGTCCATTGGTCCGTGAACGCGTACCTATCAATTAATAATTTCGAAGCAAAAAAGGCATCGGTTAGCTATCCGCCACATGTCGTGCAGGGCCGAAACCGAAACGAAAAAGTACAAAACGTTCTTTATTAAAATTTCAAGACGCGGCAATTCGGAGTACTTGTAGCCAACACTACGGCACTATCTCGCGAGCGATTCAAGAGGACACACATGCGTTACGCGGCGCGACTACCGATGGAGCTGCGTCCCGCTCGCGCGCGCGGGTGCGTGCTCGCTCTAATGTACGACGTGTTGTCGGTCGCGGTCCGTTCGTCACGTAAACCGGTCGCATAGGAGCTAGATTGGCGCGTCGCGTATTCAAAATAGGGACGTTAGTAATGGATGCGAGGTATATTTCAGGCGTGTGTGTGCGTTCCCCCCCACGCCCGCGCGAGGAGAGAACGCTGTCCCTCGCTTACACGACCCGGCGCCTTCGCGGGCGCGCGACGCGTCGCTGGCCCCGCAACGACGCGCGAACGCGTATCGTCAATTGTTTTTTCAAACACGCGAACTTGACTTATAAGACACCGACTTAGGTATTGGAAAGCTAGTGCTAGCTTAGTGCCTTTTGGGGGTTAGGTTAAAGATGTGCTTAAGTTTTTTTTCTTGAAAGTGAGGACCAGTGCTACAAGTGTCGGAATGTCATGGAATGGCGCGCATAGTGCCAGGAGTAAAAAAAATTTAAATATTTTTAAAGTTCATCACCACCATTCATCACTATTCACTACCAACGAATTATGGTGAGTGTTAATGATTATTAAAAAAATAGTTTTTATTTTTAACTTTGATAGTAGGTAGAGTTCCGTCGGTAGCAGTACTAACAACTAACCTCACTAGCATATTTAACTGCAAATAAATATCCAAAATCATCGTATAATGCTTCGAATAAAAAACTAAAAATAGAAAACCACTGTCAATAAAAGGCGCGTCACGGCTTTAAAAAAAGAACACAATAAAAAAAGGCTCGCTTTAATCGGTGCCGCACGCATCGGCTTTTTGTCGAAAAACTTTAAACGTCAGCAAAAAACGTTGTTTTTGTACAAAAATGTTTACGTACAAAAACGATTATTTAGCGGTTCATTCATAGTGCTCGATTCGAAACGGTTAATTAAAGTATGACATTCCGTCGAACAGTTAGACGTGAGACGAAAAGATTTGATACTAGAAGATTTTTTTTACATTTTAATTAATCTTGTTGTTTAATATTATTTAATCGTGGTTGTATACAAAAAGCGTTTTTAACACTTTAATGCTCATCCCTTTTTTAATAAAAATAATATTAAATTATAATTATACTTTTGTATTCTCAATGGTCCGAATCCTAACAATTCCAAACTGTTTTAAAAACGTAACATAGCTTCTTTCTCAAAAAAAATTTAATAGAATCCAGGTATATAAATCCATACAAAGATTTTACAAAGTTGTCAAAGTATTTTTACTCCTGAATAGGTAGAACCGCTTAGCAACAACTCTGTAACAACGATTTATCTTGTTGCCGCTATCTTGCCCAAGCCCTTATCGCTAGCGGTCAAATAAAAACACAGCACTATTTAAATAAAAAAATCGTCAGTAAAAAAAATATGCATACATTTTTTACATATACCTACTTGTAGAATTTAGGACCAAATTCAAAACATTGAACTGATATAGATATAACGTTACCTAGGGTACCATTGTACTTTCGATTGTCGTGAGTATGTAAAAAACTAAAATCTTATTTTGTGTTTGTAAAGATTTTTTTTTATTATGCGACAGAGTTTTCGCCGATTTTATGAATTCGATGCGCTTAATGCTGAGTAACATATTTCTTTTTAACTTTTAACCGACCGCTTTAGCCTAGTTGGTAGTGACCCTGCCTACAAAGCAAGAGGTCCTGGGGTCGAATCCCGGTAAGGGCATTTATTTGTGTGATGAACACGAATATTTGTTCCTGAGTTATGGATGTTTTCTATGTATTTAAGTATTTATTTATCTATATAAGTATGTTTATCGTCGTCTAGTAGCTTTGCTTAGTTTGGGACTAGGTCGATTTGTGTAAGATTGTCCCCTAATATTTATTTATTTATTTTATTTAATAATATTGTTTAAAAACATCTAACAAAGCAAAACCATTCAATTTGCTACGAGAACGTCACAAGCGTTCATAATTTTAATAAAACAAATAATAACTTTTTTTTAAATGTCTTCTCACAACCATAACTACTAAACCAATTAATAAGTATGAAATGAAAAAATAAACATTTGTAATCTCATTACCTCACTATCGTTCACCTTTAACTCGTAACTATTTGCTAAAGTTATTTTAGTTAAAAATGATAAAGTAACAACTACTTCATCGCCAGACACTACAGTCGGTGCTTTTTATCCGAGAGGTCTTATCTATAAACATACTGTTGCTATGGACTTGTACAGTTCTGAATATTATAATAAAATATGAAATTGGCTTTTCCACTGTCTTTTGTTTTTTTTTTATTTATTTGCTTTTGCAAAAGTAGTCTGTCAATGTAACTTCATTGTAGGAATGTAGGTAAATTAGATATCAATAAATTTCGCTAGATATCTAGGAATTGACATGTTTTTTAATGCATTTCATTTTAATATTTACCTACTAACTATTTTTTGTTAACGCATTGTCATCCAAAAAAACATATCCGTACCAAATTTCAAGTCAATCCAATTAATAGAAGTAGGTGAAATTCGACATTGCTATTTCAATAAACAGCTTGTAAAAAAAGGACTAAATTATGTATGACCGAGACAATGCAACTCGTCAAAAAAGAAAAAGCATTTTAACTAATTTTAAAATAAAAAAGAAAGGTGACTAATATTTTATTTAAATTAAGAATCAGACAAACTTAACTCAAAATCAAGGGACATACTAAGTCATCATTAACTTTGAACACGACTCTGAATCTAATGAACGTGTTCAAACAGTTTTCAAAGATCAATATGTTAACGTCGGTTTAACAGCACAAGCAGACATTTATATGGATGACGTGGCGGAAGTCGGCTGTAGAAAGCAAGCCGAGCACGTAATTATTTTCATCAGTAGGTAACAAATAAAATAGTGCTTAGTATTTATTAGAGTACGCATTACGCTAGAAAATCGGTCACACGCTACAAACTATCGCTGTACCTACCTACACGGTCCTATACTTAGAGGTAGGTACGTAGGACTCGCCTAGCGGCCGTTCCCAACCTATGATTAACAGTCATCAACAATGCCACTAATAGTTACCAGCATTAAACAACTGATATTCATAAAGTTATTCGAAAAAACGATTGCAGTTCTACTATTTGCAAGGAAAAACAAGGATCTAAAGGCACTGGCCGGTAAGACCTCAAATTAGAGTTAAAAAATATCCAACTGAACTTAAGTGACACAGATTTAAATTTCGAAAAAGATGCAGTGTCCAAAGTTTTTTTAAAACATGTGTTTTGAATTGAGAACGCGAATAACGGTGCGCGTACCTACAGCGTTATTTATTTCAAAACCCGACTGTACCTCGAGATATGCAATCGAACGCCCACACAAACTTTTTTATCTGGAAATAATTTGGGTGTGTTGCACGAAAACAGCCGCTATTATAAGACTGTAAACGCGTAATCATTAATTTGGTTCGGCCTTGGGCGGGCTTTTGTTTATTCGGCCTTAAGGCTTATCGTGACTTTGATAGCATTTATCTTTTGCGCCCTGGGCGATGATTTTTTCGACCCTAAGTTCGAGAAATCAAATTTTAATAATTAAATATACTTACTTTAGTTTTGTATAACCTAACTGCTTTTGCCTAGCAGTGCCAAGTGCAGGCTATTTATAAAAAGTAATTAACTCTCAGAACGACGACTGTCTAAGTACTTACCTAACAGCAACTCGAGTTAGTCGAATCAATCTTGTGAGATCACCGATTACTGCTGCAACTATGAAGATATAAATCAGTTATTCGTTGTTATTAATTTAAATACGCCTCAAGCGACAGGCAGGGTAGTTAGCCTCAAAGAGCAACGTCGGTTCAGTTCGGACCACTAATTATTATTTATGGCCTCTTATCTCTCCCCTGAGGCTCTGGACTTCAACGTTCGATATTTCGAACACTTTAAGCCGTTAATTGCTAAGGAAATGCAAAAAAATGTAATGAAGAAATCAATCATTGAAACCGCATATGCTGTAACGAAAATTACTCTTCATGATTGCTTTGTATTTTGATTGTTTGTTGCTTAAGTTTTAAAACTTAAAATATGCGTCTAGGTTTCATTCACATTATATGACATAAACAATAATTCCAGTGTCAGGTTCTCATAAGGCACATAACCCATTTATCAAGAATGTATAATAAATATTTTTATCATTACCATCACGATTTTGTGATGGTAATGATATACAGTATGTTATAATCGTAACACGTCAAAGTCCTCACAAACACGCAAAAAATTCTCTTTCAGATATGTTAAATCATGACCCTGATGATTCAAGCACTAATTCGTATTTTAATTCGTCGTTAGTTACCTTTAAACATCTCGTTTGACGTATTTAAACGATCCACGTCGCTGCCTGCAGTAATACTCAGCGAGTATATAAATTCCATTTAATTCTTCCCAAGTCTCGTTAATTCCCCCGCTGACAACTTTGCTCATCGTAAAACAGTATGGCCGTATGCGCAGGCATTTAAATGATCCTTTTTTGGTGTGGTAATGACAAAAACAACTTCATATGTTGGCAACACTGCTGCATTCTGTGTTTATGGTTTCTAGAATAATTAATGGCACCAATTAACGTGTAATTGGTTTGTGAACGGAAGGATATTGTGTTATTGCTAGGGTTATAATTTGTAAGTATGGTCAAACGTGACACAGTAACGTACTGTTTTTATTCTATGTATGTAATTTTATATTACATAATAAAAGATAGAAACATACGTACATACATAGCCGTCAAATGCGATCACTGTATAAATTCACGGTTTTTTGCACGGTCTAGGGTTAAAAAAATCGCTAATCGTTGGTTAGAGATGGCTATTTCGTACCTTTTGAACCTTAACCCTAGATTAGCATTTAACTCCTTGATTTATGTCGTAACTTGCCTGCGACTTCATCAAGAATTGGATTATCGCTATCAGGCGGAAACTATGCAGTTTTCTGGGATAAAATCTACTCTATGTCCTTTCCATTCCAGAGTCTCAAACCACACCAAATTTCATCTAAATCAGTTTTGCGGTTTAAGCGTCAAGATGTGACAGACATACATACTTTCGCATTTTTTGAAATATTAGTTAAGATTATGGTGCACAAGCTCACCTAAGGGATCTCTTTACGTTTCTATCTCAAAGAAAAAGATTGAAAAAGTCAGAAGGCCAAAGACATTAGTATCCGAAGTATCCGACTTCGAAATATGAACACCAACTAAGTATTCTAATAAAAAAAAAAACTCTCACGCTATTTTAAAAAGGTTTCAAAGGTTCCAAATTTGAATTGATCAGGCGTTCCATTTTCAAGCGCTAACTCGCGCCAATCACCGGCCTTGAGTCCTATTTCAGAACTGGCTTACTATCTTAACATACGCTCAAACGCATACAGACAAAATACAGATGCAATGGAACTCTTGGCACGCCTACATGCAATTATTTTACCGGGCAACACCTCATTTGCGAGCGACAAATCTTGGCCTTACATCGAACGTCATTGTCATTCATTATGTATTTGCAAGATTGTATTAACATTTATTTTAGAGATAAAAAATGATGCATAAGGCTTCAGAGGGCTGTGAAATGTCAGGATTTATTATTGATTGAACGCGACGCTATCCGTTTTTGTTTTATTATAATAAAACAAATGAGTCAACTAGCGTACAAAGGAAATTCTTATACGTTTACGTTTCCGCTATGACGCACGCTTGTACTATCTAACATTTCTTTGTTATTTTTCTTAGTAACTATAAAACATATTGAGTTTGTAATATTTGTACAACATTTTCACTCTTAAAGATTTGTTTTTCCAGTTTTATGGTGCATAACAAGATTATTTAAAACTATAAAAAATACTAATTAAACTCTTAAATAGGTACTGAATACAACAAAATCTTAGGTACCTAGGTGTATTATCAATACTTACTCTTTCAGATAGTAATTTTACAGTATATAATTCTCCATACCGAAGGAATTTTAAAAATCCATTCTAATTTCATGTCCACATCATCAAGGGGACCTATGCGCAAAATTTCATCACATTTCGTTCAAATGCTTAGGCTAAGCGTTGAAGAGTGAGTCAGTCAGGTTTTTCATTCATTTACATTATATAGATTTTATCTTATTTGACACCTGTCAATTTATCCTATTTTCACACAGACAAGACAAACTTAACGTAATATATATAATCTTGGCCCATTGCAGCTACTAATGACCATAGAATAATGGTTAGTTAATACCTGCATTACGATGTAATATCGGCACGGCCTTATAATACCCTATAATACTGCATAATCCCGTAACACTGTGCTATCATTAAGGCTACCGAGTAATTTAACTGTTCTTAGTCGTAATTGACTTAAATTGTATTTTTAAACTTAAAGGTACGCTTTATAATATTATATTAAGTAATACCTACTCTTTTTATAAAATTTCAGTAATATCGGTTAAAATTTTATCGTTGATATTTATTTATTTAATTATTAACCTAAATAATTACCTTTTTATTTAGCTAGTATCAAAACGTTTAAGTTCGACTACTTTAATTAGACAACCTTTAAAAGCGATATTAAAAAAAAACTTGTACCTACTGCCTTGTAAAAATATTAGGTGCACTAACCTACCTAGACTTCTTTTCGTTAAATGCTTTTTAAATACTGTACCTACTAGTAGAGCTTTGTTTTTTAAGGAAATGATATTACTTCCTTTGAAATAACTTATAATCAGAAATTATTTTTATACGCACTTTTTTGCTGATGGAACTGGGGTATACCAACACATAAATACCTTCCACTCGTCAATCCGACATCAGGAAACAGGTACAAATTTACTTACGAGATTTTTTCCGACACGCTTCAAGTTCGACCACAGCCTTAGCGAAATTCAAATCGCAAGCGTTAACACTGCAGTTCTAATAATAAAGTACAACAGCCCACATCAACTGATATGGACTCTACATACAAACATAAAACTGAGCTAAATTTGTATGACTACTATACCAAGTAATGTAGCTGATTGTATTCACTATGCCGTCAAAATTTTGAAAAATTGTCACCATCCCAGCATATAGGTATGCGTTCAGTAGGCGCAGGCCTTTTCTCAGAACAAGATGGCTCGGTGTAGAAAAATTGTAGGTAGGTACTTGTTATTATAGGTATATTTCTTTCAAATTCTATGACTAGCTCCTGTGGTTTAGCCGGTGTGTTGTCAGTCAGTCATTCACGTCAAACTGTCTAAAATAACGCTTAATATAGTTGCGTGTTTTGGAAAATTTATAAACATAGTTTACACTTCTTACTGATGAAAATTTCGAACGAACTGAAACATTTACTTTTCTCACCCGCGACCTTACGATAGCTACGTTTATGTAAGAAATGCGTGTTCATGCAGTTCCTCAACCACCGAACGAACATGCATAAATCAATCACACAAACCCACTATCACCCACCACCACCAAACTACACTGACGCGTTTCGAACTCAACCAGAGCTCATCTTTAGAGTACCGCACGCAACCGTTCACTATGCTACCAAAACTAACAAACCAAAACAAATGTTTTCATTTGTTGCTGCAACTTCTCAAGTACAAAATTAAAAATTCAAAATTCAAAAATATTTGTCAAACATAGGTAAAAGAAGGTATGGACATATATAATAAGGTCATAAGTATCACTATGTTGCGCCATAAGGCATACAAATAGCCACAGCTTGACATGCAGCATGCTTCTTATGGATAACCTTTAATAATTTTCTATAATTGTATCATATACATAATTGAAATTATGTCATAAACCAAAACTAAGAAACTAGACTACTATCCCTAATATACTCATTGACAAACAAAAAAGAAAAAAATATTTTTTAAAATGTTTTAAATTGTCTATTTTAAAAAAATCTGCTGGTAATCTGTTAAACATTCTTGGTGCCATCCCAAAGAAACTCTTTGCCATCAAAGCGACACCCACTTTATTTTTCTCAAAATTTCGAATTTTCATATTTTGTTATTTTTGATTGACCCGTGGAGTGTCCGAATTTGTCCCTCAACTTTTGTGCCGGTAGTGTCTACTAAATTGACCACAAAAAGTTGACGGAGTCCACGGGTTAACTGAACTGGCTGAAGAAAACTACGTACCTAATTTCAGCTAACTTTTTTTTTATGTTAGAGAGGCCAGACAAACGAACTAGTGGGTCACCAGATGTTAAATGATCACCAGTGTTCATAACTCACAGCGTTGTACGCGATGCCAGTGCGTTGTCGGCCCTAAAAGGGAGAGGAAAAAGGAGAGGGAATAGAGGAGGGGGAGAGGTATTGGGTCCCCGGCGCTCTCACTGACCGTTCGAAACGCAGCAGGAGTACTGCTGCTTCACGCCGGTGTTCTGTGAGAGAGTGGTACCACGCGGCGGACACGACGTACAAATACGCGTTCTTGAATCTACATAAGCACGACGACGTCTGTACACGCGTACGCCTACATACATCGCGCGCGCACTCTTCTGTATTCCGGCGGGGTCCGGCAATCTGCGCCTTGAGGGGTGGGGTAACTCGAATCGGTGCGGGGTGGAGCGTGTCCATTCTGTACGTTAGTACTGTTATATATTCTGTGGTGGTACCTACTGCCCCGGACGAGCCGGCCCATTCGTGATGCAGCGGCTAGCTACAACATGGCTCTACCACTACTAAATAACTTTATGGCTTTTTTTATTTACCTACCTATAGTCAACGGCCGTTAAATAAATCCTGACTCATTGCAAAACTATGAAGTTTCTGAATACATATTTACAATGTGACCCATAGGAAAAAATGCTATTCTTTCTATTATGTCCACAACAAGTACCTATGTATAGCGCTAATTTTCCTATGGTTGATATTGTCAATACTCAGAAACTTCATGGTAATGCCATGTGTCAGGATTAACAGTGAACCAATTTGATTCCTAAGCCACTATAGAACCTTGTCGCATTAACTAATAGACAATTGCAACGTCAGTGCGGGTCAAAGGATTATCAACTTTCCGATCACAACATGCAATAAACGTAAACAGTTTACAAATGTTTTCGCTCCACGACATGAGAAAAGAAGTTTTGATAGATGGACAGTGACAATTTAAGTTATTAATACTTAATACACAGGCAAACTCCTTTACTATTCATTATCGTTGACACCATGTTCGCAAAGATCGAGATGTCATCGACATAACATCACGCAACGCAATATCACTGTCGTAGAAGCTAAACCAATTGATTCAATATGACATGGTTCGATAGTGGCTTAGTAATCAAATTGGTTGACTGTACTTCATAGAAACCGTTAAGACGCTGTCAACACCAACGTCGGCGCACACTGTCTATTTGTATCGGAGTAAACGAGATGCCGCTATTATTGGGCAGCCGGGTATATTGAAATTTATCGGGCAAATATTTAATTTAAAAAAAACTGTGGATTATTTGTGAAATATGACTCGTTAGCGGTTTAGGTATGAATATGTTGACTTCATGTTTTTAATTGCAGACGAATACGCCAAAAAAATAAAGTCATAGAACCGTTTAATGATGATTTTAAGACCTATCTTTGCAATTATTTTCTATCGAGCCGATTTCGTCCAATTATGTATCGAGTCCGTCCACGGTCTTTGAAATATGATGAATATTAACATAATAATTTTTTTGATGTGCTAAAACAAGCAGTTTTTCTTAAAAAACTGTTTAAATGACATCAATTTCAACAAATTAGGTGTTGTCAGCCTCTTAACAGTAATTGCTTGCCAATGTGATTGTCCATACATTACATAAGACAAAACATTAATCTTTTATTTTTTTAATGTTTAAAGTTGTTTGGGCTGTATCATTCTGAGAGTGCCGTTCATATAATAGGTCGGAGATGATGGTGATGATAATGAATAATACTACATTATTGCATTTACAAAATGTATGATCAAACAAAAACAAAGTCTAAAGGGCTTCGCGGACAACTTGTATTTTCATACAATTTAATGAATTATCCTGTTTACGAATTCACCGTCACGAACCAAACGTTGGCGTTGGCGCCAAATGTTTGACCAAATGTACCGGCAAGTGTGGCCAATGTTGGCCGTGCGGCTTAACAAGGCGCCGAGAAAACATGTTTGCTACAAAGTGGCATGACTCGAGCATCGCGGTCACTGCTCAGAATAGAACTGCGGCAAATAAGGTTCGAAGGACCATTTGGTCTAATCCTGGACCTTACGCGATACATTTTACACAGAACAAAGAATACAAAAAAAAAAACAGAAAAGCCACACGAACTAAAAATGCCACAGTAACTTATGAAGTTTGTATGCTGTCAATTTTCCGATAGGTAGTATGTATAACTCTTTTCTGTACATAAAAACACATGAAATGACCAGATTACATAGGAAACAGATGTAGGTAGAACGGCAATCTTATCCCGTTTCAGGTAACATTTAAACGGTACGGTTTTTAGTAGTGGTAGAGCCATGTTGTAGCTAGCCGCTGCATCACGAATGGGCCGGCTCGTCCGGGGCAGTACCACCCTCTCACAGAAAACCGGCGTGAAGCAGCAATAATCCTGCTTGCGTTTCGTACAGTCAGTGATAGTGCCGGGAGCCCAATACCTCACCCCTTCCCTCTCCCCCTTCCCCTGTTCCCTCTCTTTAAGGGCCGACAACGCACTGGTATCGCGTAAAGCGCTGCAGGTGTCTATGGACAGTGGTGATCATTTAACATCAGGTGACCCACTAGTTCGTTTGTCTGGCCTTTCTAACACAAAAAAAAAAAAACAGAAAACAGAAAGTGATCCTTAAAAGATCCCAAACCTAAAATTAACCTACTGTTGAGATGAAAATACACATAAGTACATACCTACTAAGGCGCATAATAAAATAAATATGAAATACTAATACATATGTATTTATATCAAGATAAATATCCATACTTATCCACTCTATCTATCTGTCCTAGCGGCTAAAGCCGCTGAACCGGTGTAGATGAAATTTGGTATGGAGACAGTTTGAGACCACGGAAAGGACATACATAGGATAGTTTTTATCTCAGTATTTACATAGTTCCCACGGAATAACGATAAACGAGTTCTTTCCAGACGGAGTCGCGCGTGAAAGTGAAAAGAAAAAGTTACTATATATAATAAAAAAACAATTATTAATAAAAAATAATCGTATTTAAAAAGAAACTTAAAAAAAGTAAAATATAAAAAAAAAAACTTACAAACTAAAAACCACCATCCCAAAAGTGCTCATAATCATAACACCGGCAGCATTACCTCGCTATATGGTAAGCGCAATCTGCTGAACCAAATACGACCCAGAGCGGGGGTCGCCGCCCCTGTTTCGAACCCTACGGCCCAGTAAAAATAAATAAATTTTTAAATAAATAATCGTGGGACAATTGTCACCAATTGAACTAGTCCCAAACTAGCAAAGCTTACTATGGGTACTAGACAACGGATAAACATACATATATTAAACATCCAAGAATCGAGCACAAACATTCTATTTTTCACATAAATATCTGCCCCGACCGGGAATCGAACCCGGGACCTCAAGCTTCGTAGTCAGGTCTAACAACTAGGCTATCCTCTAGCTAGGTCGTCGATATACCTATTTATTACATCTATACATACTATAATATTATAAAGAGGAAAGATTTGTATTTTTGTACCTATGTAACGAATAAACTTAAAAGCTACTGGACCGAACCCAAAAATTCTTTTGCCGTTAGAAAGCTACATTATCACTGAGTAATATAGGCTACTTTTTACAGCGGGAAATTACCTTTTCCTACGGGAAAATTAATTTATCGCGGGCGAAGCTGCGGACGGAAGGCTAGTATTTAATAATTTAGACATTTTAGACTTTAACAGAAACGCATCAGAGAATATTTAGAGAACGGAATCCGTTATCGCCGTTTGTATGAGATGCTCTTACTACACAATCTATATGAAAAAAAAACTTCAATCTATTGTAAATGCGTGGTAAATGCATTTATAACAGTATACAATGGGGATGATGACGTCACCAATCAACTGACGTACTTTTTATGAGCTGTCAAAGCACGATGCTGCCATAAATTTTGTGCAATTGGGTGAATCAACTTTTTGTGCTGTACCCTGTCCTCGGTTGTCCAAGTGACACTTCATACTATTCCATAGAAAAATGCTTAGGTTTTCCAAGGGATAAAATTTGTGTAACCATAGCAACGGGTTTCACTGAAAAGTTGATTCACCCAATTGCTAGTTATTACTCGTACAATACGTTTACTTTTAGTTTACCACTGACAGATGGCTTGCCTTCATTTCATTTCCAACTTTAACACCATACAAATATAAAGTAGCTATTACAAAATCTGCAAACGTGGGTAACAGTTTTCTAAAATTGGCTTTATTTGTAGGTCGTTAAAGTTGAATATGAAATGAAGGCAAACCATCTGTCAGTGGTAAACTTGATGTAATTTTACTGTACGTACTACGCCGAATCACTTCGCAAATCGCCAGCTCTTAAAGCAGCAAGAAATCTAATTTTGCGGTTGAAAATTAATCTAACCAGATTAATTTTCAACCGCAAAATTAGATTTTTTTATCAGGAATAAAATAAAGTGTTTTTATTAGAGTTGCATCTTGGAAATATGAATAAATAGCTTAATTGATATCATCGATGATTCCGCCAAAGTCGAGGTTGAAAAAGGCACTATCGGTCATAAACATTTTGACAGGCTAACTGTCACAAATAGCACGGAACAAAAGCATCGACTCCACTCGAACCTGTCAACTGTCAAGTGGACACTTTGACAGAATCCTGATAAAGTGACAGCAGATTCTGATTATCCTATTATTGAGGAGTTGTCTAATTGGATATATTTAAATGATTGGTTTGTTAGAAGCTTGAAATTTAAGGTATATTTTTCTTTAGAACTTAAAAAATTCTGTAAAATACCTAATATTTGTTTTAAAAACGTGAATTTTATAATAATCCTGTAAAGTTGTCAATTTCAAATGACCATTCTATATTTTTTCCATTATTCTCTTCAAACTTTACGTCATCAATTACATACCCCGTACATATTTATAATATATAGCATGTTATGCTATTTATTATTTCTAATCTAAAAAAACCTTGAGACCAAAAACTAATCTTGAAATCAATTATAATTTTAGAATAATTTGTTTTCTTTATCTCCGCTGTAAATGTTAAAACATTAACAAAGCATTGATTGACCTCAATTCTGTCGAGAATTCTATTATCGGAGTCAAACAATTTATTTCCAAAAAGGTTAGATGTCAGTTTTGACAGTTAATTAAACAAAGATGCGATGTTGAAATGAAATAAAATATTTATTGTCTATGGTACGGTACGGAGGTGGTCATGACACTTAAAATGAATTTAGGATGCTTTTGTATGAATTACATTTTATCATTTCAATGATAGGTTGCAGTTTAAAAACAAGTCGTCTGAAGACTTAAGTCATTTAATTATTCTTATGCGTTTTTTCAGCATGTACTTAATTAGTTGGCCGTTTTAATTTTTTTAGTTTTTTATCTATATGGTTGTCTGGAAGAAATCGCTTTTAACCGATGAGCCAACCTATTGTCTGCCCTGTTTTTTAACTCTGAATACTTGTATTGTACTCAAATCTTAAAAGTTTAACTCTACCAACTTTTAAGTGTCACGTTAAGCTCAAATTTCACAGTTTTAATTTAGGCCGATGCAAAAATTACTTACTTCACTTGAAAAAAAAAAACATTTCAATTACAGTAGCCAAACAATAAATACATCTCAACTCAAAGTCAATTCTATTAACTGTCAAAACATACCGCCGTAAACCATAGAGCAATTCATTTATGTCCACAGCACAATAGGCATAGAACCTTTGACAATGCTCACCATCTGAGTGCTACTTACTACAAACTTGTAATTCAATTCCGAAGATGTTTTGCAAGGGCGTTTTTTCATTTGACAGTTTATAAAGCACTTTTTTTCCATACTGCGCTTTTGTGTTTTTTGCTGCTAGTTAACTTTTCGGTTTTTTGAGTGCCTTTTTATAAGTACAATAATCGTCTTGTATTGCTATTTAACGATGACAAAAAAAAACACCATTTAGAAAGGCGAAATATAAAAAATGCAATCGTAAAAAGTTCTGAATTCAAACTAAATTTATTTGCGCCGAGTTGGTTTTAAAATTGGAACGCTTCTTTCTAAATTGCATTGCAAATTCAAAACTTTCCAGCCAGCTCTAAGGATTCTTAGCGAAATGAAATGGAGTATCATTTTACGCTATTCCTACGATATTGCGTTCCGTTCTACGAAGTCCAGTTTAGCAACCCGATATCCTCAATTTTAAAACAATGTTGCGTTGTACGGGACGTCGGCTCGCATTAACGTGCGTGATAACGTCAAAAAGATAATTCGACACGTCTATATCTTATTATCTGCTATGTCAGAAAAATGGAGGCCTATAATTTGAATGCTCCTAAACGGTTCCTTGATTTTGGAGGTTATTTATACAGGGTTATTTGTAATTCACTAGCATCCTTTTAACCCTAAACTCCTACCACTTAAACAAATGTTTTTTGTTTTACGGCTTTTGTCATAACTTAATATTTTTGGTGTAATAACGTTTTGAAAATTTGAGATTTCCTCTTATTTTTACGATACTCTGTGTATTTGTATGGGAAAAAAAGTGCTTCATTTTAAAAAGTCGTAAAACAAAAAACATTTGTTTGTGTGATAGGAATTCAGGGTTAAGAGGATGTCAGTGAATTAAAAATAACCTTGTATACACTTAACCTTAACTTACCAATGAGAACATAATTTTTGTTTTCCTTTTGCCGTATGGTATTTACAAGTGACATAAGTCAAAGTTTTTGTTAAAGTATTACACATGATACCTACTTCCTAAAGTTAATCAAAATTTTAGTAGACTTGTCTAACGTTGATATTTAACGTTCATAATTTATCATCGCTGTGAAATATCTAAGAATTGTTTTGTTTACTTGTTGTATAATATCTTATGTAAAACAAATATTGTAATATTATATTCCATTGTTACAGAAATAAGACGGGTCGCCGTAGACAATGTAAGTATCCGTTATAAATTATAGTTATCTTGATTAAAAACTTGCACATGTTGATAATTATACTGACATTTGTGGCGATTAATCACCCATTGAAGACCCAGTCATGGGAAACAAAGGATGTGAAATAAAAGTGCAATAAGTATTTAATTTGCATAAAAAGATACGATACACACACTTAAAACGCTTCCTTCATTGAAGACGCATAAAACTTCTACGCCATCTTGCCTAGTTTAAGTATCGAATACTAAAACTTTAATGTTACTTACGTCATAAAAAACCGGCCAAGTGCGAGTCGGACTCGCGCACGAAGGGTTCCGTACCATAATCTATAAAAACGGCAAAAAATCACGTTTGTTGTATGAGTGCCCCCTAAATATTTATTTTATTCTGTTTTTTAGTATTTTTTGTTATAGCGGCAACCGAAATAAAATCATGTGTGAAAATTTCAACTATGTAGCAATCACGGTTCATGAGATTCAGCCTGGTGACAGACGGGCAGACGAACAGATGGACAGACGGACGGACGGACAGCGAAGTCTCAGTACAAGGGTCCCGTCCCCTTTGGGTACGGAACCCTAAAAACTAACTTAAATATACCATTACCAGAGGCCATATTGTCTAACTCGTGGGCGCTTGCTGCCGCATTCACCATCTCTTTCTTACCATCTTATACCGTGAGATAGAAAGAAATAGAGAAAGCAGTAGCAAACGCCCACCCGTTATACAATAAGCTTACTCGAACTAAAACATACGTAAGAACTCGCCTACTGGTTAGACCTATGGTCACTCAAACAGAGGATCGTGGGTTCGAGCCCGAGATCGAGATCTGAGTATTCCGAATTTTATTTACCTACGAAATTTCATTTGAAATTTACAATGAGCTTTATGGCGCATGCAAGCATCGTGAAGAAGCATACACCTGCGAAGAAATTCAATGGTGTGTGTGAAGTTCCCAATCCGCACTGGGCCCGCGTGGGAACTACGGCCCAAGCCCTCTCATTCTGAGAGGAGGCCTGTGCCCTGCAGTGGGACGTATATAGGCTGGGATGAATATTTTTATACAAACAAAAAGATGATTTATTGAACATTCAAAATCTCACTTTATACAGGGTTATTTTTAATTCACTGACATCCTCTTAACCCTGAATTCCTATCACTCAAACAAATGTTTTTTGTTCTACGACTTTTTAAAATTAAGCACTTTTTTTCCCATACAAATACACAGAGTATCGTAAAAATAAGAGGAAATCTCAAATTTCAAAACGTTATTACACCAAAAATATTAAGTTATGACAAAAGCCGTAGAACAAAAAACATTTGTATAAGTGGTGGGAGTTTAAGGTTAAAAGGATGCTAGTGAATTACAAATAACCCTGTACATATAAATTTGAACCAACGATTGGTGATTACAAAAAATATGACCTTAACATACTTTAAAAAGTACATACGTAAGTGTATTTATTTACACTTTGCAGCTTTGGTATAAAAACTAAAATAATCATGACGTCATAAAACTCTCCGACTGACCCAATCCATATTTTCGCGTACATAAGGATCGTCGAGCGTAGCTCAATGGTCTGCGACTTACCCACTGTCTCTGTTGACGTGCGTTCAAATCTCGTGCAATTTTTGTATGTTTTCCGGCCTTTATCGAAGCTACGTATTTTCATTGAATATGCTAGTCAAAGCAAGGCCGATATTAAGCCGACCCCTTTCGGTCGCGATTTAGGCGCAGTGCCTTCAACGTATTACCATTGGGGTCGACATGTTTTTTTACCGTCATCATCATCATTAGCATGCGTCTGTCCATTGCTGGAAAGGTTCTCCCATGAACGCCACTGAGCTCGATTTTCTGCTCTCTCCCAATCCCTGTCCCTGTCTACTGGCTTACGAATATTATCAGTGTTATCACTCGACATAGGTCCCTATACTTTAGTACAGTCAACGTCATAAATAAGTGATCACTTTTATACCTTGTCGCTTTCAGTCGTTGCGAAATTTCGTATGACTTTCAAACATGACGTTAAAGTGACAAGGTACAAAAGTGATCACTTATTTATTACGTTGACCCTACAATGACGAAAAAGAAGTTTTAGCTAATATAAAGGCCACATCTAAGATTTTATAAAGTTACTAGCTGACCCGGCAAACGTTGTTTTGCCTTATAAATCATGACCTACGACCTATTCTCAAACCTAACGAATATATACAAAAAAGTTTTTCAAAATTGGTCATGCCGATTCGGAGGAATTCGATAACAAACACCGTGACACGAGATTTTTAACTTAACGATAATCAAGCTACGGGCGAGAGGTCGAGACCAACACCGAACCGAGGTTTTGAAATAGTAAGAAAAATAATCCATTTCACTTATACTTCATTTAATTTAGAATTAAAAACCACAACACATTATATTGCGGCTCGTCAACTATTTCTTACCTAGCAAATAGTACAGTACAATAGTCTGGGAGCCGCAAAATAAAATTGTTTTAATGTCACTTTATTTGCGTGTCGGCAATTGTTACTCTAGTACAAATTGTAAAGAGAACACAGTTCACGAGCCGCAATATAATGTTGTTGTGGTTTATAATTCTAAATTAAATGGAGTATAGTTAAGCGATAGTCATCATCATCATTATCATCACTGCCTATATAAGTCCCACTGCAGGGCACAGGCCTTTCAGAATAAGAGGGCATAGGCCGTAGTTTTCCACGCGGGTCCAGTGCCAATTGGGAACTTCACACACACCATTGAATTTCTTCGCAGGTGTATTCAGGTTTCCTCACGATGTTTTCCCTTAACGTAAAGCTCATGGCAAATTTGAAATGTCATTTCGCACATTAATTCTGAAAAACTCAGAAGTGCGAGCCGAGATTTGAACCCACGACCCTCTGCTTGACAGGCCATAGGTCAAACCGCTAGGCCACCACGGCTTTTTTATTTCCGATGTATCCTTATTCACATCATCATCATCATTTCAGCTTAAAGACGCCCACAGTTTAACATAGGCCTCCCCCAAGGCTCGCCAAACAGATCGGCCCCGTGCCATCCGCATCCAACGCGATCCCGCAACCTTAACCAGGTCGTCGCTCCATCTTGTTGGATGCCTACCTACACTGCGTCTTCCGGTCCGTGGACGCCACTCGAGAACCCTTTTTCACGTATCCACAAAAATACCTACGATTACGGTAATCTTAAAAAAGGCCATATTTCTAAGTGTCGACTTAATATAGCTGTCAAAAACATGATATGCGAATACTTTTGTCGTACTTCTTACGCCATACCCTAAAATATATTAAAGTACCTACCACTCATTATTATCGAAACATTTGAAGGAGAAAGTTACCTAATCTTATCAATGACTGATGGATGAAAGCACGTGAAGCACTTGACCTTTTGTATATCTCACATTACATACAGGGTTATTTTTAATTCACTGACATCCTCTTAACCCTGAATTCCTATCACTCAAACAAATGTTTTTTGTTTTACGACTTTTTAAAATGAAGCACTTTTTTTCCCATACAAATACACAGAGTATCGTAAAAATAAGAGGAAATCTCAAATTTTCATAACGTTATTACACCAAAAATATTAAGTTATGACAAAAGCCGTAAAACAAAAAACATTTGTTTAAGTGGTAGGAGTTTAGGGTTAAAAGGATGCTAGTGAATTACAAATAACCCTGTATAATACTAGGTAAATATTTGTATTAATTTTACTTACAAGCGTTTACTTACCTACCGACAAAAGTATACTGACAACTTTTGCGAATTGCAAAGGAACTAGTTTTGTTATCAAATCCTACTAATATTATAAACGCGAAAGTTTCTAAGTATGGATGGATGGATGGATGGATGTTTGTTACTCTTTCACGCTAAAACGGTTTGACAGATTCTGATGAAATTTGGCAGACAGATAGTTTATAATCCGGATTAACACATAGGATACTTTTTATCCCGGAAAATTGCACAGTTCCCGCGGGATAGCGATAAACGAATTCTTCGCAGACGGAGTCGCGGGCAGCAGCTCGTATGCTTTATATTTTTCCTGATTACGTTTACTTTTCCTTCAAACACGGAAACAGAAACAGGTTTACTAAACGTAACTAATGCTGTTAGCCCACCTACGGTAGACCTATCAGTACCTCTACCATGAGTTACACTAGTTTACAGTGACCGTACTCGCTAGCGACGGCGTAAATGATTTGTATGGAGAATTGTGTACAGCGCCTCTAGCGGTCACTTACGGAAGTACAATTCTCCATACAAATCATTTACGCCGTCGCTAGCGAGTACGGTCACTGTAAACTAGTGTAACTCATGGTAGAGGTCCAGGTTGCTGTCCAGTAAGCGGTTTTCATTTTCAACCGACGAAAAAAATGGAGGAGTTACTCAAGTCGACGCATATATATATTTTTTGTCATCTTTGCCTTATTTTATCTTTTAAATAAATAAAACAAACCCCCTCCTATTTTCAGCTTCAAAGGACACTCCACCACCATCAGCCATTTATTTATTATAATAAATTGCTTCACCCATTAAACTATTTCCCATCGCGGTAAAGACAGAACGAAATTATAAGCCACACCAAAAAAGCGTCCATAATTCATTCCTTAAAGCGTTCAACCCTTCCCCTGCCGTATGGTGTCTTCGAGACCCCACTTTCACATCCTTCCTGTTAAGCGTATTCATAACACAAAAAACTAATGCGTATCATTTGACGGTTTCTAGACAAAGGTCCATTGTGTTTTTTTGGATTTCGAAAGTGCAACGGATACTTTGGATTTTATTACGTAATAGGTTCGAGATGCGTTGGGATTGTTTTTTTTAGTGCACGTGAGGTGTGACCTATTTCGTACGATCGAGTTTTTGATGCCACGGATTGAAGTTTTAAACGTGTTTGTTTAGTTTCATGCTTTTAATGCAGTGTGCATACAACAGGGTTTAAGGTTTTTTAGACTGAATCGTGGTTTAAATGTTTGTCACTCTTTAAGTTTTAAATTCTGTGGGAAAAAATATTAATTGCGTATTTATTCTAATTAAGTTTAAGTTTTTATATGAAACTGATACAAATACTACACAAATACTATTCATCCAAAACCACAAATCATATAGTTTGTTAAAAAAATAAAACAAGGCAGACAACAGCCTGTCTTATCGCTTAAAACGATCTCTTCCAGATAACCACTTGTATATGAAAACAAATACGTACAGGGTTGAAGAGAAATATCAAAATACCATACAGATATTTAGAGGAAAATTTAAAAGAAAAATATCTAACAAAGTTAAAAAAAATGGTATGAAAAGCCGTTAAAGTTAAGATTCCTTCCTGATATTAATTCGCAATGCTTAGATAAATGCACTTTGATTTATGATTAACATTGTAAGAAAATGACAGCCGGTGTAACTACTTGATCCCCTTAACAAGCGTCTTACAAACCACTATCACACAGCCCATTGTGCCTCCCTATCTCCACAACAATGCTCTGCTACCGTACATTAAACACCGACAGAGATCCTAAGCTACTTTGAATAAACCATCCCATTGTCAATATTATAAATATTATGCTAATGCGATAAAAAGATATTTTTGACTCCGGTCGCAACGGCCAGGTGTTGCATAGAAAGGGTTATGAGATTCAAATGTCTTGCGACCCTACTGTACGTGATCATTTATTAAGATTTATCCTTTTGTTTAGCTCCGTTCCCATACTACGCATGGATAAATTTATGTGAGAATGATCCTTAAAATATTCCAATTCACGGTTCGGTATTCCAAATTAGAAGGCGCCCGTAAATTCGGATTAGGGAATTCGAATTTCAAACTGGCCAGCTTCGACTTTTTAAAGGCTGGCCGGTTGGGAAATGACGTTTAATTTAAATGCACTTAGCGGTAATGTTTAAATTACGAACGTTTCCGTTTCTGTTAGGACAGAAAAAGTCGGAACGTGGAATTATGTAATTACGTGACTTTATCCTAAATCTGTATAATTTTGATGTCGTTGCATCGGCTCCACAATGACCGCAAACGCAATTTATTTTACTTTTTATTTGTTACACTAAACCGAGTGGGAAGAATGATGACTTCAATTATAAAACGCAGCGGGTAATTTTCTTAATCATTTGGGCTTCAATTGATACGTCATCTGTTTCCGTGTAAAAAACGGAATGAATCGATTTCTAATCCAGTTGAGACAGTTTTAACGAAGATAGTTTTTTTTGTTCTACATAGTCGGTTGGAGTCAACGAACTGAATTTTCCTGTCGTGCATCAATACAAGTCGCTTCAAGGTAAACTTAATAATAGAACGTGAGGATGCACGCGTCACTCCTATTATTTGCATATTTATATGTCGCTTCGCATGCAATCGACTAAGTGATTACAAGTAGTTTAACTTTTAATTTATAACATTTGCCGCCAGCTATGTAAAATGGATAATGTGGTCATGCTGGCACAATAATAATAAGTAAGGTCCCAATGTGAGACACCTATTCTGTGTCTTTATACGAAACATTGGAAACTGGAATCGAAGCATATAAGTAATTATTTATTCTTAAAAACGAAAAACAAATAAAAATCTGCGGTCATTGTGATGCGCTCCCGCGGACTTGTAGCTCCACTCGTCGATCGACAAATTGGCATTATTATTTCCACACTCAATTCTCATCGTAATTCCTGGTCTGAAATCAAAAAGACGTAAGTCCACAAGTATTAATATGTGAGTTATACCGTTTTACGATGGGGCCATATAATTATGCAATTACAGTGCGAAGGGCTGCGGTTTCCACAATTTTGCACTTACGCGGCTTTGTTAGAGCAATTTTTGTAATTTAAGTCGTTTTCTTTTATTTCGTTTTGAGTCATGACTTCTGTATCTGTATCATTTTAGTGACTATAGATCTCAAGTAATGTTCGTTAAAAAGCCATTATTGGCGAGATATTTATTTTCACCCGACTGTAACATGATACAGTCAGTATGTCATTATTTCTTTCGTGACCTGTGTCACTACTCTAGAAGAGTATAACACGACCTTTTCAAAGTCTTGCCGTAATTACTTTGCGTATTCAATTGCCAAGCAATAACCTCAATTTTGACAGGAACAAAAAAAAATATGCCAGATTTTTTTAGCATTCGCCATTGTTTTGCAATAGTAACGGACCGGTATCACTACAAAAAGTTTTTCTCAACCAATGGCTAAATTGAAATTTAATATTTTAACAGTAATAGAGCAAAAAGCAGGCAAATGTCAGGTTTTTCTTATGTATCCGCAAGTCATCCAGCGGATGGCATTATTATTGTTTATGATACAACCATGCTTCTATTTTGTATCATATGTGTATAATTTGAAGAGTAGAGCTTGGTATTTAAGAAGTACGTAATTATATAAGACCGACGTTTCGCTAAGGTTCGTTTTATTAGTTGAAACCTTCTTTGTTAAAAATTAAAAGTATTACCGGTTTTTTTAAGCTTGGCTAGGCTATTAGCGCAATCAACAGAAAAAAACGTTATCTTCACTATTTTATTGGTTTACTCAAGGATAAGGGCTATCTTTAAATATATTTTATAACTCGACGATGTTATCTTTATCTTTACTTAACGATACTCTTGTGTTAATTAAGTCTAGGTAAAAAATTCAACAACAAACAACGATCATCAGCTGTAAAGGTTACCACCCAGTTTAATTCCGAATTAACGCTTAAAAAAACGGCACAGAAACAGTGTGCAGGCAAAGGGTTATTATTTCATAGAATTTTAAGACATTTATTTATGAAGTTATCGCAGAGATCTCCTTTTTTATCTCTATCGTTATAGTACGGGAGAAAATTTAAAAAGGTTTTTTTAGAAATAAACGAAATAAAGCCAAGTACACGTAAGCTAGTGTTTTTAAACAAAGTTGTACGCCTTTGTTGCTAAAGCTGGTACACATAGTCCCACAGATGGCCGGCCACAGCTGTTACTATTCTCATGTAAATTACATTGTGTACTGGCCGAACGGGGTTCGAAGTTTGAAAACGTTCTTTGATTAAAACTTTTAATTTGCATGCCTATGAAGAATGCTACCGTTTGAATATTGGAACGAACATTTTTTATCAGTATTTGATTTCGATTTTTAAACGAGCCAGGTTTAAATATTTAAATGGACCAATTTAAGAAAAAAAGAATGTTTTTCTTTAAAGCTAGTATTGAAGTGCACATAATTTAGGTCATGGTCTCATTGTAGTAATAGTTTTTAGAATCATTTGTTCAGCCCAAATATTTGTCCGTTTCAAATCTTGTAAGTGAATTTTCACCGACTACCCGTGGTCCGATTGACTTGAAATTTGACATGTACTTATAGAGTTTCGATAGCGATGCAATAATCAATTACTTTATTACTGAAAATTTCAGCAAATGCCCAGCTAATCATGTCTAAGCCTATGCTTTATTTCACACGTTATTTGTATCTTGATTAGATGTTTATGATCAAATAGATATTCACCGATAATTTCTCTTGCAAAATAGGCTTGGGTCTGACCACCATCAACCCTGATGATAAGCGAAGATATATAAAATAGAGCATGTTTGCCTACCAAATGGCCATTCACCCTAGATGAACTAAGTATTGATCTCTTATCTTTATTTATAGAAAACAAGCCTTTACCCGTAGCACCTTCACGTAAACCTTTAAGTCTGGTATTGGAATTGAAGTTCCTGGATTTTACGAAATTCCCATGGGAATTCTCAATACCTACATCGTGGTTTTCATTAACGTTGTATGAAGAATACACCTGCAAAATTACGTCCCTGTTTTTTTTTCCAAATCGTTTTTCTAAAAATGAAGCTTATCCTTACTAGTCCTTACTAAATATATAAATGTGAAACTCTTTATGTTGCCACTACAGGCTTTAACCGCTAAACAGATTTATATGAAATTTGGTGTAAAGATAGTTTGAGACTCCTGATGGATGGACATGAGAGTAATCCCGGAAAATTGCATAGTTATTAAGTTGCATTTTTTTTTCTATAGGTAAGCAATATTTTTATGTTGCCTTTTATAAGTTTAACTTTTGATAATGAAAATGTTAGTCAAATCTACAAATATTTACAACGATTTGATTATCAATGCAAAAAATGTCTAAATCTGTTATGTTCGATTGACAATGACATAGGCGACTTTGAGACTTATGGCAGTGACATATCAGTCGTAGTTTTTTTGGTCTTGAATTAGATTTTCCAGTATAGATCTGTTTGGAAAAAAATACCTTATTTATTTTCTTGCCGGGTTCTTCTCAACAGGGTTTATGCGAACCGATGGTAGATTCCTCGACCTTCAGAAGTCCTTCTTACAACCTAACTTTTTTTGCAGCCTAAATTGAATAAAGATGTTTTGAATTTGACTGCAACTTTCTAATTTTGGCCAATTTTTTTGCCGATAAGTGTAGATCATTGATTCCCAAAGTGGTCCACATTGACCCCCAGGGGTCCACGGGAGACTCGACGGGATTTAGATTAAGATCCAATCTTCACATTTTTGTCGAGTTTTGGGAATATGGTACAAATGTAGCTGCAAGGGGTCCACCGGAACCAGCTAAATTATGAAAGTGGTCTATGAGAAAAAAAAGTTTGGTAACTAATGGTGTAGGTAGATGAACGATTCTTCGCAGACGGAGTCGCGTTAAATCGCTAGTTATTACCCCGGTTGTCGTTGACCGGAACATAACCTGTATTCAAATAAAGTAAACCACTTAAAAGTAACGGTGAAGCCGGGATTAATTATTGAATCGTAGATTTAACTTTATGGTTCCGCGGCTTGTAAGTTGGCTATAAAATGTTCAAGTTTAGCTTAATCTAGTTTATAGCGTTTTATTATAGGGATTAGCGCTATATTTCAAGTTATATCGTTTCTTTATAACCTAAGTAAGTATACTAGAGTTTTATTTTGTTTGATCTAAGTTGCCGGAAACAGCAAGGAAAGCAGTAAATCATACTTATTTCATAGATATTAACATGTATATGAACCAATATCGGAATAAAAAGTAGCCTATGTGTTATTTCAGAAGACCAGCTATGTAAGTAGGTAGGTACATATCAAATTTCATTCAAATCCGTCCAGCCGTTTTAGCGTAAAGGAGTAAAAAACACGCAAACGCACACGCACGCACGCATACTTACAATCGTTCACATTTTAATATTAGAAGGATTTCCAATGCATCTGTGCCAGGGTCTTTAAAAAAAAAAAACAATTTTTTAATGAAACTTAATTTAATACTCGTTACCGACACGTCCGAACTCGTGTTTCGTGACAATTTGCCACGGGACGGTTAATTCGGTCGCATCCTCAATAAAATTTTATTTGTGATAATTAGAGTAATTTTTAAGACCACACGCACTGTTTTTGTGTCAACGATACAATCTTGAGGAAACAAGAGGTTAGCGTTTGACGGATACTTTTTTTAAACGCTGGAAAATAAGATTGACAGCGGCTGCAATTTAATACAGCCACTGGCGGGAAAAAAAACGGACACAAGAACATTTAACATCCTTATAAGGTGTCGAAGAATTGATTAAAGAAATTCCGGGATATTTCACCTTTATTAAGGATTTTCATAGAAATTTTTGATTCAAGATGGAGTCACCCCTTTGATGCAGTACACTTCGAACGTCGACCAATGTACATGAAGAAAGATTAATTTTGAGATACAGTGTAGGTATACTGACAAAAAATATCTAATGTGTGCAGTACAAAATAAAATAAAAAAGGTTAAAAATCGATGAAACGAATCGGCTCCAATTAAAAATAGCTTTCAAAACGCAAAGATCAATTAGAATCAAGTTTTAATTAACGGTCCACTCGAATCAACTTAATTGGGATCGATCTCTAGCCAGAAATACGAATTGAATCGGTTATTTTAAAATTGAAACATTGGTCGAAGCCACAATTAAAAGTAATGAGAAATGAATGAGGGTTTTCTGACAGGTGGAATATCGCTAGATGGCGTTAGTATCGTAAGGACTATTTGACGTTACACCCATACAACAAAATGTCAAAGTTGTCAAACGGACCTGACGATACTAGCGCCAAATAGCCTCTCATAGAAAACCCTCATTACGCCATTGCATTGTCTGCCTAATAAAAAATAAATTTAAATTTAGAACAAAAGTGTTTTTTTTTTATCGAGTGATATGTGACGTCATCAGTTGCCAGTATCAAATAATCTTTCTTCTAATATATAAAAATCTCGTGGCACGGTGTTTGTTATCGAACTCCTCCGAAACGGCTCGACCGATTTTTATGAAACTTTTTTCTCTGTATTCGGTAGGTCTGAGAATAGGTCGTAGGCTATTTTAATACCCCTATTCTTCGCAGACGGAGTCTCGGGCATCAGCTAGTATCGTTATATTATCACCTTGCAGACGTCGTGCAATGCAATTAAACAAAAAACTCATAATAAGTACCAGTTTCACACTCTTTGGTATTTTTGATCAGCCTAATAGGCAAACGTCGAGCGCATTGCTTATTATTTACGAACTTATTTTATAACCTGCCATCAAATTCTCCATTTGGCGTTAACCACAATTGTGTGTAAAATTGTTACTTAAATAAATAAATACCAATAAGGGCAGTCACGCCATAACAAACCCTTCGATCAGTCGTACGAGGCGTGGCGAGTGACGTGGACTAATCGCCCCCTCAATGCCGCCATCTTGAATTTCCTTTTTCAATTTTTGTAACATGCGCAAGCGCACCGAGCTAATTAAGGACCAAATATGGCGACGACTGATGGTTGCGATTTAGTTTTGTTGTCAACTGTTTATGAAAGGACAATATACACTTTAATTGACAAGGATCAATTGGGACCTTTTGACGTCGCCAGGGACGCCAGGTAACAAACATAAAAAAAATCATGCAAAATTATACTGCCTATTGCATTTTTTTCCTTTATTGATTTATTGTCCGAAAATAACTCGTTTCAAAAGACCTCGACATTATAGCACTAAATGTGTATTTTTATTCCACATTTATTATGTGTCACTCTAAATCTACACTATTTATATTAAAAGAGAAGTGTGTGTGACTGACTGATTTACAACGCACACCCTAAACTATCACAGGTAGAGTTTTAAAATTTGTCGGTCCTTTTATAAAATCTTGTTAGCCTATACTTCATTTAATTTAGAATTGAAAACCACAACATCATTATATTGCGGCTCGTCAACTATTTCTTACCTAGCAAATAGTACAGTACAATAGTCTGGGAACCGCAAAAGCAAATTGTTTTAATGTCACTTTATTTGCGTGTCGTCAATTGTTACTCTAGTACAAATTGTAAAGAGATTACAGTTCACGAGCCGCAATATAATGATGTTGCGGTTTTCAATTCTAAATTAAATGAAGTATAGGTTTGACCAGTGGCCTTTCAAGGAGAGGGGCGTGGATTCGAGGCCGGCTTGCACCTCTGAGTTTTTCGAATTACATTCCAAATGCGAACTGACGGCCGATGGTGCCGAAAGGTTCTCGAGTGGCGTCCGCGGACCGGAAGACGCAGTGTAGGTAGGCCTGCAACAAGATGGAGCGACGACCTGGTTAATGTGACGGGAACGCATTGGATGCGGATGGCGCAGAGCCGATCTGTTTGGCGAGCCTTGGGGGAGGCCTATGTTCTGAAATGATGTTGAAGATGATAATTCGAAATTTACCATTACGGTGAAGGAAACCTGAGAACAAATTCAATGGTGTGTGTGCAGTTCCTAATCTGTATTCTGAAAGGAGCCCTGTGGCATGCAATCGGAATTATAGACCGAAATGATGATGATGATGAAAAATATATTCTATGATATCATTTTTTACAGTTTCCTAGCATTCGGCAAATTCAAAAGCGTATTTTTCCGCTTTAAAAGACAAACCTGCAGGCTTATTGTCTATCGTTTCCAACGCTTGCCTTCGCAATCACTATTTCTTTCTGTCAAACGGTATAAAATGATGACAGAAAGAGATGGTGAAAGCGAAGGCAAGCGTCAGAAGCGTTAGATAATACGGCCTCTGTTTGTACACAAGTTAGAAGTATCGCACGGCGGCATCGCTATCCAACTCAAGTCTTTTTGCATTTTAAAAAGTTACGTTACCCGCTTTGAAATTACTGGTTTTATAGAAAAAGTAAAACACTTTATACACGATGATTTTTAATTGGTGATCAGGAACCAGTTTTTCTAGATCAGTATTTGGTGGCGCGATCACGTTTAAGTCGTAATTACGTGAACGAAAAGTCTTTTTTTTTTTTTTTAATAATTATTATTTGAAAAATATTTTTTTGATTAAAATTCCTTGGTTACCCTATAGCCCGAAACGTCTTTGAGAAGTCAATTAAATTCAATTTTCAAAAATATAGCTCCATCGATACTATCGATGATTGTGCTAATGTCGAGGTCGAGAAAGACACTATCGGTACCTCTACCATGAGTTACACTAGTACGCTTAGTAAAGTAACATGGACAGCGCCTCCGCGCGCGCGCTTCCATGTTTCCATAGAATTGAAATTTTTACGTAAACGCGATCGAGAAGTATTTTGGTGAAGTAAAACTTATACTAAGCGTATAGTTTACAGTGACCGTACTCGCTAGCGACGGCGTAAATGATTTGTATGGAGAATTGTACTTCCGTAAGTGACTGCTAGAGGCGCTGTACACAATTCTCCATACAAATCATTTACGCCGTCGCTAGCGAGTACGGTCACTGTAAACTAGTGTAACTCATGGTAGAGGTACGGTCGGTGTGCGGTACTTTGACAAGTCAGTTTCTTAAACAAACTTTGACGTGAGACCTGTCAAATTCCCAGCCAAAGCGATGACACTTGACGAAACTACCTAACTTCAACATTATGTAGGATGTCCATGCATTCGGTGGATGAAGGAAGTTATAACAATAACATTGTTTTTTTTTTAATTTAACACAGACCTTATTTTAAATTCCTTTTTAGCTAGGGATTACCTAATATTTTTCAACTCCTGATCACCGATTAAAAATCACCGTGTAGTTTTAAAAATGGTCGATTTGGGTCCAAATTGAGAGTTAGTAGGAAGGGGCTCATTTTACTAAAAAATACATCTATTAACATGTGGCTACAATAAAATTATGTGAAACGAATTTAAATCAGATTTATTTAAAAATTCCTTCTAAAAAAGCTATGCGTTTTAACATTAAATTATTAATGGAATAATAATAAGAGACACGTGTATCGTTTATGTTTCATAAATAACATGTCTTAATTATAATAATATGTACATAATTTAATTGTTGAACATCTGGATGTAATAATCTAGTCACGTTCGCATTGGGTCCTCGAATAACTTAGCAATTTATTAAAATGTGGTAATTCGTTTACTCATATAGTTTCCTATATATAAAAAAAAATAATAGTCACAAGAAGTGGTAGGCATCTGTGAATGCCTAAATTATTGCGTTTTTATAATAAAACTAGCTAATGCCCGCGACTTCGTCTGCGAAGAATTCCGCAAGTATAATAAAGTTTTCTGGGATAAAAAGTATCAAATCCAGGTTGTAACCTATCTGTGTACCAAATTTCATCAGGATCCGTCAAACCGTTTTAGTGTGAAAGAGTAACAAACATCCACACATCCATCCATCCATACAAACTTTATAATATTAGTGGGATTCCAAAAACTATGTATATAATAACCAAGGATGATATAGACTGGATTGGCAGTCGCCATAGTACGGATCGGCCGCGGTTTTTGTAGTTCGATTATTAAATCTAGATGGCGCTGAAATATAGCCAGAGGCTTTGAAGACAAAACAATAAGGCCCATACTACACGGGCGGTTTCCCGCCGCGGTTTCCCGCGGTGGGAGAACCGCCCGTGTAGTATGGGCCTAAGACTACAAATGTTTCATATTACTACAAAAATGAATTATTTTTCAAAAATATTGCATAATAAAACATTTGCAGTGATATGAAATATCTGTAGTCTTATTGTTTTGCCTTCAAAGCCTCTGGCTATATTTCAGCGCCATCTAGATTTAATAATCGAACTACAAAAACCGCGGCCGATCCGTACTATGGCGACTGTCAATCCAGTCTATATCATCCTTGGTTCAGACACACCACCTAACCAACCCTAACAGCTCCTCTACAACGATGGCCATTAAATGGTCGGTGCGATGGCCCAGCGATGGCTACAATGCAACTACACGATGGCGACGTTGTGATCTTAGCGTTACCTTGTGCGGCCGAAAACCGACACTGACGCCATCCCACGACCATCGCACGTGCCATAAGCCATCCGACACCACTACGCCCTCCACACGCTGCCCCATCATAGTGAACCAACGCGATGGCCCATCGTGTAGTGCCAGCATAACCTTTGTCCGCCAACTTTAGTGCGAAAAACGCCTGCTCAAAACGATTCACTTTAATTGGGACTGCAAAAAGCTTCCAACTTTTAATTACGTTCATTTTCGCATTACCAATGCAATGTAATTATTGATTATTGTTTTGAATTCCGCCTTAACCGGCTGTTAATTGTGATATGCGATTGAAGCGGGTTTATTGTTTGATATCACGCTATTTTAAGCTGGATTTATCTGCGACTATTGTGTGCGGTTTTAAACTTGAAATACGCCCCAAAGCTAAAGTTACGATTTTTGTGTCAGTGCCGCGCGGCCAGTGACATTTATTTTTCTTTTTTTGTGCGAGAATTTAGCCAGGATTGTGAATTTGAAGAGAAAATTTTTCATTTTTCTAATATCAATGACATTTTTGTGGTTGTGAAGGATGTGAAAGGTTTCAGATTATGTGTTTGAATTCATTGACTTAAAAACTTTAATCTAAATGTTTTTTTCTTGAGGGATGCCCCATGTACAGTTGGGGTGTACAAAAACCTTTGTCAATTACTAAATTGATTTCTTTATCAAGTCGTTGACTCTTATTACCTTTTTAAAAATGAGAAATGTCTATGCGACTCTGTTTGGTTTGAAATAAAATGTTGACAGGACTGACAATTGCCGTGGTGCAAGCAAATGTCAACTTTAAGGTCACGAATATATATTGTTTACCCCGACTGTACTACATTTTATTGAAATTGGCTCATCACTTATTATATTTATTAAAACTTGAAATCTGTTATGGTTTCAGTTTTAAGAAAAAAAAGCGTAGCAATTTTACGATTTATGACACTGAGATTACATGACAGTGACTCTACTTCCGTAGATGCAGTATAAGAAATCACTATTTGAGTAACTTCCTTTAATACTTTTTTATCACGGGGTATTGACATACAACTTTATTGCTCATCAAACAGAATAAAAATCAAAAAGTAATAAATCATTTCGAATGGCTCTCTGGTAATTAAAACTGACGTGCGTGTCTAAAATTACGGGCATCTTAAATGGTCTACGATTTTGGTGGTCCAATCGATTTCTTTGGTTAAAGTAACATCTTGAGTTCAACCACTTAAATTTTATATGGACACTGTATTTAAAATTCGATTCGATAATGACAACTATTACAGCCTCAAAAAGGAGACTTCATAATAATGATGAAGTCGAAATTATACCTTTTTGAACCTGGCTGGTTGTAAAAAAAAGAAATAATTGTCGTATTGCCTACTCAAAACTCAACGACAGATTAAAAACAAAGTGACAGTCGTTATCGATTTTAATTAAATGAACGGGTTCTGAATTCAAATTCGTACGATTAACTTTGTTTTTTTTTTTACAGATACCTATTTGAGTTTGGAAACGGCGCAACCTGTTGGAGTGGGACATTTGGTGAGCGCTCGAATTCATTCTTTACCCTTTTTTGTACCACTTTTTAAGGTAAAAAATGTAAATAATACGTTCTTTTGAAACCGTCGAGAGCGAGATACGATTGGGGTAAAGTTTGAGGGACACTTCACCGCAATACATTTTAAAAAGTTTTACATCTTTTAAGTACAAAATGGCGAGGCAAGTGAGTTGCAAAAATGTGACATTAAGCCTTATTATAAGACTCACTGCGCCTGAAATTACTACCCACCGTTTTGCTAAAGACTAGTTTTTAAAATAGCGTTGGTATAAAATAGTTAATTATATTTCTAAGCAAATTTCAGGACCTTGATAAGTACCTACATGCCTGCCACATTTATGTCACATTATTAACTTTTTAGGTAATGTAATTATTTATTACGTACTTCCAAATTAAAGTCAATTAAAACAAATGCCCGTGGCACTTTCTCCGATGTTATCTCAAGCAGTATCGTAATTTAACATAATTAATTAAACATTAAGCCATCTTTGGCATCCATATCTGTAGATACTGGTAATGTTTATCTTGTTTTATTGATTCCGCGATAAGAAAATGATAAATTAAAATAAGTAAATGCATTTTAGTGCTAATCATGCTAAAACGTGTGTTTTGCATTCATTTTGAGGTACTAATTTATTTCGTATTGATCTCTTCGCCTTTTTGTAACAATGCTATTAAGTTACTTTATAATGTTTACAAATTTTACATCGCAGTTATTTTCAAAAAATAATATGTTTTAATCATAATTAATCGTTTTAATCAAGCTTAAAACGATTTTATCCACCCAGTGTGCCCCTCTGACCGAATGACGGGACGCTTGAAGTTAAGTGCAGGTATCGTCTTAGGGTTTTTTGTACCTTTTTGGGCCTCGGAAATAGGTTATAACCTATTTATTTTACTTTTCAAATTGGGGACAGGATAAATGTTGATTACGGGTTTGAGAAGGGTTGGGTTTAAATGGATTGTTCGAGAAGCGTTATAAGAAAGCTCTGAACGTTATTAAGTTGAGGGATTTTCTAGTTTCAAGTTATTTTATGTTTGAGGTTCACTTGTTTCTAGACGTTGGATATAAATATTTTGCGTGATATTAGAATTACTTTTAACCACGCCTTAGAGCGTTTATACTATCCTGTCCGATGTCGGTATGACATAGCAGCTACGATATCCGTGCAAATAAATGTACAATGTTTATCGAATGCGTGGACGCAAATTCGCATATTAAATGAAAATGAAATATTGAAGTAATATGTTACTTGTCCTAGTATCGTGTTGGCGCCCGATATCTGATCGTATGAAAACGCTTTTTAATAATTGAACAGATTTAAATGAAATCTGCGACACACAAATAAGCTACTTTATTTTTAGCAGTTTGGTATTTTTATAGAATCCTCGAACATAGTCCAATACATTTGCATTTTGATTAGTTATGATTAATTGAACGAGTTTCTTGCTTTTAATCAATACACAACGAATCATTTCATGATTGCCACAATTCCTGTAAGCGAATTAAGTCAGTTTTTTTTGTTTGATTAACAATATTTTTTTGAACGCACTGGTTATGCGCAAACGCAACACTTTCAACGCACAACTCACGTTATGGCGCGTAATCACGCCAGAATAATTACGATAGTTATTTTCTCATTCCCAATTCCAAGAAAGAAAATATTAAGTTAGTCACTCAGCAAACCTTAGCATTAGAAATGAGTAGAGTAGATTTTTTTAAATATTTTTTTAATACAAGCTTTTTTGGTGACTGTACTCGCATTGTCATCCAAACTACATATATTATATCCGTACCAAATTTCAAGTCATTCCGATGACTAGAATTGGTTGAAATTTGACGTAGGTATAAGACTTCACTTTAACAAATATTCCAAGTAAAATAAAAGAAAAAAAAACTGTTTTATCGCTTTTAGTAACAGAGCCTAATTGACTTTTAACATGTTCAATTTTACAAAGTATTTGACTTAAGCTTGATTAATTTCTTGGTCGCCTAAATAACGTTACTTAAACAAGAAATAACCGATTCTCGTTTTATTTTACTCGAGTGCTACAGGAAAATAACAACCCCAACAAGGTAACAAAAGAAATCTTTATAAAAAAAAAACAAAAAGTGATACCATCCGTCCGGATTCGACCCTAGGCCCTTGTGATCGCTAGTCCAAGCACCAGGCCGCTAGACCACGGGGCTCCCACAAAAAAAGAAACATTCAGCAACGGCTTTGATATGAATTAAATTAAACATAATTTCCAGCCAGCTAACTGCAACGAAAAAAAAAAACGAAAATAAACCTTAAACCAAAGACCCAAGACCAATTTTTCAACGTTAATAGCCGTATGCTTCAAAGAAATAATGTGAACATTCTGAACGTTCAAGATGTGGACAGGTTTATGCAATAAGTAATCAATTAAAATTTTACATTATTTTATTGTGCACTGAAATACGAATGGCTTCTACAAACATGATTAATTTGAAAGTACGAGTTTAAAAATGAATATACTACGAATTACGAATGGCTTTATTTATCGTTGATTTATGTCTTCTCTTATATTTAGTGTAATTATTATTGTAAGTAAGTCGAGGAAGTGATATTACTTCTTTATTTTGCTTATTGAACTTCTGCTGTCGTTAAGCCTTAAGATTATACGTTTTTATAAATGGTATACCATTGCATGCTATCTGGTAATTAAATATACTCTGAACAGTTCCCTTAGAGTATGCATGAGTTTATTTACAACATATTTTACATGTTTTAATGTCGATAAAAACTATTGAAAATAATTAAAATTTTGTTCTGGACATGTAACGGCAGCAGCTACAAATAAATTTGGCCAGAGTTCTATAATGTGTTATATTATCTACTTGATTTTTTTTTTTACATAAAACTGACCCGCGATTGACCACTATCTCACCTGATGAAAAGTGAAAAAAAGAAAAAAGTGAAAGTGATGATGTATTGTACGTTATACACTGTTATAAGGATAACTGAATCCATATTTTCTAAAGCGCTCTCAATCACAGTCTCATTCGCCTTCCTTTTCTATCATGACATGATTTAATACAAGATTGATAGAAAAAAACGTTGATTGCATTTGTGATCACACCCGGTCTTACTAACGTGTGGTCTTATTACTTATAAACACTCATTAATCTTCTATTAACTTAATATTCGTTTGTCTTTTTTTTTTCATAAAAAGACCCATGTTTAACCCCTATCTCAGCTCATGGAGAGTGCATATGAGGCCAAACAGTAACGCCCTATTCACTCTGGCCTTGAAGAGCCCCAGGTTGTAGAGATACTTATCTCTCTGGTAATATAGACTATTACTTTGACATTTTGCTTTTGTAACTTTTGTGAATAAGGAGGAAAGTTATACGCATATACCGGTACATTGTACGTACAATACAGTAAACTCTCTCACTCTCAGTTTCTGTGTGTGTGTACTGTCGCTTTATCAGAAAAAATATGTATTTGTATGATTTCATCTTTACTGAATACTTGTGGCATAAACCCATACCGCGGCACCTGCTGCAGGACCGGTGAAGGGAGAAAAAGGGCCAAGTTTTTTTATAAACAACTATTATTCGAAAAACTGAACCGTGGGAGTGCCCGCTCTGTTTATAGTTCCAACGCGTAAACATGTTAACATTTTAGTTGTTTACAGTCACATTATTATTCACTGACGTATTGGTTACGTTTCAATGTAGTCATATAAGCTGTAGTCGATGTATGTACAAATTAGCTGCCGTATAGATAAATTACCGAGAGCGTGGAATTGCATATGTAGTGGTATTGTGTGCTTATAGGCATTGCAGAGAGAGATCTCTATATTGTTGTCTCTCTCAGTAAAGTGGAATGCCTATAAACACACAATACCACTGCATAATATGCTATTCCACGCTCTCGGTAATTTATCTATAACTGTGTGTCCACAAAACGACGTAAGTATCAATACCCATGTTTTGTTTGATCAATTCGTTTCGGATTTTAAAATGAAGTCGATGAAGTTTTAGAAGTCGGCAAAGACCCTGTGAGCGGATGTTGCGGGTGCTAATGGACAACGGTGATTGCTTACCATCATGCGACTAGCCAGTTAGGTACCTTTCACTCGCACATGTTATAATCGTTTATTAAAAAATACCTGTATATACAAAGTAAAAACAAGATGTTTCCGAGTGCCAAATTACGTACGGGTACCAATTTGTATCTTTTAACATCTCGGAACGCTATTAATTCGAAACCGGTTTTTATTTTTGTTGCTGACGAAATTCTTACCGATATTACGAGTGAGTCAGTCTTGTTTTCGAAGTTATTCTTTATTTCTATTTACCTTTGATATTTGTCTATATAGTGTACTTTACATACGGTGTTTATTTATTATGAACCTTTATTTAAATATATAATTTATTAAAGCTATTGTAAAACACGAGAACTGTATCCTGTTACGGCGTAAAAAGACGTATGTGTACTTACAATTTTACTGCATTATTTTCTTATACCATTAGAATCATAACACGTATTGACCGCATGAGCCTGATACAATGTTTTTCCAACTAATGGGCTAGGAATGGTAGTAATTTACTCATAATTACTTCTCAAGTGCGTTTCCTATTAGTTTATCTTCGAGCTATTAAAGCAGCATTTCACTTGGAAATATCCGTACGCACATGAAATGTTTTAATTAAATTGTAAATTGAACACACTCGTTGGCGTCGTGTGTTGAAACCGGTCTCGATGCTTTGAGAATAGGCCGCGGTTCCAAATTCAAAATTTGAATTCTCGCCGGCCAGATGTAGAGTTAACACGCCACGTCATTATCTCTGGTAATAAGAATAAGTGTGAATGTATCATTATCTGTGCAACGGAGATTCTTTTGTCATACTCTGTGTTTAATTTGATGAAGGAATTTTGAGGGCGATTCTACGCTGCCAGTAATTTGTATACGCATTGTTGGCGATGGAGAGATTACGAATGCATGCAAGCGTGCATCGTGCGGCGTGATTCTTAATTTAAAATTATGCGTAGCTTTCTTGTTAATAGTTTCAAACCGTTCAGTGTTCCGGAATTAAAAGTTATTCTTTTTTTATCTAAGAATGGCTTCTGTAATTAAGTCAGTGCCAATCAGAACTTACTAGGCTCGAGTGAAGACGACTGTAAAACATAATGAGACGCATTGTTTTCATTAAACTCTTAAAGGTAAAGTTGTAATATCTCATCATTATTCACTCAAATCAAACCCATTCGCAACACCAGTACAATCACCCAAAAAAACATTCATGTTATTATGTATATTGGTACGCAAAAACTGCAGCCTTTATAAAGGACATGGGCCTTACAAAGAATAGGTCGAACGGGTCGTACGGTCGGTCGTTGATCGTAAAAAATAATGCGAAATCATCGCGCAACAAAAACTCTGTGACTCATATTTAATGTTTGTCGCTAATAAAGAAAATTATTCGCGAAAAATACGGGCGGTTTGGGCGGTTGAGTGAATTTGGTGCTGTCGATTGAATGTCGTTTGTCGTGTTGATTGGGTGACATTTGACGCGACGTGAGACATTGAATGCGACACGGCGCGGGCATTCGCCTTTGGATTTGAATAGGTTATATGGGACCCACTATATTCAATCAAATGGTAGTTTTGTAGCCAACTCTGAGGATAGTCAGTCACATTGAATTGTACGATGTAAGTGTCAAATAATGGTTCTAAATATGACAGGGAATAACTAATTTAGTCGATGTTTAATGCTTATAGTAGCTACATATTACATTTAAAAGTCAATCTAATGTATCTTAAGCTTAGGAAGACCATTATTCATTTTCGTATAATTTTTGACAGTCCTAGATGGGGACCATAGCCCTAATTCCCTCATCAAAAATAGTACCTTTAAAAAAGATCAATTCATCATCATCATCATCATCATCCCAGCCTATATAAGTCTCACTGCAGGGCACAGGCCTCCTATCAGAATGAGAGGGCTTGGGCCGTAGATCAATTCGTGTTTATTTATTTATTTTGTGAATCTCAGAAACGGCTCTACTGATTTCGATGACATTTGCTATGTCGGGGTTTTCGGTGGCGAAGAATCGATCTAGGAAAACTATCTCTAGGAAAACGCGTGTATTCGAATTTTAGCTCGAGCGACGCTCGGTCATGCAGGTGATAACTATTAGGGTGAGGCCACACGAGCGTAATTTTGTGAGTCGTGAGCGGCAGAATTTCGGTCCGCGCCATACAATATGCGCGCCATCACGTGACACTCACGTGACACAATGTATGGCGCAATCGAAATTCTGCCGCTCACAACTCACAAAATTACGCTCGTGTCGCCTCACCATTAGTATTAGTAAAAATAAAAATAGTATTGATATACAATGATATTCCACTTAAAAAATATCGTGATCAATTTTTCTTTTTCAATACTATGTTAAGTAAGTTGAGTCTTCAGTGAAATCTATTTACAGACCTAAAGAAATACAGAAATACAGAATTTATTTTTATGAACTCCTTCGTCAGCGTTCGGGTGTCATTTGTCATTATGTTCGTTGAATGTGACACTTCCCGGGCGTTACCTCACTCATAATCCTTAATAAAGCACAATTTGTGCCTTTGTGCTAATTGGTCGTTCAATGTCCGTTTTACAGCTCAGCCCAATTAAGAATTTTATTATAATTAGTATTTTGTAACAATAACATAACGATTTACCAAAAATTTAGAGATTCTTCATTCGGTATATCCGACTAGTTTTTTTAATCTGGCCTGAAATTATAAACGTGACTTATTAATACTTATTAAAAAAAAACACGCATTAGGAATTCGTTCAAAATAAGAACGCTAATCGATATGCGAAATGCACAAAGTCGAATGTAGTTCACAAAACAAATACCGCAGACTATTATCGGCTGCAAAAAGAACTGGCCACTAAAAAATTAAACAGCACATTAAAAATAATTCGACTAGGACAAACCGCCAGCGGTTGACCGAGGCAAGGTCGCTCGGATTTTGAACTTGGAACAAAAAACGTTTCGACATTTGAATGTTGCATTCTGGCTGATTGATGGTTCATGACACACGAATGATTTCGCTTTGTTTTTTTTTTTATTTTATTTTTGCGTTGCGTTCCGCTTCGCCCATTTATATTCGGATGCATCGATGGATTTTTTTTCTTGATATTTGTTGCATTTTGCGGCTGGCTATACTTGGGCCCTAGAAGAGCGTCCGCGATCCCATTGTCTTTCCGTCCGTCATGACTCACTCCATTGTAGTTGCACAATGGGCGTCTTTGTGCATTGTACCCAGAGGACTCTGGTGTTACGTATTTTGAAATAATTAGTTGACTTTCAATAAGAATAACTAATGACACATGGAAATAGGGTTACCTGAGGGGGAAATGAATTAGTTGGACTAGTTTCTTAGTAGGTCAAATTTTAAAAAGCAAGGGCACGCTCATTTCTGTTCCCTTTTTTTCGTAGCTTTATACTTATCTATTTATTCAACCTAAGTATTGTTACCGTCTTCATTGAAGCCATTTTTATGCAGCATTAAGTCTATAACAACCGTACCAAGGGTTATCCGTGCAGAGTAAATAAAGGTTTTTTGTAAAGGTTAAGTATTGATTTGCCGCAAAATGAGTTTTTATTATATGAGAGTAATGCCGACCTATCTCATATGGCACGCGTTCGGGGGGATAGCCCTCTAACATTCTCCATTTTAAACAACAAAGGGCAAAAAAGGGTCTGGCTGAATAAAAAAGATATGCGAAAACTGCCGCGATTGCTACCAACAATAAAATAAAATGAGTTCCGAATTTAAATCGGTCAACCGAATTTGTTCTCTATGAACCAGAAAATACGAATTGATAATTTATTTTTCCTATTTTGAATTTGGAATCCCCTTTTGGAGTTCGATCGTAACGCTACTTGTAGGCGGGAAAAAAGTGGTCGTTCGTTTTCGAAATGTCAAAACAAATTAGCGAGATGTGTTTGCGTGTGTGTGTGCGTACGTATAGTTGCACTATTTTATCGCGTATTGATTTGGTACGTGTGAAAAAGATGGATGTATTTCTATCGCTAGTTTTTAGCGCTATTCTGCTAGTTATGAAACATTCGCGTGGGACGCGTAGTAAGGAGTGTGAAGATTCAACTAAAGTGTGGGTTTATAGTGTCTTCAAAGTGTCTTATAAGAATTTTACTTCTCATTGTAAAACTTTATAGTTTTTTTATTGCTGACATAAAAAGCCGGTTTATTTTTACACACGCCATTTGTGATTTAAGTCTTTCAAATAATATAACCATAATTCTCAAGTAATGTATTGTCGACCCATTTGTTATTATTCCCACAAGTGCAATTATATAAATTGCCCCAAATCCTGAACATACGAACTGGCTGCCACAAGAATTATCGCGACACGCAACCCCCCTTAAAACAAGTTCTAAAATCAAATAAACCCATAGATATAATCAACCGCCAATACCACTTCGAAACATTCGATTTGACGTACGAAAAATACTGGCTGGTTGTAAAAGTTACGAATTCGAATTACGAAATTGCTTATAACTAATTCAAATATCGAATGATGAGTCGAGTGGGTGGCGACGCATCGATGATGGGGTAAAAATTACCCCTGGGGGTAATCTGTAGGGCCGGCACCCTAGTATGTGATGCCCCAATGCGATATATGTGCATGCGTGTGCGCGCGCTTGTTTATGTGTGTCGGAGGGTACGATAATGGTGTATTTCCGTTGTTGAGTGGATCCCTCCCGCCACACTCGTAGGTATGAAATTTGCGATAGCAATGCTCTCCAAACGAAATCGCCCAGGATAAAGATGAAACCGCGCGTAAGAATTAAGCTATTGTTAACATTAACTGCCAACTTTGTAAAGAGCCATAAGTTACTTTTACATTTTTATTAGCGTCCATAAACGTAACGTGTAACGTACAAAATGCCCATTAAAGCGCAGCCATTAAACGCCTCCCTGAAATAACCGAAAACGACTGTTTGCATTTTAGCGAGCCGACAAATAGCTTGCATTTGCAAAGCGTCATAATTCAAAACGGAACGGCGAAACCGAACGCCTTAAACTGCAGCTTCGCACGTAATTACACAAGTGTGAACCCTGCCCTTGCGTTTTTTTTAATTGCGCCTATAAAATTTGAATATGGAGAAGGCAAGGGAAATGTCGCGTACGTCCATAAACGCTCGTATGCATGCTTGAGGTTTTTGCGTTCGGCGACTTTTTGAGCTTAAATGGCCTATAATAAATGAAGTTGCAGTCAGTCGCAGCATTTATTCGACTTCATAAGGCTTATAAGGTATGCAGCGAGTTAACGCTATCTGTTCTGCTTGGTTCTTGTTAGTTACGCACAGAGAATTATTTATTTGTTGGATTCTGTTGCGTTGCGACAGCGTTAGCCCGTTAGGAATGATTACTAGACAGCTTGCTTAGTGTACGTATTTACTGCTTATTCACTATAATACTAGGCTTTTAATTAAAAAAAAAAAAAAATATCACGGGACAATTCACACCAATTGACCTAGTCCCAAAGTAAGCTTAGCAAAGCTTGTGTTATGGGTACTAGGCAACGGATAAACATACTTATATAGATAGATATATACTTAAATACATATTAAACACCCAAGACCCGAGAACAAACATTCGTATTTTTCATACAAATATCTGCCCCGACACGGGAATCGAACCTGGGACCTCAAGCTTCATAGTCAGGGTCTCTAACCACTAGGCCATCTGGTCTTTTGGTCGTGGTCTGATCGTTTTAGAAACGGAAATATAAATCTATATATGTATATTTACAGCGAAAGGAAAATCAGAGCTTGAATGGTACCTTTAACTCGTTCGCTGCCGTAAAAGACTTGCCCAATTATCAACTGAAATTATAACGGATTAATTTTATAACATTATTGCATAAGTAGGTAGGTAAGTAGACAGTCTAATAGATATACTGGGCAGGTAGCTAGAAAAATAGCTAACGCCGTATAAAGAAAAAGATTTAATTACGTTTACGAAAGGAAAACATTCACAAAGTTGCAAATTAGACGATACAATATGCTATTTATTAGCTGTTTAAGTATTTACAGCCTTTTGGCACGCATTGTGTGCACGCGCATGTAGTTACGGGCCAGCCACGACCATGTGCGAACGGCGAGGGAGCGATTTTCTAACGCCAGGCGTTTCATTCTGAAAAATGATGATATCTGCGTAGGAATGTAACGAGAGCGATTCCCGATTTACGTTAAAATTTTAATTACTATAGAAACTTTCCTGGAGAAGAATTGTCAAAGGCGCGGGCGCTCGTCGTAGCATTCATCATCTCTTTCTTACCTTCATTGTCTACCATTTCACAGAAAGAAATAGTGAAGACTATTATTCTGAGTGCGCCCGATAAATAACCTGTTATGTTTCCAAGCGTGAGCGTAAAAAAACCGAACAACGAACAGAATTAGCTCGCCGCGCTACCGCTCGCTGCTCGCGCATAGTCTTGCCCGGACTTTGTGGGTTTGCACATAGTTTTTCAAGTCATTGTTTTATTTTGTGAAAGTTGATGGATCGGCGTTACACTGGCGCAAGCAGTGAAGGCCAACTATCGATAAAATATGCTGTCGATAATTTTTAATCTTTACTCACATTGAGCGATGTTTGTCCGGGTATTTTTAAATTACACTTTCTTAAAACTTATGTCGATTTGGTGATTACAAATGCGCTTATGTTTAAGATAAAGGTTAAAATTACTGGGTTATCTAGTAACAGCACTGTCGAGGCAGTAAAACTATTCAAATACCTACTTTTCCATCGATTCTATCGATAATTACTTCCCAGTCCCAGTGCCTCTAGAGAAATGTGTCCAAACCCATAAAATTTAAAAAGAAGAAACTCATAATTTTATTATAATTTCTGAAAAAATAAATCATTATAATATCAAATGAACATTATGTAACTATTTCGTCCATTATTCTTTTCAAATTTTACTCTATTTGATGCGTATGTAAATATTCTATGTATTGCCATTCTATCGATACAATAGACTAAAGAGCAGCAAAACTAGCGGCGTTGATTGTGTTTACCATACGGCGAAAGAAAAATATAGGTTATGAGTTAACCGCACATTCATATCCTAACATTAAAAATGAGATAGTTTGCGAAGATCTTTGGATCATGTTTGTTACTCAGTCACGTAATAACGCCGCGACGGGTTTTATTGAAAAATTTATATAAATATAGGGTATAGATCAAGTCATTCATGATGACCCGTGGCGTGGGTCTTATTATAAAGTCATTAATGTCTAATTTTGACAAATGCATGCGTCTTCGTGAATGTCACTAATTATACAATATAACTGTAAAGCGTTCCAGTGGGATAACATTTTAACTTTAAACAATAACAGAGGGCGCTGACTTATAACCTTGAAGTACAGTCAAGGAAACTGAATCGTGTACCAGGCTGGAACCTTTCCATAACAAATTTCACGATAATTTTTTTGGCAGATGTATGGAATGTCAACACGAGATTTGCAATGAAAAGGGTTTTCACCTTGGTACGTGACGTGATTCAGTTTCTTCGACGGTACCTCGGCTTTCAAGATGACGTGTTGATTTCGTTAACACTCAATAGATGGCGTTGCCCGAACGGACGTTGTGCTTTAAAAATGTTACCGAAACCTTTTTCAGATCAAACTCTAATAGCTCCTCTACACGATGGGCCATTAAATGGTCGGTGCCATGGCCCAGTGAAGGCTGCAACGCATCTACACGATGGCGACGTTTAGGGTGAGGCCACACGAGTGTAATTTTGTGAGTCGTGAGCGGCAGAATTTCGGTCCGCGCCATACAATATGCGCGCCATTACGTGACACTCACGTGACACAATGTATGGCGCAACCGAAATTCTGCCGCTCACAACTCACTAAATTACGCTCGTGTGGCCTCACCCTTAGCTGTGTTCGGCGTTATTCCAGATACATATTCAGCTATATGCAAACCAAATTTCATCAGATCCATCCAACCGTTTTTGTGTAAAAGAGTAGGTAAGAAACACACACGCGGCATACATTCAAAATCTTTCGTATATATAATATTAATAGAATTAGTGGGGTGGTTGTTTCATAGTCTAGACTACAAAATATTTTAATAACTCCGAACAAATAAGAAAAAAAAACACTCTTAAAAAGTAATTTGACTTTATTATTATTAAAAAGGGTTACTTACACAGTCTCCCGAACAGCGCCAAAACAAAACATCTCACATTTACAATTTTCCCAAGTCGTAAAGGTGTCTTCAGACGTGAAAATCCCTCATTCCGGGGATTACAGTTGAAATTAGTTGCAAATCTGGGGATTACTGCACCCCTGGCAACACACGATGCAGATAAATAAGCGGGTTGAATTTGTTTTGACGTGGAGTTGGATTTATTAGTGTGGCAACATTTCAGATGCCAATTTTTGTAGCAAACTTACCTGATACTATGGATATGTCTACAAAAAAATCCAGTTTGCAGAACATTGTTATTTTTATGTGTATTGCTGTAAGAAATATGCTTATGTATTTACTGTAAATTGGTAACTGTATGCTTGTAATTATCATCTACAACAGATTTTAATAAAATAAATTATTACAGAATAGAAACAAAAACCTCCTTTTCTAAAATTACAGGGTTATTTTTAATTCACTGACATCCTCTTAACCCTAAATTCCTATCACTCAAACAAATATTTTTTGTTTTACGGCTTTTTAAAATGAAGCACTTTTTCCCATACAAATACACAGAGTATCGTAAAAATAAGAGGCAATCTCAAATTTTCAAAACGTTATTACACCAAAAATATTAAGTTATGACAAAAGTCGTAAAACAAAAAACATTTGTTTAAGTGGTACGAGTTTAGGGTTAAAAGGATGCTAGTGAATTACAAATAACCCTGTATAAATAAAATTTTAAAGAGAAATAAAGGCTAATTACAATTTTTTATTTGTATAAATGAAATTTAAAGCAAGTTTCAATTCGAATCGAAATAAATAACCTATTTGCTTGAACATGAACCTGTACCATATCGGGAATGTGGTGCCACAGATAAAAAAATACAATTACAGTCCTTGGGCTGTATAATATATAGGAATAATGCAAGAGAAAAGGCCCGCGGGTTTTATTTCTTAGAGCAATGCAGCCAAATTAGCCTGCTTTATGACGCTGTTTACGTGCAAGTGTGATGAAAATATAATTAGGTGCACGCAACCCCATTTAACACAAAACTTAATAACCATAATAAATAAGACAGTACATAGATACCATCTATTTCAAAAACCAGTATCGAAAGACCCACGCCCCTACTTTTTAAAACAATTTTTTCTCGAACTCTAATTTCAAAAAAGCACGAGAGCGGAAACAGAGGCTTCAAATTCTCAACTCACTGGCAGGTTGCGAACGGATTATTTTAAAAATAAAAACGTACAGTTAGTACATTTTGAAAGTAGAACGTTTATTTAGCAACAAAAATGGCTCGGACCAAAACATAATGGTTCTACACGACCGTCTGTTGTCTAACTAATTATAAAGCAGGGTGCAGACATTGCAGTTTGTCGGGCAGTTGTGCTTGTGTTACGGATCATTAAAATTGAACTTTAAAGAACATGTGTGTACATTGCCTTAAGGGTTTTAATACCAACTTACGCGTGCACCTGAAGTTGCCGCGACAGTGTAATGATTGAAGTGAACTAGTTTGTGAATGGAGTCGGTTCCTTTTTTCGCATGCAAAAATAAAGTTGTCGTTGTATATAATGTTTTAAAATTGGTCTTTCATTAGGCGTTCTCACTTTACACTACATACTTATTTAGTAGCAGATGGTATTTTTCTACTTCTTTGGAAATAACCTACTTGATATCTTAATTAATTGTGGTTTATGACTGTATCTACCTACTAAATTTTACCCTGACAGTTGTTAGATTGGCGTATGTCCTAACATAAGTTATATTGTTAGCAATGTTGGATAGATTCGTTTGGCCGTTTTTAAGATAAATAGTACTTAGGTAGCCGTGATTTTAGTTATCAATAGTTTTAATATTCTGTTTTATTAAATCACTTTTCAGTGCATCATGACCACTATTTAGGACCTATTTTTGAGTCGAGATAGTCTACGGATGTCATTCGGCCATATCGCTTATATGAAACAGGGATAAGTTTTTAAAATGGCGGAAGTTTTTCCGATCTTTGGTAATAAATTTAAAACGTTTGACGAGATGCACTCATAGAACGCATAATTTTAAGATTAGACCAAATCAGTTGACAAAGAAAAGATCGTTTTTATTAAACCCTTTCCCATACCAACACCAAAGTTTCGAGCGAACTCCAATAAATAAAAAACTAAACCATTCAATACAATTTACAAACAAAATCTGCATATTATTTATTCTAAATTTGCTAGAATTCTCACGGAACCGATTCCAAATTCAAAAAGCCACTGGCAACATTTAAATATAAAAAAGCTACTGTTCCATATTTAAATTACAATCTTGCCGCGACGGTTTCTCGGGAGACCTCTCCCTTTCTTCTATGATACGTTAGAAGAGGATAGCATGCGCATGTAAAGCAGGGATCACACGATTAGCATAAGGAAGGGTTAGACTAGCCGAAGACGGGATAAAATATGCCAGAACCAGCTTTCTAATTAAAAGGGTTTATTCAGATGTTAATTCTGTTTTTCTGTAATAACTGGTTGGGAATTTTGATAGAATAAATTTTTGTATAATTGTTACTATTGGGATTGAGGAAAAAATTTCTTTAGTTATAGTACAGTTGCTATAATCAATCTAGTAGGCAAGGTGTTCAATTTGAAAATCAATAAATTTCTAATGCTTCTTTTTCTTTCTACAGATGCACAATTGAAGGGCACAAAGCGGGTACTGAAGCAAATTAGAAGAATGACGTCGAAGCGTATACAAGGTGACCTTAGCCTCTGGACAAATAATGAAACCATGGATAAGACTGATACTTAGCAATATCGTAAAACAGTTATTTGCTTTTTTAGACAAGAAAACCAAAAAAAAAATGTATGAAATCATATCATCCAAATAAACAGGCTCCTCCAAAGTGATACATTTAAAACCGTTAGTTTTTCGGTAAATATTGAACTGATTGTTATGATACTTTGCAGTTTGGTTTTAAATATCTTGCTAAACCAGTAGTATTAGTATTCGTCTAGAGGCTAAGGCTACCCCGTATGAAGACAAAAGCAAACCGGAATAAAATTGAAGCAAAAATGAAGAAAGAAGCTGAAGACTTTCTCGCCGTACGGTGATTGCCACTAGCGAGGTATAGAGTTCCTACGTATATTGGCCTGTAGGAACTTCATACCGTGCTCTTGGGTTCGCCAATTTTCTACAGTTTGCATATTGAGAAGCTCACACGAAAATCGTTGAAGAAATCAAGATAAGAAGCGAAGCTTTTTGAATGTTTTTGTATTTTTGTGCGTTGTTTGTTTTTGTGTTTATTTCTAGGTTTCGGAATGCTTTTATAAGGAAGAGTCGTCGTTTACAGACTGTAGGTATGTATGGGTGGGATTGTATGTGTGTACGGGGGACTACCTAATAGAGAGAACCTGACTACGAAGCTTGAGGTCCTGTGTTTGATTCCCGCGTCAGGGCAGATATTACGAGTATAACAGGATGTTAAAAAGCAGTATTTATTTACTTAGGTATTTTTCAGCAAGCAAATTTGATGATCGACGCAAAGCCTTCAGAACTATAGTAACTAGAAAGTATATTAAAAGTAAGTAGGAACCAGCTTGCAGCTCGAATATTTCCCAAACGACATCTTAGGGATCTTCACAAAGCGAGCATACTCTTTCCTAAAGAGCTATCCAACGCACCTTTATTTGTGTTATGGATGCCCATAGGCGGCGGTGATAGCTTTTCATCAGGTGACATCTCATCATCATCATCAATATCGGTCCAACCGTTTCGAAGGAATTCAGTGACGTACAGTACAGTCGAAGAAACGGAATCACGTACCAGTGTGAACCCTTTTCAATTATTTATTTAATCGTATGGCGTAAAACTTTAAACAATAACACTAAAGAAAGAAACTACAAACTAGCTATAAATCCACATTCAGGGTCCCAAGCCACGAGATTGCGTCGATTTTCAGTTACAAGCGGTTTGAAAGTTAGGGTGAAGCCAGACGAGCGTAATTTTGTGAGTCGTGAGCGGCAGAATTTCGGTTACGCCATACATTGTGTCACGTGATGACCTGCACATTGTATGGCGCGACCGAAATTCTGCCACTCACGACTCACAAAATTACGCTCGTGTGGCTTCACCCTTAGTCATCACGAACAATTAGGGTTTTCTATGAGAGGCTATTTGGCGCTAGTATCGTCAGGTCCGTTTGACAACTTTGACATTTGTTGTATGGGTGTAACGTCAAATAGACCTTACGATACTAACGCCATCTAGCGATATTCCACCTGCCAGAAAACCTTCATTACTATGGTAGCCATTTCTTTAAAAGTAAAAAAAATACGTATATTGTTTTCAGATATCCATATTTAATTCAATGGTAAGTATAGCTAACGCCACGACAGTTGAGGCGATTGATTACACACACAGCTACATAAAGTACTGATTACAAAAAGATAGTGAATGAATGAAATGACTGAGTGAATGAAAATGTGAGTTATATGATCTTATGATGAAATAGGTACTTACGCAATACTATCATCATCATCACCAGCCTATGTTCGTCCACTGCTGGACTGGACATAGGCCTCTCCCATGGCACGCCAATGAGCACGATCCTCGGCCACTCGCATCCAGCTCTTGCCAGCCGCCTTGCGAAGGTCATCGCTCCACCGAGTCTGAGGACGTCCCACGCTACGTTTGCCGATCCGTGGTCTCCACTCAAGAACTCGTCTACCCCAACGGTTATCGGTTCTTCGGGCTATATGGCCGGCCCATTGCCTCCTCAGCGTGCTAATGCGGTAGGCTATATCGATAACTTTGGTAACGCAATACTATGCTTTTAACGACCGCTTTAGCCTAGTTGGTAGTGACCCTGCCTACGAAGCAAGAGGTCCTGGGTTCAAATCCCGGTAAGGGCATTTATTTGTGTGATGAGCACGAATATTTGTTCCTGAGTTATGGATGTTTTCTATTTATTTAAGTATTTGTTTATCTATATAAGTATGTCTATCGTCGTCTAGTACCATAGTACAATCTTTGCTTAGTTTGGGACTAGGTCGATTTGTGTGAGATTGTCTAACCTATTGTTGAAATAAAACAATTTGAAACTAATAAGAAATATTCGCAAGAAAAAATCGGTATTTTATAAATAGCGAAAAATATGCTTATCTGATTTATACAAAATAGATCAAAATGTTTTATTTTCTGTTTTTTTTTGAACTAGATGTAGGTATTTTCCTAAATTATTCTTAAAGAAATAGGTTGAAGAAATTTTTAGTCAATGTTGAGTCTGTTGAACTTGCTATCGGTACGAATAAATGTCAAAATTCCGCTGTCATTACGTGACGTGTTGTTGTGTGCGTGACCTCAACTCTGATGGCGTTACCTATAGTACCTACTTTGCAAGCTCTACATTTTGGGATAAAAATCTTTTTTTTTCAAAAAAGGAGGGAGATCACAGATACGTCTCTTATCGGTCATAGTGAAGTCTATCTCGTTTCTCGTGGAGCCATCGGGGCTCATCCTGGTCCATTTCCTGTGAGGCGGCTTCTGGAAGAAAGAATTCATCATAAAGAGTCCTTATTTCTCTAGAAAATCGGCCAGCCTCTGTCTCTTACGGTTCTGTTGCTCATAATCGAAGTTCCCTACTCTAAACCCATTATCGCTTCTCATGCCCAGCTTCGCATTGAAATCCCCCATAACAACATTGAAGTGAGTCTTGTCAGTTTGTATGGCCCTACTAATGTCCTCATACACATGTAGCCTTTACTTCCTCATTTGGATGTGATGAGGAAGGGTATACCTGAACCACCTTCAACGAATATGAAATACGAATAAGTGAATTTGAAGTACCACAAAATATTTAAATAATCTCGCTTAATATTTTTAAACACATTTTTTGAGTATTTTTTCCAAAAAAACTTATATTTTCGTAATCTGTATGAATGTGGCTTTCTAAGTTTATTTTTTATTTGCTGATATCGGTACTAGTTCAAAATCTATCACACACTCACATTTTCATTTACAGACTACTTTTTTTGCAATTTAGCTGCGTGTGTAATCGTTCGCCTCCACTCTTGTGGCGTTACCTATATGACGACGGATATCAATATTCACCACGAACTGACATTACGGAATTAACAAACCCAGATCTCTGTAATAAGATAAATACTGACCATCCATCAATACGCTTAATTACACGAGCAGTTAATACGGCGACATTTGATAAATATCAGCAGACCACACCACAATAGGACGTAGTTTAACGAAAAGGATCCAACCCACAACAAGTCGCTTTTTGATTTTGGATCTAGTTTCAATACCAACAGAGATAAATTAAAGAAGAAAATGTCAGTGGTTTGGATCCTTTTCGTTAAACTGCGTCCTCTATTGAGTGCCTAACAGCATTCGTACTTCGTTAAAAACAGTTCAATATATGAAATGGCATTGTGAAGTTTTCTGAAATAATTTAAAATCAATTAAAAAAAAATATTCGTGATTACCTCAGTGTGGATTTGCGTGTCCGACTGTGTGAATCGCTCGTATTGTCTAGATTAAACTATTGTGACGTCGTTTATGATGGTTGCTTACTAGGTCGTTCTGGGAGAATGCTCCAACGAGTTCAGAACGCATGTGCTCGTTTTTGCTTCAAAGTCCCCCCTCGGTCCCATGTCACTCCGTACTTGAACGCTGCTGATCTGCTTAAGATGCACAATCGCAGGCGCTTGCATCTTGCGTCTCTTTTGTTCGGTGTAGTGCGATACAAAACGCCTTCGTACCTTTTTGAAAAAATCTCATGGTTGAAAAGTGTGCGCAGACTTAAGGCTATTGTGCCGCCGCACCGGACAGCGGCATTTCGAGGCAGTTTTAGGTTTGCGGCGTCTAAGTGCTGGAATGACATCCCCCCTCCCATCTTAGGTGTGACTAGCAGGTATACCTTTGGGCGAAAGTTTAAAGGCTATTTGTTGTCATTACAAAAACCTTAATTTCCTCTCCTTTCCAGCACTAAGTATTTCACAAAACTTCTTTGATTTTTTTATTGTCTCGGTGATTTCATTTTTCATTATTCAATTAAGTCCGCGCAGGGTTGTATACTTGGCAGGTGAGGTATAGTATTTACATATGTTTGAGTGATTATTCTTTGCTTTTTTATATTCTACAAATTATTTATTTACGCATGTAGTCTTATGTAGCTATTAGTGTGCAGTTTATTTATTTATTTATCTATCTATACTTACAGCGATCCGGGTGTCACCAACGGTGCTGGCTGAAAATCAGCGCTGGGTGCTATAAACGCCTCAGCATTATGCTGAGCCAGTGTCCGATTTGCAACCGCAATGACACATTCTATCTTTAGCTTTTGTGTTGTCTTTTGTTTTGTAAAATATTGATGATGTGTCTTGTGTTGTTGTAAATAAATGTATTTCTTTCTTTCTTTCTTTCTTTTCTTTAATTATACTTGAAAATAATTAGTTTACCCTAACCAGACCATTTTAGAAAAAAAATTAACAAAATCCATTTCGTTAAAATTCTAGGACGATTCCACTAGTTGGAATCAATACCACATTTATCAGTATTTTTAACCCCCGATACAAAAAGCGGGGTATTATAAGTTTGACAGCTATGTCTGTGTGTCTCTGTATGTGGTATCATAGCTCTTAAACGGGTGAGCCGATTTGGATGCAGTTTTTTTTTTATTAGAAAGCAGGTTTCTTGGCGATGGTTCTTAGACAGAACTCTAAACGGAAGTCTACAGACGACAACGGCAGTCACAGAGAGGTGAAGTGCGGCCAAAACAGATTGAAAGGTGTAAAAGCGGCCCAATTACTTTTCATTAAATATAACTTGGCTTTACTTAATTTTGAGTATTAAAGTACTAATTTAATAAAAAATCTAATTAAAAAATAAAATTGTGCTTTTATTCATAGTACTAACACTTCCGCTTCCGCTTCTGCTAAGATTTACTTTTGACATCTGTTTCTGCTTCCGTTATGACACTTCCGTTGCATCACTAACTTAGACGCGTAATGGGCATTTACTTTATGTTCAAAAATACGTATGACATAATTGCGTTGGGGTTTTTTTATTTTTTAACCCCCGACACAAAAAGAGGGGTGTTATAAGTTTGACCGCTATGTGTGTGTGTCTGTCTGTCTGTGGCACCATAGCTCTTAAACGGGTAAACCGATTTGGATGCGGTTTTTTTTAATAGAAATCAGGTTTCTTGGCGATGGTTCTTAGATATGTTTCATCAAAATCGGTTCAGCCGTTTCAAAGTTATCAGCTCTTTTGTTAGCTGCGGAAGGGATCTTAGACGCATAACGGGCATTGACTTAATGTCAAACATACGAGTGACATAATTGCATTGGGGGTTTTTAAAATTTTTAATTTATTATTTTATAGTTATATATCTTTTGACAGAATGCCTTAACTTTTTTCTGACAACATTCACTTTGATTTACGTATTGATTTATTATTTGAACAAATCTATGTGGTGGCATTGTGCTGCGAGAAAATTTGTCATTTTGATTAGAAGTGAATAAACGAATTGACAATTATTTGCGATTTAAAAATAGTTACCTACTACCTAAAAGTAAATAAGCAGTACTGTAGGTTTATGCAGGAAAAAAAAACAAAAGGGGAGTTGACGCCATTAAAAAATAATTCGAAGACACGACTCCAGTAAAAAAACGCTTTATTTCAGCCCTGAAAACCAGATTAATTTTCGTTTAACTGCAATATTAGATTTGTTTTGCTTTTAAACAAATAAATAGTTGATTGAGTTGGCGAACAAGTGACGTCATAAGTTGCTATTGCCATTCAAACTCTATGGGAGAATTGTTTTGACAGCTCATAAAAAGTACGTCAGTTGATTGGTGGTGTCAAAATCCCTATTAAAACGCAATAAGTGGATACCCGACATGCACATAGCACTTTTACTAAAAGTCATCGCATCGAATTTTTATAGTGATTCTGAAATAATACGATTTGAGAGAGAGAGTTTTATTTACAGATACAATTTGATACATAGGAAAAAAAATGAAAAAATACATTTTGCGGGAAAAGATACAACAATAAAAAAAACGAATTGTATAAATTGGGCCCTACTCGGCGTAACGTTGCGGCAAGCCACAACGCTGTTTTTCACTGGGATCCGTTTAAAAAAACTAAATATAAAGGCATACTTACAAACACACACCGTGACGACACGACCGCCAGCGGAAAGTGTAGATCGCAACGAAACCTAACTTCAAACCGAAAGCGTAATCGTATTAGAACTATTCAATTCGGGACAAAATAGGCCAAAATTTGTTATGACTATTACAGAGAATCATCAACAATTTCAATAATTTTGATATCGTAATAAAATCAGATTTTATCAATTATAAATAAGCTAATAAGCAATCCAAAGCCAGTTCTTGGATATCCTTTATGGGTATTTTTTAAATATTAGTTATATTAAACGTATGCCGCATCCATATTCTCCCTGCTATACTGAGGTATCGTCCTCACGCACCCATAAGAAGCGAGTATACTGAGCCAACTGTATCCTTAGTATAAGTTTTTACTTCACGAAATACTTCTCGATCGCGTTTTCGTAAAAAAATCAATTACTAGGGAATCATAGACAGCGCCTCCGCGCGCACGCGTCCATGTTTCCATAGAATTGAAATTTTTACGTAAACGCGATCGAGAAGTATTTTGGTGAAGTAAAATTTATACTAAGCGTACTGCTTGTTACACCACTTTACCCCGCCGTCCGCGAAAATTGTGCTGCAATGGTGCAAGTGACTTATCTCAGTACAGTGTTCAGATTTAAAAAGTCATGCTACTTGCATCAATATACGTCATTTTATTTCATTAGCTAATAGGAATATCACAATATAATTTGTGTGAGAGCTACATGTATAAGTATGTTAGTAATAAATATGCGAAAAAACGAAAATCCAAAAATTGACGCCTCAGTAGTAGGTACCACGTCGCGTAGTACGCTTTATGTAATTTTGATCTTAATTCGCCTACTAAATAACAACTTTCTATGCCCGAATCACACTTGTCGATCAATCAAATATAATTAGAAACACAGAAACAACATGTCAACATCGGAAACTTGTAATTATCGTAAATCTGTAGCATATATAATTAATTTTAGATTTATTGTACGCTTTATCTGTTGCATAATGTGAGAGGCCATTCCGAATGATTAAGTTGTATGTTTCGTGCCATTTATGTCTTCATTATAATAAGGTTATTAATTTCCTTTCGACAATTTAAAGCTAAATTTGTATCTTGCTTTTGTTTTTCAATCAAAGGATCGTGGTTCAAATCCCGGCTCGCACATCTAAGTTTATGCGAAATTACATTTGAAATTTACCATGAGTTTTATACGGTGAAGGAAAACATCGCGAGAAAACCTGCATACACCTGCGAAGAAATTCATGGTGTGTTTGAAGTTCCCAGTCCGCACTGGGCCCGCGTGGGAACTACGGCCCAGCCGCTCTCATTCTGAGAGGAGGCCTGTGCTCAGCAGTGGGACGTTAGGCTGGGATGATGATGTATACAGGTTTCCTCGCGATGTTTTCTTTCACTGTAAATCCCATGGAAAATTTTACATGTAATTTCGCAAATGAATTCCGAAAAACTCAGGTGCGAGCTGAGATTTGAACCCACGACCCTCTGCTTGAGAGGCCATAGGTCAAATCACTAGCCCACCACGGCTATTCTCAATGGTGTAAAGTACAATACGTTTACTTTTAGTTTACCACTGACAGATGGCTTGCCTTCATTTCATTTCCAACTTTAACACCATACAAATAAAGTAGCTATTACAAAATCTGCAAACGTGGGTAACAGTATTCTAAAATTGGCTTTATTTGTAGGTCGTTAAAGTTGAATATGAAATGAAGGCAAACCATCTGTCAGTGGTAAACTTTATGCAATTTTACTGTATTAAAAATTGGCAATTTTCTTATTGGACGTAAGTAACTGTAATAATTTCGAGTGCACAATTTTCCATTTGTACTTGATGACAGTATATCCGTCACATAATTCTGTTCCTTTTTTTATTGGTTCTGTGTACGGAACCCTAACCGAGCGACCTGAGCGGTGCTAATGCCTCACTTCCGTTTTTTGTGATGTATATGCTAAAAAACATATAAATTTGTTATCTACCCGTTGCGGTGGATGTCTCACTCCGATGGGAAAATTATTATAATAATGATTATGTTATGGAGACAACTCACAGTAGGTGATGCCGGGTGATTTTGTTTATGAGCTTGTCTAACCTAAAATGACGCGCGCCCCTCTACCAAAACAGTTAATTTAGATGTGTGCGTGCAATTATAAATTACGGCTCTTCATAGTCGACTATTCCGTGAACTAAAATCAGTACGCTTAGTATAAGTTTTCCTTCACTTCAATACTTCTCGATCGCGTTTACGTAAAAAAATCAATTACTATGGAAACATGGACAGCGCCTCCGCGCGCGCGCGTCTATGTTTCCATAGAATTGAAATTTTTGCGTAAACGCGATCGAGAAGTATTTTGGTGAAGTAAAACTTATACTAAGCATACTGTGTGCAACATCACGATCGACAAATCGCATGAAAAATTCTGTGCGTAAATACGGTGGTAGGGCGCGTCATTTTAAATTAGACAAGCTATACGACACTTCATTTAATGAGTGAATTCAACGGTTAACTTGAATGTGGGAAGTGAAGAAAATCGTGCATTCTAGTCTTAACTGTTTCATATAAGTCCAATTATACAGATTAACAAAAAATGCAAAAATAATTCCTTAAATTGGGCACGGATCCGAGTCTTAGGCATACGAGGGGTTAATTGTGCGACAATCCGCACTGAGTCCACTGCGTGTTACCTAACCGAATAGTAGTATAATTTTTGTTTGGACAAAATGACTTTATACCATTCACGCGGCGTTCTTCTTGATAATGATGGTCTTTCCAAAAAGCCTTTGTTTACGGCATATATTTTAATATACCTACAAATACAAATTTGTACGAAACCTTCGATGCGCGAGTCCGACTCGCACTTGGCCGATTTTTTGGATATAGAAGTAACAAGAAAATATTAATATTAAATATTTATAAAAATAACCTTAACGAAATTTCTAACTGGAATTAAATGACTAGCCTACTGTATATCAGTCTCTTTTGCATCATAAGGCAGTTTACATACATTTATCCAAATTTATAACTTTGCATGGCCTCAGTGACACTAATGCCTCAATGAGTATGCGTAGTGGGTTCGATGCCAATCTGGACTTTTAGAAAGTTGTTAAGCCCCTAATTGATTCGTGTAATATTCCCAGTTTCTGCCTAATTATTTGTATTTAAAACTATATGTTAATGTGGTTGACGTTTCTATTAAGCCGCGGCGTTTTAAATGATTTTTGGGAGTCGCTGTAGTTTTATACGTAAGTTTGGAAGTGAAATATTGTGTATATTTCAGCATATTGTTTGTTGTATTGATCAATGTGAAATTGACAATTTATTTATCTTTTATAATGAATACCCATTAAGACTTGAATTATTTTAAAATCGCAAAATTACACAGCTTCAAACACAAAGTCAAATTTTATTATAGAGTCGAAAAACTTTTCTAGATTTACTTATCTAAAAGTGAAAACTTGGTAACAGCCGATGAGAAGTTATGTTTTTTAATGCGCTAACTATCATAGTAGGGCCCGCGTGGGAACTACGGCCCAAGCCCTCTCATGCTGAGTGGAGGCCTGTGCCCTGCAGTAGGACGTATATAGGCTGGGATGATGATGATGATAGCAATCATAATTTACCGCCATCTTATGCCGTTTGACTGAGAAATAGTGATCGTGGTTGCGACCGCTCGCAGGGATAAACCAGAGAGAATTTTTTAGTCAAGAAAGAACTTTGTTTTATTTTATCTCCAAAACTTTGATTGTCTCGTTACAATTTTAAATATTTCGAAAGAGTTTGTTTTAGATTATTCAAGGGCATAGACGAATTAACCAATAGAGTTGTACCTACTTAATGGTAGTAGGAGTTATCCAATTCTGCATGAGATTAGTGATTTGTTTCCCCTAATCTCTTACATGGAACCAAACCATTTTAGTTATCAAGGTTATTAGGAAGGTAATAGGGTATCACAAAATGAATCTCAAATATTTCAGCTTGTAAAAGACTTTTTCGAGGGTTTTTACTCGAGGTTGTCAACTGTTTTAGTAAGTACATAAGTACATGTTCAAAGTGCAATGCGTCCAAGACATGGCATCATATTGAATAAAGATTTATCGTAAATAATCTTTAGCGGGAGAATTATTTTGCCTTGTTCAACCACTGGCTGATTCAGTTCAGATCCATTCTGAACACCATTAGGTATTATTTTATATATATTAGTAAAGATACGTTATATGCTCAGAAAACAACCAATAAACATGCTTGGCATGCAGTGCCAGCGCACACACAGGCGTCTCCGACTTTATTCATGTAATTTTCCTTCACCGTAAAACTCATGGTTTTCAAATATACCTATTCCCACATATAAATTGCGAAAAACTCAGAGGTGCGAGCCTTGAAACCACGACAGGCTTGTGAGGCCATGTTAGGTTAGCCACTGACCCAAAGAAGTCTAATAAAGGTATTGTCCATTTTCCACTCTACTGGCTAATTCGTCTTTGTTTGTAATAGGGAAGCAGGAATTTAATCGAGGTATATTAAATGACCTCAAATATCCAGTGATGGGATCAACAGATAGAAATATTTAAAGCAGTTGACGATGGAATGGCATTCAGACCCAACTTCCGCCCGTGGCTTTGCACGCATTTAAGTTTTCGGGGTATTTATTCGAGCGGTTTGAACGCCGCATTTATCTCGTCACATTTTTAGGGATCGTTACATGATTATCATTTCAGCCGAAAGACGTCCACTGCTGAACATAGGCCTCCCCCAAGGCTCGCCAAACAGATCGGTCCCGTGGAACCTTAACCAGGTCGTCGCTCCATCTTGTTGGAGGCCTACCTTCACTGCGTCTTTCGGTCCGTGGACGCCACTCGAGAACCTTTTTGCCTCATCGGCCATCAGTTCTACGAGCGATAACATAACATAATCAATACATAACAAATAACATAGGTAATTAAAATAATTTATTGAACCAGGCGTTACTTTGCGGAGGTTCATATTAATTAACTGAATCAATTATTTTGCTCACCCGCGATCTTAAAGCGACCTTGAAGGTCGAGGGTGAGTATAGATGGGAAGCCGGTTTTTAACGTTTTTAACCGTCGGGTTTTTAACGGATTTTTTGGTTAAAAACGGTTAATAACCATTTTGAGCGGGTTACTTTGGTACATTACGGAAATTTTTGTACTGTGTTTATACTTAATTAAAATAAACTAAGTAATTATTTAATTTTATTGATAAAAAATATTAAATTTATTAGGTGACTTCGTTCAATAAAATAGGTAGGTAATAGAAAAAAGATTATAATGTCAACCAAAGCAGGGAGGTATTGATTGATCAAAGATTTTTTGCGAAAGTTTTTGTTATGTAAATAACGATTTATGGATTATGTACCTAAACAATCTAAAATAAATGTCAAACACTAACAAAAAAACAGAAAAAGCTATCCACTTACCACCAAGCTTCAATACGACCTGCGGTTAAATAACCATAGTTAACCGGTTAAGTATTGGTAGCTAACGACAAATTTTGTTAAATAACCGTAGTCTACCGTTAGTTTCCATCTATAAGGGTGAGCAAAGAAATTGTTTCAGTTCATTAATAGGTAATTTACATTATTTTTGATTTCGTAAATAACAGTTACTATTTAAAAACGTTTTTAAAAAAATACCCGTCAAGATCGTTAGCCTTTTTTAATATTAACATAAACTAAGTGTGTAGTGGTTAACACGCTCTTTTAACTATGGGTTAACTTGGTCCAGCTTCTTGGACTCGACACGACCAAGCGTGTGCGTTACCCGTCAGATAGAGCCTCACAAAAAAAATGTCGCCCCATAACTTTTTATCACGTGATAAAGCCTCATAGCTATCATGGCCACGGAATCCTATAACATCTTGGTTACCCAAACCCAAACTGGTTGGGTTCAACGCACTTCTCTCATTAGTTTTTGACCACAGCACTGTTCATCGCAAGACAGCTTAAGCACCCGACCAAGAACGAACTGAATTCAACCGTAAACTTGAAATATAAGTTATAATTTCGAACAAAGGTCGTGGCTCAAGTGTTTTTGTCATACTGTGGCTACCAACTGGTTTTCTACTTTTAAAATTATTGCTAGATGGTCCAAAATAATAAAATTCCTAACTTGGGATTAGGAAATTCTTACACCGGCCATAATTTTGATATGTTTATAGGTACCACTTCGTTTCTAGGGTTCCGTAAGAGGAAAACCCTTGTTTATAGGATATCTTGTATCTGTCCGTCCGTCACGGATGATTTGATCCGAATATCTTGAACCGATTAAAAAGCCGTGGTAACCGTCCATGGTTCGAGCTCGCGCTCGCGTCTTTGAGTCTTTGGAATGGATGGTGAAGGAAAACATCTTGACGAATCTTGCACATACTAGTGAAGAAATTCGATGGTGTGTGTGAATTTCCCAATCCACGTCAGGCCGACGTGGGAATTATGGCTCAAGCCCTCGAATCTGAGAGGAAGCTTGTGCCCTTGTCGTATGTAGTTGTGACGATGACGATGATGAATCTTTAAAGTTGAAGTTTTGTACAAAATGTCATGTGCATTTATACAGACGAGTAACGTGTAAAATGTATTTAATTTGTAATATTGTGGTCAGTTTGGAAGAAAAAACAGACAATAAAAAAAATTTTGCTGACTGCGTTGTAGATATCGGATCTCTTATCGGTCTATGGGGGCCCTTATTTAAATGTCTGAATAGTCATACTCATACTCATTTATTCATTGCAACCATAGATCTGAGAGAATTGTATGGCAAATTGATGGATATAAACGGGCCTTGTAATCACTTACAATTTGAGGCGACACACTGCGTATGTTGTATGTCACGCAATTCTTCACTCCATAGCTATTTTCTTCTAAAAAGGCCATGCCACCCTTGTAGTTCGACCTATGGCCTCTTAAACAGAGGGTTGTGGGATCGAGTCTGGGCAAACCTGAGTTTTTCGGAATTTAGTTGCGAAATTGCGTTTGAAATTTAGACATAAGTTTTTTTTGGGTGGTTGGTCGCTATGGATACCGTTTTTTTGAATGAGTCTCCAGAGGGGCCAAAGACGCGAAGTCTTTGCTGTTTTTTACTTTAAGGATTGAAAGGGTGACTTGTGCTCGGGAAAAATCCCTTCGGACGAACTGGGAATGGAGGGCCCAGACCAGACAGTGTCCGACTTGCACGGACTAAAAAACCCGGTCACAAGTCCCCTTCTCTATTGGTTATCAAAACAAAAAATAAAAACCGGCCAAGAGCGTGACGGACACGCCCGAGATAGGGTTCCGTAGCCATTACGAAAAAATCAAGTAATATTTTTCTAAGGATTTCGTATGTGTACGGAATCTTCCAAGTTTAGGTAGTATGTTTTATACCTTAGGCTACTATTTACTCTTGAACTACAAATAATTCCCAAGCTATCTTAGCCGCTATCATTTTCCTTGTAAATTTAATATATTTACTACTATTCTGAATTTTTTTCACCCAACAGTTTAGATTTTAGAGGGGGGGGGGACGGTCGATTTTAATGAAAATTTTCACTTTAAAGTTGAATATTTCGCAAACAGATCACTGAATAGAAAAATCATGTTGGCAACCCCCTAATAGTTTTAAAAGACCTATCCAACGATTCCCCGCACTATAGGGTTAGTCGAGAAAAAAAAATCACCCCCACTTTACATCGATGGTACCCTAAAAAAAATATTTTTTATTTTTTTATTTTACCACTTTCTTCGCGTATCTGATATGTATATTCATGCCAAATTACAGCGTTTTAGTACTAACAGTCTCTGAGCTTAGCCGCGGACAGACAGACAGACACAGACAGAAAGACAGACGAACAGACATGGCGAAACTATAAGGGTTCCTAGTTGACTACGGAACCCTAAAAACGTGTGCTTTAAATTTTGAGGAGGGGAGGGGTAGGGAGGGGACTTAATGTACCCTATGGATACCGTTGGGCAATTGTTATGGTGGAGGCGGTGCGCGAGCTTGAGGCTGGTGACTGGCGAGAGACGGCACAGGACCGGGATCTTTGGCGTGCACTCGTATTGGAGGCCAAGACACACTTTGAGTCATTGCACCAGAGGAGTAAAAAAAAAATAATAAAAAAAAATGTTTATTCACAAACTTAAAATAAAACAAAAAACAATGAAAAAAGACAAATACAATTTTGTGAAAAGGTGAGGACTCAGCAAAGTTGCTGGTTTTCAGTCCTCACCCAATACGAGGAAAGTGGTAGTGTGGCTGTCAAATAAAACAATGTCACACTACCCAAACAGATACATATACTTAAACTAAAGCTATAAGTCCAAAAATAGCAGCAGCTTCACTTTCATACAATAGTTTTTTTCCTTTTAACTGGCGTTTTATATTACAAAATTAACAAAACTAGACAAATCCAGTACATTATTGTAGAAATCGCAATGCATGAAATATAAGAGCTTGATAATGAACGTCCCGGGTAAAATGGCTCGTTTTATGCTCCCGTTGTACAATCTACCATTGAAGGATGAGAGAAAAATAACTCAAATTTACAATAAATTGGTCTTCAGAAGGTTTGTCCAGCAACATGCTGTTTTCTGTTGTTCAACAATCCATTTTTCGCATTTAAATCTAAAACTGTCGATTGATATACATAAGAGTAAGTAAGTTTACGGTAAAGGAAAACATGGTGAGGAAACCTGCACACCCTGCGAACAGATTCAATGGTGTGTGTGAAGTTCCCGATCTGCAATGGGCTCGTAAACTTCGGCTCAAGCTCATGGTGAATTCAGATGTGTGCGCCCACGACCCACGTCGTTTGAACCCACGACCCTCTGCTTGAAAGGCCTAAGTCAAACCACTAGGCTACTTAGGCTTATCAAGTTGATCGTTGCGAATTAAGCGGAGTCCATAAGGATAGAACACTTTAGCAATAGGCTCTGGTCCCACCGCCGGCGACGAGCGATAAACGAGTAGAACTAGAAACGAGTGGGCGAGCGGCGAGAAGTGAGTGTGCAGTTTCTATAGTTTTGTCGCTTGGCTATACGCGAGTGTTTGAGTGCGACGGGCGATTGTGCGGATTGTATTGTTTCTCTGATCTCCAAGCGTCCATCGCCGAGTACCGCTAAGCGAATTTTATCGTTAATAGCTTTTAGCGCTGCGATCAACTAGTGAAGAGAGAGTCCTCGCTGGCAGTGTGAACAGTCATCGATGAACTATAAATTATATCTCTCTCTTTTATTTACTACGGAGCGATTATCTTTTGTTCGTTTCTTGGGCGAGAAAATCGTCGATAGCTCATCGCTTAGGCTAAGGACTCACGAAGTGGTTTTCACCCGCGCCCGCCGCGGTAGCGTGCCCGCAGCCTTTGTAGAATACAGATATTTATGTAAAAAATTAAAGCACATTTCACGACGCGTTTGGCGCCCGCGGCGTGTGCGATTGTTTGCGGGTCCCGCTGCACCGGCGGTCATCTTGTACCGGCGGGCGCGGGTCGCGGTCCCGCAGCCGCGGCGGTTGCACCCGCGCGCTCTGCGATCGGTTGGCGGGCGACCGGCTCAACTGATCGTTTAACCGCCCGTCTTGCGATAATCACCCGCCAAGTTTGCGAGCGATAATCGCAACCGCGATGGCTGCGTAATCGCACAAAACTCCGGTCTCGTGAGTTTTGAAAATTAAACTCCATTCCGCTACCGCGGTGGGCACGGGTGAAAACCGCTTCGTGAGTCTTTCTTTAGCCTTACTCGCCGGCTGTGGGACCAGTGCCTTACACTCAAATTTTCTTTTTACTGTTCCCTAATTTGATCCCCATTTCACCCGATGAAAAGTACAGGTGTATCTCACTGGTAGAGTAAACAGTCTACTCTATAACCTTGAAGAGCCCTAGTTTTATCTATCTGGAATACAGACGACGGGAGCAAATTCCATTCCTTAGCATTTTCAACGCTCTGTCAAATACAACAGCTCTCACTCATACGCCATGATATCGGAATGTCAAACGCGAAGTTGAACCCTACAGAAATGCATGTAGGTAGGTAGATATCGCTCTGCACGCCATGACTGATATATAAGTCGTTGGCGTAGAACCTGCGGTGCTGATATATGTGTCGTTGCCGTCGAAAAGGTTAATATTAGGGTAGATGAAGCGCACCGCTTGGTACGAGCTAATGGATTACTAATCACAAATAGGAGAGAAGACACTCCCTCTGCCTAGATATCCGTTGGTAAAATGGAGACGATTAGATCACCTATAACTAAACAGTTTAAAGGAGTTCTCGCCTGCGCGGTACAGGGGCTGGGGGTATGACGACAAAGGGGGCCGGGAGAGGTCCGGGCGGCAGGCACACGAGGCGCGCTCGCCGCCCGCACCTCTCTCAGCCCCTTTGTCGTCATACCATAAGAATAAATAATAACAGAGTAGAAGGGAAACTCCCGCTCCGGCCGGACACAAGGTCACGATATTAGAGTACTCCCTAAGAGAGAACTCAGTCAGGATGTCACGGCCGGCGTCGCCGCACGCGCGTTTGGCTGTTAACTGTTTGCGCGTTCGTTTTATTGGAAACAAATAACAATTAATGACGTCAAGTTATTGTGGTGTATTTGGGTGTATAAACAATTCAAAAACGATGCCAAATCACCTTAAATGGCTTCTTTTGGTATGGCACTTGTAATAAATTCTTACTTAGAAGTACCTAGCTATAATATGTAGGCACGTACAGTCAAGGATTTTAATTGTTAGGCCACTTGCCACTGTTCGCATTTTAGCCGTGCAATGCAAATCGGGTGAAGCCGCTTATACTGGTATATGTTTATTTGCATTACACGGCTAAAATACTAACAGTGGCAAGTGACCAAACAATTAAAATCCTTGACTGTACCTAATGATTTATAAATCTCATATTTTGTAAAACTAGAATAAAATAATGATTTCAAAGTAAATAATAACTTAATATTTAGCGATATTATCTTTAGAGTAAGTAATATTTAACAGTAAGCAACCCTAGCAACACGCCTGGACGTCAGAGGGGTGTAACGACGTGAGGGGGGAATTTGGTATATAAATGGCGGCGTTTTGGACGCATTCAAAAGAGATTCCCTTCTACTCTGTTATTATTTATTCTTATGGTCATACCGCGCAGACGAGGACTCATTTAAACGACTCTTGCGCACACTAAAGTGACAGGATTACTTTCAAATCAATACAAACAGCTTAAAATTTGTCAGACTGTAACTTAACTTTATTGAACCGAACAAAGTATAAAACTATTCAAATCAGCAAATGAACACCTATTAAATCACAACAACATGTTTTGTTTAGCTAATCATAATCAGAATAACTTCACAAGAATTAATTTGAACCAGTAAATATTGAGAAGTTAGTTTGTCTCTAATCATGAAAGTATATTCACCAAAACACACGTCAACTATCAAAAGTTTCATGTTTGACGAATTTCTGATACTGGTGTTTTAAGTGACTGGCATTTGTGATGCCGCCTCGTTTTATTTTGTACAAATAAACCGATGACATTACATACTGTCTTACAGTAGACGTCTTTTGGCTGGTGATGTGATGATGGTGGAGACAACTCTGCATGGGTAATTTTCGAGGCACCGCTCGCACCGTGTAGTAAAGCTGGTGGCATCTTACTGCTCGCGATAGCGGATGCCTGCGAATGCATTTTCCAGCTTGAAGCAGGGTATCCTGGAACTGACCATGCACTATCCCTGCCGCATGAGAATGTTTGAAGCTTTCCCTCGCTAGACCTTCGTCACACGATCTTCACACGATCTACTTCTCTAGGTTATCCGACATTGCGGTCTCGGTGTGTATGAGCACGCCGCCAACATTTTTACATGGTCCCTCCCACAGGCAGGTATATATTCACAGGGCGGTTGGTGTATACAGTCCGGTATAGCACCTCCTTTTCTACGTATCACCATTATCCGACCAAGACACTTCGGTATCATCAAACAAGGCGGTTTATGAGGACATTTCAAACAAAGAGGCTGCTCCACCTGCGAACTAGAATTAAATACTGACGACCCCTGATCAACTTTTGCACTACCACTAGGCAATTCAGAAACTGTTATACGGTCGCCTGAGAACCTTGTGATCCTTTGCTCAGTTTCTATCAAGCATACCGGTACCTTGTGACATGATGGTTCATGCTCGCAAGATCCCGAGAACTCGGGACTGCAAGACGACTTGTAGCAAACAGGCACTACTTCGCACTGGGAACTGTGATTGCAAATATGCCCCATATTATCTGGTTTCTCCTCTGGCCTACACTTTAACTCAACGCTTGGTAGCTGACAGATTTCTAGGCGGTGATTCTTTTTCGGATCAGCTTTTCTGCGTGCTGTTGTTATTTGCCAGATGTCAAGAGGTTTTGGCGCTTGATGAGGCAGGTTTACGCAACCGTTGATCAGTATGCATGGAGGGTTGTGAATGCAGAGTACTTCGCCGTTATATTTTTCCTTTAGTGCCTTCGTCAGGCCATCGTGTGATAGCTGACATGATTTATTGTTATCTGGAAAGGTATGTTTTGTGACTGGTTTTTCGTTAGCCGTGGTTTTACTTGTGCATTTCCCAAAACATTTACTAGAGCATTTGAATTTAGGATTTAACGTGTTCGATCTCTTGGAAGTCGCTGGTGAGCTTTGTTGTGAAACCCGTGGGGACATCATCTCAAGAATGCTACGACGTTTGCCTGGTTTTTCCTCGTAGGTCTGACATTCACTGTTTCTTTGAGAAGTTGTTACTTCAATTTTCACTGGACTATTCAGTTTGCGCTTTTCCGGAATTACTTCACACGTTTCGGTTTGGGTTGCAGTGGTTTCCTGAGATGTTGTAGTTTTCGTTTTCGGGTGACGTATCATGTTGCAGTTGATCGGCCTACAATCTTCACAGGCTGCTAAGGTCAAAGCTTCCTGATATTTAGCGGTTAATTTATTAAACATAAACTCCCAGAAACTGGGGACGGCGGGCATTTTGCAACAACCGCTAGTGGTGGCTCCATCATCGTCGCGAGCTTGGCAACACTGGCTGTTGTAAACTGCATACTTCGAATACTGCTGCGAGCGATTCATTTGATGGTTGTTGTGTTTCAAGCACTCCTGCTTAATTTCCTTTTTGTATTCATTGCCTCTCATGTACTTGTACACTTTCTTTCGTCGGAGTTTGACTTCGCTTGCACATACGATTTTAATATTCGAGAAATGTCTTTTGGTTGGACCATGGAGAGGTGTTTGTGTTTTTGGTGCAAGCGGTTGCAGTACTTCGTCCTCATTTGTGTTGATTGTTCGGTAAAGCTGTTGTTTCCTATAAAACTTCCTTATTTGTCGTTGCCGGCAATCAGGACAATACACCCGAGTATTATTAATAGCGTTCCTATCGTTTTCCTCAGCAATGAGCGCCATTTTCCTGTTGTTGGAGCGCTGCAAGATACCCGATAGTTTCTTCTTTAAATTTTCTTTCGACGTTCCTTGGCTACTGTTGCCATCTTGAGATCCTTCGCTATTATTATTTTCAGTGTAATTTTCTACTAAGCGACCACAGTGGTGGCAGGGGACTGATAAGGAGACAACGGACGGCGAAATTTTCTGGCCGACATTTTGACACTTGCTGGTCACCTTGTTGTTGAAAACATCTTTTTCTGCGACGAATTTCTTGAAGACTTTTTTTGGTTCGTCATCGCCATGATCGCCGAATTCTGAGCTGTCGTAATGTTCACTGATGTATTTTGGGTTGTAAGTTATAATATCATCACTCACGTAGAGGTCACTCATCTTGGATTTACATATTTACACATCTAGCATGCTATAGGAGGTTGAATCTTACGGAACTAGAAGGGAAACATTTTGTATTGGTAATAGGATAATTATTTAAAAATTTGTTACATTTTTGTTATTTCCAATTTGTTTGATGTTGATTGTCACCAGTGAACTTTTCTCTTTGACATTTGACAGAGGCATTGAAACTTCTTCTCTGTGGACAAACTAGTCCATCAAAATAGGTAGCATAATTAAGTTTTAATAACTGGGAGTAAGGTCAAACACATTTAAACTGACATCCAAGATGATAAGGTGATGTTGTTCTCGGGTCTTGGGTGTTTAAGTATGTATATATCTATATAAGTATGTTTATCCGTTGCCTAGTGCCCAAAACACAAGCTTTGCTTAGCTTACTTTGGGACTGGGTCAATTGGTGTGAATTGTCCCGTGATATTTATATTTTATTTATTTATTCAAATATTCCACCGTCAAAACTAAACAGTAATCATCGACCCAGCCTATATACGTCCCACTGCGGCACAGGCCTCCTCCCAGAATGAGAGAGCTTGGGCCGAAGTAACCACGCGGGCCCAGTGCGGATTGGGAACTTCCCACACCCCAGTGAATTTCTTCGCCGATGTGGGCAGGTTTCCTCACGATGTTCTCCTTTTCTGTGCAGCTCAATTTCAAATGTAATTTCGTATTTAAATTCTGAAAAACTCAAAGGTGCGCCCTGGCTCGAACCCACGACTGGAGACGGGCTTGAGAGCCCAAAGGTTAAACCACAAACAGGAAACAGTAATAATGAATAAAAAAGAATGCTTTGAATTTGGACAAAATAATTACTTGCATACATATTATTTAATCAAAATGAGCCACTAATTATTCCTAGGTAAGTATTTAGGAAACAATCTATCACCATTGCAGCGACATTAACAAGTGAACCAAACGTTTTAACAAAACGGACCGAATGTATTTAACGGTCCCTTTACCCGCCTAAACGAACAATTAAAAAAAACTAATTAAAAATTCAAAAAAATCGTCAAACGAATTCCCTGGGCATTGTTTAGAACAATGCGCTTTGAGCGTTTCGTTCGTTTAAAACAAAGGGTGGTTCGAATAGAATTATTATTATAGAAACTAAACGCGGAATTAATATGCAGGATGATACGTCATGCTGAAGCAGCGTGTAGCGCGAGCAAGAAGACTTGATACTTGTTGATAATGATAACAATCGCTTAAAAAATATTTTATTCCAAAATCAAAAGTCGCATTTAATTACAGCTACCTTCTAATCTTATTAATATTATTAATATGAAAAAGTGAAAGCTTAAATATTTGTTACTCAGACACCCAAAAACGACTAAAGAGATTTGTTGGAATATGGCAGACACACAGTTTATATTCGGATTAACACTTAGATACTAAAGTTCTGCGGAATAGCGCTGAACAAAATCTTCGCAGACGAAGTCGCTTTTTAAAAGTAAGGATTTTTAGGAACAAAATTATATGTTTAACTAACTGTTGACCGCGGCTCCGTCTGCGAATAATAGGGTTATAAAAAATGGCGTATGATTCTTAGACCCGCCAAATATAGAGAAAAAATAATAATAAATAATAAATAATTTATTTGTCAAACATAGGTAAAATAGATGGTACAATGATCAAAGAACTTGTATCACTATGCTGCGCCCAAGGGCATACAAATATGAATATTCACATTCAATCATGCACAAATCAATATACTTATAGTCTAAAAATCTGACAAACTATCACGCATATACTCATCCAATGAATAGAAAGCTTTATCCGCCAAAAAGTTAAAAAGTTGTTTTTTAAAATCATGAACATCCTCGGTCATCAGTATATTCTTTGGAAGTTTGTTGAAGATCTTGGATGCCATACCGAATACGCTTTTGGCAAGTAGTGCTGTTTTGTATGGTCTTGTGTTTATTTTAACTTTTTGGCGAGCACCTCTAAAAACAGGAAATTGGTCCTTGTTACATTTCACGTAAGTTGAGATTTCGTTGATGTATATGCACGGTAGGGTCAGTATACGTAACTTAATAAAATGAGGCCTACATGAATCAGTGGACGAAATACCACAAATCGCACGAATACATCTCTTCTGACTCTTGAACACCATATCTCTGTCCGTGGAGTTACCCCAGAACATAATGCCATACTTAAGAGTGGAAGATACATAAGCATGATATGCTGTGAGCACAGCAGGGCGGTTTACAATTCTACTTAGTTTATGTAAAGCATAAGAGTATGTGTTAAGTTTTTTACAAATGATTTCAGTATGATTCCTCCATGTTAAATTATAATCCAAATTTAAACCCAAAAATTTAGTTACTTCTGTTTCTTCGATCGTTTGATTATTATATGAAATTGTCAAGTTAATTGGTTTAGTTCTTTGCCTAAAATTCATGATTTTCGTTTTGTCCAAATTAATATTAAGATTATTATCCTTTAGCCATTTTATTATTGAATGTAGTGATTTATTAATGTCCGATTGATATGTATTTAAATTTTCACCTGAGAATATAACTGTGCTATCATCAGCGAAAAGTACCATGGGATATTCAACGATCCTTGGTAAGTCATTAATGTAGATTAGGAAAAGCAAAGGGCCTAATACGCTTCCTTGTGGTACACCATATAAGATATCTCGGAAATTCGAAGAGTGGGTTATTTCACTTTTGGTATTGAGACAAAGTTCGTTAATTACTGTGATTTGTTTACGGTTACTCAAATAGGACTTTATCAAGTCGTTTATGTTCCCACGAATACCATACCGAAGAAGTTTATCAAGTAATATTTTATGACTTACAAAATCGAAAGCCTTCGTCATGTCCATATCGACGATGGAAAACAACAAGGGCGTAACCCTAAAAACCCAACTTTACACCAGAGCCAAAAAACCGAAAAAAAAACGGGAAAAAAATCATAACTTTGTAACGGCTTGTCGTATGAACGTAATTTTTGGACCATAACTATAAAATATAAATCTGCATTATGTTGTTTACAAACTGTTAACTTGGTACAGCCAGGATCACGAGAAATCGAGTTACGCCCATCGTCTATAGAAATTACAGACCTCAAAAATGGCGTAACTTTACATGATGTTTGTACTGAATCAGAAAATGATAACAAATTAGCTGACTACAAAAATGTAGTAACCGCTTTTTGTTTTAATTTCGCATAAGGAACGGGGGTGTAAGCACGTTCGTAATGCATGACAATGGCTAGAAAAAATGTCGTAACTTTAACCTCTTCAAATTTAATGAAATTAATGAAACGTCATAAGCTTTTGTAAACACAAATTTATTGAACTTTAAAAAATTACTAACAAGAAAACTTATTTTAACTTAGTTAAATATGAATTCGTTAACATTTAAAAATTAAAAATTGTGTTTTAAATGATCAATCATCGTAGCAACAATTTTTAATTCGTGATTCAGTTTGTTTATCCATTTTCTTCGACAAAAAATGTAAAATTAACAATTTATATCCCAACGTTAGGACTACTCTATCCTTATCTTATAAGTCAGCTTAAAACTTAACTGAGATACCTGTCCAACAGCGTAACTATTATTCTTTAGTATTTGACCACACCGCTAGATAGACTTTGATCGATTTACCTTTCGATCGGTGTGGTATTTGTTTGTTGGTGTAAGTATACTTGCGTTATCAAAGTTTAAGCAATCAGCTAGATAAAACACCCTTAGTACCTACCTAGGTCTAGTAAGGACTTTATTAATAGGTCCAGGATTTGATTCCCGGCTTCAGCAATTTGAAAAGAAATATACATTTCTTTATTGTGAGAGGGAGGAAAACGAGCAAGCGTGTTCTTTTTTCTTTCAAATGAACTTTTTGTAACATAAAATTTTCTATTTCATCTAAATTTAAACATATTTGTCATTATTTATAAGTTTACCTACTTATACAGGGTGAAAAAAAAAACCTAGTGGAGGGCAACTACCTTTAATATCGAAAATAGTTTAATCTACGTTAAGGACTCTTTCCGTTTAAAAAAAACAATAAATACTGCAAATGCAAAAATTTTCAAAAATGCATAAATATGCATTTTTGAAAATTCGCTTGTCTTTGTCGGGATTTGAAATGGTCAAATACGATAAAAAATAACATGAACAAATAAAATAACATGTGTTGTTGCGTTGTTGTTTTATGATCTAGAGTTTTATTTTTAAGTATCATACACAATCAATAAAACAGAAGATCATGAAAGCCAACAATTAAGTTTCGTATTGTTCGGTTTGTTTTCATTCGTTACGGGAAATGGACCACAGCTACCATATTGGAAATATGTAGCAAATAGTACAATACTAGTAATTTTTATTTTTCAGGTTTTTATTTAGTGTAAAGGACGTGTTGTAGCCATAAATGAACACTATGAATGATGCTTTCGATCGGTATATAAAGTACGACTTTATGTTATGTCATTATTTAATTTTGGCCTGTTTGAGTTCCGGCTAATAATAAATACTGATTTTATCGATTTTTCAAAAATAAAAGTAAGTGTCCGTTCCTTAGGTACAAATTTGTTATTTCCAATATTGAAGATATTTTTTGCAGCTGCGATCCATTTCTCGTGACGGATGAAAACAAAACGAAATTTAATTGCTAGTTTATATCGCCTTCTGTTTTATTGATCGTGTATGTTATTTTAAGATAAATTAACCTTATATAATTGTCTAAACGCCGTGTTAACCAAGTGCAACCGTCAAACTGACGTTTAAATGATCAGTCGTTAATGTAATCACATAATACCTCACTATTTTGAACGGTGATTGAAGTACGTCAGTTGAACGGTAAATGAACTCGGCCCTTAAGTATCATGAAATTCACTAGTTGGTACGAGTAATCCAAAGTTTATATGACATACCTTGATTTTGATAATCCTTTATGATTTTGTCGAGGAAAAACAAACACAACCTTTCAGTTGCGTCCGCGCAGTGACTACAGGAGCTAGTGCCTGTGGCGTAAGCCAGGAAAAACCGAAATGTTCCAAAATATTCATTCTGATAATATTGGTTTAACTAGGCTTAGATTGATTTCGGGTAACCACGAAATTGCAGTATCTTAGAGGTTATTCGTTGTTCTTAGAAGAAACGCGAACTGCAAGAATGTCGTAAGCAACGAAGTTTGAAAAATGCATCCCGCAAAAAGGTCGTAACTACTATCGTGCGTAGAAACTCGAACGGCTTAACTAATGTTTTTTGAAAAACACAAACTTCTACTCGTCGTATCTCTAAAAAGTTTAAATTCGTCATTTTATGGGCAGTTACGACCAAAAAAATTACACCCATTTTCCAAAATACTGCCCGATTTTGAAATTTTTTGTCGTCGTAGAGACACGAGACCCGGACCATTCGACGCAGAAAAAAAAGCTGATTATAGCCATGTAATAATCTAGTTACGACCTTTTTATGGGATACGCCCTTGTTGTTTTCGAGCGTCGATATATAGCGCACAAACTGGTATTCTTTCATCGACTTTTGTCATTATAGCTTTAAGTAAGTCAAAAATAGCCATGTTAATTGACTTATTTTTGCGAAAGCCTTTTTGTTCCTGTGCAAATAAATTTTTACTCTCAAAATACTGGTACAAATTATTATATATTACTTTTTCAATAATTTTAGAGAATATCGAGATTAAGGCTATTGGACGATAATTATTAATGTCTTCCTTATTTCCTTTCTTATAAATTGGTTTTACGACCGAAATCTTCAGCCTATCTGGAAAAACTCCATTTTCAATGCACTGATTAATTATGTAACTAAGCGGGTGTGATATAATATGACTTACTTTTTTAATGATTTTTGTGGCGATTCCATCATATCCAGTACTATTCGTATTTCTTAATGAATTTATGATCAAGTATATGTCAGTGGGGCTTGTAGGATTCATAAACATAGAATGTGGAGAATTAGATGTCCATTTATTATTAGAATTAAACTTAGAATTAGAATTAAAATTAGGATTAGAATTAGAATTTAAATTAATATTAGAATAAGAATTAGAATAAGAATTTATGTTTATGTTTGAGTTAGAATTATTTGAATTGCAATTCATATTTGAATCAGGGTCATAAATAGAACAACAATTTGTATTATTGCACGAAAATAAACTATTTTGTTTAATTTGGTCAACAAAATGATCATTAAAATACTGAGCGATTTCCTTCGGTTTGTTTATCAATTTACCTTCCACTTTGATTTGTGAAATATTCTCTTTAGGGTGTTTAGTTTTAGGGTTGTTTATAATTTTCCACGTTGCCTTGGATTTGTTGGTCGAAGTTTTGATAAAATAATCATTTTGAGATTTTTGCGTTAATCGAATAATTTTTTTAAGCCGTTTAGCATATTCTCTAAACCGAGTTTTATTTTTTTGGTCCGGAATTAACCTACATTTCCAAAGAAGGTCCCGTTTAATTTTTTTTTTTTTTTTTTTTTTTTATACAATATAGGCTTGCGTTTGGCCACAATCACGCCTGATGGAAAGCGAAGATGAGGCCTACGATGGAGCACGCTTGCCTAGTAAATGCTCATTCACCCTAGACTTGAAAGCGGCCAAATTGTAGTGTTTAGGGAACACAGTCGCAGGCAGGGAATTCCAGTCCATAGCTGTGCGATTGATGAAGGAAGAGCGAAAACGCTTTGTGCGGAATTTGGGAATACTGACAACGTAAGGGTGGAGACCCCGCCTACTTCTGGTCGACCTGTGGAAGAAAGGAGCAGGCGGAATAAGGTCGTGCAGTACCGAAGCACATTCACCGAAATGCAGCCTGTAGAATACCGACAGAGAAGCCACTCTTCTGCGATGACGAAGGCTCTGGCGACAAAAAACCGCATCACAAGCGACGCCGATGAGCCTCTTCGCTCGCTGTTCTACCGAATCCAAAGCAGCTAGCTGATATTCAGCAGAACCGTCCCAAAGGTGGCAGCAATACTCCATGCAGGATCGGACTTGGGCTCGGTAAAGACCAATGAGCTGGTCCGCAGTGAAGTATCGCCTAACCTTGGATAGGATACCAAGCTTTTTCGCAGCGGTTTTTGCCAAGGATTCAATGTAACTCCCGAAGTTCAGTTTAGCCGAGAGGTCTAAACCAAGGAGCTGAAGGCGGTCAGATATTGGTACAGGCACATCTCGGAAGGTTGGAGTTAGATTAAAGGAACTCCGTTTTGCGGAAAATAAACACGCCTGGGTTTTAGAGGCATTAAAACCGACTAAATTGGCTTCGCCCCAATCGGACACCGCCTGAAGGGTTCGGTTCAAATTACCTATCATAGTCTCTCTGAGAGTGTTGGTATCTGAACTACTCGCTCGAGCATCGGACAAATATCTTTCAGACACTGTGCTGTCATCGGCATATCCAAAAGTACCGGGATATACCAACAGGTCGTTTATATGCAGCAAGAATAGAGTGGCAGAAAGCACTGAACCCTGAGGAACACCGGCATTAATGTCCATAGGATCGGACGAACAGCCATCGATCACAACCCTAAAAGACCTACCCCGCAGGAAGTCAGCTATCCAGGTGCACAAGCCAGCAGGAATCCCATAAGAAGGGAGTTTACTCACAAGTCCATCGTGCCAAACCCTGTCGAAAGCCTTCGAGACGTCCAAAGAAACAGCAAGTGCCTCTCCGTGCCCCTCGATGGCCTCACCCCACAAATGTGTTGCGTAAATTAGAAGGTCACCAGTGGATCTACCTCGACGAAAACCATATTGATGGTCGCTAAGGAGATCACTGGCTTCCAGATACGCAAGGAGGCGGTTGTTTAATACACGCTCCATAGTCTTGCAGAGAATAGAGGTGATAGCAATTGGCCTATAATCAGCAGGGTTGGCACGACTTCCCTTTTTTGGTACAGGCTGGACATTCGCAACCTTCCAGGACTCGGGGACTCTACCTTGGTTCAGAGAGAGGCGATACAGGCGTGTTAGGACAGGAGACAGCTCAGGAGCGCAGGTCCGCAAAACAATGGCTGGAATGCCGTCAGGACCACTCGCTTTGTTCACGTCTAGTGCGCGAAGCACTTTAAGGACCTCATTCTGGCGAATACAAACTTTACCCATTGTATGTTCGCAACGAGGTACGCTTGGAAGTGACTGGTGTGTCGCATCTAGACGCGAATTCTCCGCAAAAAGAGAGGCAAACAAATCGGCCTTCTCCTTAGCAGAGTGCGCGAGTGACCCATCAGGTTTCAGCAGTGGCGGAAGCGACGGGCGGCAAAAATTCGCCTCGACTGACTTGGCTAGCGACCAGAATGCTTTGCTCCCAGAGGGAAAAGAAGCAAGTCTGGCGCCAATACGGCCAACGTGGTCAAAGCGAGCCTTTCGCAATACCTTTTTGCAGGACTTGGCGGCTTTGTTAAAGGCTTTCTTCAAGGCTTGACATTCCGGAGCTTTGCGTCTACGAGCGTCAGCCCAGGCCTGGAATGCAGTGCGTTTAAGTGACTCAGCACTAGCGCATCCTGCATTGTACCAAGGGCGCGCTTTGCTATTGTGAGAAGTGTCAAAGTAGGGTATGAAATACTTCATAGCCTGACGTATCACCTCAACAATCGCGTTCTCGCAGCTCGACGGATTTTCCGAAGAAAAGCACATTTTTCGCCATGGATAAGATGCAAAGAAGTGCCGCATCTCATCCCAATCTGCTGACTTATATCGCCACACCCGCCTGACGCCCCGAGGGCCAGAATCAGTCGGAGAGTAGACAGATACAGACTTCACCAGGCAGTGGTCGGAAGTTCCTAAAGGGGCACAAACCGACACTTGGTAGCGGTCCGGTTCAGTAGTCAGCAGAAGGTCCAAACAATTGGCAGTCTGGCCATCAGCATCAGGGACCCGGGTAGCACAGTTCACCAACTGCGAGAGATTTTACAGCATTTCCTTATTCCCTTCGTTATCCATTTCGGTTTATTATGTGAAGCAACTTTTACCTTTTTAAATAGAAAACAAAGGCCGTAAAACAGTTCAAAATCTTGACTAAAGTAATCAAAAGACTCATTTGGATCACTAGATGCAAAAACATTGTCAAAAGTTAAATTTTGCAAACAGTCAATAAATTTAGCAATGTTTTCAGAACTAAAATCTCTTTTTTTCACATACCAGTAAGATAAGCATTTCACTTTGTTAACAGGAATTTGAATCAATTGAGCAGTATGATCAGAAATAGCTAATTCCAGTACATCAGTGCGACTGTCTCGCGTGTTATGTAAAATATTATCTATACATGTATTGCTACTCAGACGTGTCGGTTCCGTTATTCCAAACCTAAGATTAAAACCATATATCAAATTCTTGAAGTCCATCGAGTGTTTAGTAGATTTCAAGGTATCAATATTAAAATCACCACATAATATAACTTTCTTACGAATGTAGCAAACTTTACTTAGAATTACATTTAATTTATGCAAAAAAATTGACATTGAATGACTATCATTTTTTGGTATCCTATAAATACAAATAATTATAATATTGTAATCAGTCAATTCCACAGCCGAACACTCAATAATATTTGAAATCGAGGCATTGTTGATGTCATTTAAAATTACATATTTGTGAATATTTTTAACCAAAATACATGAACCGCCGTTTCTATTATTTCTGAAAAAAGATGATGCAAGTTTATAATTAGAAAGAGCCAGTTGAGTTTCATCGCCTATTTTCATGTTGTGTTCGGTTATACATAATACATCAACATCTATGTTATTATGTACAAGTTCATGTAAATGAACCGTTAATAAATCAGCTTTATTTACCAAACCGTTTACATTCTGATGCAAAACGAAGAGATTTTTATTATTACTACTATAATTATATTTATAATGTGCGAAAAAGATCCGAATTTTTATTGACATCCGCAGGTTCTGCGATTATTTGCTGCGACGATCCGCCCTGACTTTCAACTGGTTGCTGAAGTGCAGGCAGGATGAACTCCTGTCCATTGATGAATAAACGGTTTCTTCTTATGACAGCATGTTTCCCTTCTTTGCGCGCGCAAAGCAGGTGTTCCTTCATTATGTATCTATTTTTTAAAGATTTGCTATCTAAGTACTCAGAGACAACATATCCAGTATTTCTGAAGCAGCTAGCATTATCTAGTACATATTTAGTCATGCGCTTGCTGATGAGCTCGATGACCAGAGGACGACGACTTCCTCTTTTACCGACTCGCTTGACAGTTTCCACGAACCCGTTGATATTAATGCCCAACAAATCTCGAAACATATTGTCAATACGATGATATAGATCAGTTTCTGATTCGCCGTAGTGTTCCTCTAGCCCGTAAAGTACAATTTTCTTATGACAATCAGAATTGAAATCAGCGTTATTTATATTATCCAAACGGGATTGTAGTTCTTTTAGCTGTGAAGTAACAAGGTGGTTTTCTTTCTGTAGCAAGTCCATTTTTTTATTTGTATCCTGTAGTTTTTGTTCCAAAATTTCTTGCTGAGATGAAATGACAGAGTTATTTTGAGATAATTCTACCTTAAGTTGATTAATTGCTAAAGTTATCTCTGATTGCATTAATTTTTTTATGTCGGTAATGATTGTTGCATTGTTGTTTTTGAGTTTCGAATCTAACAGGAAGCCAATTTGTTCCAAAGTTATATTTTGCAGGCTCTGTATAGGGTTCTGGGAGTGAAGAGTGTCGCCAAGCAGACTTTGATTTGATTCGTCGCAAATTGTGTGGTCAATAGACATATTAGTGGCATTAGCATCGTCTAAGTTCAATAAGGAGACATTTAGTGGTTTACGTACTGGAGTGTTATCATTCCTACGTCTTGCTGTAATATTCGTACACGATTGACAACGCCACCCGCGTTTAATCTCATCATTTCCACTCATAAAAACAGCTGTTGTAATGCCAAGACATTGGTAGTGGTACGGATCTCTGCAGTTATTGCAACTTACCAGTTCTAAGTTACTTGCAATGGTCTGGTTGCATGCTAAGCAGTTCTTTTTGTAACGTTATTTAAATTCTCAGTTAAATTTCAAATTGGAAGTAACGTATTTTAGATTTAAACTCGAGCCGGTAAACTTATAAAATAAACAAATCGCAATTCACTATTGACATCGATCCCGATACGTAAATCACCCGTCCCGCTTGCAAGCGTTGTAATAAAGCGAGAGGTCAGATCAAATATCGATGCGAAACAAATATCCGAGAGTGAGTTCGAATCTAAAGTGCACTGATAGTTCGTTGATAGTACACCTTATTTCACAAATTCCATCACTATTTACGCCTTTCTAAGATTCACTGTTCAATGTGCCGATATCAATTGACTCGAAAATAAATTGACTTTTGTCTATTATTTTGCACGAGATCAAATACACGTCCACAACACGTCAAATACACGTCCACAACTCTAAAAAAAAACATAAAAATCGGTCAAGCCGTTTCAGAGGAGTTCGATAGCAAACACCGTGACACGAGATTTATATATGTTAGATTTAATTAATTATTTATGAGCTTGACTGCTATCATATAACGTAGCCAAATAAAAAAAATTATCATGCCATATAAATGTACCAAGCTTAACCACCACATCTTTAAAAATATGCAATGATGCTGTTCTGACTAGATTATCATAAAACACTATTTTATTATCCATAGGCTTGTGTAATGCGCTATTAGTGATTCACCAGTTAATGGAACTCTCACATTATTTTATCATTCAGCTCTGTTAATTAAGACACCGTTAAAAAGCAATTAATAGTCTGATGCCCACATTTTAATTAAAATTGCGTGTTAATGATTCTTTAACTAGTTCCGTTGCAGCGTAGTAGCTCAAAGTTAGTATTAGAAATATCAAGAACGTTATCTATATGGTCATAAAAAGTTCCACATTTGCATGTTTATACTCATGAACACGTAAGACCCAACAGACAAGGTAAAATTGTGACTTCCTTTCAGTATATTCCTGTAGCTACAAATCTTTCGAAATGTTGAGACTTTTTTTTAATCAAACTATATGTCACAGATATAGTATAAATCTTTCCAGGTGAATTTTTCGCTTCGCGCCCTTATCTTTCAAAACAAACGGTACCGTCATAGTATTAAGGTTCAAATTTAATGTAATGGCTCAAAGCGAAAAGTTCACCTGGGAAGATTTGATAATAATTTGATAATTGAATTTAAATGTTGTTTTTTTTTATCTTGAAATTTCCGTTTTATTTATATATTATATGATAGGAGAAAAACGAGCAGGCGAGTCACCTAATGGAAAGCAATCAAATAAAAATTATACAGCACACCTAGCGATTACAAATTGGGAACAATCTAGTTTAGTTTGTTTTTTTCTGAACTTTTCGTTCAGACTTTCTTTGGGAATGTATATTACGTGTACGCAGAGGATTAAATCAAGAGAACTGTTATTTTTTCATGATGACACAATCCTTTAAAATAATATGCCTGCTGCAGCTAATTTCCTTATGGACATAACATAATTATCAACTCTATTTATTTAGATTCTTCATTGAGTTCCAACATAGCTAAACGGATGAGCTTATTGAAATAGTAATGGGCAGGCCATATAGTACGCAGGCCGTTGGGGCCGAAAAGCTCTCGAATGGAGACCACAGACTGGCAAGCGCAGCGTGGGACGTCCACCAACGAGATAGACGGACGATTTGGTGAAGTTGGATGCAAGCCGCTTCCAACCGTAATGATTGGGTATCAATGAGGGAAGCCTATGTCCAGCAGTGGACGTCCTGCGGCTGAAATGATTAAGATTGAGTTCATCACTAAGAAAAGGCCAAAATGCCGTGCGAAATGAATGGTGGAGACTTTGCTATAGTACAACTGGCTACATCAGGTTTATTCGTTTAAAGGAACGCGATGCATAGACATTGAGAGAGAGAGAGAGAGAGAGAAATATTTACACATATTCAATACATAGGAAACAGTATAACTTTTGTCAGGAAAATATACAATAAAAAAACATCGAATAGTATAAACATGATGCATTCACAGTTCTTTAGATTTAATCGTCCTTGGTACAGTTCTTGCAAGTCCTGAAAGCGAACGTGCTTGACTTTTAATTGAACGTGTGTGATTTATGTAGTGCGATAAATATTTTGAACATTTATTTTTATTGTTTATCTTATTTTGCTCTCACGCACACTTTGAAATGTACCTATACACATATTTACCACAAGTAAAGCCCGGTCGTCTTTTTAATTTGCAAGAACTGCAACACTATTACTATTATATTATCGTCTTTATAAAGTATCAAAACACCTCGTTCTCAGTTTTCTAGCAACGTCACACCATAAAATAATAGAAAATGGAAGGTGAATACCGGCACGTACATTTTATAGTATAAAGAATCGAAAGGGTTGATAGTAAGGGGTGCGACCCTTAGGTGATCTAATGGCGAGCGGCTGTGCTTTCTTTTTTTAACTCCATTAAGTTTCGGTTGGTGCGGTTTGAAACAAAAGACCGTTGGAGCATTAAGATTGGTGAGCTTTGACCTATATTTAGTGTACGTTTTATAGCGAAGTGACCAATTTTGAAGAGATTTATAAGCCGTGGTAGAGCCTAGTGGTTTGACCTAGCCTCTCAAACAGAGGGTCGCGTATTGAAACCCGCACAGCTGAGTTTTTCGGAATTTTTGTGCGAAATTATTTTTGAAATTTACATTTAGCTTACGGTGAAGGAAAATATCGTGAAACCTGCGAAGCAGTTCAATGGTGTTTGGTGTTTCTCATTCAGAGAGGAGGCCTGTTGTCTGCAGTGAGACGTTTATAGGGCTGAGATGTATGTGAGATTTGTATGTTAAGACTTGGTACGGAAATGTAATTTAGATATCAGTGCCAGTGCCAGTGCAGTCAGCAGTTAGTACCTACTAAGATTTTTTTAGAAAAATATTATTATGATTCTATAAGTGAATTCCTTACGTGGTTTTATCGCAATTGAATTTAATAATGGTTATAATCATAGGGTTTAATTTTTATCTGACAGTTCAATAATATAGGCTAACCCGACGGATTTAAAACACAGATATATCAGGTTATTTCAAGCCAAAATATATAAAGTAAAGGCAATTTGGTTTAGTTTGGGAGATCGTTAAATTCTTGCAAGAAAATTTTTGAAAAATTCTGTTGTGCTACACACCCTGTAACAATGCTCTTCAAAAAAGTATTTGTATAACAGATAACGTCATAATAATTTCAAATGCGTTCGCGTTAATGTCTCAATTACTATGATCAAAGATAGATCAAGAGAGTAGATTCAGACCAAGGTAAGTCTGCAAGTGCCAGTGTTATATATAAAACGTCAAACTTCTATGATAGTATGACGTATAAATAACACATGCACTGCGTGTGCTATCAAAATCGTTGCAGACTTATCTTGGTATAACTCTAGCGTCTAGCGGCGCGTATCGGCAACACTATTTTAATAGTGTTTGATACTTTAACGCAGATGAGTTCGAGGTTTTATTGTTACAAGAAACTGACACTACACTTAACAGCTGCTATGAAGCAAATCCTAACACATGGCATAACTATTAAGTTTCTTAATATTGACAATGTGAACAATCCGTACTTCCATACTTTAATATTATAAATGCGAAAGTGTGTCTGTCTGTTACCTCTCCACGCTTAAACCGCTGAGCAGAATTAGAAGACATTTGAAATAGCGACAGTTGAAGTTCCAGGAAAGGACATAGGATAGTTTTTATGCCAGTAATCCTTATTCAAGGGAATGAAAAGGGGGGTGGAAGTTTATATGGCAAATTAATAACCAGTCAACCGATTTCGATGAAACTTCGTATGGGAATAGTATGAGATCTTAGAAATGTAATAAGATAGTTTTTATTCGGAATATTGCATAGTACCCGCGGGATAGCGATAAACGAATTTTGCAGACGAAGTCACGGGCAACAGCTAGTAGGAAAATAAATTCTATACATACCTTGTTGCGTGTGACAGAATAGCAAGTATAGCATTTTTTCCTATGGGTCATATTGACAATATGCAGTAGATTCATAGTTAAGCAATGTGTCAGAATTTACTTCACTGTAAGAGCACAGAATGTCGACGGAGAAATCAGAATTTAAAAAAATTCAAAGTATTTCGATACTTATCATATCATATCGCACTGTCGTATAATTAGAGTCATTAGCATAAAATGATCATTACGGTTTCTCACATACGCCAACGTTATCTATAACTATTAACAGTTGCGACATATGGTAAAGGCGCCAGTGGCCAACCGGGGTCTTATGGTCGGCTTTTTTAGAAAATAATATAAGTAGTGTTGTTTTTGTGCAGTGTTATAATTTTTTGTTCTCTACTTATAATTTTTTTTTGTAGGTATTATTATAGCCCAACTAATTATTTTAGTTAATTTATTGAGTATTTGCGTTAAATTCTTGGTTTTTGGTTAAGAAATTGTAATTTCTTTTTAGAAAAAAAAAATATTTTCACAAAGATGGCTTTCCGGAAGCGCTGACAGACATTAAAAAATACATGTAAAAGATTCTTCTGCAACCTATTTTTATTTTTATATTTGTTTATCAAGCTTAATATATTTATTTTTCATGAACAGGTTATGATTTATGCACGTTTCTATTTTCAAACTAGAATAAAGAACTAATCTAACCATCCAATGTTTATTATTAAAAATAAATCCGATGAATTTAAAAAAAAATAAAAAATTGTACAAAGGCCGACTTATCATCATCATTTCAGCCGAAAAACGTTCACTGATGAAAATAGGCCTCCTCCAAGGCTCGCCAAACAGATCGGTCCTGCGCCATCCACATCCAACCTTTTCCAGGAACCTTAATCAGGTCGTTGCTCCATCTTGTTGGCCTACTTACACTGCGTCTTCCGATCCGTGGACGCCACTTGAAAAAAAAAACTCGTAGAAAAGCCAACTAACTAGTGCTTTTACCCTGTCAAATATTTTTAAGCTACAACTGTAAACTGTCACTTGCCGTGGGAACTATGTTTTGGAAACATAGTTAACTTAACTGTTGCTAAAGCTTTTATTACCATTCCGCTATGGTTAAATTGGAATAAACCGTGCGCATACGCTTGATCTGTAATAACGGTGTGCAGATGCGCTTACGTGGGCGGTTTGACCAACGCATTTTAGTTAGCGTAGAGCACTCAGAGACGTCAATTTATATTAATCGTATACCAAAGTTAAATTTCCATACTTACGAAAATTTGTTTCAGGCGTAAACTCAACAAATTTAGATTTTTTTTTCAGTGTTTAAACTCACCGCACGCCCATTGATTTACCTTGTACATGTTTTATTATAAAAATTATCTTTTGTAATTTTTTTTTGCTGACTAGTTTTTTTTGACAATTTAACTCCTAACTACATAATCTGTATCAAATTTCAAGTCAATGCGATCACATTGATACGAAAATTAATATTTGCAATATTAAATGCAAGACTTGACCTTAACCAATAAACACATAACATAAACATTGTAACTTATATAAAAGTATTAAAAAAAAACTTGTGTCCGCTTTAGACTATAATCCTCTGCTTTCCCTAAATTTGGATACCACATTTACTCCATACAACACATTTTTTGCGGTAACCTCGTAGGTAAATAAAGTACGTCACATACACCCCACACGTCAGTGACGAACGCCCTCCGATCAATCGGCATGGTCTCGATTGGCTACCCCGCGCGTCACCGGCCAAAGTATCAAGACCTTTCGGTACACTGCGTGTATAGTTAAGGGCTGTTTTTTCATGAAAGAAAAAAATAAACATACTTAAACAATTATTACAAGTATTTTATATTTGAAAAATTAATTTTAGTGTAAATATTAAAAAAAGGCATTTCGGATAAAGCACGTCTCACAGCAGACGTTATATTTGAATCCTAGTTGCTTATGATATGGAAAACACGGAAAATAAAAATGATGAAGTTTTGTATTTAAGAATTACGAAAAATAATTGACTATTAATAACATTAAAGTCGGTATTTGTTTTATTCCTCTTAAATAAAACATACATTTTATTACACATAATACGAGGGGAGCGCGGTCAAACGCGATTAGTCGAACTAATATTTTGTTAGAATTTGGAATTAAATATTTACAGTTATTTTTTCAACTCAATTATTTCATTTTATCGGGTTTTACCATGCACCCCTCGATAGGTATAGGGTACCGATTACATTACGAAAAGAAATTTAACAAATCATTTAAATTTTACTTAACTTAATCCATATTATTCTCGTACTTCGTAAACAACTTTCATATAAAAAAAAATGCGAGAGTTCATAACGGTAGTTACACACTCCCCAAAGGCGAGAGCTCAGAGCTCAACAGCCACTGGCTGCCACATGTGATGCGATAAAAATTTTATTTTCCTGATTTCCCCCATTTTAGTGACGTCCCATCCCAGGGGAACCGTCCAATCAAATTGAATCTCGATTGACGTTAGAATTTTGCGTTTTTTGCGGTTCTAATTTCGCATGGATTTTAGTTGATTGATTGAAGCGTGTATAGTAATCATGATTGAATAAAAACGTTTTTTTTCTATGTAACGAACTTTTGAATTTTGAGGGTTCTTTGTGAATTTTTTATCGAATTTTTATTTACCGACTCTTTAAAATGTTTTAAATATTTAATTGTTTGTGAAAGATTAAATTTCAAATGATGTTGACTTATAAAATACCTAGGTAGGTACTCTTCCGTACTTAAATACCTATAGAAATTTACTAGCATTAGCTAGCGGCTTATTATGCTTAGAATACGGTAACATTAGAAACAAACTTACAATAAAAAATTAACGATTACATACATACTTTGTTTAAGATTAACGTGCTTAGTTTGGCAAAGTTCCCCTAGATGGCGCTGTAACCGTCCGAGTTTCAAGCAAGCGTTTGTTTGTTTAAGAGTTTAGTAGTCGATTTGTTCTTTTTTTACGTATTTAATTAAAGAAGAGAAAGAAAGTTGTAATCGATATTATCGATAACCTAACTTGATTTAGCAACATGAAATAAAACCACAAAGTAATAAAGATCAATGATTGATACTACGACTAAAGTATCGTGGGACAAATCTTGACATATTTTATTTAAATAAAACCCGCTACCTTCTACCTCATATTAACATAACACTGGCCATCTTATTTCGCACAATTCAAATTCCGTTTCCAACTTGTCTGAATGCATTAAAAAGGAACGAATCGCATTTGCATACGAGCACTCGATTCTGACGTTTCGAATTACCATAAATATTCGAATAATCAATCGATTTTTCTAAATGTATGTCCATTGTGTTGTCCCAACTTTGCAATGCGGTGAGTGTTGCACAGTGCATGCGATGTTCTGGAAAATATGGTGTTTTCTTTTATAATTTTGCACTTTTTACTAGAAATGTCGGCTTTGTGACTTTAAATTAAGTAGAATAGGTAATAAGTACTTATTTAATATTAAAGTTAGGCCAACAATGTGCTGAACATAATGAAATACTGTATTGTACCATATAGATACCAAAAATTCAACTAAATCTAATATATAAAAATCTCGTGTCACGGTGTGTGTTATCGAACTCCTCCGAAACGGCTTGACCGATTTTTATGAAACTTTTTTCTCTATACCTACTCGGTAGGTCTGAGAATAGTTCGTAGGCTACTATTCTTCGCGGACGGAGTCGCGGGTAACAGCTAGTAATATTATAAACAAGAAAGTTTGTAAAGATGTTTGTTACTCCATCGTGCAAAAAAAACTGCACCGATTTAAATGCCTCTCGTATTAGAGTGTTAGTACATTTCGAGCTTTTGACAGTTGTAGCGAAATCTACTGGATCCAATTGTGAATTTAAGCCATCCATGCACCAAAAAGAAAATATGTTTACTTATTTCTATTTGGGACTGGCTACATGAAAACACTTGGGACTTAATTTAAAAAAATGTAACACAATATACATACATCAAAATATCGCGTGTTGTGTGTACTAACCCTTTATTTCCCACGGTACACGACGCATGTAAATCGATGAATCTTCGGCCATTGCGGAAGCTAAGATATTCAAATTTGGAACACAGTTCTTTTTGTTATTCCAAATTTGAATATTCCCGTTCCCGCGGGATAGTGGAGTTCGATTTGAATTATAGCCGTGTTTATGTTACTACATGAACTTGGCAACCGTTGAACATGTGTTTAACACGAGTTAGTTCATAAAGAACATTTCAAATTTCGGCATGTCTAAGAGGCTACGGATTAAGCCGAAACAGTCGAACGTTTTTATTTTATTTTATATATTTTTTTATTTTTTATTATTTTACTAACTCTAGAAATAAGTCTGTCCACTAATACAATGATTCTTGTTACTTGAAATAAATTATTTGAATTGAATTGTAACTCAACTAAAGACGTATTTTTTCCAGATTTTTTCACTATATGAGTGAGTCTCACGGTGGTTTCATATGTTCATAGTCGGCCTCTGTACAACCGATAATCGGCTAGTCGGCTAGTCGGCTAGTCGGCCAAAGTCATAATCGGCACAAGACATCTCTAAATAGAACCTAAAACATCGATTTTTAGAATTATTGTCTGTTTGCCTGTGCATTTGTGCGCACTAATCTCAGAAACGGCTTCACCTCGAAGGATGCGTTTTTCACTAATGCATTAGTATTTTCTTGGATTAACATTTAAGGCTTGTTTCATTTAAATCGGTTCACAAATAAAAAAGATACATCTATTAAGAATTTTATCGATCAGCTTTTGGAAGAATCGTTGTTGATTTCGCGAAAACTTCGGTTAATACTTACATTATAAGTTTTTGTTAATTATAATCTCTTAAAATGATGATTTAAAACATACACGATTATAAAAAAATATAGTTCATAGAAAAAAAAAGCCAACATTAAGATGAGCTGACAACAATATTTATGATGATGAAATGATGAAAATGATGGATGTTTGGATGTTGCCGTTGCCGGATTTTTGTTTTGTTCGAAGAAAGATATGAAGAAGCTTTACCACAAATTGGAAATCTGCGCGGGTGAAGTCACGGGCAAAAGCTAGTACTGAGTAAGTCTTGAAATACGATCTCTGACTGCCCCAAAACTTTCGATGTCGGTAATAACTTTATAATTGTACAGTGAAGAAATACAACCTGTCATTAAATCGACCAATGACAGGGCACCTGCGTGACTGCGATGTGTCATCAGACGTTATAGCTGTTAAGTAAACAGTGTTTTTAGTATGGTATGGCGTGTCAGGTCTCAAGTCAAAAGTCTTTAACCAGTGTGTGTTGCCAGTGACGACTTATGGCACTGAAACGTGGCCGCTAACAATGGGCCTCATAATTTCTTAATGATTATTTGAAAAATATACCAGTTTGAAATGGATTTGCTGTAAAAAAATATAAATCATTTATTTATCGTAAGTCAAAAATACAAAAATAAAACAATAAATTTATAACTTAAGACTAGCCTAAGTTATTGGAAAACATTAGTTTTCATTCAATTAATAATTGTTATGCATACATTACAATCCAATTAGTTAGGTTTAACTTCGAGAAAGTGGTCAATCGACGAATTAGACTCGGTTGGGCAGCGTTCGCGATCGCGAAGCTCCGCAATATCTTGTCGTCCATTATCGCAATGTCTCAAGTCAAAACTCTTTGACCAGTGTGTGTTGCCAGTGACGACTTATGGCACTGAGACGTGGCCGCTAACTACGGGCCTCATAAGAAAGCTCACTCAGAGGGCGATGGAGAGGGCTATGCTCAGAGTTTCTCTGCGGGATCGCATTGGAAATAATGAAATAACACACAACAAACAACTAAAGTCACCGACATAGCTCGAAGAATCGCCAGACTCAAGTGGCAGTGGGCAGGGCAAATCGCTCGTAGAACTGTACCTCTACCATGAGTTACACTAGTTTACATTGACCGTACTCGCTAGCGACGGCGTAAATGATTTGTATGGAGAATTGTGTACAGCGCCTCTAGCGGTTACTTACGGAAGTACAATTCTCCATACAAATCATTTACGTCGTCGCTAGCGAGTACGGTCACTGTAAACTAGTGTAACTCATGGCCGATGGGGGAAAAAGGTCTCGAGTGGCGTCCACGGACCGGAAGACGCAGTGCAGGTAGGCATTCAACAAGATGGAGCGACGACCTGGGTAAGGTTGGCCGATCTGTTTAGCGAGCCTTGGGGGAGGCCTATGTTCAGCAGTGTGGACGTCTGTCGGCTGGAATGATGATGGCGTGTCTATGGTTGTTTACATGCAGAAACACCTTTACGTATACGAACAAGGAGCTGATTGAATTTCTGACTGACTGTTTTTAGGGTTCCGTACCTCAAAAGGAAAAAACGGAACCCTTATAGGATCACTTTGTTGTCCGTCCGTCTGTCTGTCAAGACAATTTTTCTCAGGAACGCGTGGAGGTATCAAGCTGAAATTTATATCAAATACTCAAGTCTATTGTCCCTTGGAGCTGTGAAAAAATCAATTTTCTAAGCCAACGCAATCAAAAGATACAGCCGTTAATGAAGCCAATTTCCGCATATTTTCGAAACTCGCAAGGGAATGAAAACCTAAAGGGTACTTTCCGTGAACTCAGAACCTTGAAATTTGGTACGAAGCAAGGTCTTATAGCACAGATAAAGGAAAAATCGCGAAAAGCATAATTTTTTTTGTCTGTCTGTCTATATCAGTAACCAATCTACAATGATTCCACACTGCGCACATTTTGCTTAGGAGCAGGGGTCTGCTAAGACTGGATGTTCATAGATACATATAAATTTGTACGGAACCCTCGGTGCGCGAGCCCGACTCGCACTTGACCCGTTTTTTGTCTATGCATAGGCAAAAATGCATGTTGTGTTAGGAAATAAGTTAACTTCTTAAGATCCAGCGTACCACATGGGCATTTTTAGGCTTCCGTAGCCAAAATGGCAAAAATGGAACCAACCCTTTTAGTTTCGCCATGAAATGTGTGTCTGTCCGTTCGTCCGTCCGCGGCATAGCTTAGAGACTATATTAGTGCTCGACAGCTGTAATTTTGCACCTAGACCAACCTATTCCACACAAAAAAGTGTCAATATCTTTCTACTGGTGTCAGAGTTTTAAATAATACAACTCTTTTATACGCCATATCCTTTTAAACATCCTTGTAATTTTAAATTATTAACAACTTACACAGATTGTACTTTTTCCTTTATACTTACTTAACAGGCAGATGTTAAAATAATTGTCCGACACGCATACAAATTTACCTACGGCAATATACATAACAATACTAAGTAATAACTAACCAATAAAAATAATCCTTGAAAAAACGGGCAGATGTTGTTGAAACAATAGTGAAAAAAATGACAATTACATTTTTTAGAATTACGAGAAAAAATCACCCTATAAGATTTTTTCTTGGTAGGTGTGGAGCGTTGAGAAAAAACGCTATACAGGGTGAGTTTAACTCAATGATATGCAAATGAGTATTCGTGAAATATTATGCCCATTCAAAAGAGTTCTATAAGGGGTCACTTTTTTATCTTAAAAAAAAGTGCCGAAAAAAGTTATTGCGGGAACTTAACGCTACGAATGAAGCTCAGTCGTGTTTGTAATTTCATCAATTTGATATGTGCCTTATAAGTAGATTGAAATATGAAGGAACACCGTCGAATTATAAACGACATTTTTTTCATTTCCTGGAGACAAACTCGTATCATTTAATTTAACTTTTTTAACCAATTTAACTGTTTATTGAAAGAAAGAAAGAAAGAATAAAATTTATTTCACACAATTTTAGGTACAATAAGATTTTGGAACATACAGAGTGGGTTTCACTAAAATCTACCTTGCAAGGCATGTGAAATTGACAGTAAGAAAAACTTAACCTATGTGTAATCCAAAAATTCCTGTATACTCTTTAATCAATTATAACTGTAGATACACATTGCCGAACAAAATCCCCTTCAAAAAATGTCCGAACTTTTTTATTTGTTTGCATAACAATTAAAATCATCACCTACACAGAAATTTGAACGTAGTCTTTACTTCATTACAGTCGAATTTCGGTTGACACTTGACAGCTAAACTTGACAATTTCACGCAACTTACTGAGAAAAAAGAAGGCCACTTTTATCAAAGTGGCGCTCATTTGGCTCGGACATTTTCGGGCGCGCGACTGTGGATCTACAGTTATAATTGATCAAAGTGTATACTATAAAAAGATTTTTCGGCAAGCCATTTATTAAGACTTGTTTTAAATTTCGCAAATGCGAGATCTTTAATTACCTACATCTGGCAGTTTATTAAATATTTTTATACACATTACATAACTATTTTTAGCAACCAATGACAAATGTGACAATGGAACATACAATTTATTACCCTAATTAATTTTTTAATTAATTTATTATTATTATTGTCCTCTTACTAAACACAAAAAGTTTGACTGGTAGAAATCCCTTAAAGGGATAAGCTCGTCTTTGAACATGAACCTTAACGGTTGCCAATTGTGCTTTTTTATTCTTGTACAATAAAGTGTTTTTATATATACCTGTGCATAAACTTTGCGTGCCGACGATATTGCAATAAAACCGTTTTTTTATTAATAAAAAGAAAAAAATAATTAACGATGCAGATTGTATTAAAATTATAATTCAGTGATTTATAATCGTTGAGTGGGAAATATGACTCAGTTCAAGCTTTTGTGTTCAAGCGATATTTTAGTTGCACATTTATATTTTTATGACACATCAGTTTCGAAAATATAGGATACACCGTAAAATATTAAACCGATACTTGTGGAACTCTTTGTGAGCCTTTTGTCCAGTTGTGGGCGTCTTTTGGCTGCTATGATCTATGATGAAAGAAGAGCGCAATAGTTTACCCTTGACTTGAGCGTTTTCACTTCAGAACTTAATAAGACATGATTCAATCATTTCAGCCGAAAGACGTCCATTGCTGAACATGGGCCTCCCCCAAGGCTCGCCAAACAGATCGGTTTCGTTCCATCCGCATCCAACGCGATCCCGTAACCTTAACCAGCAGGCTTATTGTCTAACGTTTCTAACGCTTGCCTTCGCCATCACTATTTCTTTTTGTCAAACGGTATAAGATGATGTCAGAAAGCGAAGGCAAGCGTCACAAGCGTTAGACAATATGGTCTCAGGTCGTCGCTCCATTTCTTTGGAGGCCTACCTACACTGCGTCTTCCGGTCCGCGGATGCCACTCGAGAACCTTTTTGCCGCATCAAACATCATCATCAGTTCTACGAGCGATATGCCCTGCCTTGCCTACTGCCACTTGAGTCTGGCGATTCTTCGATTAATCTTTGGCGATTCTTAATGAGACGAATAGATAGAAAACCAGCGCTGGTGATACGTGATAAATAAATAAATAGGTATCACGGGACAATTCACACCAATTGACCTAGTCCCAAAGCAAGCAAAGCTTGTGTTATGGGTGCTTCGAGCGTGGACTGTAGATTTTTCGTGCGCTGATTCAAATAAGACGAAAGACTGCTGTTTACTATAGCTAAACCGTTTTACTGAGTCCTCGCCTGCGCGGTACAGGGGCTGGGGGTAGGACGACAAAGGGGGCCGGGAGAGGTGCGGGCGGCAGGCACACGAGGCGCGCTCTGTACTGCGCGGGCGAGGACTCCGTTAAACGGTTTAGCTATAAAGCCTTCGACACACAGCGGGCGTCGACGGGACGGTACAATTTGTAATGTACTACTTTTCATCACACTTGCTCGTCAATGGTGTTATTCCATGCCTGTATACTAAATGTCAAAGGCCTAATTTGTTCTTAAGGGAGTTATGGATTTACGTACAGTTTTTCTTCCCAAGGGAGTTCTTACTTTAGTTTTAAAATTTGCAAACAGACTAAGAAGGTTTCAAGTCAGCCAACGTTTTATTTATATGTTTAAAAATTAGCTATAACCCAATTTTACTACACAAAACTTGTCTACGCTTCATGAAACTTCATTATTTTTATATTTTAAATTTATATCAAATAGTTTTGCAATAATTTTAGTAAGTATTTTTTTAACATGTTGGCACAATGTGGCCGTATGACCATTCGAATTCTAAACACAGTTTACTTTATCTGTGGTAGATGACTTGAAAAAAGTGACAATCTGTATTGGCGGGTAGCCATTATTTATTTAATTTATTTATTTATTTATTTATTTATTATGAAACAAACAGTCATTAAGGGTTTAGAGACAAAATAATTTCATTTTTAGATTTCTTTTTTCCTCGCAGTGTGATGAAAATCATTGTGTGTATCACGGGCAGTAAGGGGATTATAAACTAGAGTCATTAAAAGCCCTCCGCCTCCGGCCTCGGGCTTCTAATAGGCTCTCGTTAGTAATCCCCTACTTACGGCCATTGATGCACAATGTACTATTAAATAGACTCTGTCAAACGGCGCTGTTTGACGGCGTCTATTTAAAGTAGTACATTACAGATTGTACCGACCCGTCGGCGTCCCGTCGACGCCCGTTGTGTGTCGAAGGCTTAAGTTTATTAATTACACCTACTAAAACACTGTACAATTTTATGCAAGGAGAAAGAAGTAATTTGTTAGACATAAGCACAATTCGTTGGTGCGACCACCGTAGGTAGCGGAAAAAGGTGAGAAAAAAGTTCTGCCAACATTGTACAGATGAAACTTTGTATTGCCAGCAACAATGGGTACCTATTATGGAACTGATAAACATACTTAATATAAATAGATACATACATATTTAAATACATAATTAAACACCCAAGACTCGAGGGCAAACATTTGTATTTTTCATACCAAAAATCTGCGCTGACGCGGAAATCGAACCTGAGACCTCAGCTTCGTAGTCAGGTTCTCTAACCACTAGGCTATCCGATCGTTAGTAAGCTATCATCATCCCAGCCTGCATACGTCCCACTGCAGGGCACAGCCCTCCTCTCAGAATGAAAGTGCTTGAGCCGTAGTTCCCACGCGGCCCCAGTGCGGATTGGGAACTTCACACACACCATTGAATTTCTTGTCAAGTGTGTACAGATTTCCTCACGATGTTTTCCTTCACCGTAGAGCTCATGGTAAATTTCAAATATAATTTCGGATATTACTAATTGGAGATGTCTATTTTTTTGCAATGTATAGTAAATCGAAAACCATTTCGAGATAAATGCTTTTTAACTCGTTTTCTGTAGTTATTTAATTTTAATATTATGTAATGAATTTATTATATAACAAATAAGCAATGACCTTCATTTGACATTGGTGTAAATTGCGTGACCGGTTCAAGTCGTACTTTATTCTATGTGGTTAGAATTCTTCACAATTTACGCGTGGATTATACTACGGAGTTTGATTTCGACCCGCTGTCTGACATCTAGCACTTTGACAGTACCAGTAATGTGACAGTGTATAGTGTACCACTACGCAAAAAATAATTAAAGGGGTTGCCTTATCGTACGCAATAAGATAGATTTAGAAATTTGGCATTGTGGGAGCCCTCAATTATAATCTGACGTCATCAACTAAAATAGTTTCAATAATTAATTTTGAAAAAAGTAGAGAACTAAATGACAAAATATTGAAATTAGTTCCTTATAATTGACTGTTCTATACAAAAAAAATATAAAAACCACTGGTAATTTTTTTTAGACATTCCCAATTCAAAAAAAGAAAAGGTCCGGATTCGAACTCACAAATCTCTGCCTGAGAGGCAATAGGTACCACTAGGCCTGATGCCGTATTGTCTAACGCTTCTGACGGTTGCCTTCGCTTTCACCATCTCTTTCAGTACGCTTAGTATAAGTTTTCCTTCACTTCAATACTTCTCGATCGCGTTTACGTAAAAATTTCAATTCTATGGAAACATAGACGCGCGCGCGCGGAGACGCTGTCCATGTTTCAATAGAATTTAAATTTTTACGTAAACGCGATCGAGAAGTATTTTGGTGAAGTAAAACTTATACTAAGCGTACTGTCATCATTTAACACCGTTTGACAGAAAGAAATAGTGATTGCGAAGGCACGCGTCAGAAGCGTTAGACAATAAGCCTGCTGGTAAGCTATATCAGGTACCAAACCTAGTGGGGTATACGATCAAAGTCGACGGTAAAGTTTAGTATAATTCAAAGAACTTAATCTAAACATTACTAATCGACCTTGCGTCTAGTGTTAATGAAACAATCAACAATGTATGTGTTTGTGTGTGTTACGTAACTAAGAGCCGACCAATTAGTTCGCCACGTTTTTAACCATTCGTTAACGAACCGTTAAATTATTATTTTATGCAACATTAAAACAATGGGTTAATTATTTAAACTGTGTAGTTAACTCTAGCTTAAATAACGTAGATGCTAGTTTTTTTCCTGACTTCTCTCGAGATGTACGTATTTTAATAAAAACGTTAGAGTTGAAACATATTAAAAATAATATCGACATTGGATGGTAAAATCGCTAAAGCGCCATATAAAAAAATAATAAAGAAAAATTATTGGCCCATAAAAAAGAATTACAATTCGGATTATGTGGCAAAAGTCTGGGCTCAGCATGTGTGGGGGGATCTATCTATGGCGCTTTAGCGATTTTACCTTCCACTGTCGATATGCTTTTAACAATGAAAACATTATATAGGTACTTATAGCAAACTAGTCATAAGTTATAGGTAAATAATATATATCTCAAAGCAACTATTTATATACAAACTATCCTAAACTAAAGGTAAGTTAAGACAATGTATATTTTAGATTAAAACGTATATTATGTAGACTATTTAAAAATACAATAATTGGTAGTAGTATTAGTAGGTACAAGAGCGAACTTAATCTTTCTAATATAATAAAAATCTCGTGTCACAGTGTTTGTTATCGAACTCCTTCGAAACGTCTTGACCGATTTTTATGAAATACACACGACCAACCTTCAATACCCACAAAATGATTTGGCAAATGAGGTTTTAATTCTAGAAACAAACACCAGGGATAACGACTAAGCCGAAATTGATGCAATTGGCACGAATGGCCGCTGACTAACAGTTTTGAGAAACCTCGCCCACCCGATTCGCTCTGAGTCAGTTAATTCGCTCATTAAGTGTTTCAATTTAGTTTCTCTTCTTGGAAATTAAAAAGATGTGTTTTTCTCAAATGCAATAAAAATAGAGAACATTATCACGAACGGTAAGAAATTGGCCTTTAATATAGTGTCTACTTATAATACGAATTGACGACCGCTTTAGCCTAGTTGGTAGTGACCCTGCCTACGAAGCAAGAGGTCCTGAGTTCGAATCCCGGTAAGGGCATTTATTTGTGTGATAAGCACGAATATTTGTTCATGAGTCAAGGCTGTTTGTATTTATTTATCTATATAAGTATACGTTAATCGTCGTACAAGCTTTGCTTAGTTTGGAACTAGGTCGATTTGTGTAAGATTGTCCCCTAATATATTTTTTTTTAGTACGACGAGTAGAAATGTAAGTAAATTAACTTACTAGTTAATTCGACCCACTTACCGTTTTCCAATTGAGCTGAAATTTTGCATACCCATGTAAATCAGACGACAATGCAATATTATAATAACGTGGAGAAAGTTTATTAAATTATTATTAGTGCATTTAAAGAAAAACTTGTATTCAAAAAAGTTTTTTTTTTTACTTTTAATTTTTGTTGGTGTAGCAGGAATAATAATTGACATCATAATATACCTACATAAATTTCAGCTATGGATCTTGAGATACAGCTTCTTGAAAGACAGACATTGTAGCCACATTAGAAAGGTTGGGGTTTCAATTGTCACCAATCGAGCACAGAACCCTAAATACGAAATAAAAGTCATAAACCTTTCAAACTACGCAATCGGCAAAGCCCGCATAGTGAAGCTACTATAAAGCAGCGTGCACACTATACCCTTTTGTTTTATTTTTTAAAGCGCTCTAGAACAATGGGTTAATTGTTCGGGCGCCCCGCCAAGTAGATTCCTCTATTCTTTATGCAAATGAATTTTATTGAACGTTTTTTTTTTGTTTTTTGAAAGGTCATGCGGGCGCGGTGCACGTGTGCAGTACCCTTTATACGAGATTTGATGCTAGTGAAAAGGGGTCATATTAGTTTGTACATAATATTATTATGGTACCATATCATAATAATGCTAAACATAGCACAAGCACACGCTAAAAGAAAGAAATAATTATGTCTAATGCTAAGAAATAAAGATTTCATTAGCATTAGACATACAATTGTGAATTAGGTAGTTAGCTACTAAACTACAGATAAACCGACAAATACTTAAACGGTTTCGGTTTTTAAAGAAAGAAAGAAAAGAAAAAAACAAAACAGTTCATACAACGCATGATCACTGAGTCATCATTGCTTAGTGTTCGTACAATTTCTACACTATTTTATCATTTAAAATATTGAACAATAAAAAAATCATGCATCCCGAGAAAAACTAGATTTTTCTCTTTTGTATATTCTTAATTAACTTTGTATATCTTGTAGGTATTAATAGTTAGGTGAAATGTAATATTTTCTTATTTAAAAAATATATTTTTTGCCAAATTTCTTGCGATTCTTGGCAATGATGGTCGTTCGTTACGAAAGCGTTTGTAATATAAAAAAGTGACATGTAAATTAAACAATATTGCGAAATATATGGAGCATATCCTTTGATCAATTATAACTGAAGATACACATTGCCGAACAAAATCCCCTTCAAAAAATGTCCGAACTTTTTTATTTGTTTGCATAACAATTAAAATCATCACCTACACAGAAATTTGAACGTAGTCTTTACTTCATTACAGTCGAATTTCGGTTGACACTTGACAGCTAAACTTGACAATTTCACGCAACGTACTGAGAAAAAAGAAGGCCACTTTTATCAAAGTGGCGCTCATTTGGCTCGGACATTTTCGGGCGCGCGACTGTGCATCTACAGTTATAATTGATCAAAGAGCATATCGTTCTATTCGGCTATTTCTTTTTTATAGTGTATGCTACTGTTAGAATAAAATTTGAATGAAGGAATGTACTGTATGTAACAGCGCGAAGAGCAAAGCTGATACCAGGGGCTAAATTCAGGAACGGGACTTCACGGGTTTGGTAGCGGTGATTCAATCGTTTGGGTTGGGTTTGGTTTGAACTGCTATTCAGGAACGCCAAAAATCACTGGTTTGCGCGAGGTTTGGGACGAGCCTTATTTATTTGTTTATTTATTTATAAAGCGAATTAACAGTAAAATAAGGCTCTTCCCAAGCTCAGCCCATCCCTATCCTCAATCCTCACGCAAACGATTGAATTGGCATTGATCACTTTTTTACAATGTGGTCTAATTCCAAAACCATTTCGAGGAATAGGTTTATTAAATCATTTTATAACATTGTAGTAAAAAAATATTAAATGATCGTGTGTATTTTTGCAAAATAATGTTTGACCTTTGTTTGACCTTTCTGTGGGCATTAACTTTGAAATTCTTTTTTCTTTTTAATAAAAAAAAGCCGTCCGTCTAGTTTCTCTATACTCTCTGTCACTTCGACGTAGTTATCATCTGTCAGTTTAAGGATACTATTTTGAAAAACATTCTTCCCGTTTTTCATATTTTAATAATGGATTTATACAGGAAGTGTTTCATTCCTACTTGTGGAAATGATTCTGTCAATAGCCCAAACAAATTAATTGTTCGCATTAGAGAAGATTTACAAGAGAAGTGGTGCCGCAATGTTAATTCAAAGTTTACAAGATGTACTTATTGTTGCGAGGATCATTTTAATGTAAGTATGGATTAAATCCACCAAAGAACTTTCAACTTCTGACCATTTTATTTTATACGTACAAAAAATACTATAGCCGTAAATCGTTTTTTTTACCTATTCTCTTGGAAGAATCGGCAACTTTAGTGTTATTGTTATTAAGTATAATGTAAAGTGACATTGACAGATGACAACTAACCATCGATTATGACACATTTTTTTTGTCATTATGTCTGTGGTTTATACACAGATTCAGCCGCGGCATGTAATTTACGAGAAGTCGTATCTCAAATTTTTAATAAATTATAAAAAAACATTGGAGTGATGAATTGCTGAAATATTCAAATTAGTTTCTTAAAATGCTCTATGTTTTCGATAAAAAAAATAAAAAGGGGGGGTTAGAAAAAATGAACAATCCCAATTACCACTCGCAAACCGTGTTGGGCCGTGTTGTTTCTGAGTTTAGCCCCTGGTTGATGGCCAAGTGGAGTACCTAAGATGAAATGATATACTTTTTATTAACTTTTAGTACTTTTTTCGTTCGGTCAATATGAAATTAGATTAAATTTTAAGTAACTTTGTATGGACCAAACAATAAAAGTTAATAAAGAGTTATATCATTCCATCATACTCCTCTTGGTCATCAAACAGCTATCGAGTTTGCACTTCGTTCTGTTACATACTGCATATCCGTGAAAAGCCGGAATGGGTATTTGTACCGTAAAACACAGAAAAGTAACCGGCAACAGGACAAAAGATGTATACTAGAAATAAAAAAACCCGAATGAAATGAAACGAAATTATAAATGACTAATGACTAGTAACAAAATGAACGCGCAATTGCTAGTTTTCATGGCCTTCTGTTTTAATTGTATATGTTACTTAAGAGGATACGATGCGCACCATTTCTCCATACAAACGTAATCCCCTGTTTCCTCCCTGGATAATGGCTTTAGAGCCAAATTTTTATTACTGTGTGATCTGTATCTACCACAGCTATGCCCCTAGGTTTCGTTTTTTTCCATATTTCAATTAACATAAGAAATATGAGCTTTCAAAAACTGAAAAAATTGCCCAATTTCAACGTCATTTTCAGACACTCATCAGAAAAGAATCCCTTATATAAACAAAAAAAAAAACATAGGGGCATAGCTAAATCTATCCTCTAATTATATTTGAAAAAAATTATTTTATTGGTCCAGTTTTCGAGAAGAAAACAGGGGATTACGAAATGCTGTTTTGATCAATTTTACGCGCCTATTAACGGTCTGAGCTGCAGTTGTCCCGCTCTCGCTGTACTGACACGGAGGGGTTCGGGCGAGACAGCGACATTTCATTAAAATACCTATTTCTCAAAAGTCTCTCAGCCATCGTACCCTCTTAAAGATAAATGAACCTTGTCAGTAACCCTTTCGATCTGCGTCATAAAATACGGGATTTTATTTTTGTCGCATTTGACCGGGTTCGAGTCCCGATTAAGGCAAGCAATTTTTAAGTTATGCAATATTTTTTGCTTTAAAAAATAAAGGAAAGTCTCCTTCATATAGAATGTGTTATTTCCTATATTTAAGATAGCTGCCCTCAATGTGGCGTTAGTTTTTTTCCACTCCGTATAAAAAAAAAAATTTTATAACTTAAAAAATATTTCAAGTAGAAACCCTCAAATCTGTGTAAAATATATGTAAGTAGGTAGGCACTAAACGTATGGTGTGGTTTTTGTAAACATTACTAATTACCTACCAATTTAATCATTATATTCGCTGTAATTTCTCCGATAAAAATAATTATAACCTCTACATTGAAAACAAAGTCAAAATTGATAAATTCGATAAGCTATCAACAACAAAACAGATAACTCGTACTTTGTTACACCAATGTCAAAGAATTCTCATTAGAACAGTAACTATGCTTTTAAGAGCTGTCTTATAAGAAATAATTAGTTTGCTAATAAGAAAAAAAACAAATAAAAAATAAATGTAAAGAAAAAAAATGCAAAAAGCAAGATCTGTTTCCGCCCGGGATCGAACCGGGGGCCTTGTGCGTGTGAAGCACACGTGATAACCGCTACACTACGGAAACTTGATAACGAAGCGCGAAATACTTATTTAGTTTCTACACAGTTACTTGTATACGACTTTAATTAATTTTAGATTGCTTAGCAAGTTTGCACTAAATCAATCTTTCGTGAACAAAGTCTAGCTTTAGTTATGATTAAAATTTATGAACTAGAAATTTTTAAGAACTAATTAATTATACAGTAAGTAAATCACATTTTAGTGCCCTGTTCTTATTTAGCTCGACTGATTTATTACTTCGTACGTGACACTTTTACTATTGGTTTTAGAACACTGGTTGTCTATGCGTCTGTAAACCACAGACAGTTAACTTAGGAATGTGACGTATTTATTGAAAATTACTGTAGTTATTATTTAATTGGTCATAAATTATATTTTATTTCAAAGTTGTTCACCGATTCGCTAAATATTACTGGTTATAGGTAACAAGAATTTATCGAGACTACGAAAAGTCGTTGTAACCAAGTGGTTTGACGTATGGCCTCTCAAGTAGAGACTCGTGAGTTCGATCCCGGGCTTGCACCTTTGTGTTTTTCGAAATTTATGTCCGACTTTACGTTAGAAATTTACCATGAGCATTACAGTGAACGACAAACATCAAGATGACACACCTGTAAAGAAATTCAATAGTGTGTGTGAAATTCCCAATCCGCAATGGGCCCGCGTGGGAAGCCCAAGTCCTCTCATTCTAAGAGGAGGCTGCCCAGCAGTGGGACGTGTATGTATAGGCGAGGATGATGATAAAGATGAAGAAGATTATGATGATGATGATGATGATGATGATGATGATGATGATGATGATGATGATGATGATGATGATGATGATGATGATGATGATGACGGGCAACGTATCAAATGTGATAAAAAAAAAATAATACAAAAAGATACTTCAAACCAAACTTGTTAATGTGCTAGTCCTTCAGCAAGGCCCTGATGAGGTGACTAATCTGAAAATTAGAAATTTTAATCGTCATCTCTGTGTGGTAAATTATCCGTCTAATGAGTCTATAATGGGTGTGAAGTTTTTTGACCTCTCAAAAACTAGTTGAGACGTAAAATACGCCTAGTGGGCAACTTGTGAGTCACTGTTCTCCGAAATTCTTTTTTTTAGGGTTCTATAGGTACCCGTAGAGTGATTGGGCTTAGGTATAGTAGACCTAGTTATAGATAGGTAACGCCACGAGTGTTGAGGCGAATGATTTACACACACAGCTACATAAAGTACTGATTACAAAAAAAGTAGTGAATGAATGAAACGAGTGAGTGAATGAAAATGTGAGTTATATGATCGTTTGTTGTATGAGAGCCCCCTTAAATATTTATTTTATTTTGTTTTTTAATATTTGTTGTTATAGCGGCAACCGAAATACATCATCTGTGAAAATTTCATTTGTCTAGCTATCATGCTTCATGAGATACAGCCAGTGCCTCTACCATGAGTTACACTAGTTTACAGTGACCGTACTCGCTAGCGACGGCGTAAATGATTTGTATGGAGAATTGTACTTCCGTAAGTGACCGCTAGAGGCGCTGTACACAATTCTCCATACAAATCATTTACGCCGTCGCTAGCGAGTACGGTCACTGTAAACTAGTGTAACTCATGGTAGAGGTACTGGTGACAGACGGACGGACAGCAGTCTCAGTAATAGGGTCCCTTTTTTACCCTTTGGGTACGGAACCCTAAAAAACTGAACTAAAGCGTCACGACATTGTCAACATCCCGTTCTTATTAAACACTTGAAAGTCTCGACCATATTGAAACAATGGCCAACCAGTTCTGGGTAGCCATGGTCGCCAATGCCCCTATTCTTATGGTACTGCTTTGCGAAAATCTCGACTGTCAAGGAAAAAGGTGCTCGTATGACGAAAACAAATGAGGTTTGTAGCCATACAGACCAGTTCTCTAGAAATGGGGTAGTGATGGCCCCTACTAGGATGTTGACAAAGGACTTAAAGCGGTGACGGTATTATGATTCTTTGCTATCGTTATCGTGTTGTGGGTGTTCTTTGGAAGTGACGACCAACAAAGCTGTCGTTAGGTACGGATTTTAGTGGTCCGTATTGCTGGTGTGGTTAAAACACAACCTGAGTAATTATCGACCTCGAATTTGCTGTTAGGCCGTGTTCAAACCAAACGTATAAGTCTGCCGCCGAATGTGAGCAGGCTCACTGAGCCCCAGTGTTAATATGGAAAAACGTAATAGCGTATTGTCGGTTAGGAGTTAAAATTTTCACCGATTATGCATTACAGTGGCAGCTACAACAAAAAATAATAAAAATGTAATTAAATTAATCATTAAGGGATATCCCGAATAACCAACATAAAATGATCCCACATGGCTTACATTCTACTTAAATGTAGGGGTCTGTTAACACTGGATTGTTGGGTTAGTTACGGCTCGATTATTATTTTGACATAGGTAAATAAAAATGTGAGCGGAACCCTCGGTGCGCGAGTCCGACTCTCATTTGGCCGGTTTTTAATTCAAAAGTAATCTACGGTTATTGAAACAGATTTGAATGTGAAATTATTTATTTGGATAATGATTAACACAAAGGTATGTATAACATAGTCTGATTTTGGTCGGCATTTTTATCGGGTCGACAAATTAAGGTCTTGTTTTAGCTGAGCGCCAACCTAAGAAAATAATGAGCTAGAACCGCGAGGCGCCCATAGGGCAAAAAAGTCATTTATTTAAATTCCCGACCTAGTCTGTATGGTAGCGTTGGTCTATTTATTTGCTCAATAACTATAAAATAAAAAAATTAAAAACTCCCAACCCAATTATGTTACACATAATGTTTGAAAATAAAGCAAATGCTCATTACGCGTCTAAGATCCCTTCCGCAGCTAACATAAGAACTGATAACTTTAAAACGGCTAAACCGATTTTGATAAAACATGTCTAAGAACCATCCCCAACAAACCTGCTTTCAAAAAAGGGGTTTAGAGGGTTGGGGGTAAGGGTGTGGCGGTTGGGGTTAGGGGGTGGGGGGGGGGGGGTTTGGGGGAAATAGGGTGGGGGTGTTGGGGGGTTCGGGGGTTAGGGATTTTGGGGGGTTGTGGGAAATGGGGAGGGGGTAAGAGGCCTAGATGGTAACAAGGGTTTGATGATGGAGCTGGAAGGGGGGGTAGGTGGAGGGGTGGGGGGGGTTGGGGGAAATGGGTTGGGGAAGGGGGTTTAGGGGGTTGGGGTTAAGGGTGTGGGGTGTTGGGGGGGTTCGGGGGTTAGGGAGGTTGTGGGGGTTGTGGGAAATGGGGAGGGGGTAAGGGGGTTCGGGGTTGGGGTTTTTGGGGGTTGGGTTGGGGGGTAAGGGGGGTTGGAGTTAGGGGTTTGGGGGAAGTTTGAGGAAATGGGTGGGGGTCCGGGTTTAGGGGGTTGGGTTTAGGTGGTTGAGGGTTTGGAAAATGAGGAGGGGGGTTAAGGGGGGTTCAGAGGGTTGGGGGTAAGGTTGTGGGAGTTGGGGTTAGGTGTTTGGGGGAGGTTTGGGAAATGGGTTGGGGGGTCTCTTTTTAGCACATGGAAACTCTCACTGTGAAAAAAATGCAACTAAAAAATAGAAAATAAATAATAGTTTAAAAAAACTAAAAAACACGCTTTAAAAAGAAAAAATAAAAAAAAATGCTGCTGCTGGGTGCTTTTTAAGATGTTATCAAAATGATAATCCTTGACAATTGACACCATGCACCCCACGCTTTTTTTACAATAAAATATTTTAAAGTATTATTATTTATTTTATCAATATTTAGAATTGTTTACAAATTTTTATCTGGATATAACAATATAATAATTGCTTATTAAGATTTTTTACTGCACTATAAGAATAGTGAAATGAATTTTTTTTTTATTTTTTTTTATTTTTTTTTTTAAAGCGTGTTTTTTAGGTCACTTTGATGATGAAAGGTTATCGTATCAAATCCAATATATTATAATTATAGCCACTTATACAATAATAACAATCAAACAAAACATAGGACCTTGTTACCCGTGTTAGTTTTAAAACCACAACATAGAACCATGTAATATCGGGATTATTGGACTATTGGTTCATGATATTAAGAGCCTGGTTTCAGCAAAATACAGCTAAAGACACGTAGAATTACGTACTAACCATAACTCATATTTTGGAAAAATGTAACATAGAACCTTGTAATATTGGGCCCAGAGACATAGCGGTCAAAATTATAACACCCCTCTTTTTGTGTCGGGGGTTAAAAAGGGTTATTACTGGATTGAGCTTCAAAAAGGATAACATTTCACACAAAAACGAAAGCTACGAAAGTAGTCATATGGAGGTCTAAGCGTACCCGTGCATCCTACGTTGTGTGGTTAGCGTGTACCCGACAAATGACAACTTCCCGCGAAACTATTAAGCTTGGTAACTATTGTGGCGTGTCAGTCTGTGTATTCTCGTTAACGACCAACTTAATTAGAGGTTCCGTGAAAGACCGATTAGGGCAACCGTTTAAAATATTTTTTTATTTTATTTAACCTTTACGTTCAAAAAGTTATTTTATTTTATTTCTTGATAGAATTTCAGGTTGGCAGCAGAGCGGCATCATAACAAAAATATATATTTTAAACTTCGAATTCGGAATTCGAAATTGCGCGCTAAAATTCTAACGCGACCATTACCGCGTGGCTTCTCTAAACGGCTCTATTCTCGGATTCCAAATTTGAATCCGACCAATTAGAGATAATATCTCATGCAGCCAGTTCGAAGCTAAAGAATCGCAATTCGAAAATAGAATCATGATTTTTATGGCAATCCGAATGTGTGTTTTAGAATCTTGTCTCTTAATTAACATGAAAATGGGCGATACTAACCGCTTTTAAAATTTGGCTCTCTTTTAATGGAATATAGGTGAATGTTTTTGAGACGGTGATCCATAATCTGAGTTTTTAAGTGAATTTAATGAACTATATCAGTGATACGTAATGATTCTATTACACGACTGTGTATGCTAAGTAAGTATAGGTAAGAAGGGCTGTAAAACGCGCGAGTGTCGAATCTGTTACTTTGGTTATGTACTCCAGCGGTTCTCAAACTTTGGTGCCGGAACCTTTTGGAATGCGAAATATTTGACGGAGCCCCAGATAAAAAAATGTGGATCACCCATATAGGTACAGGATGCCCAGTAAATAATGGATAAGTGGTTAGAAATCCACCGTAGAAGAGCTGGTTTTTTATTTTTACAGCTGGTTTCTGGTTTTTATTATTATTATTGAGACTCCGCTACTTGTCTGTCTGTCAGTCTGTCCGTCTGTATGTTACAGGGCACTATCTCTTGAACCGTAATAGCTAGACTTGACATTTTCACCGATTATGTATTACTGTGGCCGCTATACCAAGAAATACTAAAAATAAACATCATCATCATCATATATTTAAGAGCTAGGCTCTTGTCGGTGGAGTAATTTCCAGCTTATTCTACATTCCGCTCCTTCCTTCACTTCTTTATATAATCTTAAGTAAAATAAAATAAAGTTAAAAATTAAAGGGGTCTTTTTCAGAGTTTTTAACTGCGGCGCTGGATGTTAGGCGACAGTTGACAGTTGCTAGGCAACGATTAACAGCCATAGCTACGGCCGCGCCCATACACGCGAGCGACCCTATGCTGTTTGGATAACCTATCTATAAGTTTGAGATTTTAGTGCTTACGTTTCGGTCCTATGTGCCCTGTGAGTCCTATACTCGCACTTGACCGGTTTACTTATTATTACAATTACCTACTCTCATAGAGCACACTTTGAGAATGACTGATGAAGTCTGTAGATGTAGTGTGTAGATCCAACTTTTTTTAGGGTTCCGTACCCAAAGGGTAAAAACGGGAACTCTATTACTGAGGCTCCGCTGTCCGCCCGTCCATCTGTCTGTCCGTCTGTCACCAGGCTGTATCTCGGGAACCGTGATAGCTAGAGAGTTGAAATTTTCACAGATGATGTAGGTATTTCGGTTGCCGCTATAACAACATATACTAAAAAATTGGAATAAAATAAATATTTAAGGGGGCTCCCATACAACCCAAGTAGCACAAAGTAGCATTATAAGAAATCACTTTTGGTGTACACGGAAACTTGAAGCTGTACAAGACAGTGTTACAATGGTGTTAACAGCGCTGTTAATACTGAAATAACTCTTATTTGGGCACAAATTATTCAGCCTATAGTTCTAGTTTAGTTCACATTCTGTTTAACAGCATTACAGTAGCACTATATTGGAATTATTATGGGTCACCAGGCTGTTTATCAGCAGCTTAACAGAATACGAGTGTCCTGTTATACAGACTAAGCGTTAGGATTGGGTGACTGCTAGTCTTAAATAACGCTTTAGGTTCTAGGTATATTTGCAGATTTGCTTTTAATAGTATTATAGCGGTGCCGATAAATTTCAAAGTGTGATGTGTAAATAAATGGCGAAGTGAATGTCACAATTTTATTGAGAATTTGTATTAACTCAGAAAAGGACACTTTTATAGCCAACCTACTGTGAAAACATTTGGGAATGCAAGTTTACTGTGAATGTTTATATAGTTTTTTAGCAAAATTATTACGCGCCTCGGAAATATCTCGTTTTTAAGTAGAAATGTTTTGAAAAAAGTAACACACCAAAAATATATTTGAACATTTTTGAGTGATTTACATAAAATTATACGAAGTTTTATATTACACATTCGCGCGCGGGCGCTGGTTATAGTAGGACGCGTCGGCTTATTGTTCGATCCCGGACCGGTTTAAGCGCTCGCTCCGTGCTCACGTGCGCCTTGTTTACAATAACATGAAAACGAAACGAGTGGATAACAAATAATGAATGTTGACGGGATAGCAACTATTTCGCAAAATTACACTGAGAAAGAGAATGAGATGACTATTGAGGATATCGAATGCGAGATGACAAGCAATGTTGGCAGTATTATAACATCAGATAATGAAAGAGAAGAGCGTAACAATGGTGAAGTGGACCATAACTTAAAAATAAATGGGGAATCACAACAAGAAGAGAACTGGCAGAGGGTGATAGGTAAAAAATATAAAAGGATCGAGCGGAAGACAATTAACAGCACGTCAAGTAGAACACTGGAGAATAAAAACGAGGTGGCGTTAACTTGTACCGAAGCACTACCTAAACAATTTAAATTGGCAAAAATGCTACTATCAGAAAATGTACAGAATATTGCGAGAATAAAATACATCAATGCCCATAAAGTATTACTACAGTTTCACAATGAGAATAGTGCAAATGTAGTTATGCAATCAAAAATCTTTAACGAGAGCGGTTTTAAGTGTCAAAAAACCCTGGAAGTGAATCAGTCCTATGGTGTCATCAAAAATATTGACATTGACTTAACCGAGGAAGAAATTATCCAGGAACTCCGTAGTGACACTGAAATCCTGGCAGTTAAGAGACTTAAACGGAAAAATACTAGCGATGGACAATGGGTGCCAAGCGAAGCGGTCAGGATTTGCTTTCAAGGTCCATCACTCCCTACTTATGTAGGGGTATATGACACCAAAATTAAGGTTGAACCTTATACTTACCCAGTAACGCAGTGTTCTCGCTGCTGGCGTTTCGGGCATAGTGTTAAAATGTGTCCATCTTATAAAATAATTTGTCCAAAATGCACTAAAAATCACGAAAACTGTGAAACAACCAATTTTAAATGCAATAACTGCTCAGGACGGCATATGGCCATGGCTAAAGTGTGCCCAGTCTACATAAAAGAGAAAAAGGTAAGAGATTTAATGGCACTATTTAACTGTACATACAAAAGAGCGCTTGTAATTTATGTATCACCTTCGCCTTACCCGAATGATAGAATTCCACAAGCCTTTAATGGATTCATACCAGAAAACACCACAGACGAACCCCAACAAAATCCTGAATCATACGAATTTAATGATGAGACTACACCTTCCTATGCTAATGTAACAAAAAGAAAAAAAATACAGGCTAAAGAAAAGGATAGGCCTACCGAAAAAAATAAAAACAGAAAAAAAGATGTATTCTATTTTTGCTCAGAAGCAGGTGGTGGAAGGCAAGAAAAGGTAGAAGAACCACCAGATAAAAACAATAGATCTCAATTTAAAGACCAGATGTCATGGCAAATTTTGATAAATAGACTCAAAGAAAAAGCATACGAAGAGAACAAGCCATGGACAGAGAAATTGAAAGAGGGTGCATACATTATTTTAGAAGCGTTACTATCGTTTATAGGAAAATATTTGAAAGACTGGCCTGTATGGAATCTTATACAACAATTATGGACCAGCACAGCAAACTGATCTCTTTAAATGTGTTGCAATGGAATGCCCAAAGCATTCGACCTAAGCAGTTAGAATTTGAAGCCCTGTTGAGCCAAGAGAAAATTCATATAGCATTAATCAGTGAAACTTGGTTGGAGAAAGACAGTTACTTCAAGATAAGCGGATACACCATCTTTAGATCGGACCGTACCGATGGCTATGGAGGAGTCGCTATTATTACCCACAAATCTATAAAGGCGCAGCAATGTGAAGTCCAATTAAGTAACTCAAGGATTGAAATAACACGCATTAGAGTATTTAACTGCGATCATGTAGAAAATATAATCTCACTATACTGCCCTCCATCAGTCATCACCACTCCAAGAGACTGGGACCAAATATTCTCCTTAGTAAATCAGAAAACTTTAATAGCGGGTGACCTAAATGCCCATCACACTAATTGGTCCACAAAGATAGATACTAGGGGCGGACAGGTTTTTGACTCTATGATAGAAAACAATTATATTTCAATTAATGATGGTACGTATACGCGAATTAAACTAGTTAACGGTTCAATCCAAAAATCCTCTCCGGATTTAACCATGCTGTCTCAAGATATTGCACTTAACTTTGGGTGGAAAGTACTAAATGAAAACTTACGTAGTGATCATCTTATGATCAAAATTAAAACTGAGGTGGCTAATTCAAATCTAATTAAAAAGAAAAGAAATTTCAAGAAAGCGGACTGGACGAAATATAATGTTACTGTTGAAAATCTTCTGATGAACTACGCAATGGATCAAGATGCACAGACAGCGTATGATGACTTTATAGAAATTATTAATAAGGCAGCTGAAGAATGTATTCCATGGATCAAAGTCTGTGACAACCCTTTGCGTCAAAATAGGTTTACGCCTAAACCATATTGGAATTCGGATATGTCAAAAGCTGTAGCTGAAAGACGTAGGGCACTGGTTAATTTTAGGCGTAACCCTACGCCAGATAATTTGCAACAGCTACAAAATAAAATCAGTGCAGCCCAGCGAACAATACGTAAAGGAAAGGCTAAATCATGGCAAGACTTTTGTGACAACATAGACAATACGACATCCTCAAGTGAGATGTGGGCTAAAATGAAGTGGCTAAAGGGATACAGGATACCGAGAAAAGAAATTAACAGAGACAAAGCCCAACTTTTACTGAACAGCCTAACACCGGATTTTGTATCTCCACCTACCCCTAATTTTGTCTCACTTAATCCTCAGATTTCATCGCTGGTATCGGTACAGGAACTTGTAAATGTTATCAAACAATCTGATTCTGCTCCAGGGACTGACGGGATTTCGTATTCAATGATTAAACACCTTCCGGTAAGTGGTAAAAAAATCTTAGTAGCCTTGTACAACAAATTCCTGCTATCTGGTTTTGCGCCAAGGCAGTGGAAACACATTAGAATAGTCCCTGTACCGAAGCCAGGGTCAAATAATAACTCAAATACCGGTGAAAGACCTATTGCCTTGTTATCTTGCTTATGTAAAACACTGCACTCCATAGTTGCTCGTAGGCTGGAATGGTTCTTTGAGAAAGACAGTAAGTTTTCTCAAGAGACGATAGGTTTTAGAAGGTCGCGATCTACAATGGATAGTTTATCTAGACTAGTCACGCGTATCCAAAGCGCTATGACTAAAAAGTATGCGACCGTGGGGTGCTTTGTTGATATCGATAGCGCCATTAGCGCCTACAATAATGTAAATATATTAAGTCTTTTGCAAACATTGGACCATTTCGGAGTGGGAAAGATGATTTGTAATTACTTGTGGTCTTTCTTACATTCAAGACAACTATCTGTTGAACTAAATAATCAAGAAGACCTTACGAGGAGATGTAGCATAGGTATAGCGCAGGGCGATCCCTTATCACCATTATTGTTTAACGTAGTCACAATCAGTATTTGCAAAGAAATAGAAAAAGACGTATTTGTATCGCAGTATGCGGATGATTTTGTACTTTATTCAAGCAGTGAAACACCTAGTAAAGCGTCAAAAACCATGCAAAAGGCCTTAGGTACATTCAGTTCTATGATAGAAATGATGGGGCTGGCGATATCTCACCAAAAAACAAAAGTTTGTGTATTTATCAGAGGCTATCCTAGAAATTGGGATAGATACAACGTTAGGTTAACAATAAACAATAATCCAATCCAACAAGTGGACAGCGTTAAGTATTTAGGCATGTGGATTGACAGAAATTTAAAATGGGGAAGGCACATTAATGAGACCTGTGAGAAAACACTCAAATACCTCAACGTGTTCAAAGTTTTGGCAGGATCAAAATGGGGAATTCACCCTAAACATCTGAGACGCCTCTATATATCAATTATACGCAGTAGACTGGATTATGGTTCTTTTCTATACGATACTAGCGCTAAAAGCCATTTATACAAGCTGGATAAAGTACAAAATCAAGCTATGAGAGTGATAGGAGGATTTATTAGAAGTACCCCCACACATGTCATGGAAAGTGAGTTATGTCTTCAACCTTTATTTATTCGCAGGAGATACCTTGCAGGAAAATTCTGGCTTAAGTCTAAATCACTGGCCAATAACACTACCATTAATGCTCTGGAGGTACTTAATAATTTATGTCAGGACCCATATTGGAGAAGAAAGAAACCCCCATTGCTAGTAGAATGTTTTAGACAGTATAGCAACATTAACATAATTTCATTACCCAAATTGCCATTGTATTCCCTTAGTAACTGGATCAGCTATTATAACTCAAACAGACACATTAAAACACAGATAGATGGTATAAGTCAACCTAAAAGACATATGACTATACAGGATGTACGGGGAAAATGCTCCGAGTATCTTAACAGTGAATACAAATCATTCTACAAACTTTTTACGGATGGGTCTAGGGATGAGAAGGGATGCGGTGCAGCTTTCTATGACCCGCAAGCAGATGTACGCGTAAAATTTGTAATTAACTGTGATATTTCAATAATGCACTGCGAATTGATTGCGATATCTGAAGCAGTGGCATATTCAGCATCTATAGGAACTAACAAAGTGGTTATCTTATCTGACTCTAAAAGTGCCCTTTCCCACCTGGCTCGGTTACCCTGGAATAGTCCAGGACACCCGATAGCCTATAACATCCTCGACTCAATTTGTGAGCAGGTAGCAACTAAAGACATAATAATACAATGGGTACCCTCTCATGTTGGAATCATGGGGAACGAAGAGGCTGATTTAGCCGCTAGACAAGCTATAAGTGAAGGCGTGGCCTATAATTGTTTACCGTTGCACAGTGAAGTGCTCGGAAAAGTCAAAACAAGCTGCACGAAACTTTGGCGAGAATACTTCGATGAGCGCTCACTTTCTAAAGGTGTATGGTACAAAACGATCCAATGGCAGCCTCCTCGCGTTCCATGGTTTACAGAGGTGCAACTGAGCAGAAAGGATACTGTGGAATTAATGAGACTCCGTTCGGGACACATTCCGTCAAACAGATTCAAATACTTGATGGGACTAGTCGCGTCACCCAAATGCCCAGAATGTGACATGGTAGACGATGTGCAACACGTGTTGATGGAGTGTGTTCGGAGCGAGGCCCAGCGGCAACGCTTGGGTATTGAAATGGATCGGAATGTGGGTAGCTGTAATAGCTGGCTGGCTTGCCCGTCATCGGCGCAGGCTAGACTACTCATCCGACTTTATTCACATGTGTAAGCAGCAAGCCTGTACCAGATATCCATAGTTCTACATAATACCTATTTATATTTTGTTAAAATACCTATCAAATGTATTTTGTGTTTCCCATTCTACGGGGCTGACATTGTCAATATGTGACAAAAGCCCTTTTAACTAAATAAAGATTAAAAAAAAAAAAAAAAAAAAGTTTTATATTATACTATAATAAGTGTATGATTAACGTGTAATTAAAGGCAGTAAAATATAAAAAACAATACAATAATTATTAATTAGTTAGGTTAGGGTTAGGTTTAGGTTATAACAAAATGGCGCATTCTTAAAAACTTTTGTGAACTCTTTTTATCCTGAATTAATTACCATGGCTGTACAAGAGTACACCCCAGTTCCTCTATTATGCTTATTGCAGTAATAAGAGTTCAAGTGAACCAATATTCAGCCTGTCAGCTGTTATTAGTTTTATTATGGTTTACATAAACGCTAAAGCCATTTATGTGAACTACTTAAACGTATTACCTTTTAATATTTATTTAGTAGTTTTAATTTTAATTCAATCTTGCTTGAATATTTCAATTTTTTATAGCATTTTGTATAATTTAATACGCGATCCACGCAAACTGTTGAAGAATCAATGACTGCTTAAGAATTAATGATTGTTTAACGTGAACCTGATTGCAGCTTCGTGCGTTATAATATATGTAAAGTGTTCTTTTATGCAGACTGAAAAAATATATTGGTATATTTCACAGCCTAATGCTGTATTGCTGAGTTAAACGAGGATCTTGAAATACCTTTGGTGTTTACGTGTATTAATAAAACACCTTCAAACTGCTTTGAAAAATAGGCTTATAACAGAGCTGAGGCGAACCGATGTGGAACATTTTGTGTTAAATCACTCTAAGTGTACACTACTCTAAAACTGTTGGCTGTACGGTAGTTCACAGTGACACTTTTAAGACGCTAGCATTTCAGCGGTATAATTCTACGCCTTTAAACAGCAATTATCATATTTTACTACCACTAAAATGCTCTTAAGCAACCAAGGCAAAATAGACTGTAAGAAGGCATTTTTGACATCTGCACTAACTCTGATCCGTAACAATAGTATCCGTTTCTACTTTTATGATGCTGTTATACAGATTAAAGCGTAATACGCAGCTCTAAGTTCTCGGTTGAACCATATTAACTGTTTATTAATCCATGAAGTTCCCAGTTATACCCAAAGTGATCTTTTGTAATGCTACTTGTGCTACTTGGGAACAAACGTGATTTTTTTGCTCGTTTTTACTCGATATTGACAACGGCAACAGGTAGACGCTTGAAATATTCACAGAATATTTAATTATATATTGAATTTAAAATAAATCATTAAATTAAAATAAATAAAATATTTAAGGGGGCTCCCCTGTATGAGTCTGGTTTGGCACTGTCACGATTGGAGACGTTACATCAAGCCATTTCAATTTTCAAAAAGGTGTCCGACAAGGTTGCGTGATCTCTCCCATCCTATTTAATATCTATGGCGAGCACATCATGCGACAAACCCTCGAAGACTGGAAGGGTGGCGTAAAGGTGGGGGGAGTCAATGTTTCCAACCTCCGGTATGCCGATGATACTACTTTGTTGGCGTTCACAGAAACAGAAATGGCGGAGCTACTGAACCGTTTAGAATCAGTCAGTTTGAATATGGGTCTTGCTATCAACAGAAGTAAAACCAAAGTCATGGTGATAGACCGTTTCGCAGCCATCCAGCGTACTGACCTCCTACAGGAGTACGAGACAGTAGATCAATTCCAATATCTCGGCTCTGTAATAACAAATAGAGGCAGTTGCGAAATCGAGATACGCCGACGGATTGGCATGGCAAAATCTGCAATGACGCAATTGTATAAAGTGTGGAAAAATAGGAACATCACGCACAAAACCAAAATCCACCTGGTACGCACACTGGTTTTCTCCATCGCGCTTTATGGTGCAGAGACATGGACACTCAAAGCTGCTGATAGACAAAGAGTGGATTCCTTTGAAATGTGGTGCTGGCGTCGTTTATTAAGGATACCATGGACTGCCCACCGTACAAACGTCTCTGTGCTGAAGGAGCTCAAATTGGAGAGAACACAGCGTCTATCTTCGATCTGCCTACAACGCATATTGCGTTACTTTGGTCATGTAGCGCGTAAGGGGAGTGGACAATTTGGAGAGGTTAATGGTGACCGGAAAAATAGAGGCCGAAGTCCCAAACGATGGTCAGATCAGATCTCCGAACAACTGGACTTAACGGTCAGCGCTGCACTTCATCAAGCGACTAAACGCAGCCGATGGCGACAACTAGTGGACAAAATTAAGAGTCACGATCCTCAGCAGTGAGGGAGCGATTAAGATGATGATGATGAAGGGGGCTCCCATACAACAAACGTGATTTTTATAGATAATTGTACGGAACCCTTCATGCGCGAGTCCAACTCGCGGTTTCGTATCTCAAAAATAAATCCATGTAGGATCATTCGTCTGTCTGTAAGCCGCAGCCAATTTGCCCAGAATCTATTTAACCCTGAGCATTTAGTCAAAGACTACTGTGTCCCCAACGTCAGTCTAAAAAAACGAAAAAGCTATTTTAGAAAGCATAAAACTTTTATTACGGTACTTGTGTTAAACAAAAATCATATTAAAACATTCAGTCACCAAATTAGCTAACACGACCACCGGACTTGACCTTTCAGAGCGCTAAGTTTAGAACAAAATTGGTTCAGGGTACGGGCCAGGATGGTTCAGATTATAATGGCCGTGCATCCATTTAAATTAAATTTACGATTTCTTTGAAGATGTCACTTAATTTTCAACAAAATTAAAGTGTTTAATAACATTTTAGTTCTGTTGAAGACATGTTGACTGGAAGATATTTTTACAGTGTTTTTAAAATAGTTTTCATTGCCGTTTTATTTCTAGGAAATGGGATGGGATAGGTACATACTTAGCTGTTTAGGAGATATTATTTTGTTTCATATTTGGTAACTTAGTAATAGTATTTATTAGTATTCAAGTCTTAGTAAGTGGTATTAGGAGATCAATAGAAGAACAGGGGTCACCGACATAGCCAAACGGATTAGCTCGCTGAAATGGCAATGGGCCGTTGGGGGCCAAAAGTTCTGGAATGGAGACCATTGTACTGGCAAGCGCAGCGTGGGACTTCCACCAACGAGATGGACAGACGATTTGGTGAAGGCCGCAGGTTCAGGGTGGATGCAAGTCGCTACCAACCGTAATGATGGACCTCAATGAGGGAGGCCTAATGTCCAGCAGTGGACGTCCTACGGCTGAAATGATGAGATTAGTATTCGTATTAGATGAAGCCGTGGTGGCCTAGCGGTTTGACCTATGGCCTCTTAAGCAGAGGGTTCAAATCCCGGCTCGCACTTCTAAGTATTTCGGAATTTATGTGCGAAATTACATTTGAAATTTACCATGAGCTTTACGGTGAAGGAAAACATCGTGAGGAAACCTGCATACACGTGCGAAGAAATTCAATGGTGTGTGTGAAGTTCCCAATCCGCATTGGACTCTGCGGCATTCTGAGAGGAGGCCTGTGCCCTGCAGTGGGACGTATATAGGCTGGGATGATGATGATGATGATGATGAAAGATCTTAGTAGAATATTAACTTATTTAAGACTAGGACACCAATTTAATGTATAGTTTTAAGACTTTTAAGTCATGTAAGTTATACCGCGTGGTACATTTAGATCGGTCAGTATGGCCAAATCTGAAACATAATAGGTACATAGAAAGAATCTGTTTTAAGGAACCAGTCATCGATTTTAGTGACAAGAAAAATTGCGTTCAGAAACTGCGAAAACTTGCCAAAATTAGTTCTTGGCTTACTTTAGTACTCTAAAGTACGGTCGCGGAGCATGAAGAACTTCGTACAATGACCTTCACTGCTTGTCTCTGTCACTCGCGCTTAATTTGCCGTCGCATTCGTACAAATTCAAGTATTACAGAGACACAATAGGGCCATTCCATTATCGCGGGTGCAACATTTAGACGCCTTTAGTTTTATGTAATTAAATAAAAATATTTTTAAAAATAACTCTTTGAAGGACTACCTACATTTTAATGTTTTCACTTTATATTAGAACACAAGAATTTTAGTGTAGTGTTTTGGAGGCCAGGAGGAGGCCTCAAATTGCCATAGCGGGTCAAATTTGTTGCACCCCCTATGGCAGTTTGAGCCTTCCTCCTGGCTTTTAAAATTTTAAAATATTGTATTGAAATTCTTGAGATCTAGTATAAAGTGAAAACATTAAAATGTAGTCTTTTAAAGAGTTATTTTTAAAAATATTTTTGTTTAACTAAACTTAAACTTAAATATTAACTAAAATTAAAAGGCGTCTGAATGTTGCACCCGCAATAATGGAATGGCCCAATAGTGACAGGTCATTGCACGTCATTCTTCGTGATTCGCGACCGTGCTTCAAATATACCGTGTCTCTTATTAACTACCTTTTGGCACTTCATGTCAAACTAAAACACGGAATTACGCAAAACAACCGATCTATCAATGCAGATATAGAGATATGCATTCACTGACATTTCGACAATCACCGTCTTACAATCTAATGTGAACCTTCTGTTTATTACGACAAAGTATCAATTGGCTCTAGCTGAATAGTATTGCCGAAACGGGGGCTCACGACCCGAGTACCTCCGAATAATGACGACGTGTCACGAAGTTTTACGAACAAGCTGAGTTCGTGATACGGCACACGCACTTAATACAATGAAGGAGGTAATTCTGGAGGTGAAATTCATACTAATATTATACATGAGAAAGTAACTCTCTATACAGGGTTATTTTTAATTCACTGACATCCTCTTAAGCCTGAATTCCTATCACTCAAACTAATGATTTTTGTTTTACGACTTTTTAAAATGAAGCAGTTTTTTTCCCATACAAATACACAGAGTATCGTAAAAATAAGAGGAAATCTGAAATTTTCAAAACGTTATTACACCAAAAATATTAAGTTATGACAAAAACCCTAAAACAAAAAACATTTGTTTAAGTGGTAGGAGTTTAGGGTTAAAAGGATGCTAGTGAATTACAAATAACCCTGTATATAAAGTAAATCAGTTTGTCTGTCTGTTAGCTTATGACGCTAAAGTCGTAAAGACGCTGTCAACACCAACGTCGGCGCACACTGTCTATTTGTATCGGAGTAAACGAGATGCCGCTATTACTGGGCAGCCGGGTATATTGAAATTTATCGGGCAAATATTTAATTAAAAAAAAACTGTGGATTATTTGTGAAATATGACAGCGGTTTAGGTATGAATATTGTGCGGGATGCACCTATGACTGGTTGAAGTTAATGATGGAGTGAAGAAAAACAATACTTTGTAGAATGCCAGGTAGCGGGAGGTGTTGTAGTTCGGCGATGTTTATCGTTTGGCGGCGTACGGAAGAGTGTGTCGTGGCATCGAGCATCGAACACCATCACACACGTGCCCCTAAGGGCGCGTGGGGTTACCGGTCGGGGCATTGGCCCCTTTCGGTGACGTCAGTCGCTGGCCATAACTATAACCAGGTCTTCGTACACGGGCTTGGATAGCCCTATCGACGCAATTGTTCACCTCCTAAACGCGACGAGATCAAGCCCGCCAGGACGAATCCCCGCTCGGGGGAGCCCCGCGGGCGACCTCCAGCCAACGCTTGAGGGTTAGCCTTAATCTAGCCTGGTATTGAAGAATCTGCAATGGTCGCCTGCGCAACCAAGTCGCGCGGCAACCTCCTCCTGTCAGGAGGACGGGCATGGAGGGGCGCAAGTTCACTAAGGTGTTGGTGACGCGAACGATCCGCTCGCCCAAACATGCTTGCTGACAAGCGGCATATGAAATCGCCGAGCGGCTCCATCTTCAAATCACGCGCTATCACGTCGTTCCTGACGTAGCGCGGAGCGTTCACTATGGTGCGGAGAGTGAGCGACTGCTGGGCAGCTAGCCGCCTCCTATTACACTCTCCCACCAGTGCATACCACGCGGGGGCTGCATAAGTAAGGCGCGACCTGACATACGCCTTGTACACGCCTATCTTCGCTCTCATCGGTAGGTGAGACGCTAACACCGGCCGTAATAAATTCCTGGCTACTCGTGCCTTTATAATGGTGTCATTAACATGGGGGGCCATTGTGAGGTTACGGTCGATGGTCACTCCCAGATATTTGACCGTGGGAGACCACTCGACAACTTGACCTCCGAACGTCAATCTCGGCGGAAATATCCTACTCGGGCTGATGGCAATAGCCTGAGTCTTGGACGCGTTAGCCGACAATCTCCACCTGTCCAGCCAGTCAGGGAGTTCGACAAGGGCGCGCTGAGCCTTGGCGGCCGCATGGTGTAGGCGTATGGAGGTTGTGACATAAGCTGCGTCGTCGGCATATAGCGCGAGCATTACACCGTCACTCGCTGGTATGTCGTTCGTGAACCATCCATAGCAACTCGGTGATAGACAGCTACCTTGGGGAACTCCCGCGCTGACAGGCCGCTCCGCCGATACGGCGTTTTCCACCGCCACTTGAAAACGTCGCTCTTCAAGAAAGCTAGCCACTATCTTAACTATTCGCCGAGGAGTAGTAGATGTGGACAGCTTGTACAGCAGGCCGGGGTGCCACACGCGGTCAAAGGCCTTCTCCATGTCCAGGAGGACCGCGACGACATGCTGCTTCTTGTTAAGCGAAACTGCGGCGTGATGAAGGACTCGCGCGAGCTGCAGCGTCGTGGAGTGCTCAGCCCTGAAGCCGAACTGCTCACTGCGTGGCTCGATGTGCGGCGTGAGATGCTGCAGCAACAGCTTCTCGAACACCTTCGATGCCGTTGGCAGCAACGTAATAGGTCGATGGCTCTCAGGGCGGAGGATATTCTTCCCTGGCTTCGGGAGCATGATCACCCGTCCCAGCTTCCAGGGGCGCGGAAAGTGACCGGTCCGCAAGATGCCATTGAATAGCCGCGTCAACGCCGCGATTGCTCGCGGAGGAAGACGACGCAGCGCTTCGTTGGGGATGCGATCCGGGCCAGGCGCCTTCCTCAGCGGGGAACGGCGTATCATTCTCTGGACTTGGCCTGGGGAGACAACTATGGGGTCTTCATGAGGAGCTATTGGCGTGCTAAAGTAGCTTCTCAGATGATCTATGATGACTGCCTCATGCCGCGGATTTTTCTGTGGGTTTGGACGGAACTGCGCCTCCAGATGTTCCGCGAAGATCTCCGCCCGATCTTCCGCACGGTAGCGTGGTGTTCCATCGTTTGCTCGCAGAGGACGCACAGGAGTCGGAGCGTTGGTGACCTGTCGACACAGGCGGTGGATGCCGTGCCAGCCCTCGCCAGCTGAATCAATGTACTCAAGCCAAGTCTGCTCAGAGTGCTGGGCGAGGCCCCTCTGAACTTTCTCGGCGAGCGCGTTGAGCTGGAACTTCATGGTCGGGCATCTGGTGCGCTGATATTCCCGGCGCAGCCTTCTCTTCCTCTGTATCAAGCCAAGGATGTGAAGGGGAATCTGCCGGAAGCGCGCGGTGTTTGCGCCGCTCTGCACCACACTGTAATCCAGGGCGGCGGAAACCGTGGAAGCGAACTGCTCAGCGAGCCGGTCAACTTCCTCCGCTGTAGACACGGGGAAGGACAAAGAGTGTTCAGCCACGTGCTCCGCAAACTTCTCCCAATCGTGTCGTGTCCGTGGTGGCCGCATGGGTACACGGGCCAGTGACAAGTCCATGGTGATCAGGACAGGCTGGTGGTCCGAAATCATGTGATCATCCAAAACCTCATGCGCAGGGCAAATGGAAAGGCCGCGAGCTACCATCAGGTCGATGACATCTGGTGCGTGGGCTGTCACGTATGGATAATGAGTTGGCGTTTCAGGGCCATGCACCTCGTATCCTTGGGCCTCCGCGTCGTTAAAGAGTCGATGGCCATCCTGGCTGATCCTCGTGGAATTCCACGCCGTGTGTTTGCAATTGAAGTCGCCCGCTACAATCGTGGGCAGCGGCGAGTCCAACAGATCGTGGACATCAGCCACTGCAAGACGAGAGCTGGGCGGCTTGTAAAAGGCAAACACACGGAACGGATTCCCCCCGACACAGATTTCCACACCGAGGGCGTATGACGCACGTAGCGCTGGCAGCGGAAGCGGTTGATGGACTACCGATCTACGTACCAGAACAGCCAAACCCCTGTAGGGCCGCCCCAGTATCCCGGTCTCCTCCTTCCGATACACGATGTATCCTGGTGTTCTTAGGCGGCTACCCGCCGCCAGCCTGGTTTCGGAGATCAGGGCTACATCAATCCTCCTCTCCTTGAGCAGGTTCTTCAGCAGCCCCAATTTCGTTGGCGTAAGGCCGTCAGCGTTCCAGTGGAGGATCTTGAGCAAAGGCGTCCTATCCATTGGCGAGCAGGTCAGCGATGCGTCGAAGCACTATCGGGATAGGATCCTGTCCCGATTGCATAGCCGCCAGGATCTCCTGGAGAATGTTGATCAACTCCTTTACTAACTCCACCTTGCCCTCACCGAACTTCGGAGCATGCTCCGCCTTCCCCCCCTGAGGCGGGTTGTCGACTGCCTGCTCCACGCCAGCTGGGCTCTGCGGGGCGGATGGGATCTCAGGCCGCTGCGCTACAGGCGGCGGGTTTTGCCCTCGCCGTCTACCTCCGCGCTTGCGTCTTCGTGTTGGGCGACGGCGGCCGTCATTGGCGTCCGCCATCAATGACGCTGCCGCGTTTCCGGCGTCGACATCTTTCCTATGCGCGCCTTCCAGGGGTGCCCCGGTTCGGGCACTGGCTCCGGCCTTCCGATTCCGTGACTCCTTCTTGCAGGCGGGGCAGGATGCACTATTAGCGGTATGCGGGCCACCGCAATTTGCGCAGGTCGGAGGGTCCTCTCTTGGTCTAGGGCAATCTCTGGCCGCATGCTCCGCTCCGCAACGAACGCAAGCCAGCTTATGAAAACAGTTAGCCGACGAGTGCCGGAACTGCTGGCAACGGTGGCATTGAGCGGGTCCGGGTTTCCCCCGCCATGCCTCCACCGTGATTCCGGCCAAATTCAGCACCTCTGAGACGCCGTAAATGGCCGGTATGGTCTCCGGCGTGCGCGTCAAGTTAACATAGTAGACGCACCCGGGCCGCTCACCTCTCGCGCGAATTTGGCGCGCGTAAGTCGGCTGAAACCCCTTCTCTTCAAGATCCTTGATGATGTCTGCCGGATCGGTGTTCACCGGCAGACCTCGAATGGCTACCTTCAGCGGCAGCTCATCCGGCAGTGGGTAGCAGTGAAAACTGATACCTCCAGATGCGTGGATACTCCGGAGGTATGCCTGCACGACGCGGTATTCGTCCTCACTCTTTGGGGTGAAAACCAGGCCTTTCCCCCTAGGCCTCGCTGCCACCGAATGACCCAGCTTTTCCCGCAACTTGCGGAAGTGCCGGGGCCAATCCTGCAGCTCATCCACCACAAGGGGCGGGTACCGCTTTTTATTAACATTCTTCTTCACAGGCAGCGGGACGTTCTGCTGTGAACTAGGTGACGGCGACGGGGAGCGCACCAGGGGCGGCGCCCGGGACGGCTGCTGGCTTGTCGGAGATGGCGGAGACGCCAAAGTCCGCTTTTGCCCCGTGATCGGCAGTGCGACAGGCGGCGAGCCACCAAGAGAGGGCATGTCCAAGCCCACCTGTACCTGAGGCGGCGGCAGCGGCGGCCATAAATGGGCCGCGCAAGGCGGCGTAGGCGCGCGCAGCGGTGCCGCAGCACACAGCGGCGCGGCGGCGCGCGGCGGCGAGGCGGCGCACGGTGGCGAGGGCGCACGCGCCGGCGCCACGGCGCTCGGCGGCGCGCTCGTACTCGGCAAGTTAACGGCGCCTCGCGGCTCAGGCTCGCTCAACAGCGCGGCGCCTCCCAGAGACTCGGCCGCGAGCGAAAAAGCAGAGTCGCGCGGAGACACCGCCGCACGCGGCGGCGCGGCGGCGCGCGGCGGAGCAGTCGGCTGCAACGGCGGAGCGAAAGCCCGCGGAGACACGGCGGTGCGCGACGGCGCGCGGGCGGGCGCAGCCGCACGCAGCGGCGTGGCAGCGCGTGGAGGCACGGTATCCCGCTGCGCGGCAGTGGCACGCAGCGGCACGCTAGTGCGCAACGGTTCAAAAACAGGAACTCGCAGCTTCAAGGCGACGCGCCGCAGCTCGGGCGCTCGCGGGTCCGCGACAGCGCGCGGCGAGTCAGAAACGCGCGACTTCGCATCGGCACGCTGCGGCACGGGCGTGCGCGGGTCCGCGACAGCACGCGGGTTCGCGGCGACGCGCGGGTCCGCGGCGACGCCCGCTCGCGCGGCTAAGGCGGGCGAGGAGCTGGCTCGCCGTAATCCCGCACCATTTGCAGGAATCGGCTGTGACGCAGGTGGCGGCGGCAAGTCCGACGCCTCCATCTCAACAACGTCCTGGAAATCAGGCATCGGAGATGAGGGCAGGAAAACCGCCTCCCCCGCACATTCACTCGACGGCGTAAGCGGCCCTGGCGTCGATGTACCCGACGCCGAACTTCGGCGGAGGCTGGCAACCGAGACGGTGTCCACCTGACTGGAGTCGATGAGCCCCAAGGCGGCCCGGCGAAGCACCCTGTGAGTGGTGCTCGTAAAAATCCTCGGGCGCGCAGGCCTACGCACCGAGGGATCCGTGCGGGGCTTCTCCCGCGGCATCTCGCGGGTAGCCCTAAAAAGGGCTGTTTAAATCTACCCCCCGCCTCCGCTAGCAAAGCGAGAGCGGGGGGGGAGCAAGTATCGCAAAAATTTACCTTCAGCAAAAACAGTGTTTGACGCGACCAATCTGCACACGCTACCCTCCTCCGCTTTTCGCGCCCTCCCCCGGTGAGACCCGCTGGTGGGAGGCCGGGTTCGGACACGGCCGGCGGACTCGGGAAAAACGCGGCGGAATCAAGATTTTGGTCCGAGCGACGTGGGTAGATGTCAACTTACAATATAACAACTACCCGACACGGGCTAATCCAGTGTGTGTCGTGGCGGGCGGCCGGCCTCATTTTATTGCCGGCCGTATCCCCTCCACTTCGCCGGGCTACCTCACCCCCGCGCGGTCTTTATTTTATTAAATATAGAACTAACATTGCGTTTTATTAATTACGCTAACCTTATGCTAATCCTTATATTTATTTACATATTAATTTATCATTCCTACGTACGGCATGGCGTGTGTCGTCGATCTACGACCGATTTTCCCCCGCGACGCTAGTATATTACCTCGTCCCCCACCTCAGGGGTATAAATACTCGCCTTAGCATCGCGGGAGTGATCAGTCGTAGATAACGCGCATGCGCGGCGGATCGAATAGGTTCTGTTTGTTTACATTTTACGTGATCTTATTGGAATCTAATAAGAACCTATCCGATCCGCTATGGAATGATACGCTAGACGTGAGTATGTTTATTTACAATTAACAGCTATACTTAAATGTTTACATTGCACGAAACTATTATAAAGACTTAACTATATCGCAATGTTTTCTTAAGTTTACGACGCGCAAGTCGCTACTCGGTGCGTGTGCACTCGATAGCGCTATTGTCCGGAACAAATATGTCGACTCCATGTTTTTAATTGCAGACGCATACGCCAAAAAAATAAAGACATAGAACCGTTTAATGATGATTTTAAGACCTATCTTTGCAATTATTTTCTATCGAGCCGATTTCGTCCAATTATGTATCGAGTCCGTCCACGGTCTTTGAAATATGATGAATATTAACATATAATTTTTTTGATGTGCTAGAACAAGCAGTTTTTCTTAAAAAATTGTTTAAATTACATCAATTTCAACAAAATTAGGTGTTGTCAGCCTCTTAAACCGCTTTAAGTAAAATTTGGTATAGAAATAGTTTCACACCCCGGGAAGGACATAGGATAGATTTTATCTCGAAAAATAGCATACCTACCTAGTTTCTGTGGTATTGTATGCAGACGAAGCCGCAGGTGACAACTAGTCAATGTAACTCACGTCTAAAATAAATGAATAAAAATGATGATGAAAACGGGGGTAGTTGTGTGTCGCTGTCAGTTGCGTCGAGTAGCCGCGCGACCGGGGCGGTAGCGCGCAGAGCGCGTTCGGTAGCCGCCGTGACGTGTGACTCCGGGAAGAAGGGCTACGGATTAGCCCGAAACATATCGAGTCAAACTCGTTCTAAGACGAGAGTGATCCGTTTATTTTCACTATGAGTGAGTCTCACGGGAGTTTCATATTTAAAGTATATTAATCTAGGTTATAAATTGTGTGCTAAACATCAGAATCCGTTCAACCGTTTTAGCGTGAGAGAGTAACATCCAAACATCCATACATACATAATATAAACTTTCGCGTTTATACTAGTGAAAAAGGGGTTAATTCTGCAGAAGTTGATCAACTGATTTCGACTTAACCCCCTTTACACACAAAATAGAGAATAGCTCTTTAATATCTTTAGATTCTACAGACTTAATCCCTTTTTCTCTAGAGCCCCAGATATTTGTAGGATACTTTGTCATGTCCATACACGATATATTTTAATGGAACAGGAAAATATTCAATGGAAGTCGGCATTGAGTAAGTAAACGTGTGTGATGTGTTTTTAATTAGTTGAGCTTGGAAATCGTAAAACTATACTGTGGGAATTATGATTTACTTTAGCCGATAAAATACTCGTAATTATTTGCAGGTTTAATTGACTTCATTCTTGCGCAGAAAGTGCAAACATAATTAATGTTAGACTCCCACCTACAAAAATAACTAGATAACTATGAAAGAAAAATTATTTTTTATTTTTATACAAAAAGCGTTTTACGTCAAAAATGTACCAGTTACGTAGGATAGTGACGCCCTCTTTCGAGTCCCGAACTGAATATGTTTTTTTTTAAATCTATGATTGTAGGTTTTCTTGTCACTAATAAAATCGATGACATAGCTAACATTCTTCAATTTTTTCCAGTCTCAATCATCCTGTCATACTAAAAAATACGAGTAAGTTATCAAAAGTAGGTACCTAATTCTAAATACCTACCTGATGTTATACATAATGTACAATTATTACTAGAACGTTTGGAGAATGGCTCTACCGAATAAAGACATGCAATTCGACCGCCAGGGGCGTAACTGTCAAACGAATTGCTCTGACCCCAAAACGATGGCGGGCACTCCTGTCCTGCGTTCCAATTTCAAAACTTTATTAAGTATTTAAAAAAAATGTGCGGTTCGTTAGTAATACCTGCCAGTGGCAATTGGTTTACTTGGCTCATTGTTACTACTGGCCATTGTAATTTCATACCATTCATTCCAGCTTTTCAAAATAAGAATTGCAGGTCTTTTTGATGTCATCACCTGTATAACCAAGTGACGTAAAAATTTACAAATGTAATTACGACTTACGTTGAAGTTTTACGAGGAGTTTATAAATTTTATAGTGTATTAAGGAATATACGTTTCAGGATGTTATAAAATACTGAATTTTTACCCGACTGCGAAGAAGGAAGGGTTATGTGTGTGTTTGACCTTTATTTTTTATAAACATACAAATACTTACATAAATAAATAAGTTATTTTAGAATAAGTCATTTTCGGTATGTCCTGCTAAATGAGCTATATATTGACAGTTAAAAATATACAGAATAAAATGCCGCATTGAGATGGTCCACCCGTTTTGGTCATAGCTACCACAGACATACAACATCATCAAAATTTAAAATGCTTTACAGTGAAGACATATTAATAGAAAATGACGCCCACCAACTAATTTAATTTTATGGACAATACAAAAGATATATAAATAAATGTTTAGCTTTATTAGTCTCCGACCGGTCAAAATCGAGAATATTTTATGTCTAGTCATAATATATGCAAATGGAGGTGAATGCCCGCTTTTGACAGTTAATCATTTGAATTTGGTAAAATATTGACAGAACCGCAGGTTTTATTGACAATATTTGTCAATTTAATTGCTATTTATCGTGCAGCATTTGAATAGTAATTATTATTGAATTGAAATTTTCTTTATAGTGTTAAATAACGGTCGTTACGTCATTCGATTGAACGAACCGATCGATCAGTTTTATTTATTTTATGCATATAATAAACCGTGTTAACCTAGTGGTTAGAGCAACGGCGTCTCAAACAGAGGACCGTGAGTTCAAGATTTGCACTTCGAGTTGTTCGTAATTCATGAGCGTAATTAAAAACAATTAAGTGGTGTGTGTGAAGTTCCCTACCCGCACTAGACGCGCATTGAAAATATCGATACCGGAAATCTCAAATGGCGTACAGGACAAAAATGCGAAAATGAGTCTTAATGCCATTCGATAGGGAAAAAAAAGCTGTATACGATGGCATTTAAGACTTATTTTCGCATTTTTGTCCTTTACGCCATTTGACGATTTGAGATTTCCGGTATCGATATAGCCCAAGCATTTTCATTTTAAGAGGAGGCCTGTGTCTAGCAGCGGGACGAATATAGAGTGGATATAAAGAAATATAGGTACTAATATAAGATATAAGGTTCCACAAAATGTTTAGTCATAATTCATCATTTGGGATAAGGGATAACTCTTTTTTTTTCTCAGAAACCATGCATTAGTTAAATGAATCAAAATAAAACTAACTTAGCCTATACATAGAGTTGTACAGGATGACCATTTTAAAATTTTTGAAAAATTTACGGTTCGACCGGATTTTTTATGACAAACAAAAATTATGACAAACATAAAATTATGACTAAAAGTTTTATGCCACCAGACACGCTCCCAATGTAGAAGCAAGATTGTGTACATTGTTTCTTGGAAGAAATTGAAGGCAACAAGAGTAATCCAAATACAACTGCTTTTAGCACTATACTTTTCAAAGCCTATTTTCCACGTAGCGTACAAAGCGTCTATTACAGCAATCTGATTATTTTATATCGTAAGCGACAATGGTCCAGCTAATGCGTAAATGCGTCTGTCGCGGGATCCATCACCGTGTAATGCTCGCTCGCTCCACGGACGTCAAGCCAATGGATGTAACTTTGGCGCTTACGCAAAATTACCCTTAATCACAGTGTTTGTTTAACGACCGCTTTAGCCTAGTTGGTAGTGACCCTGCCTACGAAGCAAGAGGTCCTGGGTTCAAGTCCCGGTAAGGGCATTTATTTGTGTGATGAGCACGAATATTTGTTCCTGAGTTATGGATGTTTTCTATGTATTTAAGTATTTATTTATCTATATAATTATGTTTATCGTCGTCTAGTACCCATAGTACAAGCTTTGCTTAGTTTGGGACTAGGTCGATTTGTGTAAGATTGTCCCCGAATATTTATTTATTTATTTATTTATTAGTGTTATGAAAACTAATAATCTGAATTGCGTACCGGTGCGGAACCGCTACACTTCAATTGTTTTGTAGTAAATAAAAATTTGAATCCAACTTTTTGGACGAAACTGAAGTTGAATTTTAATTTTGTATTTTTTCTTCCCTCTTCCTCCTTGTCAGCAAAAGTAAGTGAAGCGCTACTACTCCATCCATTCGCGAAGAATTGGCGTAATGTAACAAAGTCTATCCCATTCAGTAGCCCTGGCATGTGCCCTATATGGAACGTAAGCGGTGTCAGCCGGGACTAACATAATCTTTCCGAAACGATGTAGCATAAAAAATCCGATTGCTTGCAGAACTATACTACTTAGCGTCCAAAGTCAGAGGTCGGCTAAATAGGAGCACCCTTTGGCATGCTAATATAAAATCTTCCGCTTGCTGAGCGGCTCGTCTGGCAGCTCGCCCTCTCTCCGGAAAGCTGTAAAAGCCATCAGAGTCTAACAGCAACAGTCCTTCCGAAAAAAACCGGTTGTCTGTAAAGTCGGTTTACGGACGATAGTTTAACGTGACAACGTCATAACAAAACATTCAAAAAACAAAAATGAAGCCAGGCGGTCACCCATCCAATTATTGACCGCGCCCGACGTTGCGTAACCTCGGTGATCGGACGAGAAGCGGTGTTTTCTCAAATATCTTGAAAACGGTGCATCCTACGGCAAAATCAATGAAATTTTCATCCCCCTTTGATACCCCGCGCCCCCTCCCCCCACCCAGGGGGGTACTTTGACTAATTAAGGGCAAGTAGTCAAAGTATTTTCTTTTTTAACCCCCGACACAAAAAAGGGGTTTAAAAGTTTGACCGCTATATGTGTGTGTTTGTGTGCCGTTTTAAAGTTATTAGCTCTTTTGCTAGCTGCGGAAGGACCTGATTGCGTTGGGGGTTTATAAATTTTTAATTTATAGTTATTGATGTCGAATATAGTTATGTCTATGTTAAAAGTGTACTTCCAGCTATATAGATCGGTGTACAGAGTAATAGAGGAGGGCAGAGCCAGTGACCCGCGATAGAGTCATTTCCTGATTTTGATGTCGCAACGCTCGCGGCGTGTGTGGAAGGACGCATGCGCGTTACGTTTTATTATACTATACTTTTTTTGCTAGTTGCGACATGTTGCGGCTTTTTGTCAAACGGCCAGTAATACGGTTTGCTTTGGCGTGTTTTTATCAGTGTTTCAAAAATAAAACACTAGTACGTCTAATACTGTCGCCAAGCAGTAGTTCTCGCGCTGCTGCGTTCCGGCGTGGAGAATACTTAAGACAGCCGGTAAAAAGTTTACAAGAGATTCCAGCTTCTCATCTTTTACTATGAAGTTCAACTCCTAATATTTATTTTTCACTTCTCATGCTCGTAAAGTTCGTATTTATGCTGGATGTAAGCCGCATAAAATTACTTTTTATGGTCTAGTGCATAAAGTAAAACCAAAGTGTGCAAAAAAAAAGTTGTATTTTTATAACCGGTATTTTATATTACAAAAAAATTAATAAAACTAGGCAAATCTAGTAGAATATTATAAAAATTGCAATGAATGAAAAATAAAAGCTTGTAAAAGAACATTTTTTCCAATGTTGCTGTTTCCTTGCAATCGAAGTGAAAAGCAGAGTGTAAAACTCGAGCATTAAACCTATTTTTCTCTCTACGTGTCTATCCACCCTCCCCGTACCAGTTCGGGTAGCTATATGAACATCTCGGGTAAAATGGCTCGTTTTATGCTCTTGTTGTAAAATCTACTATTGTAAAAGACAAGATATAGACGCGGAACTGAGGGAGTGGCCAATACAGCTCTGGATAGGGAGATGTGAAGGTCAAGAGGAGAGGCCTTTGCCCAGCAGTGGGACACTAAATATAGGCTAAGTAAGAATCTAGCTTATTATCTCTTATTATGAAGTTCACTAATATAATATTATAACTATTATATACTTAAACTCCGTGTCACCATCGCTTATTTTCACCTAATTACAACACTAGTCACAAAGCACAATCACACTACATAGGTAATAATATAAAAACCGGACAAGTGCGAGTCAGACTTATATATAAAGGGTCCCGTACCTCCGTATAATGTTTTAAAAATAGTTCAGTAAAGAACTTAAAACGACCGAGCTGAAAACGCTGAAAAAAGAACACTTTTCTTTTCTTATGACGGTTGTTTGACGACCTCATATAATTTTTTTTTTTAGTATTTAAAGGGTCCATGGAAAGAACATAAACACCATACATGTCTGTGTGTATGTGTTTGGAGTTTATAGCGGTTTGAAAGTTAGTCATCACGAACAATTACTATAGTAAACATTTATTTTAGGGTGAAGCCAGACGAGCGTAATTTTGTGAGTCGTGAGCGGCAGAATTTCAGTTGCGCCTTACATTGTGTCACGTCAGTGTCACGTGATGACCTGCATGTTGTATGACGCGACCGAAATTCTGCCGCTCACGACTAAAAGTGAAAAAATAAATTATTTTCAAATATCCATAGTTAATTAAATGGTAAGTCATACCTACCAACTCGTTGTGAGCCAACTTTGGGGGCGGCAGGTGTAAGCGTTTGCCTTTGGAATCCAAAAGTTTAATGGTTACTTGACCTGAAATGTGTTTTTAACACAATCATTTTTAATTATTGTGACATTGGAAGATATCTCCAATATTTTTATTTTTTCCTTTTTAATTTTTTTTTTGACGGAGGAAGCATTCTACACTTCCACTTAACGTAGATATAGTTAAGATGTAGGTATTGTTTTAGTTTTTTAACTAAGGGACCCAATACATCCCTGTATTGTTTTTTTATATAATTATTTTTTTTATTTACTTAATTCTATATTTGTATGATTTTTTTAATTTGTAATTTATTATATTTTGATTTGAAAAGATGACTTTCTGCCAAGTTTCTTGCGGCGCATTCTTCTTGGCAATGATGGTCCTTACGAAAGCGCTGGTAGTTTAAAAAAATGACATGTAAAAGAGCCCTTTGCAGCCTACTTGCAGAATAAACGTTTTGATTTTTTTTTGATTTTTTACATACTTTGCGAGCTCTACATTTAGAGATTAAAATATCAATTTTCAAAAAAGGTGATCTTTCCGTGTACCCTTCATTTGTTGTTATAGCGGCCACAGTAAAATAATCAGTAAAAATTTCAAGTAACTGTCTACACAGTTCATGAAATTGTAAAGATCGAGTTAAAAACGCTTATTTTCAGCATTTCACGTTTCGTGGATGACGACCCCTTTTAATTTTTAACTTTTTTTTTATTATTTGTTGTTATTAGCTATTTCTTTAATACTAACTTTTTATAAATGGGTTCAGCTGTTCATTTTAGCTACGGAACCCAAAAAAAGAATAGAACTAAGTTTGTTGTTAAATTAACAATGGTAGCCATCATTGTGCCTGTCACGGTCTCGCGTCCGTGATTCCGAATATTTGGTGATAGTTTCGTACAAAATAAATGTTCCATTGTGGTTGTATTTATTGGATGGCTTGTGTTATTTACGTCGAGATGTGATTTTTATTGCGTACGCTAATAGTACTAGAGTATTGCTGTGACAGATTGATGGTAATCGGGAATTGCGTCACAGTGAATTATAATTCTATCATGAAATTAGGTACCTAGTAATGTTAAATTAACAACTGCTACGGACAACAACTTTAATTGTTATAAGACAGCAGGCAGGTACTGGAGGAGAGCTGAAGATCCAGCTAAGTAGCGTGCCATAGGATGGCAGCGGTAGACTGTAACAGGCTGATGATGGCACTGTTAGCCGTGGTATTCTCGAAACAAAGCTTGTCAGCAAATTCAGTGCTGCAGTCAATAGAATACTGAATCATCATCATTCAGCTGCAGGACGTCCACTGCTGGACATAGGCCTCCCTCATTGATACTCAATTATTACGGTTGGAAGCGGTTTGCATCCACCGTGAACCTGTGGCCTTTATCAAATCGTCCGTCCATCTTGTTGGTGGACGTCTCACGCTGCGCTTGCCAGTCCGTGGTCTCCATTCGAGAACTTTTCGACCTCAACGGCCATCTGGTCTACGTGATATAAGAAAGAAAGAAAGAAAGAAAGAAAAAATATTTATTTGTGACAATCTTAAAGTTAAAGGTGAAAAAACGGTAACAGATACAACATAACATAACAGGCCTGCCCATTACCATTGCAACGAGCTAATCCATTTGGTTATGTCGGTGACCCTTGTTCTTCTACGGATCTCCTCATTCCTGATTCGATCCCGTAGAGAAACCACGAGCATAGTCCTTTCCATAGCTGCCAAATCTGAGCCTATTCATCAGGCCTATAGTAAAGCACCATGTCGCACAGCCAGCACACTAGATAGGCAATTACAATGCCAACCCACGCAAACATCAGAAAATGGCCGATAAAGACTTTTGTTAGGGATGTTTCACTTCATAAAACATCTTTTCCCATCGCTTATAAAGGAGGTGTATGTTAAGTCACATGACTCGTTTTATAAAATGTGGAGGAAATGGCAAGGTATTATTTCGTTTTCAAATTTTTTAGTGTTTGTGGGATACCACGTTGTATTAGCATCATAATAACCTATCTTTTATGCTCGTAGGCATTATAAGAATTCAAGTGTATCCGGTGTTTCAGGTGTGTGTTAGTTATGCGTTGACTTTAACAGTGACCAACAACGACCAACGGACGAGTTAAGTTATGGTTGTTATGGTTGAAACGCTGAAACTGCAGGTAAGGTTTGTTTTGAATAACATCCCTCCATACCGTCTGCCTGCTAAGGTACTTGTAATAAAGTGTTTTTACCTTATCCGATCCGACGGCGGTTTCGATCGCAGTAAATGTATGAGATATATCAAATCTGATATCTGAAGGTAACTCTGATGGTAGGTAGGTACAGCGGCTGTGGGTGTAGAACGCAGAAGATCAAATCACCATTAACATCAGCTAAAAGATATCCACTGCTGGACAAAAGCCTATCACAAAGAGTTCTAAGACGATCATTCCGGAGCCGCCCACATCCAAGTCGTTTCTGATACCTATACCAGAGGCCGTAATGTCTAACGCTTCTAACGCTTGCCTTCGCTTTCACCGTCTCTTTCTGTCATCATCTTATGCCGTTTGACAGAAAGAAATAGGTAGTGATTGTGAAGGCAAGCGCCAGAAGCGTTAGACAATAAGCCTGCAGATCGTCGGTCCCATCCAAAAAGCTCCAAAACACATCCGTGCTCCCTGAACATATGTAAATATTTCATTCACTAGAACTTTTTTACTTATATTATAAAAGCGAAAGTTTATATGGATGGTTGTATGGTTGTTTGTTACTTTCTCACTCTAAAATAGTTGAGGAATTATAGATTATAACCTGGATTAACCCGCATAGGATACCTTTTATCCTGTAAAATTGTTTAGTTCCCGGCTCCCGCGAGATAGCTATAAATAAACGAATTCATCGCAGAGGGAGTCACGGGCAATAGCTATAGCTAGACCGTTTAGCTAGCGCGGTACTGGGGCTGGGGGGTATGACGACAAAGGGTGCTGGAGACCCACGCGGGCGAGGACTCATTTGAACGGTTTAGCTATAGTAAATGTATACTCGTAATTTCTAGTTCTAAATAAATAAATATCACGGGACAATTCGCACAAATTGACTTAGTCCCAAACTAAGCAAAGCTTGTACTATGGGTACTAGACAACGGATAAACATACTTATATAGATAGATACATACTTAAATACATATTTCATATTAAACACCCAAGACTCGAGCACAAACATTCGTATTATTCACACAATATGTCTGCCCCGACCGGGAATCGAACCCGGGACCTCAAGCTTCGTAGTCAGGTTCTCTAACAACTAAGCTATCTGGTAGTCAAAGTTCTGCTTATTCATTTGACTTGCCGATGTCGTGTCCACCTCCAATGTCGGATCGGATAGTATGAAGCGCTCTAACGATGTGGTGGTACAAGGTGGAATGCTGGGTGGTGGGCAGCAGTTTGTTTGCCTTCGCCGACAATACTTAGCATTTTTTCGGAAACGACAACCATAAGACAAAATAACATTCCAATGGAGCAATGCATAGCAGCCAATGGAAATAGACATACCTACCTACTGGTAGGGTTTTCAGAGAACGTCATATAAGTTTTCGTTGACTCCTTTCTGCTCATAGCCGGGTAAAATAAGTACCTAACACAATATGCCGCACAAGATTTTTAACAAATTTATCTCATAATAATCTCAAGAAGTCCAATTTTTGTAATTCCACTTAAACAGGTTGCTGTAAATAAAAAAAATACTGACTGCACCTGGGTCATTTGAAAACTTGTCCCAACCTAAAAAAAGTTTCCTTTTACACCTGCATTATCGTTCAACGCTTAACTGGAAGAGACCCCTTTAACGGATAAGTTCGCTATTGTACGTTTATTTCTCTTATTATCGTGTGTTTCATGTAAAATAAAGAGTACCTACACCTCTGAGTTTTTCGGAATTCGTGTGCGAAAATTGTATTTCAAATTTACCATGAGCTTTACGGTGAAGGAAAACATCGCGAGGGAATATTTGCGAAAGAAGACCTGTGCTGCGCTGCAGTGGGACGTATATAAGCTGGGATGATGATGATTTTGAAAGAGTTATACATATTAAAGTAATAAAATAAAATAAGAATAAATCCGTTCCAATGGGATCTAATCCAATGGGGCCGAAAGGTTCTCGAGTGGTTTCCGCGGACCGGAAGACGCAGTGTAGGTAGGCCTCCAACAAGATGGAGCAACGACCTGTTGTTGTTGTTGTTGCCTTGGGGGAGGCCTATGTTCAGCAGTGGACGTGTTTCGGCTGAAATGATGATGATGAAAACCGCTCCAAAGGAACCCCACAGCATAAACGAATCAGTCATTGTGAACATGACAACTTTGGCTCCTACATCTTCATAGGCTAACTGTGCTAATCAGATTCATTACAAGCACCGGTATAATTAGTTACCTTTCACCCACTCCGCTCCCGGTGATAACGGTAACAAAATACCGGATGTACCGTGGGCGGGCCAGTGAGCGCATTGTCATTCAAAAAGGTTCTGCCTTCGTGTGGTGGCCATGGTTGAATGTTTTTGAAAACAATTCATCATCAACATCATCCCAGCCCATACACGTACGGGCCTCGTGAAGGAAAACGTAGTGAGGAAATCTGTATATACATACACCTGCGAACAAAGTTCATTCAACGGTGTGTTTGAAGTTCCCAATCCGCAATTTTATCACGCATGTGTTTGAAAATAAAGTAAATGCCCATTATGCGTCTAAGATTCCTTCCGCAGCTAGCAAAATAGCTGATAACTTTGAAACGGCTGAACCAATTTTGATGAAACATATCGGGAAGCTCCGCAATATCTTGTCATCCGATATACCGCAGTGTCTCAAATCAAAAGTCTTTGACCAGTGTGTGTTGCCAGTGATGACTTATGGCACTGAGACGTGGCCGCTAACGATGGGTCTTATAAGGAAGCTCAAGGTCACTCAGACGCGAAGGAGAGGACTATGCTTGGAGTTTCTCTGCGGGATCGCATTAGAAATGATGAAATCCGCGCGAGAACTAAAGTCACGGACATAGCTCGAAGAATCGCTAGACTTAAGTGGCAGTGGGCAGGGCACATCGCCCGTAGAACTGACGGCCGATGGGGCCGAAAGGTTCTCGAGTGGCGTCCGCGGACCGGAAGACGCAGTGTAGGTAGGCCTCCATCAAGATGGAGCGACGACCTGGTGAAGGTAGCGGGAACGCATTGGATGCGGATGGCACAGGACCGATCTGTTTGGCGAGCCTTGGGGGAGGCCTATGTTCAGCAGTGGACGTCTTTCGGCTGAAATGATGATGATGATGATATCTAAGAACCATCGCCAAGAAACCTGCTTTCAAATAAAAAATCGGTTCACCCGTTTAAGAGCTATGATGCCACAGACACACACACATAGCGGTCAAACTTATAACACCCCTGTTTTTGTGTAGCGGGTTTAAAAAAAATCTTTTTATTAATTCCCAAACCCATGGCCATAGCATCGGACCAAACAAAAAGCCATTGTCTCGGCTTACGCTATTAACCAAATTATTGTTTACCTCTTTCTGTTCCATCGACCATCACCCACACATTACTGCCTCTTCCGTCTCGCGTTAATAAACTAGGTACCTACTATAATGTTACATTGTTACAAAAACTGATTGTTGCAAATACTAGGAATAACGAAACGAATTGCTGAGCAGCATCCGATACTATGTCTCTTTCTGTATCGATACGCACAAACAACTAACCAAAAGAGTTCTAGAAATTACAGAGCTGCCTAGCCTACCCGCTCTTCTTACAGGTAAAGGTACCCAACTGATCGGCTCCGATTTGATTTATTTTTATTAGAGACTCAAACCTCTAGGCCACCGCGGCTTTCAAGACTACTTTGTCACGGTATTTTTGTGAAATTTAACACGGTATGATTAAAAAATTGACAAATTTCTATTCTGTAAGATGGCAGATTTCTCGAGAGGTAGCGATAAACTACATACAAAATACGTCACGAGTAAGTAAAATCTAGTTTAAAATAAATATACAGTATTGAATATAATGTGAACCATAGGGAAAAAAAAATTGTTACCTACTTTAGTATTCTGTCACACGCAACAAATAAGCGTAAGTAGTATTTTTTCCTTATGGCTTAAATCCTCATGCGCGACCCTCCGTGGAACCCTGTCGCAGTCAGCGTTTGCCGCACTTATTAAAAACAATCTTGTTAAGGACAGCAGAGGTTCCCTGCGACTGCGACAGGGTTCCGCCGAGCGCCACGCACGAGCTTGTCAAGGTATAATATTATAAATACGAAAGTATCTACCTACCTAATCACGTTCAAACCGCTGAACCGATTTGGATTAAATTTGGTACCAGACCCTGGGAAGGATATAGGACAGTTTTTATCCCGGAAAATTGCAGATTTCCCGCGGGATAGCGATAAACGAGTTCTTCACAGACGAAGTCGCGGGCAACATCTAGTACTCAATATTCAGAAACTTCATAATTGTGCAATATGTCAGGATTTGCTTCCTAAAGGCCGTAGACTGTAGATCCATTTTCGCTTGTTTTTATTGACAGCCAATATTTAATTTACGAAGTGCAAATAAAATGGCCGGGTCAACGAACCTGCGCAGTGACAGTTAGGGATTCAACACGCGTGCCCAAAATAATAGGCTGTAAGCAAACGTCTTGGGCCGACAATAGCCCATAAATATAAAAAAAAACTGGCGAAGTGCGAGTCGGACTCGCGCACGAAGGGTTCCGTACCATTATCTATAAAAACGGCAACAAAAATCACGGTTTACGTATGGGAGCCCCCCTAAACATTTGTTTTATTTTAATTTAATTATTTATATTTAAAGTAAATATATACCTAAATATTCTATGAATATTTCAAGCGTCTACCTGTTGCCGTTATCAATATCGAGCAAAAATGAGCAAAAAAATCACGTTTGTTGTATGGTCCCCTTAAATATTTATTTTATTCTATTTTTTAGTATTTGTTGTTATAGTGGCAACCGAAATACATTATCTGTGAAAATTTCAACTGTCTAGCTATCACGGTTCATGAGATACAGCCTGGTGACAGACGGACAGACGGACGGATGGACGGACGAACAGCGAAGTCTCAGTAATAGTCCCGTTTTTAGGGTTCCGTAGTCAACTAGGAACCCTTATAGTTTCGCCATGTCTGTCCGTCTGTCTGTCTGTCTGTCTGTCCGCGGCTAAGCTCAGAGACTGTTAGTATTAAAAAGCTGTAATTTGGCATGAATATACATATCAGTTACGCCAACAAAGTAGTAAAATAAAAAATAAAAAATATTTTTTTTTAGGGTACCTCCCATAGACGTAAAGTGGGGGTGATTTTTTTTTTTCTCAACTAACCCTATAGTGCGGGGTATCGTTGGATAGGTCTTTTAAAACCATTAGGGGGTTGCTAACATGATTTTTCTATTCAGTGATCTGTTTGCGAAATATTCAACTTTAAAGTGAAAATTTTCATTAAAATCGACCGTCCCCCCCCCCCTCTAAAATCTAAACTGTTGGGTGGAAAAATTTGAAAAAATTCAGAATGGTAGTAAATATATTAAATTTACAAGGAAAATTATAGCGGCTAAGATTGCTTGGGAATTATTTGTAGTTTAAGAGTAAATAGTAGCCTAAGGTATAAAACATACCTAAACTTGGAAGATTCCGTACACCTACAAAATCCTTAGAAAAATATTACTTGATTTTTTCGTAATGGCTACGGAACCCTATCTTGGGCGTGTCCGACACGCTCTTGGCCAGTTTTTTAACCCTTTGGGTACGGAACCCTAAAAAAAGTTAAGTATACAACCACTAAGCGGAATCAAGTTCCGTAATTTACACATTTTTTGGGTTTTTATTATTAATGCCGAATACCGTATTTGTATTTCTGTGTGAACATATTTTACCCTCTTAGAGTCTGAGTACACTTTGCCGATATTACGTGACTGAATTTTGGCGTCATTAATAGTACATTACTGCAGCGGCCGCGAAATAGGGGATTGCCGGCCGAGTAGTTATAGATGGCCGAGTGTTAACGAGGCCATCTAGAGATACGAGGCCGGCAATCCCTGTTCGTGGCCAAGGCTTGTATAGAGTTTTTCTCAAACATGCATCACCATCACCACCATCATCATCATCACCATCATGATCATCATCAACATCATCATCACCATCATGATCATCATCAACATCATCATCAACATCATCGTCATCACCATCACCATCATCATCATAATCATCATCATCATCATCATCAACATCATCATCATCATCATCGCCATCATCATCATCATCATCACCATCATCACCATCATCATCATGATCACCATCATCATCACACCATCATCATCATCATCATCTTACCTTACCTTAAATAAGCGTAGTGGCAGAATGTCTTAATGAACCAAAACGCAAATATTGCTTATAGTTTTTTTTAATGGCTAAATGCTATGATGCCATAGACCTATAAACGTCATGGTATGAAACAATAGACGATCACTTTGCTGGCCTTGGCCAGCAAAGTTGTATGAAATTCCATTATTGACCTCTCGTCTAGGTGCCCTCCACCACCGGCTGCACCTGCACCAGCAACGTGACACTTCGTGGCGTATTATAAGGAACATAACGTCAATATTTCATAGCATGTTTGAGAAAAAGTATTTGGTGGATCGGCGAGTGATGAAGCTTATCGGCGTCGTCTGTGATAGTGGATTTTTGTCACCAGAGCCTGCGCCATCGCGAAAGAGTAGCTTGCCTGTCAGTATTTTGCAGGCTACATTTCTGTGAATGTGCTTCGGAACTGCACGAACTTATTCCACCTCCTCCTTTCTTTCACAGGTTGACCAGAAAAAGGCGGGATCTCTACCTTTATGACGTCAGTATTCCCAAAACCCACACAAAGCGTTTTCGCTCTTCCTTCATCAACCGTAGGTACAGCTAAAGAGTAGCATTCCCTACCAGCGTTTGTGGTCCCTGAACACTAAATTATGGCCGTTTTAAAGTCTAGGGTGAATGAGCATTTACTAGGCAAGCGTGCTCCATCGAAGACCTCATCTCCGCTTTCCAACAGGCATGATTGTGGTCAAACGCAAGCCTATATACATACATAGTATACTTAACAAAAAAAACTTTCGCGACTTTCAGGCATACTTATCATTACACCCGGGACTTATTGCGACCATTTATTGCTGAAACTACCTCGAAGTTTTGACCACATTTCAGCTGCCGTGGTTACGAGTAGACACAGTAAGTATTATTAGTAATAAATTATCGCAATAACGTCGCTCGTAGAACTATCCGGTAGACATTATGAAACTCTTTTCATAATGTCTACTGGATATTTCTACGAGCGTTTCAATAGCTACCAGTATACTGTCGCATTATATTGAACAAATGAGCTACACCTAGCGGATGATTTTTATAAAACGATGCAGTGCTCTTACGGTACAATTGGAATTTATTAAAATTACATACTAACTTTTGCTCGTTTCTTCAATGCGGCAGGAAATGATAGCGGTTGAAACGCTATTACTCGTACAACTACGTTACTAGCATCTATGTAGTTTGTCGGAATTACGACAAGTTTTGGCGTACAACACAAGTTTGGTCGGGCGTAAACCGAAGTTCCGCGATTGTTATAATTAAAATTAGAAAAAAATACCAAATATCATAGTTAAAAAAGTTAGACACCACGAGGGTAGTTCAAATTTGTACGAGAGATTTCCGTTGTGACACAAAAAGTAACCATGTAGGGGTAATTTTCGTGTCACAACGGACCTTTTTCCAGTCATTCGTTTTGTATGGTTTACTATGATGTAGTCCAACCATTTGGCCTCCGCCCATAAATTAGTGTTATGTAATTTAAACGTTATTCTTTTCAACAATTACGCATTTCGTTGTTACCTAAACGTTCATTTATTATAATTTACGTTGTTATTCATAATGTGGATACCTACCTACAAAAAGCTTTTATAAGAACTGATTGAACGGCACCCATTACAAACAATTAAGTAAAGTTTAACCCGTCAACAAGATGATGATTCTTGAATCAAAGTAGACCAACAATTTTAGGCACAAGGAACCCTAAAAAGAATAATTTATTGGAACCGCTTGATATTCTAACTCTACGGTTACTTTGTATGCTTTCGTGGCGCGTACGCATCGCGGGGACGCTAAAACATTTTTATGAAAACTGCCTCGTATAGTGGCGTGGCGTTTATTATATATGATTGCTTTTTTTACCAGCCTTGTCCTATGTATACACTTAGTTTCAAAAAAGTCCTTGTACCTACCTATCCAAAAGGATGCGTGATTACACCCACTCAGATGTATGTACCTACACAAAAAACATATCAAAATTCCGAAATAGCAGGGCGTAACATACTCATTAAAACAAGGTCACTTTCACTCAGACAACTTTTCAAAATTAAAAAAAAAACGCAAACTTTTCATACATACCTATCCATCCAAACGGATTACTGTTTTAGTAATGGAAAATCGAGATTTTGTCATTTATTCGTACTTATGATAGCAAGTTCAACAGACTCAACAGTAAATTACAAGATAGACTAAAAATGTCTTCAACCTATTTCGTTAAGAATTATTTAGGAAAATATAGGTACATCTAGTTCAAACAAAACAGAAAATAAGATATTTTGATTTGAATATTTCTTATCACTTTCAAATCGTTTCATTTCCAAAATAGGTTATATACAATAAAAGAAAAATTATAATAATGCATAGTATTTCGTAGGTATTTCACCATAAGATCATATAATTCACATTTTCATTCACTCACTCATTTCATTCATTCACTACTTTTTTGGAATCAGTACCTACTTTATGTAGCTGTGTGCGTAATCATTCGCTTCAGCTCTCGTGGCGCTACGCTACCTATACCTACCTCATCGTTTTTAGACACCGCGGATTCGCTAGATGGAGTTAGTATTTTTTGCGTAAGTAAAGAATTGTAATTTTTTTTAACTTTGTTTGTGATATCTCAGGACTCGGTTTTTCATACCTGTAGGTATTTTTTGTCATGTATATTTTAACGAACGTGAATTTAAGACTGTTAATACCCATACAAGTTTAGAACTAGTATTTTTCCTATTTATTTTGTATTTTCCTACTTCACAATGTTCTAGTAAATTGATGTGTAATGAACTCCATAAATTTGAGGAAGGAAAGTGTGTTGTGGTCAACTGTTTCCCCGTAATGTAACAATTTGTTTTGGATTAAATTTTTTTTTGTATCTCTAATAATGTAGGTAGTACCTAAATACCAGATTTATCCTTGTCGTGAACATTGTTCTGTGAGGTGCAGATTTGATAATAACTGAAAACGGTGCCTATTGCAATGACTCGATGGTTGTTTACGCGTCTAATCGTAGAAACAGACATAAAGAATTACTTGCACAAGTATAGTGTAACATATGGTTTCATAAGTAATAGTTACTTAGTACTATTTTTTAGTAAGTAAGTAAGTAAGTAAATCTTTATTTGCTAGAATACGGTTACAAGGTCTTAAGAGTAATAAATAAGTACACAGTATTACGTAAGTCACAGTATTCAGCCGACAGCTCGACATGCAAATTTTCAAATTAGTGTTTCAATCAAATAATTATCATTGAATAAAAATAACAAAAATAATCAAATTTAACAATATCAATCAAAATTAAAAAGAAAAGCGTTTTTTCAATAAAAAGGCATATAAAGATTGTTTACCCTATTTATAATGCTAAAAAAACGAAGTATAGTTGCATCTATAGTATAAATCTTCCCAGGTGAATTTTTCGCTTCGAGCCCTTATCTTTCAAAACAAACGTTATCGTCATGGTTTTAAGGTTCAAATTTAATGTAATGGCTCGAAGCGAAAAATTCACCTGGGAAGATTTATACTGTACAAACTTATTTGGAAATAAAGACGACGGGAGCGAATTCAATTTCGTAACAGTTGGTATTAGGAAAAGATGAAAAAACCGCTTTGTCGTACAATACGTTTACTTTTAGTTTACCACTGACAGATGGCTTGCCTTCATTTCATTTCCAACATTAACGCCATACAAATAAAGTAGCTATTACAAAATCTGCAAACGTGGGTAACAGTATTCTAAAATTGATTTTATTTTTAGGTCGTTAAAGTTGAATATGAAATGAAGGCAAACCATCTGTCAGTGGTAAACTTTATGTAATTTTACGTAAGTTGCCTAAGAAATTTAAGCTATTCGGTATAAATCGAGTTATTAGGGCGCTACGCCACTGCTAGCTAGTTGCTATTATTACGCTAAGTATCATCATGCCTTAACATACAAACATGCCTTGAGGTGAACACCAACCATGTTCCGGTAATACTAATAGTTGGAACCACAGTGGTTAATATTACAAGAACCTCAAAGCTGTACAATAAACGCACGGACTGGGCCTCCTTTCGGGAGCTGGTACACCAAAGGCTTGACTTAAAAATGGCCCTGAAAACAGAATCGGACATTGATAGAGCTGCTAAAACAATAACCACAACTATTCAGGAATGTTGTTGGCAGTGCACGCCGGCAGTTGCCGAACGCCCTCCGCAATGCAAAGTTTATTCGGAAATAGTACGGCTGAAAATTAAGGATAAAAGGAGGCTAAGACGAGTATGGCAAACCAGTAGACACTCAAGCGACAAAGCAGCACTCAACAGAGCCACCAAAGAATTGAAGGCCTTAATAACAGAGGCTAATGACATAGCTGTAAAAACTTACCTGGAGGGCCTCACAGCAACAAAAGTAACCAACTACTCACTATGGAAAGCATGCAAAAATTTCGATCGACCATTACTCCATAAGCCACCGATACGAACACAGGATGGTGAATGGGCTAGATCCGGCCAAAGTAAGGCGGAAGTATTCGCAAAACATTTGAGTCAAGTCTTCAAACCTAACAACGCTATTGCAGACGAATCAGATATTGACATAGTCCTCAACCAAGACTTCCAGCTAGACTTTCCTCTTAAACTAGTTACGCCCAGTGAAGTCGTTAGAAATATCAAATCTATGGATAATAACAAGGCACCAGGATTTGACCTTATCACAAAAGAAGTTCTTGAGGAATTGCCACGCAAAGCAATAGCATTCCTGACCATGCTCTTTAACGCTATTCTGAGAGTAGGATACTTCCCCGACTTGTGGAAAGTATCCATTGTAATAATGATACATAAACCTGGTAAACCACCGCATGAAGTAACTTCATATAGACCGATTAGTTTGCTGCCAGTTATGTCCAAAATCTTCGAGAGGTGCCTTCTTTCAAGGCTCACCAATGCCTTGAAGGAAAAGTCCATTGTCCCTGATCACCAGTTCGGTTTTCGGAGAGAACATTCCACCATAGAGCAGGTGCACAGAGTGTGCAGGACAGTTAGGAAGTCATTCGAAATGAAAGAATACTGCTCATCGGCATTTCTTGACATACAACAGGCTTTCGACAGGGTATGGCACAAAGGATTGTTGTATAAAATAAAAACTCTATTACCCCACACATTCTACGGAATTCTAAAATCCTACATCTCTAACAGAATATTTCAAGTAAGAGAGAACGACTCAACATCAGGGTTTTATGAAATATCTGCAGGAGTACCACAAGGCTCGGTACTTGGACCAGTCCTGTACACATTGTTTACATCTGACATACCACAAAGCTTTGATGTCACAATTGCAACCTTCGCTGACGATACTGCACTCCTGGCCTCTAGTAAATGTCCAGTTGAAGCTACCCGGATGCTACAGAACAGTCTTACTAAAATTGAGGAATGGCTAGCTAAATGGAGGATTGCCGTTAGTGTAACCAAATCATTACACGTCACATTCACACTCCGTAAAGAAGACTGTCCACCTGTCACCCTAAATAATATGCAGCTTCCGCATCAGGACACTGTGAAGTACCTGGGTATGCACTTAGACCGGAGACTGACCTGGCAGAAACATATTAAAACAAAAAGAGATGAGATTAACTTGAAGTACAAAGGTCTGCATTGGCTGATTGGTAGAAATTCAAAACTGGCTATGGACAATAAGATTCTCATCTACAAAACCATGATAAAGCCAATTTGGGCGTATGGCATACAGCTGTGGGGTACTGCCAGCAACTCCAACTTAATGATAATGCAAAGGGTGCAAAACAATTTACTGAGGCAGATATCAAATGCACCATGGTTCCTCAAAACAACAGAGCTGCACGAAATTCTCGGTATGCTAACAGTCAAGGAAGAAATGGCTTCTTATGGCAATAAATATAAAGGAAGACTTAAAAAGCATCCAAATCAACTAGCGGGACAGCTAACAGTACCGGAAACTACTCGTCGGTTGAAAAAGAGGCGAGACATTTTTGACCAGGATAGTTAGATAAACTGACCACACAAACAAAAAGGGTTGTACTCCACTGGGAGTAGCTCCTTACGCATACAGCATTCATTACCATCGCATCTGCTTATAGCCCGCAGGGCTGATTGCATGATTAAACAGGAAAAAAAAAAAAAAAAAAAAAGTATCCTCATCATCATTTCAGCTGAAAGACGTCCACTGCTGAACATAGGCCTGCCCCAAGCCTCGCCAAACAGATCGGTCCTGCGCCATCCGCATCCAATGCGTTCCCGCCACCTTAACAAGGTCGTAGCTCCATCTTGTTGGAAGCCTACCTACACTGCATCTTCTGGTCCGCGGACGCCACTTGAGAACCTTTCGGCTCCATCGGCCGTCAATTCTACGAGCGATGTGCCCTGCCCACTGCCACTTAAGTCTAGCGATTCTTCGAGCCAGTCCGTGACTTTAGTTCTTGCGCGGATTTCATCATTTCTAATACGATCCCGCAGAGAAACTCCAAGCATAGCCTCTCCATCGCCTTCTGAGTGACTTTGAGCTTCCTTATGAGGCCCATCGTTAGCGCTAACTACTTATGCTAAAGGTAATATAGGTAAGCTCACGTATGTACTTAAATGGTTAATAATAAAATCCACATCCGAAAGCCATTTCAATATTCATGTCACCACGTAGTTTGTAACTGAAATAGCGGGTGGTCAGTTTTATAGTTTATAAACTGGCCCATTCAGAAAATGTTAATTAAGTATGTAACTACGTAATGCCAATAAATTATGTTAATTTACAGTGGAAGAAGCGTCAAATATATCATCTTAATAATAATATGCGAAGTTTGTGAGTGTGTGCGTGCGTGAAGTAGCAGAAACGTCGAGGTAAATATTGTTTGCTTGATTAGTCCCGTTTTGTGTAATTAGTTATGAGTGAAAATCACGAATGTTAAAAACAGTAAATTGTAGATCAGCCATACTCAACATTTTTTCTGTGTGGGCCACAAATGTGTTGTAGCAATGGTGAAGCGGGCCGCAGAATTGATTGTCAACGGCAGTAAAAATGGTCAAAATCACAACAAATTTGGCCAGGCGGGCTAGTCGCGGAACCTCGATGGGCCACAAGTGGCCCGCGGTCCGCAGGTTTAGTATAGCTGTTGTAGATGATGATGATGATGAGTGCCAACACTCGCTCCAACAACTTTATTTACCAATCAAACGTCCACCAAGTCGCTTACATCGTAAAGCAGGCGCTACAAGATTTACTGTCAATAAAGTCGTTCTTATGCTTTCAATAGACTTTAACTTAGGAGTAACAGTTTGTGAGGTTCACACAGCTTACGACCGGCCTCCCATACAAACTGAGGCCATACAAAATTGTTAGGGCGCCCATTCACGCGCTCGAAATCGGGCCGTTCACACCAACGCGGCTGTTTAGAGCGACACACGGCCACGAAAACCGGTAAATAAAGGAAAAAACAAAATATATTTAATGAAGTCTGCTTACAACAGTAAAATCCAGCAGACATGATACGACCCAATCCACCAACTGAAATGAAACATGGCTCATTGAATATATTAGATCTTGACAACTTAATGATTTTTTTACTTACTATGACGACAATCACCCTATGTATTGGATTTTCTTGGAAACCCATATTTTGTTATTAACAATACATACTTAATACTTTATGTTTACATACACCGTATTTTTTTAATTTCTGTTAAATTCGACACGTTGCTCCGTACAGTCAAGGGCAAAAATATGTGTGGGAGAACAGGGTATTTTATTTATATTCTAATAATTTAAACATTATTTATATCTGTAATATATATAAGTAGTAACTAAAAACTTGTTTATCGCCTAAGACGATTTTTCTCTCATGACGTCACATGTTTGTACAGCGACATAAATACTCTCGCACCGCGCGGGAGCGGGCATTGTTCATCGAGCTGTGATCGAGTAAGGTACGAATTGTCTAATAACTATCATCCTTTTTGATTATATAGATATAAAGATATAATTGTAACTCACTAGCTTATACCCTAAATTGTGTTCTCCTAACGGTTATTTATTTTAAGCTACCTGCTGTGAATTGCTATATGAAATCCCTTCGATATAAATTATTATTATTATTATTAATATTATTTGTGCCTAATTAAACTACCTATTACTATGTCTATGGCTATAAAGGTCTATCTTTGTGTGCATAGCTAATTATTGCTGAAATTATCGAATAAATGGTATTTACTGATTTAACAATTGTTTTCTATTATTTCATCTCCCACATCAGAAGTGGGATTAGTAACTATAATATTACGTAATAGTACAACACGCCAATTGTAAGTTTCAGAATAAAGAGACGTTGCCATACGCAATGTCAAATCACGAGCACTGGTCCGGAGACGCTGCCAGGATCCGTGAGCCACCTGATCCTGATGCTGCCAGCAGAACGCAGACTTCCCCGCCGCTTGCGCAGTACTGCCTGCCGCAGCGAAGAAATGACAACGCAACTGCCACACCAAGCACCAGCACAAGTCAGGGTATTCCTCCTGAACAGAGTTCTGGTGGATCAAGCACAAATACCGGTAACTTCGTTCCAATTGATTTTATGAAGACCATGATGCAAGAAATGATGACCACATTTCTTCAAACTGCTTCTAACACATTCTCCCCGCGCCCTGCAGCCCCTGTAGTTCAGCCTCCGCCACGATCTAGAAATCTAGAACATATCTACCTACCCCCTTTTGACCCGGACGACCGCACCGACACTGTTAAAGAATGGTGTCGTCATGTAGAGGAATTAAAATCTGAATACCACCTTAATGAGCGCGAGACCTTAAATTTAGCTAGAAAACATTTAAAAGGACGTGCATCCGATTGGGCTCGACGCAATTATACAACCGTAATAAACTGGGAAGAATTAAAAAATAATCTTGTTCAAACATTCGCAGATGAAACCAGATACTATGACGATTTGGCTGCCTTTATGGAATACACCAGCGACAAGGCAAGCAGCTTGGCAGAATATGCTACCCGCAAGTGGGAGCTTGCGAAAAAGGCGATCGGCATTACGGTGACCGAGCAGCATTTAGTCGAGGCCGTGATATCAGGTATGTCTGACTTTCGTATTCGATCTGATTTGTTACGACTTACACCTAAAACTTTACCTCAGCTGATTCAAAGTCTTAACGCTTATAAACGCAAACATCCGATATCTGATGCCGATCACAATGTACCCCCAAAGAAAATAAAATATAATGCCAACGATTTTAAACTGAGACGTTGTCAAAGATGCTTTAAATTGGGACATTTACAGAGGGACTGTCGAACTGTGCTAAATAAAAACAACAATACGGCTTCTACCCCCATTAGTTCCACCGCTAAGGCGGCTAACCCTCAGATTCAAACTCAAAAAAAGGACTTGCCACCAACGGAATTTCCTCAACAACTACCCACTTGCCGTTTTTGTCATAAACCGGGCCACAAGTTTGAAAACTGTTTCAAACGACAAAATACGAAAACTAAATCGGAAAAGTCGGTTAGTTCTTTAATAGTAAGCAATAACCGGTGTATTACAGCAAAAATAGGCGATCGTGATTTTTTATGTCTTGTAGACAGTGGAGCTGAGTGCTCTTTAATGCGCGAAAGTGTTGGAAATTCCATTGGTGGAAAAATCTCCTTTGAGACTACCTTATTACGTGGTATAGGAGAAAATGCGTTTTGTTCTTCTTGTAAAAAAACTGGGTTGATCTGCATTGATGGCTTGAATTTGGAGCTGGAGTTTGTGCTAGTACCCGACCACTTTGTCCAATATGACATTTTGCTAGGCGAGAACTTTTTTGATATTCCTGGCATACAAGTTACCTTTTCGAAGTCCGAAACAAAAATTTCCAGAAGTAATTACGATATCAACTTTGTTGAAAAAATTGACTTAATGTCTCATATTCATACTAGTGTTGATTCTACAGCAAAGCAACAATTGCTTTCATTGTTGGAAAACAACCGCGATCTTTTTACTTCTGGAAATGCTATTTCTCAGGTTAATACTGGAGAGTTATCAATCAGACTTAAAAACCCCGATAAGACTGTTCAGAGGCGCCCATACCGCCTTGCTCCCATTGAACGAGAGAACGTTAAAAAAATCATACAAGATTTGAAAGACAATGGTATTGTCAGAGATAGCAACTCCCCCTTCTCAAGCCCCATCTTACTTGTCCGAAAAAAGGATGGTGGCGATCGACTATGTGTAGATTATCGTGAGTTAAATAATAATACTGTTCGCGATAATTTCCCCCTTCCACTTATTGATGACCATATCAGCAAACTAGTAAATGCGAAATATTTTACCGTACTTGACATGGCCGCGGGTTTCCACCAAATCCCAATAGCTCCAGATTCAGTAGAAAAGACTGCTTTTGTTACCCCCGACGGGCAGTACGAATTCTTACGTATGCCCTTCGGTTTGTGCAATGCCCCGTCCGTCTTCCAACGAGCTATCAATGCCACCCTCAAACCATATGTCGACGTATTTGTTCTTATTTATATGGATGACGTAATAATATATTCCAACACCATTGAAGAAGGTCTCAAGAATTTAGAAAAAGTTTTGGATTCCCTTAAAAAAGCCGGATTTTCATTAAATGTCAAAAAATGTAAATTTCTTGAGACCGAAATCGAATACCTAGGTCGAATAATTTCAAATGGTTCCGTAAGACCTAGTTCTGGTAAAATTAAGGCTCTTATCAATTCTCCTGTTCCTACGACAGTGAAACAAGTCCGCCAGTTTTGCGGACTGGCTGGATATTTCAGAAAGTTTATCCCGAATTTCTCGCAGACGATGAGCCCTCTGTATAACCTAACCAAAGCTGATACCCGATGGAACTGGACACAATAACATGACGATGCTAGGCATAAAATAATTAAGTATCTTTCTTCCGAACCAACTCTAGCATTGTTTGATCCAGCTAAACCAATAGAGCTTCATACTGATGCCAGTTCCTCTGGATTTGGTGCGGTACTATTTCAAAAACATGATACTAAACTGAAGGTCGTGGAGTACTTCAGTATGCGCACCACCGACACTGAGACGAGATATCACTCGTACGAACTTGAAACCTTGGCAGTAGTCAAAGCAATAAAACATTTTAGACACTACCTATTCGGTAGGAGTTTCAAGCTCGTAACAGACTGTAATTCACTAAAAGCGTCCCGTAATAAGAAGGAACTGCTTCCTCGTGTTCATCGGTGGTGGGCATACCTGCAGTCATTCGACTTTGAAATTGAGTATCGTAGAGGTGAGCGCATACCTCACGCAGATTTTTTCAGCAGAAATCCTGTTTGCCTTAACGTAAACAACGTTATTAATTATAACGATTGGTTAGAAGCTGAACAAAACAATGATTCGGAAACCAAAGTATTGATAGAATCTATTCAAAATGGTACGATTGATAAAAGTATAGCTTCTAGCTATGAAATTCAAAATGGGTTTCTTTACCGAATCTATACTACCAAAGACAATAAAACGAAAAAATCCTTATTTGTCCCGAAAAGCTACAGATGGTATCTGATCCAAATTTATCATGATTCACTGAAACATTTAGGCTGGGAAAAAACTTTGATAAAAATACGCGAACTATTTTGGTTTCCGAATATGTCGAGAAATGTCCGTAAGTATGTTGAGAATTGCTTAATTTGTAAAGTTAATAAAAGTCAATCTGGCTCTCGTCAAATATCTTTGCACCCTATTGACAAGACTCCTGTTCCATTTCACACTGTTCATATGGATACTACAGGAAAATTAAGTGGCAACAAACTTAAAAAACAGTATGCTGTTGTATTTATTGACGCGTTTTCAAAATACTGTCATATAACACCCGTCACGAATCTCACAGCAGCTGCTACCGTAAATTGTTTAAAAAATCTCATATTTATCTTTGGCACACCCAAACGGATTATTTGTGATCAAGCGGCATCATATACCGGAAAAGAGTTACGAAGTTTTTGCGAGCGTTGGTCAATCGAACTACATTTTATAGCCAGTGGTGTGAGTCGTGCTAATGGCCAGGTCGAAAGAATAATGAAAGTTTTGACAGATTGTTTCACGGTTGTCGAGAATACTGCTAAGAGAAGCTGGAAGGATGCTGTAGGTGAGGTTCAACTGGCAATCAATTGCTCTTTTAACAAAAGTACCGGTCAGACTCCATTCCAGCTACTCATTGGTTGCAATCGATCACCTCCTGCCATTTCTGCTCTCATGAGCGATATTGAACGCTGGGACTTAGATGCTTGTCGACAGGCAGCTAAACTAAGACTAGATGAATGTGCAATAAAACAAAAAGAATTATATAATAAAAATAAAGCAAAAATTATTCCATTTAAGGTCGGTGATATTGTTTTGGTCAAACAGAATCCAAGAAATATCACCAAACTCGATAGCAAGTACAAGGGTCCCTGTGCTATAACTGAAATTCATGAAAATGATAGATACTGTCAAGGTTCATAATACTGGGAATGATTTATACGTCTCGCATGATAATTTGAGACTTGTTTCGCCTAATATGGGTTGTGAACTTACTGAATCATTAGATGTTTCTAATAATTAACTCTTGGTTATCGGCTTATCACCCAGTATATCTCTTGACTCCTGGCCAGACGTCTGGATATATGCTGGGCAATAAGTTAATTATATGATTATTGTCAATAGTCTTGGCCGTACCACAAAAGTTGGTTTCAATTTACCGAGGCCCTTTAGTTCTTCAAAGCCGCGCCACGCTGATTGGCTTTATACCGAGGCAATTGAATATTTTTTAAGACTTGCCGTGCCATATGAATGGCTTTTACCGAGGCAACTTGACGTTTTTAGTTTAAAACTTAGTAAATAAGTTTAGTAAATAATACCCATACCTGTATAAGTAAGATTACATTTGTAAATTAGATTCTAATATACATATAATTATTCGCGAGTCGCTATACCGACTGCTCGTCAGAATGGCCGTGTGGGAGAACAGGGTATTTTATTTATATTCTAATAATTTAAACATTTTTTATATCTGTAATATATATAAGTAGTAACTAAAAACTTGTTTATCGCCTAAGACGATTTTTCTCTCATGACGTCACATGTTTGTACAGCGACATAAATACTCTCGCACCGCGCGGGAGCGGGCATTGTTCATCGAGCTGTGATCGAGTAAGGTACGAATTGTCTAATAACTATCATCCTTTTTGATTATATAGATATAAAGATATAATTGTAACTCACTAGCTTATACCCTAAATTGTGTTCTCCTAACGGTTATTTATTTTAAGCTACCTGCTGTGAATTGCTATATGAAATCCCTTCGATATAAATTTACTTTATTTGTGCCTAATTAAACTACCTATTACTATGTCTATGGCTATAAAGGTCTATCTTTGTGTGCATAGCTAATTATTGCTGAAATTATCGAATAAATGGTATTTACTGATTTAACAATTGTTTTCTATTATTTCATCTCCCACATATGTATACACTTTAGTACCTTGTCACTTAAACCACTGTGACAGTTCATATATGGCAGTTCAAATATGACGAAAATAGACAAGGTACTAAAGTGTATACATATTTTTGCCCTTGACTGTACATTAGCAGGTAAACTACCTGGTTGGTATATTGTTTTTTGTTGAAAACGAAAGATTTTATTTCTTTTTCATATACATAATAAATCAATATTACAGTGCAAAGGGTCCCTTAGAGTTACAATAATAATAATAATAATAATAAATAATAATTCGACATAACACCCACACTAACACAGATACTACACAAATAACGTAACCTACACACACAATGGTCACATGATACTTGGCTTGTGCCCGTATCATGAACCAAAAAAAAAACCGACTTTATGTCGAGATTAAAACTACTTGAGAATAATAATAATAATCTAATTAAAAAAATAGAATAAATGAATTAATTATAATAATCTCCTTGTAGCGAATGAATGGAAAACCCTTTACTGACAAAATTTAAAAGATAAATAATAATAGGGTGTTATGAAGGATCTTTTACACTCGTTCAGCCGTTAATAGTACATTATTGTCGTGGCCTGGAAGTAGGCAATTGCTGGCTGAGTATGAGTATTAAACGGACGAGCTTGCGAGTCCGTTTAACTAATACGAAGCCAGCAATTGCTATTCCAGCCGAGACTAATATAAAGCTTTTCTCAAAAATGGTGAAGGAAAAAAAATAGAATAAACTTTTATTAACTTAAATAGGTACCTACAAAGAATTACAAATCAATGAGGGTTTTCTGACAGGTGGAATAACGCTAGATGGCGTTAGTATCGTAAGGTCTATTTGACGTTACACCCATACAACAAAATGTCAAAGTTGTCAAACGGACCTGACGATACTAGCGCCAAATAGCCTCTCATAGAAAACCCTCATTAAAATTAAATGTTAGGAAACCGCCTTTTTTCATTAAAAAAAAAACTGCAGGTGTATTTTTCTACCGAAAACACCACAAGCTGTTTCAAACACAATAAAAAAAGTCTGGAGTTCCAACAAAACAACTGATACCGGTCATTTGAATTGGCTGTATACGAATAGTGCCAACTTATTACCATGGCCGTTTTAACTTTTTAAAAAGTTTGAGACTCGACAATAATGGAATTTGTATGCGACATTGTTGTCGAGTTTATCGAGCCTGCAATGTTTTTAACTTTTTAATTTTTTTACTGACCATAAACTATGCACTTCACGTTCTGATATGTAAAGAATAATGTCAACTTTTACGGATATTTTTGAGAAAATTTAATTATTGAATATCTCAAAAATAGTAAGATTTAAGACACTAGTTTCTTCGAGAAATTAACTCTATTTGACCTGAAACGACCGCTTTAGCCTAGTTGGTAGTGACCCTGCCTACGAAGCAAGAGGTCCTGGGTTCGAATCCCGGTAAGGGCATTTATTTGTGTGATGAGCACGAATATTTGTTCCTGAGTTATGGATGTTTTCTATGTATTTAAGTACCTATTTATTTATGTATATAAGTATGTTTATCGTCGTCTAGTACCCATAGTACAAGTTTTGCTTTGTTTGGGACTAGGTCGATTTGTGTAAGATTGTCCCCTAATATTTATTTATTTATATATTTGAATAATCTTGCCTTAAAGTTAACGGAAATAAAAAAAATACGGTGTAGGTATATATTTAGGACAGAAATGTTCGACTTTGTTTAACAAAAACCGTTCGGATTCTGATTAAATTTGGCACACAGATAGATATTCGACGACGTAGTTGCGGGCAATAGCTAGTAGATATAAAGTTGCACACTGTTATACATGATCAAACATGTAAGCCATGCATAATATTAAAATCTGTTTGCACCGTACGCTAGTAACATTTTACTTTACTTTTACGCTTCGCTGTTAATTTGTTCTAATTGTTCGCCATTCTCACCGCCCATGAGTTACGTGTTAGAAACCAACTGTAGTGTAAATTTATAACTTGAGTTAACAAGCAATTCGTATGCTTAAACCCTCGCTGGACCGTTGTATGTAAAACTGAGTTTAATAGCGTCGCACCTCGCATTCTTGAGACTCGTGTCAAGTCTCTGGGCAGTGTCAAAGCATTAAACCAACCAGCAGAGGCGTCATTAGAAATCTGTCATAATATATGTATATTCGATTGTTGAACCGTACGCGTACTATCAAATATTGGGTCAAATACTAGTACATAATGAAATTAAACATAAATAAATAAATAAATAAAATAAATAAATATTAGGGGACAATCTTACACAAATCGACCTAGTCCCAAACTAAGCAAAGCTTGTACTATGGGTACTAGACGACGATAATAGTAGATTGTACACCAAGGGGATAAAGCACTGCATTATGTCACGGGCGCGATATTGAATCCTGAGCGTATCGAGGGACTCCAGATTTAACTCCCGAGCGTAGCGAGGGGGTTTTTAGTTGATTCCCGAGCGAAGCGAGGGAATTAAGATGGAGTCCTGAGAGCAGTGAAGGATTTAAGTGCGCCCAAGGCAAAATCAGTTTTATCCCCGAGGAGTATACTCTACTTTTCTCACCTTTTGCGAGACAATAAAAACCAAGAAGCACTGTTTCTGACACTGACTTTGCGCCTTTCGCAGTTTTCCATTTGTCGAAATCTTTGTAAGCTTTTAAGTATTTTTCCTTCGACTTCTCTGGGAGTACATTATTAACAATTTCTAAGGCTGGTTTGCTCAGACCTGGGTTAGCTACTTAACTCCGAGCGAGGTAATTGCTAACCCAGGGTTAACAAGTGTCAAAATGTATGGAACTGTCATTCTTAACCCAGGGTTACCGATTCAGAATCCTCCTCTCAGAATGAGAGGGCTTGGGTCATAAATTCCGAAAATATCAGATGCGAGCCGGAATTTGAACCCACGACCCTATGCTTGAGAGGCCATAAGTCAAACTACTAGGCCACCACGGTTTAAAGATATAACATAACCAAATTCATCGATATAGCTCGAAGAATTGCCAGACTCAAGTTCCAATGAACACATATCTTGTAAAACTAAAGGGCGATGGGGCACAAGGTTTTTGAATGACGTCCACGCGTCGAATGTTGAATTGTTATCTAAAAGAATGCACTGTAGAAGGTTAGTTTATTAACAATTCTAAAGAAAACAATGTTTCAGAAATTAATTAATTTATGACAAACGACCTTCATTTCTACATATAAATATTATTTGAATGTATACTTACATAACAATTATTTATTGAATGGAAGCCCTCCCCAATCATTTTTTTCAGCAAATCCATTTCAAACCGGTATATTTTTCAAATAATCATTAATTTTAATCAAAACGCTTAAGAGTTCATCTTCTGATATCGAGATAACCTCTAGTGGTTTAACTGGATATTCGATTACTCGTCATTTCTATCGATTTTCGATTCGAATGTTTCAACGAGATGATTTGATAAGCTATCGATCGTTAGGCTGAATCACCATTGAATTAGAGCAATTACAAAGATTTAATGTGTTTCTGATCATCTCAGCTTGTAAACGTCCCACTCCAGGGCTCCTTTCAGATTGAGAGGTCTTGGTCTGTAGTTCTCTCGCGGGCCCAGCGCGGATTGGTAACTTCACTCACATCATTGAATTTCTTCGCAGGTATACGCATATTTTACTTCTCCGTAAAGCTCATGATCAGGGCCCGTACTTTTCATGCCGATGTCATCAATTTGACGTCACGCTGCATGTAGGATGATCCCAAATAGTTTTATTGTAATTATTAATCATTAGCCGTCAATCATTTTAATCATGTACAAATGACTTCAAAAGTAATCTATTCACACGTGGAATAATAAATGTAAATTAAACTATTTGTTTTGTTTTTATACATACAATGGTATTGTTACCACATTTCAATAATTACTTAGAAAATAGAATTCCTCTCTAACTTGAAGTATAGTATAAATCTTCTCAGGTGAACTTTTCGCTCCGAGCCCTTATCTTTCAAAATAAACGGTATCGTCATAGTTTTAAGGTTCAAATTTAGTGTAATGGCTCGAAGCGAAAAATTCACCTGGGAAGATTTATACTATACGTCCTTCCTACATTAATTCCTACGCAGAGAAAATCTAAGTCATCTTCGTGTGCATACGTAACGTAATGTTATAAATGTATTCACAAAAATACTTTTGTTTTGTAATCGTATTTTAATGATTGATGATTAATGATCGACTATCTCAACTACTCAAATTGCAATCATCCTGTAAGCGGCGTGCGACATCGGCATTAAATGTACGGGTCGTGCTTATGATAAATTACAAGTGTTTTTAACACACAGAAAAATGTACGTGACAATAGGTACAAATAAACTGTATCTAATTTATTCTCGTCAACACCAGCGACGGATATTATATCCGTCACAAACTACAATGTAAAAGCGATCTTTACGCAATTAAGTGAGCTTTAAACTAGCTACTAGCTAGCTAATTCACCGTTTAGCTAAGCTTCGCGTTGAAAAGGTTAAAATAAGTTTTTGTTAAAATGGTAGTTTGTACAACAAGAGCCTAAAAGGAGCTTTTTTATCCAAGACGTTCATCGAGCCGGTACGGCGAGGGTAGATAGACACGGCGAGGGAAAAAGGGGTTAAATGCTAGAGCTGCCTGATTTTCAGTTCAGTTGAAATAAAATTTACAAGCTCTTATTTTTCATGCATTGTAATTTCTACAACCAGATTTTTTTTTTTTATGTTAGATAGGCCAGACAAACGAACTAGTGGGTCACCTGATGTTAAATGAACACCACTGTCCATAGACACCCGCAGCGCTTTATTCGATGCCAGTGCGTTGTCGGCCCTAAAGGAGAGGAAATAGGGGAAGGGGGAGAGGGAGGAGGAGAGGGAAGGGGTGAGGTATTGGGCCCCCGGCACTCTCACTGACCGTACGAAACGCAAGCAGGATTACTGCTGCTTAACGCCGGTGTTCTGTGAGAGGGTGGTACTGCCCCGGACGAGCCGGCCCATTCGTGATGCAGCGGCTAGCTACAACATGGCTCCACCACTACAACAGTTTTATAAAGAAATAAACATAATCTCATAAATTTCATTTAATTTCTAGGCTGATTGCCTTGATCATGATCATAGACGAAGATTTTACTTTTATGCATCATTCTCTCGACATAAAGAACAATTTTACGAGCATGAGAAGTGATTTTTTTTCATGTAAGCTCTCATTGCTCTTTCGACCAATTTTCAACCTATTCCTGGCAGCCAATTGAGCTCTTTGATCAATTATAACTGTAGATCCACAGTCGCGCGCCCGAAAATGTCCGAGCCAAATGAGCGCCACTTTGATAAAAGTGGCCTTCTTTATTCTCAGTACGTTGCGTGAAATTGTCAAGTTTAGCTGTCAAGTGTCAACCGAAATTCGACTGTAATGAAGTAAAGAGTAGGTTCAAATTTCTGTGTAGGTGATGATTTTAATTGTTATGCAAACAAATAAAAAAGTTCGGACATTTTTTGAAGGGGATTTTGTTCGGCAATGTGTATCTTCAGTTATAATTGATCAAAGATTGAGCTGAAATTTACATACAATCTGGTAATGAAATTTTGCCGGTCCAGCTAGGACAGTCTCGAGTGAAAATTACTAAAATGCCAGACATCGCGTAAAGTTATATCTATTGTAGCTTAAATTGAGTATGTCGACACTGACCCAATACAGGGCACCTTCAAACTTATGTCATAGTAAGAGAGGTGACACATGGGTGTCGTCTACTGGGCGTTGAGGTGTCGAGCATTGGTACAAAGGGAAAGCAATGAAAGTTTTCGGTCATTATTCGGGCGTTTCAACCGCCTCACTTTCGTGGCCACGTTTTCTAAGAATCGGCTGTAGATTTTGATGGCGTTTTCCAATGATATTATATACAAAAAAGAGGTAGATACGCCACCAACGCACCAAAAGTGTGCCGCGAAATGGTCCTAATTGTGACCATTGGAATCAGTCGGATTGTGACGTTTGCTTACACTTTGCGCGCAAGTGATAGACTATCTTTGTCTTTTTTCTTCATATCGTCTTAATGAAGCCATCTCTCTTAATACCGTCTGTCAATGTATTAAAATGTAAGTAAAATGAAACGTGTATGTGTGTGTGCCTGCCGCCGCGTGCGGAGCATTTTTTTTGGGCATAATGTGAGCATATAACGTATAGGTAACGCCACCGGAGTTGAGGCCACGCACACAACAACATCTCATGTAATGACAGCGGAATTTTGACGTTGTGTTGACGTTTAACGACAACACAACGTCAAAATCCCGCTGTCATTACATGAGATGTTGTTGTGTGCGTGGCCTCAACTCTGGTGGCGTTACCTATATCTACACTTAAAATATCATTGGCGTTTTCGGTAATTTATTAGAGATCCCGTACTTCTACCACATATTTTAAAAACTTAATCAGAATCTCTTGCCGTTTCTACAACAAAGTGTTCACTAAAGTAATCCGGAACAAACGATCGAATAATGACCCTTTTATGTAGAAGCTATATTGTGCTTTATTTCAATGGACAGCGGGCCTTCGTTACGTTGCCTAATAATTTACAACTAGCTAGATACTCTATAGGCAATTTAAATGGGCGATTCATTGATTACATTATAACATAGTTAATTAAACATTTTCTAAGAATATAGGGAACCGCATTTTTGATTATAAAGTGTGATAAATAAAGATATAAATTCAAACCGAATAGAAATACGATCTGAGGCTGTTGACCTCGTTTTTTACTTTTATGCAAACACACTAAATGACGAATTATGTTAATTAGAAGAACTATTATAATTAGAATAGATAAGTATTGTTGAAGAAGTCGCTATGAGGTCATAATGTAAGTACTAATATTTAGGATAAATTCCGATTCTTTTAGGATTAGGGTAAATTGTTTGTTTGGTGTTTGTTGTTTGGCAGGTTTTTTCTATGCACTAACATAGTTTTTTAGGGTTCCGTACCCAAAGGGTAAAAACGGAAAGCCTATTACTGAGGCTCCGTTGTCCGTCCGTCCGTCTGTCACCAGGCTGTATCTCGGGAACTGTGATAGCTAGAGAGTTGAAATTTTCACAGATGATGTATTCTAACGACCGCTTTAGCCTAGTTGGTAGTGACCCTGCCTACGAAGCAAAGAGGTCCTGGGTTCGAATCCCGGTAAGGGCATTTATTTGTGTGATGAGCACGAATATTTGTTCCTGAGTTATGGATGTTTTCTATGTATTTAAGTATTTATTTATCTATATAAGTATGTTTATCGTCGTCTAGTACCCATAGTACAAGCTTTGCTTAGTTTGGGACTAGGTGGATTTGTGTAAGATTGTCCCCTAATATTTATTTATTTATTTATTTTATTTTATTTCGGTTGCCGCTATAACAACAAATACTAAAAAATGGAATAAAATAAATATTTAAGAGGGCTCCCATACAGCAAACCTGATTATTTGCTCGATATTGATAACGGCAACAGGTAGACACTTGAAATATTCACAGAATATTTAATTATATATTGACTTTTAAAATAAATCATTAAATTAAAATAAAAAAAATATTTAAGGGGGGCTCCCATACAACAAACGTGATTTTTATAGATAATTGTACGGAACCCTTCGTGCGTGAGTCCGACTCGCACTTGGCCGGTTTTTATTTTAAGTTTTGTTTTTGTTACTAACCATTTTTGCTGACATTTTGTATTTGAAGTTTATATAGTTTTTTTTGCCTTCTGCTGTTTAAGATTATAGGAACGCGTTGGATGCGGATGGCGCTCTACTAGTCTGTTTGACGAACCTTGGGGGAGACCTATCTTCAGCAGTGGACTTTCGGCTGAAATGATGATGATGATAACCAGTGATCGTAGTTTTTGTAGCATTTTTGGTGCGATGACGTCAAATGACACGCGACAGCGACCTAGGGTTGTCGACGTGTATAATATGATTGACGTTTAAAATAATGTAATATTATGTTATCGTTGAAAATAAAACGCTAAATTTTTTATTTTATCTTTTGCTTAACAACATTTCGTTTTGATTATATATGTTTTAATGTTTCTCGTCAAAACATATTTCAATCGTGTCATTTTTTAGCACAATAAATATCGAAGAATTTTCCTTAATAAAAAACTGTGCTTACTTAACAGTTTTCCATTGTGTTCAATCAGTTAATAATTATTGCTTATTTTCACACACAAAATCAACGCAACTGTTTTTAGCACTTGACGGGACGTCATTGAAGAAATCAAATGACTTCTATATGTATTTATGAACTGCCATTACGCATTATACTGTCAATGCAAATATACAGCAGAAAAGTTAGTATATCAATTTCTAATCATAAATAATAACTATAAGCTCAGATAAGGATTTATTGCAACACTTTTTCTCATAATAGTAAATTAACCCTTCATTTCATTATGCACATTGGGTTGGGCTTTACATGTTCTAAGAATATTTTCTGTATTTTCGATTTCTACTGCACACCTCAAAAACACAAACAATACAGAATACAGAACATAAAACTTAATAAAAATAGAGGTAGATAACAGGCGTTCTTCAAGACGAGATTTGAATCTTTATTTTTTTTAATTTTTATTTAATTACCAACCATCTTTACATTATTAATTTTTAAGTAATTACTTAGTTCTAAATGCCTTTGAATTTATTTGATCCTTGGTTCAAACAATTTAATATTGGGCACTACTGACAACCCTAGCACTGCACCAAAAATGCTACAAAATCTACGATCACTGGTGATAACATTATAGGTAAGTGAACTTTAACAATAACTTTGCTCACCCGCGACCTTGCAATAGTTACGTTTATGCAAGAAATGTGTGTTCATGCAGTTCCTCCACTGTACGAACACACACAAATCACATAAACCCAACCATCACCACCACCAAGCTACACTGACGCGGTCGCGGTTCTGGTTGAGTTCGAAACGCGTCAGTGTAGTTTGGTGGTGGTGATTGTTGGGTTTATGTGATTTGTGTGTGTTCGTACAGTGTGGAGGTGGAGGAACTGCGTGAACACACATTTCTTGTATAAACGTAACTATTGTAAGGTCGCGGGTGAGCAAAGTAATTGTTTTAGTTCATTAATACGGACCTCCGCAAAGTAACGCCTGATTCAATAAATTATAGGTAAGTATCAATAATGCTTCAAAAAGCCGCGGTGGACTTGTGGTTTGACCTATCGCCTCTCGAGCAGAGCGTCGTGTATTCAAATCCCGCCTTTCACTTCTGAGTTTTTCGAAATGAAGGGGAGAGTAATCTATATTGAACCGGCGCTTAAAATGGACCACTTCCGTATTTCTACCAAATTACACTATTTATTTACACTGGCAACAATAAATGAAGCGATGACAGCGCCACACACAGTCCGCCATTTTGCATAATCGCTTCATTTTTGTTGCCAGTGTAAATAAGTAGTGTAATTGGTAGAAATACGGAAGTGGTCCAATTTAAGCGCCAGTTCAATATAGTTTACTCTCCCTTATGTGCGAAATCACATTTGAAATTTACCATGAGCTTTACGGTGAAGGAAACCTGCATACACCTGCGAAGAAATTAAATGGTGTGTGTGAAGTTCCCAATCCGCACTGGGCCCGCGTGGGAACTACGGCCCGAGCCCTCTCATTCTGAGAGTCTGTGCCCTGCAGTAGGACGTATGTGTGATGATGATGAATAATCCACTGGGGCGAATGTAAGACGTCAGTAACCAATAACATTGACCCGTACACGAACAATTACAGTAATCTGAATAAAATGAGTATTTAGACAATGGAACTTGTTGTGTTAGTCAGAGTGAGTCATCTGTGTCAGTTTGACTAACGAGGCGATGTTCTGCATACGATCCTGAACTGGTGCCCTTGTTTACGGGAAGGCCGTTTCATTGGCACTTCAGACTTTAGTAACTAGGCGACCGACTTCGCTCGGAGTTCTTTTTAGGGTTCCATATCCAAAGGGTGCCAAAAGAGCCCTATTACTGAGACTTCGCTGTCTGTCTGTCACAGGGCCCTATTTTTGAACCGTAATAGACACTTGAATTTTTTACCGATTATGTATTACTGTGGCCGATATAACAACAAATACTTACAAAAAATCATCATCATCACAGCATATTTACGTCCCGCTGCAGGGCACAGGCCTCCTCCCAGAATGAGAGGGGTTGGGCCGTAGTTCCCACGCGGGCCTAGTGCGGATTGGGAACTTCACGCACATCATTGAATTTTTTCGCAGGTATGCAGGTTTCCTCACGATGTTTTACTTCGCCGTAAAGCTCATGGTAAATTTCAAATGCGAGAATTTCAAGAGGTGCGAGCCGGGATTTGAACCCGCGTCCTTCTGCGTGAGAGGCCGTAGGTCAAGCCACTAGGACACCACGGCTATCCACGGCTACTAATAACTATAAATTAAAAATTTGAAAAACCCCCAATGCAATTAGGCCACACATGTTTGATAATAAAGTAAATGCCCATTATGCGTCTAATATCCCTTCCGCAGCTAACAAAAGAGCTGATAACTTTGGAACGGCTGAATCAACTTTAATGAAACATGTCTATGAACCATCGTCAAAAAACTTGCTTTCAAATAAAAAAAAACCGCATCTTAATCGGTTCACCCGTTTAAGAGCTATGTTACCACAGACAGACACTCATACACACTCACACATAGCGGTCATACCTTTGATCAATTATAACTGAAGATACACATTGCCGAACAAAATCCCCTTCAAAGAATGTCCGAACTTTTTTATTTGTTTGCGTAACCTAGTCTTTACTTCATTACAGTCGAATTTCGGTTGACACTTGACAGCTAAACTTGACAATTTCACGCAACGTACTGAGAAAAAAGAAGGCCACTTTTATCAAAGTGGCGCTCATTTGGCTCGGACATTTTCGGGCGCGCGACTGTGGATCTACAGTTATAATTGATCAAAGGGTCAAACTTATAACACCCGTTGGGTGACAACTAAGTAATATACCTACTTAAAACAAAGCTCGTATCTCAGTATGAAATTACTAACTAGATACGACTTTTTGAAGAGCAGCGACAGAAATTGTAGAGAGTTTTGCTTGTCATCCGGCGACACCCCTCTTTTTGTGTCGGGGGTTAAAAAATAGACAATCTCAGTTGGTGGTTACGCAGTATTGCAGTTCCATCGACGACATAATAAAAAATAATAAAATAAATATCACGGGACAATTCACACCAATTGACCTAGTCCCAAAGTAAGCTAAGGAAAGCACAAGCTAACACAAGTTATGGGTACTAGGCAAGGGATAAACATACTTATATACATAGATACATACTTAAATAAATATTAAACACCCAAGACCCGAGAACAAACATTCGTATTTTTCATACAAATATCTGCCCCGACGCGGGAATCGAACCCGGGACCTCAAGCTTCGTAGTCAGGTTCTCTAACCACTAGGCCATCTGGTCGTCTAAAACATACATAGATCATTTCCGGCTAGAAGAAACTAGAATGCATTTGAAAACGGAATCCCATGCAAACATATCAACCGTCACTACTTTGTGGTCAAGCCCTCTCCATACAAAGACGCATTGCGTTGTCAAACGGTCATACTACTTTGTATGTCTCTGTCAATTTGTCAATGTTATCGGGGATTCAAATCTCGCATTGAAATGTGCATTCAGCATATTTCCCTTGTGCGTTTGTGTTTACGATCGGCTTCTAGCCGAGGAACTTCGCTATGGAGTGCGCAGGAGTGACCTAGCTACAGCAGGTCAGCAAAAAATCAAAATTCACAAGTTTATTTCTAGGTATAAGTAGGCCGTTAAGGGCTCTCTTACATGTCTTTTTAGGGTTCCGTATCCAAAGGGTAAAACGGAACTAAGACTCCGCTGGACTAAAAAACTCTGAACACTCAAAGAAACAACTCCGACACATCGTCGGGGCATTTACAGGTCACTTCGATACTAAACACATACTAGTAAAGGTGGGACTACAGGACAATGAAGATTGTAGAATATGTGGTGAGGAAGACGAAACAATGGCACACATTATGTGTGAATGTGACGCCCTCGCCAGATTAAGAATGAGACTCTTTGGCAACGGATACCCCGCCCCAGGAGACTTTAAGGCACTACCGACCGCCTCGTCAAATCATCCAATTTATGGACGAGGTGATAAAAGCAATGGAGTAAGTGCGAAGGAGGGTAATTACACAAAAGATCCCTACTGGTCGAAGTGTATCCGCAAGGCCCCTAATACTAAGATAAGATAAGACTCCGCCGCGCTGTCCGTCCGTCTGTCTGTCTGTCCGTGTGTCACCAGGCTGTATCTCAGGAACTGTGATAGCTAAACATTTAAAATTTTCACAGATGATCTATTTCGGTTGCCGCTATAACAAAAAATACTAAAAAACGGAATAAAACAAATATTTAAGGAGGCTCCCATATAACAAGCGTGATTTTTTTGCTCGTTTTTGCTCGATATTGATAACGGCAACAAGTGGACGCTTATACAGAATATTAAGTTGTACATTCATTTTAAAAATAAATAATCCCATACAACAAACGTGATTATTTTTTCCGTTTTTATAGATAATGGTACGGAACCCTTCGTGTTTAGTTACTTACAGTTGAGTTTTATTCATTGCTATTTTTTCTTTCCCTTGTATTGGCGAGCCTACTGTAGTCTGCGACAGTGTGGCAAGCGGCGTTGTCACCTCAATCCGCATTCATTTAGCCGGCAATTTGTTTGCTGTGACGCGATGCTGTAAAGGTAAGCGCTTAATAAATCGCGAATTATCGATTTTGTTTTTGTTTTAAACACAATTGGAAATATGTAAAAAAAAGAACAATTTTCAATATTTCAATTTCATTATTTTTTCATTTAGTTCACTACTTTTTTCAAAATTAATTGTTGAAACTATTTTGGTTGATGACGTCAGATTATAATTCAGAGCTCTCACACAGCCAAATTTCTAAATCTATCTAAATGCGTACGATAAGAAAGAAAGAAAAACATTTATTTATAACAACAGAAACACGTACACAGGCTAAAATTAAAAGTACAAACATAGACATAGGTAGGTACATGTTGATGTTGCCATAAAGGGTCCCGGCTCAGCGTGTCGCTGGTTAAAAAAACCAGCACTGGTCTTCCGCGGCCACAACCACGATAAGGCAACTCCTTTATTTATTTTTGTGTAGTGGTATATATATTGTAACTAGTGTCACTTTACTGGCGCTGTCAAAGTGCTAGATGTCAGACAGCGGGTCCAAACCAAACTCCGTAGTTCAAACCACGCGTAAATTGTGAAGAATTCTAAATAAATCTATTCCACACCGATTAAAGTACAACTTGGACCGTCTACGGCACCTACTTCAATATCAAATGAAGGTCATTACTTATTTGATATGTAATAAATTCATTACATTGTATTAAAATTAAATAACTACAGAAACTATTTAAAAAGGGTCTATAATGACTCCTATAATTTAACAAGTCATAATATATCATTCTTCATAATCAATGTTAGTCATAAAGTGATTTATTTCTGAAACAATTTTTTTTTCGGAATTGTTATTATACAAACCTAACCTAACCTACTGCATTCTAATCCACTCTCAAAGGGCGATGGAGAGTATGCTTGGGATTTCTCTGCGGGATCGCATTAGAAATGATGAAATCTGCGCAAGAACTAAAGTCACGGACATAGCTCGAAGAATCGCTAGACTTAAGTGGCAGTGAGCGGGCACATCGCTCGTAGAACTGACGGCCGATGGGGCCGAAAGGTTCTCGAGTGGCGTCCATGGTCCGGAAGACGCAGTGTAGGTAGGCCTCCAAAAAGTTAGAGCGACGACCTGGTTAAGATTGTAGGATCGGACGGGAACGATCTGTTTGGCGAGCCATGGGGGAGGTCTATGTTCAGCAGTGGACGTCTTTCGGCTGAAATGACGATGATGATGATAATGATGATGATAATCAGTAGCCCTTCTCCCCGAAGTCACACGTCACAGCGGCTGCCAAACGTGCACGGAACAGCTCGAAACATGTCCAGTTAAACTCGTTTTAAGACGTGAGTGATTTTATATTCTCTGTATGAGTGGGTCTCACGGTAAGTTCCATGTTTAAAGTGACAACATACAAGAGTAATCAGCTAATGAGTAACCACATCAAATTCCTGCACGTCTCGTCCATATGGCCGTCAAATGCCTGCGTGCTGATTAGCCGGGCATTCCTAGCCCTAGGTAGCGCGGTCCAGCGAGTCTAGGCTTGGTTTTGTTAGGCTATTCAGGTCATGGCTAATGGTAAAAACCCGGCCGATAGACTGCATGCTGAGTCTTTACCTATCTTTAGGTCTGTGTTTAATCATAATCATCATCCCAGCCTATATACGTCCCACTGCAGGGCCTCCTCTCAGAATGAGAGGGCTTGGGCCGTAGTTCCCACGCGGGCTAGTGCGGATTGGGAACTTCACACACACTATTGAATTTCTTTGCAGATATATGCAGGTTTTCCTTCACCGTAAAGCTCATGGTAAATTTCAAATGTAATTTCGCCCATAAATTTCGAAAAACTCAGATGTGAACCCACGACCCTCTGCTTGAGAGGCTATAGGTTAAACCGCTAGGCCACCACGCCTATGTTTAATGCTTATTATCATCATCATCATCATCATCATCATTTCAGCCGTAGGACGTCCACTGCTGGACATAGGCCTCCCCAATTGATGCCCAATCATTACGGTCGGAAGCGACTTGCATCCACCCTGAACCTGCAGCCTTCACCAAATCGTCCGTCCATCTCGTTGGTGGACGTCCCACGCTGCGCATGCTTATTATGCTATGCAGCTATTATTATTATTTGGGTTATTTGCAAAAAAATGGTACTCTACTGTTTTTTTTTTAAATGGGTCACAAACAGCGTGAGTCCTGTGGACATAAAATTACCGACTTGGAGTCAGCAAATTTAAGATTTATTTAAATGGGCAGATAATCCCATACGCCGATGTAGACTTGAGTAAAAAATATTGGCTATAGACCATAACTTTGGACTATGAATTTGGAATAGATAGATAGATAGATAAAGACGTTTATTTGGTACTGCAAGCACACACAAACAAGATTAACAAAAATACAGAAAACAGTATAAACTTAAAAGTAAAACATTTAATATTGTCTGTATGCGCTGCAGTATTGCAAAAGGGCCGTGGCTCAGTGGTCAACATTGCTCATAGGAGCAAAACACTGATATTCTGCCACAGCCCAGAGGATCGAGAATAAAATATTAATTACTATTTCAAATATTTATACAACAAAAGATTAAACAACAAAACAAACAGTGCTAAGCAACATTAACACTTACAAAAATTGTCGAGATTATGAATCTAACTTTGGATTTGTCCTCAGGAGAAACCCGAATAAAGGTGTTACTTATTCCAAATCATGAGCACAATTCATTTTCATAAATAAAAGATATCTTCATTTAGTGGGTCAGTTTTGTGACTTTTTTCATACAGTTTTATATGCTTCCTTGAGAAATATTTCTCTATTGTGGCTTAAATTGAGTTATTTCATCATCATCATCATTTCAGCCGAAAGACGTCCACTGCTCAACATAGGCCGCGCAAGGCTCGCCAAACAGATCGGCCCCGAGCCATCCGCATCCAATGCGTTCCCGTCACCTTCACCAGGTCGTCGTAGTCGCAGGAGTTATTTTATAGCTCTTTGTTATTTCTTTTATACCCTTCTGTTCTAAGCACTGTATATAAAAATTGCAAGTATTATTATTATTAAAAATTGCAAGTATTTTGAAGACCGGCCTAGTTTGTTAGAGAACCTGACTACGAAGCTTGAGGTCCTGAGTTCGATTACCGGTCGGGGCAGATTTGTGTGAAAAACACGAATGTTTGTGCTCGAGTCTTGGATGTTTAATATCTATTTAAGTATGTTTATCCGTTGCCTAATGTACCTACCCATAACACAAGCTTTGCTTACTTTGGGGCTAGGTCAATTGGTGTGAATTGTCCCGTAATATTTATTTATTATCTTCTTCCAATATATAAAAATCTCGTGTCACGGTGTTTGTTATCGAACTCCTCCGAAACGGCTTGTCCATATTTTGTAGGTCCGAATATAAGTCGTAGGCTACATTTTATACCCCTATTCTTCGCAGACGGAGTCGCGGGCAACAGCTAGTTATTAAATAAAATGTAATGCAATTATTTGTTCAGTGTACGCTGCCCTGTAATAAGTAGAAATCGAGTGACAATATACTTTATTGAATAAGGAGCTATTGACAAATACCAAGGTAGCCATGCCCCCAGCTTATACTTGGCATAGTTATGGTGTACTGTAAAATATTTTCATTATATCCAACAAATGTTTCATCGAACAACCGCTACAGAGTAAAAAAACTAGTTGACTACGGAACCCTAAAAATACCATTATCGTCATCATTATCCCTGCCTATACATACACGTCCCAATACAGGGCACATCCCCTCAGAATGAGAGGGCTTGGGCCGTAGTTCCCACGCGGGCCCAGTGCAGATTTGGAACTTCACACACATTCAGTTTTAAGAAGTTCTAAATTATTAAGTTTTGGTTAAAAATTCGATTTTTAATACAAGATTTTTTTTCTGTCTGTACTGTTTGCCACTGGTTACTATCTGGATCCAAAGCAGTCGTCAAGACGAATCAAACGAGTCCAAACTCGATGGAGTTATGTCGGTTTATTACAGAGTTCCTATGGCCGCCTTTCAGCTCCATCATCCGATCCTGCTCCATGTCATAATAATATGGGATTGTAATCCGATTTACACATGCACGTAACATTTCAGCTCAATCGGAAATCGTGAAGTGGGTCAAACTTGCAAGATTTGATGACACACAGACAGATGAAGATAAATAAAAGCTTGTAAAAATGATGGATTATTTTGAGTTGAGACAATCTTAATCTAGGAGTGCAAAATGTTGTGTTAACAAGTTAACAAGTTCCGGCACAGACAGTAACTATGGGTAAACATGAGGATTCAAAACAATAAAATGTAAGTTTTAAAGAAAATCGTGCAAAGAATAGTGCAAACTAATTAAAATTTCTCGCTTTCATTGGTCAAAAAACAAGGATTTGGCACATATTGTTGACCACGGTTAACTGAATACCGTACTATTACCGTTAGCAAACATCATTAACTTGTATAACTCGTTAAATTTGACTAACTTAGGCGTCTGTTAAGCTAAGAAAGATAAAGAACCTCCATACGGCTACGTAAAGAGACGCATTTTTATTTTATTTGTTTTAAGCTTTACAGGGTTTCCCAAAACTCAACGAAGATATCGTGCGCCATTTAAAGGCCTCTCTTTACGGGCCATCTTAAAGTACCTTTAAAGAGAACCTGAGAGAGAGGCTTTTAGGTACAAGAACCAGCTTACGCAAACATTGCAACTGACAATCCCAATGCATTTGCGAACGGCTTTGATTAGTCTTTAGGGCTCGGTGATGTGGAATGAAGAGATAATTGAATTATCTATGTTCGTTTGTATTCGTTAGGAGCTATTATATATTTCATGTAACAATGGGATAGGTATATTTTACATCAGCAACGAACTCCCACACCCGAACTTTGACGGTTTTTTTTGTTTGATTGACAAAAGAAAAATACGTAGATAATATTTCTAGATAGTCCAACGGACTAGTTAAGTACAGTATTTCTTACTCAGGATATTTACTACTTACTGTAGAAGAGTTGTCAATTGGCAAAATAAAAAATATGCAGATGAATAAAAACTTTTTTTGGATGTCGAAATTCAGCAACAAAATTATTGTATTTTTTATAAAAAAAAATAACATAGGCTTGCGTTTGACCACAATCACACCTGATGGAAAGCGAAGATAAGGTCTAGGTTGGAGCACGTTTGCCTTGTAAATGCTCATTCACCCTAAACTTGAAAACCGCCAGATTGTAGTATTCAGGGAACACACAGGCAGGCAGGGAATTCTACTCCTTAGCTACAGTACAGCTGATGAAGGAAGAGCGAAAACACTTTGTGCGGATTATGGGACGACGAAAAGGTGGAGACTCCGCCTAGTTCTGGTCGACCAGTGAAAGAAAGCAGCAAGCGGAATAAAGTCTTGTAGTTCCGAAGCACATTCACCGAAATGTAGTCTGTAGAATACAGAATTTCATATAGATGAAGGTTATCCTTCTTTGGGTCAAATTACTGACCTAACGGTATGGCCAATTTTCCACAGCATACCCAAATGTGACTTAATTTTCTAGTAGCACCTCGAAACCATGCCATAAAAATACCATAAAAGATTGTAACTGTCATGTCGTATATCATGCACTATACGATAAAGCGCTGCAGCCATATAGAAAGCGTTATTAATTTACATTTGTTACGGGCTATAAAGTTTTATGTATATTGGCCCACTTATTTCGGTGTTTGAGATTTATGTCGCTTAGTTCGTGTAAATATTGGGTGCGGGTTAGTAAGACTAGCTTTTTTGTGTAAAGATAAGCCCTGGAATAAAAGGAAGGGGTGGTGGACGCGTTCCAATTATGAGCTTATACTTAATGTAAAGATACCGGTATGTCGTTCATCCTGATAGAAAAGCAGTCTTAGTCAGGGTCTATTTTTGAGGTACCTGACACTAACAAAAATTAACACTTGGCAGCTAAATTTATTTATAGATGACAAAATTATAGAACAAAAGTAAACATCGATCGTATAGCTCGAAGAATTGCCAGACACAAATGGCAGTGGGCAGAGCACATGGCTCATAGAACTGATGGCATATGAGGCCAAGAGGTTCTCGAATGGCGTCAACGGGCCGGTAGGTTTCCAACCAAACGGACCAATGACCTGGTTAAGGTGAAGGTGTGAAGGTTGTGGTGATTATGTTGCTAAGAGAGACTGCCAGCCCTTTGGCCGCCATTAGCGACCTTATACCGCGATAGTTCTGTTAGTGATGATGTATTTCTGTTGCCGCTATAACAACAAATACTAAAAATAAAATAAAGTTAAAAACTAAGAGGGGTCATACAAGAAACATGTTTGTTTCGGCGTTTTTAACTTGATCTTTATAATGGCGTTAACTATACACTTGAAATTTTCACCGATTATGTATTACTGTAGCCGGTATAACAACAAATAATAAAAATATAATTGTATTAATTATTAAGGGGTTCCTGACGGGTGCGTCCCACGAGATATAACTACAAAATATCTATTTTAATTTTAATAACGTTCAGAAGATATAATGAACGTTAGCTATAACAACAAAAAGTATAATTTTTAAACCTATAACGCTTAAATTATATAACGTTATTTTTATATAACTTCAATTTGTATAAGATTAATATGGACTCATTTCTTTTAACATAACAAACATTAGGTATAACAGTCATGATATATAATAATATGTGTAAATGTAAAATTAAGTGGCGCGAGCGAGCGAAGCGAGCGAGCAAGACTTTTCGGGGCAGAAGCGACTTGGATAGGTTAGGTTCAGAAGGCTAAGGCGGGAGCGAAGCGTAGCGTAGCTCCCGCCTTAGCCTTCGATGTTAGGTTTTTTTTTTTGTAACAGAGCGGAAGAAATGAATGGATTGCTTGATTGTTTGCTTACATTAAAGTTTTTAATGAATTTATACGTTTTAAATCTTAGGTGTTATGAACATTATACGCTTTGATCGTTATATCAATTGATATTATATATAAACAACGTTATACATTACAAAATTAGATATTTTATAATTATACTTTTCGTTCATTATATCCAGTGAACGTTATTCTAAACGAGTTTATATAAAGTGAGCGTATATATTATGAATATTAGATAATAAGTTGTTATATCTCGTATTACACACCCGTTCCTGACTAACCAATATAAAATGATCTCACACTGCGTACATTTTATTCAGAAGCATGGTCCTGCTAACACTGGATTATAATAGTTACGGCTGTTCACGGCGTATATTTTGGTATACCTAAAAATTTGTACGGAACCCTCGGTGTGCGAGTCCGACTCGCACTTTGCCGGTTTTTTTGGCTTGAACGTTTTATTTAATGAAGGACTTAATGTAAAATTAATTAAGTACTGGTATATTATTTAAAGTAGTATGACAGGTTAGCGTGCGCGTCACGCGAGCGGGCTCGGTGACACGTTAGTGAAATGTAGCCCGCTGTGTCAACGTACTTAAACGGAGTAGGTACTAATTTTTTTTTATAATGCCTATGTCCTCTCAAACAGAGTTTCGTGAGTTCGAGACCAGGCTCTCTCTCTCAAACCCTGCGTTTTTCGGAATATATGTGCGAAATTACATTCGAAATTTACCATGAGCTTTACGGTGAAAAATATCGCAAGGAAACCTGTACATGTCTGAGAAGAAATTCAATAGTGTATTAAGTTCACAATCCTTATTGTACCCACGTGGGAATTACGGTCCAAGCACTCGCAGTCTAAGAGAAGACCTGTGCCCTACAGTGGGACGTATAAGCTGGGATCATGCGGATGCCTTTGAAGAGAGGCGGAACATCTGTATGATTGTTGATGTGAAAACTTCTTTAGTGGCGTTGTGCACTTTTGGGATGGGTAAAAAATGTTAAACTCGCGTCAGGATACGTGACCCTGATTGAAAATTCGTAAGACGGGGGGGGGGGGGGGGGTTTATTTCTGCCGGCACTCCCGGAGTGCAACCCGTTGTTTTTTAAGCGACGGTTGGTTTGGGTGCCACCAACCACTTTTAATTCCGACGAAGGCATCCTCAGTGGACTTTGAAACTAGACGTTTTCTTACTCGCAATTATAAAAAGCCTTTTACTGCGCAAGTGATTAAAATATACCGAGATGTTATCATACACTTATACAGTTGTTATAAAGCAAAAGTCTGTCCAATTATTTTTAGTTCTGAATTGATGAATAGTTTTAGCCTTTATTATATTTTATAACTTGACGTTAATGGCGTATTATGCCCGTTACCCCATTTTATTGTTTAAGGAATGCGTTGGTCGCTATTTAATTATTTTGTTGACATCCTAGCTTTGTGTTACATGTAAAAAAGGTTGCAAGTAGATTTATTGTTGGTGAACTATAATAAATATAGTAGGGTTTTTGATATCTCAATTTATCCTATTTTTAATTACTGGCAGCATTGTATTGGGGGAAGTACTAATTAATAAGCGACAAATATTGAATACTAGCTGTTGCCGCGACTCCGTCTGCAAAGAATTCGTTTATCGCTATCCCGGGGGAACTTTGGAATTTTCCGGGATAAAAACTATCCTATGTCCCAGGGTCCCAAATTATCTCCATACCAAATTTCATCTAAATCAGTTTTAAGCGGTTTATTCGTGTAGACCGACAGACAGACAAAACTTCACATTTATTGCATTAGTAAGGAAGTAAGGATTAAGTTTCGATCGACTGTTATCGTTACACATCAATTACATTTGAAATTTACCATTTGCTTTACGGTGAAAGAAAACATTGTAAGGAAATAACTGTGAAGTAATTTAATGGTGTGTGAAGTTCTTAATCCGCACTGGGTCCGCGTGGGAACTACAACCCAAGACCTCTCTTTCTGACGTGTATATATAGGCTGGAATGATGATGATGATCATACAAAAAAAAGATAGTATCCATTAGCCTTAAGGATTTGTATGACAGCACAATATTATGGTAATACTAGCTGACCCAGCGAACTTTGTTCCGCCTTAGAGTAACCCCCCCCCCCCTTCCGGAGCCCCGCATAGTACATCCTGGCGTTCGCCGCTCTCTTGGCCCTCGCGGCTCATGTACTTACATTGTGTCATCCTTTTTCGTTGTCACGTCAAAAATTAAGGGGTGCACCACCCCTAACATCACCCTTAACCTACCCGATATGCACACAAAATTTCATAAGAATCGGTCGAGCCATTTCGGAGGAGTTTGGTAACAAACACCGCGACACGAGAATTTTATATATATGATATATTATATATAACCAACAATTGCTAATGCCGTAACTGACTTGTGACAATTTTCACAGAAGAACATTAAAATTGAACATCTTTGTGTTTATTGATGCCAGACTTACCCAAACTTAAATTTGACACGTTTTGTCAGTTACTTAAGCGGCATTAGCCAATGTTGATTACGCGGTATTGCACAAAACTATTCAAAAATGAACAAATACATCAAAAATAGTTAGTCAAACCTAGAATAGAAATGAAATAAAAAAAACCCAACGCAATTATGTAGGTCACACATAATTACGTTTTAAAATAAAGTAAATGCCCATTATGCATCTAAGATCCCTTCCGCTGCTAAAGAGCTTATAACTTTGAAACGGCTGAACCAATTTTGATGACAAAAGTCAAAGAACAAAAAAAAAAAACCCGCATCCAAATCAGTTTACCCGTTTAAGACACACACCTCAATGCGGTTAAACTGTGCCCTCTTTTATTGCCGGGGGTTAAAAATTAACGAATACATCAAAAAGAGTTAGTCGACCTAGAATCAACATGAAAAAGGATTTACGGCAGTGTTCAGAAACTGAAATTAACTGCAATGCGTCCTACGCACTGCAGTTAACTGCAGTTTCGCATCCTATGCACAGCACCGGCCAATCTAGGAATATGTACCACTATTAAGTTTATTCCGGTCGAATACACCTTGTTGTACCTTGTTGAGTTTCTTGCCGGTTTCTTCTCAACAGGGTTTTTTCCGAACCGGTGGTAGATTTTTCGACGTTCATAGGAGCATCAATTTGATGCCTAAATTGAATAAAGAATTTTGACTTTGACTTTGACTTTGACTTTAATACTAGTACAAGTATAAACAAGTGCGAGTCGATGGCTAAGTCTTATTAAAAAGCAAGAAAAAAAATTAAAAACTTTTTTATTTATTTATTTTTAGAGAGGAATGCAAAGGAGCCACTGATCTGTTGCCGAACTATAAAGGAAGTAGGTATAAACCCTTTTCTTGAAAGCCCCGATGTCGATGTCGATGTAATAGTAATGATAGAGTAATTTAATTTGTTTTTTTTTTACATTATAATAAGAATAAGTTTATTTCCTTGCCCTAAATTAAACAATATTATAAAGCTTTTGTTTCACTACATCTAAATCTAAAAACCTAAAGAAATATAATAATAATAACTAAAACTAATTAAAAACTATAGAAATGATTAACAATAAGTACAATAATTATTTATTATTCTACTTATTTCTAACATCATAATTTCAATATTGACAACATACGATATTAATAATTATTTACATTAACTTTCACGTGCCTGATGGCCGACCGAACATATCTGGATAATAATCAGAGATCGGATGGATTGGCGTCATTGCTCGCAATAATGTGGACATGACTCTAAAAATAATTAAATAATTGATCATTTAATTGATTTCTTACCTGAGATTTAGTTTTAATTCCCAATTAATAAATAACACAAAGAGTTCTTATAATAGGTATAGATTTATTTAAAAAAAAAAACAGTATTCTTTCCAAATTAATATCAATGTTAAAATATTTTTTTACGAAAGATGTTTTATGTTTATAAATCGAAATACATTAACTAGAAAACTTCTTAATTAAAAATATATATATATGCCACTTTTATTCACATTTTACTTATATGTAATTGTATGCGCGCGTAAATTGTCATCTCTGAGAATTCAAATGTAATTTCAAGAAAGAATTTATTTATTAATTAATTTTAAAGGCATTTCCACATTATTGCGAGCAATGACGCCAATTTTTCCGATCTCTGATAATAATAAATATAATTCTGTTAACACCCTATTTGTACCTAATAGAAAATAGACAAACAGTTGAAATTTATTCAGTAGGTATAAATGTTCCGATATAACAAATAATAATAACTATAAATTAAAATTAATTAAAACCCCCAACGCAATTAACTTTAAAATCCTTTCCATAGCATACAGAAGAGCTGATAATTATTAAACGGCTGAACCAATTTTGATGAAACATGTCAAAGAACCATCGCCAAGAAACCTGCTTTCAAATAAAAAAAACGCGTGCCATTCCCCTACACCTCCACTGGTAAGGAGTTAAGACCCGAATTTTCAGATTGAGATATGGATATATGGAAAAAAATTCGTGTCTAAACTTCTGACCAGTGGTGGTGTAGGGGAATAGCACGTGGCACGGAATGCTGAGGACTGGGTTCGATTCCCAGCGCTGGTATTTTTTCTAGGGTTTTTTCTGTGCATCCATGTTTCAGTTTGTATTTAGTATGAAATAGGTATAGGTATGGATTTCACGGGATGACCGTAAAAGGCTAATTATTCGAGCGTTTCTACCGCTATCATTACCAGCAGGCTTATTGTCTAACGCTTCTGACGCTTCCTTTCGCAATCACTATTTCTTTCTGTCAAACGGTATAAGATGATGACAGAAAGAGACGGTGAAAGCGCCTCAGGGTCCCATATATCAAAGAAATGAGCTATTTATTGTTTGCATGGGATTTCAATGAATTTTTATTTTACAGCGAGCGCACTGTATCGTTTTACAAAAACCTTCCGTTCGGTGCGACTTATTTCTTCACTATATATATGCGACCGGAAACGATGGCAGTTGAGACGCTCTCGTATAATTAGCCAAAAGTAGCAAAAATGAAGTTGAAAAATAAAAAAATACAAAAAGATACTTCATATCAAACTTGTTAATAGGGCTGTGTTAATATTGTTTTTTTTTTTATAGATACGGCCGTTTATAGCGTTAATATATTTTGACATACTTACCTAAGAATTCGTACAAAACCGTCGGCGGCGAGTCCGATTCGCAATTGGTTGTTATTTTATAATAATCACTTACATTAAGTACCTACCTAATTACATTTTACATCTAGTCCTCCACAAATAAAACTGGATATTTTAGAACAAAAAACTATAAAATATCAAACGTTTTTAGGGTTCCGTACCCAAAGGGTAAAAACGGGACCCTATTACTGAGGCTCCGCTGTCCGTCTGTCCGTCCGTCCGCCTGTCACTAGACAGTTGAAATTTTCACAGATGATGTATTTCGGTTGCCACTATAACAACAAATACTAAAAAGCAGAATAAAATAAATATTTAAGGGGGCTCCCACGTGATTTTTTTTGCTCGTTCTTGCTCGATATTGATAACGGCAACAGGTATACGCTTGAAATATTTTCAGATTATAAAGTTACATATTCACTTTAAAAATAAATAATTAAATTAAAATAAGACTAATATTTAAGGGGGCTCCCGTACAAAAAACATGGTTCTTTTGCCGTTTTTATAGATAATGGAGCGGAACCCTTACCTCATTTATAAATGCTTGTAAACAAGCTAAAAAAAAGCTAAGCTAAAGCTAAAGCTGGTAACTTAAAATTTCTTTTTATTTCCAGTAAACACTTTTGACTATAATAATCTACCTCATTATTTTAATGCTTGTTTGGTTGTTAACTTAACATTCCCTTTTAAGCAGCTTCATTCTGTTACTTTTTCTGAAAAGGATAATTTTTTAAATTTACAAACGTTATCATCATCCCAGCCTATATACGTCCCATTGCAGGGCACAGACCTCCTCTCCGAATGAGAAGGCTTGGGCCGTAGTTCCCACGCGGGCCCAGTGTGGATTGGGAACTTCACACACACCATCGAATTACATCACATGTTTTCCTTAACCGTAAAGCTCATGGCCCTCATGGTAGGTATAATATATTTCAAATGCAATTTCGTAAATTCCGAAAAACTCAAAGGTGCGAGCCAGGGATCGAAGTCGCCCTCTGCTTGAGAGGGCCCTGGGGCACCACTAGGCTACCACGGTTTTTTCAAAATGTTTTTAAAAATATCATCAAGTAATTCGGGATTAGATTAATACAGCTGATTAGATACGTAGCGTCGCCCGTCGTAAACTGCGTTCACAATTGATATAACATGTTCCCAAGCCCATTACTTTATTTTAATTAGCCCCAACATATCTGTTAGAATAAATAACTATCCGATAATAGCTACACCTGTTTCAATTTTGTGAATAACGCGTTAAAAAACAAAAAAAAGCAGGTGTGTACCCACTGCCCAATGCCCGCTCTCAAGTCCGCACCTTGTGTTTTTTCAAACTCAAAAACGTCCGTTAAAACGACGTTTTTTCGGCATTTTCGAATTTTAAATTTCGTATTCAACACCGTGAAGCCGAATGACGTGTCTATTAATACGAAGAGACGTTTCGATTTGCGTCTTTTTTTTAAATAATGCGTCAAGCGACTTTGCGTTTTCGATTGATTTTGATACTTTACGCGAGGTTTCTTTTTAATTTTATGTAGTGAGTGAACCGACCTGATGTTGTAAACTTAAATTAAATTTATTTCGACATCCGATTTGACGTACAAAAATTTATAGTATAGTATTTTAATCCCATTGCTGATATTTTCGACCGAGCGAGCGCGAAGTAAAGTGGCAGTGGGCAGGGCAGATCGCTTGTAGAACGGCCGATGGGGCCAAAAGGTTCTTGAGTGGCGTCCACGGATTGGTAGTCGCAGTGTAGGTAGACCTCAAACGAGATGGAGAGGCCATTGCCTAACACACTGGCGCTTTCACCATCTCTTTCTGTCGCCATCTTATACCGTTTTAGAGGAAGAAATATTGAATACGAAAGTAAGCGTCAGCGCAATAGACAATAAGCGTACTGCATAAGGTTGCGGGATCACGTTAGATGCGGATGGCACAGGACCTAATAAGGGGACGTAATATTCAGCTGTGGACGTCTATCGGCTGAAATGTTGAGGATGATGAGTGTGAAGCGCGAGTTCTGCATCTCCGTTTCATTTTGAGCAAAAATGTTTTCATATGTCTGTCTGGCTGTCTGTTCTCTTCTACAGGTTCTATTCTTCATCTGATCCTCGTGAAATTTTGCGAGTACGTCCGGTACCGAACTATATGGATTTTTGTCCATTTAATTTTTGACGTGACAGCGTCTAAAAAATCGATGAATGCCGGCTGCATCCACAAAAAAGGATGATGATGATGATGTACGTACATGTCCCGTGCAGAAGAGAGCAGTAAACGCCAGGATGTATATACAAGAGAGCAGCGCGCGCCAGGATGTACATTGCGTTAGAAGCTTGCCCCTATTTTCTAAAGGTGACAAGTGATACTAATAATTCAGTCCGTGCTAAACTCCTCGAGTCAGCAATGTATTTTAAATTGCCATAGATACCTTCTGTCGTCTGAAATATGAGCTTGCTGAGAGAGGCTTCTGAAAAGTTAATGTTCACAGTATAGTGACTGTGAACTTTCTAACTAATTTCAAATCTATTCTGTGTCCATATATCACCGCGCCTACAGTTGAGAAATGGAGTCGTAGGCACAGTCAAAATACAGTAAGTGATCCACAAACAACGCGCCATTGGAAGCATTCGCGCGTGATAATTATGCTTTATTTTTTGAGACTTATTTTATATGCACATTGATTAGACTGTCGTCGTCTTGAGACACTGTGGTGTTTCAGACGTAAATATATTGTGTAACTTCTCGAACGCTGGCCAAGCGAGCTAGATTCTTCGAGAGATAGGAAATGATTACCAAATGAAATTCTTGATCGATCTTACATGAATCCATGTTTCGTCTCGCTCCCGTTCTCGTAACGTTCTCTAGCAGTTTCAAGTGCTATCTAATCTCATATGCTGCTCGAATTTAATTTGCTATAATTTTATATAATTAAAAACAATATAGTAAATAATAATATACAGCAGGGGCAGGGGGGGGGGGGTATAGCGTCATTTATACGGTACGAGAAATATCGTGCAAGATGCGGCATGTAAAAGAAACTCTTGCAATATTTCTCGCGTCGTCTAAATAAGTTGTATAGTTCATAATATTAGTATAGTTAATAATAATATATAGTTCGTTTGCCATAATTTTAGTTGCCATAACCATACCTTTGCCGTATAATTATTTTTCTCTATTATCAAATGTCCTCTTGAGAATTTTGGCACTAAAAATTGTAGACATGTGATATTAGGGCAAATGAAGGTGACCATTATGACAAATGGAATTTTAGTATAAATGAAATACCCAACGTGACATTTTTTTACTGTGAGAGGGAGGCAAACGAATAAGCGGATCATCTGATGGAAAATGATCACCACCGCCCATAAATATCAACAACTCAAAGAGAGTCGCCAACATGGATTTCAATCAACGAAGCACACTGGAACACTAAAATGAACTGATTTTTTTTTAACTATTTTAATGAAATTATTTATTCTGCTTTAGACATGGTATTACAAAATGTGTTGTTGAGGAGAGTCATACACATTTTATGTTTGCGTCTCTCCTGTGGACATGGCATAAGTTAAGGGTATATAGACAATATTTTTTAATCAAGTCTACATCGGCATGTGAACGCCTGGCCAAATTTCGGCCCATTTGGTTAATAAATCTTCTCATGTTTACTGGCTCGCTAATTTTATGTCCACAAGACGCTGTTTATGACCCAGGAGTATTAGGCCGTTCGCACATGGAGCTACTCAAAGAGAACTAGTTACGAACTTAAATTACTAACGAGTTGCTTGAGCGTCACCGCCCATACATTCGCATTGAAGTTCGCACACGACGTGACTAGTTACTGATATCAGTTTTCTTTGAGTAGCTCCATGTGCGAACGGCGTTACTGTGCTATGACATGTCTTGGCTGGGTTGTGCTTGAACGAGTTTGTAGATGGTCTCTATGGTTTCGCATAATTTAACAAGTCATAATGTATCATTCTTCATAATCAACGTTATTCATAAAGTGATTTATTTTTGAAACAGGTTTTTTCCGAATTGCTATAAAAATCCTAGCCTAACTTACTGCGTTCTATAAGATGGCATTTAAAAAAGTCCCAAAAAAAATTCTGTTTCAGAAATAAATCACTGTATGACTAACGTTGATTATGAAGAATGATGCATTATGACTTATTAAATTATGCGAAACCAAGGAATTCCATTTGTAGATAATTACTAACGAGTTGCTTGAGCGTCACCGCCCATACATTCGCATTGAAGTTCGCACACGACGTGACTAGTTACTGATATCAGTTTTCTTTGAGTAGCTCCATGTGCGAACGGCGTTACTGTGCTATGACATGTCTTGGCTGGGTTGTGCTTGAACGAGTTTGTAGATGGTCTCTATGGTTTCGCATAATTTAACAAGTCATAATGTATCATTCTTCATAATCAACGTTATTCATAAAGTGATTTATTTCTGAAACAGGTTTTTTTCCGAATTGCTATAAAAAAAACCTAGCCTAACTTACTGCGTTCTATTAGATGGCATTTAAAAAAGTCCCAAAAAAAAATCTGTTTCAGAAATAAATCACTGTATGATTAACGTTGATTATGAAGAATGATGCATTATGACTTATTTAATTATGCGAAACCAAGGAATTCCGTTTGTAGATAACATACTGGTTTTATACCGTGGCCATTGGGAATCGCAGTCGCAGGCGCAGGTGGCTCACACCTCGCCGGGTCGCGGTATTTACTGCAGGCAGGTCGGAGGTTAATAAATTGTTTACTGTTATCTTTGGGCTTTGAAATTACGTTATTATTAAGGGAAAGCTTGAACATGCGTTTATGTGATGCTTACAAGTCGCGGCGGGTTGTAAAGTGCAGAATAAAATAAATAAATCATGGCACCATTGATACCAATTGACCTAGTCCCAAACTAAGCAAAGCTTGTACATACTATTGGTACTAGACAACGGATAAACAGACTTATACATATACAGGGTGCTAACAAATTAGGTACCAATATTTCTATGGCTTAACCAATTCATCAAAACAAGCCACTTTTATTCTATCAACTTTTTAAAATAAAAAAAAAATATCTCGATTTTCCATTACTAAATCATTTGAGTCCGTTTGTATGAAAGTTTGCTTTTTTTAATTTTGAAAAGTTTTCTGAGTGAAAGTGACTTGTATTGATGAGTAAGTTACGTCCTGGAAATATTGGTGCCTAATTTATTAGCACCTTATACATAGATAAATACATATTGAACATCCAAGACTCGAGCACAATCATTCGTATTTTTCACACACAAATATCTGCCCGACCGGGATTCGAGCCTGGGACCTCAGGATTGATAGTCAGATTCTCTAACCACTAGGCTACCCAGTCGTAAGAACACTGTAATAGTCTACTGTAGCCTGCATTATGATCGCGGTCGTGTGTCACCCGAGATCCAGCAATCGAAATATCGAATTTTATACTTCATTAAATTTCGCATTGAAAAGAACAACAACATTATATTGCGGCTCGTGAACTGTAATCTCTTTACAATTTGTACTAGAGTAACAATGGACGACACTCAAATAATGTGGCATTAAAACAATTTTATTTTGCGGCTCCCAGACTATTGTACTGTACTATTTGCTAGATAAAAAATAGTTGACCAGACGCAATATAATGTTGTAGTTCTTTTCAATGCTAAATTAAATGAAGTATAGATTTATTCAAATCCGTACAGCCAGTAAGTATACACAATCTTTTATATTTGTAATATTTGGCTGTTTTTAATGTATTTTGATGCGTATCTATTTTCGCTGTATATTGCAAGACCTGCTAAAATCTACACCTTACTTTTTTTTTTTTTGTTATAAAAGTTTGCCTGGAAGAGATCGCTTTGAAGCGACAAGGCCCCTTTTGGCTTGCCGTATATCTTCTCCGTGTAGCTGTTTTCTGTATTACTTACTATACCATAGTGATTTAGAAAGAGTCATCGTATTGTATAGTTTTGTATTAGAAGGACTAGGTACCATCGCCCCAGACGTCAGATACCCATTTTCATAACAAATTTGCTTGCAGCCGTTGATGTTTATTGCTATGGATTGTTATGGACAGATGTCTAGCCACTGCACGCAAACTGGGCCTTTAAGGTGGTTATCTGGCGCTTGGGGCGATAGTACAGTCGAAGCAACTGAATCACGTACCAAGGGTGAACCCTTTTCAATGCAAATGTCATGTTGACATTCCATACTGCCAAAGAAATCATCGTGAAATTGCTTTTGAAAAGGTTCCATCCTGGTACGCGATTCAGTTTCCTTGACTGTACAATTATTTTTGTCGCACGTAAGGTAAACGTCCCTGTGCTCGACGCTGACCCAATACATGGTACCTTCAATCTTATGTCATAGTAAGAGAGGTGACAGATGGGCGTCATCTACTGGGCGTTGTGGTGTCGAGCATTGGTACGTTTACCTTAAGCGACGTTACTGACACTACTGACGCTGGCTTTCGAAATCCTGGACATACTCTTCTTTGACTCGGCGTCAAGGTTGCTTTGCTCTCCAGCAGGCTTATTGCCTAACGTTTCTGACGCTTGCCTTCGAAATCACTATTTCTGTCTGTCAAGCGGTATAAGAACGTGACAGAAAGAGACGGTGAAAGCGAAGGAAGCGTCAGAAGCGTTAAACAATTTTATACGGCCTCAGAGAAAGGCAAGTTCTAATCGTCGCCTTAACTATTCGAACGGCTGGCCATCGGGTCCAGCGATCCGCTCATTGCGCAACAATGGTTCCGCATTAATCGCTAATTAACGGCTGATATACAGCCAGAGGCTGTTTAATTGCGACACAAGGGTCGTAGGATTGACTTCTTCATAATTGACTTCAAAAAAGGATGAATTTAACAATGCAATACTTTATAATTTATTGAATCAGGCGTTACTTTGCGGAGGTCCATATTAATGAACTAAAACAATTACTTTGCTCACCCGCGACCTTACAATAGTTACGTTTATGCAAGAAATGTGTGTTCATGCAGTTCCTCCACCTCCACACTGTACGAACACACACAAATCACATAAACACAACTATCACCACCACCAAGCTACACTGACGCGTTTCGAACTCAACCAGAGCTCATCCTCGGAGTTACCACAACCGTATGCTATGCTACCAAATGTTAAACTCTTGAAGAGTTCTTTACATTTGGTAGCATAGCATACGGTTGTGGTAACTCCGAGGATGAGCTCTGGTTGAGTTCGAAACGCGTCAGTGTAGCTTGGTGGTGGTGATAGTTGTGTTTATGTGATTTGTGTGTGTTCGTACAGTGTGGAGGTGGAGGAACTGCATGAACACACATTTCTTGCATAAACGTAACTATTGTAAGGTCGCGGGTGAGCAAAGTAATTGTTTTAGTTCATTAATGCAATACTATAAAGAGTTATAGTCTTTATTGGATTAAACGTTGTGATGGAGATTTGAAAGACAAAAGCACAAATATGTATACAGTCATCGCGTCAAAATATTGTAAACATCAACCTTATGGTTAATGACATAGAGTTGCATAGATATTTTTGACACCTTGTTAACGTAAGTATATATATTTTTGCACGTGACCGTACAGCTTCAACATTTACTCTGTAAGGGCACAGCAATATATTTGTAGTAATCATCATCATCCCAGCCTATATGCGTCCGACTGCAGGACACAGGCCTCCTCTCAGAATGAGAATTCTTGGGCTGTAGTTCCCACGCGGACCCAAAGTGGATTGGGAACTTCACACACACCATGGAATTTCTTCTCAGGTTTCCTCATCATGTTTTCCTTCGCTGTAAAGCATGGTAAATTTCAAATGTAATTTCCAACATAAATTCCGAAAAACGCAGAGGTGAGAGCCCGGGTTTGAACTCACGACCCTCTGCTTGAGAGGCTATATTGTTCGCTAGAATACAATTTTTATTAAAAAATAATAAAATACAATTTTTATTTACATACTAACCTAACCTAACTTTTTACGATATTAATAGAAAAATTGGCAAAAATCAAATCATCATTATCATTTCAACCGTAGGACGTCCACTGCTGGACATAAGCCCCCTCATTGATACCTAATCATTACGGTTGGAAGCGGCTTTCAGCCGCCTTAAACCTGCAGCCTTTACCAAACCGTCCGTCCATCTCGTTTGTGGACGTCCCACGCTGCGCTTGCCAGTCCGTGGTCTCCATTCGAGAATTTTTCGACCCCTACGGCCATTTGTTCAGCGTGTTATATATGACTTGCCCATTGCCACTTCAATGAGCTTAATCCGTTTGACTATGTCGTTAACCCTGGTTCTTCTATATATAACACCCCTCTTTTTGTGTCGGGGGTGAAAAAGTGCAAGTATAACATTTGATGTTATTGTCGGTCGTACGGAGAGTGATAACGCGACTGCTGTTCTGACGTAAAATTGGAAGTATTACAATTTAAAAGGTTGCGAGAACGCGTTGGATGCGGTTGACTGGATGTGGTTGTGTGGACGTCTTTCGGCTGAAATGATGATGATGACACATTTTGACGTCACGTACGGTACGAATGTAGTGCTCTACTCAACACTAATCGAATGCTTCATCTCGATGTTTTTCTGATTTTAGTAGTGTTGTATACGCTTTACAAAATTACATGTTTAATCTTGTCATGAAGAAGATAATTTGAACAGTTAGCAACATTGGCTTGTTTTACCACATTAGCGCTAAGGCTGCGTCCCGTTGTCGTGGTTTACTCGCGCGACGTGTTTTTGCCGCGCTCATGTCGCGAGCGGACGGCTTTTTGTCGCGCGTTTATGACCCGGTCCCACTAGTGATGGGGTAAATATCGATATTGTAAAAATAAAAGGTTTTTTTTATTTAGTCTGTTATGTGTCTTCATCCCTACCTATATACGTCCCACTGGAGGGCACAGGCCTCCTCTCACAATGTTCCCAGTTAGTCCTTATGTTAACAGTAGTTCGCAGGTGTGGGCACGTTGTGTCACGATGTTTTCCTTCACCGTAAAGCTGTCATGGTAAATTTTTCAAATGTAATTTCTCACGTAAGTTCCGAAATTTGTAGAGGTGTGTGTGAGGCCGGGCTTGAAATGTTATAAATCCCGCTTTCTCCTTTTTGGCTTGTCCCTGGTCTGTTGCCCGTCCCTGGAACCCAATGGATGGCATTTACTGTCCGTCTATCCGGATCTATTTGGCAAACATGTCCCGCCCAATCCCAGTTGGAATTGAGGATCTTCTTCCCCACATCGACAATACGAATCCTGGGACATAGGTTGGTGTTTCTAATTTTATCAGCTTTTCAAACACCTAGAATATTGCGCTCCTTTTAGCCAAAGATTTGAATTATGCTTCAAGCTTCCACTGTAAACGCATGTTGTATGTGTCTTAAACACTAGCTAGGGCAAGGTTTCGATTTTCACATTCGAGAATCAAACTTTTTTCACAAACGAAACATCGACACAAGACGAAACATCGATAAAAAATACCGACGTGCACCCACCCCTATCGCATGCTATTCCATAAAGCGGCAGTGACTTTTTACCACCAATTGCCAATTACGCACAGCTATATGAAATTCATTGAATGATTTCGTCGTTTAGCCAACCGCGGTGTGAGAGGTACCAGTTTCATTGTGACCACACATTGTACTGAAAAAAAGTTGAGCATGTTGAGCCAAAATGGGAAGCGAAATTTAATTGTTTAAAAATTAAAGACACGGAGAGTTTATAACAGGCAGACAGACGCATGGACAACTAAGTGATCCTTATCCTTAAAGGATTTTGTTTTTAGAACGTTTTATTTAACATGCAAAGTTTGTTTGTATATAAAGATTTAGTAGGAGGGGTGGCATGAAAGGGATACCTATTGAAAGGGACAATTCAAATTTAGAAAGCTTCTTATACAGGAAGCGTTTATAATTTAAACTATTGAAATGAAATACAATAATTGTCATTAATCAATTCTTAGATGTTTATTTTCACATCTTTAAAAAATGAGTATTTACCCTTTTAATAAGTGGACTTTTATTTTGAATTGTCCCTTTCAATTTGTGTTCCTTTTATGCCAGCTCTCCCCTAGGATTAAATCTTACCAGTCCAATTTTGCCCATTTCCTCCACTATCGGTAGTCAGATTGACTTGAAATTTAGGACATTTATGTAGTTTGATTGAATGACAAAATACGATCATCAGAGAGATGTGGGGATTGCCAAATGGCATAAGAGGTCGTATTTCTGTGTTCGATCAAATCTTGCTAGTCAAATTTGGCCCAGATCAGTTTGATCAGATCGACTTGAATTTTAGGTAACATGTATTAAAAATGTTTTTTTCATTAAAACATTCCTTACCATTTTTGAAGAACAGTAGTTCCGTGCATAGAGCCCAACTTAAGGACCCTGCGAAAGGCCGATATATCCACTTTTTTAAAAGCTTTTTACTAACTTGTAATTTATGTAGTACGGGTCAAATCTTGGAAGTTGAATTTGACCCACTTCCACTGGTCGGATTTACTTGAAATTTAGTATACTTACTTATGTAGGTTGGATGACAATGCAAGTACAGTCAACAAAAAGTACAGTCAGCGAAAAAGCTTGCTTTGAAAATTAAATTTTAACAAAACTTATTTTATTTTAGTGCGACAAAAAGTTTTGAGAGTAACTGATTAGACAACAACGCCAACTAGCGATCATTAAATTCAACTATACAAATCACATAGGTCCCAAAGTCGTGCTTTTGTTTTATCCTTTACGTTCCTTAATATCCAAAAGGCCCCAAGTTTTTGTGTGCCTCAGAGCCTCCGCATGGCCTAAGACGACCCTACTTATCTATGCCTAACATTTACTTACAATGGAATACATATTTATAAACCTACTTAGGTTTACTTATAACCTACGTCTCATAACTCACGGACATAGCGGTGACTGTCCTCGATATCGCGAACAGGTCAGCGACCACTTGTTATTGTCAAAACTAGGATACCTTCAGGATAACCATGGTAAATTGCCCTTTCTAAAATAATTTAGGTCTGTTCCATATACCATTGTTAATCATCATCATCATTATTTCAGCCGAAAAACGTCCACTGCTGAACATAGGCCTCCCCCAAGGCTCGCCAAACAGATCGGCCCTGCGGCATCCGCATCTAATGCGTTCGCGCCACCTTCACCAGGTCGTATAATTCTTTAGATTCCTTTTGTCTATAACACAGGTTACACTTGTAACCTAGCTTAGACTAAACTAAATTTACTATCTAGACCTAAGATTATTTCATGTTTATATTTTGTATCTTATATGAATTTTATGAATAAATAAATAAATATCTTGTTGGAGGCCTACCTACACGTCGTCTTCCAGTCCGCGGACGCCACTCGAGAACCTTTAGGCCCCATCGGCCGCCAGTTCTACGAGCGATGTGCCCTGCCCACTGCCACTTAAGTCTAGCGATTCTTCGAGCCATGTCCGTGACTTTAGTTCTTGCGCCACCATTACCATTGTTAATACCGCAAGCATATGCACAACGTCAGCTATTGCAACAGAAAAATAACGCCTCTTAAAATAAGAACTAAGTAGGTATCTAAAACTAAACTATAGGTAAACCGTATGTCCTCGCCCGCGCGGTACAGGGGCTGGGGGGTATGCGCGCTCGCCGTCCGCACCTCTCTCTCTCGGCCCCTTTGTCATCATACCCCCCAGCCCCAGTACCGCGCGGGCGAAGGCTCATGTTAGTTTAGCTATAGCATTTCTGTTTTGTTTTTTTTTTTCAATGTGTTATAGTTGCAGTGTTCTTAAAGTAAAATAACTCTTAACGGGAAAATCGTAAAAATAAATTCAAAAATCAGGAAGTAAAATTTCTGAACTTAGATAGCAACCATTTATAAAACTAAAAATGTAACTATCGTCAAGAAAACATTATTATCTAAGACGTGGAGACGGAATGATTAAACATATCATGAAGAATTCCTTTAGGCAAGGTTCCGAAGATACTGGGACCGTTCCCCTTTTGAACAGCTAACTTAATTTGTCTGAGATAGAAGATATTTATCAGAGTTCAAGACATTTATCAATGTTGTATCTTTATATTCTGCCGTGCAGATTTTAAAACGCAGTAAGTGGCATTTTGAGTGATTTCTGTTTATTAGTGATTCGGAATCAGTGCATCGAAACGCACACATATATGAAATCGGTTTATTGGTCCGGAGCCTCCTTCGAAGCCTCTACGAGCAGTATGTCAAAGTGCTCAGTAAATAATACACCGTAGCACTAACTAAAATGCAGTAAGAAACAACTTACTTTATTGGAACTGTAAAGATACAATTAACGCTCATCTGTAATGCCATTTAAAATGCAGTGATTAGGCAACTTACTCTTTGTTAGTCAGTAATCATTGAAAAATAAAAATAATATATTCTATTTAAATCGCAGTATGCGTCAAATTTACTGCGTTTTACTTTGTAAATGAAAGTTTTTTTTACCTTGTACTGCGATTTTCACGGCGGATAAAAGTTTTACTGCTTTTTAGTCGGTATTCGCTAATCGTACGAATATAAGTCTAGAATCTAAATCGCAGTATACCTACGTTGACTTGCTGCATTTTAGTTGGTAAATCAATATTTTTTAATGTTTGTACTGCGTTTTTGGCCTTACTTACTGCGTATTATTTAGCAATTGGTTGCTCAGTGGAGGCTCGGACGCCGTACGAGCAGGATGGTCTAGGCGTTTTGTGATTCGAGGACTGCCGCGCATTCGAGGTAGTACATAGGTAACTTGAAATTCAGTTATTTACATATTATTAACGCCTTGATTTGTATTGTGCACGTGTCACAAGGATATTATGCGTTTTATTTGATTGAAACATGAAACTATCGTGAGACTCACTCATAGTGAAAATAAACGGATCGCTCGCATCTTGAAGCGAGTTTGGCTTGACATGTTTCGGGCTGGTCCGTGGCCCTTCTTCCCGGAGTCCCCGGAGTGTGTGCGTCTGGCAGCCGCCGTGACGTGTTACTCCGGGAAGAGGGGCTGCGGATTGGCCCGATGCATGTAGAGTTGGACTCGTTTTGGGACGTGGGTGATCCGTTTATTTTAACTATAATAAATTGGTTATTTAAATAACACTGTAGTATATATGCAATGTTAGTACATAAACTACATATATTTAAAAAAAATCTTAGTTTTAGTTTTAATAAGCTAAAGCTTAATTTTTCTAATTGTGATGTTTGATTTTTACAAGATCATGTAGATTATTTTGTATCTTTTAGAATTTTTAAGATTTTAATATGAATGAATAATATGTTATTCATTAAGTCTGATCTCAGAACTAAGTTCCTAGTTTTATTAAGGTCACAATTGTTTTGTTTTTTTTTTATATATAAGTAAGCAGTATTATTTTAAAACAATGTACCTATCATTGATGTCAGTAAGGCTGATTGTTTAGTTTTGTTACTGTTTTAATTATACGTAAATAAAAAGTTATAGAAACAATTAAACTTTGTGTATTATTTTGACTTTATTCTCAATTAAGACTGAAAGTAATTTAAAATTTTTAAAGGTAATCATTCATTATTAGCCAAAAATAAAATGTTATACAATGAGTTTTATTTATACATAATGATGGTGACTAATGATACCGGTAAAAAAATAATTGTAGAATGTGAATTTTTCTCAGTCATTTTATACATTTTTACGTTCAATTTCCTTACAATAAGCAGTAAAATAACTCGTAGCATTTCAAACGATTGCTACGTTCTAACTAAAATGCAGTAAACATGATGAACTTACTGTACTTTACTCTGCAAACACGATTCAACTATTGCAGTATCAAGCTTTTATACTGCGTATTATTTGGTATTCTAAAAGATTTTTAGTAAAAATATGTCAGCAGTAACAGCTCAGATTTTCTTAAAAACCTCCTCTCATGCGTAATATAAGTCTGAGGATGTTCTTTTTTTTCGTAAATAATCCTTGTAACATTTACGCTATAGTTAAAGTGTAAATTTAGCAAAATTCTTCGAAATAACGAAAAAAACGAAGTTTGAAGTAGTATTTTGCGTTTATCTCGAAACAGCATTTTTGCACTTACTGCGTTTTAAAATCTGCACGGCAGTATTATAAATAAAAGACTTCTCTTGGTACTGTTCTTATATTATTTAAATCTTAAATACAGAGACTGACAAATTCACAATGGCTGCCTTAGGTCGGTGGTAAAACCAAAAAGAGAAAGCGCAACGCCAGATGGCGTGACTGCGACAGAGTATACAAAACTAGTGATGTCTTACCAAGCTAGTGATGTAACATCCCCCTTCTTAAATTATTAAACAAATCTTTAAACAATTCTACTTATATGCACTCAATTAAACGCTTGACGGGTTTGATCACTCGTCCCGACCTAGTGGTCTTTGGTGCTCCAGCCTCCGGGATCCCTGTCTCCCGTCTGACATCTTTTTCCCCTGTTGATGAGCTGGATCGCACGCTATCACTATCACCTATTATGGTACTATATTTATGCCTAAGGTGAATTCTATTTCTAGTGTATGTTACATTATCCTTATCATGTATTACATAAGACCTATTACCTGACAATCTTTTTACAACTGTAGCACTGTCCCAGTTACTATTGGGTTTTTTCTTATAGTACACTTGATCACCAGGTTGTAATAAAGACAAAGGTTTTACATTTCTATTGTAATACTTGGACTGTCTTCTGGCACTTTCATTATGTGCCTGTTCATATGTACTGAACTTTACAATTTTAGGTTTCAATTTATGACATGATATAGGTATGTTATCCCTAAGATTTCTGGACATAAGCAATTGAGCTGGTGAAGATAATCCATCTTTTGGAGTGTTCCGATATTGTAACAATGCTATGTATGGATCTGAACCTATCTCTTTACATTTTTTTAATATAGACTTGACAATTTTCACTCCACTTTCAGACTGTCCATTTGACTGACTATGATATGGGGTTGTAGTGACATGCTCTATATCCCATTCAAGACAAAACTTTTTAAATTCTATTGACTGAAACGGTGGACCACCATCTGACACTAATGTCATTGGTATTCCATGCCGTGCAAATATGGACTTTAATGACATTATTACACTTTTTGCTGTGCTGTCCTTGTTTAACAATGCAATTTCTATGTATTTGGAGTAATAGTCAATCACAACTAAATAAGTGGCATTGTCAAAATGCATTAAATCTATGCCTACTTGTTGCCATGGATAGTCAGTGATGTTATATTTCTTGAGTGGCTCATTTTGATTGTGAGGTCTAAATTTGGCACAAACTTGACATTGCTCTATTAAATTTTTTATATCTACAGACATATTTGGCCAATAAAGAGACTCTCTTGCTAATTTTAGACATTTACATATACCTTGGTGACCTGCATGTATTTTGTCCAACATTTCCCTATGTAGTGACTTTGGAATTATTAATCTTGATCCTTTGAATAATAAATTATTGATTACATGTATTTCACTTTGAAAATTCCAGTATGGTTTTAACAATGAGTGAATCTTGTCTTTGCTATTTGGCCATCCATTATAATAATATTTTTTAGCATTTGAAGACTTTCATCATTCATTGTTGTTTGACATATTTTTGTGGCATATTCCTGACTGACAGCTAGGTTAGCATACATCATATTGACATGACAGACTATGTCAGACTCATTATCCGGTATAAAATGATCTTCCATGGCAGCCCTAGACAATGTGTCAGAAATATACATTTCTTTACCTGGTACATGTATTACTTCGAGATCATACTTCTGCAGACTTAACATCATTCGCTGAAGTCTTGTAGGTACTTCATGCAATGGTTTTTTGAAGAGATATACCAATGGCTTGTGATCGGTTTGAACCGTGACTTTGTGACCATAGACATATTGATTGAATTTGACACAACCAAATTGAATAGCAAATAGCTCCTTCTCAATTTGTGCATAGTTTTCTTGAGTCTTGGTAAGAGTTTTTGAGCTATATGCAACTGGCTTGTTGTTTTGCAGTATCACTGCACCAACAGCTGATTTTGATGAATCGACTGACAACACAAGTGGTGTGTTTGTGTCATAATGCGTTAAAACAGGTGTGGTAGAAATTGCCTGCTTTAATTCATCTTAACATTTTTGGTAATTTTCATCCCACTGCCATGGTACATCCTTCTTTAGCAAATCTCTCAATAATTGAGTTTTTTCAGACAGGTTTTTTATGAACGGACCTAAGTAATTGACCATGCCTAAGAACCTTTGTAATTCTTTGATATTTTTAGGACTTGGCATTTTATTAATGGCTTCTACTCTTTCAGTATTGACTTTGACACCATCTTGACTAAAAATGTACCCTAAGAAATCTACTTCTTTGACTAGGAATTTACATTTTGACTTGTTTAATTTTAAATTGACCTGCCTGGCCCTATCTAAGACTTTTTTCAGACGTTCGTTATGAATTTCAGGAGTTTCACCATAGACCAAAAAATCATCCACAAAAATTAGTACTCCTTCGATGTCACCAAATAATTCAGTTATCTCTACACTCTATAGAATATTTCTGTTGCGGCATTGATTCCAAAAGGTAATCTCAAATATTTATATCTGCCAAAGGGAGTTTGAAAAGTACAAAGTTCAGAACTCTCTTCATCTAATTTAAGAGACCAGAATCCAGAGAATGCGTCTAGGTGAGAGTAGTAGGCAGAGCTTTTTAACTGAGACCTAATCTCATCAATGTTTTTCAATGGATAATGTTCCCTCATTATGTTATTATTTAAGTTTCTCGGATCAAGACATACTCTTAACTGACCTGTTGACTTTTTAGTCACCACAACAGAATTCACCCAGGCTGTCGGCTTTGTGACTTTTTCAATGACCTTTAATTTTTCCATGCGATCCAGCTCTTCACGCAGGTCCTGAAGTAGTGCGAACGGGACCTTCCTCGGCGGATCGACGCACGGAACAGCATCCGGTTTTACTTTTAGATGACAGACAGGAGGCAGGCATCCCAGACCTTGGAAAACATCACGGTATTGCATTAGCGTATTTTCACAAGTTGACAATGTAAAGACACGTTTGAGAATATTTAATTTTTGACAAGTAGGTAATCCTAACACTGTATTACAGTTAATATCTGTTATAATAAAAACAATCCTCTCAGTTTTCTTATGACCCAATTTACAGTTAAATTCACACTGACCTACGACTGGAATGTCTTTTCCCCCAAAACCTGATACTTTGACATTGCTGTGTTGTAATTTATGATTATTTGATGCATTTAATAATGTGTATGTTGACAGTGACATCATGTTGACATCTGCGCCTGAGTCTAAAATACAATTTATTAAGTGACTTTCAATTTCAATATCTATATTCCATGACTCTTTAAATTTGTTGTTGACACTATTGTTGACAGAACCATTGACAGACCCTATAAAAAGTCTCTCAGAGCATTCAGCGCTCTCATCATCGGGACTTTTTGACTCAGTAATTATCTTTTCACTCAGAACAGTACCTACAAAAAATCTCTCAGAGCATTCAGCGCTCTCATCATCGGGATTTATTGATTCTAAATGCATAACATTTTTGTTTCTGAAACAAAGTTTAGAATAGTGACCAATTTTGTTACATGACCTGCATACGGCGTGTGCTGCTGGACACTTGTAGCGATGAATCTGCCCACATCTGGTGCATGTAGACCGCTGACCCTGTTGCTGCGCTGGTCGATTCGACGACTGGCCATTTGTGACTTGACTCGATGCTCTTGACGATGACTGTTTGAAAGCTGCTTGACTCGACGCTCTTGACTGACTTGATCTTCGCTGACTTGTTGACCTTGACTGACGGTTTCCACCTTGACTATGGTTGTGACTGGACCATCGACTCTTCAGTTGCATTACATGTTCTGTGACGGCATTTTCCTGTACGATTTTATCTGCATCTTGTTGTGCTATGACGACAGTTGTGGCTATTTCTTTCATCTTCTCATATGTTAATGCTGACTCTTGAAGTAAACGTTGACGAATATGTGACAAATCCACATGCATGTTTGCGATGAAAATATCTCTAATTAGAGATTCTTTGAGGCCTCCGAATTCACAATTATTACTTTTGTTTTCCAAATCAGTTAAGAATTCTTGGATGCTTTCTGATTTTGATTGCTTCCTGGTGAAAAATGCATACCTGCACATGGTCATATTTTTCTTCGGTTCGAAATAATTGTCAAATTTCTTCTTGACTGCTTCAAAGTTGCTTGTATTAATGTTCAAATTGAATGTGTTGAATATTTCCAGGCCTTTTGTCCCCATGGAATGCAATAAAATAGCAATCTTCCTTCTTTCTTCGGCCTTGTCCAGACCCGTGGCCAATAAATAAATTTCCATCTGCTGTAACGGTACACGTACATATATTATTATTGTTAAAATATAATGGCAAATAAGTCATTAATTTAATGTATATTTAATTATAAAAACAATAATAATAACAATAAAACTTAAAATCTTAAATATAATCTTATAATTTAAAATAATAACTTATAAACTAACTAAAATACTAATCTACATAATACTATTTAAAATTAACTAAACCTAAAAAAAAATAACATTACTAAAACATAATAATCAAATCAACACCCTAGTTTAACACTTGTCCGCGCGACTATAAACTACCTCCAGAGCACGGTGCACGGATTTTCGATGCACCCGCCCGCGCTCCGCATTATGAGCTATCGCCCTGTCTACGACAAACCTGTGCCGGCTGCGTTCACTAGCTTCGCTACGTGTCGTCATACGCGCTGACATTTAATAATATTTAATTTAATTGTCGTACTTCCAACGTAATTGGAACTAAATATTATAATTTTAAAAAGTTAATAAAATCCGTGAAGTGTCGTCTCGCGCCCCAATGTAGGGTAAGTGTTGAACAAGTATTAAGTGTATTCAGTGCTTGGCTATAAGTTAGTGTTCAGTTCAAACCCTAGTGCTTTAGTTATTAATATTATCTCATCTCATTGCATTCGATCCCGCTTAGTAAATAACTCATATTACCGTAGGTAATTTCACACGGCTTAAATCACCAGCGGAATGTTTACGAAACTTTGCTTATTATCGATGCCGTTGTGGTGCACGGAACATCATATGCTTAGCTCTGCTTAAGCCATGAACTAAGTGCTAGGTCAAACAGTAATAAAGCCTATCTTTTATTTTTTTAAATGCATTTTAAAAGCCATCCATATGTAGTGCTACCTTCATATTAAAAAAATAAATAACTTTATATACAATTTCCTTCTAAAACATGTAACTCCGTTCTGATAGTGAACACCTACACCAACTGCTTTCGGCACTCCTCAATCTTAGGTAGAATATCATCACGGGGTTCACTATCAGCGGAGGAGCTCGGATAAATATTAACTGTGGACGTTGATCTACAGGGTGCTACCTTACGGGTAAAGTAATTACACCGGTCCCGCAACTCAAACCCACACACTCGTCTGCTGCCCCGGCGCTCCCCGGGCCGTACCTCATCAGCCTTGCCCATCCGTGGCTGCCTTCGCCGACGCCGTCAGGGGAGTACCCATCTACGGAGGCTAGACCAGACGGCATAGAACCCCATATTATTTTAAAATAAATTATTTAATTTTTTGTTGTTGACTTCGGTTGTTTTTTTATTATCTATCGAAAACCACATCCTGGGACCGAACGTCACACTGGCGCCTCAAACGTGGTTTTTTTTAAAGGTCTGGTTTAGCTTCGTAGAAGTAGTTGTGTGTTTTGTGTTTCTAATTTTGTGAAACGTTTTTATTATTTTTGGTTGCCTGTAACTTAGGTGTATCTTTATAATATTATTTGGTTTTGACATTTTTTTTATCATTAAAAAAAAATTGTTCAAAAAAAAATTGTTATAATAATAAACTAATGATGTCAAAGTAATAAATTATAATCAATAATGTATTTATAATCTTAAACTGTCTGTTAATTAATGAACACTCTGTACGCGCAAAGTGCAATCTTATCACAAACCAGTTACTTGAGTTACAATCGCGTACAAAAGTGCTAATTTTATTTAATATTTTTATTGATATTTTTTTGAAATGCGTATTATTTTCGCAAATTGATACACATAAGTTACAATTATTTTAACGCTTCTTTTTTTATTTTGGTGATTGTTGATTTTTTTTCTCTGTTTATTTTTGCTTCATCGCATCAACCATAACGTTACTATTAGTCTGCTTTGTAACAGAACGGAGTAGATTAGTTAATCTTGTTCAACACTCCCGTCATTGTAGTGCGTTAGATTTTTTTTTTGTTTGTCGCGAATTATTATTTTTTTTTTACTTTTTACTTTTTGAAAATTAATATGGCACATCCTGTGAAATTTTTATCGCTGCAAAAGGCAGAGCTGGAGTACGAAGTTCAAATTAGAGGTAGTACTCCTGCTGCCACTGTCCAGGATTTACGGAGGCAAATTGCCAAACTGGGTCTTACATTTCCTTCCGAGGATATCTTGGAGAGTCCACTAGAAATTAGCGATGACTTGAAGGGCGTCACTGATGTACTCACTAAGATCAAAACCTTACTTGATTCCCCTTTGGACAGGAATGCATTAATTCGCGCTGAAAATTATTTACATCACCTTTATCACCGACTTAATCGTATGATCTTTGATGATAAGACGCAGAACGCACATGAAACTTGTGTGAAGGAGTTTCAAACTCTGTTTGATCGCTTTAACTCTGTTAAAAACACGTCTGTTGTAGATAGGTTAATTGCGCCTGTTGATAATAGTACTACCGAGCAGCTGTCAACCGTGCCGCCCTTAAATATTAGCGTGTCTTGCGACCGTGGCGTGGTTGGTGAGCTTACCAGGATCAGGTTTGACGGAAAGTCGTGCGTGCGCTCCTTTATTCAGCGCATAAATGAGTTTAGCAGGGCCAGGAATATCTCGTCATCAAAGCTGCTTTCATTCGCTACGGAGATCTTCACTGGTGATGCCTTACACTGGTACCGTGGTATCCAAGACCAAGATCAGGTGTTAGATTGGGATGCATTAGTTACGCAACTTAAGAAAGACTTCGATCAAGCAGGTTACGACTATCGACTGCTCTCGGAGATACGTGCCAGGACTCAGGGTGAATCAGAGAATATAACCATTTATTTGGCGATAATGTCTGGTCTGTTCTCGCGTTTATCAGAACCTTTATCTAGCAAGGACAAATTAGAAATACTGCTTCATAACATCAGACCATGCTACGCGAGCACCTTAGCTTCAGCCAAAGATATTCCTGACCTTGACACTTTGAGAACCTTGTGCCGTAATTACGAAAACATCCAGACACGTCTTGCTGGCTTTCGTGAACCCCCCAAAAAGACGTCTGATACCATGGCGCCAGAATTTGCTTACAGTGGTCAGTCATCATCATCATCACATAGGTCGTACAACTTCAATCACAATCATGCCCATATTTCTTACAGTGGCAATTACAATAAAAATAGATCTTACACTAATAACAACGCAAACCCAAATAAAACTAATCAATCTAATCAAACATATAATTTGTACAATAATAATTACAACAGAAATAAATCTTATCCTAATAACAACTTGAATGCAAATAAACCTAATAACAATAATAATAGATATGTACATGCAATGCAAACTTCCAGTCCTAAACCGTTATTTTGCCCCCGGTGTCGAGTCAACACCCATAATCTACGTCAGTGCAAAGCGAACAAGAACAAGATATTTTGTTTCATTTGTGGACATGAGGATGTTAAAACTCCACAATGTCCTAACTGTAATAAAAATAACTCGGGTCCATCAAAAAACTAGTTGACCCGCGGAATTGTGATACGGCTAAACAAAATAGTAAATTCCATAACGAAGACTGGGCTAATTGGTTACAAACCATAAAATTCTATTTTAATTCGTATAAAATCGGCACAATTCTGCGGAATAAACCCGTTAATGACCCTCGACCTTACGCATCCATACTCATCTATAACACATCAATGTTGGGTCTTTTAGATTCTGGATCAGCGGTCACCATTCTGGGAAATAATACTCATCGTACTTTAGAACAGCAAGGCCTAGTAGTTCAACAGGAACATAATATCACTGTCACAGCTGCTGGAGGACAAATAATGACCAGCATTGGCTATATGAACCTGCCTATAAAATTTGAAGACACTTTTCATGTCATTAAAGCTTTTATAGTGCCAGATATTAACATAGATCTCGTGTTAGGTATCGATTTTTGGCACAAATTTAATATTTTCCCGAAACACCTTTCTAGCATTACTTTTTCTAATGTCGGGATTTCTAACGCTAGTCTTGATATAGACCGTCCTTCTGTTATACAGGCCTATGATCACTTAAATATCTCAGAAAGATCACTTGCTGATAACATTATCGCTCAATTTTCCGATATCTCTGCCGAAACGAAGGGTTTAGGTGAGACTAGGTTGATCGCTCACCGAATTGATACTGGAGACGCCTTGCCTATTCGACAACGCTACTACCGTATGTCCCCGGAAAAACAACGCATTCTTGTTGAACAGGTAGACGAGATGTTAGGTCTTGACGTGATCGAGCCATGTGAGAGCGCTTGGTCGTCACCAGTGCTCATAGTCACCAAGAAGAATGGCCAGCCCCGTTTTTGCCTCGATAGTCGGAAACTAAACTCCGTTACAAAACGCGACGCGTACAGTTTGCCCTATGTGTCTGAAATTTTGGACAATCTTCGGGATGCTCGCTACCTCTCTAGCATAGATTTGTCCAAGGCGTTTTGGCAAATCCCAATAGTTTCCGAAGATCGAGACAAGACTGCGTTCTACGTGCCGGGACGTGGCACGTTTCGTTTTAAACGTACCGCGTTCGGCCTGACTAACGCGCCTGCAACACAGCAGAGATTAGTAGATCTGCTTTTTCGACCTCAAAGTCTTCGCTTATCTCGATGACATTATCATCGTCTCAAATGACTTCAATTCCCATGTCTCCCTTTTACTCCGCGTGTTGGATAAATTAAAGCAGGCCAACCTTACTATAAATTTGGAAAAATGCCGTTTCTTTCGGAGTCAGCTTAGGTACTTGGGCTATGTTGTTGACAGTTGCGGACTTCGTACCGATCCAGAGAAAGTGCAAGCTATTCTCGATTATCCGACACCTACTTGTCGCAAAGATATTAAGCGCTTTCTCGGGACCGCTACATGGTATCGTCGTTTCGTCCCCAACTTCAGCACTATAGCAGGCCCTCTTAATAGGCTGACTTCGAACAAAAAAGGTGGACCGCCGTTTTTCTGGTCTCCGGAAGCCGACACTGCGTTCCGAAGACTGAAGGAATGTTTGGTCTCTGCTCCTGTTCTTTCCTGCCCTGACTACGACAAGTCATTTGAGGTGCACACCGATGCTAGTAACTACGGTGTGGGTGCTATGCTCACCCAGATCGTAGACGGTAAGGAGCACCCTATAGCTTACACGAGCAAGTCGTTGTCAGCAGCGGAAAAGAACTACAGCATAACAGAGCGCGAAACTTTGGCTGTTGTTATAGCTTTAGAGCATTGGCGGTGTTATTTGGAGAACGGAAAGCCCTTCACTGTCTATACAGACCACAGTGCGTTAAAATGGTTCCTGTCTCTAAATAACCCGACCGGTAGGCTGGCTCGTTGGGGTGTCAGATTGTCAGCGTTTCATTTTGAACTGAAACATCGTCGAGGCGTTGATAATGTCATTCCAGATGCCCTTTCAAGAGCGGTTCCAGTTAACGCAATTAGTACTTCAGACTATTTCTCAAAGACTACTGATCCTTGGTATAGAAATGTCTATAATTCTTGTCTGACGAAACCTCAAAATTTCCCCAATTTCTTAATAAAAAACAACTCCCTTTATAGACTGACAAAGAATAAACACGACTTGACTGACTTAAATTCAGAATTTTCTTGGAAAGAGGTTGTACCGCGTGAGCTACGTGACCAGGTAATTAACGAAAATCACGCTGAGCCTACAGCCGGACATCTTGGCGTTTTTAAAACGTACCGTCGTCTTGCATTACGCTATTTCTGGCCAGGTATGCACCAGGACGTCGTGAATTTCGTTGGCTCATGTTCCAAATGTCTCTCGTACAAAGCTCAGAACCACCAAGTCTTGGGTGAAATGGGACGCCCGAAGCACTGTAGTCGCCCATTTCAAACAATTTCAATTGACCTTATGGGTCCCTTGCCTGTAACTAGGAAGCAAAACAGCTACATTCTAGTTGTTACTGGCTGCTTTGCCAAATTTTGCCTAATTAACCCTTTGCGAGCTGCTACATCTACTGCTGTGTGTAAATTTTTGGAGGATTCAGTCTTTTTAGTACATGGAACTCCTCAAACTATTTTCTTAGACAATGGTAGCCAATTTATCAGTAAAATCACAGAATCTCTCTTTAAACAATACAACGTTCCTAATGTTTTTTTCTCGCCTAAGTATACACCACAAGTCAACCTCGTGGAACGTTACAATCGCACAATTATAACATGTCTGTCAACATACGTCGAAGACGACCATAGAACATGGGATATTTTTATTCCGAAGGTACAGTTCGCCATTAATAATTCGGTGAACGAGGCGACTGGCTTTACACCTTCATTCTTGGTATACGGCAGGGAGATCGTAACGTGTGGCACACACTATGTTGATAATGACTTGGGCGATGACGTCATTTTCCTCCCACGTGACATTTATGCTGAAAATCTGGGTTGTCTTTCTGAGATATTTAATAAAGTTCAAGCAAAACTATGGCATGCTCATACTAAAAACACGGCTCATTACAATCTCCGTCGAAAAAATATGGAATTTAAAGTTGGTGACATTGTAATGAAGCGAGCATATGTGTTGAGCAACAAAGACAAATATTTTAGCAAGAAACTAGCTCCTAAGTACATAAAGTGTCGCGTCATAGAAAAGAAGTCTCCATTAGTCTATGTGTTGGAAGACATGTCAAGAAAAAACATTGGCAAGTGGCACATAAAAGATTTAAAATTAATTGGCCTAAATAAATAGTTAGAATAACATGAAACATCCTGTACATTCCTCTAGCTCACATTATTCCATCTAGTATTTACAATTTTCGTATGGGTCACTATTTTAACTAAATATAATAATAGTAACCTAAATAATTGCTCGGTTGCGTTAGGAACCTTTAATATGGTCACTATGGCTTGTTTGTTTGCGTGAAATGTGAAAGATTGAATTTTAAAAGGAGAAAATACGAGAATAGAACTTAAAATGCGGATTTTTTTTTTTTTTATTACAATAAAATCCTTTTGTGACGCGCGGGGTAATGTAACGGTACACGTACATATATTATTATTGTTAAAATATAATGGCAAATAAGTCATTAATTTAATGTATATTTAATTATAAAAACAATAATAATAACAATAAAACTTAAAATCTTAAATATAATCTTATAATTTAAAATAATAACTTATAAACTAACTAAAATACTAATCTACATAATACTATTTAAAATTAACTAAACCTAAAAAAAAATAACATTACTAAAACATAATAATCAAATCAACACCCTAGTTTAACACTTGTCCGCGCGACTATAAACTACCTCCAGAGCACGGTGCACGGATTTTCGATGCACCCGCCCGCGCTCCGCATTATGAGCTATCGCCCTGTCTACGACAAACCTGTGCCGGCTGCGTTCACTAGCTTCGCTACGTGTCGTCATACGCGCTGACATTTAATAATATTTAATTTAATTGTCGTACTTCCAACGTAATTGGAACTAAATATTATAATTTTAAAAAGTTAATAAAATCCGTGAAGTGTCGTCTCGCGCCCCAATGTAGGGTAAGTGTTGAACAAGTATTAAGTGTATTCAGTGCTTGGCTATAAGTTAGTGTTCAGTTCAAACCCTAGTGCTTTAGTTATTAATATTATCTCATCTCATTGCATTCGATCCCGCTTAGTAAATAACTCATATTACCGTAGGTAATTTCACACGGCTTAAATCACCAGCGGAATGTTTACGAAACTTTGCTTATTATCGATGCCGTTGTGGTGCACGGAACATCATATGCTTAGCTCTGCTTAAGCCATGAACTAAGTGCTAGGTCAAACAGTAATAAAGCCTATCTTTTATTTTTTTAAATGCATTTTAAAAGCCATCCATATGTAGTGCTACCTTCATATTAAAAAAATAAATAACTTTATATACAATTTCCTTCTAAAACATGTAACTCCGTTCTGATAGTGAACACCTACACCAACTGCTTTCGGCACTCCTCAATCTTAGGTAGAATATCATCACGGGGTTCACTATCAGCGGAGGAGCTCGGATAAATATTAACTGTGGACGTTGATCTACAGGGTGCTACCTTACGGGTAAAGTAATTACACCGGTCCCGCAACTCAAACCCACACACTCGTCTGCTGCCCCGGCGCTCCCCGGGCCGTACCTCATCAGCCTTGCCCATCCGTGGCTGCCTTCGCCGACGCCGTCAGGGGAGTACCCATCTACGGAGGCTAGACCAGACGGCATAGAACCCCATATTATTTTAAAATAAATTATTTAATTTTTTGTTGTTGACTTCGGTTGTTTTTTTATTATCTATCGAAAACCACATCCTGGGACCGAACGTCACACTGCTGCCACCATTTTTTCCACTCTTCACAGTTATTGTTGTTGGAGTCCGATGAAATGTGTAGTTTAGGCAATGACGTGTTGAATGATTGGTGATTTGACGATGACGGTGACGAAGATGCCGGATTCGGATCGTTAAGCATTTTCTTGACTTGACTTTTTCTGACGGACGAGACGAAATTATGACTTGCCTTCAATGTCACGCACTTCTGACACCATGTTGTATCTTTATATTATAAATAAAAGACTTCTCTTGGTACTGTTCTTATATTATTTAAATCTTAAATACAGAGACTGACAAATTCATTATGGCTGCCTTAGGTCGGTGGTAAAACCAAAAAGAGAAAGCGCAACGCCAGATGGCGTGACTGCGACAGAGTATACAAAACTAGTGATGTCTTACCAAGCTAGTGATGTAACAATCAACAATCAGTCATCAGGGACGTCCAAGTTTCCGCGACGTGGGTGGTCAAGAAGTTTTTGTGCGATTACGGCGAAACTGTGCGGCATGCGGAATTACGGATGTAGGAGCCAAGAAAAAGCGGCTGTACATTCTTTCGATTCGGAAACTGGCAAATGGGAATTCAGATGGACTACTGAAGCAGGAGGGCTGTTTGTGTGAGAGAACCCATAGTACAATACCATACAATGACTCTTTAGTTTACACCACAAAGAAAACAATACAGAAAAACAAGTTCATGGAAATAAATATACAGGCAACCATTTTAAGGTTCGGCCATACCGCTGCTTAAAATACGGAAACGTTACGGAATCGCAGTGACGTGCCGTAAACGTCAGAATTAACCGCATGCTCTCCATAGAAAAGTTGTGACGTTTACGGTGCGTCACTGCGATTCCGTAACGTCACCGTTTTTAAGCGGCGGTTTGGTCGCACCTTTACAAAGGAAAACATCAAGGAATGGATTTCAGCAGGTGGTGCAATATAAAAATTAAAATAATTAGTAATATAAACATTATACAAAAACAAACTAATATCATAAAATACACATAGATAAATTAAATTATAAACAACAATAAACTTGTGAATATATAAACGGGCTATAATTTTCACGCAGAAGATAGCATGTATGCATCTAAGTAGGTCAATAATTATAAACCTGGTGCCTGGTGGCATGGTGGCCTAATGGTTTGACCTATGGTCTCCCAAGCAGAGGGCCGTGGCTTGAGCACGGTACGCACCTATGAATTTTTCGGAATTTATGTGCGAAATCACATCTGAAATTCACCATAACCTTTACGGTGAAAGAAAACATGGATTAGGTAATTACTTTCTGTATTTCTTTCTCCGTAAGTTATGTCGTGAACATATTAAGCTTGCTTTGAACAAGTTTGTAACCCGAAAGTTTACGATTCGAATAACATTTGAAATATACGAGCCCTATTACAACAAAACGTTTCTCGTTATAAAATTTTCAATTAACAATTCTGTTGACGATTCTAATTAAAAACAAACAAGAACCAGACATCGAACGTAGAATGCACCTTTCTTCAACTAACTGACATTCTACTGGTGGTTAAGTTATTGTTTTTAGGGTTCCTTGTGCCAAATGGGTCCGTATTGGGATATTACAGCTGCGACAGAGGAGTTACAACTAGAGTTGGCTTTGGTTAGATTCTCTGACACTTTTGGAGCGAGGCAGCGGCGTAGCTATCAGAGCGTTCGATGGTGCATTTTAAATGGTTACTTGACAAATGTTTTGATTCCGTTTCTGAGTTTTTAAATTAACTTATTGTTTCATATTTATTTTTCCTTATAATATTTTTAATCTAATTTACAAAAATCTGGATGAAAAGTTGACCCTAGACATACATATTGGCCATATTACAACAAAAGCATATCAAATGCTAGGATTCGTCCTGAGAGCCGCAAAGCCGCTTAAAAAGCGTTACATTCTTTTGTATAAATCACTAGTGCGCCCCCTTCTAGAGTACTCATCTGAGGTCTGGAACCCGTATTATAATATTTACGTAAATCAATTAGAATCTATACAAAAGAAGTTTCTGAGAGCCGTTAATTACAGATTTCTTCAACCCTATCGGCCGTATGTTGATCTCCTAAAACGGGACGGTACTTCTCTGGCGGATAGGCGCTTGGTTCGTGATGCGGTCGTTCTATATAATATATGCAACGGCTGTTACGACTGTCCTGAACTTGTGGAGAGTGTCAGGTTCAGAGCCCCGTCCTACAGAACTAGATCAACAACGTTGTTCGCTATCCCGATGAATAGGACTAAAGCAGGTGTCCGTGCACCACTACGTAGACTCTGCGAATCGTACAACAGGCGACTGGTCTCTGTCGACATGTTTTGTAGTTCGTACGTTAAGTTCAAGCGTCAAGTAACCCAATAATTAATAGAACTTATGTCAGTCTGTAAGGTGTGATTTTGTTAATTTATGTGTTTTAACTGGTGAGCCCAGATTCTATGCTTTCCTTTTTTTCGTTCCTCTCTTTTTTTTTAAAAAAATCTGCATGTTTTTTTTTTTTTGTTGTTTCTAATTTAATATTATTATTTTTGCATGTTTTTTTTTGTTTTTTGCTGTTTTTTTTTTGTAAGTGGTGGTGGTTCTTGTGCGGGCGCACATTGAGACAGTAATGGCTCGATGTGCGGTTGCTCTTAATGTGTTTTTTTTTAATGAACCCATTGTTATTAAATTGCCGCATCCTTCAATAATTCTAAGTGAGAATTAATTTAGGGTGCATACTATAGGTACATTCTTATTTATATGCTTTGTTTCATATTGTGTATGTATCTGTTTTTTCTCCAATAAATAAAAATAAAATAAAATAAAATACAGTTTTTTTTTGTTAATATTTCTACGTCTAAACCGGTAGAATATGCTGATTTGATGCAGATTATAAATTAATATCAGTACATATCATATTCTATGAAATAAATTGTTTCTATTCCATTGAGCAACTTCTGGGTAAGCTGGAACCCTTCGTGCCTTATCCGCTTCGCACTTGGCCAGTTTTTTATCTCGATTGTTGATTACGACTATAGTATGACTTATAAATAAGCGTATGCCAACTCTGGTAGTAAATTGAGTTCTCGCGCTCTTTAGATAAGGGCGATTATTGGTTTTAACTGATTCAAGTTGGCTGTGTCTAAAAGGCGGGGTTTAAATTTTTATGCCTGAAGCTTACTTTTATAGTTTGTGTTATTAAGAACAGCGTTCGTTAAAAAATCGTAAATTAGGTAAGGTGATGATTTAGTACGACTTAAATGCTTCTAAATGATAAAATGGTTCGATGTATATGTTTTGCTTTTCACAGTACAAAAGCCGCGCAAGTTACGTTACCTACGTTATGATTCTGTAATATGCACAAAACTAGAAAATGAGGAATAAATAAATTAAAAAATAAATCATCATTATCATCTCGGACTATACCTACACTGACGAGCAAAAATAAAGGGTCGGTTACAAAAATGACGATAACTACAAAACCCGCTGTGATAGCTTCTTCGAGTAAAATGAGTTTAGTAAAGAGTTTAATTCGTAACAAGAAAAACTTTGATTGAGAATAAAACTCTTTACTAAACTCATTTTACTCGAAGAAGCTATCACAACGGGTTTTGTAGTTATCGTCATTTTTGTAACCGACCCGTTATTTTTGCTCGTCAGTGTATATATGGTGGCACATTTAGATCGGTCAGTATAGGCAAATACAAGTTACAATATTACATTACAACCGTCACCGCCACCGCACAGCCACGCCTCTGCTGTCTGAGCGTTTGGAGCTTAGGCTGCGTATCCACCGGAGCTGTGCGAGGATGCGTTGCGAGGGATGCGTTTGTCATGAACCAATAGAAACACTTCATTTACCTATCCTTGCTCAGCTCAGCGCTGGTGGAAACAGCTCAGCGGAGCGAGGTTTTTGTACATACAAAACAAAAGAAGGGAAAGATGTGTGCGAGGAATGTGTTGCGAGGGATGTGTTGCTAGGCGGCGTTGCTCCGCTCCCGCCTCGCCGCACTCCGCCCGCTTATTTGAAAAGAGCCCGCTTCACATCCTCGCTACGCATCCTCGCACCGCTCAGCTACCTCGCACATCTTTGGTGGAAACATTCACACCGTTACACATCCTCGTTACACAGCCTCGCACCGCTTAGCTACCTCGCACATCTCTGGTGGAAACGCAGCCTAGCCAGATACGCGCTTCGCGCTTAAAGCGAGAAGAGCAGAGTGAAACGGATGTGGCTTTCTAACACTTCTTACTATTAATTCTGTGGTAATATGCGTCGATTACGACTGGCTTTACAGGACGCATATTTCTTTTACAAGCAATTAACAATAATTAACTAGCTTTTACGCTGGCACCGCTCGCGTGATCTGGATGTGACATCATCATCATCATTTCAGGCGAAAGACATACTCGGCTAAACATAGGCCTCCACCAAGGTTCGTGAAACAGATCAGTTCCGCATCCAACGCATTCGCAATCTTAAGCAGTTCGTCGTTCCATCTTGTCGGAGGCCTACCTACACAGCGTCTTCCGGTTCGTGGACGCCATCTGAGAAATTTTGTAGCTTTAAAGATATTGTAGCTGTTTTTGTTGATGTATTTCGTCACTACTTTGAAAAAAGCTCGTATCTCAAAACCAAAAATCTGGCCAAGTGAACTTTACTAAGTGTATATCAAGGTTCAGTTTGGTTTTCGTATTGATTTGAGATACGAGGTTTCTTCAAAGTAGTGAGTGACGGTTTGTTTCTTTTATTGAATTAAACAGTTTTTTTTAACCTTTTGGTCGCATCGGGCATCAGTTCTACGAGCGATGTGCCCTGCCCACTGCCCATTGAGTCTGGCGATTCTTCGAGCTATGTCGGTGACTTTAGTTCTTGCCAGGATTTTGTCATTAGTGATCCCACAGAAACCGTCTCCATCGCCCTCTGAGTGATCTTGAGCTTTCTTAAGAGGCCCGTCATTAGCGACTACATCTCAAACATGTGACATCATCATCATCCCAGCTTATATACCCACTGCAGGGCACAGGCCTTTTTTCAACGGGGGCTTGTGGCGTAGTTCCCACACGGGCCCAGTGTGGATTGGGAACTTACATACACACTCACAATATTTCCCATTTCTAATATTAGTGAGAGTTACATACATGTTAATTAGCGAACCTTTTTTAGGGTTCCGTAGTAAACTAGGAACCCTTATAGTTTCGCCATGTCTGTCCGTCTGTCTGTCTGTCTGTCTGTCCGCGGCTAAGCTCAGAGACTGTTAGTACTAGAAAACTGTAATTTGGCATGAAAATATATATTAGTCAAGCCAACAAAGTGGTTAAATAAAAATAAGTAAAAAAATTTTTTTTAGGGTACCTCCCATAGACGTAAAGTGGGGGTGATTTTTTTTTCTCGACTAACCCTATAGTGTGGGGTATCGTTGGATAGGTCTTTTAAAACCATTGAGGGGTTGCTTACATGATTTTTGTATTCAGTGATTTGTTTGCGAAATATTCAACTTTAAAGTGAAAATTTTCATTAAAATCGACCGTCCCCCCCTCTAAAATCTAAACTGTTAGGTGGAAAAATTAAAAAAAATTCAAAATGGTAGTAAATATATTAAATTTACAAGGAAAATTATAGCGGCTAAGATTGCTTGGGAATTATTTAGTTTAGTTTAGTTTTAGAGTAAATAGTAGCCTAAGGTATTAAACATACCGTCACTACTTTGAAAAACTCGTATCTCGAATCAGCATGTAAACAAAACTGAACCTTGATACGCGCGTAATAAAGTTCACTTTGCCAGATTAACGATTTTGAGATACGAGCTTGAAGATTCCGTACACATACGAAATCCTTAGAAAAATATTACTTGATTTTTTCGTAATGCCTACGGAACCCTATCTTGGGCGTGTCCGACACGCTCTTGGCCGGTTTTTAGCCAAAGCAATTGACAGTCATTAAGTACAATTTATTGATTGTTTATGGAGATGCATTTACGATTCCCTTTTTTAGTAAATCCCACATTACAACTTACCTAAGGGGCACGTCCGACTGCACGACATAGGCCTCCCCTGATTGGGAACTTCACACACACCATTGAATTTGTTCGCAATGTAGGTTCACAATGTTTTCCTTCACCGTAAAACTCGCTCGTGGTAAATTTCAAATATAATTACGCACATAAATTCCGAAAAACTCAGAGGTGCGGGCCCGGATTCGAACTTGAGAGGCAATAGGTCAAACCAATAGGCCACCACGGCTCCAGCTTAATTTACAATAATCTCAAGAAAATAGAGAAATTCCCAGTTGAGAACACATTCCAAATAAAACGTCCACGTCCGTAAAATTTCAATGTAAAAAGCGATGATGCAAACCCGTTAAAGATGGCCGGCTATTCGTGGCATTTTAAAGAGTTACGAAACACCTCTAAACATGGTGTCCAACTTTTTAATGCCCATAAAACGAGAGGGCACCGGCGTGCTCGTACTCAGCCAATTTACGACCTTCGTCGATTGTGTTGTGTAGGATTTCGCCTATTTTCCATATATTTGTCATTTAATTCGACGATTAACGGTCCATTTTCTGATTGTTATGGTAATGTGACGTTGGTGTTGGTTACGACATGACAGACGGCCGTTGGAATCTTAAGTGCGTACAGTCATGCTTGTTTATTGGGAATCTATAAAATGTGGCTGAAGAATGTTTGATGACGGTGTTTAAAGGCATCCTTACCACTAGAGTTGTGCCATGCAACTATGCTCAGTACCGGATTAACAATGATGGAGCCCCCAGGTAGGGTTCCCAACTATAATGTTAAACACAGGGGCAAAACTAAAGAACGGCCCAACACGGATTTCCTAGATCTAGAATTAAATAAAAAATAAAACCTCCTTCAAAAAACATCCAAAAAACTATGAAATAATAATTGAACCGAACCGACCACAATAAGCATGAAAATATCTTTCTTCTAATCTGTTTGAAGTCGGTGCCTCAGCTCGAGTCAGCAGGAGTGGACCTAGTAATCTAACTTACCTACATACCTACTACCTATAGGGCTTCTACACTCCTGCTGGCTCGTGCTGAGGCACCGACTTAAAACAGATTAGAAGAAAGATATTTTCATGCTTATTGTGGTCGGTTCGGTTCAATTATTATTTCATAGTTTTTTGGATGTTTTTTGAAGGAGGTTTTATTTTTTATTTAAAAATTTTTATTTTTTGCTTTTTAGTTGTTTCTGTATAAAATAGATGCGTAGGATAAAATCATCAGTTTGACTTCGAAATAAGTTTATGTTGAAAATTCTATTTTTAAAACTCGACAGGGTTATGTCGTTTTATTACAGAGTTCCATGATACTTTCTGAATGCAAATGCTCGACTTGTCACCGAAAATACTAAAATCGCTATACGTTTCTCTTGAATTTTTGAGGAGTTTCTTCAATTCCTCATGGATCCCATCATCAGAACTGGATTTTGGTAACAACGGGACCAACCTTGAAGCATATGCTTTCAAACAACGAAAAAAATTTCCAAATCGGTTCATAAATGACGGAGTTCTGAGGTAACGGACGTTAAAAAAAAAAAAAAAGAACATACATCCGAATTGAGAACCTCCTCCTTTTTTTGAAGTAGGTTAAAAATAAGGCTCATCCCAAGCTCAGCCCAAACCTCTCGCAAACCAGTGATTTTTGGCGTTCCTGAATAGCAGTTCATCCCTATCGTCTCGCAAACGATCGAATTACCGCTCGCAAACCATGTTGGACCGTTCCTGAATTTAGCCCCAGTGTTGTACCTACTGTTTTTCACTACATTGTACTTTTCAACATACATTGAACAAAAACAAAGTATACAAAATACTGTTTTCAGCATCAAATTGCCTAACACAAAGCACACACTAAGTTGCCTCTACATCAGTGGCGTGCCTAGGGTATCAAGCTATGGCAAGCCGAGAGATATGTTTTATTATTTTTTTATAATTTAATGTAGGTAAATCCATCTCGTTGCCGCTTTACTCTTCAGTTTGGACAAGCTTACCAAAGCACACTTCATTCTATTACTAGACATAATTTTACAGACTCATTCTCACACGTACCGCACTAAAACAAGACTACCTATTTATTTTGTAATTACATAGAATAAAATCACGCATTTTACAACGCCTTGCATGGCCCACGATTCGATATAAACAATCGTGAAGTTACTCATCTCACCCGCGCACTCGCGTTCCAAACCAAACGCAACAAACTTCACACCGTAAGCCAGATTCAAAATTGCAAAGAAAGCGCTATATATGCAGCTATACATAGATATTTGCAAAACTAATATTTTCCTAAGTATGAAGAGAGCGTTTGGAAGCCCCGTAAAAGCCCACAAGAGTGAGCGAGATGTCATGCTATTTATAACGTCGCTACTATCGCCGTTCAGCGCCGCTGGGCCGCGCAGTGGATTTTTTATGCAGTTCTTGGTATTTTACGCAAAATAAAGCGCGTTATTATGAAAGTGATTTTATTAGAACTTTTTTCGTTTGGACGATGTTTGGTTTTTATTTTTAATCTTGATTTGAGATTTATAAGGCAAGCCCGGCTTTAGGGCTTCTATGTAAGGATCGCCACTGCTCTACATCAACTTTATGTGCCCTTTACCTCAGCATTTACAGAAAGAGTTTTTTCGGTAATGAATGCAAAGTGGCGGGAATACATAAAAAGAGCTTCAATAAACTTAATAGAAAGATTACCTTATTTATTTTAATTGTGGGCCTATGTGACTTAAAAATAATACGCACTAAATTGATAAGTTGTTCGAGACGCACTATTTAACATTATACTATTTACACAAGCTTTGCTTATTTTGGAACTAGGTGAATTGATGTGAATTTTATTGTTCCGTGATATTTTATTTATTTTAATGGCATACGAACTATGTTGGTGCCAATCATCCGACTGTACCATACGCACTGACATCGATACGCCTACCATTTAATATTGTACACTTCCTACGTTTATGTAATGTGTAATGTAAAGACTTATTGTCGCCCGCGACTCCGTCTGCGTGTCCTGCGGGAAATAGGTACGGTTTTGAATGTCGAAGATATTTTAATAATAATTATATTTATAATTATATTAAATATTTAATATTATTAATAATAATATCGGAAAGTAAAAAAATTATATTCTTTTATTAACTTCCGACATTCAGATACGTTCCCCGGGAAATACACAATTATGGGACGAAAAGTATCTTAAAATAATTTTAATTTCAATACTAATAACCGCATAGTGAAAATAAACGGATCACTCACGTCTCAAAACGAGTTTAACTCGACATGTTTCGGGCTAATCCGTTAGCACTTCCTCTCGGAAGACCAATAACAGCCATATAATTCCCACTCCCATGGAAACATAGAGAAAATATATACCTACCTTATGTCACTCTCGCAATCCTTTGAGCCGTTTAAGCTGCAGAGCGTCCCAAAGGATGATACATGACGTATCCTACCCACATACATAAATACATACGCTCAAAAACATAACCCTCCTTCGAAAGTCGGGTGAAAGTGGTCTACATATGTCCAAAATCCCATTCAAACCACTACATCCATTTATGAGCGATTCAACCACAAAGCTACAAACAAATTTACAAAATATCGCATTTACAATTATACTCATAAGATTACATTGAGTCGAAGGCCAGTAACCATTGAAACCATACCATAAATCATAGTGAATTAACAGAATTAATGATGCTGTTGTAGTGTTGCCTATCGCTTATTCAATAGGTATCGATAGAGTATCAATAGTATCGATGGTATGTATATGTATATGTAAACTCTTAATTGTACAAAAAAGACAGAAAAACAAAACACTAATTTATTGAATCAGGCGTTACTTTGCGGAGGTCCATATAAATGAACTAAAACAATTACTTTGCTCACCCGCGACCTTACAATAGTTACGTTTATGCAAGAAATGTGTGTTCATGCAGTTCCTCCACCTCCACACTGTACGAACATCATCTTCAGATGAGCTCTGGTTGAGTTCGAAACGCGTCAGTGTAGCTTGGTGGTGGTGATGGTTGTGTTTGTGTGATTTGTGTGTGTTTGTACAGTGTGGAGGTGGAGGAACTGCATGAACACACATTTCTTGCTTAAACGTAACTATTGTAAGGTCGCGGGTGAGCAAAGTAATTGTTTTAGTTCAAAACACTAATTGACAACTGTTGAGATATATGTAAAAAGGCGAACTTATCCCTTTAATTTAAGGGATCTCTACCAGTCAATCTTTCTATGGATGAAACGAGTATTTAGCAAGGGACAGACAGTAAATAAGTTAAAAAGTCAGAAATAATGAAAGGTACAATACTTTTTTTAATAACAAATACAATACATAAACCCATATAAAGACACCTAATATAAAATATACTACTATACACAAATATATTATGTATAAAGATATATAATAAAAAAATAAAAAATATTATGGGACAATCTTACACAAATCGACCTAGTCCCAAACTAAGCAAAGCTTGTACTATGGGTACTAGACGACGATAAACATACTTATATAGATAAATAAATACTTTAATACATAGAAAACATCCATAACTCAGGAACAAAAAAATATTCGTGCTCATCACACAAATAAATGCCCTTACCGGGATTTGAACCCAGGACCTCTTGCTTCGTAGGCAGGGTCACTACCAACTAGGCTAAAGCGGTCGTTATAAATAAGCAGTGTTCCTAATATATTAGAGAGAAGGTGTGAGCCAGATCTTCAAGCCTTCCCTGAACGACACCACGGAGCCTGCTTGATGGAGGTTGGTAACCGATTCCACGGTCTAGCAGATTGCACAGTAAAGGATATCGAGAGTATTGCCAAATCAGGCAATACTCTCGATAGTACTGAAAATTCGATAGAATTCGTATTTAGATAGTATTCGATATTTACAGGTCACTTCGATACTAAACACATACTAGTAAAGATGGGACTACAGGACAATGACGATTGTAGAATATGTGGTGAGGAAGACGAAACGATGGAACACATTATGTGTGAATGCGACGCCCTCGCCAGATTAAGAATGAGACTCTTTGGCGACGGATACCCCGCACCAGGACAGGAGAGTTTAAGGCACTACCGCTACGTCATATCATCCAATTTATGGACGAGGTGATAAAAGCAATGCAATGGAGTAAGTGCGAAGGAGGGGTAGTTACACAAAAGATCCCTACGGGTCGAAGTTTATCCGCAAGGACCCCTAATACTAAGATAAGATAACCTTTGAACGACAATAATTAGGTACTAGGTACAGCCAGTAATTTTTTTCCAATTACTTATTTGAGTGCTGTTCATAAAGTTGGACACATTAACCCTGGTAGTTAAAATTAGTACGAAAATTTTCCGGAATGACAAATATTCACCATACAATTGTATGGGTATTTTTCGTAGCACGCAGAACTTTTTCCACTCAGTTGTTTTGTATAAATAAATAAATCATGGGACACTCATCACCAAATTGACCTTGTGTCCCAAACTAAGCAAAGCTTGTACTATTAGTACTAGACAACGGAAAAACATACTTTTATAAAGAAGTATATATACTTAAATGCATTAATTAACCATCCAAGACTTGAATAGGTACTCTAACCATTAGGCTAACCGGTCGTCTAAATCTATAAATAAATAAATAAATAAATAAATATCACGGGACAATTCACACCAATTGACCTAGTCCCAAAGTAAGCTAGGCAAAGTTTGTGTTATGGGTACTAGGCAACGGATAAAAATACCTATATAGATTGATACATACTTAAATACATATTAAACAAGACCCGAGAATAAACATTCGTGTTTTTCATACAAATATCTGCCCCGACACGGGAATCGAACCCGGGACCTCAAGCTTCATAGTCAGGTTCTCTAACCACTAGGCCATCTGTTTGTCTATGGTTTAGTACAATTTAATCTTATCATTTACAATAGGGTAGTGTCCTGGGTAAAAAAAACACTATTACAATTAGTCCGACATTTAAATTATCAAAAAATATTGAACACATTTTTTTTCTTTTGTCAATTGAACAAAAAACGACAAAGATAAAGCGCGACAAAGTTCGGGAGTGGGGGCTCGTGACGTCACGGTTCGCTAAAAAGTGTAGCGAATCGTGACGTCACGCGGAACTTCAACATACAATATCTCCGTCATTTTTTGTTCAATTGACAAAAGAAAAAATACGTGTCCAATATTTTTTGATAATTTAAATGACGAACTAATTAGATTTTTTTAGGAAACCAGCCTATTATGAAAACAATATGCAATTTTTTCTCAAATGAAACTGACAAGTTTTCATCGGCATTGACTATTATAGTTTTAAGAACTCCGGCGCAGGTATCGCTCCTTACCCTACTGACCCGAAGGAACATAAACATTAAACAACTGCTAGTATATTGCTCTATCTCTATCACACGTAACCTGTTTCATCTAAAAAACGTTTGGGACATACGGCCGTTTCGTACGGACAACGTTTTGGATTAGGCATGTGATTACCCCACCGCATTAGCACGCTGAAGTGGCAATGGGCCGGCCATATAACCCGAAGAACCGATAACCGTTGGAGTAGACGAGTTCTTGAGTGGAGACCATGGATCGGCAAACGTAGCGTAGGACGTCCTCAGACTCGGTGGAGCGATGATCTTCGCAAGGCGGCTGCCAAGAGCTGGATGAGAGTGGCCGAGGATCGTGCTCAGTGGCGTGCCATGGGAGAGGCCTATGTCCAGCAGTGGACGAACATAGGCTGATGATGATGTTGATGAGATTACACTAACACTGAAAAAAAATGGAATACATTATTTTTAAAACATCTATGTACAAAGACGAGTTACCCGCTTACCTCTACTTTATCTATGGTCTTTCACTAAATACAGTTTTTCTGTCATTCCTCAAAGGAGGCGATAATTATGTATATTGTAACACAATTTTATTACAAAAATTCTTTGTTCTACATTTGCCTAAAACGCAATAGCCGAAATAGCGTTTTGTGCGAGACGCGAATTAGAAAATAATGAATTAGATACCTACCTCAAGTTAGGTTATTTTGGGTAATGTTTAGACTAAGTGACTAGTAAGTTTAGACGTCTGCCTCCTATAGACTAATCGCAAAAAGTCTAAGTAATTCCCTTTTAATAAAACGCTATTTCGGAATATTGGCGCGTTTTAGACAAACGTAGGTAGTAGAAACAGTTTCAATGTTCATTGCCCCGCTAAGGGTACTAAGATACTATGGCAAGTTAGTTGCCTAGGAGCACACGAAATAAACAGACATAACGCATGCCGCGCCGCCAGTCGCATTATAAACCACCAAAGGGAGTAAAGCACATATTACTAATATGAAGTGTGCATTTTGTCATTCAAGGAGTTTAGTAATCTACTTATCCTCGGGTGATATTGATATACATATACTGGCTTTTACTGCACGTAACTATTAGATTAACCAAGAACGTTTTCTTTTCAAAATAAAAGCAGGCTACTCTATCAACATTAACCAACAATGAAAGCTACTTTTATTCTTGATATTAATTAGCACGCCAAACAGTTTTCATGAAAAGGTTCAATGAACAGTTTTCAAGCCTTTTATTACGAGTAGTATTTGTATACGTACTGAACAAGCGTAGTATAAGGGATCTTTATTTATATTTATGTATTTATTTACTTACTCAACAATGTTAGCATTATAAAGGATTTTTATTTATATACTAGCTGTGGCTGTGGCGACACTTTGTCTGCGGAAAATTCGTTTGTCGCTATTACGCGGGAACTACACAAATTTTCGGAAAAAACTGTCCTATGGCTTTTTTAGGGTCTTAACTTTAAGCTACCTCAATACCAAATGGGTTCAGCAACAGACAGAATTACTTTCGCAATTATAATTATGAAGGAAGTAAGAATTTACCAAGATAATAAGTGGTTGCACAAACTCGTCGCCCCTGTGTCACGCAGCTGACTAAAAAAAAGCTATCTCAAGCCGAAATCTGCCGCCCTCTTATTTAAATCACGCCGGAATGCTCGTCTATGCCATAATTTAGTGTTAAAAAAAGATAGTAGGCCAAGAAACACGAAAATAGTGCCCATGTACCGATATAAAAAACGCTCGAGGCAGTGGCGCGCAACCATTCTGTTTCGGGAATTATTAAAAGCTATTGTTTGGGTCCACGAGTCTCGATTGTGTAACGATTCTGAATTTAAGATTTACATGATTGCTGGATTGTTTAACATTGAATTATTAGAGTAAAGCGGTTTTTTTGTACGTTTATGGTTAGCAGATTTTGTTTTTCAATCAAAGCTTTTGTTGAACAAGGCATACTTATTTATAACCGACTTCAAAAAGGAATAGATTCTCAATTTGGTTGTATTTGTCTCCGTCAAATACATATTCACCGATTGGGCTCCATTGTCTCCAAGTCATGAGTGAATCTCGGGGAAATCGGGGGAATTCTTCAAATATTGTAGATGCACAATAGTGACTCGTACATTTGCTTTTGGAAAGTGCCATTTGAGGCATTGGAACTGATGAGAAAGGCCACAGATGGCAACCGGAACTACTCATTGAACCACGTCAATAAAATAAATTGTTGTAAAATTTCGATTCGATTGAACATTGGAATCTTTTTACGACAACCCACAGTGACCGTTGAAATTTGAGCAAATCGTCAAAATATATGGATGATTCCAATCCGAACGTCGTCGTGACCTGCATAGCTAATTCAACCACACCATCACTCACAAGCTAAAACGTAGTTTTATTTTATGTAAGTAATAATAAATATGTTTTAAAATATAGGTAAATACACTTTGTAAATATAGGTTTTTAGATAAAGTTGGTCTAATTTTTTAAATTTTTTACCATTTAATTCAATTTTTAAAAATACAGTTCCATCCATAATATCGATGATTCTGCCAAAGCAGAGGTTGAAAAATACAATTAAAAGAACGTCTTTTTACGATACGTTTTAGCTTTAGTTTAGTCTGTAATACTACTGTCGATTCGAGTCGAGTGTGGTGGAGTCGAGTACCGTCCACGGACCGGACGCCACTGGACGCCGGACGGTCAGTCTAGATAGGCCTCCAACAAGATGGAGCGACGACCTAGTTAAGGATGCGGGATGCTTTGGATGCGCATGACGCAGGACTGATCTGTTTGGCGAGCGTTGGGGGAGGCCTATGTTCAGTAGTGGATGTCTTTTGACTGAAATGACGATGATGATGTGTTCCGCTGCTGGGGAAAAGCTTCATTTCGACCTCCAAAGCTCTAGGTGCAACACAATACCAAACTACTCCATTCGACACCCGCCCAAATCCTTCTGCTATCTTTTTGGTGTACCTCGTCATCGCTGACTACGCTACAGTCCCCGTGGTTATGTGTAGGGCATTCAAAACCGGTTTTTACTGTACAGTGGAAAAAACGATTTTTCCTATTTCCCCATACAACTAAAACCGGTTTTAGTTGCTCTAGTTGTATAGTCCACCTGTGTTATCATTTTAATTGTTATGAGTAGAATTATGTCATAGAAGCAAGAATATATTCTCCTGTATGTACTTATAAGGCAACCGTTACTGACTGACTGAACTATCAACGCACAGCTCAAACCACTAAACAAATTGTGCTAAAATTTGGCACACATTTAGCTATTATGATGGATAATCGTCATTTATATAATCGATTTAGAGTGTTCCTACCCCGTAACTACAATTATTAGAGACTTCAAATTTGGCAAGCAAGTAAAAAACTAATTTTAGGATTTTCAGAAAATCCTAAAAAAACGAGATTTATAAAAATATTTGATAATACAGGGTTATTTGTAATTCACTAGCATCCTTTTAACCCTAAACTCCTACCACTTAAACAAATGTTTTTTGTTTTACGACTTTTGTCATAACTTAATATTTTCGGTGTAATAACGTTTTAAAAATTTGAGATTTCCTCTTATTTTTACGATACTCTGTGTATTTGTATGGGAAAAAAAGTGCTTCATTTTAAAAAGTCGTAAAACAAAAAAACATTTGTTTGAGTGATAGGAATTCAGGGTTAAGAGGATGTCATTGAATCAAAAATAACCCTGTATATTTAATTCAATGGCACCCTATCACAGTAACCATTCCTTTAGGATCAAAGAGTAGTAACAAGTGAGTTTCGGAATTGACTATAAATTTTATTTGTGCGCTGACAAAGTCGTGAGGAAATGCTGGTACCTAATAAAGGTTTTCTTTTAAAAATGTTGTCAACCCCTGAATTTAGAAAGGGGTAGGCATTTCTACCTGCGCGATTTATGCGACCTCTCACCTGAGGTCCTGCGCCCCTGCCCCCTGTCCCGATAAATATTTCGTTAAAACTTCACGAATTTAAATTATTGAACTCCTAAAAATTGAAGAAATCTTAAACCCTAAAAGGGTTGCGTCATTTGATACAGTAAAATATTTCCCGACAGTTACCGTTGACATGTACAGTGGGCTGCAAAAGTGCATGGACATCTCGGGGCGATAATCGCGTGAGCAGTGTTTGATCGTTTGTGTTCATGTTTCGATGAGAATTAACTAGATGGCGTTGTGAATTGATGCAGCGTAGTGGCCGTTTTCTGCATCTAGTTTATATACCAAACTAAACTGCTATTTCGAAAGTTCTTCTATTAGCAGCTGTGGCTTAACGGTTACACGCATGAGTCAAGTACTGGTATGTGGAATTGGTTTATGGTTCGAATCCCAGGTCAGAGTGTTATTTTTGTTTTTTATTTAATTAATTTTTTTAAATATGTATCTAATATGTATTTAATTATCTGTTTAATTAAAAAATTTCTTTGATCAGAAAATAAAATAATACTACCTTTTGATATCAAACATTTTATTTAAAACATAAAAGAGCAATTTCTCAATCAATAATATTATTTCGTTTTCACCGATGTAAGGGAACGTGCAGAAACTATAGGCGGCAGCACTTGTGCGACAGAAAAGACACTATGCGGACAGTAAAAGAAACTTATCAAGTCAAAATTTATGGCACCAGTTGGCAGCACCGTCAATGAGCACATTCCCTATAGCCATCTAAAAAATTATTGAGGTATTCTTAGCTTAAGTATTCGTTTCCAAAATTTATTGGAAAGAAGATTGAAGCATCACCACAATAAAAAGAAATAATATTATTAGCAACTAAGTAGATTTTTAAACTGGAGACCGGGTTAACATAATTAATGAATGCATAATATTAATTATGTAATTTATGTTCAGTATGAAGTATTGAACACTTACTTGGCGATAATTTATGTTCGAGTAACTTCAAAACATAGTGTGTTGTGTTTCAAAAATAGCAAAAAAAACAATTTACACTTAAAAAATAGGAAACAAATAAGTACTCATAAAGAATTGAAAACTAAATTTCATTCAATTTTATACACTTATACCTACTAACATAATGGCTAGATATTAACCCGGTCTACACTAAATGTCTAATAACAGTTTACTTAACATTAATTGTAACATTATTAATTGTGCTTCTAACTGAAAAATGACCAACATGCATATATTTAGCAATTTATATCATTCTCTTTTATCTCAATTTCTAATAACCCTTCTAAGACAACTTCAAAAACAATACCTATGTGAGATCAGATGGTGAATCTTTCACTATAAGAATAACAATAAGTAAACATGGGTAACTGGATTATTAATAAATAATAAAGGTTCGTTTATAACAGATTAATTACAAAATAATGATATCGGGAAATATTAACAATTTAAGTTACCAAGTCAATTTGTCTCTTAGTAACGGAGAGGATAGCCGTTACACTATCTATCACTTCTTGAAGTCGATTTTTCATGCTCGAAACCATAATATATTGAAACATATATCACTATTTCGCATCAGTTCCCATGTTCTGTTTAACTCAGTGTCCAAATTATTTTTTGACTTTATCTCACTGAAGTTCAATTTAAAACCCCGCTACTCCTTTACAAAATTTTACGTCCATTCTTATCCGACACTTTCCGTCGGTAAATATAACGATTTCGTTTTCCCAATCGAAATTTAAATGTCGAATGGCAAAGTTGACTGTTTTTCTCTGTAAAAAAAAAACAAAATAATAAATACTTAACATTAGATCATGAACAGTGCAATTTGTAAGCAACATTGCACTCAGAAATATTAATATATGTAAAATCTTACCGTTATGCCCATATCTCGAGCTATTTTCTTTATAAGTTTTCTTGTTCCCAGAGAACAATCATTTTTGCTTTCAAAAACGTTGTTAATCGAATCATAGTAAAATATTTTCGAGAACTTGATAATTTGGATATTCACACAAGGTGATTGACAAGAAATCTAACGATTTGTGAAGTCATTATAAAAATTACCCTCAGTTTAGCAAACGAGGCGTGTAAGCGTATCCAAGTATATTATTCAACATTCAACCTTAAGTAGCACATAAATACAGCAGTCTTCAATAAATCTCTGAAGTTAAATTACGGTAGTCCAACAATCGGCAACAAACATAATCTATCTATCTGTATCTAATCTACGCATTAACTAGACAAGGAAGCAAATATTAAGTAAAATATGAGATTGTTAGTTTCACCAGTTATTATAATGTCTCCATAGCCGAGTGGCTAAGAGAGCGGGCGAAGATGCTAACGGATGCATTTGGCTGGCCAGAGTGAATAGGGTTCGATCCCCCCGGCCTTGAGGTTAAGAAAAATGTTTTTGTTAGATTTCATACTTGGCAATGTTCTGCGCGTCTGTATCAATGTTTACAGATTCCGAAAAACTACAACAAGCAAAATAATTGTTAAACATTGACATGACGAATTATTACAATACTTATAAATTAATATTAATTGTGAAGAAGAAGGAAGATTCCGAGCGAACGTTTTTTTCATTGAATGATAATTACAACGCCATCTAGTAAGATCCGGTTGAACTAGTACGGCTTATATGGTAGCTACTGGCACTCATTTTACCTTCATAGGATTTTTGTTTTGCTTTGTCCATGCACTTTTGCAGCCCACTGTACAGTAAGATTATTTTCACTTTGACACCCGCCAATTCTCGACATACATCGAGAAAGATCGGAAGTGCAATACTTAGGCTGAGGTTTTGTTATTAATTACATCAAATAGGTTTGGGTATTTTATGTGATTAAATTCTAGGATTTTATATAAGTACTGTATGAGAAAACATGAACCTTTACGATGAAAACTGAGACGTCCTGAGTGTCAAAATGGAAAATAATCTTACTGTAGTGATTCTTTCTCTGGCTGTTGAAACTTGAAAATGTACTTTGTGAGTGTATGGGTAAGAGCGTAGAGGCAAAGGATTGTGGGTTCGAGTAGGTAGGTGGGGAGTATTCCGAATTTACGTGCGAAATTACATTTTCAAATTTATCAAACATCATGACAAAACCCTGACACACCTGAGAAAAAAATCAATAGTGTGTGTGAAGTTCCCAATTCGCGAAGGGCCCGCCTATTATTTTTTCTACTCTTAATCAAAATTTAAATATTGTATTACAGAATATTGATTCATCGATATAATTATGCTCAGAGCCGCTCAACGAGGTATGGAGAGGGCTATGCTCGGAGTTTCTCTACGGGATCGAATCAGGAACGAGGAGATCCGTAGAAGAACCGGGGTCACCGACATAGCCAAATGGATCAGCTCGTTTAAATGGTAATGGGTAGGCCATATAGGCCCAAAAGTTCTTGAATGCATGGAGACCACGGACTGGCAAGCGCAGCGTGGACCATCCACCAACGAGATGGACGGATTGGTGAAGGGCGCAGGTTCAGGGTGGATGCAAGTTGCTTCCAACCGTAATGATTGAGCGTCAATGAGGGAGGCCTATATCCAGCAGTGGACGTCCTACGGCTGAAATTATGATGATGATGATATAATTAATTACGTATATCGGAAGTCGATAAATGAGAAGTCTCTATGACAGCTCAAAAGTGCCATGAGAAATCACAGGCCGTATTGTCTAACGCTTTTGACGCTTGCCTTCGCTTTCACCATCTCTTTCTGTCACCGTTTGACAGAAAGAAATAGAGATTGCGAAGGCAAGCGTCAGTAGCGTTAGACAATAAACCTGCCGGCCCCTTCCTTACCTCTATCTTTCGGTATCACAACATTCTCGAGTCCTACGCAACAATAATACCTTGGATTAATGATAATCACTGCAATCGGGACTGAATACTTATCATGTTGGGCGTGGGCGAACACTCGAAATTCGCTCGACCTTATTTGTACAATGTCAGTTGTTATGACAGTTTCGTTTAAAATATAGGTTTGTTTGTCAAGTTTGGTCACAAAATACCTACTTATAACGGGAGCGGACAAAACGTTTAGCCGTCTGTAAAGTATATTACACTTCCGCTGTGTCTCAAGTCAAAAGTCTTTGACCAGTGTGTGTTGCCAGTGATGACTTATGGTACTGAGACGTGGCCGCTAACGATGGGTCTTATAAGGAAGCTCAAGGTCACTCAGAGGGCGATGGAGAGGGCTATGCTTGGAGTTTCTCTGCGGGATCGCATTAGAAATGATGAAATCCGCGCGAGAACTAAAGTCACGGACATAGCTCGAAGAATCGCTAGACTTAAGTGGCAGTGGGCAGGGCACATCGCCCGTAGAACTGACGGCCGATGGGGCCGAAAGGTTCTCGAGTGGCGTCCGCGGACCGGAAGACGCAGTGTAGGTAGGCCTCCAACAAGATGGAGCGACGACCTGGTGAAGGTAGCGGGAACGCATTGGATGCGGATGGCGCAGGGCCGATCTGTTTGGCGAGCCTTGGGGGAGGCCTATGTTCAGCAGTGGACGTCTTTCGGCTGAAATGATGATGATGAAAGTATATTATAACTTTAGCCGCGAATGAAGGCGTTACCACACTAATCGATCGATTGTCGATATATGGTGGAACGGATTGTTGAATCTATCCACTATGCTCTACGATTTGTATCTACTAGTACAGGAAATTAGATATTTTCCTTCAATTTGCTCTACGAGTTTTAGCGATAAGCGAACTGAATTGTTTTTCTCTAATTTGCTATACTAATTCTGACGATAGAGAAAATCGGAGGAAAACAGTTCGATTTGCTCTACTAGTTGGAAAGCTAGAGCAAATCCAACTTTTCCTCTCCAATTTTCTCTACTAGTTTAGTTTATACACCTATATAGAAAATGAAACTATGAAATAAATAGAAATGTCTCTCTAGCTAGAAGAAGATCGATGTGTGACGTCCCCAATTCGCACTGAGCCCGCGTGGGAACTACAGCCCAAGCCCATTCTGAGAGGAGGTCTGTGCCCTGCAGTGGGATGTTGGGATGATGATGATGATGATGAATAAAGAGCTTTGCTGCCCACTCCCACATCAGAAAGGCAACATAGTGGCTCGTATATCGCGTAATAGCTGCTACGACTACTCTGTTATCTTAATCTTTGCTTCGCATTGCCCTTAAACAAAAAAGTATATGAGAAAATGTTTTAGACGCGACACACCACTGAACTGAAACTGAGAGGCTTCATTTGAAAAATTTTCGTCTGCTGTTGAACATTACTAACTGTTTGTAAAAAGTAGTTTTTTTTTAAATTTAATCAAGGAGAGTTAAAAATGTTTTATTTATCTTCAATAGGTGCAATGAAAGTATGACAAAAACCGGCTGAATTAATTCGCAGAGAAATACACTTCCCTAATCACCGTACATTTTCATAATAGTAAAAAAACGCACACAGCGAAATGCGCGTTTTGTGTATGAGAACCCTCTTTATTTATTTTCTTTATTTTCATTATGTTTTTGTAGCGGCCATAATAATTTATTACTCTGTGACAATTTCAAGTCTGTATCTGTTTCTGTTTGAATAATACATGCCTCTGAGAGACCGATGTACAGACACCAGAGCCTTACTAATTAAGTCCCGTTGTCAATCATATGTTACAGAGTCCTAAAAAAAGTAGTATGTAGTTTGCATTAGGAGTACCTACAAACAGTCTCATTATACTTTTTATCGCCAGTCGAGGTAATCAGTCAAGTGTCACCTTTGTAAGTAGTAATAATTACTATTCTTTGCCTACACTCGAAAGCTGCATGCTCAATTTCTTCTATCTAAATGTTCGTACAGTCATCGGCAGATGTGCGGACGGACGAAGAATCTCAAAAAGCTCTTATGCTCTTGACAACAGAGTCGTTAAAGATAGCAGGGTAATTGCCGACTGTACGTAAAACTGCTTGCCCACGCGAGCTTGCTTCATCGTGGGGGCTTTTTGGGTACAGTTACTAAAGATATGTTTATCCAACGTTATGGCAGATTGAAGAGCCCATAATTGTCATGTTACCACTTTATATGACATCAATGACACGTTTGTTTTTAGAGGCTAACAAAATTCATCGCAATATTTGATAGAAATATACTGGGTGTCCCGTAAATAGTACGACAAACTGATATGGGAGATAGGTGGGCAGGTCATCTACCAAATATCAAAAAATGACCTTTGAAATTTAGATTATTCTGATTTTTTGAAAAATGTATACCCCCATACTAAGATTTTGAGTCGTGATATTCGGAATTAATTATTTTTTGCATTTAATTTTATTGAAAAATTATGTTGAATAGTTGTTATTTATTAAACAAGTCAGATATGAAGTATCTTTTTTATTTATTTTTTCAACTTCATTTTTTTATTACTTTTACGGTCATCCCATGAAACCATATATTTCAAACTAAATACAAACTGAAATATAGATGCACAGAAAAAACCCCAGAAAAAAGACCAATGCTGGGAATCGAACCGAATCGAGTTTAAAGTTGCACAGTAGCGCCATCTCTTGGTCCAGGTGAGCGGTTAGCTCCGAAGGAGTGTTAAAGTCTCTCGGTAGAGGGCATAAACATAGATGAGTGCTTTATCACTGCATAAGGTGATTATAACAGACTGAAATGTACGATGTATGGGAAAGATTCGTCGCTAACCTCTAGACCAGTGATGGTGTAGGGGTAAGCACGCAGCACGGAACGCTGAGGACCTGGGTTCGATTCCCAGCATTGGTCTTTTTTCTGGGGTTTTTTCTGTGCATCTATATTTCAGTTTGTATTTAGTTTGAAATATGTTATTTTATTTATTAGTTGTACAAAACTATTTAAAAAAACTATTGCAGTTTTTTATTTATCTGTTTAGCTTACTAGCTTAAAAATGTGTCCATTTAATAGACAGTCACAACTATTGCATCAAATGCTGTCCAGTACCATACTATAGGGGCTGAGTTTGCGAGCGGCAATTCAATCGTTTAGGAATGGGTTGAGCTTGTCATGAGCCTTATTTTCCTGTTAATTCGCTTTGTAAATAAATAAATAAATAAACAAACAAAAAAGGCTCATCCCAAACTCAGCCCAAACCTCTCGCAAACCAGTGATTGGCGTTCCTGAATAGCAGTTCAAACCAAACCCAACCCAAACGATTGAATTACCGCTACTAAACCCGTGGAGGCCCGTTCCTGAATTTAGCCCCTGGTGCTTGTCATAGGTAACAAATACTAGGTATATGTTTTAGTGGGAGTCGCTTAGGGAGTAAGTCAATGATATTACATATAAACTGGGAGTAGATATTTTATGTTACTACCGCGCCCGAGTTGAGGATTCATAAATGACCCAATTGGGATGTCCCAATTTTTGACAACGTAGAATAAATCGAAAACCGTTTGGAGAAATAGGCTTTGTGAATCGTTTTCAGAAATCAGATTGCAGAAATATGATAAACTGAATTAAATAAAGAAAATTTAAGTAATGACCTTCATTTGACCCCTGCAGTGAATCGTCACAAAGGCAGATACAAAGCACGTCTACACTCTAAAGCAAATTGACAGTTTGAAATGTTGCTGTCCTGCTTATAATAGCAAAGAGTGACAAAGACAGAACTTTAATCACATGATGCGCACCTGGCTTTAAACAGTTGTCATTTATCATAAAGTCCGAAATGTATACAATACTCGCAATGTATTTTTACAAATTTAATTATTAAATTACTACGTTACAAGTAAATATGAAAGAATTTAAACATCAGATTTTAGTAAAAAATATCTATTTACTATCACACCATTAAACAAACAGGAATAATCGAAGCTAAAAGAAGATAAATAAATAAAACTATTCGTCATGGTTCATTTAGGACCCTAAGTCGTGCTTGTATTATTGACAGTGACAAGACAAATCAGTAGTGCCACAGATTATGTTATGTACGGCTTGAATTTTTGTAGGCAATGGAACGTGGCTCTCTCACTGTGACGTCATCCAACGTATTTCTTAAAACAATTATAGAAAATTAAATACTCAACCAAATTCAAAATCGATGAAAATAGTACCTTAAAATATCCTATTCTTTCCAAAAAAAATATAAAAACTATAGGTTATTTTTTTTTTGGTACATCCCAATTGTCTCAGTTTACCTCAAACAAGCCACAGTGCGAGTAGTCCGTGACAGTCAATGTGACAGTTGAACAAGCGAACGTTTTGCAAACGCAATTTACTAGGAACGTAACAATCTATACTATGAAATATCATTGGAGTAAGTGCATGTTTCTATCTCGAGTGTTGGTCATTCAGATATGCTTACTAGGTACGATGGTTGACATTTCCGCATGCGCTGAGGCATTGTGACGGAATGTCCAACGGTTATCTAGAGGCCCTAGATTGTATCGTATAATGAGGTTGGACGAGTGCCGCCCGGCAATATGGCTTCGGCGTGGCGCAAGCCTTTACTTATCAAAAAACCACAAATAAATTTCTTACTTTTCATTTACTTCTTTAAGTGCTCATTTTGGCATTAAAATCTATCAAGCCAAATTTATAAATCATGTTTCGGAAGCAAATACGAATAAGATTATCCTAATATTTTTTTTTACTTCCATAAAATAGAACAATTTTATACAAAGTCTTTTTAAAAATAGCATTGAACGGCATTGGTGGACTATTAATACTTGTTGGATAATATATAAAAATCTCGTGTCACGGTGTTTGTTATCGATCTCATCCGAGACGGCTTGACCGATTTTTATGAAACTTTTTTGTCTATCTTTGGTAGGTCTGAGAATAGGTCGAAGGCTATATTTTATACCGCTATTCAGACGACCAGATGGCCTAGTGGTTAGAGAACCTGACTACGAAGCTTGAGATCCCGGGTTCGATTCCCGTGTCCCGATATTTGTATGAAAAATACGAATGTTTGTTCTCGGGTCTTGGGTGTTTAATATGTATATAAGTATGTATTTATCTATATAAGTATGTTTATCCGTTGTCTAGTACCCATAGTACAAGCTTTGCTTAGTTTGGGACTATGTCAATTGATGTGAATTGTCCCATGATATTTTTTTTACTTTTTTTTTATTCTTCGCGGACGGAGTCGCGGCCAATAGCTAGTACTATATAGAAATTTTTAGGTACTTAACTAAATGTAAACAAACATGAACAACCAACAGTTGTGACGTCGGGTTAACCACCCAAATGCAATATTTGTAAGTGACTTTCACGCGTCGCATTACCGACGTACCTACTCTTTAGTTTAGTCGCATAATAATTTATCATGCGACTAGACTAAACAGTGCGTCGATAATGTGATCAATGTTTCAGTAAAGTCTACATCGTTGTGTGGGACGCCTGGTGAACTTTTGGCCCATTTAGATAAATCTTAAGGCCCTACCGAGCTTTTGACGCATTTATTGCAATCATTAATCTCGTGCTGTATCATTAGGGGAGACCGAGGACAGTTGACACAGAGGAGAGTAGACACAACGTCGATTTTTTAGAACTTATTAACTGCTAGCGAGCTCGCAATAGCGCGTGTTTGATAGCTCGAAACTTGGACTAAAAAACGCGCGCTATTGCGAGCTCTCTAGCAGTTAATAAGTTCTAAAAAAATCGACGTTGTTTCTACTCTCCTCTGTGTCAACTGTCCCCTACTAGAAAGCTATCCTGAAATTCATGTGTAAGATATTTGAGGATTCACTCTAATGGCAAGTGTTTATCGAAACACGATTACTTGTAGTTCGCTCTATAGAAAAAAAATCCAAAGTCGTCTCTAAAAAATAAAATAAATTCGTAGTACGACGTAAATACTGCACGGCAGGTCATGACTTTTTGAATGTTAATAAAACAAGATATTTTCTAGGGCGTAGTGTTGCTACATTTTTAAAATATGTATTTGTTTTAGTAATACGATGAAAATACCTAAAACACGCGCAGTCTAGCCAACCTATCATGAGCCATCGTGCTTCCCCCATTCCAAAATCTCTTACCTAAAATCGATTAGCGCGAAAAGCTCTGTAAGGCCTTAAGTTTGCTGACTCGGTACCTATCATTAATAAATAATGACGCTGAAAATTTTAAATTTTATTATTTTCATCATCTTGCATTCCGATTGGAAAAGGCTTATATATTTTGAAACTACATCGATAATGCGGAGATTTCTGAGAAATAACTTTAGTTGGAACTTTGTGCTAGAAATAATTCAGAAAAAGTATATAATTGGCAATAAGACGAAAGCGATATCCATTAATACTTTTCTTAGTAAAAACACACGGAAAAATTAGAAATTAAATAGGACCGGGAATTGAACCCAGGTCTTCGTCAATCAGGGACACGTGTTGAAACACTACACCTCCGGGAGCTCTAACCAAAACATTATCGCTTTTAACTCCATTTACAGACATGGATTGTTTGTTATTTAAAATGATCGTCATTAAATTCTCAACGAAACAATTATCATTTCAAACTGGGTGACATTTACAATAATTTATGTTTATTACACTAGATTTAATAACTGCCATTTTCATGTTTCCCATAACCAACATGTATAAGTACGTTCCAAGTACGGGGTTCTTAGGTACGCGAGGTCTTCTAAAATTGGTCGATGTTGTGACATTCCCCGGTATTTTAATGATTGGCAATCACTTGGCAATCAGTTTCCATACTGCGTGCTGCCAATTATCACCTACCACGAATCACTTGTGGCAATGCATCCCGTGCATTTACATTAGTGGGGGACCGACACACACATCTCAGCTTATATGCGTCCCACTGCATGGCATAGGCCTCCTCTCAGAATGAGAGGGCTCGGGTTCTAGTTCCCCTGCGAGCCCCTATTAGGGAACCATTTAGGGTTCCCTATCAGGGAACGTGCACATAGACGGTGCTGCCGACTGGTGCCATCAATTTGAATGTTTTACCCTGATAAGTTTCTTTTACTGTCCGCATAATGTCTCGTCTGTCGCATTAGTGCTGCCGACTATAATTTCTGCACGTTCCCTAGTACGGAACGTGAACATAGACGGTGCTGCCAATTGGTGCCATCAATTTGAATGTTTTACCCTGATAAGTTTCTTTTACTGTCCGCATAGTGTCTCTTCTGTTGCATTAGTGCTGCCGCCTATAGTTTCTGCACGTTCCCTATAGTACAAGATAGGTTTAGCTTGCAATGTTGGCTGTCTGGCATTATTATTCCGTGATCCTGCGCAGAATAACAAAGTTTATAAATAGTCGGATGAGTTTTTCGAACCATTGCTAAATGGTCGCCAGCATTTTGTAGTCCAGTCAGTTAAGATGATTTTGTTAGGGAACGCTGGAAATAATTCTGAGACATTGCAAAGTAGTATTTATCATAGGTAGGTATGAAGTACACATTTGGAAATGATTTAAGTAGGTAATGTTAAAGTTGGTTATATGGTTAACGCTCTAAGTCTACGGATCCTTTTGTTTCCCGTTATTTCACTTGCCATAGCAATGTTTACCATAAAATTTTTAGAAGCGTGCCGTTTGTAGGATTTTTTGTAATGCCATCTTGTAGAATAAAGTAGGTTGGTTAGTTTAATAATAATCCTAGCCAAAATACAATTTCAAAAATAATTTACTTAAGACAAATTTATGGTAGTTAATTACGGTTTGGCCTATTGCATCTCAAGCAGAGGGTCGCGGGTTCTAATCTGGGCTCGCACCTCTGAGTTATTAGGAATTCATATGCAAAATTATATATTATGAATTACTTAACTATGAATTTTACCATGAAGGAAAGCATCGCGAGAAAAACTGCACACACCTGAGAAGAAATTCAATGGTAGGTATATGTGTGAAGTTCCCAATCCGCACTGGGCCCGCGTGGGAACTACGGTCCAAACCCTCTCATTCTGAGAGGAGCTTGTGCCAGGGCAGGGCAGGGCATTGCAGGCAATGCGACGTATACGAGTATAGGCTGGGATGACACACTTTAAAAGAATTTGCTCGTTTTCATTTAAAAAAAAAAACTTATCGCTAGGGTAGAGTCGTCAGTGACTGGGCTATTTAACTGGGTATATCAGCAGCTCTATGCAATTCATAGAGCTGCTGATATCTAATTTCATCGTGCAAGAGGACGGTACGGTACTTTTTGCGAGTAACAATTTATTTATAATTGAGGACATCAATGTACAAAGAAGTACTTAGCTTGTTTTTTAAACACTACCAGTTTGTACAAAACACTTACTGTTAACGAAAAAAAATGGTGTGAACAAAGTGTTCTACATTATACTAATATACTGACAAGGCATTTTATCATCATCATCATCCCAGCCTATATAGGCTGACGTATATACGTCCCACTGCAGGGCACAGGCCTCCTCTCAGAATGAGGAGGCTTGGGCCGTAGTTTCCAAGCGGGCCCAGTGCGGATTGGGAACTTCACACACACCATTAAATTTCTTCGCAGGTTTCCTGACGATGTTTTCCACCACCGTAAAGCTCATGGTAAATTTCAAATGTAAGTTCGCATGTAAATTCCGAAAACTTAGAGGTGTGACCACGGGCTCAAACCCACGGCCCTCTGCTTGAGAGGCCTGAGGTCAAACCACTAGGTTACTTCGGCTTTTAAGAGCTTGTTATAGTATAAACTAGCTGTTTCCCGCGACTCCGTCTGTGAAGAATTCGTTTATCGCTATCCCGCGGGAATTATGCAATTTTCTGGGATAAAAACTATCCTATGTCCTTTCTAGGGACTCAATCTATTTCTATACCATCATCATCATCATCATTCGCAAAACATCCGCATCCAATGCGTTCCCGCCACCAAATTAGGTCGTCGTTCTATCTTGTTAAAGGCCGACCTACGCTGCGTCTTCCGGTCCGCGGACGTCACTCGAGAACCTTTCGACCCCATCGGCCATCAGTTCTACGAGCGATGTGCCCTGCCCACTGCCACTTAAGTCTAGCCAAACTACCAAATTTCATCTAATTTTGGTATAGAAATAGTTTGAGTCGGTTTAGCAACAGACAGGCAGACAGACAGATACTATTAGTATATTAGTATGGACTATCCTTCCTTACGTTGTCACTATTCGCAAAATCAGAACAAAGCGTTTTCGTTCTTCCTTCATCAACCGTACAGCTAAGGAGTGGAATTCCCTACCTGCGACTGTGTTCCCTGAACACTACAATCTGGCCGTTTTCAAGTCTAGGGTGAATGGGCATTTACTAGGCAAGTGGGTCCATCGTAGGCCTCATCTTCGCTTTCCATCAGGCGTGATTGTGGTCAAACGCAAGCCTATATTGTATAAAAAAATCGGCCAAGCGCCATTCGGACTCGCGCACGAAGTGTTTCGTACCATTATCTATAAAAACGGCAAAGAAATCACGTTTGTTGTATGGGAGCCCCCCCTTAAATATTTTTTTTCTGTGAATATTTCAAGCGTACCTATTGCCGTTATCAATATCGAGCAAAATAATCACGTTTGTTGTATGGAAGCCCCCTTAAATGTTTATTTCACTCTGTTTTTTAGTATTTATTGTTATAGCGGCAACCGAAATACATCATCTGTGAAAATTTCAACTGTCTAGCTATCACGGTTCATGAGATACAGCCTGGTGACAGACGGACAGACAGATAGACGGACGGAAGCGGAGTCTCAGTAATAGGGTCCCGTTTTTACCCTTTGCGTACGTTACGGAAAAATCGGTGGAAGCTGTCACTTGACGGCCGGATGTTAGAGAACCTGACTACGAAGCTTGAGGTCGGGGCAGATATTTGTGTGAAAAATACGAATGTTTGTGCTCGAGTCTTGGATGTTTAATATGTATTTAAGTATGTATTTATCTATATAAGTATGTTTATCCCTTGTCTAGTACCCATAGTACAAGCTTTGCTTAGTTTGGGACTAGGTCAATTGGTGTGAATTGTCCCGTGATATTTATTTATTTTTATTTTACTTTGACTTTGATTCAGACTACTCCGGAAGATGGATACTTTAGTCTCCAGCTCTGTCCGCCCAGAGCGTGCATACGACCTGCGCATACGCAGAGCGGCGCGTGAGAAACGCGCTGTTGTCTCTGCACACTAGGGTGGATCACGGTTGTATGGAAAAAAAATTTTTTTGGATATTTGATTTCTAATAGTTTTAAAAAGTTGCATAGTAGTAAAACAATAAAGGACGTATTTTTTTTATATTTTTAAAACATTATCTTATGCCCCCGCATCTCTGTCATAAAATTGATAAAATCAAAAAATATGTCTCCTTAAAAAAAAAAGGTAAAATTAAAATTATTTGTTAATAATGCTTATTGTTAATGAAAAACAGTGTACAAAGGTTCAAAATTTATTGAAACAACTTTAGAATACGTTTAAAATACTAAATCATCTCACTACTTTGCCTTAAAATCTCTCTTGCTAGGTATCAAATTTTTGCATGATTTTTCTGGAAGCGAACTTTAATCGAATTAGACCTTCTCTAGATATTTTTGTACAAGCAAATACAGACGCTTCTGTTGTAACTTTTATGCTCTTTCTACTGCTTGGGTATGGTTGGGCAGACGTAAAAATAGAGGGATCGTTCCCACTGCTGTTCTGAGAAAACGCGGCAAGTTCTTCATCGGACAATCCGTTGAGGACAGGAGGAGTTGTAATTGGATTTGTTTTCCAATTGATAAGGTCGTGAGAGACAGTGAAGTCAACAGTGAGAAAGTCTTAACTTTTCTACCATCAAAATATAATGCCGATAATTGATCATCATTCTCATTACCTTTCATATTATTTGTACGAGCCTTACCTTTTCACGTCGTAATTTATTACGATCAATGACTTCGACTTCGGAATTAATATTGTGTAACACTGAAGAAGCAATCGCAGCAGCAGCTTTATCAGAAACCCTGTATCGGTCACACGTCTGTGCTAAAGTAGAGAAAGAAATCTTCGTGAGACTAGATGTAGTTGTTGTGGTAGAAGCAACATAACATGTCTGGGCATGTTGTTTTTCTGTGCGAGGTTGTTTCGTTGCATGTTCTTCCTCGTTATTGTGTGGTTAGTATTGTTTTTTATTTAAAGCCAATCGCCTTTTTAGTCGATTTTGAAGAAACTTTGTAGTTTTAACTTTTGACGTCTATTCCAGCTATCACCATTTTTCGGGTCGTTCTCTGGTCTATTAGAAAAGCTTGTTTGGTTTTATGGACCTTTCTTTCTTTTGGACACGTGCATTAGTCGATATTTTTGCATTTGCATGAAGACATATCGAGTAAAATCCTTCTTTTTGTCACAAACTCTTGCTTCTTCTCTTCTGCAAGTCGAGTGATAGATCTCAAGATATTCTTACACTTAAGATGGTACGCTTTTATCATTTGTATGATTCTCGTATGTGATACCTACAATCCGTAGTGAGGCTTTTAATCATAAGTATCTTTTCTATATCTTGTGATATGATTTGAGCAATATTTTAAGGTCATATCTCGTCCATTCGTAATACTTCATAATATCTTCGTAGGCGGGAAGTACATTTTCTTTAAGCTTGCAATTAGTGCCACAAATAAAGGAGAAACTACAGCACTACGAGTTTTTTCCATTATTCAAATTCACTTACAAGATTTTAAAACACAAGACACAAGACTAAGTAAATAATTCCTGTGAATCACGCGTGACTTAAAATTTTAGGAAAAACACCCTCAACTCGCGTAAATAGGAATCCTACCATCCTCTCGTATGATTCTGTGACAGCAAAAATTTGCTGTTTTATGTATTATTTTTATAAATTACTATACAATACTATAAAAAAAATCAGAATTATTGTAACAAACGTAACATTTTTAATTATAATAATGTGAGTAAACTATGCTCTAAAATTTCGATTTTGGGAAACTTCAAGTAGCTTGCGGAGGCATTTAACGTATTCCGATCGCTGTAGTGTAGAACTAAATCTTAGAAGTAATTAAAAAATGCAACTTTTTGTTACTATTACAATTTGAAAATCGAAAATTTTTTTTTTCGATCCACCCTACTGCACACTGAGCCTGTTGGCGCTGCCCACACCGCCCACAAGTTATAAGAGCTTGAGCCCAAATTCTCGAAGCATCAGTTCAATAATTACTTAATTACGTGTTTGTTTTTATTATGGTGTTTATCTATACTAATACTCGTATTATAAAGAGGAAAGAATTGATTATTTGTTTGTTTGCATTGAATAGGCTCCGAAACTACTGGACCGATTTCAAAAATTCTTTTGCCGTTAGAGAGCTACATTATCACTGAGTGACATAGGATACTTTTTACCGCGGGAAAATACCTTTTCCTACGGGAAAATTAATTTATCGCGGGCGAAGCTGCGGACGGAAGGCTAGTATTTTATTATTAGAGTTAAAGCTTTTGGTCGGTCAGCGAGAGGGAGATCAAGAAATAACTATTCTGACACTATTACAAATTTTATGACTTTCTCTTTGTCGGGCCCCTGCTATCAGGAACATTTGTTCCTCTCATCCACTCAAAGGTTGACAGGTAGGGATCCCTGAAAAGTATAAGTTCTCCATTGTAAATGTATCTCAACTGATGCCAATAGTGGTTTTCTATTCTTTATTTTTGTACAATAAAGGATTTACATACACACATAAAAAGTTGCCTACGTACCTTAATCCAAATCCGTCCAGTCGCTTTAGTAACAAACACAAACACGCTCTCACGCACACAGCGCGCACGCATACTTATAAACGTTCGCAATTATAATACTAATACTAGCTGTTGCCCGCGACTCCGTCCGCGAAGAATAGGGGTAGGTATACAAAAATAGCCTACGACCTATTCTCAGACCTGCCGAATGTAGAGAAAAAAGTATTATAAAAATCGGTCAAGCCGTTTCGGAGGAGTCCGATAGCAAACACCGTGACCCGAGATTTAGATGATAACAAGCACTGCCTAAAACTTACATCAAATTTCATAGAAATCATTAGAACGTTTTCAAAATAGGTAGGTGTATTAAAATAACATGGAAATATAAATGAACTTTATTTAATACTAGCTTTTGCCCGCGACTCCGTCCGCGTGGAATTAGTAATTTGGTCAGCTTATTTTTTTTATCCAATTTGCTTTTTCATCAATTATGACTCTCCTTAGTTCCTCGATACAAAAAAAATACCCCCACACAACCCCCCCCCCCCCCCCCTCCCCCCGCACACCCGCGTTCACATTCACCACCGTACTCCCAGCGTGATGATTATATAGCCTATAGCCTTCCTCGATAAATGGGCTACCTAACACTAAAAGTATCGTATCTTTCTTATTTGTCAACCGATTCAACTGAAACAATCACTAAATGTTAATCCAAGAAAATACCAACATACCAGTGAAAACCGCATCCTTCTAGGTTGAGCCGTTTCTGATATTAGCGCGCACAAACGCACAGACAAACAGACAAACAGACAATAATTCTAAAAATCATTGCTTTGGGTCCTATTGCGCTAATAAATAGCCCTAGTGACAGTTTTTCTCAAATATCTTCAATGTACAGACACCGACTTGTTACAGATTTATTATATGTATAGACATACGAGTAGATAAAAGATAACATAATTAACTAATATTCATAAATAAACATTTTATATACAAGAACAATTAACCTAAAACTAAAAACCTTAAGAAATACAGTCAAGGGCAAAAATATGTATACACTTTAGTACCTTGTCACTTTAATCACTGTGACAGTTCATATATGGCAGTTCAAATATGACGAAAATAGACAAGGTACTAAAGTGTATACATATTTTTGCCCTTGACGTACAATAATAATGACTAAAATATATTATTAAAGGGAGTCCCTTTAGGCAAGGTTCCGAAGATACTGGCAGCGTTCCTCCTTTGAATAAGTAGCTAAACTAATTCTTTGTCCAATGTAGCTGCCAGCTCTTCGGTCTCCTGTGATGAACTAATATTTATTCTCACAAAATATACATATTAACAGATAGATTATTTTGTTAAAAGAGAAAAAAATGGAAATATTGCTTGCTTGAAACTTGATCATAAATTATCACGGCATGCTAGCTGTCTACGTGCCAAATGAAGCCCATTTTCTCAGTTGTCATCCTAAGTATCTCAAAAAGGTTTCTCTCTCTCTCTCTCTCTCTCTAGTCGTCTATCATTACTTAAGATTCAAAATTTGGTAAGGAATAGAGGTCTTATGTTATCCCCGCCCGCCGCCCCTCCCTTAGCCCCCAATGCGTCTGTTTGTCTACCGCGTTGACTTAAGGCCACTGACCCCTCTTCCGGCTCCGCCGCAAATATCCACCACAAATATTTTGTGAGCGGACAGTCTTCATAGGGCCATCATCGTTTGCTTGATAAATGGCCGTGGAACAATGTACAGATAGACGGAACGTGGTAGGACGGGCTGACATTACTCATACGGACCACCAAATTTAAAACAAGCTGTCACTCGTGACTTAGTTTGCTAAGAATTCATATATCAATATCTCACGGGAAATGTGATTGTCCAGAATAGTGGCGTAGGACCTAAATTGGATATGCGCTAGATATCCTAAAGATCCATACTTGTTAACCCAGCTCATAAATTATCTGAGTCTCAAGTTTCATCTAAATCCGTTAAGCTGTTATTGCCTGATTGACTAACAAACATTCAAACATCCAAATAGCTTCACAAACTTACTCGTTTACTATATTACTAGGATACATCAGTGTGGTTGTTATCAGAACGACTTACATTAACCAAGAACCATTAATTGTTAATAATAAATGTCACTCACCTTGCCACTTCGACTAAACATTAACTAAGAATAAAACAAAATAGATGAGAACCTTTTAAAAGGGATATGAATACCTTCTAGTTGCCTGACGTGGCCCCTCAAACAGTGCAGAGGATCGTAGGTTCAAACCTCGCACCTCTAAGGCGCAAGCTATATAGAAGAGGCGTGGGATGGGGGCGCATCGCAGTCTCCGCCCCGTCTCTTCTGTCAGCTTTTTATCGCGACGCTTCTATACATTTAGTATGAAAATTGAATGAACGGGCGCCGCGACTGCGACGCGCCCCCGTCCCACGTCTCTTCTGTGTGGCTTGCGTCTAAGTTTTTAGGACCTCAAGTGCGAAATTACATTTGGAATTAACCACGAGATTTATGGTGCCGGAAAACTTCGCGAGGAAACCAGCACAACCTTTTGAAGCAATTCAAATGTGTGTATGAATCTCAATCCAGAATCCACACTAGACTCGCATGTGAACTACAGTCAAGCCCTCTCATTCAGAGCGGAGGCCTATACGTGGCATACAATGGGACAAATATAAGCCAAACTGAATGTATGGAATTGTCATCCAAATAAGCAATTCGTGGTAGCCTAGAGTGGTTTGGCCTATGGTCACTCTTGGGGGAGGCCTATGTGGACGTCTTTCGGTTGAAATAACGACGATGATGGTTATTTATTAATTAGCCTGGCGATGTGTCCCACTGCTGGGCAAAGGCCTCCCAGCTGGGCAGTGGACCAGCGTGGTGGGCTTATGGTCTATTTCCCTCCCATGAAATGATGGTGATTAGGATTACCCACAATCCCAGTTGACACCTCTGCGCTCTATGGTCTATTCTCTAAACAGTTTTACATTATTATGTGCATAGTTTTACGTAGATATTAAAGTATACATAGATTCTTAACTAGGCGCTCGAGACGTATAAAAGCGTACGTGTAGTGTGACCAACTTTCGTGAAACTGTAGGACAAGTCTTGTGTGTATCTAAAATTTCTCAAACTTTTTTCTTGAAGACCACTTGCCATATTTTTCAGTTTTAGGTTGACTCATTCATCATCATCATTTCAGCCGTAATAGGCCTCCCCCAAGGCTCGCCATCCGCATCCAACGCGATCCCGTAACCTTAACCAGGTCGTCACTCCATCTATCTACCTACACTGCTTCTTCCGGTCCGTGGACGCCACTCGAGAACCTTTTTACCCCATCGGCCATCAGTTCTACGAGCGATGTGCCCTGCCTACCACTTGAGTCTGGCGATTCTTCGATTGTCGATTAGGTCGACTGCGTAAAGAAAATTCATTTTACTCCTTTGTATAGTCGACCTAGTAAGTGCTTCACCATTTTTAATGACAGTTCCTATGTCAGCATAAAATCAATAAGGCCGATTGTCACATTGCCTTGTAAGTGAAAATAGCCTTTGAAGTTTTAAGTCATACAACTGACATTAAACCTTAGGTTGCTAAAGGAATTTATTGGTCGACCGGCTGTTGATATAGTTCCACTTTTAGTGTGATTTAAACCACCGTCTAAAGCCGTAGTGCCATATCACGAGCGTTATAATTTACGTCACTCGATGTTCTGTCTAACTGTTGTTTCGTACGCTATATATGACACGTTTAAGACTTGTCCCTCCATATATTTCACACGAAATACAAACTGAAACATGGATACACAGAAAAACTCAGAAAAAGAGACCAGCGCTGGGAATCGAACCCAGGTCCTCAGCATTCCGTGCTGCGTGCTAAACCCCTACACCACCACTGGTCAGGAGTTTAGACACAAATTTTCCTATGCATCGCACATCTCAGCTTGCCTTTCTTAGTCACTTAAGCAGCGACACTAGCGACATCTATTTTAGTTCTCATCGAGAGACGTCAACACTCCTTCGGAACTAACCGCTCACCCGGACCAAGATATGTCGCTTTTTAAGCAATCTAATCATGATTGGTTTTTTGGAGTCTTTTTGTATTTTTTTTTCAACTCCAAATTTGTTACTTTTATTACGGTCACCCCCTACACCACCACTGGTCAGGAAGTTTAGACACATATTTTAAGCTTGCCTTTCTTAGTCACTTAACAGCGACACTAAACGACAAGCGACACTTGTCCCTCCGTTTCATAGCCACCCTGCTAAAGAGTGTAACACACAGGATGGGATGCAATCAGCATGCAAATAGCGCTCTCACTGCGAGAAGCAAACATCGAATATTGATCGTCGCATTATGATAATGTATGAATAAAGCTGCCGGCGGACCGGTCGCCAGCCTGTGTACTTGCGGCTTTAGACTCACTTATTTAGTTAGACTTTGTTGTATTAAGACTGACTAAGACGTGGCCGCTAACGATGGGCCTCATAACAAAGCTCAAACTCACTCAGAGGGCGATGGAGATGGCTATGCTCGGAGTTTCTCTGCGGGATCGCATTAGAAATGATTAAATCCGCTCAAGAACTAAAGTCACAGACATAGCTCGAAGAATCGCCAGACTTAAGTGGCAGTGGTCAAGGCACATCGCTCGTAGAATTGACGGCCGATGGGGCCGAAAAGTTCTCGAGTGGTGTCCACTGGAAGACGCAGTGTAGGTAGTCCTCCAACAAGATGGAGATAGGTTAAGAGGCTGACAACACCTAATTTTGTTGAAATTGATGTTTTTTAAACAGTTTTTTAAGAAAAACTGTTTGTTCTAGCACATCAAAAAATTATATGTTAATAATTCATCATATTTCAAAGACCGTGGACGGACTCGATACATAATTGGACGAAATCGGCTCGATAGAAAATAATTGCAAAGATAGGTCTTAAAATCATCATTTAACGGTTCTATGTCTTTATTTTTTTGGCGTATGCGTCTGCAATTAAAAACATGAAGTGAACATATTCATACCTAAACCGCTAATGAGTCATATTTCACAAATAATCCACAGTTTTTTTTTTAATTCAATATTTGCCCGATAAATTTCAATATACCCGGCTGCCCAGTAATAGCGGCATCTCGTTTACTCCGATACAAATAGACAGTGTGCGCCGACGTTGGTGTTGACAGCGTCTTAAGGTTGCGGGATCGCGAACGATGCGGATGGCGCGGGACCGAGCTGTTTGGTGAGCCTTGAGGCCTATGTACAGCAGTGGACGTCTTTCGGCTGAAATGATGATAATAGCTTAACAACTTAAGTTAATTTACATACATAAAATCACGCCTGTATTCCCAAAGGGGGTAGACAGAGCACACGAAACGTTACATTTACGTTTCGAGGCCACTTTTACCCTCTGTTTCACCATCCATTGATCAAATTTATTAAACGGATAAATGTGACGGTGACGGCATCTCATTTATCCGTCAGTTAAAATTAATCAATGGGTGGTGAAACAGCCCCTTAAAGTGGTATAATAGTGACAGGTTGCTAGTCCATCGTTATAGAAACACATTGATGCACGTCACTTCACCGGACAGCCATCCGTGTGTTTCCTTCAGTTTTCTAGACATTTACAGTTAAGCCATAAAAGTGGTAATAAATTGTTAATGACTACGCAAAGAGCCGAGGTGGCTTGCGGTTTGCCGACATAGCGCAGCAGTAAAACGGTTGAATGAAGTAAAAACAAATTTAACGTCTGGCATCGGGTTTCACAAATTCGTGGGGCAAGCTTGAGCTACGGTGGGTTCGAACCTGTAGGCTTATTGTCTAACGCTTCTGACCCTTGCCTTCGCAATCACTATTTCTTTCTGTCTAACGGTATGAAATGATGAAAGAAAGAGACGGTGAAAGCGAAGGCAAGCGTCAAAAGCGTTAGACAATAATGGCCTCTGGAGCGCCTCTGAGTTATGGAATTCATACGCAAAATTACATTTCAAATTTGCCATGACATTTATTTTTACTTAGCTATTTAACCCCCTTTACACACAAAATAGAAAATAGCTGTTTAATTTCTGCAGACTTAGCCCCTTTTTGACTAGAGCCCCAGTAAAAAGTAGGTATAAGTTAATAAAAATTATGTAATTCCAACACACTCCACTCCACTTTGCCATCAACCATCAACTTTGCTCTTCGTTCAACTACAAACTGTATAGGTGATGAATTGATGATTCTATGTATTTTTGGGTATGTATTACAATACCGAAGTACGAAAGACCGAATGTATTAAAACATCGAATGGGTCAAAAGACCGACACGATTTTTTTCTGAAACCGTAAACTTCGCAGAATTTATTAAAACGGCATCGTACAGAACCCATTAGGTTAGGTTAGGTTTGTTTTATAACAATCTTAAAAAGTTAACGGTTTCAGAAAAAAATCGTGTCGGTCTTTTGACCCATTCGATGTTTTAATACATTCGGTCTTTCGTACTTCGGTATTGTAATACATATTACCCGTATTTTTTGTATCACTTGTGATTAAGAGGCTGACAACACCTAATTTTGTTGAAATTGATGTCATTTAAACAGTTTTTTAAGAAAAACTGCTTGTTCTAGCACATCAAAAAAATTATATGTTAATATTTATCATATTTCAAAGACCGTGGACGGACTCGATACATAATTGGACGTAATCGGCTCGATAGAAAATAATTGCAAAGATAGGTCTTAAAATCATCATTAAACGGTTCTATGTCTTTATTTTTTTGGCGTATGCGTCTGCAATTAAAAACATGAAGTCAACATATTCATACCTAAACCGCTAACGAGTCATATTTCACAAATAATCCACAGTTTCTTTTTAATTAAATATTTGCCCGATAAATTTCAATATACCCGGCTGCCCAGTAATAGCGGCATCTCGTTTACTCCGATACAAATAGACAGTGTGCGCCGACGTTGGTCTTGACAGCGTCTTAAAAAAAAAACATGAAATTTAGTATGGATACTTATTGCTTGAAGCCGTGCTTAATTGCCTGTATCATTTCGGAATAGGTATGTTTAAAAGTAAAAGTAATTTGATGATTGTCTGATTATGAATGATAACTCTTAAAGTGTCACATGAGCAATGCTTATTAATTATTAGAAATGTTTTGCTGTTGTCTCCTTAACACGTCGATGTTGGCGTCTTTGAAAATTAGTGAGTGAGCAACGTCTGAAACATCCTCGTCCTCTGTAGATGTATTGACGGTATGCGTTGCGTTCAGATTTTAATCGGAACGTTGATGCTGACGTCAGACGCTGCGTTATAGCATAAAATAGCCATAGGCTAACGATATCACTTTTCACTCTTATAACTATGTATAAAAGGACTCTTTTCACCTATCCTCGTAATGAAGTATACATAAATAAATAAATATCACGGGACAATTCACACCAATTGACCTAGCCCCAAAGTAAGCTAAACAAAGCTTGTGTTAAGGGTACTATGCAAAGGGTAAACATACTTACATAGATAGATACATACTTAAATTCATATTAAACACCCAAGACCCGAGAGCAAACATTCGTATTTTTCATACAAATATCTGCCCCGTCACGGGAATCGAACCCGGGACCTCAAGCTTCGTAGTCAGGTTCTCTAACCACTAGGCCGTCTGGTCGTCTATACAATACAATCTTTATTGTACACCACAAATAATACAATACAGAAAAACAAGTACATGAAAAAATATAAGCAATGGTCTGCCTTATCGCTTCGAAGCGATCTCTTCCAGGCACCTTTTTCTTCTTTCTTTTAAAAAGAAAGAAAGCAAGGAATGCATTTCAGCAGGTACTGTAGGCAGTATAAGTAATAGTAAAGGTCGTTTTTCGAGATTTTTTTTGGATTGCGACACTTTCGTTCTAAGCATTCGTTATGTGATATGTCGTTAGATTATAACCTAAGTTTATTAATACAGCCCTTAGTTGCCACCCCCCATCACCCGAAGCGTCCCTCAGTCAACTCAGCTCAGCTAAGGTATAGAATAGAAAAGATATGAAGCCATGATCGACACGTATAAAGATATCCACAATAGGATTCCAAGCAGTAGCAGATTGACGGGAGTGGCTCGCCGACGGCTATTGTATGGAAATCGATACAAAATGTACAGGCACAGAAGGCCAGCCGCCGTATTATATAATGCACAAGCGCCCGTAATTGTATTCGAGCATTTTCAAAAAAAATCCATCCGTCCCAGCTTATATACGTCTAGGGCGTGCAAAACCGGTTTTCCGGTTTTGCTGAAAACCGGAAACCGGACAAAATTTACCGATTTTTCAAAACCGGTTTTACCTCCGGTTTTTCCATTTCGATTGACGTAGGTAGATTTCGATTTAAATCAACTTTTTTCTAACGCTCTAAGAAATACCGACCGCTTTAGCCTAGTTGGTAGTGACCCTGCCTACGAAGCAAGAGGTCCTGGGTTCAAATCCCGGTAAGGGCATTTATTTGTATAATGAGCACGAATATATGTTCCTGAGTTATGGATGTTTTCTATGTATTTAAGTATTTATTTATCTATATAAGTATGTTTATCGTCGTCTAGTACCCATAGTATGTACAAGCTTTGCTTAGTTTGGGACTAGGTCGATTTGTGTGAGATTGTCCCCTAATATTTATTTATTTATTTAAATATTTAATTTTGGGTCATCGAAAAATATCCGAAATCCGAACGCAACCTATCTATACTACTTACACTCCTCCCTCCGCCCGCGTCGCGCTCCCGCTCTCCCGCTCCGTGGTTTGATTTTGATCTCAGTTAAATAATCTTTAGAATAAATATTATTTTAAGTTCATTTTAAAATTGTTTTTAACCAAACTAAGAGTGTTTATGAATGTGATAAATAAATATCACGGGACAATTCACACCAATTGACCTAGTCCCAAACTAAGCAAAGCTTGTACTATGAGTACTAGACAACGGATAATCATACTTAAAAATACATATTAAACACCCAAGACTTGAGAACAAACATTCGTATTATTCACACAAATGTCTGCCCGGACCGGGAATCGAACCCGGGACCTCAAGCTTCGTAGTCAGGTTCTCTAACAACTAGGCTATCCGGTCGTCCAAATCTCTCGTCGTGATCTATCTAATCTAAGGTCTACTTGGTAGGCTAGGCATTAATGGATAATTAAAAATAAGTATTTCATGCAATTTGTTTTATTTGTAGATTTTGTGGGTATATAAACTATCTAAGAATATGATTTTACTGTTCAAATTCTACCATTACTACCATAATAAATAAATATTTAAGAACATTGCCAAAACCGGGGAAAAAACCGGTTTCCGGTTTTGGGCCCTCAAAACCGCAATTCAAAACCGGTTTTGACAACTTTCCGGTTTTGCACGCCCTATATACGTCCCACTGCAGGACACATGCCTCCTCTCAAAATGCACACACGCGGGCCCAGTGCAGATTGGGAACTTCACACACACCATTTAATTTCTTCGCTGATGTATCCAGGTTTTCTGGCGATGTTTTCCTTTACCGTAAAGCTGATGGTAAATTTCAAATGTAATTTCGCACATAAATTCCGAAAAACTTAGAGGAGCGAGCCAGGATTTGAACCCACGACCCTCTGCTTGAGGGGACATAGGTCAAACCGCTAGGCCACCGCGGCTTTTAAAATATTTAAGCCAAATATCAGTGTCCTTTGCATTTTAGTACCTTTTTCCCGTTATTTATTTTACCAAACGATAAAGTTTGTATGTATAAGTGGAACTGCATGAAAAATATGTGTGATGATTACATGGAGCTATTTCCAGATTGTAAAATTTTGCCTGTCGAGATGAAAATTAAGTATCTGATTGCTTTAGAAAACTATTATTTAGATGATTATAAATGCCCCGTAACTAATAAATACAACACGAGGCGGGTACGAGAAGGTAAATTAATACAGCAGTCAATTATTACGGGAAAAGGTTCAATAAATATTTAGTTCCGAGGCTGTTTAACGAAATGGGGTGGTCAAGAGAAAAACCTAAGTTTATTAAACCGGTCCTTAAAAAGACAATGAAAAAACAACTTTTAGAAAAATATGTAAAAAAAGTGTAAGTAGGTAGTTATATAGGTAGTAGATAGTTATGGTGCATGTTAGTTTATAATGTCACGCGTCGGCAAAGTAATTATTTTGTTTCAATTCATTATTATGGACCTCTGCAAAGTAACACCTGATTCAATTTTTTTTTTCTATAAGCTGGGAGGAATGAACCTTCTGTCTCTGTTTGTTTTGTGCTAGGCTGTGCCGCGAATATGGAATAGCCGCTCTATACTTAGTCGTGTAAGCTAATAATTAAATAATAAATCAGGACATAAGCCGTGACTTCTATTTGCGGCGGTGGTCTGACGTTTGCCTGGCTATTTACACTACCAGTTTCCTTGTCGTTTGGGTGCGTTTGCTAGCTCATATATTATATACTCTAGCGGGTATATCTAGGGAAAAGCTGCCAGCATCATCGAGTTCTTTGGGATTTGGGATGGGGATTGTTAAACCTGTTCATAGTTTTTGTTTCTTAGTTACATACTTTTTCTTATTTTTCGTTAGTTTTAACCTCATCATCATCATCAGCCTATGTTCGTCCACTGCTGGACATAGGCCTCTCCCATGGCACGCCACTGAGCACGATCCTCGGCCACTGTCATCCAGCTCTTGCCAGCCACCTTGCGAAGATCATCGCTCCACCGAGTCTGAGGACGTCCTACGCTACGTTTGCCGATCCCTGGTATCCACTCAAGAACTCGTTAACCTAGTAGTTTTAACCTAAATAATAATATTTCGATTATTATTATTTAATTTAATTTAATTTTATTATGTTTTTTTTCACTATGTTTTATTAATTATGGCTTATGTTTGTTGTATAGATCTTTATGTTGTGATAAACCTGCTTCGACCTGCATTGCTTAACAGTTTTACCATATTTTTTAAAAGAAAATTCTAGGACACTGTTTCTTTAGTGAAGCTCTATTAGGTACATATTATGTGGCCCTTGGCAGCTGTAAACCTCTTTACGATTGGAAAAGCGTGTCGACCAGCCATTTGTGGCTGTCGTGGAGACCTTTCGAACTTTACTGCCGTGTCAAAGGTACTTCCTGCAATAACTGCCGCAGAGGTAGCTAGAAATGGGTGATAATTGAAAGGTTAAAGACATCTACCGCTATGGTCAGGGACAGTGTATTGAAATCTAAGCTACCATATACCAAGGTAACGTTGAACTGCGGGGCGACTTTTAAAAGGAGTTTCCCGACCAACTCACGCATTTTTGTTAGCATTTCCTATTCCTAGTCGATGTCTTCATCGATCTTCATTTTATCTAAATGTTTGCCATTTACCTAACCTGACCTAATGTCGACTTTATAGCGATTTTAAAACCTACAAAGTTGCCTCAATTTGATCAAAAGTACCCCGATTTACGGTACATAAAATCTGTACTTCTGAAAGAAGAGGAAAAGCTCTTAGTGGCGGAGCGAAAAATCTATAGGAAGATCCTGGGACCGACCCGAGGAGATGGAGGCCAATGGAGAGTCCGGAAAAATAAAAAAATCGAGGACCTGGTGGCTGAGCCCAATATTATCGGCGAAACAAAATCTGCCCGACTGCGTTGGCTGGGCCACGTTGAGAGAATGGAGGAGGATCGTGCCGCTAAGAGAGCATATTTGGGGCGGCCGATCGGTAAGCGGCCGGTTGGACGCCCCAGATATCGCTGGAGCGAGGTAGTCACAAAGGACCTGAACGTCCCAAGAAGAACCGACTGGCGTGAAGTAGTGTAGGACCGTGCTGAGTGGCGTCTTCAGGTGTCGGAGGCCAAGATCCTCTTTGGGTCCTTGAGCCAGCGTAGTAAGTAGTAGTAGTAAAATCTGTACTTACTAAAATTTCTAATCAATCCGATCAATACAAGAAGGTGAAATTTGACTTCATACACGTACAATAATTGTAAGTTTAAAAAACTTGTTAAAAGAAAAGTCCTAATATTCCATTTTGTGTTAGGCTTGTGTTAGGCCAGTGGTTTGACCTAGTGGTTTGACCTCCGGCCTCTCAAGCAGAGGGTTGTGGTTTCGAGCTGAATAGAAGCTCTTTACCATGAGCTTTACGGTGAAAGAAAAACATCTTGCGGAAACACACTTGTAAAGAAATTCGATGGTGTTAAAAGTTGCCAATTCGCATGAGGCCCGCATTGGAATTGCAAACCCTAATTAGGGATGTTGACACCACCAATCAACTGTCGTACTCTTTATGAGCTGTCAAAAAACAATTCTCTCTTAGAGTTTCAATGGCAATAGCAACTTATGACCTCACTTGTTCGCTAACTCAATCAACTAACTAATTATTTGTTTTAAAGCAACAAAAATTCTTAATTTTGCAGTTAATCGAAAATTAATCTGGTTTTCAGGGCCAAAATAAAGCGTTTTTTTACTGGAGTCATGTCTTCAAATTTTTTTTTAATGGCGTTAATATCCCTATTATTGACTTGATAGTCTAACAAGCGTATATTAGAAACAAGCAATATAAAGCAAACCTCGCTTAGGCAAGTTTGGAAAGCAGTCGGGTTTGGTTTGATAAACCAAATTTTAAATGTGAAATGTTTAACCTGACTCACATTCACACGAATACGCAAATCAGCAAGACATTGTAGGATGATATTTGCAAATGATCATGCAAAGTTATTGATGCGTTACGTCAAAGCACGCGAACTTTGAACCTTTGTGTAATCTTCTAAACATTTCTGCAATTAATACACGCTTTATGCATATCTTGTGCATAAAAAAAATCTTGCGGCGTTTCATATGCGACTAAAATTAATACAATTTACGAGTTCGCGCTCATGTGAATGACCCCTATTACATATTTCTGCCACATTTTATTTAACGGCTAAATATGTTGCTTTTCCGTGGCTCAGCTTTTCGAAGCCAAAATAATAATTATACATTATGGACCCCTTAACTTCGCTAACTCAATCAACTAGTTAGTTGTTTTAAAGCAACAAAAAATCTAATTTTGCAGTTAATCGAAAATTTATCTGGTTTTCAGGGCTTAAATGAACCGTTTGTTTTACTGGAGTCTTTTTTGGCTACAGCCGGTACAACAACAAATAAAATCAAATCAAAAAATCAAAATGTATTTATTGACCATAAAATTTAAATTAAACGATACAAGAGAAACAGTGATCCCCACACTAGGCACAGCCTGTATCGTGGAGATCCAAACGCAACAGAAATTACTAGAATGAGCGGCACTTAATTATGTATTTGGTAGGTATCCTGGAACATACATTTTTATTTATTTTATAGCATAACTAAAATTAATATATGCGACATGCCTAAAATTACACTACACTAAAATTAGCAAATGGAAAAAAAAAAAAAAAAAAAAAAAGGTGAGTGTAAGTGAGGAATAATATGTGTATGTGTGTGTGCGCGCGCGCGTGTGTGTGTGTGTGTGTGTGTGTGTGTGTGTGTGTGTGTGTGTGTGTGTGTGTGTGAGGGGGGGGGGGGGAGTGTGGATGGGTGCGGCTGTCCATGAGAGCACAATAACAATGTATAATTATATTAAATATTAAGGGGGTATCGACTAACCAATATAATACGTAGAATGATGTCACAATGCGTACATTTTACTTAGAAGCATGGCTCTACTGTTTACGGCGTATATTTTGACATACCCATAAATTTGTACGGAACCCTCCGAGTCCGACTCGCACTTGGCCGGTTTTTAGAAAATTCTGTAGAATGTGTGCGAACGCAGACAGAACAACGAAAGAATGTTTTACGTCTGTTCGCACTAAGAAAACTTAAAAGAGTGGGGATAGAATGAGCATTCGCTAGTCTAGTGTAAATCGGCCTTTATTTAATAATTAAATAACATTGTTATGCGTAACTCGCGGAGGATTAGTTCAGTTTGGCTTCTACAGTCTGCAGTAATTAGAAGAGTAACAGCTCAGTTTATAGAAATCAGCAATTATTGTTTTTATAGCGGTTCGACTATTTTAATAATTTTACTGTGTTTGCTCGCTTCATGCATCAAGTATCACGATCAAGATTAAAATAATAAAATTTATAAAACTAGTTACCATCACAAGCTCCTATCTTGATTGTCATTTGATTCACGAAACCAACCTTGCTTGGTAAAGAATAAAACTCAAATCTTTAGCGAAAACAGAAGGAACTAAAGAGCTTTAGATTGTATATCTATCAAGTCGATGAGCTATCAGCGTAGTGTAGTTAGTGGTATAAAGACTTTTCCTAGATAAAAAATCTAGATTATGATTATAATTAGGCAATGTAGGGTGCGGTTCTTATTAGGGTTTCGTACCCAAAGGGTAAAAACGGGGCTCTATTACTAAGACTCCGCTGTCTCTTCGTCTGTCTGTCTTTTTCGTCTGTCACCAGGCTGTATCTCATGAACTATGATAGCTAGATAGTTGAAATTTTCACAGATGATGTATTTTTGTTGCCACTATAAAAATAAATACTAAAAATAAAATAAAGTTGACAATAAAGGGACCTGCCCACTACCACTTGTATCTGGCGATTCTTCGAGCTATGTCGCCAACTTTAGTTATTGCGCGGATCTCATAATTTCTAATAAATATACTGATCCTGCAGAGAAACTCCGAACATAGCTCTCCTGCACCCTCTGAGTGACCTTAATCTTTTATTATTGCCATAAGTCATCACTGGCTACACACACTTGTCAAAGACTCCATCTTGTCGGAGACCTAAGTATCTACCTGCATCGTTCGGTCCGTGAACGTCATTCGAAAACTTAAAAATGCCAAAACGCTAAATATTGACCCTATACTTCTGTCAACCACATCGTTGCGTTAAATTATGTAGGAGATTCCCTCTAATTCAATTATCTAATGCACTGGTCTGATGTGCGATAAGCCAGCATTAACTCTACTCCATTAAGGCTCATTCATCACAAAAAAGTCAAAAAGCAACTCCACAAATTAGGAAACGAAATAAATTAACTGGATACGTAATATAAAACAGTCCTATGTTGCATTTAGAAAAGCTTTGCCACTCTAAGAATAGAACTGAGTTTCGCGCGGTCAGTGTTGCCAGGAACTCGTATGCATTAGAATAATTGCAACGAGCTCCCGCGTGCTGTTATTAAAAAAACATTAGACAATGTCATATTAATTAGTTTAAGGAACGTACTTTTGGAACGCGTGTTTTGGGAGTTTTGGTATTGTGTTATTTGTGTTGCTATTTTAAATTGACCGCTTTTGGCAAATGGCGACATCTCAAAAAAAACGCTATTAAGGTATTTTTACCAGCCCAGCTGAAAACATTTTGCATGAGATGAACTAAGCTATAAACTATATTCCATAGTCTTTGATATCCGACACAATGTAAATTTTTATGGAAATAAATTGAATTGAATTGAAGTGAATTAGCCGTATCACATCTGTAACATGGCCAAAACCCAAAAGAATATTTTTCATATCTCAATTTTTTCCGTAGATTTTTCATCAGGTGAGATAGTGGTCAATCATGGGTCAGTTTTAGGGAAAAAAATGTTAGACGAAATCGAATCGTCATCAATTAACAATTCGGCTGCCTCATTTCAAAACAATAGTAAGGGACATTGAGCTAATTTCCCACCCAGCCACTGAAAAACAGCGTTGTACCTAGTTTGCCGCAACATTATGCTGAGTGGGGCCCAATTTATACTATTCGATGATTTTTTTTTGTATCTTTTCCTGTCCACTGTATTTCCTGTGTATCGAATATGTGTAAATAAACATCTCTCTCTCTCTCTCTCTCTAATTTTCAGGACAGCGAAAAAATGCATGTACGCATGTTTTGTAGAATTTTGCAATATTTATTCGAAAAAGTGATACTTTCTTGGTAGAGTCTGGCCAGCGTAAGTTGGCAATGGAAAATAGCGGCAAATTTAAAAAACATGGCATTGGCAACGCACGTTTTAACGAAAATAAAATGCGTCACAATTAATTTTAACACTGGTAATCCTGTGAATGAACGGAATAAATAAATTTGATACTTGTTTTAATTTTTTTTCTGATGTAAATAAAAGCAGTCAGACTACATGCTTTTAAGTACAGGTCGAATAACAAGAGCTGGCACGAAAGGATTGAACGAAAGTAATGTCACTTTGACATTTTTGTAGGAAAATGACTGATGCATGACATTTTCATATTTGTGTGGAGTGTATTCAAATAGGTAACACATAGATACTTTCATTCACTCATTCGATCCATTCGTGCCAACTCTTGTGAATCAACCTGTACATTGCAAATTGACCAAATTTCAAATTTTAATCATGATAATCCTATATACATATACCACGCTATTTTACATTCTTATTGTATTGTAATGTTTTGATTAGGTTGCGGGTCAGATGAAGGACTCGTGTCTGCGTGGGGGAAAACCACTTATTTTTATTATGAGAGGGAGGCGAACGAGCAAGCGGGTCATCTGATGGAAAATAATCACCACCGCCATGGAATGCAAAGGTTTATTTTCCTCAATTTCCCTTAGTTTAATTTTCCCAGTGCAACACTTTTAGTAACAAGAAAGATCAAAATAGTCGACATTACGAAACATTAACCTGTATAGTATAATTAAAAAGGTGAAGAGTGACAGAAGTATTCCCATCACTTTCTCACGTTACAGCGCGGTAAAGATTAACGACCAGAACCGTAATTTCATTGACGGATGTAAGTTGAGTTGTAGGCCTTTTGCAAATGCTGTCAGAATTGCTACTATAAAATTTTCGTTTATATTACCGTTAAGTGGCTATGCTAGAGGTTTAAGGCTAAACAGAGTAGGTTTTTGCTGTCGTAAAATGGAACAAGGTGTGCCGGGAGTGTGAAGAATGATGTGTTGGTACTGTCGCTATGTATGTACATATTGTAACTACACTGTCATACTATGTAGGTACGTTAGATCCTGATACCTGGTTTACACTCGCGTACGAGTGGCGAGACGAACTGCGAGATGAGGCACGAGACGAGAGTGTAAATCAGGTATTAAACATCTATACTGTACCAAGGTTGCAATAAATGATTATGATCCGTAATTGGAATGCTCACCCAAATGATGCATACCCAGTAATATTTAGGTAGGTAGACTAGACCAAAATTTGAAGCAAAAAAGTTCCAAAAGCTAAAGTCAAAGTTTCCTTACCGAAATACGAGAACCGGGAGACGTTGTGGAAGGTCCGAACAAAATGGAGTGATGATCTGGTAAAGTTAGCAGGGACCACTCAGAGACTGGAGTTACCGACATAGCCAAACGGATTAGCTCGTTGAAATGGCAATGGGCAGGCCATATAGCACGCAGAAGCAGAACAGATGGCCGTTGGGGCCCAAAAGTTCTGGAATGGAGACCACGGACTGGCAAGCGCAGCGTGGGACGTCCACCAACGAGATGGACGGACGATTTGGTGGACGGTTTGGATTGGCCATCAATGAGGGAGGCCTATGTCCAGCAGTGGACGTCCTACGGCTGAAATTATGATGATGATGATGACTCAGAGGCTGGCAGCGCAAGACCGATTGTTGTGAAACTCTTTGTGAGAAACCTTTGTCCAGCAGTGCACGTTTTTTTGCTGGGGTCATCATCATCATCCCAGCCTATATATACGTCCCACTGCAGGGCACAGGCCTCGTCTCAGAATGAGGGGGCTTGGGCCGTAGTTCCCAAGCAGGCCCAGTGCGGATTGAGAACTTCACATACACCATTGAATTAAAGTAAATTACAAATGTAACTTCGCACATAGATTCCGAAAAACCCAGAGGTGCGAGTCCGGACTCGAACCTACGACCCTCTTCTTGAGAGACCATAGGTCAAACCTCTAGGCCACCACGCCTTTGGCTGGTGTGATGATGTGTTTTCTTATTGTCTAATTTTATCTCGGTTCGAATTAGGTGCTCAGATTTGGTAGTTTTTTTTATTAAGAGTAGAAATAATGGGCTTTTTGATAATTTGCTTCTAACTGTACCTAACCTATCGTTTTTTTTTTTCAAAAATGAAAAAGACGAAGAACGCTTCTGAGGAGAAAAGGGGATGAGGAAAGAGTTGGCGGCGATTATTTGATTCAACATGGTGAAATAGCAACAAAGCACCGTGTACTGTTCCTTCTTGATCGGATTAACGACCTCTTTTATTTAATGACCTCTTTAGCCTAGTTGGTAGTGACCCTGCCTACGAAGCAAGAGGTCCTGGGTTCGAATCCCGGTAAGGGCATTTATTTGTGTGATGAGCACGAATATTTGTTCCTGAGTTATGGATGTTTTCTATGTATTTAAGTATTTATTTATCTATATAAGTATGTTTATCTTCGTCTAGTACCCATAGTACAAGCTTTGCTTAGTTTGGGACTAGGTCGATTTGTGTAAGATTGTCCCCTAATATTTATTTATTTTATTTATTTATTAATAACCACAACATCAGAAGAATGCCCTCTCTTCGTATTCACTCCTCTTTGCCGAGACCAGTAATTATTGAATGATTAATGGTGAGCAGAAAGGAAATTCAGCTTTTTAATTAAGCGCGGCTGTCTCGGCGCAGCCATCTTGACATCTTGACATGCGTCAAGGTGGGCGAAATTTTTGACAGAAAGCGAAAGGTAGACTCTGACAGAATGCTCTGTTATTTATTTGTGCACAGCTTTTGTATTATTGCTAACATATGGAGGTTTAGGGTTTTTTTTTAATACTAGACTGAGAACGTCACTGTTTTTGAGACGTTTCGTAATAATTCGAAATTGCATCCTACAATAAAGTAAGCGCGAAATGAATACTCGCAATGGGCCAAAAAAAAAATTTTTTTTTAAAAACACTTTATGTGTTTAATTATTATTTTATTGTTTCTTTCAGTTTAGTTCAGGGCTTATCAGTTTTCGATGACTTTACCCTACACAAAGGGTTCTGTGTCACCGGAGCATTGTCATTACGGTCAAGGTCATAAATATACAGGGTGTAATCGTTAAGTCTTGTGTAGCAAGGTGATTATTCCGTAAATATAACAGATATCAGAAAACCTTAAACTGATATCGGAAGAACGTTACCTAATGAATGAGCAAGATGAAATCAATAACTTGTTAAAAATAAAACGATAAATATCCAAAATTTTGACATTAATATATATATTTGAAGTATGTGTACATGTAAAGAAAAACTTAGCTGATTACGAAATTGCAAAGGTAAATCCGAGAAAAACAGCAAAAAATCACGGCATTTTTCTCGTCTTGCCTACTTCTAACACCACACACTTCAGGAAAAGTATACTGTATATGTCAGTAAAAATCTTTAATTACCTGCCTGAAGATCTTAAAAAATTTGAGTTCCCAGAATTCAAAACCAAACTATATAAATGGTGTTTGGAGAAAGCGTATTATAAAATTGATGACCACTTTGTAGATACAAGAAACTATTAACATGATGTACTTATAGGGAAAATGATAATAATGTAACGAATGTCGCGAGTATAATTAAAATTATGAATTTTGTAAGTATAGGATATTGTAATTTAATTAACCTTATGTGTAAATGATATGGATGTAATTTAAATGAATCACTAATATCGTATCTATAATAATAACTCATATTTTTGAATAATTATATTTAATAGATAATAATCAATATATTTGGTGTACTTAGGGCACTGACATAACTCGCAATATAAATGTATCTTGGCGAGCTTAATTTATTATTAAATATTGTATGCCAAAACTGGCTGATTGTGGCGGCACGTCTGTAATAAGTTTAACAACTGCTGTATATACATATGTACCCACAGTCTACAATAAAAAGATTTGACTTTGACTTTGACTTTAAACACTCTCATACATTTAGTATGAGATTAGTAGAATGGTTCTAGTTCCTTATTTTAAAAGGTTATTCTATAAGTTAATTGATATTTAAGGAAACTGTTATTAACCTAACAAAACAATAACATTAAGTAACTTTTAATTGAATGAAATCAATATTTCTTTTGTTGGTTCGTTAACTACAGGTAAACAAAATCATGAGACAAGCAATCATTTTCACCCGACTGTCGAAGGAGGGTTATGTTTTTCGAGCGTATTAAATGTAGGTATCGTTCTTTGGCTAGCCCCGCAGCCGAAACGGCTCAACGGATTTTGAAGTGTGAGGTGTCATTAGATTCGTCTCAGTTCCGAGAGCGACATAGGGTTTATATTTTCTCGGAAATCCCATGGGAACAGGAATTATACAGGCGGGTTTTTCATCTAGTATTGAAATTAAAGTTATTACATTTGAAAATTCTCTAAAAGTAACAATAACTAAAGCAAACAATTACTCGTGACGATCACGAAACACATATTTAAAATTAAACGCCTATTTCGACACTGTGTGTGCTCTTGTAGGTAAATACGATAATTAAATTAAACATTATTTAACTCCCAGAAACAATTAGTTGATGGCTACAGCGCTACTACAGGTCTCTCCACTAAATTCACCTTATGGACTACTAAAGTGGTCACATTTCCTACGAATTGACTGTAGATTTTGGTGACGTTTTCGGTTATTTATTAGAGGTCCTGTACTTCTATCAGATAATTGGAAACTGTATCACAATCTTCTGCCGTTTCCACTAAAAGTGATTCGGAACAAATACTCAAACAACACGCACGTTCGCTCGTAGAACTGATGGCCGATAGGGGCAAAAAGGTTCTCGAGTGGCGTCCACGGATCGGAAGACGCAGTATAAGTAAGCCCCCAAGGTGGAGCGACGATCAGTTTAAGGTTGCGGGATTGCATTGGATGCAGATGGCGCGGGACCGATCTGTTTGGCGAGCCTTGGGGGAGGTCAATGTTCAGCAGAGAACGTCTTTCGGATGAAATGATGATGATGTTGACTCAAAAAATTACCTACTAAATTGATGAATTAAACACTCTGTTGCGGTGAACGAACTGAATTTATTTTTTTTTTAAAAGCAAAGACATTGCCTACCCTACATATTCTTATGTTAGTAACTAGATGGCGCTACTATAGTTTTGTTACTTTTGCAACACCTCCACTTAACAAAACAATAAGGAAATGTCTAAACAAATAACCCTCCTTCGGCAGTTGGGAAAAAAAAAACTTAACCTTCATCAGATCTACATATACAATCCAATGAACTAAGAAAATATAACCTAACCTAATAATTTAGGAAAAAACAAAAAACATATTTCCAAGTGAAGCCAAGAGAAAAGTGTGTAGATAAAAACAAAGTAAACACCTGATATCTACTTTGACTTTCACAATTTAATTAATCCTAAATCTTTCACAAACTTATAATGCTTTGACGCACTTAAATTTCTTGTTACAAAACTCTAGTCCGTTGTCTGTCCGTAAAATCTTGATTTTTTTTCCTGTTTGGTTCTCCACCATTGTTTTAAATGTTTTAAAAAATTCAAAAGCTTGATCTTTTGTTTTTGGAAAGTAAACAAAAGCCATTCTGCTATGATCATCAACGAACAACAAGAAATACCTAGATCCACCTATTGATTTGGTTTCCATTGGTCCACACATATCAGCATGTACTGTGTGAAGCAAATCTGCACTTCTGTTACCACAGTTCAGGAATGGTAACCGTGCCTGCTTCCCTTCACAGCATACAACACAGTTCGTTTTGTTCACATGGGATCTGTCAGTGTATGACATGCCAATGACAGCACCTTCCTTCATCTTGTCAAGGTCATTGCAGTTTAAGTGTGCAAATCTGCGATGCCACACACGCCCCGAAGCTGGTGTAAGCAAGCAGTGTACTTGCTTGATGTTTAGTTTATATACACCATCCACCATATCTGCTGTCGCAACTATTTCGTGTTTTTGGTTATATATTTTGCAGTGGTTTTCTTCAAAAATTACTTTATTTCCTTTCTTGATGAGCTGGCTAACTGATAACAAATTTGTGGCGAGACTTGGCACGTATAGAACTCCCGTGACCGGAATGTCAAATTCTGTATTATTTACCACTGTTGTAATCTGGATATCTCCACAACATTCCACAGAAACTTGTGATCTATCAGCAATCACAATATCTTTGACGATGTGATCCGTTGAAACATTTTTCAACCAGTGTTTTTGTGTTGTTAAATGCAAACTTGCCCCGGAATCTAGATACCAATCAGTACTGTTGAATTTTGCACTGAGAAAAATCGCACTAAATGCATTCGATTGTTTCTTTTTCTGTTTAAAATCACACTTGTTTTGATAGTGACCCGGTTGTTTGCATTTATAACATTTGACTTTCGCCTTCACTGACTTTGACAAGTTTGACGTTGACGTTTCATTCGAAGTGACATTAGCACCATAGCTGCCATTTTTATTTTTATGCTGCCAACTTCTTGACACAAATGCACCCGACTGTTTACTCGATGTTCCTGCGCTATATTCACTATGCTCTTCCATGTCCATCAATTTTGTTTTAATAACATCCGTTGTGACGTCAATGCCAGAATGTTCGATGGCCATGATCATAGGCGCGAACTTTTCGGGTAGACCTGCTAGAAGTAGTGATCCAACCCACTCATCACTTAACGTAAAACCTGTATTGTTCAATCTTTGACTAGTTTCAATTATAGCAGTCACATATTGTTCCATTGTTTCACAATTTTCTTTTCTTATAGAAATAAGATGGCGAAGTAATCCGATCCGTCTCGTGAAGCCTGTGTTATCGAACATTTTTCTAAGCTTGTCCCACAATTCCTTGGCACTCTTTTCATTCTTGATGTGCACAAATAGTCCTGGATCTATAGTCAGAATGATTTTTGCCCGAGCCTTTGTGTCGTTTGCGTCGGGTTCTGTTTTACGAGTCTTGATGCACAACTCCATTCCTTCTAATATAAGGAAGTTTTCGACTGCGAACGCCCACTCTTCGTAATTCTCGCGGCCCTTGAGTTTAGGAATGCTTGACATAATGTTTGATGCCATTATCTGCTCTTTAAATCACTTTTTTTTGAAATTATAACGTGTAGCCCATAACCTGATGAATTAAACACTCTGTTGCGGTGAACGAACTGAATTTATTTTTTTTTAAAAGCAAAGACATTGCCTACCCTACATATTCTTATGTTAGTAACTAGATGGCGCTACTATAGTTTTGTTACTTTTGCAACATAAATGGTTATTTTTACATATTAATAAATTCAAAGTCAAAGTCTAAACTGGGAATGTCTAAAAAAAATTACCAGTTTCTAAATCTATCTAAATGCGTACGATAAGGCAACCCCTTTAATTATCTTTAGCGTAGTGGTACACTATACACTTTACTGGCACTGTCAAAGTGCTAGATGTCAGACAGCGGGTCCAAATCAAACTCCGTAGTATAATCCACGCGTAAATTGTGAAGAATTCTAACCACATAGAATAAAGTACGACTTGAACCGGTCACGCAATTTACACCAATGTCAAATGAAGGTCATTGCTTATTTGTTATATAATAAATTCATTACATAATATTAAAATTAAATAACTACAGAAAACGAGTTAAAAAGCATTTATCTCGAAATGGTTTTCGATTTACTATACATTGCAAAAAAATAGACATCCCCAATTCTTTACTTGATTTAGGCAGCAATTGATGCTCCTGTGAACGTCGAAGAATCTACCACCGGATCGGAAAAACCCTGTTAAGAAGAATCCAGCAAGAAAATCAACAAGGTATAAGTATTAATAATTAATTAGAGTAATTTTTTTCTACTTTCTTTCTTTGTTATTTTCCGGGTCCAGTTTCAAGTGAATTGTGACCGAGAACACGTAACAGCCCTGCGACGTTCACCCAAACGAGTTACCATTTGTGTTTAATTTCGGGGATTGCACAGATGTTCCGTGATCGTTATTAGCTGGCGCGCGCGCAGCTTGCTCAGGTGAACTGTCAATTTGTGGGTCGTTCAGCTCTTGCGTTCTGAACGCTAAAGTTGGTCATTAAGTTGAAGAGTCACTTCAACTTTTCATACAATACACTCACGGTCAAATAATTCAGCCCACAGTCCACACAATGCTGTTGAGATCTGATGAAGGATATCCAGAGCATCGATAATGGAGGTCCAAAGTTCCTAACATACTACTTTTGTAGTGGTAGAGCCATGTTGTAGCTAGCCGCTGCATCACGAATGGGCCGGCTCGTCCGGGGCAGTACCACCCTCTCACAGAACACCGGCGTGAAGCAGCAGTAATCCCGCTTGCGTTTCTTACGGTCAGTGAGAGTGCTGGGGGCCCAATACCTCACCCCTTCCCTCTCCCCCTTTCCTCTATTCCCTCTCCTTTAGGGCCGACAACGCACTGGCATCGTGTAAAGCGCTGCGGGTGTATATGGACAGTGGTGTTCATTTAACATCAGGTGACCCACTAGTTCGTTTGTCTGGCCTATCTAACAAAAAAAAACTATTACACAACTGATTCAACAAGTATTTCACACAGCGAGATAATTTGTATCAGCAGTTATTTTGATTTATATTTTATTGCCATTTTAGATGTTTTTCTGGACATATATAATTTAGGAACTCTGAATGTCCTTTATCAATGCTCGGAGTAGCCATCATCAGATCACCGCCTCGTGGGGAACCAAGACAACAAAGTGACCTCGTTTGTATGAAAGGTGAACTGTGGATCGAATTTTTTGACCGTGAGTGTATTTTGCTACTAGTTTAAACCTGCGGCTTTGAAATACTTTCACGAGAATCTTTTAAAATCTTAAAGTATGGTCTGAAAAACGGTTCCGGTAACATTTTTAAACCACAATGCTTGTTCGGTCAACGCCGTCTACTGAAGAATTAAAGCGTGTTCTTGAAAGCCGAGACACCTTCTTCAACGTTCTTGGACAGCGCCCTCTACTCTAGTTTAAAGTTAATGTCATCATCATCATCATCATCATTTAAGCCGAAAGACGTCCACTGTTGAACATAGGCCTCCCCCAAGGCTCGCCAAACAGATCGGTCCCGTGCCATCTGCATCCAACGCGATCCCGCAACCTTAACCAGATTGTCGCTCCATCTTGTTAGAGGCATACCTACACTGCGTCTTCCGGTCCAATGGCAGACGGTCCGGTAGGCAATGAATAAACATAGGACTTAAATTAAATCTAGAAGCTAAAAACCTTCAACCTAGTTCGATTCAGTTTACCTGTTTATTTTCCTAGTTTAGTCCAATTTTTTAAAATAAGTATAGCTCCATCGATACTATCGATGATTTCGCCAATGTCGAGGTTGGCAAGAACACTATTCATTCAGTGTTTCAGTTTCTTTCAAGTTGCACTGTTAAAGTTTAACTCTGTATGTTTTGACTCCCACGATACAGGCTCAGCTTAGTGTGGATGTCGCCGAATGGGGATGTTGACACCACCAATCAACTGACGTTCTTTTTATGAACTGTCAAAACACAATCCTACCATAAAGTTTGAATGGCAATAACAACTTATAACGTCACTTATTCGCCAACTCAATAAACAAACTATTTATAAGTTTTAAAGCAACAAAAAATCAAATCGAAAAAAAAAATAATCGAAAAAAAGTTAATCGAAAATTAATCTGGTTTTCAAGGATAAAATAAAGCGTTTTCTTACTGGAGTCGTGTCTTCGAATTATCTTTTAATGGCGTCAACATCCCTATTGTTGTTCAAAGTTGTGTCTTCTCCTTTTTGGTAATAAAGCACTTTTACATTTACATTTATTTACAATCAGTTTGCTGTTTTTCGGTAACTCATTTAGTCAGAAACACACACCAAACATAACACAAATATGTCAAAAAAGTCAAAGGGACCTCACGATACTAGCGCCAATTAGCCTGTCAGAAAACCATCATTGACATTTAAAAATCGATCATAAGTTAAGTATTTTTACAGCTTGTACTAAAAAGCTCTTCGAACCCGTCCAAACGTGCAAAATTCCGAATGACCCGTTTTCACTTTGCCAGTGGAACATCGAATTCCGCAGCTCCCCGCGGCCGATTCACACAGCCACTCCCGCGCATAATTGACGCCGGTGGTCGGCCATTACTGCGCATGGAATTGGTGATTGCGCACTTGCACTCGCGTAATGAATAGATACGTTGCGACGATTTGTGTGCGAGGCAGGAAGTATTGGAGAAGGTATAAATAAAAGGGTTCATTCATTCGTTTATTTGTCCACTAGCATTGACCCTCAGTTTCGCCCGCGTAGCCACGTTAGAAGTACATTTGATTGATACTGAAGCCAAATTGGCTCACCGTCGGCTTGTAAGACTCAAACACTGGAGAGAGGGGCGCCACTATCAAGTTTATGCCCCAGTTCAAAAACGCTGGAGAAAGGGGCGTCACTATTAAGTTTCTGCCCCGGTTTGAAAACGCTGGAGAGAGGGACGCCACTATCAAGTTTTTGTCCCGGTTCGAAAACGCTGGAGAAGGGTGCCACTATCAAATTTCTGCTCCGGTTCAAAAAAATCGTAGATCCGGGGCTGCTGTTCTCGCTTAGTCTGACGACGTCACGCGAGCATGGCACCTCCATTATTTCGTACCTCTCAGCACATTGGGTTACCACTCCTCACACACGACTCTGGCGATGGCTCAGTAACAGTTAATGACGATTAATTGTCGGATTAACAAATCATCGTCATATTAGCGACTAAATGTCGGATTGGCTGACGTACCGTCGACCAGTCACGCCATTTGGGTTGGGTAGGTCAATGTTTTATGGTTCGACCTTAGCGGGGAACATATTAATGCTTTGATAATCATCATCATCTATTTAAAAGCCCAACTCTTATTCTTAGCCAATGTTTTTAGCTGATACGACATGAGATTGACTTTTTCTTTGGCTTTATCTAGAAATGCCCGTCTCGGTCTTCCCCTGCCCCGTCTACCTTCTATTCGCCCTTCCAATATAGTTTTTATGTAACAGTCATGTCATGTCGTATCAAATGCCCCAGCATATTTCCTCTCCTATTCTCAATCGTCCTCGACAGCTTTTCCTCCTGTATAAAAAACCTTGTTCTTCTTCTTTCAGTCCATCTAAATTAAGAGAAATTAAGAGTTTGTAATTTAAGTCATTTTAGCCTACAGCCGCAGCCCACTGCAGCGCACAAGCCGCCTCTCAGAATGAGAGAGTTTGAGCAGTAATTTTCACGCGAGCCTAGTTTGGTAATTTAGCACACACCATTGAATTTACTCGCAGGTGTGTAGAGGTTTCCTTACGTTTTGCTTCACCGCAAAAAGCTCATGATACATTTCAAATGTAATTTCGCACGAATCATGAAAAAAGCAGAGGTCCGAGCCTGCAGGCTTATTGTCTAACGTTTCTGACGCTTGCCTTCGCAATCACTATCTCTTTCTCTCCAACGGTATAAAAGGATGACAGAAAGAGACGGTGAAAGCGAAGGCAAGCGACAGAAGCGTTAGACAATACGGCCTCCGGACTCGAACACACGAGCCTCTGCTTGCAACGCCATAGGTCAAAGTACTAAGCTATTGATCCACCCACGTTGGCTTAAACCTAAACACAACGCCGTATTTAGATTCCAAAAAAACTACTCGTGTGTTGCCAATAAAACGAAAAAGTTTTGCATAGGTAAGTTTTAACTTTTCTAAATATAATACATAAGTAATTTATTTATATATAATTGTAAAGTTAAAATTAAATGAAACTGCATAAATAAATAATTTAATATCAATATTAATTTCACCTACAGATATTTGGTTGAAACTGTTTTGTAGAAGAAAAGTTCATATTATAGTGGTAATACTTCAGGTTAAAACAACATTTGGATACTATTAATGTATGTAATGTTATTAATAAATAGTTCGTAACTCCTTAGTCGCGGGGTAAAAAATTAGTTTGTATGTTTGTCAGTTCAACTCGTAAAAATGGCTCAATTGATTGTGATAAATTTTGGCACATGGATAGTTCAAAACCAAGGTATTCATGTGCAACACACATTGTATACAATACGGTATGCGTAGGTACCTCAATATAGGAAACATCAAAAACTTGGGATAATCTTTACACTTAAATATCAACAAAGTATTATTATGACTATTTTTTATTAATGTGCATGGGTTAGTTACATCTGGAATGTCACAATGACAATGACACTTGTGACAGTGACGTTCGGCCATCTTTGGTAACTTTTTTAGAATCTAAATACGGCTTTTAGTTTAGATACTTGCACCCACATTTCATAAAAATTCGTCCAACCGTTTTTACGTGAAAGTAAAACACAAGCATTCACATGTGGCCCGGCGGAAGACCAGTGCTGGTTTTTAACTAGCGGCACGCTGAACCGGGACCCTTTTGTAACAGCATCAATATGTACATATGTCTATGTCTATGTTTGTACTCTTACTTTCATCCTGTGTACGTGTTAGTGCTGTTATAAATAAACGTTTTTCTTTCTTTCTTCTTCCCGCATTTATAATATTTGCAGGATTTGCATTTAAACCCGTAGTCAGACTTAACGTCCATTAAATTAAATAAGCCGCAAGACTAAGCTCACTAAATCGATAGAATTAGTCGCTTATGGCACAGATTATACGAGATTATACGCCGTATACTTAATTATAAAGGCCATATCAAGTAATAAGAGCAAGCGGTCCGTTAGAAAGTAAATTAGTGTACATTTTGTTTTTATGCCGCTGTTAAAAGATTATGGCGATAATTTTTATCAATTTAATTATTTGGCGTAGAACGGGTTAGGCCGTATTGCTCTGCGGGGTAAGATGAAAACAATTTTGTTAATTAAATCTTATAAGTGAAGGCTACACTTTTAAGGGATCCATAATGTATAATTATTATTTTGGCTTCGAAAGCTGAGCCTCGGAAATACAACGACCGCTTTAGCCTAGTTGGTAGTGACCCTGCCTACGAAGCAAGAGGTCCTGGGTTCGAATCCCGGTAAGGGCATTTATTTGTGTGATGAGCAGAGCACGAATATTTGTTCCTGAGTTATGGATGTTTTCTATGTATTTAAGTATTTATTTATCTATATAAGTATGTTTATCGTCGTCTAGTACCCATAGTACAAGCTTTGCTTAGTTTGGGACTAGGTCGATTTGTGTAAGATTGTCCCCTAATATTTATTTATTTATTTATTTATTTATATTTTGCCGTTAAAAAAAATCTGGCGCACGAACATTCGCAAATTGTACTAATTTTTGGACCAATTCGCGGGTAAAATATATCCACGCCACTCTACGATTTGAATCTTACTGCCCCATCAGCCGTCGATTCTACGAGCATTGTGCCCTACCCACTGCCGATGAAAAAAAAGTTCTTGCCATTTTGAAGTTTAAAATCCAGACATGTGAGGTCGCAAAACGGACGATTTCGAATCGGCCAATGAAGCGCAATGTAGCGAACTTGCATGTGTATCTCGCGGGTTCAAGCTGGTCTTAATGTCACTGTGACATTCAGTACTAAAACGAGTGAAATAGGGAAAGTTTTAGGCAATTTAGTGGTAAGTAGTTAAGTCGGAAGGCCGAGGACGCGACCGCAGCCGCCACAGCACCATATTGAGCTTGCGGTAGAAGTGATAACCTGACAGGATTAAGCCTACCGCAGAATGGAACTATGCGTCACAGTATAATGTAGTAAGTTATCTAGCATCCCATCATCCTCATCCCAGCCTAAATACGTCCCACTGCAGGGCACAGGCCTCTCAGAATGAGAGGGGTTGGGCCGTAGTTCCCACGCGGGCCCAGTGCGGATTGGAAACTTCACACACCATTGAATTTCTTCGCAGGTCGCTTGTTGAAAACAAAAGTGTCACTAAATAAAAAACACCATGTTTTAGTTTTAATGCCACTTTTAATTTCAAAATGCAACGCACGAAATCCAAAGAGTCCTACGTTCGTAGTTACCTTAGCCGCCAAGAGATGGCGGTAGTGTCACTTTAAACTTACTGCTCAAGCGTTGGTACCTTAAGTTTGAAAACGTCACTATGTCAGTTTGAAACCAGACACCGCGCGGGGTGTCGCTGTGGTAAATTGAAGTGTCACTTTTTGCTTAGTGACGATTCAAATCAAGTTCTTCTATTAAAATTTGCTAAAATGTTAAATTTGAAAGTGACATGTACCGTTTAGTGTCGTTCTTTAAATAACAATTTAAGAAAATATAGGTTATAACTGATTTATAAACCGTCATTTTTTTGTATAGTGTCCCAAATATAAGTAATAATATTAAAACAAACGTGACTCTATACCGAACTTTTTTTTAAAAACCTTTTTATTAGGCTTCAACATTTTTATTATTTTGAAAAATATTTCAAACTAGAAGCTTAAATAGTCTTTCTATTGCACGATATAGTAAAAAACATGATGTATACAAATTTTGATGAGTTATGCATTACAGAAGTATATTGTCAACTTTAAATGGCCATACTTAAAAGTAGTAGTTTTGGTATAGTGACACTTTTGTTTTCAACAAGCGAGGTGTATGCAGGTTTCCTCACGATGTTTTCCTTCACCGTAAAAAAATACTTTGCTTTTTTGTTTGAATGAAGCAACTGTTCAATTCTTAAAGCTACTCTATCGATGATAAGTAAGTACATACATAGTCGCTACACAAATGCTTTCCCGGTTTTCCCAGGAGGCGGGCGTGCTTGCCTCAACGCGAATTTGGCGAGTTGTTTGAAGATTACTTACTTAATTTATACTGGATATTCGCTTTGAGATAGACGGTCTAGGAAAACAAGTAGGGCTTAGTGGTTATATATAGAGACTAGCTTTTTGTCGCGACTTCCTCCGCGCACAATTAAAATTTATGTCAACTCCCGATCTCCATGGGGCCGTCCATAAAGAACGTCACACATTTTGGGGGTCAAGCGATCTGTGACACAAGAACAAAATAATGTCCGTTTTCATAGTAATTGACAAGGGGGGGGGGGGGGGGTCCAAATTGATCGAAATCCACAGAAATTTCCAAAAATCCCTTTTTACTGCAAGAAATGGTTAGTGAGGTAGAGTCCCATTGAAATGAATATATATAAATCCCGTTTATTCCTCTCGTGCGATTTTACGCTTATAAGAACCTAAATACTTGCATGCCAAAGAAGTCTGTAATAGTTGTACTTACGGAGATAGCACTTTGAAGCGAAAATATAAATCCCATTTATTTCCTACCCCATAAGGATTTCAGAAAATCCCTTCTTAGCGGATACTACGTTATAACCTGTGTGGCAAATTCCAGCACAATCCGCTAAGTGGTTTGAGCTGAGAGATCAGTCAGTAACGGTTGCCTTTTCTACACTTCTACATCTACATCTACATCTACACTAATATTATAAAGAGGAAAGATTTGTATTTTTGTATGTAATGAATAAACTCAAAAACTACTGGACCGATTTCAAAAATTCTTTTACCGTTAGAAAGCTACATTATCACTGAGTAACATAGGCTATATTTATTAATAGAAAAAAATTAGAGATCCTCAGTAAATCTTACTAAAACAAACCCAAGGTGTAAAAAAATTAGCCATAAAATGTCTTTCATCGCATGCGCTGCGGAAAGTATTGATGATAGAACAAAAAAATGTTCTACAATATTATAGAACGTATCAATATCTACAAAAAACTTCGCGAAACCATATAACCAACTATTGTAGTTACGTCACTATTACTACTTTTTTACATTTTAAAAGATGACAGAAATGCTTATCAATATCAGACCATGTTATCCACACCTTTGTATTAATTCTTATCCAAATAAATTATTTCGTATTCAAGACTGGTTCAATACCTGATGCTTTCTTTTTGAATTATCGAAATCGGACATTCCGTTCAAAAAATATTACGAAATTAAAAATGTCAATATAAATAAATGCCTTAGTTTTTAATTTTGGAAATTATGACAAACTAGCGACCCGCCCCGGCTTACTTATAAACCTTCCTCTTGAACCACTTTATCTATTATAGCTTTTACCCGCGGCATTGCTAGCGTGAACCATAAATATTTCAGAGAAGCAAGCAATGTATGTAACGAATAAACTTAAAAACTACTGGACCGATTTCAAAAATTCTTTTGCCGTTAGAAAACTACATTATCACTGAGTAACATAGGCTACTTTTAACCGCGGGAAAATACCTTTTCCTACGGGAAAATTAATATATCGCGGGCGAAGCTGCGGACGGAAGGCTAGTATAATATATACATAGATACGATACGATAACGTTTTATTTTACGTGGATGAGTTTGGTCTCTTTTTCAAATGTCTCGTGTTTTATTTGAGAATTCCTTCAATAAAATTGTCGATGCATTCTAATTTAATCATCATCATCATTTCAGCCGAAAGATATCCACTGCTGACCGTAGGCCTCCCCCAAGGTTTCACAAACAGACTGGTCCTGCGCCATCGGCATTCAACGCGTTCCCGCAACCTTAAAGGTCGTCGCTCTATCTTGTTGGAGGCCTACCTACACTGCGTTTACCGTTTTGTGGGCGCCACTCGAGAACCTTTTGGCCCCATCGGCCGTCAGTTCTACGAGCGATGTGCCCTGCCCACTGCCACTTAAGTCTACAGTGTCATGGCAAAACAATGTATCCTGAGTTACATACAGAAAACCGATAACAAAAACACAACAAAACCTTTCAACCTCCAGAAGCCTTTAAAACCTTGCAACAAAGTCTCACACATCACTCTAAATGGCAGCAATAGCTTCCTTGTACAATGCCTATAAATCGGATCGTTAGTTATAATTCATTGTAAAAACTAGATAATTCGTTAATAGTCGATCGTTCGAGTAATCGTTCGATACAATGGGCTCCGTTGACGCGCTGCTATACATCACTAGTCCGTTTGACAGCTAGATTACGTACTGGCAGCAGCGGCAGGGTAAATATTCAAGGTCTCTCAAAATTAACGCGGAATATTCCAGTATATTATATGCCAGTATTTTTACTTCAATGCAAAAGTATGTAATGAACTGAAACAATTACTTTGCTCACCCGCGACCTTCCGATAGCTACGTTTATGTAAAAAAACGCGTGTTCATGAAGTTCCACCACCCCCACACTGTATAAACACACACAAACTACACTGACGCGTTTCGGTACACTGAAGATGAGCTCTGGTTGAGTTCGAAACGCGTCGGTGTAGTTTGTTGGTGGTTCGTGTGTTTGTGTGATTTCTGTGTGTTCATTCCGTGTGGAGGTTGAGGAACTGCATAAACACACATTTCATAAACGTAGCTATCATAAGGTCGCGGGTGAGCAAAGTAATTGTTTTCTACATCTACACTAATATTATAAAGAGGAAAGATTTGTACCTATTTTTGTATGTTTGTAATGAATAGGCTCAAAAAGTACTGGGCCGATTTAAAAAATTCTTTCACCAATAGAATGCTACATTCTTCCAATTTGACATAGGCTACATTTCATTTTGAAAAAAATTAGGGATCCTTGGTAAAATTTGAACAATGTAACCGAAGGTGTAGAAAAATGAGTCTTAAAATGTCTTTCGTCGAATGCGCTGCCGAAACTATTAGCGATAGAACAAAATAATGTACAACAATATTGAAGAACATTATAATGTCTACAAAAAACTCCGGGGTAGCATATGTCCAACTATTGTAGTTATGTCACTACAACAACTTTTTTCATTTTAAACATTAATGAAAATGCTAACCAAATTCAAACCATGCTATTTATGTGTTTATATTAATCCTTATCCAAATAAATTATTTTATGGTCAAGACCATTTAACTAACTATAAAATAGTTTTTAAATTATTTAAATTGGACTTTCCATTCAAAAGATATTACGAATTAAAAAATTCAAACAGTAAACAAAACCGCCATAGCGCCGTGGCCGTTGTTTGCGATGCAGTCTGAAAAGCGCGCCGGGCATCGCGGCGGGCGGGGTGGAGGGGACACTGAAATACAGGAGTGGGGCAAATAATAATTTTTTAATAAATAAAAATATTTGTGAAAAAAAGTGTTTTATATCCAAATTTCCAAAAATAAATAATTGTCTACCCCGTGCGAAGCCGGGACGGGCTGCTAGTAGTTCATAAAGTAACGCCTGATTAACTAAGTCACATGGGTCTTTTCTTATGTTTTTCAGAACTAGTGTAACTTGACCTCTTGTCCGGTAGCAGGTTATTGTTGAGTTTTCATCATCTCTTTCTGCCTTTATCCTATACCGCGTGTCAGAAAGAAATGATGAAAAGGATTATGATTCACAAGGGGCCATCCATAAATTACGTCACACATTTAAGGGGGGGGGGAGGGGTGTAAGCGATCTGTGACACTAGAACAAAATAATGGCCATTTTCATAGTAATAAGTGTGACAAGGGGGGGGGGGGGGAGGGGTCCAAATTGATTGAAAATGGTGTGACGTAATTTATGGATGCCCCCCAATGAGACCGCTGATGCTGAACAAACATGATGTTAGCACTCCTTTGCACTTTGTTTATGACCGACGACCGTATAGCCCAATGGTTAAAGTACCTGACTACGAAGCTTAAGGTATCGGGTTAGATTCCCGATCGGGGTAGATATATTTGTGTGAAAAATACGAATCTTTGTACTCGGGTCTTGGTCTTTGCTCAGTTTGGGACAAAGTACCTAAATTACAGTCAATAGTCCCATGTTTTATTATTATTAATTCTGAGATTTAAGCGACTGGTTCATCATCATCATCATCATCATTTCAGCCGAAAGACGTCCACTGCTGAACATAGGCCTCCCCCTAGGCTCTCCAAACAGATCGGCCCTGCGCCATCCGCATCCAATGCGTTCCCGCTACCTTCACCATCGACTGCGACTGGTTAGACGAATTTAATAGGTGCTAAAAAAGTTTTCGTCATCAGTAAAATTCGCAAAGCATCTAACCAGATTTAAATCTCCAAATAAAAACATTAACACTAAGATCGCAACAATGTTGCCAAGCGTGAACTCTTAATGTCTTATTTTTGGACAATTATTTATGATTATCTCCACTCGTTAATCTTTCAAGCGAACTTATACGTCTAAAATAAGCTTTTTCGCTATTCTCATGTTAATACTAACATTATTGTTAAAATTAGAAACGGAATTAACAATGCATTAAATATTACAATGTCCGGAATATATTCATTCAACATTTTATGTTCTCGTAATAAAAATCTTATCTGCCGACGTTACTTTAAAACGGAGTAAGATTTACGAGCTAAATGTTTAAAGGAATAATTATTTGCTCAAATACCGCACACGCCAACCGAAATGGGATTGCACAATCTTTCATTAATATTTATGAAAAGCCAATCCATGGCAATGCTCGTGGCTCGTTCGTCTCAAGAGGTCTTAATGTTCCTTAAAAACGATACAAATGAGGCTGAATAAGTATAGGGCCACGGTACAGAAAATAAACCGGCCAAGTGCGAGTCGGAATCGCGCACGAAGGGTTCCGTACCATTTTCTGTAAAAACGGCAAAAAGTCATGTCTGTTGTATGGGACCCTTAAATATTGGTTTTACTTTAATTTAATTATTTATTTTTAAAGTGAACATACATATCGTCGGTGCGAATACAAAAATCGCTATGTGTTTTTTTTCGATTTTACGATTATTTGATAATTTCATTTCTTTTAATGTCCTACGTTAACCCACAAAACCGTTTTTTGATATCTTTATTGGTTTTGAAAATAACAAATTCCGCTATGTGCACGCGGAACAAAGTTTGGATGGAAATAAATCGCTTTGTGGTTTTTAGCACATAGCGATATTATGCGTGAGGTTCTCCATCAAAATCAATAGTTTATTACAATAGTATGTTGCACATGGCGATTATTTCTTGATTGAATTACCAGACAGTGAGACTAATTTTAAGAAATTAATGTTAATAAGTGCTTTAATTTCACATTTTATCAAGTAAGTGCTACCAGGTTCTATTAGATTACTTGTTTTTGCCTAGTAAAATTGCACGTATCATTTAATATTGAATACGTTTATGACCTAACTATGCTATTTTCTGATTACTACAGTATGGATATTTTGTCAAATCCTGTCCGCTCCGTTCAAGTGCATGAAACATCACCGAGAAATGCTTCAAGGGATTTAATTGGCAATTCTAATGACGATAATCTGACTGATATATTATTATGCGAAAATGTTACTAACGAAATAAATTTGAGTATACCTACCCGCTGCCTGGTTTGAGCAAAATTCTCTAAATAATCCTACGCTCACTTCAATGTTTCTGGATAATGACAATAAGGATATAAACGTTGACCATGTGTCAGAAATATCAATTATCTGGAACTATTATTGAACCCCACGGGCCGTATCGAACAGGCTAGTTGTTCTGTCGAAAATTTGTCAGATGACAGAACTGCTGAGGATAATATATAACCTTTTTGTTGAATCATGAAAGTGGTATAACTATTAATTTACCATTTGAAAAAATTGCCACTGGCCCATCAAAACATGCTATTGTAGACCCTTCCGCATTTCCATCAAAAATAAGGGAAAATCAACATTTGCGACTTATTGGAAAGACTTATAAGGGTAACAAAAGACAGCGGGATCCATCTACATTTAAAATATTTAGTAAATATGTTGTTAAGAAAAATCGTGCTATGACAGAAAAACCTTGTACTCATGGAGCGGAGCAAAAGTCTTATAGGAGTTTTATTTGCAGGGCTATAAGTGATGAAATCCGAAGTGACATTTTTCAATATTTTTGGAATCTACCATCGTGGGACGCTAAAAAATCGCATATAAATGGCTTAGTGCAAATTTGTAGCACGTTTAAACGTCGTTAAACGTATCTGTTGAGCTATGGCTTGAACACGTACCTGTTGTACCTAGTCATTATTGTAGAGGAGATAGTAAGGACATAATTATATTGAGGACACCTTTCACAGTAAGACCCATATGCACAAAAGTGTACACACTTTGGTGCAAGGAGAATATTTTAAATTCTGTGACACGTAAATTATTAATAGAAAAGTTGGAGGAAAGAATGATTTCTGTTTTTAAACCCAGAAAGACCAAAGTTCCTTGTCTATGAGCAATGTTATAAGCAAAAGCCGGCAGTACATAACTACACTTTTTATGTCAAAAATTATAATAACGTTTATTTATTTGTAGGTATGGCATGAGGGAGAATGCGGTGTGACAGCCAGTACCATCATAACAAGCTGTATTATACAGTTTTTAAAAGAGCACTGCTGTACTTAAAAAAAAGTATACCTTACATCTGACGGCTGCTCTTACCAGAACAGAAACAAAGTTTTGAGTAGTGCTTTGACTAATGCGTCAACTTCTTTAGGTATCGAAATTGAACAACTGATATTGGAGAAAGGTCACACCGTGATGGAAGTCGACAGTGTTCATTCAACATTAGAAAACCAGTTCAGGCCGCCAATATGTGCACTTACTGACTATTTAACTCGCATGAGACAGGCATGGCAAGGCCGACGAAACCGTATGTTGTGAATTATTTAAATAATTCATTCTTTAAAAATTACGAAGAAGTGCCGTGCAATTTTATAAGTATTAGGCCTGGTTAACGGTCCGGTGACCCTACAGTGACCGACATAAGAAGCCTGTGGTACAAAGATGGCGATGTCAAATACAAACATGCTGACATATTCACTCTTTTACTGCAAAGGCAACCTGAACAGCGTGAACATAATGAAGCACTACCATTATATAATAGCGGTCCAAAAATTGATTTAGCGAAATCCTCTGCAATCTTTAAAGGTCTATATGCACAAAGATTATCATAATTTCTACGACAGTGTAAACGTACAAATTATTAAGTGATTTCAACTAATCTTTGACTAGGCAATAAAATTATTAGAGGCAAGAGTAATGAAAAATCAGTACAATACTAATATAACTTAAACGGCATGATTTCATAAAGTTTATGCAAATCAATTAGTGTAATCGAAAATTTAGTACAGTTTTCTTCTTTATTACACTTGCTTGATTTATTATTGATTAGGTTTAACTAATAAACTAACTAGTGAGCAGATAACAATAAAGATTCATGTTATTCATATTTTCAATATTTATAATAGTAAAAGTCGACTCACATTACCAAATTTAAACATTTTATAACCCGCTATGTGTCGCCTTCCACATTATAAAAACTACGCTATGTGTACATTTGGCACATGGCGATTTAAAGTAAGCCAAATCAAAGTCGCTATGTAGCTAAATTCTGGTTTTTTGTTAATATCATAAAAATCTACGAGGAAAAATTGTTTATTTTTTCGTGAAAATCATGTAAATCTTACTACTGTATTATTTAAAAAAGTCAGATGTGACAAAAGTTGTATATACTATTAGATAAACAGTTTTTTTGGTCTCCTGTAAAGTTAGTCAAAATTACATAGCGATTTTGTCATTCGCACCGACGATATAACTAAAATTCTGTGAATATTTCAAGCTTCTACCTGTTGCCGTTATCAATATGTAGCAAAAAATAGCAAAAAAATCACGTTTGTTGTATGGGAGCCCCCTTAAATATTTATTTTATTCTGTTTTTTTAGTATCTGTGCAAATTTCAACTGTTTAGCTATCACGGTTCATGAGATTCAGCCTGGTGACAGACGGACAGGCAGACAGACGGACGGACAGCGAAGTCTCAGTAATAGGGTCCCGTTTTTACCCTTTGGGTGCGGAACCCTAAAAAGGTTCATCGTCATCATTTTAGCCAAAAGACGTCCATTTCTGAACATAGACCTCCCACAAGGTTCGCCAAACAGACCAGTCCTGCGCCATCTTATGCGCTCGCACAACTTTAAACCGAGGCCTTATTTTCTAAAAGCTAAGTTTGGGCCCGCAATAAAATCGTGCTAGTTGCATTACTGCGCGGCAGTAAAGCGAACAAGTTTGAAATGGTCAATGGAGCGCCGCAATGAATTGCACCTTGCACGATTTTTTTACTGGTCTTAACTGAGCTAAGGTCCCACCGAGCTTTTGGCGCATTTAGGTATTGAATTTAATTTTATATCTCTCGCTGTAGGTACCATTACTAGCAAAGTTCTGAAATTCATGTGTAAGATATTTGAGGATTCTTTCTAATGACCACTGATTTTCGAAACACGATTACTTGTAGTTTACTCGATAGAAAAAAAAAACAAAGTTTTCTCTAAATAATAAAATGAATCCTTAGGGCCTACGCTAGCTGACGCGGATTACCCGGAACGGACGCCCGTCTAACATGAAATTGTATGAACAGCGCTAACTGGCGCGGGCGCGTGCGACGGACTATAATCCGCGCGGCGGGCGTCCGCGTCAGCTAGCGTAGGCCCTTAGTACGTCGTAAATACTGCACGGCAGATCATGACTTTTGAATGTTAATAAAGGGCGAAAGAAACAAAAGTAGTCTCTCTGTGGACATAAAATTAGCGACTCCGAGTCAGCAAACTTAAGATTTATTCAAATGGGGCGCAAGTTGGCCAGGCGTCCCACGCGGCGATGTAGATTTGACTGAAAAATATTGGCTATGGACCCTTAACTTTTACAATGTCCACAGGAGACACGCGAACAAAAAAATGTGTATGACCCTAAAACAAGATGATTGCTACATTTTTAAAATATGTATTTGTTTGGGCTGGCCACTATTTCGCACAGCGAATAAGTATCGCTATACAGCGGGGAAATACGGCCAGTCTTCTGGGCACCTTGCCCATTGACGGCGATTTAGGCCAAATTTTTTACTTATAGTTTAAGTTTTATTATGTTTGTGATTATTTTTTAAATGTTATCTGATTAAATATACTTATTTGTTTTAGTAACACGATGAAAATACCTAATACACGCGCGGTCTGAGTCTGACCAACCTATCTTGAGCCGTAGTGCTTCCCCCTTGTCCGTATAGTTAGTTGCGTTAGTTCTCCTTCGGCCATCTGACGGGGAACTCGTGTCGCTTGCGCTTACGCACGGCTTTGATTCTAGCCGCTCTCACGCACACATACACGAGTGCATAGAATACCTAAAATCGATTAGCTTAAGAAACTCGGTACGACCTTAACGTACTCGGAATCACAATCGTTTTCACAATTTTTCTGTGTGTACGATCGCGATCGTCCTAATGTTAGAAAATAGGGAGTCAGGTAGTCGGTCCATCTTGTAGGAGGCCTACCTACATTGCGTCTTTCGGTCCGTGGACGCCATTCGAGAACCTTTTGGCTTCATCCGCTGTCAGTATGTCCGATATGCCAGTTGAGTCTGGCGATTTTTCGAGCTGTGTCGGTGACTTTAGTACCTGCGCGGATGGTGGATGGAGGCGCGATGCGGCTGTTGACGGTGTATATTTTGACATACCTTCAAATTTGTACGGAACCCTCAGTGTGCGAGTCCGACTCGCGCTTGGCCGGTTTTTTATACTTAACTAGCTGTTGCCCGCTCCTCCGTCTGCGAAGAATAGGGGTATAAAAAATAGCTTACAACCTATTCTCAGACCTACCAAATATTGAAAAAAAATATATAAAAATCAGTCAAGCCGTTTTGGAGGAGTTCGATAACAAACACCGTGGCACGAGATTTTTATATATTATTTAGATAACATCGCTTTCGGAAATATCGTCATATAGCTAAGAAGAGTGCGCCGTAAGAAACTTTACAGAAAGAAATTTTTTCAATACGAAAATTTCAAGCCCCCTTTAACGCCTTCTCGAGATTTCAGAAAAGGTTTCTCAATCACTTCTAAGGCCATTATTTTATACCTTTTGAAAGAAATAAATAAATGGCGAATGCAATTTCCAGCGCGCGCGCATTGGCAAACATCGCATCCTTTCATTATCAATTTACAAAGCGTCAATGTAATTACTCCTCTAAAAAGCAGATAACAAGTAGGTACCATTAAATCATAAAAAGGTATCAAGGGAAATTATCAAGACATTTAAAGTACAGCAAAATAAAAAAGCGTTTTTTTGAAAACGGCGAAAGTCGTCAACTGTGTTATAGGAAAACATGTCTTGAACCCGAAAAATAAGGTTTAATATTATTGTAGGACAAATTGCATTTCATTAGTTTTTATTAACGACCTTAACAAGTTTTAACAAGTTGTTTTTTCCTTTGTACCAATGATTCGCTTCCACGCTGCGCAGGATTGGGCGCTGTAACATTGTTGCTAATCATCGGCTCGTGTAGGCACCACAAGATTCATTTAATATCAGAAGTGCCATGTGCGGGAGGATTTGCACAAAAAAGGTTCCGTGTCATCGTAAATTCCAACAGTTAAAGTCCCAACGAAGAACACTGAAAAATAACATCTTTAAAGCATAGCCGCAGCATAGCTGTATAAAAAACAATTCCCACCGGATCGTCTGTTTACTTTTATCATATAGGTACAGACAAATAATTTGATTCAGAGGCTATCGTGGAACCTTATCATTGTCTTGTTATTGTGTATTGTGTAAGTCATTCGATAACCATTCTATAGACAAAAGTTTCACTTTTTTTTAACATCAAATCAATAGCGCCCTTATTTCTGAATAAGAATAAGGCCGTGTTCAAAACAAACGTATAGTCAGCCGCCGAATGTGAGCCCACTGAGCCCCAGTCAAGTGTTAATATGAAAAAACGTAATAGCGTATTGTCGGTTAGGTGTGAACGAAAATATGAATATGTATGGAAATACAATAAACTGCGTAACGCTGGCTCACTTTCGGCGGCTGACAGTCAGTTTGGTCTGAACACAGCCTGACTCTAAATTTCCTTCTGAAGGGTGTGTGTGACGGGCGGCGAGCGCGCCTCGTGTGCCTACCGCCCGCACCTCTCTCGGCCCCTTTGTCATCATACCCCCCAGCTCCTGTACCACGCGGGCGATGACTTATTTAAACGGTTTAGCTAATAGCACCCTTTGGATACGGAACTCTAAATGAAATTATAATATTCAAATTACATCATGTCTGCTGTCATGTAAAATATACGGTTCTCAACATCCTCGTGCACTATTCTGGCCCTTTGTACTGGATGTTTTTTATTGAAATAAGTATGAAGTTCTTACAATGTTTCGAGTAAATAATAAAATATGTAAGAATAGAAATCCATGAAAAAAGTACCTTGGACAACGTCGTCTAAGTATTTATTGCAGACAAAGTTAATCACAGTCATGTTTTCAGTTGATTTCCAAAAGGCCACTTACAAAAGTGGCTGAATTTCGTTTGGAATCGCGTCACCAGAGTGTCTTCAGAGCGTAAAAAGTACACCGTTTGTATACGCTCTAAATCGCACACAGAAGAGACGTGGGACAAGGTTGCGTCGCAGTCGTGGCGCCCCTTGAGTCAGTTTTGAAACTAAATTTATAAAAGCGTCGCGACCCATAGATAGAAGAGACGGGGCGGAGACGCGGTCTGCGAACAAACGAGGCGGACTGCGACTCGCCCCCGTCCCACGCTTTTGTGTGGCTTGCGCCTATTGCACAAAATAAATTTAACTGCGTTATACAAACTTTGAAGAACAGAATAACCGTTGGAAGACAAATTTTCTCTAGTGCACACACTTGTTAAGAAATTCAATGGTGTGTGTGAAGTTCCCAGTCCGCACTGGGTCCGCTAAAGTAACCGATATAGCTCGAAGAATCGCCAGACTCAAGTGGCAGTGGGCAGGGCACATCGCTCGCAGAACTGATGGCCGATGGGGCAAAAAGGTTATCGAGTTGCGTCCACGGACCGAAATACGCAGAGTAGGTAGGCCTCCAACAAGATGGAGCGACGATCTGGTTAAGGTTGCGGGATCGCGTTGGATGCGGATGGTGAGCCTTGGGGGCCTATGTTCAGCAATGGACGTCTTTCGGCTGAAATGATAATGATGATGGGTCCGCGGATGAACTACGGCCCAAGTTCTCTCAAAGTAATAGAAGGCATGTACCCCTGCAGTGAAACTTTACATAGGCTAAAAACAAATGCTACCTCGCCTACACATGTAAAGTTCACGGATTGCCGCACTATACCCGCATGGGAAAATGCCAAGCTCTCACTCTAAGAGGAGGCCTGTGCTGAAGCCTGATGACCACGAATCGGAACCGAAGCGTTGGCAGGCCTCCTATCAGATGAACCGATGATATCGCGAGAATTGAAGCAAATGGTAGATGCTGGTGGCAAGTAGTCGATCGTTGTTATAAGAAACCTTTGTTTAGCAATGAAAGTTTTCAAGCTGATGATGATGATGACGTACAAATATTCGACTATTTAATTTCACTATACAATAGGCTATTTTCCTAACTAGTCAGTCTTTTAGATTATCAAAAAATATTGGACACGTATTTTTTATTTTGTCAATTAAACAAAAAATTAAGAAGATATGGCGCGTTGAAGTTTCGCGTGACGTCACTTGTTCCTACACTTTGTATGAGCGTTTTAGGAACAAGTGACGTCACGCCTCGTCACGCGGAACTTCAACGCGCCATATCTTCGTCATTTTTTGTTTAATTGTCAAAAGAAAAATTACGTGTCTAATATTTTTTGATAATGTAAAATACGGACTAATAAGAATTATTATTTTTTTACCTCGGAAACATCCCTATTCTAACGTCAAAATACCACAATCTCTCAACACTGCACTTAACATTCCATGGACATACAAGCCCACAAATTACATTTAATTCTAGCTACTATTTCATAAGACATAAGTGCCAAGTTATTTGTCACGTGTCTATTATAATAAGTATCGAACAAGCTACTTTGTAACGCATTCCACACAGAAATAGATCTTGTGACAAATCGACGTATAATTCTGTCTCTCACGCACGATATACAGCAGACAGTGACAAAAGGAAAGGTTATTCGGAATTTCTATGTGGTGAAATCGGTTGGTCAGTCCGTTGGTCCGTTTAGATTTATGAGTCGTTTGTTTCAACGCAGACATCAATTACTTTATTTATACTTGACACTTCACTGTCACGGCATTTTTACAATCCTTCTCAGTTCAAAGCGATGTTCTCCGATCGATCGTTTCACCGAATACGTTTGCCTAAAGTAACGCTTCGCCGAATTTTTGTTTGTCAGAAATTCTGAGGAATCCGCATTTTAGTTCAGTTTATCTTTCACTAGAGCCTGTATTTATAAGTCTCACTGCTGGTGGTAGACGACCTCTTGCAATTAAAAAACTTGGTCTACATTTAGTTGAAATGGAAACTTCACAGTATCAAATTAAGAGAGTGCTTTCCCACCAGACGCTATGCAGTTATATGCTTCAAGTATGCGAAAGCTACGCTACGAAACTATGAAACAGTTTCCACTATAGCTAGACCGTTTAGATGAGTCCTCGCCCGCGCGGTACAGGGGCTGGGGGTATGACGACAAAGGGGCCAAGAGAGGTGCGGGCGGCGAGCGCGCCTCGTGTGTCTGCCGCCCGCACCTCTCCCGGCCCCCTTTGTCTTCATAAGCTATGTGACAATTGGCAATCGATGAAAATTTTAAATGTGCTTGAATATTTTTATACCGGTAGGAATAACATTCCTTATTAACAGGAAAAAAATACAGATTTTTTGGTTGCGTCATATAATTATAATAAATAAAAACAATTTATTAAATCTGGGACAGCTTAATACGGGCACGAACGTCGCATATTGAAAAAAAAAAGATGTGACATTGACAGCTTGTTATAAACAAACGTACATAACCTTAGCTTAATAGGAAAAAACTTCTCAGGGTTTTTAATATCGTTATTGGTGCATGTTGGTAAAAAACACATTTTAGACTCCCTCCATCGTTGATGTTCGTTATTATCCATTGTAAAACAATTGAATAAAACGGAAATTCAGTCTAGAGTACAGAGTTCGAGTTAATCAGTATATCCGTTCAAAGTGGTAGCAGTTATCAAGGTCAAATCCAGGGTATAAAGCAAGAGTTATCGTCGTAGTAGGCAATATCAAAGGTCCGGTGCGGGTAAGCAGTCGAAAAATTAAAAGATATCCAGGGAAAATACCGAAAACTTGGAGAAAGACGCAGGCGCAAAATCGCAAGCTAAGGTTATGTACGTTTGTTTATGACAAGCTGTCAATGTTACATCTGGTTTTTTTTTTCAATATGCGACGGTATAAGGTTCGTGTCCGTATTAAGCTGTCCCAGATTTAATAAATTGTTAAATTTTTTATAATTATATGACGCAACCAAAAAATCTGTAATTTTTTCCTGTTAATAAGGAACGTTATCCTACCGTTATAAAAATATTCAAGCACATTTAAAATTTTCATCGATTGCCAATTCGAGGAAGATACAGAGCATGCATCCAGACCACGCATCTTTCCATATAAAAACATAGCTTAGTTGAACCGGTTGCCACCGGTTGTACCTATGTAATATGGACCAATGAATATGATTGGTAGATATCAAACGGCTCCAAACGATGGGCCTTATAAGAAAGCTTAAGGTCAGAGGGCGATGAAGAGGGCTATGCTCGGAGTTTCTCTACGGAATCACGTCAGAAATTATTAAATCCGCGCAAGAACTTCACCGACATAGCTCTAAGAATCGCCAGACTTAAGTGGCAGTGCAGGGCACATCGCTCGGAGAAGTGATGGCCGATGGGGCCAAAAGGTTCTCGAATGGCGTCCACGGACTGGTAGACGCAGTGGTAGTGTGACAATGTGCAACGGACGAGGTAATAAAACAGGATCAGGGTGGTACTCACGGCTGATGAGGATCGGCTCCGGTACACAATTGTTCAAATAGTTCAGGGTCTTGTCACGGGCCCAGACTGAGGATATCGGCTGCCACTCACGGTAACGGTAAACACTAGGCAGTTCACAAAGCACAGAACTTGGCCAAGCTTTTGGGCCAGCCACGTGAAGCGCGCGTTCAGTTCAGTATTCGGAAGTACAATGCTCCAAGGCGCTTGTCTCAGAGTACAGGAGATTGAGGGTAGAGGATACTTACACATTGTCACAATTGGTAGGCCTTCAACGAGATGGAGCTGCATGTGGATGGCGCAGGACCGATCTGTTTGGCGAACCTTGGGAGAGGTCTATGTTTAGCAATACAGGGTTATTTGTAATTCACTAGCATCCTTTTAACCCTAAACTCCTACCACTTAAACAAATGTTTTTTGTTTTACGGCTTTTGTCATAACTTAATATTTTTGGTGTAATAGCGTTTTGAAAATTTGAGACTACCTCTTATTTTTACGATACTCTGTGCCTTGTAAGTCATTCATTCATTGCCCGCCACGACCGCGTATCGTAAAAATCATAGAGTACGAAGTTGTGTTAGAAGTATTTATTTATTATTATTTATTTGTATGGGAAAAAGTGCTTCATTTTAAAAAGTCGTAAAACAAAAAACATTTGTTTGAGTGATAGGAATTCAGGGTTAAGAGGATGTCAGTGAATTACAAATAACCCTGTATACGTCTTTCGGCTGAAACGAGATGACGATGACGAAACAGGTCAGGGAACGAAGCAAAGCATATCTCTTCATGACTTGAATAACCAATAGCGAGTGTGTCGAATAAACCCACGACGCAAAACTATTTCCAGCCAAAGCCATAAATCATTGCAATATTATTAATTACACAGCTATTAATATCGTGGCATTAATTAATTGTCATATAAACGCAGACGTTTACTTCTGTCTCTGTGGCTTGATTCATTATGAAAATAGGGTTTAATTAATGCAATGACTAGAAGCAAAAAAATATACAGGGTTAACATTTTAGCAGAGGAAGACAATTTTAGTCACCGACATTGCTAGCTCCTCTCGAAGACTTACCAGATTCAAGTGGCAGTGAGCAGGTACATTGCCCATAGAACTGAAGGCCAAAGGGATCAAAAATGGTGTCAATGGACCGGAAAACGCAGTGCAGGTAAGCCTCCAACAAGATGGCACGACGATCTCGTTTAGGTTGCGGGATCGCCTTGGATTGGAGGAGGCCTATGTTCAGCAATGGAAGTCTTTCGGCTGAAATGATAATGAGACAACGCGATAACGACAAATGAGGATGGACAGATTTGTATAGACTCTGGCCTAGGAACCAATAACGATAAGCCATATTATTATCATATACCATTGGAAAGGATTTCATATTCTACAACTTCTTGTATGGCGGGAAATCTCGACTCAATGTGCAAAAAAAACTATGGCAAGATAATGAAAACATATGAAAACGCTTAGAAAATAAAATTATGACACAAAATCATAGACAGTTAAAGACCTTCATAATTTGTAAAGCGATACAGGAACGTAGTATCGAAAAAACCTACATAATAGTTTCAATTCAAACTACTTTATGCGGCGATAACTTTTTTCATACAAAGCTTTGGGACTAACCGGCCATAGTAAAAGTTTTAGAACTTAGAATAAGCTATACAGTAACATATCACTTGTCCTTATTGACTATATAGGCCAATTTGCCCATCCTCCTTTAATTCTTTATGCTTCTTCTTTCTTCTTTTTACTTCTTTACATCAAGCAAAAAACTTATTTACGGTTCACTGACCAGCAATTGACCCATATTACACCTCTTAGAAGAGCATATTAGACCAAAGGTTGAACAAATATGTTCGTTAACATATTTAACTTTTTGAACTGTCTTCATAGTTCTTGAAAAATAATTGTACCGTTATCGAAAAAAGCAAAATTTTTCGAAAATATTTTTCTTTACGCCAATCGTTCCTATTTCCTGAAACATTCAAAATCTTCTTCATCATCCCAGATTATATAAGAATACATCCAACTGCAGGACACAGGTCTCAACACAGAACGAGAGAGTTCGGATTGTAGTTCCCACGCGGGCCTAGTGCGGATTAGACACTTCGCACATTGAATTTCTTCACAGGTGTGCGCAAATCTCCTCACGATGTTTTCCTTTATGTAAAGCTCATGGTAAATTTCCGAACTCCGAAGAACTTAGAGGTGCGAATCCGGGCTCAAAACCCACGACCGTCTGTTTGAAAGGCCTTCCCCTATGCCCACATTTTTTTTCAGAATACCTAGTCAGAAATCAAAAAACTTTTTTGCTACATTTATTTACTAAACTTACCAATTTTTTCATCATTAAAATAATTTTTCATCTCTCATACTCGGAAAGTGAGGCAAATCATATCTGGCACACGGGAGGATAACTATTATTTTTCTTCCCAAGGGTTGAAATGAATTAAATAAAATAAAGGCATTGGCTGTGAATGAAACACATACGCATTCAGCCAAGCATTACGGCATATACATGGAATAATTAAGTATTGAGTTTTTTTTTTCTTAATTAGTCATATTACAAATTTTATAATGCCAGTGAAATATTATTAAATTAAATTACATTAGTTTCTTATTTAGTGACTTAAACCAGAAAAGTTAGAAAATGTTAAGAAAAAAACACGGTAAACGACAATGCTACCTATTGTCCACACAGCCTATCTCTTACAGCTTAACTCCTTGCTTCAAATTGCTTACTTACATATTTTATAAATAAATTTACTAAAATACCTACTTTATCTACTGTTTTCATTGATTATTATATTGAACATTCTAAATTTTGTTAAATTAATTATTCCTTAACAATAAACTCCATTGAAATATTTTACAACGATCATATTGACCAGTTTAGACATTTTTATTTATTTATACTTATATTTTCTTACTTTCCTTGTAGTCGAAATGAAAAGCAGGGTGTTTAACTCGGGAAAAACACCAATATCACCCTCCGAATATTGGCACCCTCGCTGTGCTCGGGTGCCAAGTAACCTCGTATGATATTGGTTATTTTCCTCCCTTGTTGAACAATCTACTATATATCGCCCCATCTCAAAATCCGCCCTGTATATCGTCTTAGTTAAACTAATAGTTAAAGAGTGTGCTAAAATTAATTAGAACAGCACTCAATTCTAAAACACTAAACGTATAATTTGTAAAGCGTCATTTGATGTGCTCCATGCTACCAACAAAACGAAAATGCGCTCACAAAACAAATGCATAGATCCTAATGTTACAAAAATAAGGCTGAAAATGGATTGATTTTAGTTTCTGTAACGGTATGCTTACTTCATTTCTAGGTTATAACAATTGCAGGAAGTGCACGGGTGTCATAGAAGAATTAACCAATAGAGAGGTAGTACAAGCCATCCAATTCTGCAAAATAAGGGATATGTCACTTATATCATACTAGCAAAAGGTTTTCGCTACGGTATTTCTGTTATCATCTACACAAAAAATTCAGAGGTTTCAGTTTGGACTTGAACCCACGACTCTCCGCAGATTAAACGACTAGGCTACCACAACTTACACGACTAAGCACTATTTACACTCTATTGCAGCGTTTTTTAACCTTGGGTCGCGACCCAAATTCGGGTCGCAGCCGATATTTGGATGGGTCGCTAGAATTAATTTAATATAACAATTTAAATTAAATTTTAACTTAGATGAAAGAACTTAGAGTAAAGAATAAAAAATGATGTGTTAATATTTTATGAGACATTGAATTTTTCTTTTAATTCACTAAGTTTATTAGAAAGAGATTTGATCCTTATGATTGACTATCGATCAATGAGATAAAAATACAGGGCGCTATTTTTCAGATTTTAGCCGGTTCGATTCCCGGCTGAGGCAAGCGAGTTTTCGAAAATCTTTGAATGCAGTTTAATTCTTTTCAAAAATAAAAGAATGTTTCGACGGCCCCGCGCAATAATTCGGTAATCGCAAAATGTAAATTTTACAGGAAAAATGATTATCTGTTTTTGTTGAATAACTTAGCAACAATCAATTGATATATGAAATGAAAGCTAATTTTTTATGTGATATTTTATTAACATTAATACTTACAAATATGCACATAGCATTATGCAAATTAAAGAAAATTTATTTTACAGATAATAAGTTGAAATTAATTTCCAGTAATAGTAACTTACCGGATTATTGTGGTGAAAATGCTAAAATTGTGGATTGGTAGCAGCACACTGCTGACTTTTATTATGTATTTTTTTCTTTGAAGACCTAAACTGAGTTTTTGTTAAACTGAGTTTAACATTTGGTAGCATAGCATACGGTTGTGGTGCTCTGACGATGAGCTCTGGTTGAGTTCGAAACGCGTCAGTGTAGTTTGGTGGTGGTGATGGTTGGGTTTGTGTGATTTGTGTGTGTTCGTACAGTGTGGAGGTGGAGGAACTGCATGAACACGCATTTATAGGTCTGTTCAAACGTATTATGCAAATAAATCTATCCACTTAAGATGGAACCTCCAATAGGTAAGAAAATATTACGTATATTTACTCACTAACCATTGACCTATAAAACTTTGTTAGTCACTATTGCCGTATAAAGTTTATTCAATAAATTACAGTATTATCGCTTACCAAAGATTTGACAAAGATTATTTACGACAATAAACCGGTAACAGCATAGTACCAAATAATAAAAGTATGTGTATTGGTGTGTAGCGACACTTTTGCCGTGGTATTTGACTTTGCAGATTTCCGTACAATAAACCCGTCATTCCAAATATCTTCGTTAGTTGCATTAAAAAAATCTGAAAAAAATATATATGATGTATTCCAACCTGTAGATTCAGAATTTAGCATAACAATAAAAAGTCCATAACATAACATTACCGACTTATTGCTCGGGGGCGTCGGTTTATTTTCAGTAAATTATCCTATTTATATTATTTAGAGTACTGTCCTTGGAGGTTGTATTACAAAATTCCACCCTGTATATTATGGTCTCCAGCTAAAATGGATAAGAACTTCTGTTCTATTGGTTAATTCCTCTGTGATGGTGTTGATAAGCCTGCTCAATTGAAATTGATTAAAACCTCTATTTTTAATGTGAACTCATTTTGCTCGCTATTTTCAGATACTTTTAATTGTTCAGTAATTGCCAGCTGCGGCGCTATCAGTAGGTGTGACAGAGAGGGTGGATGGTAAAGACATTGGTACGAAAAGGATGGATGTTGAATGACAAAGTGCTTTTTGAAGGAATTAATGGTCATGTTTATGAAGCAGTAATTGCAAGAGTCGTGGTAGCGGAGAGGTTTGAGTTAATGCCTCAAGCAGAGGGTCGAGTGTTCGAGCTCGGAAGTGAAATCATCATCATCATTTCAGCCGAAAGACGTCCACTGTTGAACATAGGCCTCCCCCAAGGCTCGCCAAACAGATCGGCCCTGCGCCAACCGCATCCAATGCGTTCCCGCTACCTTCACCAGGTCGTCGCTCCATCTTGTTGGAGGCCTACCTACAACGATAGGTGTTATAAGAAAGCTCAAAGTCACTCAGAGGGCGATGGAGAGGGCTATGCTTTGAGTGTCTCTGCGGGGTCGCATTAGAAATGATTAGATCCGCGCAAGAACTAAAGTCACGCACGTAGCTCGAAGAATCGCTATAGACTTATTAGACGGCCGATGGGGCCGAAAGGTTCTAGAATGGCGTCCGTGGACCGGAAGTGAAAATATTACACTTGAAATTTATCGTGAGCTATTTGGTGAAGGAAATCTGAGTAAATAAACCTGCATACCAACATATTAATTCAATGATGTACAAACTGAGAGGAGGCCTATGCCTCTCTCTGCCTTAGGTAATTGCGAGATATGTTTGTGTGCGTTAGGATAATCATTGTATGGTTACATTATATTATAATTATGTTAACCGTACTGTCATATTAACATTGCTAATTCCTCTTTTTAACCGACTTCAAAAATAGAGGAGTTGTTACTTCAGAACTCTGTCATTAAACCGATTAAAACATTTAATTTATTGAATAGGGAATAGTTCCAAATAGTGAAAAAATAATGATAACTTACGTCTATGATCCAGTTTAGCTCGACATGTTTCGGGCTAATCCGTGACCCTTCTCGGAGCTACACGTCGCGGCGGCTGCCAAACGCGCACACACATACGCGTATTTTTTCACTATGAGCGAGTCTCATCATTTCAGCCGTAGGACGTCTACTGCTGGTTATAGGTCTCCCATCATTGATACCCAATCATTACATAATTTATTGAATCATGCGTTACTTTGCAGAGGTCCAATGTCCATATTAATGAACTGAAATAATTACTTTTTCACACCTTTCATTCGGAAAAGTAGATTTTGTTCCCTGACGACAGGGATCAAAATGCTACTTTTCTGTTCAAGCTACTTTTTTAATTTATTCATTGGCATGTATCATTTACGCAATATGCCAATGAACACAGACCTTAATAAAATAATCGATTGTAATTATTTCATCGTAATCGATTAAAAACGAACGTATTTCATGTTTTTACTTTAACAACGTTACTCAAAATCTTTTACTGTGCAATCTGCTAGACTGTGGAATCGATTACCCACCTCCATTAGGCAATCTCCCTCCGTGGTGTCGTTCAGGGAAGCTTTGAAGAAGATGTGGCTCACACCATCTCTTTAATATATTGAGAACACTGCTTATTTATTGTATGTATTTTGCATATACAGGGTTATTTTTAATTCACTGACATCCTCTTAACCCTGAATTCCTATCACTCAAACAAATGTTTTTTGTTTTACGAGTTTTTAAAATGAAGCACTTTTTTTCCCATACAAATACACAGAGTATCGTAAAAATAAGAGGAAATCTCAAATTTTCAAAACGTTATTACACCAAAAATATTAAGTTATGACAAAAGCCGTAGAACAAAAAACATTTGTACAAGTGGTGGGAGTTTAGGGTTAAAACGATGCTAGTGAATTACAAATAACCCTGTATATGTTGTATATGGTAGTATATTTTTATTAGGTTTCTTTATATTATGAGTTTATGTATTGTATTTACTAAAAGTTGTATTGTAGCCTTTGCTTTGTCCGACTGTCTTATTTTTACTTACTCTTTGTCGGTCCCTTACTAAATGCTCCTTTCATCCACTCAAAGGTTGACTGGTAGAGATCCCTTAAAGGGATAAGTTCGCCTTTGTACATGCATTTCAACGGTTGTCAATAATGTATTTCTTTTTTCCTTATTTTTGTACAATAAAGAGTTTACATACATACATACATACGTTATATGAAAATTGATGAATTTTTTGTAATAGTTTAAAAAAATGTCACAATAAATTATACGTCTTACTTAAATGAAAACTATCGATGATTGTTATTGTGACTTAATGAATATTGATATCCGATACCATTGTAATATTCGATTCCATCACATCATGTGTCACTCAGGAGCAAAATTATTTTCGTCTCGGGCATTAACACATGAATCCTTCGTTACGCTCAGGATTCTAACTTAGAATCCCTCGCTGCACTCAGGATTCTATTGTAGAATTCATCGCTTCACTCTGGATTCAATGTACTGCCCTCGCCGTAAATACATTATTTTGCTTCCTTGTGACACAAATAACTATGGTCACCCGCCGCCAAACAAGCATCAAGCAAGCAAGCGTGCGCGCGTGAGGTCGCAGGTAAGCAAAGTAATTGTTTCAGTTCGCCCAATCATTACGGTCGGAAGCTTGTATCCACCTTGAACCTGGCTTTTCCCAAATCGTCATTATCATTTGGTGCAGTGAAACTGCTGAAGAAGACCACAGTTAGTCACTGGAACTACTCAAAACATCTTACACTGGCTTAGTGATCATAACTAATTAAACATTTCAGACTTAGGACACTAGTGGCTTGGAGAAATCAACTTAAGGTGGAACGACACGCTCTAGGCGCGAAATTCAAAATTTTTACAGGTTTTAATTTATTGTGGGTAAACGGTGTAACTTTTTAACTTCATATGGTACTTGCGATTTTAAAACAGTGTTCTTTATATTATTGTGTAAAGATTTTTAAGAATAAAACTGTTAGCTTGATATAAAAGTTGTCAAACATAGAAATTCGGACTTTCAACGTTTTGACAACTTTTATTTCAACCTAATAGTTTTATTCTTAAAAAACTTTACACGATAATATAAAGAACACTGTTTTACAAGCGCAAATACCATATGAAGTTAAACAGTTACACCGTTTACCCACAATAAATTAAAACCTGTAAAAAGTTTGAATTTCGCGCCTAGAGCGTGCGCTTCCACCTTAATTTGACCTGTCAATTGTTCCCTTAAAGTAAAAGAAAATCGGAAATAAAACGGTGTATAATCATGTACGTAAATTAGCAGCGACAATATCATCAACTGGGACATACTCGTAATCAAACGCAAGCCCATTTTTCTCATAAAAAAAAAACTAATAATATGGTCTACGTCATAAATAAGTCTTCACTTTTGTACTTTCTCGCTTTAAAGTCATGTTTAAAAAGCCATACGAAATTATATCACGACTAAAAGCGACAAGGTACAAAAGTGATCACTTCTTTATGAATTCGACTGTACTAATAAATTGTCGTCAAAGACAAATAGCATACGGACTTATCTGTATAATAAACTAATTTATCTAAGGAATTCCGTAAAAAGTCTTAACAGAGCAAAGACAAATTGTCGAAAGTATCTTGGTTTTAATGATACGGGCTCGAAAGGGCAGTTAAGCCAATTCCGGCCCCTATAATAAAGTTTGACCCGTCGACGCCTGCGCCCGCGCCGGTGGATTGTTCCCATTGCGACTCTCAAGTTCTAATAGGGCTATTGACACCGTAAAACAATAACTACAAGACGAAAATCTAATAAAAAATACTTTTTAGCTCTGAATATTGGTTTAAATAAATGTGTAAATAAAATCAAATAAATAATCTCTTGTGCAAGTACTTTGGTAACTGGTTATGGTGTGATGTGAGACTGATCACCAAAAGTGGTGCCAAAAGCCTTTTCATGTTGGCTCCCATGGATGCCTTTCAAATTTAATGATCGGGTCTCGAAAGCCCCTGATTGGAAATTCATCGCAACATAATAATAATTTAATACAGCAGTAATTTTAGGCAACATGGCCTAAGGGCCAAATTATAAGCAATATATATCTTTGAGCATAAAACTACCGTGAGACTCAGAAAAAATACGGATGACTAAAATCTGGGGGCATCCTTTTCCCGAGAAGTCATTCAGGCTATTTTCAACCTCCTGTAATATACTATCTTACAGGCACAAATTAGGTGGCAAAATGGCGCGAGGGAGGTATCTGAATATCGAAAAGTTTTTTTTCTGAAACCGTAAACTTTTAAAAATAACCTTAAATAGTTTAAATAAATTCTGAGAAGTTTATGTTTAAAAAAAAAACTTTTCGATATCTTAACCCATTCGATTTTCAGAACCGTGCCCAAAAGCGTGACCCCGTAGCGTCACTATCTCTGACGTCCTTAGACTTAACTGTATGTTATATCATTAGTAATGCAGACGACAGCAGAGCGTAATCTTTAGGCATTTATCGAACACTAGGGCATTTATCTTAAAGTGCATCTTGTTAGGTTTGCCGGGCCGGAGCGGAACGCAGCCGCCGCGCCGGCCTAATCGGCGTAATGGCGACACCGTTGTCACTTGACCTCCGGCTCTAAATCCATTTAGGTTATTTGTCGCCGGATAAGTAGACGGGTCAGCACCGGAATAAACTTTCGCGAATAAACTTATGTATAATTTATTCTAGATAAGGTTAGACGAAAATTTCTTCCAATATGTCAGATTGCAATATATTTTTTTATAAGGCAGCAGCACCCGTAACCCGTCTGCGAAGAATTCGTTTATCACTGTCCAGCGAGAACTACTCAATTATACGGGAGAAAATATTTGAAGTATGTGAAGATATTTGTGTGTATGTGAGTGTGTGAATTTGTGTATCGAGTCACATATTTTTTGATACCTGTAGGATGAGTGAAATGAAAAATGTACGGGTAAGAAAGAGAAAGCATGAATGACAGGCAGTTTTTGGTTTGGAATAATAAAAAACAGAGGATACAGACAGAACAGAGGAGTAAGACGTATTAATTTGTGTTTTTTTCTAAATATATTTATTATGTACTTCTATTTTATATTGTTTTTCTTCAATTTACAATCCCACATACATATGATGTGATTTTTTACATTATTTACCTAATTTTACGACCTATGTTTATATTAGTAGGACTAGCATGTATCTGTATTTTTGTAATGCTATCTGGAATCCATTATAGTATAGTAAAATCGTACAGTATTGTCAACTTACGGTCCATGTTTGGAATTTTATGGAGCGATTGAATATCAGGGTCAAAGGGATAAGATCGTATTAAATTACTGATATTTGCGCTCCGATGGTAAAGCTCACGGGCAATTTTAGAATTAACCAAATAAATTCTGTAAACCTCGAAGCCCGAAGGCTCGAACTCACGACCCTTTACTTGAGAGGTGACAGGTCACCACTGAGCTCCAAAGATATTTTTGTACAATATTGGACCTTTCCATTAAGGTTTGACAGTTGAACTGCAATTTAGGGTTTTTATCAGGGGGGTTTCACTCCGCAGTTTAGGTATGTTCGGCCGGCGCGCCTCCCGGGGAGGCGTATGGCAGTAGGTTGTCATCTGGCCTTCAGTTCGCACGCTAGCCGCGTCGCGCGTAATTGAGCATCTTTTTTTCTGTGACAAACAATGACTTCTAAACGATCTTATAAATAACTTACTTACTTACTAAAGGTAGTTTACTGAATTAATACACACTGTTATCTTTCTTGATTTTTATACCTACCAAACATCGGCGAGTAGGAACCCTGTGCCCTTGGTTTCGGATCAGCGGTGCCCAACGGAATAAAAGTTGACTTTTGTTCGAGAGTGATCCTTCTGTACGTTAGTACTATTACTTATTCTGTGTTTTTATGAAAGGCCATGCCAGGATAAGCTAAGTGATTCTGCCCCCAGCGAGTTTCGGCTTGTAATTTTTATGGGTGATATGGCACCACATTAGTTATTAATCTGCAAAATTTCAGACCCCTAAACTCAATAGCTAAAAGAAAAAAAAAAAAAAAAAAACGAAAAATCGTTATTCTTTCATATATTTTTTTCTAGGCAGCCGATTTTGACGTGCGTCATATATGTTGTACATTTACTAAGGATGATTATATGACATAAATAACATTTTCATTAAGCCCTACAAAAAAGTTAAAAAACTGCTGACTAAACTTTTCAATTATTTTTTTTGCCTACTTACATTTAAGCGACCGCTCCAATTTTTTCACCAGTGATACACCCACTAACAAGCTATAACATATATTTTTTTCAAAATTATTGCGAAGGGAGAACTTGGAAAAGTCTTTACATAAAATACTTTACTTACATTCCCAAGACACGCTATAACGCAAAGCGGAAATGATCGAGACCTCTTTGCGTACTAAATACTGGCCACTTACATTTCATTACATTTAAAAAATATATTTAAAAAAAACCTTTCGCAGCGGAATATTTAATTAACTCCTATCAATTGTCGTACGTTACGGAAATATTTTACTAATTACAATACAGGGTTATTTTTAATTCACTGACATCCTCTTAACCCTGAATTCCTATCACTCAAACAAATGTTTTTTGTTTTACGACTTTTTAAAATGAAGCACTTTTTTCCCATACAAATACACAGAGTATCGTAAAAATAAGAGGAAATCTCAAATTTTCAAAACGTTATTACACCAAAAATATTAAGTTATGACAAAAGCCGTTGAACAAAAAACATTTGTATAAGTGGCGGGAGTTTAGGGTTAAAAGGATGCTAGTGAATTACAAATAACCCTGTATAAGTTGTATACTTCAGTTGACGTATTTGCAGCAAGTAATTATAAGATAAATAAGTGCAAACATGTTTCTAGGGAATGTATGTAAAGTATTTTATGTAAAGATTTTTCCCTGTTCTCCCTTCGCAATAATTTTGAAAAAATATATGTTATAGCTTGTTAGTGGGTGTATCACTGGTGAAAAAATTGGAGCGGTCGCTTAAATGTAAGTAGGCAAAAAAAATAATTGAAAAGTTTAGTCAGCAGTTTTTTAACTTTTTTGTATGGCTTAATGAAAATGTTATTTATGTTATCTTTAGTAAATGTACAACATATATAACGCACGACAAAATCGGCTGGCTAGAAAAAAAAATTTGAAAGAAAAACGATTTTTCGTTTTTTTTTTTTCTTTAAGCTATTGAGTTTAGGGGTCTGAAATTTTGCAGATTAATAACTAATGTGGTGCCATATCATCCATAAAAATTACAAGCCGAAACTCGCTGGGGGCAGAATCACTTAGCTTATCCTGGCATGGCCTTTCCGTCGATAACTAGACCCCACTATCGGAGGTGTAATTTGGTAGTTGCACGTTCTTAGGGATGGTTAAAAACATTTATCATGTTGATATCGATACTTTTACTTTTTCTTTACATCAAGTTTTATATCCAGTCTTTTCAGACTAAAATTTAACATGTTTATTTTGTGATCCATGATAATTATTGTCATCAGAAGTGAAATCCATTACCAATTGAAACAAAAATACCATTATTATTATTTAAAATAATACACTAGCAGCTCATTAAGCTGATGCGTTCATATCACTGCACTAGTATTTTTTTTGATGATTTTAGTTGCAGGGCAATGAATGAATACTCTTGAGAGAAAACTTTTCTATAGAGGTATAATACTGGCCACTTATACTGATAATACATTGTTTACGTCAATAGATAGTCAATGTCATCTTACAACAATATTTCCGATTATTCAGATTTGTTTACGAGCATATTTTATTCGCATAAAACATTCAGAAAATAATTTTAGTCTACGACTCTCATTAGGTATGGTAAAAATAAATTATCGATGTCAATTATATTTCAAAATATTTTTTACCCATCCCTAAGAACGTCAAGCTACCGAATCGCACCTCCTATAGCGGGGTTAGTGATATGATAACTCGTCGTACCGTACTCGTAGATGACAAGCAAAGGGTTGTGGGTTCGAGCTCAGGCTCACACTTCTTAGTTTTTGGAATTCAGGTGCGAAATTACATTTTTAATTTACCATCAGCTTTACGGTGAAGTCTAACGTAGTAAGGAAACCTGCAGACACCTGCAAAGATATTCAATTATAAAAGTAATCCTTATTTATAAATGCAAAAATAACTCTGTCTGTCTGTTATCACTGCACGCTTTACCCGCTGAACCGATTTAGATGAAATTTGGTACTGAGATAATTTGAGACCCTGGAAAGAATATAGAACAGTCTTTATCCTGGAAAATTGCATAGTTCCCGAAGGATAGCGATAAAAAATTCTTCGCAGACGGAGTCGCGGACAACAGTTAGTATTGAATATTTGGATGTGGCTCGACACACGCTTCGCCGATTTTTAATTCAATACTGACCATACAACAAAGGTACGTTAATTCTCTTGTTAATGACATGTAATTACATATGATCCGAATGACATTTGGAGCAATCGATTATTGCGATCGAATTAATGGAACGATTTTAATTTAAAGGCAGCTTCTATTTTGGAAAACGGGCTCATTCACTGAAACTACGACCCAAGCTTTCTCATTCTGATACTACTGCCTGTGCCCTGCAGTGGGACGTAGGTATATAGGCTGGGATGAATGATAAATGAATGAATAAAAGATGACGATACAGAGTAGAAGATCGATCTGTGTAAAAGATGTGATTTAACAAAAGAGATGTCTTTAACACTAGGTCTAGGTCTCAAGCCAAAGCTAGTTTTCAATTAAAATGCGTTATGTAAGTTATAATAATAAAATTATCTGCCTCATTTCTCTTGCTCAGAAAAGTGATGTGTAATTGTTACAATTACACTGTGTTGATGTAGTTCTGAAACCGTCATTAATTATCATTATCACCTCGGTTCACAGAAATTACCACACTACGAGTGTAATTAGAAGTACGTTTAATGTCGCAAGTGAAATTATATACTTATAAACTATAACAGTTTAATTAATTATTTAAGGATCTTGATCTTAGATACAAAATAAATACTTAAAAGAAAAACTAGTCAGGTGTGTGTCTAACCACGCGTAGTTAGGGTACCGTAACATACTGCAAATATTAAGTTTTGATCGTCAACTGGTAAAGCCTGCTTAGCTAGTGTGATAATTTTCATTTCAAAATCATTGTATGTACACGATTTTTAGTCGGTGATCAGAAAATATTAATAACTAAGCAAAATTAAATTTAGTAGGACTTGCAATTGGGAATGTCTAAAAAAAATTACCAGTGGTTTTTATATTTTTTTTTGTATAGAAAAGTCAATTATAAGGAACTAATTTCAATATTTTGTCATTTAGTTCTCTACTTTTTTCAAAATTAATTATTGAAACTATTTTAGTTGATGACGTCAGATTATAATTGAGGGCTCCCACAATGCCAAATTTCTAAATCTATCTAAATGCGTACGATAAGGCAACCCCTTTAATTATTTTTTGCGTAGTGGTACACTATACACTGTGTCACTTTACTGGTACTGTCAAAGTGCTAGATGTCAGACAGCGGGTCCAAATCAAACTCCGTAGTATAATCCACGCGTAAATTGTGAAGAATTCTAACCACATAGAATAAAATACGACTTGAACCGGTCACGCAATTTACACCAATGTCAAATGAAGGTCATTGCTTATTTGTTATATAATAAATTCATTACATAATATTAAAATTAAATAACTACAGAAAACGAGTTAAAAAGCATTTATCTCGAAATGGTTTTCGATTTACTATACATTGCAAAAAAATAGACATCCCCAATTACTTCACTGTTGAATTAACTAATGATTACTAGATGCTAGGGGGCCAAAACTGTCTTGGAGAGGTCTCGGCGAGAAAAAAGGCCTAGAGGAAAACCACAAATGCGGTCGAAGGATCACTTCAAGGAAGTTGCAGGGACGTATTGAATGTAGGTGGCATAGAACAGGGGAAAATGGCAGAAGCTGAAGGAGGCGTAGGCCAGGCGTTGCACGCATAAAGCAAGTAGTTGATGTAGACCAAGATGATTAAGGAAGGCTAAGACGAAGAACAGACTTGATACTAGTTACGTTGCGGAAAATAAAAGTTGGTTCCATTTAACTTATACACAAGTATATATAGAAAACACAGGGGACCGACTAGCTTCGTCGCACAACCATCAGTTATTGTAAAAACACTTTTCAAGTACTTAAATACGTTTTTTCGGAAATAATTGCTTTGAAACTAACAAAGGTAGGTAAGCTTGATAAATACTTTTAAGGAAAAATATTTTGAACATGATCGGATAATTATACCGTTTATGAGTTATCGCCGATAAACTGCGATTCCCATCGAGAGAGCGTCAGTTTTTTAGATTAGTAATTATAGGTCGACAGTAAAACCATATCAGGGTTAACTGTAAGAAACTGAAATGTCACCCTGACTGGTCGAGAGAACCATAAAAGGATGTACGTATAAAACATTTGATAAAATACCAAGCATAATAGTTTGAAGTGCCAAGCTCCATATTTGGCCATAATTGTGCGCTTGATATGATGTTTATGATGTTTGTACCCTAATTGTTTGATCAGCCTCTGAAGCACAGGGTCGTCAACGTTGAACAGTGGACATCTTCCCGCTGGTAATGATGATTATATCTCCATGAATACAAACGAATTCCATTCTTTACTTTTGTGACTCCAAAGTTTTTATATAATATAGGCTTGCGTTTGCCTGCAATCTCGCCTGATGGAAAGCGAAGATGAGGTCTACGATGGAGCACGCTTGCCTAGTAAATGCTCATTCACCCTATACTTGAATTTAGGGAAGAAAGCAGAAAGAAAGCAGTTGAGCTTGGTGTTCGTATCATACCGTCCCTGTCACTCTCCTTTTAAATATTATTAGCGTGAATAGGATGGCAAGATTCAATACGAAATTAAAATTTCCAACTGCGTAGTATAAGGCCAGTTAGCTGTCAGGATGAAGCGACAAGTAGTGGCTATCAAACTTGAATGTCGAATCTGTTGCTTAAATAGTAACTTAATAAGGTTTAATATAGGTTTCATTACTTAAGGTTAATTACTTAATAAGGTTAGTCGACGTCACAGGAGACCCAAGAGCTGGCATCTACCTCGGACAAAGAATTAGCTTTGCTATTTAAAGAGGCAACGCTGCCAGTATCTTCGGAGCCTTGCCTAAGGGGACTTCTTTCCATAATATCATCTATAATTTCATCTTTCCTAATACGAACTGCTAAAACAAGTTTCGCTCCCATCGTCTCTGTTTTTAGGGTTCCGTAGTCAACTAGGAACCCTTATAGTTTCGCCATGTCTGTCCGTCTGTCTGTCTGTCTGTCTGTCCGCGGCTAAGCTCAGAGACTGTTAGTACTAGAAAACTGTAATTTAGCATGAATATATATATTAGTCACGCCAACAAAGTGGTTAAATAAAAAAACTAAAAAAATTTTTTTTAAAGTACCTCCCATAGACGTAAAGTGGGGGTGATTTTTTTTTCTCGAGTAACCCTATAGTGTGGGATATCGTTGGATAGGTCTTTTAAAACCATTGGGGGGTTGCTTACATGATTTTTGTATTCAGTGATTTGTTTGCGAAATATTCAACTTTAAAGTGAAAATTTTCATTAAAATCGACCGTCCCCCCCCCCCTCTAAAATCTAAACTGTTGGGTGGAAAAATTAAAAAAAAACTCAAAATGGTAGTAAATATATTAAATTTACAAGGAAAATTATAGCGGCTAAGATTGCTTGGGAATTATTTGTAGTTTAAGAGTAAATAGTAGCCTAAGGTATTAAACATACCGTCACAACTTTGAAAAACTCGTATCTCAAATCAGCATGTAAAGAAAACTGAACTTTGATACACGCGTAATAAAGTTCACTTTGCCAGATTAACGATTTTGAGATACGAGCTTTTTTCTAGAGAGATACAACCTAAGGCTGTTCAAAGTTAGAGTGAATAGGGTATCCCTTTGGGTGTATGTCAACGGTACCGGCCATAGCCTCACCACTATCCATCAGGTGACATAGGGGTCAATCATAGGTTAGTTAAGTAGTATTATGTAAAAAAAATGTTTTTTTTTCTTAATGTAGCAGCAGAAGTGGATGAGCGAGTGTGGACCTCAAAATGATCTACATACTTTTATCACCTTGGAAAAAGAGTCGTGTCTAGATAGCGTTGAACACCAGAACCGTTCATCCACTTCTGCGGACTGTACCTATCTATTTTTAGCATATTATTACAGTTATATATACTCGTACATAAACTAGCTGTCCCGGCAAACGTTAATTTGCCATGTAAATTATTTCTTAACATCTAGTGGTATAAAAGTAGCCTACAAGTACGACCTATTCTCAAAGCTACCAAATATAGACAAAAAAATTGATGAAAATCAGACAAGGCGTTTCGCAAGAGTTCGATAACAAACATAGTGACACGTGATTTTTATATCATTAGAAAAAGTACAATTTGATGTGTGGTATTATAAGAAAGAGGACAACTTGACAAACACGTCCCTGTTAATTTAACACCAAAGAAACAAAACCTGCATCTTAAACAGCAATTAACTATCAATTTAAATACCCCATCTCAAAGCCTTATTTTACACCTCGGAGAAAAATAAAAGTTAGCACGGTTGTTAAACCGCAATTTGTATGTACCTAATCGATTTTTGATGGATGCCGAGCTTGATTTGCTGCCCTTTTTACATCCTAGCCTGGAAACAGATTATTTTACACGCAAATTATTTTAGCGCTTAAATTCAGATTTGCCTGAGGTTTTGGAGTTCCGCAAATAAAGAGCTGCATTGGTAATGTAAACCCGTCCGCTGGTTTTCTGTTCTAGCAGCGTTCTAGGCGATATTTTTGGTTCACTCTGTTTAGGCATAATTTTGTAAGTAATAAGTAAATACCTAAGTAATTAAGTGACGTGGATTTTTTATTATTTTGTCCACAAAAGTTAGAGCTTGGTTTCTCGCTTAGTAACAGGTTATCGTTTTGGGACACTGTGTATACATAAATAAACCTGAATAGAGAATAATGAGAATGCATTTTCTTTACGGAACCCTACTATACGTATGACCTTTTATTACGATACTTAATCTGTTTTTAAAATCTTAAACTGATCCCTGCAAAGGTTAAGTCATAGAGCAATCATCGATCATAGTAATATTATTACTATGTTTGTAAGTACTGGTAGGTAATAGTTTAAATTATAGCTTTGAGTAATTCAAATAGTACAGTATAGATTCATGTAACATACACGGTTTTCATTTACTTTCTTGCACTGCAGTACCTAATTCATACAAAATTGTTCGTTTAATCAATCGTTTGTCGGTCGTGAATGCTACAGTAAGTAGTACTAAATTGATAATAAAATAGCTCAAATCATAATCATTATCATCATTTCAGCCGAAAGACGTCCACTGCTGAACATATGCCTCCCCCAAGGCTCGCCAAACAGATCGGTCCTGTGCCATCTGCATCCAACGCGATCCCGCAACCTTAACCAAGTCCTTCGTCGGTATAAACAAATATTTCACACAAATTTTCTGTTGCCACGTTCAAGTACGTAAAAGTTCTCACCGTGACGAGGGAATTTAATTTTTATATTTACCAATCATTTTGTAGTTAAAGGTCGTCTATGATCATAAAACGAACGCAGCGGCAGGACACCCACATTCAAATTACGCTTCATGTCCTTTTTGAAAGGCTTACGATGAAACCTGAGACTACAATTGTCCCCTTTTTTACTTTACTTTAATAGCACATCTAGGTACATCTATTAAGTAACATATATATACCTTATATCGTTGTTTTTTACCGTCATACTTATATACGTCAAATATTAAACTTAAAAATCCAACCTTCCCGAAGAATTGCCAAAAAAATTCATTGGCTATATAGTTTTCATTTAAATCGTACACGCAGAAAGAAATATTGATAAATATACTTATCTCCGGCGTATATACATGCCACTGTTCGCCATAGGCCTCCTCTCAGGATGAGACATCGTGGGCTGTCAGTACCGATTTGGTTAGAAGAACTTAATACAAAAACAAAAATAATAATACATTTACAAAAGAACCAACAAACGAACACCGGCTAAACGGGTTGACGTACATTAATGCCATCTCGAGTGGCAAAATGTCAGGCGAATAATTACAAAAACAAATTAGTACGAATTGAAGACGTGAGTGGATGAAGGGGGTATGTCGCATTTTTTCATTTTCGGTTTTATGCCATAAATGAAGGTTCTAAGTCATAATGCAACACCGGACGCTATCAGTTCTCATGTTTTTAAGCTATAACAGCTTTAAACCCAGTGTATGAAGGACCTATGTACAAGAATAAGTTACGTTCTTCGTGAATGAAGGTGCTAAGGGCACATGACTCTAGAAGTGGTGAACAGTTTGCGAGTGAATGTAACAGAAGAAAGTGTCATATACGTACTTAGCTCCTTCATCCATGTTATGAGACAAACTTTTATTTTCGCTTATTCTGACATATCCGATATCCCAAAAAAAAGAAAACATTAGGGATCAGCTAAAATTTATAAACTCTGAATGCAGGTATTTTTACGAAGAAATTCTACTAAACCCAATAAATTTTGTTACAATAAACACTTTCATTTACTTAACTTCTTTTCTTTGCAGTACCTCTACCATGAGTTACACTAGTTTACAGTGACCGTACTCGCTAGCGACGGCGTAAATGATTTGTATGTTAAATTGTGTACCGCGCCTCTAGCGGTCACTTACGGAAGTACAATTCTCCATACAAATCATTTACGCCGTCGCTAGCGAGTACGGTCACTGTAAACTAGTGTAACTCATGGTAGAGGTACAGAACAGCTTAAAGGAGAAAGAAGGGGTTATGTACTTTTTTTATATAAAAAAATGTTTTTTAAAAGCTTTTATTAAAAAAATCAATAGATTAGGCTATTTGGTTGATTTTTATAAAAGTAACAATACCCTATTCAATTTAAAAACAAAATTACAACGTAAAAACCTTTAACTGCGATTTACTCGAAATAATGTTTTTGTGACATACCCCCTTCATCCACTCACGTCTTCAATTACTTTCTTGAAACTTCAGTTTTTGTTCGGCTCAACGCTTTAAATGTCATTTTGGAAATTTGTGCCGAGAATTTCCGGGCCCGAGATCCTCCGAGATTAAAATAAGTGAGGAATTTTCAATTGCAGATTTTTGACGACTTATGTGTTTTACGGCAGTGCGCGTATGCCTAATTTTGTCGTTGTGCTGAACTTTTAAAAAATTCTTGTCAAAAAGTCAAGAAAATTATAAACCTGTCAAGAGCGAGTCGGACTCGTGCATGAAGGGTTCCGTACCTCCGTAAAATGTTAAAAACAGTTCAGTTAAAGTCACCGAAACGTAAGTACTAAAATCGCAAACTCAAAGGTTGGTAAACATCCAAACAGCATTAAGGCCGCTCGGGTTGCCTATTAGTAACTGCCGGCTGTCGCCTAGGCCACTTAGCAATGCCTAGCAAAGCCTAGCAACCTAAAAACATTGAAAAAACCACGTTTCTTGTATGACCCCTTTAATTTTAACTTTATTTTATTGTTAATATTTGTTGTTATAGCGGCAAGAGTAATACGTTATCGGTGAAAATTTCAAGTGTCTAGCTATTACGGCTTAAGAAATATAGCCCTGTGACAGACGGACGGACAAACGGACAGACAGCGGAGTCTCAGTAATAGGGTTCCACTAGCACACTTTGGATACGGAACCCTAAAAAGACTCAAGCTGAATTCAAATGTAGTTGAGGTTGGTTGGCAACCACTGATCTAAGCAATTAACTCAAATGTTTTTTTAACCTCTTTATTTTTCAATGGCCGGAAAATACATGTATATCCTTAATTTTTTAAATTAACACCACCAATATTCCTAAATCACAACAAAAAAACAAATAATTTACAGGGTTTCTCATTTGTTCCCCCGATATCAAACGAAGCCATATAAACGTGTTAAAAGCTTATGTGGGTCGCAACTAGTGGGTTTAGTACGCAGTATGAGAATCGACGGCGCATGCGTGAATGCTTTTTGCTTGAACGGCTGCCACCCGAGCGGATGAATGCGTTGTCACTTGGAAAATAAGGATTTATTAATGTCACCCGTGAAACTTTTAAGGTCTTGTTGCGATTTTCGGTATAATTTAAGCAACAATTTCGAGTGCTGATTAAAAAATAAGAACTGATTGGGAAACCGTGAAATCCCTTACAAAAGTTTCCTCAAAAACACACAAGCAGTGTATTTCTACTCTCATAATAATGTCACGGTTGAACTGTGGGACAGATCATAAGTTTTTTTTTTGTCATTTTTTTTAATACATTCTTATTGATTGTTTTAGATCATGTCGTCGGATCTTATTAAAATATTGACTTCAGCAAAGCATTTGACACCCTGGATTATGTGACGCTTTACTCGAAGTTACAGCAGAATGGTATACAGGGCCCCCTGCTTGATTGGTTCCAAGATTATCACAAGAACAGGCACACGTTGGTCAAAATAGCTGATAATTTAAGTGACCCCCTTCTAACGGAGGAAGGCACAGCTCAGGGGTCCATAATCGGTCCGACCGAGTACCTGATCTACGTCAATGACATGTGTAATATATTTGGCGAGGGTTCTGTGTACCAGTTTGCTGATGACACGTGCATAGTCACCTCTCAAGAGGACATACGCTGTGTTCAGGAAGCAATGCAATACAATTTTAACCAACTGTGCATGTGGGCCCACGATGTGGGACTTGTCATTAACGCTAGCAAGACCAAAATTGTTCACATTAAGTCACCTTACAAACAAGAAACGCGGATCCCTAGAATAGAGGCTCATGAGCTTGGGATTGATTGTAGATAGCAAATTTAGCTGGAAACCTCACATAGATCACGTATGTAATAAATTAAGATCCATTGCAGCCCAGCTATCGATATTAAAGTATAAAATTCCATATAAGATACTAAGAACACTATACCTAGCATTGGCAGACTCAGTGATTGACTATTGGTATCAGCAGTTACGCTAGAACATATAGGACTTACTTGGAACGGATATTTAAATTGCAGCTTGTATTACTTAAGATAATTGTATCTAATCAAGTAAAGCTTCGTTATAAAGATGATAACTGTGGCCTTTTTAATTATTGTAAAGTAATCAACGTTTTTAACAAGTATAATTTATCCGTTTTAGCTGAGGAGTGCGAAGTGATAAACACCTTGGAGCAAAAATCTCGTCCAAATAAGTTGCGCCGATTGGAGTATTTGCCAGCATATAATTTGCCTAGTACGAATAATATCTATGGAAGGAGAACGAACTGTTATCTAATCCCTAAAATACTGAATAAGTGATGTGTTGAGTGCTGCCGCTGACTCCAAACGGTGTAAAATAACTTTAAAAAAATACTACCTAGCCTGTGATAACCAGGTTTGATCTTATGTACCTATAGTTTAAGTTTGTACGCGGATTGAAACGCGATGACTCGCCAGCTATTACATAAACCCCTTAGGGGTTTTCAATAGTAGCTCGTAATTTTTCCACTCATTTGTACCTCTTTGATTATATGAAATAAATTTAAAAAAAAAAAAAATATAAATACTGAAAACTTCCAAATTCGTTCGAAAACCGGATAAAGCCGTGCCAGCCAATCGATTACGTAACCGGACCCGGACAAGCTTGTGCCGGATTATCCCGGATTACAGTATATGGGATAAGGATAAATGATTTACTTACACCGACACATTAAGGGCACAAACTACTCAAATTAAACACATTTTTTTCATTTATTTTATCCGCATAACGTGCAAAAAGTATATATACAGGGTGGAAAGAACAAAACGCCACATGAGGGCAAGTACTTTATATGTAAGTATATTGAAAATAGCACATTGTATGTAAAAGAGACTTTCCTTTATTTATAAAAACAATATATACTGCAATTATGGATTTTTGAAAAATCGCTTGTGTTAGTCGGGATTTAATGCGAAAAGAAATAACATGCCGTATTTTATTATGCAAATCGAGCGATTGGCAGTGAGCAGACATCGCTTGTAGAAATGATGGCCGATGGGGCCAAAAGGTTCTCCAATGGCGTCCACGAACTGGAAGACGCAGTGCAGGTAGGCCTCCATCAAGATGGAGCGACAAACTGGTTACTATTGCGGGAGCGCGTTAGATGCGGATGGCGCAAGACTGATATTTGGCGAACTTTGAGACAGGCCTATGTTCAGCAGTGGAATTCTTTCGGCTGAAATGATGATGATTCTTCACGTTTGCTGACCCGACGTGTGGCCGCCATCACCTAAAAAAAAAAAAAATACTAGGGGACATTCTTACACAAATCGACCTAGTCCCAAACTAAGCAAAGCTTGTACTATGGGTACTAGACGACGATAAACATACTTATATAGATAAATAAATACTTAAATACATAGAAAAACATCCATAACTGACCGACTGACTGACTGACTGTTTTAGACGACCAGATGGCCTAGTGGTTAGAGAACCTGACTACGAAGCTTGAGGTCCCGGGTTCGATTCACGCGTCGGGGCAGATATTTGTATGAAAAATACGAATGTTTGTTCTCTGGTCTTGGGTGTTTAATATTTATTAAAGTATGTATCTATCTATATAAGTATGTTTATCCGTTGCCTAGTACCCATAACACAAGCTTTCCTTAGCTTACTTTGGGACTAGGTCAATTGGTGTGAATTGTCCCGTGATATATTTTTTTTTTTTATTTTTTTTTTTATAACTCAGGAACAAATATTCGTGCTCATCACACAAATAAATGCCCTTACCGGGATTTGAACCCAGGACCTCTTGCTTCGTAGGCAGGGTCACTACCAACTAGGCTAAAGCGGTCGTTAAACCTCCTCATACCTCATACATAACTCATCACTTCTCAGGAACAAAACATCGCCATTGACACACTTTTTGCAGCGCGTAAATTTTCAATAGTGGTTACAATTCCAGGTCATCATATTGCAGCTCATCATTATATATCATCGGTTTTTGTCATAAATATTAAAAGAGTATGATTTAGTGCTCTTCATTTGACGGGAACGGGTTTAACATTGTTTTTATTTAAAAAGTTTAATTGCGCAAATTCATTCTTCAGTTTTACCGTTAACTTTCGTTTGGATTAGTATGAGATGTTTGTGATACAAGTGTTAGTGATTGAAGCGAGTGTCCAGGGATTTTTCAATCAGAATTAAAGGAAAACCGGCCTATTACGAGTCAGAATTCGAGAGTTCCTTACAAATTTGTAACTATCTTAAAATATCCATACTACTTATCACTAAATAGTATAAATCAAATCGCGTCGCAAATCCGCAAAACTTACGCATTTGTAAAATTAGTGGGATTAACCCAAAACTTCCACTTTTCTTAGAAAGTGCGTCAAAGTGTCACCATTGATGAGAAAAATTTATCCACAGATTGATTAAGAACGACCGTAAATCGATTTTGCATATACTACGCTAATGTAATCCGATAGCAGCCCGTCGGTGGTTTCCAATCAGCTTCGGCTTAATTCGGGTGCACTCGGGCCCTTGACCGTCTCCCTTATTGACGACCTCTTTACCCCCATCGCGGCCCCAAGCATTAGAAGGGTTTAGTTTGACACTAGTCTCTGGGAGTTTAAAAAAAACGAAATTTAAAAATCCTAAAAAACAGTCTTTCAAACTCATTTTTTTAGGATTCCGTACCCGAAGGGTAAAAACGGGACCCTAATATTACTGAGGCTCCGCTGTCCGTCCGTCCCGTCTGTCCGTCTGTCACCAGGTTGTATCTAATGAAGACAGTGTTGAAATTTTCACAGATGATGTATTTCAGTTGCCGCTCTATAACAACAAATACTAAAAATTAGAATAAAATAAATATTTAAGGGGGTTCCCATACAACAATAGTAGATTGTTCAACAAGGGACTAAAACAAGCCATAATGACACAAGATATCGCTCTGCTCGGGTGGCTATAATTCGCGTGTCATTATGGCAGTTTAGTCTCGCGTTAAACACTCTACTTTTCACTTTGAATGCGAGGAAAAAAACGATGTTTTAGGTAACTAATCTACAATATTACTTTGATACAACGTACGCTCAATACGAGCAATGGACGTCTGTTCAGAATTCAAAAAGCAATTTAAATTTGTTCCGCGTTTTTTTTTTGTTGAGTGACGCTTTAAATGTTTGCATATTTAGCCAACAGATTCAAAATTGAAAATTATTTCATAGCTTAATTGGACTAAGTATGCATAATACAATGAATTCATCTTTAATATGATTAAATAGATTAATATTCGTAATTATTCATGGTGTTTCACGAAATTATTATTTTTTAAAATATATATTATACAGTTGTCATTTTGAGGTTATTTACACGCCCTAAAGGCTTCCACAGACCGAAGCGCAGGGCGCTACGGAGCGGGCGCTTCGGAGCGTCCGCAGCGCGCTGCGGTCTGTGGAAAGCTTTAAAATTGTCTATGCCCAGTCACTGAAAATGCCAATAATCCTCCATCCACGAACACCGTGATTGGCAGTTTAGGGGTTTCCAAAGTAAATTAAAAAAAAATTACTTTAATCCCTAGAGATCAAAAAAGAGCTTTAGTCCCGATATGCAGAGACTAAAGTAACATTTTAAGAGCATGAGAAGTGAAAACGTGTTTTTTTTCTCGTTTTGCTCGATATTGATAACGGCAACAGGTAGACGCTTGAAATATTCAAAGAATATTTAATTATATATTCACTTTAAAAATAAATAATTAAATTAAAATAAAACCAATATTTAAGGCTGCGTTTCCACGAGAGATGTGCGAGGATGCGTTGCGAGGGATGTGTTTGTCATGAACCAATAGAAACACTTCATTCACTTAGGACCTTTTAAATGAAGCGTTTCTATTGGTTCATGACAAACGCATCCCTTGCAACGCATCCTCGCACAGCTCCGGTGGATACGCAGCCTAAACCGCCTACTGAAATATTCCAGCTTAATTTCAAGGCACATAACAGTATCAATACACTGTCAAGCGGTCATATTATGTAGGTTTGTGAAAATACTTAAATAACTTTAATTTTAATACTAGATGGAAAAAACCTGCCTGTATAATTTCCGTTCCCATGTGGATTCCGGGAAAATTCCCTATGTCACCCGCTAACTGAGAAGAATCTAATGACACCTCAAACTTCAAAATCCATTGAGCCGTTTAGGCTGCAGGGCGTGCCAAAGAATGATACATACATATATACATACGCTCGAAAAATATAACCCTCCTTCGACAGTCCAGTAGTAGTAGTGATCCAGACGCACCTAAAGTTAGTCTACGTCATAGACCTCACACAAGTAACGTGACAATGTCCACAACAATATTATTGTAATAGAATCCAAAGACAATCCAAGGAATTTAAAGCCCAATAAAACCAACCAACTCAAGTGTGTCCACACGCCTACGCTTTTGTTCTCACAATTTGACATTAAAAATAAAACAAGGTGACAACGTAACTTAATAAAAACATATAGAGGCGAGCATGCCCCAGGCTGCGTCCGTAACGGGAGACCCGAACCATAGTGTCCGGTTACGCAAGGTATCCATTTAAAAAAACCGACCAAGTGCGAGTCGGACGCGCGCACGAAGGGTTCCGTATCATTATCTATAAAAACGGCAAAAAAAATCACGTTTGTTCTAATGGAAGCCCCCCTTAAATATTTGTTTTATTTTAATTTATTATTTATTTTTTAAGTGAATATATAACTGAATATTCTGTGAATTTTTCATGTGTCTCTGTTGCCGTTATCTATATCGAGTAAAAACGAGCAAAAAAAAAATCACGTTTGTTGTATGAGAGCCCCCTTAAATAATTAATTTATTCTGTTTTTTAGTATTTGTTGTTATAGCGGCAACCGAAATACATCATCTGTGAAAATTTCAACTGTCTAGCTGTCATGGTTCCTGAGATACAGCCTGGTGACAGACGTACAGACGGACAGACGGACGGACAGCGAAGTCTCAGTTTCAGGGTCCCGTTTTTACCAATTAGGTACGGAACCCTAAAAAGGTGTCTATGGTATCCATTATTTGTCACAGATAACCCACTTTTTGTTTTACCCCTCATTTTGCAGCGGTGAATCATTCGCGGGAAACGGTACGCAGCTCTATTTCAAATTTAAATTCGGAATGGCATTTTGAATTTCGAATGCGTGCACACAGATTAAAACTAATGCAGCGAGTTCACTCAAGACTGGGGCCGTTAAATAGAACTGGCTGACTGGCTGTTAAGTACTTAGCTGAGATTCGTCTTCTAGGTTTATGTTAATTTTCAACTTTCTAAAGATTGGATGTAATGAAGGTGAAAACACAAATCAGTATTTAGTAATATAACTTTCTGATGTTAATACATGATATTTACCCCCTTTCACAATCCATTGATGAAATTTATTTACCGGATAAATGTGATGTCCTCTCTGTTTGTTTTTTTCGAATAGACGGAGACGGCATCACATTTATCCGTCAGTTAAAATTAATCAATGGGTGGTGAAACAGCCCCTTAATGTGGTATTTTAGTCCCACAGTAGAAATAAGCTAATAATAAGTTGCAATCCTTCAATCACAAAACAAGTTTTACCTGTTACCTATAAAATAAGCACCGTCAATAATAATTAATATACCTTTGTGTTGCTTTTATCAAGTTGATGTCCATCCGGTCAGATAGTAAGCTCTATAGACTTTTTATACCTACTAATTAGAAAATAGGGCTCATATAAAACAAAGTTTACTGTCGATGAACTAAGAAATTATAAGATAATCACTTTTATGTGATGTAGTTATTAAAATTAAGTGGACTTTAAACTAACTGGACTTTCTGTCGTTATGTATTTTATGGCGTTTCCCCACGGACTGGCCAGTTGTATTTGACCTATTTTATTTTTAAATTCTAATTTGCATAGATAGTGGCTCGATTGGTCGTGGAATTGGCCGATGCTCATTTATTTATTTAAAAGATCTTACCCCGAAAATTACTTGAATGAACCATTGACAAATTGAAATTACCATTGAAATACCCGGACTTCACTACCATTTAATTTCTAAGACTGCGTATTGTGGTCTATAGCGGTTCCTTAGATTATTTATACACTAGATAGAGTGCCAGTAGCAAACACTGCGATGCAAAACGTCCAAAAGCCCATATGACAGCTTCATCTTACGATCGCGCTCGCGCTACGTCATTTAGACTGAAGGGGCAAATGACATATAAACCAACAGTTGGCTTATATTTTTCGGGACGTTTTCATGCCGCCTTAGCTCTATCTAGTGTGTAAATAATCTGAGAGCGGTTCCTTCATCTTTCCTAATTTGAACTGCTAAAGAATGAAATTCGCTACCGTCGTCTGTAATTCCATATACAGCCTAGGGCTCTTCAAGATTAGAGGGAATAAGCTGTTACTGAACCAGTGAGATACCTACACCTTTAGTCTCATCTGCCTATTTCATCAGGTGAACTAGAGGACCATCATGGCTCAGCTATACGTGAAAAAAAATTGTTTTAAAAAAACTCCATGAAAAATTTTATGGCAGACTTGCATAGGGTGTCTGCCTTTCCATTAGAGATGTGCTATGCTAAGTTGCTATGAATGAGTTTGATATCCACCAATCATAATAGTAGATTGTTCAACGAAGGACTAAAACAAGCCATAATGACACAAGATATTTAGCCACCCGAGCAGAGCGAGGGTGGCTATAATTCGTGTGTCATTATGGCAGTTTAGTCTCGCGTTAAACACTCTACTTTTCACTTTGAATGCGAGGAAAAAAACGATGTTTTAGGTATACCAATCTACAATATTACTTTTATACAACGTACGCTCAATACGAGCAATGGACGTCTGTTCAGAATTCAAATAGCAATTTAAATATGTTCCGCGGTTTTTTTTTGTTGAGTGACGCTTTAAATGTTTGCATATTTAGCCAACAGATTCAAACTTGAAAATTATTCATAGCTAACTGGATTAAGTATGCATAGTAAAATGAATTCATCTTTAATATAATTAAATAGATTCATATTCGTCATTATTCATGGTGTTTCACGAAATTATTATTTTTTTAAATAATTTTTATACAGTTGTCATTTTGAGGTTATTTTCCACGCCCTAAAGGCTTCCACAGACTGAAGCGCAGGACGCTACGGAGCGCTACGGAGCGCTTCGGAGCGTCCGCAGCGCGCTGCGGTCTGTGGAAAGCTTTAAAATTGTCTATGCCCAGTCACTGAAAATGGCAATAATCCTCCATCCACAAACACCGTGATTGGCAGTTAAGGGGTTTCCAAAGTAAATTAAAAAAAATTTACTTTAATACCTAGAGATCAAAAAAGAGCTTTGGGCCCGATATGCAGAGACTAAAGTAACATTTTAAGAGCATGAGAAGTGAAAAATCTTTTATGACTCAGTCAGCATATTGTTGCAAGGGAAATCGACCTCGTTGTATCATGACTTGCAAATAAACTTCAACCGTACGGTGGTTGACCTTATTTTTTGCCGACTGTACATTCCGATCCCTTGGGAATATCGGAATAAAAATTAGCATGTGTGTTATTCCCAAGCTCCAGCTTAATAAACCAAATCATAATCCAAAATAATATCAAATCTATTCCGCCGTTTTAGCGTGAAATAGTAAAAACTACACACGAATTTTCGCATTTCTTTATTACACACTAGCTGCTCTCCGCGACTCTACCGCGACTAAGGAATTTTCAGGAATAAAAAGTTTTCTCTGTGTTAAGCCAGGGGCTAAATTCAGGAACGGCCCAACACGGTTTGCGAGCGGTAATTCAATCGTTTGCGAGAGGATAGGGATGAACTGCTATTCAGGAACGCCAAAAATCACTGGTTTGCGAGAGGTTTGGGCTGAAATTGGGATGAGCCTTATTTATTTATTTATTCATTTATATACTTGAAAAGCGAATGAACAGGAAAATAAAGCTCCTCCCAAGCTCAGCCCATTCCTATCGGCTATCCTCTCCCAAACGATTGAATTACCGCTCGCAAACCGTGTTGGGCCAGAGGCCGTATTGTCTAACGCTTCTCTCACCGTCTCTTTCTGTCATCATCTTATACCGTTTGACAGAAAGAGATAGTGATTGCGAAGGCAAGCGTCAGAAGCGTTAGACAATAAGGCTGGGTTGTGAACTACCTATGTATCTGTGTGGCAAATTTCATTACAATCCATTTAACTGTTTTAGCGTAATCCATACAAACCTTCGTGTTTTTAATATGATTAAGAAGTAGGATTGAACTGTTAACTTAATTATCCGAATGTTATTAAAATAGTATTAAAAAATTATTTAATTTTATTACATAATACTTTCTTGACCTTTGATGTTCAATTCGATACAGTCCCACACGGTATAAAATAAATAATAAACGTATAAATCAACGATGAAAAACTTAACAACTCTTTCGTCATAGTAAGCAATCATATTTTTAAATGAATAAAAAAAGGGAAAAAAGTTCTCATACTTAATATTTTAAAAAGACAATGGAGACATTTTGTCCGTGACATTTACAAGTTTCACAGCAAATAGCTTAGAAGAAAGTTTACTAGCACGGATGACAATTGTTAAAAATGCCTGTCATAGAAACTCTTTATTGCATACTGGCGGTCCATTACTAACTACGTCCTGTTTGTAACAAAAAACGAAATCACTTTTGTTTGAGAAAAACGTAAATGTATTATTTAAAACTTTTACACAGGGCTTTTACAGTGAAGCGCAAAGATTTAATCCTCTCACGATAATGTCCTGATACCTTTGATCAATTATAACTGTAGATCCACAATCGCGCGCCCGAAAATGTCCGAGCCGAATGAGCGCCACTTTGATAAAAGTGGCCTTCTTTTTTCTCAGTACGTTGCGTGAAATTATCAAGTTTAGCTGTCAAGTGTCAACCGAAATTCGACTGTAATGAAGTAAAGACTAGGTTCAAATTTCTGTGTAGGTGATGATTTTAATTGTTATGCAAACAAATAAAAAAGTTCGCACACTTTTTGAAGGGGATTTTGTTCGGCAATGTGTATCTTCAGTTATAATTGATCAAAGCCTGATACCTTAATTCTATCTTGTTGGAGGCCTACCTACACTGCGTCTTCCGGTCCGCGGACGCCACTCGAGAACCTTTCGGCCCCATCGGCCGTCAATTCTACGAGCGATGTGCCCTGCCCACTGCCACTTAAGTCTAGCGATTCTTCGAGCTATGTCCGTGACTTTAGTTCTTGCGCGGATTTAATTGTTTCTAATGCGATCCCGCAGAGAAACTCCAAGCATAGCCCTCTCCATCGCCCTCTGAGTGACTTTGAGCTTACTTATGAGGCCCATCGTTAGCGGCCACGTCCCAGTGTCATAAGTCATCACTGGCAACACACACTGGTCAAAGACTTTTGACTTGAGACACTGCGGTATATTGGATGACAAGATATTGCGGAGCTTCCCGAACGCTGCCCAGCCGAGTCTAATTCGTCGATTAACCTCTTTCTCAAACAAGATGGAGCGACGACCTGGTTAAGGTGGCGGGAACGCATTGGATGTGGATGGCGCAGGGCCGATCTGTTTGGCGAGCCTTGGGGGAGGCCTATGTTTAGCAGTGGACGTCTTTCGGCTGAAATGATGATGATGATGGTGACCTTATTCGATGACATAAGAAAGAGCTATGGGATATTTTATGAGCAAGTTGTATTTTTACACTTGACTGTACAATGTATAAGCTAAAACGACGAAAGAGAGTGAGCAAAAGAATGGGTCGAAGGACTTCATTCAAAGAACGAACTGAACTGTTAAAAAGTAGCTTGTGTTAATTTTGAATGATTAGTTTTCTATTAGTGAAAAAATCTCGAATGATTTAAAAAAATAGTAACTGTTAATTATGCAATCGAATGAATGTAAATGATTATTATCAGTTTCATTTTCTTAAAAAACGAGCCTACCAATTCCTAAAAGGGTCGGCAACGCACCTGTGATTCCTCCTGTGTTGCGGGTGTCCATGGGCGACGGTGATCGCGCTCCATCAGGTGACCCGTTTGCTCGTTTTCCCCCTCTTATATAAAAAATAATAATAATTAAGTATTATTATATTTGCTGTCACTTAATTTTCAAAAGTTTTTTTCTATTAAAAGATACGTCAAGATCGCTAACATTCTTTCTAATGCTAAAATAAATGAAGCATAATCGACAAAAGATAGTAAAGGAGTTAGTTTTCTTCTTATTCACATATAAACGTTTCTTGTAAAATACCACAGATGTTATGGTAATGTGGTGATGGGAAGGATTTGCACCATGACTATTAAGTGAACTGGATTTACCTACGCGTCGTCTATCAGAACAGAATTGCTGTTAGGACAAACTAAGTAAACCCAATCCCACTGGTTTCTTAGTTATGATGATCAATTCTTCACAGCTTGAGGCGATGCATAAATCCTTGGAGTTGCAATAGCCAATAAGTCAGAGATGGCTACTGGAGTTACTTATAGTGAGGTACGCTTGAGGACAACATGCTTAAGTGTATCAAAAAGTTCTGATATTTTCGTTTACTGACTGATTAGTAGACAGTCAAAAGGCACGGTTCCGAATATCGAAAGTTAATATATCATCAACCCAGCCCATATACGTCCCACTGCAGGAATAAGAGGGCTTGGGCCGAAGTTCCCACGCAGGTCCAGTGTGGATTGGGAACTTCACACACACCATTGAACTTCTTCGCAGGTGTAACAGATTTGCTCACGATATTTTCCTTCACCGTAAGCTCATGGTAAATTTCAAATGTAGTTTCACACATAAATTCCGAAAAACTCAGAGGCGCGAGCCGGGATTTGAACCCACGATCCTCTGCTTGAGAGGTCGTAGGTCAATCCACTAGGCCACCACGGCTTATACATCGAATGTATTAAAATATCAAATGAATATATAATAAGTAATATCGAAAAGTTATTTTCTAAAATCATAAACTTCTCAGGATTTATTAAAACATACTTTTTCATCACACTTGCTCGTCAATGGCGTTAATCCATGCCTGTATACTAAATGACAATGGCCTAAATTGTTCTTAAGGGAGTTATGGATTTACGCACAGTTTTTCTACCCAAGGGAGTTCTAACTTTAGTTTTAAAATTTGCAAATAAGTCATTTCAGACTAAGGTGGTTTCAAGTCAGCCAACGTTTTATTTATATCTTTAAAACTTAGCTATAACCCAATTTTACAACACAAAACTACGCTTATCGCTTTATCTACGCTTCATGAAAATTCGTTATTTTTATATTTTAAATTTATATCAAATAGTTTTGCAATAATTTTAGTAAATATTTTTTTAACATGTTGGCAGAATCTGGCTGTATGACCATTCGAATTCTAAACTAAACACAGTTTATATTATCTATGGTAGATGACTCGAAAAAAGTGACAATCTGTATTGGCGGGTAGCCATTATTTTATTCAATTTAAGTGTTTAGAGACTAAATAATTTTATTTTTGGATTTTTTTCCTCGCAATGTTCCTTCGGCGTCGGGCTTCTAATAGACTCTCGTTAGTAATCCCCTACTTACGGCCCTAGATGCACAATGTACTATAGTTTAAGTTACTTCTATAACGAACTTATAAACTTTAAGGTATCAGATAAATTTTTTTGTTATTTTAAGCATTCAAAATTTTAATATATTCAATTATAATAAATTTTGACTTTCAGTATTATAGAAGTGCTATAAAAATATTTTTAAAAATTCTCAACTGGATAGAGAAATAGTAGCGCTTTGACAAATACTTTGAAAAAGTCGGTGATCTTATGATAAAATGAAAAACCTAATACTACATAACACCCGCATAACGACCCGCTTTAGCCTAGTTGGTAGTGACCCTGCCTACGAAGCAAAAGGTCCTGGGTTCAAATCCCGGAAAGGGCATTTATTTGTGTGATGAGCACGAATATTTGTTCCTGAGTTATGGATGTTTTCTATGTATTTAAGTATTTATTTATCTATATAAGTATGTTTATCGTCGTCTAGTACCCATAGTACAAGCTTTGCTTAGTTTGGGACTAGGTCGATTTGTGTAAGATTGTCCCCTGATATTTATTTATTTATTTATTTATAAATACATTGAGGACCTTTTCGCTTAGAGTGAGGCCACACGAGCGTAATTTTGTGAGTTGTGAGCGGCAGATGAATTTCGGTTGCGCCATACATTGTGTCACGTGAGTGTCACGTGATAGCGCGCATATTGTATGGCGCGGACCGAAATTCTGCCGCTCACGACTCACAAAATTACGCTCGTGTGGCCTCACTTTAACTCTCAGTTTCATTTCTTTTTAATGACAAGTATATGTGATATGCTCTCTGTGTTGATTTTGTTCTATTAAAGAGAGTCATCATCATCATAGTTTACCTTTCACAAAAAATATCAGACACTTATTACGTGTTGAGCAACCTTCCGGATTCTTCTCAACAGGATTTTTCCAAACCGATGGTGGATTCTTCGACATTCATAAGTGCATAAATAAATATATTTTGACATTGACTTTGACGCGATGTGTAAACAATAATTAGCTACTTGAACATAAAACATAAAAAATACGAATAACTCACGTCTTCGAGTTCAGTGTGGCGCAGGGATGAAGGGCTACGGATTAGCCCGAAACATGTCGAGCTGAACTCGATCATAGACGTGAGTTATCTGTATTGTTTCACTAATAATTAGCTGCTTGAAATTTCAAATGTTGCCAAATAAATAGTAACTTAAAAAAAGTGCATTTACTTTTATACATACTTGTACTAGAGGTATAATACGTAAGGGCGTAGATACACATATCAAGGCAAGATTATTTTGTATCTATTATATTACTTCGATTTACGACTTTATGAATTTACGAGTGTACAACCACTTCATTAGGCAATGGCCACATAACGATGGACATGGTAAGTAATGCGGTAGAAACGGAGTTCACCAGGTACATAGACCTTATTACCGTAACTGGCGAATACCGATTCATCCCAACACTAGACAAAATTTCTACCCTCCTTTTCCTTACCAATCAATTCAACTTTCTATGGTCAAACCGGGGGTAGAAAAACATTCCTTCTTCTTCGTTTCAGCACGGCGGCGCGTTGGGTCGTGCTCCTGCTCCCTTCGACGTATTCCCACAAAATACGTTACGAATTTCACTACAAATCACTCTGGGGTGGAAGAAACATAGAAGAGAATCAAGCGTCCAACAAGATCCAGCACGCGAGGGAAAGAATATCGAACCAGGTTAGATTCCCTAAAATTCCTTCTACAGGGTTATTTGTAATTCACTAGCATCCTTTTAACCCTAAACTCCTACCACTTAAACAAATGTTTTTTGTTTTACTGCTTTTGTCATAACTTAATATTTTTGGTGTAATAACGTTTTGAAAATTGGCGATTTCCTCTTATTTTTACGATACTCTGTGTATTTGTATGGGAAAAAAAGTGCTTCATTTTAAAAAGTCGTAAACCAAAAAACATTTGTTTGAGTGATAGGAATTCAGGGTTAAGAGGATGTCAGTGAATTAAAAATAACCCTGTACTTCGCCTCCCCAGTAACATTGACGGGGTATGTATTACAATACCGAAGTACGAAAGACCGAATGTATTAAAACATCGAATGGGTCAAAAGACCGACACGATTTTTTTCTGAAACCGTAAACTTCTCAGAATTTATTAAAACGGCATCATACAGAACCCATTAGGTTAGGTTAGGTTTATTTTATAAAAATCTTAAAAAGTTAACGGTTTCAGGAAAAAATCGTGTCGGTCTTTTGACCCATTCGATGTTTTAATACATTCGGTCTTTCGTACTTCGGTATTGTAATACATACCCCATTGACGAGCCTTGGGGGCCTATGTTCAGCAGTGGACGTCTTTCGGCTGAAATGATGATGATGATTCTGGGTCGACAATAGGTCGTTTTTTAACCGCATTCCTGTTGTGTTAAGCAGAAGTACCTATAGGGGAGGCCTGCCATGCAGTGGGACGTATAATATAGGCTGAGATAATGATGATGATGAATGAAAAAACTATTTTTTACTGAAACTTTTATTACTATTTTTTATTTATTTTACTTACTTTACATTTATTTTAGAGATTATTTAGCTCAAGATGGAAATAGAAGAGGGAGAGACCAAGAACATTCCATGATCAGATTAGGGATGTCTTGAAGAGGGTATGTATTACAATACCGAAGTACGAAAGACCGAATGTATTAAAACATCGAATGGGTCAAAAGACCGACACGATTTTTTTCTGAAACCGTAAACTTTTCAGAATTTATTAAAACAGCATCATACAGAACCCATTAGGTTAGGTTAGGTTTGTTTTATAACAATTTAAAAAAGTTAACGGTTTCAGAAAAAAATCGTGTCGGAAAAACATCGAACGGGTCAAAACCCATTCGATGTTTTAATACATTCGGTCTTTCGTAGTTCGGTATTGTAATACATACCCCTTGAAGAAGGGTCAGGTCAAGAGTACCCGAAACCGGTGAGCATGTATGAAAAGACTAATTAGTGTTGTGGAAGCGAAAGATGTATGTCAGGATTGTAGCAGGTAGAAAACAAATAGACTCTGCCTATCCCTTTGCTGGGAAGGAGGCGTGATTGTATGTATGTAATTTTTACTGCCGTCGTTAAGGTGTTTTCTCCTTATAAGTACTTACCTATCGTATTAATAAAGATGGTAAAGTGGCCACGTTTGACAACACTCGTTCAACAAAACGAATCCCATACTTATGCGTGTAATGCTGACACAAGTCTTTACCCATCACTATAACGGCGGGGTGCACACTCAATAACCACGGATTACCGTGTCAACAATGTGTAGTGGCCTTAGCGGGCGCCAGACAATACGCGACCAGTGACGCCGTGCCCGCTTTCTATACACTGCGCGTTTTGTCAACTTACCGCTGTACGGAGATCATCTCGACCGTGCAATGGAGAATGAAATAGATCTCCGTGTCGCTCCTCGTTCATAGTCCTAGAAACTATAAGTACTGTTCAATATCACTTACTGGTTTTAGACCAGCCCTAAATTGATTGCGTTTGAACATTGATGGATTATGGATTTGGTGTAATACTTTGAAGAGAGTCAAGAGCGACGGCACTAACATGGAAATATTAAAGAGAATTCATACGACTTGATTTTTTTTACCCACTTTTTTGTTGATCCCTTATTTTTGTAATAACTTTATGATTGCTAAAAATCTTTTACATTTAATTTACAAACCGACAGGGCAAACCGACACGGTACGTGTGAAAATGTTTTCAAGAATTTTTTTTTTTTCAAATTTATAATTCCTTACTTACAAAATGGACTTAGATTACGACCGAATAGCCCCGTGGTTGGAGAACCTGACTACAAAGCTTGAGGAGGTTCGATTCCAGGTCGGGGCCGATATTTGTGTGAAAAATACGAATGTTTGTGCTCGAGTCTTGAATGTTTAATTACGTATTTACCTAAGTATATATTTATCTATATTATGTATAAGTGTGTTTATCCTTAATGCAAGCTTTGCTAAGAATAAAACTTAACTAGATATAAACTAAATATCTAACTAAAAAACTACTATATTAAGTCTAAAAAGGCCCCCGTGGCATCGTACACAAAAAGGCTGGCAGCATTCCCTCGTTGAATGGCGATGGCGATTCATTGAGAGAGGATAGCTGCCAGCCCTTTGGTCTCCAGTGGTGTCGAACAGACGCTTTTGCACTTCTTTAATCAAGTTGTCTGCGCCGAGACCTGAGAGACCCAGGGTCTCAAAGCTTTGCTTAGTTTGGTGACAGTTGTTCCATGATTTATTTACATATTTATTTTAGGGTCCAGCCGAAGCCTGTCGGTGGATAGAAGCTTGTCCAGTATTATAGGGCACCCTGTATGAACTGATATATAGATGTTAAACAGTGTTTAACGTGTGTGTGCTTGCTTTTGTAGTAGCACGGCTAATGATTTCTCAAATATTCAAATGAGCTCTCAAAAATAACTTCTAATTTGCAACTCATGCACAAATGTAACTTTCTAATTAATTGTCTTAAGTTACGCTGTCATTGACAATTATAATGGACTTTATTACAATCATATAAACTTGACTATTGCTTGAAAGCTACATCGGACGTTACAAGTGAATCACAAGTGCAATTTCCCACGGTAGCCATCCATGTGTGGCCGTCTTTAAGATTATAAACTAATGTGATTTCAGCTCTAAGTTAGGTACAGTAGAGTTTAGATTTGCACTGATTGTTTTGAAGAACTTGTCGTTTTCACTCCAGTCCAGCGTTTCCTAAAGTTCGATTCGCGACCCCTCAAGGGGCTCTTATAGTCGATTAGGGGTTTTCAAAATGAATGACGATATATTAAATAAAAAAATAGGTCTGTTTTACACTAGCTTGTGTAGGCCCGCGTATTCGCCTCTGTCAAAATACAAAATGTAGCCTAGTTTCCTATCTAACGCAAATTTCTAAAAATGTGTTTTTAGTGCACATAGATATTATATCTGCCAAATTTCAAGCAATTAGCTCTTGTTTAATGTGCGCGTTGTGTATTAGTAATTTTTCTGTTCTATAGGTACAGTCGGCCAAAAATATAGTCTACCACCCTACGGTTGAAGTTCATTTGCATGTCATGATACAACGAGGTCGATTTTCCCATGCGATACCTTGATGATAGTGAGTAAAGACTTCACTCCGTTAGAAATGTCAACCTTAGCGACATTTTATTTATTTATTTTTTTATTTTTCTTATTGCGTTTCACATTGTACATTTGGTGTTACACAAAATAAAATACAGCTTCAATGTGAACCCTGAAAGGGCACACCAACAGTAGGACAGATACGCATTTCATTAATAATATGTTATTGTTATACTAAAACAGCGTCAGCATTAATTATAAATTATTACTTAAAACATTAATCATTAAACATTATTAATCATTTTTACAGCTAATTAAAATTAAAATTTAACAGATAATTAATTTTACAAATACATACCTACACATATATTTCAATATCACACAGGCTTTTGTCAAAACTGGTAGACCACATTTTTGGCCGACCGTACCTGTTTCTGAAAACATAACATTACACATGAATTTATGTCATCATTATTTCTTACTAAAACAGTAAAATAACATCGCATAATGGGCTTTCCTTCGAACAATAAACATGTTATTGGTAAATTAATGTCTAACTGAATGTATAATTTTCCAATAAAACACCACATATACCACACACCACTTCACTGTAAACAAATATCGTCTACATCATTTTTCCTCGAAATAAAAGACACATGCCAGACCGATGGCTTATAACAAAACCGGCCAAGTGCGTGTCGGACTAGCGCACCGAGGTTTCCGTACAAATTCCGTACAGTGTGGAATCATTGTAGATTGGTTACTGATATAGACAGACAGACAAACTAGATCTCGTTCAAACCAATTTTCGGTGGAAGTTTACATGGTGATGTACATCATATATTTTTTTTTAGTTTTATTATTCTCTTATTTTAGAAGTTACAGGGAGGGGACACACATTTTACCACTTTGGAAGTGTCTCTCGCGCAAACTATTCAGTTTAAAAAAAATGGTATTAGAAATTTTAATACTTATCATTTTTGAAGACCTATCCATAGATACACGTATGGGTTTGATGAAAAAAATTTTTGAGTTTCAGTTCTAAGTATGGGAAACCCCCAAAATTTATTGTTTTTTTTTCTATTTTTGTGTGAAAATCTTAATGCGGTTCACAGAATACATCTACTTACCAAAATTCAACAGCATAGTTCTTATAGTTTCGGAAAAAAGTGGCTGTGACATACGGACGCACAAACAGACAGACAGACAGACAGACATGACGAATCCATAAGGGTTCAGTTTTTTGCCATTTGGCTACGGAACCCTAAAAAGAGTTAAAGTTTTTTTCAAGGGGGTCGCTTAATAAAACAGTTTGAATCACACTGCTCTACCCATTTTCTCGGCCTCGGAGAACTTCTAGGGCCCTTGTATGGATGTCTGTAATTAATGGTTAGTATTCCCTAGCATTTCACGGTCGGCTGCATGAGAAGACTTGTAAAGGAAACTGTCACTTCTCATTATACGGAACTCGCTAAGAGCTTTGTTGAGAGCTGTAAAAAGTTTTATGGGCACTTAAGTTTGAGCATCTTTGGGTGTTAAGGGGTTTTGGTAGGGGTTGTTCTGGAAATGAGGTGTAGGGATTTTGCTTTAGTGCAATCTTTTATGATCTTTAATCTAGAGAATAGAAAAAACCAGCCAAGTGCGAGTCGGACTCGCGCACCGAGGGTTCCGTACAAATTTATATGTATCTATGAACATCCAGTCTTAGCAGACCCCTGCTCCAAAGCAAAATGTGCGCGGTTTGGGATCATTGTAGATTGGTTACTGATATAGACAGACAGACAAAAAAAATTATGCTTTTCTCCTTTATCTGTGCTATAAGATCTTGCTTCGTACCAAATTTCAAGGTTCTGAGTTCACGGGAAGTAGGTTCAGCTTCACGGCCGACATCATGCTGAGTTGGGACCATTTTGTGATAATGTTTTGTCTGTTACCGTTTTTATTTGTTAATTTAAGGTTTCATGAATAAATATTTTTCTTTCTTTTATCTTTCAAAATAAATAAATAAATATTAGGGGACAATCTTACACAAATCGACCTAGTCCCAAACTAAGCAAAGCTTGTACTATGGGTACTAGACGACGATAAACATACTTATATAGATAAATAAATACTTAAATACATAGAAAACATCCATAACTCAGGAACAAATATTCGTGCTCATCACACAAATAAATGCCCTTACCGGGATTTGAACCCAGGACCTCTTGCTTCGTAGGCAGGGTCACTACCAACTAGGCTAAAGCGGTCGTTAAAAAAAATAAAAAAAAAATAAAAATAAAAAAAAAAATGTGCGTTAAAATGTGCGTTATTTACTGATATAGACAGACAGACAAAAAAAAATTATGTTTTTCGCAATTTTTCCTTTATCTGTGCTATAAGACCTTGCTTCGTACCAAATTTCAAGATTCTGAGTTCACGGGAAGTACCCTTCAGGTTTTGATTCCCTTGCGAGTTTCGAAAATATGCGGAAATTTGCGTCATAAACGGCTGTATCTTTTGATTGCGTTGGCTTAGAAGTTTGATTTTTTCACAGCTCTAAGGGACAGTAGACTTGAGTATTTGATATAAATTTCAGCTTGATACCTCTACGCGTTCCTGAGAAAAAGGGTCTTGACAGACAGACGGACGGACGGACAACAAAGTGATCCTATAAGGGTTCCGTTTTTTCCTTTTGAGGTACGGAACCCTAAAAAACATGGGGTGCTTACCTGTTTACTAGTTCTGCTTTTCTACCTACCTATCTTTCTTTCATCACTTACTATTGTAATTATTAGCGTTTTGTTCCCAAAGGGTGACAAACGGAAACCTATTAATGCCGCTATCCTGTCCGTCAATCTGTCATAGGGCCGTATATCAAGAATCGTAATACTTAGATATCTGAAATTTATATAAAATGTGTATTTCGATTGCCGCTGCAACAGCATACAATAAAAATAGTACATTACTGCAGAGGCCGTGAAGTAAGGGATTGATGGACGAGATTTGGGGTATACGGCCGAGTCGTAGACGAGGCCGGATAAAACGAGTCCAGCAATCCCTCTTCCGGCCGAGGATTGTATAGAGCTTTTCTCAAACATGCATCATCATCATCATCATCATCATCATCATCCATCCATCCAACCATCCATCCATCCATACATCCATCTATACATCCATCCATACATCCATCCGTCCATCCATACATCCATCCGTAAATCCATCCATACATCCATCCATACATCCATCCATACATCCATCCATCCATACATCCACCCATACATCCATCCATACATCCATTCATACATCCATCCATCCATCCATCTATCCATTCATCCATACATCCATCCATCCATACTTCCATCCATACATCCATCCATCCATACATCCATCCATCCATCCATCCATACATCCATCCATACATCCATCCATACATCCATCCATACATCCATCCATCCATCCATCCATCCATACATCCATCCATACATCCATACATCCATCCGTACATCCATACATCCATCCATACATCCATATATCCATACATCCATCCATACATCCATCCATCCATCACCAGTAGTTTAGGCGGTTTTATAGAAATAAAAGAAGATAGATTTTTTTTAATGTCGTAAGTTGGCTGTATGTAATTTTTCCTTTGTCAGTTTAGTGTTAGTAAGCAAATTTAAAAAGTTACAGCAGCGGACAATAATGGTTTTTCATACTTACTTTTATGGCCTAGGCCAAGAAGTAATGTAGGGAGCCATAAACAACAAACTTCATGGCTTCATTTCGTGACATTAACGCATACATTTCAAAGCATGTTTGAGAAAAATAATTTAATTAAAAATAAAGGGAGCCAACCAACCAATTTAAAATGACCCCACACTGCGTACAAAGATATTCTGATTGTGATAAGATTGATAAGGCTTTGCATCATGAGTCATGTCAAGACTCATCATGACTAGGTATTAATAGAACTGCATACACTTATAATTAACACATTAACTAGTAACAACCTTAAATTGTAATATTCTGTTCTTATGTACTTATTTAATAGTTAAATATAAAATAAAATATTGCTTGCTGTTCGGTTGTACAAGTTACTATACTGTATAGTGGTAAAGATTGATGTGTAATTTTTGCATATACTATGTGTTTACAACATACTCGGCATGGTTCTACCTTGCCATCTTTTGTTTTCTTTCTTTCTTATGTTACGCCTACCCGTGTTTGGGTGATCGTTTACATGTAATTGAATAGTTTTGTTTGGTTTTGTTTAACTTTAATAGATTTTAGGTAAAGTTAAAGAGGACGGCGAATCCTGTTCCACCGTGATACAGTTTTATACTAGTACGGGGAACAGAAGACGCTTACTCGCAAACTAATGAGGAGTAAACAATTAAGTCTTAAGTAAAGAATAATGTATACTTACATAGCATTATACCTCAATTAGTGTAGCTTATTTGTAAGTAAGCAGTTGTTACATTTTTGGTACTGAATAAAGATAATTATTATTATTATTATTATTTACGTGTAATGTGTAGAATACGATTGCAGTTAGGACAAACAAACTAGGTAAGTAAATCCAATCAAATTCGTACTCGTAGATATATCGATCAATTTTACTCCGCTACAGCCGATGCATAAATCCTGCGCTAAAGTTACAACGCCCAATAAGTGATGTCTAATGGAAGTTACATGATTTTTTTTTGTCGATTACTTTATTAATTAACTGAAACAATGATTTTGCTAACCTGCGACCTTATGATAGCTACGTTTATGCAAGAAATGTGTGTTCAAGCAGTTCCTCCACCTCTAATTGAGTGTTAGTTGGGTTTGTGTGTGTTCGTCGAGGTGAAGGAACTGCATGAACACATTCCTTTCATAAACGTAGCTATCTTAAGGTCGCGGGTGAGCAAAGTAACACTTGATTCAATAGATTACTCTCTTGTTTTTTTTTCAAAATAGCGAAACCCATACTTAGTTTTTTTTTAGCATTAGAAAGAAGGTAAGCGATTTTGACGTGTCTTTTTATTGAAAAACACTTTTGAATAATAAGTCACAGCTAATATGCAACAATTTGAAAGGAAGTATGGTCATTTACACTATTTTTGTTTTTTAAGAAATAGTTACTATTTTTTGACGTGACAACGTCTGATAAATCGATGAACGCCGGCTGCACGCACGAAAAAGGATGACTCAGTGTAACTTACATAACGCATTGTCCCGTTACGCGTACATCCTGGCGTTCGCTGCTCTCTTGTACATCCTGGCGTTCACTGCTCTCTCTTGCCCCACACCCCCCTCCCGATACCCCTTCCCTCGCGTTTGCCTCTTTGTAGCCATACAAAATAGTGATTAATTCAATAAAAGTGATACAATTTTGTTCATAAAAGTATGCAATCATTTCATCAATGTTTTGTTATGATTAAACTATCGTCCGTAAACCGACTTTACAGACAACCGGTTTTTTTAAAAGTGTTTTTCAATATAAAGACTCGTCAAGATTGTTTACCTTATTAGGTATTAGGTGGCTGAAAACGTAAAGAATATCATATTTAAGCCATTTTAAAAAACATGCACGTTCTACAGTTTTTTAGGGCCGCTAGTAATATGTTCCATAATCAAAAAAGCAGCCTCAATCACCTGTCTTTTAACGATGGCAATCATTCAATTAATAAAACACACATGTCAATAAACAAATGAAATTTAACTGGGAACGGGCAATTACTCGTAAATAAAACCACCATTCGCAAAGCTCCCGTTGTTCAAATTATATGGAATCGTGTGTAATTGTTGTTTCTTGGTCTGTTAAAACCGGTGGTTACTATTGGAAAACTCTTAATTTCGTTACCAGAAACGGGTCAAGTGACAAGCGGACGTCCTGACACCACGGAACCCAGTGGAATAGCAAGGGAACCAGTCTGCATAACTTTTTTACGCATAATTCTTTTTTTTTTGTTTTTTTTTTAACCATAAATTAATTTACTAACACATATTCCATATACATTAGAAAACTACATTAGGAAGTAATAACAGATAAAAATGGAAACTAATAAATTAGTAAACTATGAAAAAATTGTCAAGTCAGTCTGTCAGTCGGAGTGTGGTAGGGCAGCACCATCGTCGAAGCCAAACAGCTTCGCTGCTGGCTTCCATTTATGACGGGTGCCTCGAATGCACATGCTAGTCGCTCTAAATATAGAAGTTATTATCCGAGCTCTTAGCCAGCCCAAGACGCAAGACAAAGAGCGGTCCCAGCGAGATGCAAGTGCTTCCCCGAGGTGTTTCACAAAGGTGGCCATCCATCCATCTACGGAGGTGACAAGGGGTGTAAATGTGGCATGACGCAGCTCGCAGGCATTGGCATAGGTATTTGTTTTGCTTTAAATTTATTCATTATTTGGCATAATTTGTTCTTTCGCATAACTCTTTTTTTTCTCGAAGCCATTAATTATTCAGGAATTTTGAAATGGTTATCCTGTAGAACGCTATAGGTTAGGTTAGATTTATTTTATGGCAATTCTGAATAATCAACGGTTTTTTATGCGTAAAAATTGTATGCGATCCAACAGTAAACCGAATGTAATACTACATTTTATATTTCCTTCCAGATTCGATTTTGTCACTTCGCTTCTCCTACCTACTTAACTATCGTCGACAATACCACACATTTTTTAACAGTTAGGTTTAAATTTACCAGAAAACCTCACACAAATTACATTTTAAATTTTCCATGAGTTTACGGTGAAGACAAACATCGTAAGTAAACCTGCACACACCAGCGAAGAAATTCAGCGGTGTTTGTGAAATTATCAATTCGCACTGGCCCGCGTGGAAACTACGGCTCAAGCCCTTTTATTCTGAGAGGAGACCTGTGCACTCAAATCACGTGGATCTCTTTACTTGTACCAACTCTTGTAGTTAACCTACCTTTCGAAATACTCGTCGGTCCCGTTTGTAACTTAAAAAATATATTTTATTCTTGCTTCCACGAATCCTCTACAGCTGGTAATTTCGATTTTAATTTACATTTACTTTTCCTTGAATTGGGTAAAACTTTGAGATCTCTTTATCTTTAATCGGTGTAATAAGCCAAAAAGCATAAAATAACGACTCTAGAGGTAGCGACATAAATGACATTTATATGTCGGTATTTATGTGTAAAAAAGTCATGATAGCGTAATGGGTTGACCCTCAAGCAGTATGCTTAGTATAAGTTTTACTTCACCAAATACTTCTCGATTGCGTTTACGTAAAAATTTCAATTCTATGGAAACATGGAAGCGCGCGCGCGCGGGACGCTGTCCATGTTTCCATAGTAATTGATTTTTTTACGTAAACGCGATCGAGAAGTATTTGGTGAAGTAAAACTTATACTAAGCATACGGAGGGTTGTGGATTCGATCTCGGGCTCGCAACTCTGAAGTTTTCGAAATGTATACAATGTGCGAAATTATATTTGAAATTTGCCATGAGTTTTACGGTGAAGGAAAACATCGTGAGGAAACCTGCACACACCTGAGAAGAAATTCAATGGCGCGTGTGAAGTTCCCAATTCGCACTGGGCCCGCGTGGGAACTACGGCCCAAGCACTTTCATTCTGAGAGGAGGCCTGTGGCCTGCAGTGGGACGTATAAAGGCTGGAATGGAGACGATAATAACAATAACAAATCAGGTAGGTAATTAAATAATCACCATTTTTATTTCCAACGAGTGGGTACAATTACATAGTACAACTAAAGTTGAAATGGATTTTCACTATTACAATATTCAATACATAATTGTTTCTAATTTGTTTACAATATTGCGCGTAAAATCTTTAATGTTACATTTTAGATTTTTTTAAGTTAAAATGTAGTTCTGTCTCACTCCCACCTGAATAAGCCGTTTTTTTTCCTTAATTTTCTGCGTAGAATCTTCTAGATATACATTGGAGCTGCATTGGGTTGGTTTCAATTTCTGAAACAAGGAAAAATGGCATGCTTAAATAATCTGTAATAATTATTTTATAATACCCGAAAATCCGTTCGCAAAATGTGCACTTGACCAAATTCTTTTTTCACCAAAATCAATTTTTCAGACTTAGAACGTTTTTATTTTACTAATGGCCTATCAAAACACATTTCTTAGATAAGTACTTTAGGTTTTGATGTGTTAGCAGAAAAGTACTTTATAACTTTTGAGACAATAATAAACAAATCGTTTTGCATTATTGTTTAAAGAGTTTTAAAAATAAATTAAATGCACATGTTTCATGAAATCCTAAAGGACACTTTTAATTTTCAAAAAGCTATTGTTGTGACGAATGTGAGTCTGTCTGAACCCCTTTTTAATGTTTTCGGCGCTGCCTAAAACTTGAACGAGACAGAATAAAAACGCTGCAACTTTTAGCAGAGTACAAAATCAGCTAGTTCACTTGCTTTAACTACTGCCAGCTGCATAGTTCTAGATTGGTCTAAATTAATTTTGTAGATAAATTTCGATCTGCCAAATATGACGCACACACCGACCGTTTTTAAAAGTCATCAGCACCAATGAATGGCTTAAAGAATCGCCAGACTTAAGAGGATACGATGCGCACCATTTCTCCATACAAACGTAATCCCCTGTTTCCTCCCTGGATAATGGCTTTAGAGCCAAATTTTTATTACTGTGTGATCTGTATCTATCACAGCTATGCCCCTATGTTTCGTTTTTTTCCATATTTCAATTAACATAAGAAATATGAGCTTTCAAAAACTGAAAAAATTGCCCAATTTCAACGTCATTTTCAGACACTCATCAGAAAAGAATCCCTCATATAAACAAAAAAAGGAAAACATAGGGGCATAGCTAAATCTGTCCTCTAATTATTTTTGAAAAAAATAATTTTATTGGTCCAGTTTTTGAGAAGGTAACAGGGGATTACGAAATGCTGTTTTGATCAATTTTATGCGCCTATTAACGGTCTGAGCTGCAGTTGTCCCGCTCTCGCTGTACTGACACTGCGAAATGAGATCTTATTTTGAACTAGCTTTTGCCTGCGACTCCGTCCGCGTGGAATTAGTAATTTGCCCAGCTTATTTTTTTATCCAATTTGCTTTTTCATCAATTATGGTTCTCCTTAGTTCCTCGATATAAAAAAAATTACCCCCCCCTCGCACCCCAAAACCGCACACCCGCGTTCACATTCACCACCGTACCTACTCCCAAGTCACTACTTCTAAAAACTGTTCTATAAATTCTTAAAATAGACGTATCTTTCTTATTTGTGAACCGATTCAAATGAAACAAACACTAAATGTTAATCCAAGAAAATACCAACATATCAGTGAAAACCGCATCCTTCTAGGTTAAGCCATTTCTGAGATTAGCGCGCACAAACGCACAGACAACCAGCAAACAGATAAACAGACAAACAGACAATAATTCTAAAAAAACATTGTTTTGGATAATTCATTGAATCAGGCGTTACTTTGCGGAGGTCCATATTAATGAACTAAAACAATTACTTTGCTCACCCGCGACCTTACAATAGTTACGTTTATGCAAGAAATGTGTGTTCATGCAGTTCCTCCACCTCCACACTGTACGAACACACACAAATCACATAAACACAACCATCACCACCACCAAGCTACACTGACGCGTTTCGAACTCAACCAGATCTCAACCATCTTCTGAAGATGAGCTCTGGTTGAGTTCGAAACGCGTCAGTGTAGCTTGGTGGTGGTGATGGTTGTGTTTATGTGATTTGTGTGTGTTCGTACAGTGTGGAGGTGGAGGAACTGCATGAACACACATTTCTTGCATAAACGTAACTATTGTAAGGTCGCGGGTGAGCAAAGTAATTGTTTTAGTTCTTTAGTACATTGTTTTGGGTTCTATTGCGCTATTAAATAGCCCTAGTGACAGTTTTTCTCAAATATCTTCAATGTACAGACACCGACTTGTTACAGATTTATTATATGTATATAGATAGATTGAATAAATTTTGACAGTTGAAACTAAGTAGTAGTATGGCTCCATAACGAAATATCGTAAGTATCCACTACTAAAAATTCAGCAAAATGTTTTGACCATTTCGAATTCCTTTATTCGATGTCATGAGGTATTAACTCACTTCACTGAACGATTTTTTTATGTATCCAGTATAACTGGGGATCTAATGAAAAAGTCATTAATTCTGCAGAAGTTGAACAGCCGATTTCGACTTTACCCCCTTTACACGCAAAATAAAAAATAACTGTTTAATTTCTGCAGACTTAACCCGTTTTTCACTGGAGCCCGAATTCGTAAACTGATGATCCTAATTAAATACCGGAGCTGGAGAAAGTAATTAACGTACTTCGAGATGATTTTATTCCTTTTTCATTTTTACATTTCTTGTTGTAACTTTAGTAACGTCACATAGAATTTGTTGCTTTGTTATTTTACATGACGTTAGGACACATGAACAGGCTTTTAAAAATGGAGTGGCCTTTCTGATCTAACCTTCTTCTACCTGAAGAGTCTGAAAGAGCTCGTATCACGCGACATTTGGTCCTTTAGCTCGAGCACGTCTCGAGCCTGCACTTCATGCTCAAGAGTGTATGAGCTGTCTCGCTACATCTTTTGGTCTAAGCATCTGCTTCACGGATCCCTTTGACTGCCTCATACATTATCGTTCTATGTATATTTGCCATAGTATATTATAGATCATGACAGATGTACAATGCGAATACAATCCAAAAAGAAAGGGTCCATTACATTGTTAATTAAAATGAAACTCCATGCAGTTGACATACCTAACTGCTGCAATAGTATTTTATACAATCGTTGCATAATGAATGCTCTTAAAGTCGAGTACCGTGTTTAGGCCACGAGGCTTGCCGAGTGGCCTAAGTAAGGTACGAGATTTTAAGAGCTAATTATGTAACTATTGTATACAATACTTTTTCTACGTGTCATCATCATCATCGTCTATCGAGGTACATACATAACCTTTTTCGTCCGCCATTCCATGAAGTTAGCATAACTCCTGTTGTATAGCTTTTTAGATTTTTCTGGCAACAAGGTAAGCGATGCTACCTCTGCAATAGTAGTTATCTCCTCTGGAGTAGCGGCGAAACTAATCTCGTCACTGTCACTGATGTTTAATTCGAATTAGGGATTATTTATTTAACACCATCGATTTCGCGTCAAATAACAAACAAAACTTTTAAATTTTCGTAGGCTCACAAAAAAGAACTAATGAGACGTCGTTATAAGACTGTTTCTGATTGGCCAATTACTTCAATTACTAACCAATCAAGTAACAGAAGAAAAAAGTTAGTGTGTTCAAATGGAAGCAAATTTGCCAGATATTTCCAACTTTACATTGGGTGCGTTCCACTAAGCGCTCACGACGCTCAATCGAAGTACTAAGTTCTAATTTTGAAATTATTATAGTCGTCTAGAGCGTTGTATAATAATCATTATAGTTGAGTCCGAAGTGCCATAGACTATCCAAGATTAAAAAGTATGTGATTGCAATTTTGTCTATAAACACATAATTGACAGATTAAAATCAACGAGTAGAAAAAGTATATTGAAGGCCCTACCGAGCTTTTGGCGCATTTATTGCATTCATTTACTCCCTTGCTGTATCATTACTAGCAAAGCTTTAGTTCTGAAATTCATGTGTAAGATATTTGAGGATTCACTTTAGTGACCAGTGTTTTTCGAAACAATTACTTGTAGTTTGCAATCAGAGCACTCAGCACTCACCCATAGCACGCATCCTCAACACGCATCCACAGCACGCATCCAGAGCGCGCATCTTTCCATATACCTAAAAAAACATAGCTTAGTTGAACCCGTTTCCCCCAGTGCCATGCTATGTGGACCAATGCAATATGATTGGTGGATATCAAACGCATCCATAGCACCTAAGCATAGCACATCTCTGGTGGAAAGTGGAGTATTATAGAAATGTGAGCGATTTTATATGCCAAATCGAGTTCCATTTCACGTTGAACAGTTTATCTTATTGTATGAGGTTCTCAAGATCTATTTCCCCTTCATTTAGCGTCTTGAACGGGCATCTCATCTTATAGTCCGTAGTTGAAAATTGGAACGTTGTATCATGCCATCCCGCTCACACTAATAGTATTTAATACGAGCGTGAGCGGTACGGTACGACACGAACCTCGATTTTCGAATTTCGGAGTAGACCCCCAGGTGCTAAGCGAATGCAACAATGTCGTTCGTTACTGGCCGGGATTCAAACCCGCACAATAGCACTGCGGGTGCACCCTTTTATCGAGAATGCTAGAATTTAAATGAGAAAATTTGTATATGCGTGTGTGTATCTTTGTTACTCTTTGACGCTAATACTGCTGCACGAATTTTTTGAATTTTTGTATGTATATCAGGACGTTTGGCCTGCATTGGCTACTTTTTATCCCGATGTACCCCCGGAACCCATGTAAAATCCCAAAATCTTACCGCTGAGTCAGATATGAAATTTGGTAGCTACGGCTGTTCATAAATAATAAATAAATAAATAAAAGAAATTTTTATTTACGAACATACAAAAAGTTATAAATTTACGAAACATAGTACACATTATCTAGTTTGTAAGTATGAGATAAATAGGAAATGAGACTCAGCGAGCCCGCTGGTTTTCAGTCTCCAACCTGACTAAAACTACCTTAAACAACTAAGTAACTAAAGGTGAAGCCGCTGCCAGAGCGACACTATGACTACCTAACTTAGGCGTCGAACATACATTATCATCATAGCTTATTTTTACTTAGAAAAGGGGCAGACAGAAAACAATTTCACTTTCGAATCGATTTCTGAACTAAAGCTTACAGATAATTGATAGGTTCATCATACAACGTAGATGAATGAACTGAAACAATTACTTTGCTCACCCGCGACTTTAAAAGGTTTTAAGGTCGCGGGTGAGCAAAGTAATTGTTTTAGTTCAGTTCAAAATATCTCTAATTAGTAAAAAAAAAGTATTGTAACTTACACACACACTTTTATTGAGTGTAGCAGATGTGTGGGCGCTAGGATTAGTCTGGTTGCTTACAGTAGCATTGAAATAATTCCCTGATTACTATATGTATAAGGATGAAATTTCTAAAATTACATCATTTTTCTAAGAGCTTTAAAGCGTTTGGCAAATTCCACTGGTGGAAGAGGTCTGGCAGTATTGAATACTAATTTCTAACAATATTCTCTAAAAGATACATAAAAATCAGCCATGAGAAATTAAGAAAAGTGATTAGTCTTTTCATGTACCATCGGCCCAGACGCCAGCTGAGCACCTTAAAGGCCCAGTTTGCGTGCAGTGGCTAGACATCTGTCCATATCAATCCATAGCAATAAACATCAACGGCTGCAAGCAAATTTGTTTTGAAAATGGCAAGCTGACGTCTGGGGCGATAGTACCTACCTTTACACTTGGTACCTGTAGAATGGCCATCGACCCAAGGTAGCTGGTATGCCTACGTTTAAAATACATACTAACACTATTTTATCCAGTTTATTTTACTCATGAGAAAATAAGTAACGTATCTGCCAGCATCTTCTGCACCTTGCCTAAGGGGACCACCTTTCATAATATGTTTTAGTTGTAATTAAGTATCCATTTTTTTATACCTATTTTTGTTTTCTTTTTCTCATTGTACTTATTTTTAGTTTAGGATTGTTGTACATATGTAATTTAAATTAGAGTTAAACGAAAACGTAACGTCTATCAGCTCTGGGATCTTGGACCACTACAAAAACAGGTAGCTGCAGAAAACCCTAAAAATGACTTCGCGCGCCGTGAGCGTAGATCAACTAGTTTTACCCAGTGTTACTTTATTTACAGAACTCTATCTTTACTTTTTATTTGCTCTGAGGACATCAAGGCGACTTTACAAACATGCCACTGGTACGTAACTTATATAAAGGAGTAAGTAGACGTTCTGGTTGGCTACAAACACCGTTACGCGGTGAAAGCCTGGACAATTTAGCTTTTATTTTCTACTAAAACAAACTATTCAACTCTTTAGTTTGCATAGAAGCCTGCGTTTGCGCACGCTAAACATCTCCATCAATTGTTTTCTATGCGACAACATATTGCTTTTACACATAAGGAAACTGCATTAGAGGCTATTTGTAAACACAGTGATGGCTGAGGGATACAGTAGGCATTCGCAATTTCGTCATCATCATCATCCCAGCCTATATGTCCTCAGAATGAGAGGGCTTAGACCGTAGTTCCCACGCAGGCTCAGTGCGGATTGGGAACTTCACACACACCATTAAATTTCAGGCGTATGGAGGTTTCCTCGTGATGTTTTCCTTTACCGTAAAGCTCATGGTTAATTTCAAGGGGCAAGACTCGTCGTCACACCAGATTGCCACACCATTGCTATTCGACTATTTCTAGCCTATTTGCCCTCCGGCCATCTATAGATACTACCAAACGAATCTCTAACCTACCTACTTTTGCGGAATATAAATGATTTTCGAAGAAAGCGAAAGGATAAGTCTCTATAGTAGTGGTATGGCAACCTGATGTGACCACGAGTCTGCCCTTTATTTGAAATGGTAATTTCGCAAGTAAATTCCGAAAAACTCAGACGTGCGAGCCGAGACTTGAACCCACAAGCCTCTGCTTCAGAGGCCATAGGTCAAACCGCTAGGCCACCACGGTTTTTCGCAATTTAAACAATAGTAATGATACCATGCATGCTAATGTTATAAATGCGAAAGTGTGTCTGTTTGTCTGTTCACGCTCAAGTTATCATGACGCCACATCATCAGCGTCTATCGTCGCCTCCTCCACGTGTCCCTGACAAATCAGATCTTTGTGACCTGCTCTGATGTCCCGACTTCTCTGTATTCTTTTGACCGAAAGACCGAACTAAACTCACGACTTCGTAGCCTTCTGTGGCTTTCTTCACTCTGTCCCCCATAGGCACTGGTCGCACCGCCGGCGACGAGCGTTAAACGAGTAGAACTAGAAACTACAAACGACTGGGCGAGTGGCGAGAAGCGAGTGTGTAGTTTCGAGTGTTCGAGTGCGACGGGCGATTGTACTGTAGGTACGGTAGAATTTTATTATCGCTCAGATCGCCAAGCGTTCATCGCCGAATACCTACCGCTGAGCAAGTTTTATCGTTGATAGTATTATCGCTGCGATCAACTAGTGAAGAGAGAGTCCTCGCCGGCAGTGTGAACAGCCAGCAAAGAACTAGGTATATATCTCTCTCTTTTATTTACACGGGAGCGATTATCTTTTGTTCGTTTCTTGGGCGAGAAAATCGCCGATAGCTCATCGCTTACTCGCCAGCGGTGGGACCAGTGCCATTAGTTGTTATAACGCTAAGGATTGAATGCGCTAAGGCAATACTAATAAGAATTGATCGTCTAAAGCAACGCTAATAACAGGAGATGGTAATGCGTATTCTCCTCAGCCAAAAACTATGATAACCCAAAAATAGAAACGAAAGTCAAAGGATAATTGCACCTAAGGGGTCCCATGTTATTATTTTTTGATATTCATCAGCCAGAAGACGTGCATACTGTGTAAAGCCATAAAGAACGATAACTGGAACTTCCTTCTTATATCTAAAATTCTTGTGTCGCGGTGTTTGTTACCAAACTCTTCCGAAATGGCTCGACCGATTCTCATGAAATTTTGTGTGCATATCGGGTAGGTCTGAGAATCGGCCAACATCTATTTTTCATACCCCTAAATGTTAAGGGTGGTTCACCCCTTAATTTTCGACGTGACAACGTCTAATAAATCGATGAACGCCGGCTGCATACACGAAAAAGGATGACGCAATGTAATTGTAAGTACATGAGCCGCGAGGGCCAGTTGCAAGAGAGCGGCGAACGCCAGGATGTACAATGCGGGGTGCGGGGGGAGGGGTACTCTAAGGCGGAACTAAGTTCGCCGGGTCAGTTAGTTTTTTTTATAATATTATTTTAATCCTTCCTAGAAGGGCAAAGGTTCATGCAGAAAAGTCTACATACAATTTATTAGGTCCAAGTAGAATAGGCACTTATGTGTGGTTTCACTGAGTGTCTTTTATGTTATACAGTGTAACTTGATGATCCCAACGACAGACCATCGCCGGCCGTAAGGCCAAGATAAGTATTTTGCTGATTTAGAAATTGGGATGATTTAGTGTTTATTCGTATTTTTCCGTTTCCTCGGTTTTCGGTTCTTGTTGTAAATCTTGTGATGAAAAAAAATGTGTGCGTATTAGTTATTTTTAGGACGGAATTTGTAGAAATAAAATAATCTTTTAGATGCCGGTAGACGTCTTTTGCACGTTCAAACATAGAATTAGCTGAACTCCTTAGTACTTTCCCTCAGTTAACGGCAATACTGTGAATGTAAATGTTGACAAAGTACTATGTTAAGGTATACTGAGCTTGACTATTCAAATGTGTAACCTGGCTTTCCACGGAGGTTGGCGGAAAAAATGTAGCACAAGAATAGACTTAAAGCAGCTCCAGTCATAAATGCCCTATGGTCTGAAGACATGATAATTGCACATCGCCTTTTACAGACATAAGCCGTGTAACTTAACTGTTTACCGTATTGTGCTTTCTAACTCCTTTAATGGCTTTTGAGCCTTTGTGTTCATTGATGGGATTATCTTTGTGAAAATTTATTTATTAATAACTTGCCTCGCCTAGCTTCGTGAGTGTAAAATTAAATCTGACAGTTAAATTGAAATTCCCATGGGAATTATTAAAATTTCATCGTGATCTTCATTTGCTTTGACCGCTGGTTGTGATTTGGGTGACTGTTAAAGAATTCCTTAAAGGAATGGTTCTATATCGTTTGCTCGAATTTCATAATTATGCCTTTAATGTACCGTTTCTCATAATTTTCATTTGACATAATTAGATTTATTTCTGAAACACTATTATCTTCAGATTTCTTAAAAAACAAATCTTACCTAACCTACTGTAATAAGATGAAATTTCAAAAAATTCTGAAAATTGCGTTGCATATATTTTATGGCAAACGATGTTATAAATAAATAAATAAATATATTTATGGCAGATGAAATTCGGGCAAATTAAATTCTGGCAAGTAAAAGTAAACGGGACATACATTACATGCGTTGCGTTGTATAAAGAACGCTCATGCAAATATAAATATCAGGTCTCTTAAGCTTAGAAGCTAAAATTTTGGAATTTTATATCACGTTAGTTAGTTACTCTTTCAAACTGAATAGATTGATTTGGTATAAAAATAAGTCCAGCTATTCATTGCGGGAATAACACGAATCTTTTAACCTGATATTTCCACGTGATAGAGTACGCATGTGTTATAATCAAGGAATGCCAACCGCTGTGTCCCCAAACATGAAATTTGGCGTACGGTTTTCTTAATGCAAAAGTTATGAAGACATATCATGGTTTTTCGGACAATTTAATAGGAATTTAGTAAAAAACCGGAATTATAATTCAATAGCCAGATATCTGGTCTGAATAGTTGACGGTTGCTGTTTTCAAGTAAAATCAAGTAAAACATAAAGTGCGGTAACGTCATTTCACATTTTGAAACGAAGGACAGCGAAACTACCTGGCGTCACGTCTTTTTATAATAATATCATAAAATATACATATTTTATATGACAATAAACTCGTGCACAGAAATGTCAAAAGGAGTTCTTTTAAAAACAGAAATTACTCCCAAAGTTCCCGCAGCAAAGCCACGCGAACCTTTTTTCAAACACTTTTCCTTACATATCCAGACTTTGCGGGATTGTCCGAAATACCTTTCCCCACATCGAACCTTCCACCAACGAGATAAGAACTGTTTTAGAACAAAACACAACACGCGGCGAACCACCATTTTCTCATTCAACATTCCTATTTTCTTTTCGCCGTATTAATTTTTCTTTTTAAGTTATTTCGTTTCTCTGTTCTTTATGTGGACAGGGCTAGTATAGCTTGAGCTGTGAGGGGTGAATGCGTGTTTAGATTTAGGTTGAACACGGGGTTTTTTTTAAACTGGTCGGCGGATGAGTAAAAACAAAAGGAGAGTCGGTCGTTTTGCTCCGCCCGTTGCAACCGAACCATCTCATTTGCACCTCTTTAAAAATGCAAGCGGCATTAAAGACTGCACGCTAGACGATTTTAATGTTTGTCCTTTTGAATTTTGTAAGTGAATATAAAATGCTTTGCATATTACAGCGACTCGCAGCTTATGGGGTTAATTTATTAACGTGTCGTGTCGTTTGTTTGTTCTTTGTGTTCGTGGTCTTTGTTTTATATTAAATAATTATTTTATAAATACATAATTATCATATATATTATTACGTCAGCGTCTCTTTGACTTGTCTATCTTCGATAGTTTAATTATCGTAGGGATCGGACGATTGAGTGCAATTGACATAAGGAACAGGACTGATGGAGTAGGTAGAAGTTAAAGTTAATGTTATATTTTTTATGCCAATCACAAATTTGTCAATGATGTCGGAAATAAAAATTCTACATAATTATACTATCGTTATATTGTGTCATTAAGAGAAGAGAATGTAAGAGAAATAAATATACTAGCACAATTGATAACAGGATGTTCTAACACATAAGTAGGCTACTTATTAGAAGCGTAGAAACATTGAAATATTTTTTTTTACCGTGAAAAACTACCAAACACAACTTACATTCTTTCAAATTTATGTTAGTAGGATGTTCTACAGGAATTACTTCAGGAATCGAGAGAAAAAGTAGCTAACATCCTTTCCATTTATATTATTAGTAGAAATTCAGTCGCGGGAATGATGATTGTTTTTTTATTAACCCTCTCGGGTTGCCAGTATAATCATTTCCTTGTAAATCATAAAAGGTTAGACGTCTTTTATCTGCAACAAATCCTTAGAAAACTCCGTGGACACACGCTGGCAACAAAACGTTTTCCAAACCTCCTAAAACACTTACGCATGCACTTCCAATTTAAATCTTGTTTAGTGCATATCAAGGCATCTTTTGCAAGTATGTTTTAAGTAAGATAGGAGGTTGGGGAAGTTGGGAAGGAGTATAATGTAGGGGCCACAACCCCTTGCCCCCTAAGGGTGAATGCAGGTGATAACAAAGAAAGGTATTATGCATTGTTATTTTGAAGAGATCTGAGATTACTTATCACTCACGACTTCAATCTGAAATGGCGTAGGCGGAGGTATTCTATCAAGGTTTAAGGTCGATTCGTAACTACAGACACCGAGCGCGTCAGACTCGTGCCGTAGCTGACAAAGTAAAATTCTTCTATACAGTTTCTATTAACGAATTCATGCCTACCGTAAGGGCCGGCGCCCACTGACGGCATGGCACGGCGTGGCATTTTATTACTATCAAGTTATTTTGAATCTTATTTTAATGACTTTAGAATTCATGTTTCTTTATTTCGATACCACGATGCCGCGACGTGCCGAGGGATGACGCAACGCATAACCAATAAAGTAACATGAATTCTAAACTCATTGAAATAAGATACAAAATAACTTGATAGTAATAAAATGCCACGCCGTGCCATGCCGTCAGTGAGCGCCGGCCCTAACACGACCGCGCAGACGTGGGCCGTGCCCGGCCAGTAAGTACGCGAACTTACGTGACACGTGAGAGAAAAACCGGCCAAGAGCGTGTCGGACACGCCCAAGATAGGTTCCGTAGCCATTACGAAAAAATCAGGTAATATTTTTCTAAGGATTTCGTATGTGTATCTCAAAATCGTTAATCTGGCAAATTGAACTTTATTATGCGCATATCAAGGTTCAGTTTTATTTACATGCTGATTTGAGATACGAGTTTTTCAAAGTAGTGACGGTATGTTTAATACCTTAGTCTACTATTTACTCTTAAACTACAAATAATTCCCAAGCAATCTTAGCCGCTATAATTTTCCTTGTAAATTTAATATATTTACTACCATTTTGAATTTTTTCAAATTTTTCCACCCAACTGTTTAGATTTTAGACGGGGGGGACGGTCGATTTTAATGAAACTTTTCACTTTAAAGTTGAATATTTCGCAAACAAATCACTGAATACAAAAATCATGTGAGCAACTCCCCAATGATTTTAAAAGACCTATCCAACGATACCCCACACTATAGGGTTAGTCGAGAAAAATAAATCACCCCCACTTTACGTCTATGGGAGGTACCCTAAAAAAATTTTTTTTAGTTTTTTTTATTCAACCACTTTGACGGTGTGACTAATATATATATTCATGCCAAATTACAGTTTTCTAGTACTAACAGTCTCTGAGCTTAGCCGCGGACAGACAGACAGACGGACCGACATGGCGAAACTATAAGGGTTCCTAGTTGACTACGGAACCCTAAAAAGCTTCTCGCTCCACGAGTTACACGAACTTACTTATCTAATACCTTTAAACGAGCAATTCTTGTATATATATATATAATCAGGATCTCGGAAACGGCTCCAACGATTTCGATGAAATTTGGTATGTGGGGGTTTTCGGGGATGAAAAACTGATCTAGCTATGTTTCATTTTCAGAAAATCGCTTTTACTCGTGTTTTCCGGCTATTTTTGTTTGCATTAGAATATAAAGCTAAATTTCGCCGACTTCGAGCAGATCATAATGGCACATTAGAAATCGGGTGGTCGCGGATCCAGCCGACCCCGGTTCGATACCACGTTTTTTTTCAAGATTTTTAGTTTTTTTTTTCAAGTTTATTTTTTATGAGAAAACGTCAAGTTTCTTCTTTTGTGAGAAAAAGTTACTTTTTTGTTAGAAAAAGTATTATAGGGAACGTGCAGTAACTATAGGCGGCAGCACTAATGCGACAGAAGAGACACTATGCGGACAGTAAAACAAACTTATCAAGGTAAAACATTCAAATTGATGGCACCCTCATGGCACCAGTTGGCAGCACCGTCTATGTGCACGTTCCCTATTGGGAGCACAGAACAGGAAAAACCGGTTGTCTGTAAAGTCGGTTTACGGACGATAGTTTAACGTGACTCACCCCTCCACCCCCTCCGGTGTTTTTGTCAAATATCTTGAAAACGGTGCATCCTACGGCAAAATCAATGAAATTTTCATCCCCCCTTTAACACCCCCGCGCTCCCTCCCCCGCATCCCCTCCCCCCCCTCTCACCCCCCCCCACCCCTCCGGTGTTTTGATCTCGGAAACGGCTCCAACGATTTCGATGAAATTTGGTATTTGGGGGTTTTCGGGGATGAAAAATTGATCTAGCTTGGTCTTATCTCTGGGAAAACGCTTGGTACCGAGTTTCTGCCCGAGCAGAGCTCGGTCGCCCAGGTACTTATGTATATCTGGCCAGAACAGAGTTACTTTTTTAGGTCGTGGTTTTATTAAACAACCCTAGTGATAATTCTCCCGGGACGCTTGCAGAGTCACGCGCGCGTGCGCTTGCATTCTAGGGCGCCTTGTTTGACGTGATGTCATCTTATTATCATTATAGTTTTAAGTATCCTTTCAGTTGTACACGTAACATGGTAAAGCAAACGCAATAGGTGGCAAAAGTTCATAAATTAACCTAGTTCTTAAAACATGCTCGTAGCACAGACCACAAAAATATTGTCATTAACAAAACCGATTAGCTTTCATCAAGAACATCAGGCACAGGCCACCTCTCAGAATGATAGGGATTGTGCCATAGTTCTCACGCGGGCCCAGTGCGCATTGCGATCTTCACACACGCCATTAAATTCCTCCGCGATGTCTTCCTTCATCGTAAAGCTCATGGTAAATTTCAAATGTAACTCCGCAGACAATATTTTAAAGTGAAACTTTTTACCATCGCCTCAAACTTTTTCGTCTATCTATCGCATGTCGCATTACACCCGGCCACGGAGTGGGGATAAAGTGTAAGGCACTCGGCAGAGCAGCCAAAGACCAATAAAGCGCCCATAGCTCGCACCAGCTGGCCGTGTAGCATTTACATTCTCACTTATTCGTGCAAGACAATGATATTACATATAATCAGGGAGTACCTAGATATGTTACTACCGCGCCCGAGTTGAGGATTCATAAATGACCCAATTGTCTCAGTTTACCTCAAACAAGCCACAGTGCGAGTAGTCCGTGACAGTCAATGTGACAGTTGAACAAGCGAACGTTTTGCAAACGCAATTTACTAGGAACGTAACAATCTATACTATGAAATATCATGGTGACACGTTTTTTTTTTGTTTTGATAACCAATAGAGAAGGGGACTTGTGACCGGGTTTTTTAGTCCGTGCAAGTTGGACACTGTCTGGGCCCTCCATTCCCAGTTCGTCCGAAGGGATTTTTCCCGAGCACAAGTCACCCTTCCAATCCTTAAAGTAAAAAACAGCAAAGACTTCGCGTCTTTGGCCCCTCTGGCGATTCATTAAAAAAAAATATCATTGGTGCAAGACAAGTGCTCCGCGGTATTTGTGCCTTCCGCCTTAATTTTGATACCCTAAAAAATTTTCACTTGTGTTGTGCCTAAAAAGTTTCACTTGCTTCGTGGTGTCATAAATACACACATCTATTTTGAATAACATAATCTTTATCAGCCAAAAGTGTACCCCTTTAAAAATACGGTCTGTCGACGCGCCTAAACCATGACATAATTCAGTTACTATCTCTCGGATACTAGTGCTCTTGCCACACCCACTCCGTACTCACCGGGTACTCACAAAGTACTCACAGAGTGCTTCAAGCGACCGCGAACTCGACGCCTCCGATGTAGATAATGCATGTTCCCAATTTCAATGTACTCTTGAGCCGGCTAATTTTGGACCGATGTTTGCACGCTGCATTTTGAAATGGGGCTTTGTTAGTCAGCAGTTTTGGCGTAAAATAAATTTTAAATTTAAGCAAATATGTACACTACATATCCCACTGAAAAACAGAGTTGAGGCTTGCCGAAACATTATGCTGAGTAGGGCCCAATTTATGGGTACGTATCAAAATATCTAAAGTTTAAAATTAATAATGGACGAAATACATAATGGTCATTTGATATAATGCAATTTTCTTGGAAATTCTCAACTTTACAGGATTTTCATAAAATAAACCTAACCTAACCTAAACCAATCTGTAGATTACATGATTAAAAAAGTTCGTTTTATCAATAGTTTCATAGAAAATTTTAGTATGAAATGAACATCATTATGATCATTATGTATTTCGTCCATTATTCGTTTTAAACTTTATAATATACTAGCTTTTGCCCGCGGCTTCGCTCGCGTGTACCATGAGTATTCCTAAGAATCAAGATATCAAGCAAGCAAGCATACAGGCAAGCAAGCAAGCATGCAAGAAAGCATGCATGCACGGAAGCAAGCAAGCGTGCAAGCAAGCCCGACTAAACTTTCTTTATTATACAATGTTTTTCACTAATTCGGAAGCGGGCACTAAATAACCAAACTTGTTAATAATATAAAACCTATTATTACTTTCCCCTGTCCTGCATTAGGTATAATTCAATGTTTTCTTACCTTCTACGGAAACTTGAGTAACTGGAAGCGCTGTGTACCTACTTAGCATTGATTTTATACATATTATAGTATCTTGTTAAGGTGTTGTGTGACCTAACCGTTAAGGAGTTATACCTTCCATCATCAGCTCATCTGAATAACCAGAAAGAATACAACTAAAGTTCTATACGTGCATATGATATTTAAGGAAACTTCCAAACCGTTAAGACTGCTAACCGTTAAGGAGTTTAACCTTCCATCATCAGCTCACTTGGATAACTTGAAAGAATACAACTATCGATCTATACGTACCTATAATATTTGAAAAAATATCCTCAACTCCTAACCGTTAAGGAGATTTACCTTCCATCATCAGCTCATCAACATGAGATGATGTCTACCAGACGCAAACACTTAAATAGCTTGAGAAAATATATGAAAAACGTAATGCGTGCCTACAAAATTTGAGGGTTGCCGTCGATTTCCCTGAGATCCCGTCATCAGATCCTGATTTGGTGACAATGGGAGCATCTCAGGAGTATATTCTATTCTTTAGAATTAAAAAATAATTTTTATAATCGGTCCACAATTGACCGAGAAATCGGTGAACATACCTACATAAAAAATACATAAAGTGGAATGCATAACCTCCTCCTTTTTTGAAGTCGGTTATAGAGCCCTTTGCGGCCTACTTACAGCTTTTAGCTTTCTACAACCAGTAAAACGCAAAATCCCGTTTTTTCCCGGTCCCGTAAGAATTTCGGGAAATGCTTTCTTAATGCTCCCCTAAACTCCCCAAGGAACCCACTTGCCAAATTTCAGCTTTCTATGACCAGTAAAACGAAAAATCCCGTTTTTCCCGTTCCCGTGGGAATTTTGGAAAGTCGTCTCTCAATGCTCCTCTACACTCCCCAAGCAACCTACATGCCGAATTTCAGCTTTCTACGACCAGTCGAAAAATCTCGTTTTTTCCCGTTCCCGTAGGAATTTTGGAAAGCCCTCTCTCAATCCTCCTCTACACTTCCCAAGCAACCTACATGCCAAATTTCAACTTTCTACGACCAGTAAAACGAAAAATACCGTTTTTTCCTTATCCCGTGGGAATTTCCGAAAATCCTTAAAACTGTTTTTTACTGTTATAATTACCTACTTTTATGCCAAATTTGAAGAGTCTAATAATTATAGTTCATAGGATCCCGTTGAACTGAATATATAAATCCCGTTTTTTCCTTATCCCGTGGGAATTTTGAAAAATCCTGAAATTAATGTTTTAACTAATGTAATACCTACCTGTGTATTTAATTTGAAGAGTCTAGTTATTATAGTTACTGAGATAGGGTCACTCGGAATCGAATATATAAATCCCATTTTTTCCCGTTCCCGTGGGATTTCCCAAAAATCCTTCCTTAGTAGATGCCTACATTGTATAAGGTATATATGTGCAAAATTTCAAGTCTCTAGGTCCAGTGGTTTGGGTTGTGCGTTGATATATCAACAGTCATTTAGTTTATTTAGACATTTCAACCCCATCCCACCCCATCCAGGGAGATGGTATTTTACGTCCGCCACGTCGGATTTTAAAACCGTTGTTGTTTTCATAACCAGCGACCCGATAAACCATAGAAACAACACCCATGTTGATTTTCAGACTTTGTTACCCCTTTCCCCCCTTTTAGGGGTTGAATTCTCAAAAAACCTGAAACACGTGTTTACTCATTTACCATTAGGAGTACTTCTGTGAAGTTTCGAATAAAATAGTCGAACTAATCTTGTTTCCCCATACAAACTTTGGACCCCCTTTTCACCTCCTTAGGGAGTGAATTTTGAAAAATCCTTTCTTAGTGCACCCCTAGACCTTATAAGGAACCTACATGCCAAATTTGGAATCTCTAGGCCCAGTGTTTTTGGCTGTGCGTTGATATGTCAGTCAGTCAGTCAGTCAGTCAGTTTCTTCTTTTATATATATAGATATTTTGATACGTTCCCCCAATTTATACTATTCGATATTTTTTATTTGTATATTTGCTGTCAAATGCATTTGTTTCTGTGTAGATATCGAATATGTGTAAATAAATATCTCTCTTTCCCTCTCACACACACATATATTGTATACACTGGCGAGAAAAATAAAGAGTTATTTCCAATAAAAAGATATATAAAAAGTGATCCGTTAATTTTGGTGGCCAGTAGAGGTATTGATTATTTTTGCAGTCGCTTCATGCAAGAAGCTCTAGAAACACTTTTCCTATAGTTGAAAAACCTCCACCTCCGCCTTATGAGTAAGGGTCGAAAAAATACCCGTCATTTTACTTTTAAGTGCAATTTTTTGCTACAAATTTCGGACCCATTTATGAGACGAAGAAGTTCATTCACAGTCTACGGATGTCATTGGAGCGTATTGTAACTTTCAGGAAGTCTTTAGGTATTTTTTATTTTATTTATTTGGGGCATCAACAGCGATGCAATACATTATAATGAGACTTAAGTACAAAACAACAACACACACAGACTTATGAAACAGGTTTAGGTTTTTAACTGACGGGCGTTTTTCCAACTTTTGCTTCAGCATCAGCCTATGCTCGTCCACTGCTGGTCATAGGCTTCTCCCATGGCACGCCACTGATCCTCGACCACTCTCATCCAGCCCTTGCTAGCCGCCTTGCGAAGAACATCGCTCCACCAAGTCTGAGGACGTCCTGCGCTACGTTTGCCGATCCGTGGTCTTCACTCAAGAACTCGTCTACCCCAACGGTTATCGGTTCTTTGGGTTATATGGCCGGCCCATTCAGCAGCCGCAGCGTGCTAATGCGGTGGGCTATGTCGATAACTTTGGTTCTCTGTCAGATCACTTCGTTACGAATTCGATCTTTCAGAGAAACTCCAAGCATATCCCTGTCCATAGCACGTTGAGCAACTTTAAATTTGTGGACCAGCCCTACGGTGAGTGAACCCTTGCATATGAGACAGCTGAGGACCTCGTGAATTCCAGGTTCAACTTGCTTGAGGAATGAAGAGACAGGAATGGAAGGTAACCGTACCAGATAACAAGGAAATTAATGTCAAGCCAATGATGAAGTCCCAAGGTTTGGGTTTTCCAGAGGGGGCTGGTGACAAGTCATTAGGCTCATGACTCATTGTTGACGCTCCGAAACCAAAAGCCATTCGGGAGTGGACAGACATCAACTCTGTCGAAGAATTGTTCCGAAAGGCTACCGATAGAGAGGAATACAAGCTGACCAACCATTGGAATTTAAGAGGCACTAGAAGAAGGAGAAGTAGCTTTCTTCGCTGGCTATAATTTTAGCTGACTGTAGTTGCATTGACATCCAAACTACATGTCCTCACCAAGTTTAAAGTCAATCCGATCATCAGATGTGAGTGAAACTCAACTTACAAGATGTGATAATAAAATAAAAGGTTGTACAAATAGCTACGGAACCTCACCAACAACTAGCAAACGAGTACAACAATGTACTGACACTATTTTGAAATTCACATTCAAATTTATGACAGGAACAAACCTACACGGTTTCCCAAACGGCTAAGCACCCATTCACTTGCCTACACGAAACAGCATAAAATCTATATGCTAATGGCATGGTAATAAGGTCGAGAATTGAATTTCATGGTGTTGATGGTGTAGTTTTCACGTGATTTCTCACGGTGTGCGCACAGCGGGGAGTGATACAGCAGGTCGGGTTGCCTTTTGAAATTTGTTTATACCAGTAACATTTTAAACCTTGTGAAACTTACAATCATCATCATCATCATCATCCCAGCCAATATACGTCCCACTGCAGGGCACATGCCTCCTCTGAGTACAAAAGAATTTATTATTTTAAATTTACCATAATCTTTGCGGTAAAGGAGTATCGAAGAAATTCAATGGTTAGTGTGAAGTTCCCGATCCGCACTGGGCCTGCGTGGGGACTACGGCCCAAGCCCTTTCATTCTGAGACGAGGCATATATGTAAATAAAACCAAAGGACAAATTCACACCTATTGTCCTAGTTCCAAAGTAAGCAAAGCTTGTGTTATGGGTACTGGGCAACGGATAAAAATAATTGTACAATAGATAGATGCATACTTAAATACATTTAAACATCCAAGACTCGAGAACAAACATTCTTATTTTTCATACAAATATCTGCCCCGACACGAGAATCGAACCCGAGACATCAAGCTTCGTAGTCAGGTTCTCTAACCACTAGGCTATTTAGTCGTCAACTTTGGTGGTGAACTGGTGCTTTTAAGAGGACTCTTTTACTCTGTTGTCATACTGTATATGTATCCTTTATAATCATATTGATTTATAGTGCAACAGCAACATACGTGGGCGTTAGTCGACGACGAGTGTATATCGACGATCGCCCGATTTGTCGTTTGTCGCCAGTTATCGGCGACAAGCTTAGTACAGCGTTGAAATCTACAGAATGATACCGAGAGGAGAGGACGAACTCCGTTAAGATATAAACAGACATTTATCTATACTAATATTATAAAGAGGAAAGATTTGATTGTTTGTTTGTTTGCATTGAATAGGCTCCGAAACTACTGGACCGATTTCATAAATTGTTTTGCTGTTAGAAAGCTACATTATCACTGAGTGACATAGGCTACTTTCTACCGCGGGAAAATACCTTTTCCTACGGGAAAATTAATTTATCGCGGGCGAAGCTGCAGACACAGCTAGTCCTCAATAAAAGTATAAGACATAGTTGCCTAGTGGTTTTATCAATAGCCTCTCAGAGGGTAGTAGGTTCAAGCCCGCGCTCAAACTTCTGAGTTTTTCGGAATTTATTTGCGAAATGACATTTGACAGTGAAGGAAAACATCGCAACGAAACCTGTATACACCTATGACAAAATTCGATGGTTTATGTGAAGTTCCCAATCCGCACTGGGTCTTCGTGGGATCTACGACCGAAACGCTATCTGAGAGGAGACTCAAGCCCTGTAGTTGGACGTTTATAGGCTGGGGTGATGATGATGGTGATTATAATGATGATTAAGTACGTGAGGCCATATTAGCGAATTTCGACACTCCCTTCACTCCCAGTGAGATGTTGTGAGATTAGCCTCGCCCTCCCCCCCTTCCCTCTTTCAACTTCTCGCAATTTTACGCTGGTTTGTAACGAAAAAATATATATTTACCCAAACCCCCTGCCCTTAATTATATACAGAAATGCTTGCACTTGCGTTCGTGACTGTACCCAGAACCATTACAAATACGAAATCCACCAAATCAATACACAATCAAACCAAACATCTAATAATACAATACACCCACATGACTTATCGTTAGTAAAGTTAACATAATAATAAATAATACTCATTTCTCATACAAATCGAGCTTAGAGCATAGAGCATTAAATCTACTGGAGCAGTCCAGACAGTCAAAAGTAGTCGTCAATTAATCACGTGAGGTTTTAGAACCCCTAAGCACTAAATGGCGGTTGTCGCGACAAAATCGTAGCCCCGCAACGACGTAGCAAGATCTCGTATACGTTTTATTTTTTTTGACTGTTTTTAGGGTTCTGTACCCAAAGGGTGCCAACGGGACCCTATTACTTGGACTCCTCTGTCTGTACGTCTGTCCGTCTGTCACAGAACTCTATCTCTTGGACAGTACTAGACACTTGAAATTTTCACTGATTATGTATTACTGGGCCAGTTATAACAAAAAAATAATACTAAAAATAAGACAAAGAAAAAAAATAAAGGGTGTCGTCATACAAAAAGCGTGTTTTTAACCTTATCTTTATAATGATACTACCTGTTGCCCGCGCCTCGGTCTGCGAAGAATAGGGGTATAAAAATAGGTCAAGCCGTTTCGGAGCAGTTCGATAACAAGCACCGTGACACGAGATTTTATATATTAGATTAACTATATTATTGAAAATTTCACAGAATATAATATTGCTTTTTGTAAATTGTACGAAGTACAAAAAACAAAAATAAATTGTAAGTATTCCTACTCGCACTTGACCGGTTTTTCAATTAGTTGTGACCTCAATGCACGTGTTCAATTAGTGCTTGGCCGGTTTTTTGTATGAGTGCTTATGGCACCTCCGTTTGGCTTGTAGCTCTGAGCAGTCGAGGCTTGCGAAAGCTGGGTGTGGACCGATGCAGATAGCGTCCGCGTGGGCACAGGTGATAATTGAAGTTGAGGCGTAGAACAATATTGAAATCCTACTAATATTCTACACTAGTGTAGTGTGTAAACAAATTATGATACATATATATAACATTGACTAGTCTTAATAAATCAGTCTTTAATCGACCATTGAGCTGTTTCATTGTCTCTCCTGCCCACCACCTTACATGGCGACCCTGCCAGGACCCGCGACTTCCCTCGTGAAAACTTTTAAATACCGCTGCTGAATTGAAATTCTGGAATTTTACTTAGTTCGTAAAATTAGTTGCTTGAAGCCATGGTGGCTTAATGGTTACAGAGGGCCGTGGGTTCGAGTCCAGGCTCGCACCTCTGAGTTTTTCGGAATTTAAGTGGGAAATTACATTTGTAACTTACCATGAGCTTTACGGTGAAGGAAAACATCGTGAGGAAACCTGCATACACCTGAGAAGAAATTCAATGGTGTTTGTGAAGTTCCCAATCCGCACTGGGCCCGCGTGGGAACTACGGCCCGAGCCCTCTCGTTCTGAGAGGAGGCCTGTGCTCTGCAGTGGGAAGTATATAGGCTGGGATGATGATGATGATGATAGTTGCTTGAAGAACTTATGTATACAATCCTCGACAGGATTTGTAATTGTAATTTTTAAAATACGTAACGTACGGTACGCTAGGGGTAAGTAATACAAGATATAACAACTTATTATCTAATATTCATAATATATACGCTCACTTTATATAAACTCGTTTAGTATAACGTTCACTGGATATAATGAACGAAAAGTATAATTATAAAATATCTAATTTTGTAATGTATAACGTTGTTTATATATTATATCAATTGATATAACGATCAAAGCGTATAATGTTCATAACACCTAAGATTTAAAACGTATAAATTCATTAAAAACTTTGATGCAAGCAAACAATCAAACAATCCATTCATTTTTTCCGCTCTGCTACAAAAAAAAACCTATCATCAAGGGCTAAAGCTGAACCTAACCTATCCAAGTCGCTTCTGCCCCGAAAAGTCTTGTTAATGTTATCTCAGGTTTGCGTTATTCTCCGTCTTAAATTTTTAATTACTCATTTTATGATGACCAGTAATATTAATTTAATGGCTTTTTTATTCGTACACCAGAGCTAAATGTAGTTAAGTGGTGTCGTTTATGTAAAATTTAATAAAATATTAAATATTATTTATCATTCGACGATTAACATGGCTTTTTAATCGAGTTACGATATTTATGTCAATAATAAAGTAGAAAAATTTATGATAATTAAAAATGCACAAACGTGGTCTTTGACTGAGAATCGGAAAACCAAACTGAAGGTTTGCCAACGACCGATGGAGAGAATAGACCGTATTTGGAAAAGCACTCTGCGCTCCAGGACTAGAATAGCCCACGTGGGAAGAAAGACTGCCAAGCTCAAATGGGATTAGGTGTTCCGGATGCACCCTCAAAGGTGGGCGCACTTAGCCACGTGGTGGGTGCTTCAAGACGGTTACCGACGGCGAGGCAGACCCATGCGCAGATGGCGTGACGACCTGGACGCAGAATTAAACGATTGGCCAGATTTGGCTCAAAACTTGGAGCTATGGAGGACCAGAACCGAGGCATTTCCCAGCAGTGGGACACTAAAATAGACCAGTAAAAATAAAAGAATGTGGAGGAAATAAAAATATGTGACATATTATTATACTGTTCGTGTAGCATGTCAAATAAAAGGCCACAATCACGGTAGTGTCTCAAATATAAGATGTGTCTTAAAATTAATCCGAAATGTTTCAGCAAGTTGTTGGGTTAGTTTATTGTCTAATGCTCTAGATTCGCACTTTACCGGTTTTTATTACATGCTGTTATTTACAAGCTTTTATTTAACTTCTCCTGTCCCGTTGTCTGTGTGTTATCACATCTTGCAAGTTAATTTTGACCCACTTCCCGATTTCGGATTGAGCTAAAATTTTGCTTGCAAGTGGAAATCGGGTGACAATGCAATATAATCATCACATGGAGCTGATCTGATGATGGAGCTGGGAGTAGGCCATAGGCACTTCACTTTTTATTAACATCTACCTAATAAAAGCTTCTTTTAATAAAAATCTTTTAATTTTTATAATATGCGCGAAAACTCGGAAACTATGCAGTTTACCGGGACAAAAAGATAAAACACCGTCAGGTCGTTATACTGTAACCCAACGGAGGGTTACTTTTGGAACTTCAGCCATATGAAAACCAGACATGGGATCTGATAATAAACGTAGAACGTGGGCGATTACCTATAAAATCTGGGCAGAGTTAATCCCAACGGCCAAATTTACCATTAGGGCCAAAATACTCGTAAATCGACCTTACATGGCATCGAAAATATTTCGACTAAATCTTGGCCCAACTAAAACCCTCCTTGCTAAGGAGCAAAGTACTCGTATAAAAGTTCTTTGATCTGAACCTTTGCAAAGTATAAGACTCCCACTGCTGGGCAAAGACCACCCCCTATTTTCTCCATTCATCCCGATTTTAAGCGGTGTACTTCCAGTACCTAAGGTAAACTAAGTCCCGCCAACGCCTCCTGGACCTCTTCACGCCATCATGTGGCTACTTTAACCAATACCGCCTTTAAAATTCGTTCGGTTTTTTTTAAAGAGAAAGACTAACAAACACACGGGAGCATGTCTGGTGACATAAAACGTTTAGCCATAATGAAATGTTTCTCATAATTTTTGTTTGTCTTATTTTTTCCGTCGAAACCGTTATTTTTTCAGAAAATTTTAAATGATCACCTGTAGAACTCTTTAGGTTAAGTTAGGTATATTTTGTAACAATTCTGGATTATTAATGGTTTCTGAGAAAAATAGTTATACCAAATATGATGAATTATGGCTAATAATTTTATGCAACCCGATATGGAACCTCGAACACACAACAAACTTTCCCATTTACAACATCCTCGGAACAACAATAAAATATGTTTAATCTCCAATATGGCTGTCCAACTTGACCATAGCAGCGTAGCAAAATTGACATAAATCAACTAACACCCATTATGTTACTTAACCGTAACTTTTCCTTAAGTATATGAATTAGAGCCTCCATACGGAGTAAACTGGTTCGTTACAAACCATTACGTTGAGTTACGAAGCAAAACCATTGTTCACGCCGAGCGGCCGAGTACAATGTGAAGTGAAATAGGTACTTCTACTAGCGTTTGTACTGCTATCGCTATCAGAATCCTGTCGCGTATAGTATATATTAAAGAAATGACCCCCTACCATCTACCTACCTAGCAATCTACCTTGGTATGCCACACCAAGTGGAAGGTTTTCATGAAACGATACAGTGTAGGTACAATTTAAATTTATTAGAATATTGTACTAACTGTACCACATTCTGGTCCGTGCACGCCATTCGAGAATGTTTTGCCACCATCGGCCATCCGTTCTGGAACAACGGACCAAACGAAAGGGTTCAGACCGGAAGAAGCAGTGTAGGTAGGCCTCCAACAAGATGGAGCGGCGACCTGGTAAAGGTTGTGGGAACGCGCTGGAAATGGCACAGGACCGGTCGGTTTGGGAACCTTGGGGGAGGCCTATGTTACAGTTGAAGTCTTTCAGCTGAAATGATGATAATAGGTTCCGTATAAAAACAATTATTTAGTTGTATTAAATCCAATACAATCAATACAATACACATATTCTTTATTGAACACAAGAACAGTACAGAAAAATTAATAAAACTAAAAATTCAGACAGACAATAGGCGGTCTTATCGCTCAAAAGCGATCTCTTCCAGACAACCAATGTTGGAAACAAAAATATGAACAGTTTTATACAGGTTTAAATACTTTAGATGTTTGTAATTTAATAACAATGTAGATCTGTTTGAAAAGTATACCTTGTTGAGTTTCTTGCCGGTTTCTTCTCAACAGGGTTTTTCCGAACCGGTGGTAGATTCTTCGACGTTCATGGGAGCATCAATTGATGCCTAAATTGAATTAAGAATTTTGACACTGACTTTGACAAAATTGATGAACCGCGGCAGAAAAATCTGATAGAAATGTTCTCTGTATTACTGTAATGGTTTCCTCTAAACAAAAGCCGATCACTCCCAATAGGCAATAAGATGCTCCTAACATACACTCCACACACACGTCTAAGAAAGGGGAGGCTTATTAGTAGGCCCGTAAAAAAATCCAGCCCCGCCCATCGCGACGTGTGGCTACCCTTTCCATTCGCGGATTTTTAGGACTTTCCCGTAATATGTGAACGGTGTCATATAGGTAAGTAGGTATAAGTGGGTGGTTAGGAATCGCGGAGGACAGACGTAGAACCTCCCTTTGAAGGAAGGAGTGACTTTTGCTTTCACTAAAGTTTTTTTAGGGTTCCGTACCCAAAGGGTTAAAACGGGACCCTATTACTGAGACTTCACTGTCTGTCCGTCTGTCTCCAGACTGTATCTCATGAACCGTGATAGTTAGACAGTTGAAATTTTCACAGATGATGTATTTTTGTTGCCGCTATAACAAAGAAATACTAAAAATAAAAAAAAGTTAAAAATTAAAGGGGGTCGTCGTACAAGAAATTAAGGGGGCATCGACTAACCAATATAAAATGATCTCACAATGCGTACATTTTACTTAGAAGCAGGGTCCTACTAACACTGGATTATTATAGTTACGGCTGTTTACGGCGTATATTTTGACATCCCCAAAAAATTGTATAGGACCCTCGGTGCGCGAGTCCGACTCGCACTTGGCCAGTTTTTCACATAAAACTGACACGTGATTGACCACTATCTCACTTGATGAAAAAAACCGGCCAAGAGCGTGTCGGGCACGCCCAAGATAGGGTTCCGTAGCCATTACGAAAAAATCAAGTAATATTTTTCTAAGGATTTCGTATGTGTACGGAATCTTCCAAGTTTAGGTATGTTTTATACCTTAGGCTACTATTTACTCTTAAACTACAAATAATTCCCAAGCAATCTTAGCCGCTATAATTTTCCTTGTAAATTTAATATATTTACTACCATTCTGAATTTTTTCAAAATTTTCCACCCAACAGTTTAGATTTTAGAGGGGGGGGGGACGGTCGATTTTAATGAAAATTTTCACTTTAAAGTTGAATATTTCGCAAACAGATCACTGAATAGAAAAATCATGTTAGCAACCCCCTAATGGTTTTAAAAGACCTATCCAACGATACCCCGCACTATAGGATTAGTCGAGAAAAAAAAATCATCCCCACTATACGTCTATGGGAGGTACCCTAAAAAAAATATTTATAATTTTTTTATTTTACCACTTTGTTGGCGTAACTGATATGTATATTCATGCCAAATTACAGCTTTTTAGTACTAACAGTCTCTGAGCTTAGCCGCGGACAGACAGACAGACAGACGGACAGACATGGCGAAACTATAAGGGTTCCTAATTGACTACGGAACCCTATAAAAGGGTGTATCTCACTGGTTCAGTAACAGCTTACTCTAGTCTTGAAGAGCCATAGGTTCCCACCAGAATTTCACAACGATTGTATTGTCACTGGAATTATACAGGGTGTCCATTTAAGTTTGTCGTACTACTTTCGGGACACCCTGTATAAGTATGCCAAAACCACCCATATTTTTAGGGTTCCATACCCAAAGGATGCCAACGTGACCCTATTACTGAGACTCCGCTGTCTGTCTGTCACAGGGCCTATCCCTTGAACCGTAATAGCTACTTGAAATTTTCACCGATTATGTATTACTGTGGCCGCTATAACAACGAATACTAAAAATAAAATAAAGTTAAAAATTAAAGGGGATCGTCATACAAGAAACGTGTTTTTAGGGTAAAAAACGGAACCCTTATAGATTCGCCATGTCTGTCTGTCCGTCCGTATGTCACAGCCACTTTTTTCCGAAACTACTTATAAGAACTATGCTGTTGAAACTTGGTAAGTAGATGTATTCTGTGAACCGCATTAAGATTTTCAGACAAAAAGAGAAAAAAAAAAAAAAAAATTTTGGGGGTTCCCAACTAGAAGTGAAACTCGAAAATTTTTTTTTCATCTAACCCATACGTGAGGGGTATTTATGGATAGGTCTTCAAAAATGATATTAAGGTTTATAATATCATTTTTTTCTAAACTGAATAGTTTGCGCGAGAGACACTTCCAAAGTGGTAAAATGAACCTTCCCCTCCCCTGTAACTTCTAAAATAAGAGAATGATAAAACTAAAAAAATATATGATGTACCGAAAATTGGCCTGAACGAGATCTAGTTTGTGTCTGTCTATATCAGTAACCAATCTACAATGATCCCACACTGCACACATTTTGCTTAGGAGCAGGGGTCTGCTAAGACTGGTTGGTCATAGATACATATAAATTTGTACGGAACCGTCGGTGCGCGAGTCCGACTCGCACTTGGCCGGTTTTTATATCCAGAACAGACATTTTTACATTGATTGTTATCAAAATCGTTATTTTTTTATATAGCCTGTAATATATGTCCCACTGCTGGGCAAAGGCCTCCCCTTTCCTCCACCATTCTTCCCTATCCCGGGCATGCACCTGCCAATGGGGCTGATAAACGCTGAGGTCGTCGCGCCATCTCCTCTTGGTAGTAAAATTATGGTAAAAAAATATTACCATAATTTTACTAGGTACCTACTAAACTCATCATTTAAGCGCTTCTAAAACAGCCAGTTACCGTAACAAAGAGTAATTACTTATATAATAAAATAATAAACATAGTTTCGACAGTAACCCTTCAACTGCGCCATGGGTAAAAATCGAATATGAGAAATTGCTTACAATTTCTGTCAATAAATAAAACGCAAGCCATTATTCCATACTAGTATCGTAATGACTTTAAACGGTAACTTTAAGCTTAATGATAGCGGCGATAAAGAAACCGATTGATATGTTACCACTTTAACGGCTCCTTTTATATGGTAATCATTAATTTATTTTATAAATGAGTATTCGAGAAACAGCACGTTCAGTGAGTTGTAAATCGTTCTTTTAAACACGTGTTACTTGTGAGTAATGAAGGTCCAGACATGTCGATAAGCGTTCACGAACGCGAATGTGTGTCATGCGTGTTCAAAATGACGTATTTGAAAAAAAATGTTCCATCCCGTTATAATCGGTCATAGCCGGGACATTCACAGTTGTTCAAGGATGGTCATGGTTTAGCTGTTTCTGATAAAATTATTAAAGTGCCGTTTAGAAACGAAAGGGAAGAAACAAGTAATATTTTTCTTAAAACTTAAAACGCGCAGCGTAAAATTCTAGTTTATGTCATAATTTCATCAAAAACTAATGTAGCTTTATCTAAGACACCGCCATGAAACTTCCAATCCAATGGCTCCTAATACACGATGTCTAAAACTGAACAGAAAAACGCTTTATCTTGTATCCACATGCAAGTGAAAAAGAACCCCGTAACCTTAAATATAAGGTTGCTATCCCCCTGCGCTTGTCCTGGCTATTGTTACGCTGTGTGTTTGGGAAAAGTTGATTTATAAGAATATGTGAAAGGGATGTAGGGGCTAAAGTCACGTATGTGGGCGGGGAGAAAAACGCGATTTTCTGCAAAACTACTATTGGCGAATGTGGAGACAAGGAGGGTAAGAAAGCCGGGGATATTACTGGTTTGTTACAAGAGATGTTTTTTCTTAAGAGTTTATACGAAGAGTTAGACTCCGCTTACATTCGAGTAAATATTTTAGAAATTATGTATCTGTGACAATTCATGTTATTATTATTTATTACACAAGCAGACTCCTTTCCTATTCAGTATCATTGACACACGTTCGCAAAGATCGAGATGTCACCATGACTTACTTCACGCAATAATCACTGTCGTAGAAGATAAACAAATTGATTCATTATGACAGGGTTCTATAGTGGCCTAGGAATCAATTTGATTGACTGTACATTATTGTCATTCATTCTAGGTCGACTACTACAGGTCTTATTTTAACCCCACCCCATCTTGTGTAATGAGGGTTTTCTGACAGGTGGAATATCGCTAGATGGCGTTAGTATCGTAAGGTCTATTTGACGTTACACCCATACAACAAATGTCAAAGTTGTCAAACGGACCTGACGATACTAGCGCCAAATAGCCTCTCATAGAAAACCCTCATTGCTTTAGTAAAGATTCATTGAAAAAATATCAAAATAATCCGCTAGATGGCTCTATAATAAACATTGTTATAAAAATACCGTTTTTTCTCTAACAACAATAATGTCGCACTTTTGTGAAGTATAAAACACTGAATTCCTAAGCAAGATAAAGTAATTTTAATTTAGGTCTTAACTTTAACAGCAGTTGTTCTAAGCAGGTACACTTCATGTCAGTTATTCTAATTAAAAGTTTTAAAACGAAAGCCATGTAAACAAGTTAATGGATTTAGCTTGAAGCTGAAAACTTTATTACTTCCGACATTTACTTTGGCTAAGTGTAATTATGCAGAAAGTTCTTAACACGTTCATTGCAACATTTAAGCAAGCAGGTTGGTACGGGAAATTGTAAGAGCTTTGTAAAGTACAAGTGAAAACTAGCATTTTCATACAAACGGTTAAAAAATGATGCACTTAGGCTAACGTTTAGAGATTTAGACTAAAATGTTGATATTTTGTCAGTGAAAACAAAATCTATGTTGTAAAATTTTTGTGTTATTTTGTAAGACTTCAATCAAACACACCAAACTATCACCACCACCAAACTACACTGACGCGTTTCGAACTCAATCAGAACACATCTTCAAAGTATGGCAACCGTTCTCTATGCTATCAGATGTTAGACTGGTGTGGAGGTAGAGAAACTGCATGAACACACATTTCTTGCATAAACGTAACTATCATAAGGTCGCGAGTGAGCAAAGCAATTCTTTTGATTCATTGTATAATAACTTGTTTGTCTAAAACAAACAAACTACCTAATTACTTTTCATTAAAAAAAATTACAAACCTCTTACCCGCTGAAGTGATTTCAATACTTCCATATTTTTCATATAACGCTGGATGACATATCACGCTTAATCATAATCTCACAGAAACTACATTTGAAACTAGGTTGTATGACACTGGTTTTAAGATTGCGTGTTGAATGGGCAAGTTCAACAATCCCTCAGGGATTCCATACGATTTCACCCAGTAATGATTTGCCTCGTAATGAGGGAGACGCAAGTAATAGGTATTCTGAGGAGGCACAAGGAGGGTTAACTACTGGATACGACATTTTAATTATATACGTAAACTAGCTTTTGCCCGCGACTCCGTCTGCGAAGATAAAAAATAGTACGCACCTATTCTCAGACCTACCGAATATGGAGAAAAAGTTTCATAAAAATCGGTCAAGACGTTTCGGAGGAGTTCGATAACAAACACCGTGACACGAGATTTTTATATTAGATGAGCGAAGTCTAGGACGTATCTAATAATTTGGTAAAGATGGAATTGAGAGTAGTTTATTTTCATCTTCTTAAAGTCCCACTTTAGGATTAACGAAACGCCAAGGAGACTTGTCAGGTTTATTCAGGAAAACTTACAAAACAGGTCCATCTTGATGATTGGCAGTCTAGCGTGCGTTTTAAGCGAAACTTCTTTCCTCGCACGGCGAAGATCTGGAATCAGCTTACTGCGGCAACATTCCCGGAGCGTTACAACTTAGGGATCTTTAAAAACGAGCCTACCAATTCCTAAAAGGGTCGGTAACGCACCTGTGATTCCCCTCGTGTTGCGGGTGTCCATGGGCGACGGTGATCGCTCTCCATCCGGTGACCCGTCTGCTCGTTTGCCCCCTCTTATATAAAAAAAAAGTTTGGACTTAGTCTAGTTAACTACCCCAGGTAAGTACCTATAAGCGTACACCCCGACGGGTAACTTCAACGTTTTTGGACAGCGCGCTCCATCTTTGTTTAACCTTTTCAACGCCAAACCTAGCCAAACGTAAAGATAGTTTGAAGCTTATGTCTTGTGATTGCGTGAAGATCACTTTGACGTTGTATTTAGTGACCCATATCCGTCGTTGGCGTTGAAACGAAGTTAAATTATTATCACAAGGGAAGGGATTATCGGGATATTTACTATCCTATGTCTGAATCCAGATTTTTGACAAGTTTTATCTAAATCCGTTTAACCATTATTGCGTGATTGACTAACAAACATTCAATCACCCAAACATCTTCGCAAACTTTGTCATATAATATATTAGTGGGATACTTTGATCAATTATAACTTAAGATTGCCGAACAAAATCCCCTTCAAAGAATGTCCGAACTTTTTTATTTGGTTGCGTAACAAATAAAATCATCACCTACACAGAAATTTGAACCTAGTCTTTACTTCATTACAGTCGAATTTCGGTAGCGGCAAAACTCCACTTGATAGCTAAACTTGACAATTTCACGCAACGTTCTGAGAAAAAAGAAGGCCACTTTTATCAAAGTGGCGCTCATTTGGCTCGGACATTTTCGGGCGCGCGACTGTGGATCTACAGTTATAATTGATCAAAGGTGGGATAAGAATTCCCTTGAAACTATAGCTAGTGTGTGTTTGTGTATTTAACTTTTGAACTTAAAACTAGCTCTTCCAGTGTGGCAATATCTGTAGAGGAAAATATTCCTTCTTCCGGACTTTATTATTGCTGTTATTGCTCCCATACGTCAAACGAAGATCTTCATAAAGATCCCCCGGCCATCAACATATTACTTTGGATTAACATATACATGACAGATGAGTTTAAACTTGTTTGTGACTTATGCTACTCCGATTTTTTTATTTTCCGTTTAATTCTACTGCAACTACCTAGAACTCATCGCAAAATATAGGCTAAAAGCTCGGAATCGAACCTGGATCCTCACCATTACGTGATGCGTGCTTGCCCATAAGCAAACTCGCGATTGGGGTTCGATTCTCTGCTGTAGCTCTTCTTTTCAGGTTTTTTTCGATGTGTTCTGTTGCAAATAATTAGGACTTTGTAATAAATCCTAAGCTACCATAAATGTTTCTGCGAATAAACGTATCATTCATTCATTCACCCATTCAATATGTTCTCATCAAGAAAAAAAACTTTTGCTCAATTTGTAAATTCAATATACGCTAATTTTATTGTAGTAATTTAAATACTTGCATAAGAGTGTACTTAAAAATGAGACCGTGGCCACTTCGCGCCATTAAAAAGATTAGAAAACACTAAGCCACACAATGAATTACTAAATACTCATTGAACGTCCAACGCTTCGTTAATCAGTCAACTAGAACGCCTATTAAGGAACACGACATAAAATTTGTTTATGCGCTGCGAGACACGCACAAGCCGAACCTTCACGAAACAAGTTCCAACGTAAAAACCGGGGGCAACTTTCATCTCATTATTGCTAACAACAGTCACATTGCTTAAAAGCTCCCAGCATTGTCACAAAGGCGGTTACATTTTTCATAAAATACTTGTCTAAAACCTCCTACGGACGACGTGCCTCCGGCCACGACGTAACGAGTACCCGTGTATGGCGCACTCGACACGACAGCCACTCGACTCGACTCTCCCTCTCCCTCACACCCAGCCACCAAACAGGGACACGAGACCAACTCTCCGTCATATTTTTCCCTTTACCACCCTCGCCATCTCGAGCGTTCTTTTATATAAAAGAGGTTCTTGAGAAAATAATAACGCGACTGCTCAAAGGGCACCCAACTTTCGCCGTTCGAACCTTTGATTTTCGAGTTGCCAAAGAATTCCCGGCCACAAAGGGAATTTCGTGCGCGGTATTAAGCAAGGATTTAATTTGTAAGTTTACTTTTACCTGATCGAATAATTGTGCTTGTAAAGATTTAACGGGTGATAAAGCGGCGTTTCGAGAGCGCCGGGCACGGCTTACGGCAAATTGGCTCGAGCCGGCTGTTTACAAATTACCCCCGCACATGCAAACCTTAAGCCGCGGCACTGTCTATTTCCACGCTCGATTCATTCCACTCCGACATAAAAAATTCTCAGCACATTTACTCACTAGCAATTTCTGTCGAAAAGTTAAAACGTTAAGTCCCCGTGAAGCTCACAACATATCTCTCATAACTAGAGTACGCGAACGTTTCAGACTTTTTCCTTTAGAGATTTTATGACGACAAATGACGAAAATACTCAACGTTTCATTGTGAAACTTCGCTCGGCGAGAATTTTTGTACACCCTCGACGCTTCCCTATACATGTGTACAGAAGGGCAAAGTTATTTGCCTTCGCTTCTCTTCCGTCCATTTGCCCCTCCACCCTCCCCCGGCTTCCGGTTTCCATATTCCGCCTACCACCCGTCGCGTCCACTGAACGCGCGTTGAACAAAACCGGACTTTAACGCTGTGCTCTAAGGTATGAAGTGGTTGAGTGGGGTGTTCTTATTTTTTCTCTTACCTTGAAGAGTATCGTGACATTTTTCGTGAAGGTTACAATGAGGACTCTATGTCTGGATAGTACGCTCTGGTTTGGAGCGGCGGGCTCCGGAGGTTACGTCGCGTAGTGCTTGGCGTCTGTACGAAAAACATATTTTTCAGATAACGACAATGGGAAAGGAAAATATTCAGATGAAAATTCCCCGATACGGCGCGCCGAGTGCGCCCGCGTAGAAGATATTAAGGGGCAGGCGTGTGCTACTTAACGATATTTTTCGACATGCTTTACTTTTATTGCTAACTCACGGCTCTGATATCGGATACCCGTTTGTCGTACATCATACCGTGCACATTAAAAAGGTATCTGTTGTTGCAGACGTTTCTGCGTCGATTGTTCTTTTGAGCAATCTGTTTAGCGAGTTTAAAAATCTGAAATTATATTCGGGAATTATCGGAACAATGTCCCAAAGGGAGGTTAAGTAACATGATATTAGCATCCCTCGGTGAGAGAGACGGCGCTATACGGTAAGCGGTTAATTAAAGAGGGACGGAGGGGAGGGGTCGATCTCGTCCAAAGGACGTTGGCCTCTGGGGCACGCGACCGTTGATTCCAACTCCTTTTTAATTCATTTTATTAATTATAGCTGAGCCGTGACAACTTGATACTTAAATGGATGGTTTATTTTAATACTGACATTTAAAAGTTCTCTGAATCTATTTTTGCCACTGTGGGTAAATTCAACACAAGACAATAATAATTATGAACGTAATAAATATTATTTTTCTAGCTCAGTATGTAACGAAGCTAACTGCGAAAAGGTGGGGTTATTGCAGAGATATTGTTTCAAAAAGGATTATTATTTCTTCGCAATTTACCAAAACCTATAAAAAGATGAAAAACGTGTGCTAATTTTGACAGCGGGAGTGGCGGTTTTTTTTAGCGATATTGATTGTGAAAGGAAATTTCTCTTGTGCTAATTCTTCTGACTAATGCGGCGATTACGTTAACTCGATCGCTACATGCAAAATGCGGTAACCACAATAGTGTACAAGTACATAAAGAACACGGTCCCCGTGTTCGGCAGCATTCGGCGAACGACAGCTGCAACCGCCTTAATATATGTTCGCCGTAGTAAGCGGAAAAACTAATGCGAAGACAACGTTCGTTATTCGAAGTAGTTTGAAATAAGTTCGGCGAACGCATTAATTGAACGAAGTAGATTATTTAAAAACGAAAAAGTTTTTCGGGTGCGCCGGTGGGATTCGAACCCACGTCTTCTGGGTATGCGCCCCAACACGGGTGTTCTACCAATTGAACCATTTTGCATCCAACCGACTCCCCCGAAATTCTTAATCGCTTACATACGCCAACAGTGGCGTGTGGTAACATCCATCGCAACTATTAGAAGCTACGACTCCTACGTTCCAAATTACATTGGAAATGCGTAAGAAATGATGTACCACATCTATTTATTCAAATATTATTTTATTTTTTATTAGCACTACAGCTGTTCACCGAATCTAAGATTATTTAAAAACGAAAAAGTTTTTCGGGTGCGCCGGTGCGATTCGAACCCACGTCTCCTGGGTATGCGCCCCAACACGGGTGTTCTACCAATTGAACCACGTCGCATCCAACCGACTCCCCCGAAATTCTTAATCGCTTACATACGCCAACAGTGGCGTGTGGTAACATCCATCGCAACTATTAGAAGCTACGACGCCTACGTTCCAAATTACATTGGAAATGCGTAAGACATGATGTACCACATCTATTTATTCAAATATTATTTTATTTTTTATTAGCACTACGGCTGCTCACCGAATCTAAGATTATTTAAAAACGAAAAAGTTTTTCGGGTGCGCCGGTGGGATTCGAACCCACGTCTCCTGGATATGCGCCCCAACACGGGTGTTCTACCAATTGAACCACGTCGCATCCAACCGACTCCCCGAAATTCTTAATCGCTTACATACGCCAACAGTTTTTCGTTTTTAAATAATCTTAGATTCGGTGAGCAGCCGTAGTGCTAATAAAAATAAAATAATATTTGAACGAAGTAGTGTAATTACATAAGCATTTAAATGACAACCCAAGTACCAAAACCTCTCGCGCTACAAGTCTTAACAGCCCCAGCTTCATTAAGGTTTTTCCCGTCTTCCACTTAGATTCTTTAATGCAAACTTGGCAATGAACGTGTTAAATGGGGGAGAACTGGGTCAACCTTTGACTTAATTTTTCACAAGGTCGCCATAATCAATAGAGGGGCGTTTGTAATTAGATTTTTGGGGTATCGATTTTGGGGTAGGTTAGGTTGTAATTACGGGCGTGACGTTTGTTACGGAGTTTTCCTTTTGTAAGTAATCTTGTGGAAAGCGGATTTTAAAGCTCTAGGTTTAAGTTTTCGGAGATTTTGCTTGTGTGACAGTGTACTTTTACTTTGGGATTATCATCATCATTTCAGCCGAAAGACGTCTACTGCAGGGCACATCGCTCGTAGCACTGATTACCGACGGGGCCAAAAGGTTCTCGAATGGCGTCTACGGACCGAAAGATGCAGTTAGGTCTCCAACACGATGGAGCGACAATCTGGTTAAGGTACTTTAGGATAGTTGTATTTAACTGCCTAATATCCTCATGAAATCTCTAACTTTGAAGTTACACATGAACCATTTTCAGATCAGAGCAAGACAGCGAATCTTTCGTATGACTAAACAACATTAGACTCGACCGGCAGTTTGGTGTGTGTGCTATCTCCCACCCTACAGGAAATGGAAAAGATTCCTAAAACGATTTTGGCTCGATGCCTTCAGTAATGTCTAAGTTAACGTATTTTTCATGCTTCTCGTACTTTTAGTGACTCATTTCACACGTATCTTTTTACTGATATTTTAAATGGGAAAGTGTGTGTGCATGCGTGTGTGTTTATTACTCTATCACACTACGAGTAGAATCACTACATGTCTGTGAGAGCAGTAGGGGGATACTCTATTGTATGAAGCAACGGAACACTGCTTACATTCTAACTCTCAATACGTAATGAAATGAATCATCATCATCATCATCATATCAGCCTATATGTTCCACTGGAAACCACAGGCCTCCTCTCATAATGAGATGGCTTAGCCCATAGGCGGGCCCAAAGCGGATTTTAAACTTCACACACACCATTGAATTTCTTCGCGGGTGTGTAAAGGTTTTCTCACTATGTTTTCCTTCAATCATGGTAAATTTGAATGTAATTCCACACATAAATTTCAAAAACTCAGAGGTGCGAGCCTGGACTCGAACCCATGACCTGCTTGGGAGGTCATAAGGTCAAACCAGCAACCACGACTGCAATGTAACGTCACGTAATAATCTGTCACAAAGCGCAATAAATAAAAGATAATGCAACTAAAATAAGCCACAGAAAGATACACACTAGAAAGCTTTTAAATTCAAGAGCACTAATAACATGCTTAGAACAAACCATGTCAAAATTTCATTCACACGATAAGACGAAAGTAACGGACAGACACACGAAGAGGAGGAGCGTCGCTGTTTACTCTGGCACTCCTAATTTCGGTTTATCCACTCAAGTACGGACAGCAAAAAAGCGTACAATGAAAGGTACAAAGCCTACTCACAATATTTGTATAGAATTCGGAATGTGGTAGCTGAGCGCAGTGCAAATATTGGCCGAACGGTCAATATTCTCGTAACGGCAGCAAATTTAGATATTTTAAGACGGGCCATGACTGTGAATATTTTGCTTGATTTAAACGATTGTCGGCTGTTTGTTCTCCTTTGATACGTTTACGTAGCCCTAAATTGAATGAAAAACGTTGTTTAAGAGGTTATAATTTATAATAAGGTACCTGAATCTATCCACTATGCTGTAGCAAAGCAAATGTGTAGCAAAGGTGATGGTGGCCCCCGGGCCGCAGGTTGATAAAAAGCTGGTTTAGCATTATACGTCTTTTCCAATAAATCCTACAATTGGTTACTTCGAATCTATCCACTATGGTCTGCGATTTGTATCTACTAGTATATATCAAATTGGACATTTTCCTCCAGTTTGCTATACTAGTTCTAACGATAAAGCAAATTGGAGGAAAACAGTTCGATTTGCCCTACAACTTAGAAAGCTAGAGCAAATCCAAGTTTTCCTCTCCAATTTGCCCTACTACTTAATGAAATAAATAGAATAGGAAACTATGAAATAAATAATAGAAACGGCTAGAGCCAACTATAGTAGGGAAAATCGAACTGTTACTCAACCTCCAAATTACTCTATCGTTAGAAGTAGTATAGCAAATTGGAGGAAAATGTCTAATTTGCTATACTAGTAGATACAAATCGTAAAGCTAGTGGATAGATTTTCCTATTCTACTTCTTACTAAAATTATAAATGAGAAATTTTGTGAAGATGTCTGGACATTTGTTAGTCAATCACACAATAACGGCCGATCGGATTTGGATGAAAATTGGCGTACAAGCAAACAAAAATATGGATTGAGATTATAGGATACCCGATTCTCCCGTGATAATGCAATTTGTGGTAGCCTAGTGGTTTGACAGAGGTTTTTCTCACAGAGGGTCATGGTTCGAGTCCTATCTCACACCTCCAAGTTTGTCAGAATTTATGTGCGAAATTACGTTGGTTTGAAATTTATCATAAGCTTTACGTTAAAACAGAAATATCGCGAGGGCTACATACAACTACAAAAAAAATCAAAGATGAATAGTAATTTGATGTTTTTAAAAATATCACAACCGTACAGAAGCGGATCTTTTACAGCCGCAAGATGTTATACAATCAAAAAAATTAAAAAAACGACAGTTTTAATTAAAATTAGTAAATATCTAATGAACTCAATATCAGATAAACATCAAAACGAAGACAACGACAGTGAAGTAATGAACAATAGATAGAAAAAGTAATGAAATATTCTGCTATGTTTCTACAACTAAGAACGCGACAATGAAAATAAGGTCGAACACTATTGGCTGTTCTTAACAAACACTACAATCTAACAAACGCCTTCGACGCACACCTATTACTTGTTTGCGAAGTAAGTAATACTCATACGAGCAAATATCACAAAATTAAACATTCGTATACTTAGATCAAATAAGAATTTGACATAACCGTCTTAATGGGATGGGAAAATATGTTGAAAGTATACACGGCGCAAGCCAAACAGTCTAGATATCACAAGGGCGTGTGTTAGGAACTATTTGTTAAAGAAGACAGATTAACTTAGACGCGGTCGCTATGAAAATAGTTGGATTTCTAAAACAGTTAGTTTTCAATATAAACAAACAAAGATGTTTCCATGCGCAACACTGCTTTTTGATGGTTTTTTTACATTTTGCGATTAAAATCTCATTTTTCAGTGTACCCTTCATATAAAAAAGCATAGGTATACCAATAATCTACATGCGCCTACGTTTAATTCTATGTTCCTCATAAATAAACATACTTAACAGTGATCCTTTTAATTTAAGAGCTCTCGTCCAACTCAGAATGTATTTGAAGCGCCTCAAAGAAAGAATTTCTCATAAGGGAGCAAGGCAACACGTCTTTAATAAAAACTCTTTAGTCTACAGGCTGTTGCGAGTTTAGACGTGACGATGTTGGAATAATGAAACGGGGTCTATGCTCGTATTAAATTAAAAAGATTCAGTTTATGTCGAATTTTTAAGTGCTTTTTTTAAGTTGATTTCGTCTTTTATGTGCCTATATGTTACGTTAACGAGTTCTTTGGTAGGTCTGAGAATAGGTTGTGGGCTATTTTATACAGGTATAATTAATATAATTCGCAGATGGAGTCGCGGGCCACAGCTAGTAGAAAAAAATATTTTTTTTTACTATGATAAAGTTCTCGTGGTTCAGGAATCAAATTGATTGACTGTAGATACTTATTTAATTTTAATTGTGTCGCTAAATCTAACAGCTATTGTGAAATCGCCATTAAATTACAATGAACAAAGTTACAAATTATCGAGAGTACTTTTCCGTGAATTCCATTCCATTGTGAAATCATGCATTTTAAAAATGTCATCGAAAGGTACTTTCCAAACTCAATAGAAGTGACGAAGATCGTCGCACAAATTTATTTCGAATTACCATACTGCTGGCTGCTTTTAGCTTTTAAATGAAGTTGTATCTTAAATACTTTTTTTTCTTAATTTAAACTGTGTTTCTTTGTTTGTTATAATTTTAGTTTTAGATCTGTTTCCCAGATCAGAGGAAAGAACTGGTTTTATTTAGTTTAATCGGGTTTTGATTGGGTTGTTGTTGTTTTTGTTTCTTTAGTGTTCCGTGTTCCGCTAGGAAGAGGCAAAGGTCTCAGGAACATAGTAAATTCTTTTAGGGCCACCACAAACCGAAGCGTTTTCGTTGCCGACGCGCGCGCACCCCGCGCTTCGGTCTGTGGTAGCCTTGAATGTTTGAATGTTTAGTTTTTAGGGTTCCGTAGTCAGGTAGTTTTTTGTTAGAATGATAAGTTTCTCATTTTTTATAATAATTATATAATTTGTGTGTTTTGTGTGGCCTTCCGTGATGTTGCTGTACTGTGGCCCGGCGGAAGACCAGTGCTGGTTTTTAACTAGCGACATGCTGAGCCGGGTCCCTTTTTGTAGCAGCACTAATATGTACCTACATTCCTATGTCTATGTCTATGTTTGTACTCTTATTTTTGCCTGTGTATGTGTTATTGTTGTTATAAAATAAATGTTTTTCTTTCTTTCTTTCTTTCAAATATTCTACATAGCACATTACATACAGCAAAGGCTCTTTATAGCTTTAGTCTTAAAGTTGCTTTTCTCTTACAAGTGAGCGAAGTATCTTAAAAGAGGAACACGTCTCAAAGAAAGAATTCGCAATGAAATGCCCCGCCCACTCCACACATGCTTACTATTGGGTATATCGGAAAAACGGGAAAGAGTTAGGGGTGGGATATGTAACGGAAAATGCTGCGCGTGTAATGAAAATTCTTCTTAATAAATGAACACGCTGTATGTAAGCAATTTAAGGAGGGCAAAATGTTAATTAAAATGTTGCGTTCGTTTTCAATATGCATTAATTAAGAATCGGGGAAGAGCGTTGGCGGATGGTAGGACCTTATACATATAATAATAGGCTTTTACATCTATGACAGCTGGTTAAAGTAGCACCCTGGCGACACTTGCGCTCGTGGCTATAAAGGCTGATACGGGATAGGATCCCTCGGCCGCACTCGCGACAAGTGTGCGCAGCCCCAGATGGTCGAGGGTTGGTGGCCCGGTTGTGGCGCTTTGAACCTGTAACTGCTGCTCCCTGTGTTGTTTTACACCTGCGTAACAGGTGAGCAAAGTGTCCTCTCCGCGGATGCTACTACGCCCGGGACAGACAACTTTACGGCAACACGGGCTTGCCCAGAACCCATGCCACCCTCTCCTCCTCCCCGGCAGAACCCAAAGACAAGTCAGTACGTTGCCGGTTTGGGCGCAGGTACCAAAAGCCTAAGCGGAAGGACCGTTTCGGGTTTATTATTAGTTTTCCTTCTTTTGGGAGACTAGGTACCTAGATGTTAATCCTACTCTCAGAATGAGAGGGCTTGGGCCGTAGTTCCCACGCGGGCTCAGTGCGGATTGGGAACTTCACACACACCATTGAATTTCTTCGAAGGTGTACACAGATTTCCTTACGATGTTTTGCTTCACCGTAACTTATTTCAAATGTAATTTCGCACATAATTTACGAAAAACTCAGAGGTGCGAGCCGGGATTTGAACCCACGACCCTCTGCTTGAGAGCCATAGTTCAAACCGCTAGGCCACCACGGCTTTTTCGGCAATTGGCATTAAGCATCAAAAACTGTCATACTAAGTTTATGCAGTCAATAAACTGAAAATGTACGAGTCTGCAGTCTAGACTGACTTAGAATATAGTTACACGTTTAATATAAACCAATAAATAAGCATTATCGTTTAATCTCGAGACATATCAACTATTCAAGCATGGAAATGTTAATATTCGTAAAACCAGCGAATACTGCTCATGCAACATTGCAAAACTAAAGTTACCCGAGACTTAAAGCTTTGTGTGGGAACTTAAAAAGCTCCGCAAAAAGGTTTCAACATGATAACACCAGTTTCATACTTTGCGATAACTAACATTGCGCTCAAAGGATAGTAAAGATAGGCAGCCATACACTATGATACCTCAAATAAAAAAATAAAATCTCAAAGATGCAATGAAATGTTAACCTTACGTTACAAATAGGTAGTAGGCCGGGACGTATCACGTTGCGGGCGCGGTTAGACGAGTGCTATGTAATGGATTTTCGTACAGTATTGCATGCAGGCCTAGGCCGGGAAAGCGATCGTCTATTGTTTCATGTGACACAGCATGATGATGATGAATATTAGTAGGAAACCTTTCTAGGACCCAACGCCCGCGCGTTCAAGCGTTAAGTAAAAAACCCGACAACTTGCCCGCCTTTTGTGAATGAAGACTGTCGGTCCGTCGTAATATTGCAAAACTTTTGACTTACAACTTTTTATTAATGGGCGAGCGTCTTTTATTCTACCTAAGTAGTGTTGAGGAAGGCGTTTAATGTGCGGGGAGTGAAACGTTTTATTACGCTTATTCTAGTGATTTTTTTATGCAGTTTTGTATTTGTTACGTTTGACGGCTTAAATGTGGCTGCTAGCGATGGGTCTCATAAAAAAGCTCAAGGCGTTGGATAGGGCTATACTCGGAGTCTCTCACCACAAAACTCGCGTGGGAACTACAGACTGAGAGGAGGTCTGTGCCCTGCAATAGGACGAATAAAGACAGAGACGATGATGATGATGATGAATTTGTCTATCAGCGGTTGTGTAAACTGATAACAGTTTGATTTTTAAAGACTTTTTATATATAACTGGCTGTTGCCCGCGACTCCGTCCGCGAGAAATAGGAATATAAAAAATAGCCTACGACCTATTCTTAGACCTACTAAAATATAGACAAAAAAGTTTCATAAAAATCGGTCAAGCCGTTTCGGAGGAGTTCGATAACAAACACCGTGACACGAAATTTTCATATATTAGATAGAAAATTGACCCGTGGTTGACCTCTATCTCACAAGATAGATTGAACGTACAGATGAGGCCAAAAGTGTATCTCACTGGTTCAGTAACAGCCTATTCTCTGTAGCCATGAAGAGCCCTGGCTGTATGTATCTGGAAACACAGACGATGAGAACGAATTCTATTCCTTAGCAGATCGTATTAGGAAGGATGCAGCAAACTGCTTTGTGTGTACCAACGGGATACTAACCACTTAACCACACATGAAGACGCTCCCCCCGCCTGGACGTCTGTTGGATCCTCGGTGCGCGAGTCCCACTCGCACTTGGCCGGTTTCTTAAACACTTTTTACCTCATATATCATACTAAATATAAACTAAACACGGATGCACAGAAAAACCCTGAAAAAACCAGCGCTGGGAATCGAACCCAGTCCTCAGCATTCCGTGCTGCGTGCAACCCCTACACCACCACTGGTCGGGACTTAGGCACAATTTTTTTCCCTATGCATCACATCTCAGCTTGCAGCGACACTAGCGACATCTAAATGGATTTATATGGATTTCATGGGATGACCGTAAAAGTAAAAAATTTGGAATTGAAAAAAATAAAAAATACAAAAAGACTACAAAAAACAATCATAACTTTTTACCTCCTTTTTTTACTTAGAGACTTAACATTCAATCAACCCATAAACAAACGACTTTAGTATTATTTCAAAAGAATTCCGAAAACTCGTTGCGCCAATTCCCAACTTTCACATAATTATGGAAAGGAAGTCCACAGTAATGTTTTTATCAAATCCCATTGAGCAATTTATAATGTTTCGCGATTCCAATGAATTTCTATAAAGAGTTGAATTTATTAACCAAACTCTTTTTTTTCAGCTAAAGTGGAACGACGAGGCCCGATTTTTTGTACACCACAATCTGTTGCCCGCGACTCCGTCTGCGAAGAATAGGGGTATAAAAAATTGGTCGGGCAAGAAAGTGGCCTATCAGTTTTGACAAGTTTCTGTAAGATTTACACATCGCTAAGGTTGACATTTCTAACTGAGTGAAGTCATTAGTCACTGTCACAAATCGACCTCGTTGTATCATGGCGTGCAAATGAACTTTAACCGTAGGATGGTAGACCATATTTTTGACCGACTGCACTCATGATTGGACGGGAATATACTGAGATTGAACTAACCATACCCGATTTCGCTCTCACGCACACTTTGACACGTAGGTATACAGAAAAGTGTTTAATACAAGTAAAGCCCGCTCGCCTTCTTGACTTAGAACTGTACCTAATTGTAATATGAGGCACGTATGCTTCTCATTCTGAAAGGAGGCCTGTGCCCTGCAGTGAGAAGTGAACACGATGTTCCAAAACTCACCAATAACATTGTAACTGCTCTGGAAAAAATAAGAAAAAAATCCTCCACTCCGCTCTTCCGCCGCCCCGTTTTTAAATAAAGTAATTTCACATCCACTACCAAATGGATTTGGGTGCGGTTAAAACACGACCAGTATTTGACGACCCGGAATGAATAACAATATTGCACGACCTGGTAATTCAAACCCACATGTTATTGCAACAAGGGTCCGAATTATGAGGTCGTGCATTGTCGTTCCTAAAACTCATTCGGGTCATACACATTCTTTTGTTTGCGAGTCTCCTGTGGACATGGCAAAAGTTAAGGGTCTATGGCCAATATTTTTTCGTCAAGTCTACATCCGCGTCTGGGACGCCTGGACAACATTGGGCCCATTTAAATAATTAAGCTGATTCGGAGTCACTAACTTTATGTCCACATGACAGACAACTTTTGTTTCTTACGGTGTCTAATATGACCGGTTCCAAAAACATTAGACGTAACGTACTTTTTTGTGTCCAGATAGAATTTATATTTGTATCCGCAAAACCTTCTAATCAACAGCGAAAGCAAAATCAATACAGACAGCGGATAACTCTGACCAACAATGGCCGCTAGTTCCAATCCACTTAGGGCAATCTAAACATAAATAAGTACAAACAAGGAATCGGTACGGAGCGAATTTGTATTCATGAAGACCACTTGCTTATTTTTTAGCGCCTTAGGCGGGGTGTGCACTGTACACCGGGTATAAAGACCTTTGCAGTTTATACGTCTCCAGCTTGTGTATTACTAGCTTTTGTCTTTGCTCCTCTACACGATGGGCCATTAAATGGTCGGTTGCAACGCATCTGTCTACACGATGGCGACGTTCAGTTGTGATCTTAATAATCTCTTTGATGTGCGGCCAAAAGTTGACACCGAAGCCATCCTACGATCATCGCACGCACCATAACCCATTCGACACCACTACGTCCTCCACACGCTGGCCCATCATAGTGGACCATCACAATGCCAGCATTAGGTAGGACGGGCAGCGTCTTCGGTGTTTACGGTGTAACCCAGGGCCGGAATTAGGAGAGGGCATCCGGGGGCCTCCACAGTAATAGACGGGACTTCGATTTTTTTTTAATGAAATCTCGACTGAAAAAAACATGATCATTTTATTTGGAAAATAATCTGTGGCCCTTTGTCCTCCACTCATTTTATGCCCCAGATCTCTAAATCCGGCCCTGTAACCTACTGCGATCGCCAACCCGCTTGCCAAGTGGCGTTTATGGCAACGAACCTCCCTATGGTTAAGTTAGGTACCTGGTCAAGGTAGGCGGAACGCATTGATGCGGATGGCGCAGGACGGGTCAGTTTCAAGCCAAGTCCGCATTGGTGTCGATCAGAGGAGTATCGCGGGGCGGCCAATGGGCATCGCGGAGTCTCTAAATGCTCCCGTGCTGTTCGCAATGGCAACGAGGGAATCTTTGCAGACGCTTTACATACGCTCTGTTTCCTCGAACAGAGATGAATGCATAAGGTGCGTTTTCCGCGCCAGAAAAAAAAGACCGGCCAGTTCGGCGATCCTTGGTGGAGGCCTATGTTCAGCAGTCTTTCGGGTGAAATGATGATGATGATGATGATCTTTCGTAGATTTGGCATCTGAGTTGAAATTCCGGTATTTCCCAAAAATACCATGTGGATTTACATGAAATTCGGTACTGAGGAGGGTAAGAAAAGATTCGACACCTTAAAGTTGACATTCGCTTGCACCAAAGCAAGTGTCAGTCCTATCAACATTTTATTTGAAACGAAACAGAATATCGCATTGACGTTCCCCATTTTCACCCGACTGTTGAAGAAGGGTTATGTTTTTCGAGCGTATGTATTTATGTATGTATGTAGTATCATTCTTTGGCTCGCCCTGCAGCCTGAACCGGCTCAATGGATTTTAAAGTGTGAGGTGTCATTAGATTCGTTCAGTTCCGCGAGTGACATAGGGTATTTATTTTCCTGGAATTCCCATGGAATAAGGAATTAAAGGTACTTAAAGTTATTAAAAGCTTTTTATTAACTTGCAATGTAGTAAGTAAGTATGTACGGGTCAAATCTTGGAAGTTAAATTTGACCCACTTTCAGTAGTCGAATTTACTTGAACTTTGGTATACTTATGTAGGTTGGATGACAATGCAAGTACAGTCAACAAAAGTACAGTCAGCAAAAAAGATTGCATTGAAAATGAAATTTTTAATAAAAACTTATTCAAAAGGTACTAAGAGTCTAGGACTTTGATAAAGGCATTAATTTAATAAATGACGAAGGTTTTTGTTTCAGCAAAAAAGCTTGTATATTAAAATTATATTTTACACGACTACGGCAAAGCCAAAAGGAAGTGACTGTGATGAATGATTTAACAGTCTATGCAATGTTTAGTATTTCCGGATGTTCCACCGTAGCGAGACTACTCATCCGATTTTAATAAATAAGGTGTCAATCGATTCGTTATTTAACATAATCTTATTGTAGGTCTATAGGTATCTTAAATAAATGTACTTTACACTGACGTTCAGAAATTATACTCGTACATAACTAAGTTAATTAGATTTGGTACTTTATCCTCCTAAGGCCCAGCCCCTATGGCAAGACGGTACAGTTAAGTAGTTGCCGTACTGCAACAATAATTATTAAAAACATTTAACTCATACTTATACTTCATTTAATTTAGAATTGAAAACCACAACATCATTATATTGCGGCTCGTCAACTATTTCTTAACTAGCAAATAATACAGTACAATAGTCTGGGAGCCGCAAAATAAAATTGTTTTAATGTCACTTTATTTGCGTGTCGTCAATTGTTACTCTAGTACAAATTGTAAAGAGATTACAGTTCAGGAGCCGCAATATAATGTTGTTGTGGTTTAGGTATGTCTCACATTCGAGTTTCGAAGCAAGTACCTTAGCATAATCGTCCACGCGTTCCGTTTATTTCACTCTTTTACTATCTTATTGCCTTTCTTAAAATAACAATGCACTCGCAGCCTTACCATCCATCTCTTTCGCACAAATAAGTCCGCTATCTGTGGACCACTTTTATTTAATGTTCAATCTATGTACGCAAGCTTATGTACATTCGTTTACTCGATACCCTCCATCCCGCTCTGGCACATTTGCTTTCCCTTTCACTGGATTTCCAAGCGCCAAATCCTACTTATAGCGTCTCATGGCTCAGCTGAAATGGATTTTTTCAGTTGTACTAGAATTGAAATGTTTTGATACTTGATGTATCCTTGAATGTATCCTTGATGTCCTAGGTAGCGACATTTTACGCGAGGAACCGGTGGTGATGTCCCGTAACAACTCGATTTCACCACTTGCCCACATGTCTCATTTGCTGCTACAAAGTAGTGCCTTCTTTTGCTCCGGTTGTCCACAAAAGAAATTGACACCACGCCACTCCCAGGCACTATTCCACTTGATCCCCTATCCAGATATCTAATAATCCAAAACTCAGCAATGATGGAGAAACTGATATTGTAAAGTTAAAAATGTCTTGCGAACACTTGCAAAACTTAATAAGTAATAATAATACTGACTTTGTCAAAACTGGCTTTAACAGAATTTGTTTTCCTCATTAGTTAATAAATTAAGTTGTGTTTACATACGTTACTACACGCAAACAATATTTATCTTCGAATATGAAAAATCGTTACATGAAATTATACGTTTTCATTTAAATTAATTGTTAAAATTACTGGCATAGACTCTCGGAGCAGTTTTTATAAGTTAGATTGACGTGTAATTTGTTTTGGCAAAATAAAATTTTATCTCACCCACTTACCTATTTACCTCCTCATTTCTAATTATCTCATAACTACATTAAAGAAAAATTTACATACTAGTTAATTTTGAAAATATTGTCATACATAACCACACCACCACCGCCACTGTCTAGTAAACTCTGATAAAAAAAAACATTTTATTATTATCTGAAAAATGACTTAATTTTCTATTTAACTGTAAGTTTTTTAGTTACTTTAAAACAAATAAGTAGTTTTTCAATTGACTTGGCTATTAAATGACGTCACAATTCAGTATACGAAATTAATAGGGGAATCACGTTTTTCAGCCCATGAAAAGTATGTCAATTGAGTGGCAGTGACAAATAGCCTGACATACATAGCTTTATTCGACATCCAAAAAAGTACACTGACTAATACAGAAAAAAAAAAACAAAAAACATAATTAGTCAATGATGCCAAAAAGGAATTTGACTCAGCATTAAGCTGCAGCAGCCTGCTACAGCGTTGATTTTCAGTCAAACCCTTTATCATTGTATCAAACGTGCTGCACCGGAATTAGCACAAATAAATATTAAAGCTTCAAGCATCAAGACTTCACAATCGTGGCACAACAAGAAGCGCGACGAAACGCACTCAGAGAGATATTTCTTTATATCCGCGACAGTACCACTCTAGGGAAATATACGGCGGCTTGTACTGTACTTTCGGGGACGTTAACAATGTATTGATCTAAGAAATCTTAGTACTAGAATAATTTGAAAATTCTAAAAACTTTTTGCAATGTTTCTGGAGCATCTTTAGTTATTCACGAAATAACGGTGAATAATGGTTTCACTTGATACACTACACTAGCTGTTGCCCAAGACTCCGTCTGCGAAGAATTCGTTCGCTATCATACGGGAACCATTCAATTTTCAGGGATAAAAAGTATCCTATATCTTAAAATTCCGAAAAACTCCGAGGTGCGAGCCCACGAGCCTCGAATCTGCTTGAGAGGCAAAAGGTAATAAGATATTTAGTGAGTTTGTGACATTAACTTTTTAAAGTTTAAAATTAACGAAACATGAAGCACCTGCTTTCTAGTATTTGAGTTTGACTCAGTTTTCTTCTACTTTGGCTACCTATTTAAAGACAAGGAAAATCGAGAAAAATTTATACCTATTATAAGTCTATAATGTTATCTAATTTTTACTACATATGTATAAAATCTTTAGATTAACGACCTTTACTCACAGCAGCAAAAAAAATATTCAAATGCGTTTTTTGTAACCCATTGTCTGCTGCAGTTTCAATCTAAGAACCCAAAACGCTTACCACGCGTCGTACATAATGATACATTACTTAATTTTCAACGAGCAAGCTGCAAAAGAATTCAGCTGTCCATTCTGGAATTCTAATACGAAACAACCGCTAATAAATCTTTAATAAACGATAGAAAATATTCAACTGTCTTATGTTACGCTTTTCGTTCGACAATTCTAAAGATTGATTGTTTGTGTACACGCAATGAAAGCTAAATATCTCTCGAGATGTACATGATCGTCGTTTGTTACAATGTTGCAGTCACACGGTAGTATAGAGTCATTCACTCTATCATTCTTCATTCGTTCAGTGATTACCATTCACCATCGGAGACACATTTTAATCGGCCCGTTGCTTATGCAGTTTATTTAATCACTACACCAATTTGCCAATGCCATTGTACGATAATGCAATGGGTTTTAAGACTTTTAAGAGAAATTTTCATTTGTACGGTGGACTGTTTCAGTAAATGCTTACGTACGGGACAATGAACTTGCAGACAATGGTTCGCCGTATAAAAAGGACGAAATATGCTATTACTTTGAGAGCTAAAGAGGTGTGGTTGGCAGGTTATGGATTCCTATCTCGGCTTGGAATTATGGAGCTTACATGTTATATTTGGAAACAATATAATCTATACTGCCTCTTCTTATGGTGTCTCTCCAAATAGTGTAGGTTGGCAGTCAGTGCCGCCTATTTCTTTTTGTTCTTCGTAAGGTGAAAAGTTCGGCGGCATTCGGGATTCACGTACTTCCGTTAAACTGTTTCTGTGTTATTGTCTCTCAGTAGGTTTTGGTATTGATATTCTTCCGTGCATTGCATGTATCTTAAAACTTTTTGCTATGCAGAAGTCAGATTGTATTCTCATCTTATACGTAAAATATAGCTCATTTCATAGTCATAATTTGACAGCTCATAAAAAGTACATCAGTTAATTGGTGCTGTCACCATCCGTATTATCTCTTAAGACATTCTTCCAATGTTTTTTTTTATATGGCTTCTGTCCAATTTTGCCAGCGCTTACAATGTTGCACGTACATTCGTTAACTAGTGAACAAGAACGTAATAATTTCATGACACACGTTCACTCATATTAAACAACAAGTGCCTTATTAAAGTGACAATGTCATCATCCGTATTGGGACAATAATTACTATGATCGTCAAAATACTACAATGTAATGGTGATCAACTGATCATGATCACGAAATGTCACATCATAGCAATTAGGGATACGTATTTAGCATCGAAGTTTGTGTACAGTCGGAGAATAAAATGTATACGGGTTAGTATCATTTCGTCTAAAACGCAACTAGTACTCTAGCGGTAACCGGTCTAAAACGCTGCTAGTCTAAAACGCATCTCGTCTAAACTGCAACTGGTCTAAGTAGCTACCAGTCTACGTTGCTACTCAGAATCACAAGCTTTTTCGATCTTACTAAAAGAACAAAAGTATCTCAAGTTTTTTTCCATTAACTTTATAATGACCGCAATATACCGTCGGTTTACGGACGATAGTTTAACGTGACAACGTCATAACAAAACATTAAAAAAAAACAAAAATGATTCCAGGCGGTCACCCATCCAAGTACTGACCGCGCCCGACGTTGCTTAACCTCGGTGATGGGACGAGAACCGGTGTTTTGTCAAATATCTTGAAAACGGTGCATCCTACGGCAAAATCAATTAAATTTTCATCCCCCATCTGTAACATGTACTCGTACGTTTCATTGCGTCATCCTTTTTCGTGTATGCAGCCGGCGTTCATCCATTTATTAGACGATGCCACGTTAAAAAAAAACTAAATGGAAGAATCGAAAATTATAAGGAAGTTATGGGACACTATTTTTCTCCTAGCAGGATCGAAAAAGCTTGTTTTCTAAGCAGAAATCACATACAATAAAATTATCCAAATTTAAAAAAAGTCTAAACATACAACAAAATAAAAATTAGTCATTTATTTATCGGTTCATGAACTGACAAATTTAATTCCGCGACAGTACTCGGCTCGTTGATCCTTCGCGTCCAATCGATCACATTGTATTGCGCAGCCGCATGCGTGTTGTAGTAAAGTTAATTTATTAGCTGACAGATGGTATAGTAAATTAAATGAGATCCCACTGTCATAAGTACGACATGTTGTTTAGACAGTCACGGAGAGTTGTTCTAGTATTACACCCTTATTCGTGAACGCCTGTTAAGCTTAGGTATGAGTCACATTAACATTTGGTTTTCGCAGATACAGAAAAAAATAGTTATAGAACATAGGCCGTTCAGCAGTGGACCTTTTTCAGCTGAAATGATTATACACAGGGGAAAAAATACATTTGGCAGGGAAAGATACAATTAAAAAACATCGAATAGTATAAATTTCCAAAGCTTCTAAACAACCGCTGCAGCCGCTTCGATTTCAGAACTTCGTGAGTCTCTCGTTATTTTAGCAACAATTACTTTGGAACTCGATCTTGTTTAAGTCCAAGTTCAATATTGTCTGACTAAACTTTGAAACGCATCAGTTAGAAATTACTCAAACAATTTAGCAAAGCTTCGAATAAGAAAAAAGAGGTGTTGTTTTACTTGTAGGGTTTCCGATTGGAAGCTTTTAAGATTTGGTGTGGTTGAGCGAACCGTTATTTATGGCAGGTTAATTAATTCCGATATTTTACTGATTTCTATTTAATGGGGATTCCCAAATATTACATTGTAGTCTTCATTTACGTCGCATGAAGGACTTAGCGGTTAAGATTTTGTTTGTATGTATAAAAATAGGGATTTCACACTATCACACCTACACACATACTACATACACTATTATCAATTTCTTGCTCATATCGTCTAACATTGAACTGTACATACTTGTAGGTTCACAGAACTATTATCAAAATTAGTAAAAATATCATGGGAACTTTTTAGTTTTCGTTTTTACAGAAATCGCTAAAGAAAAAGGCTAAATGGTGTTGAACAAAGCGAATTGGTCAAAAAAAATTTAGTAAGATAGTGTGGTCAAAAAACGATTAGGGACATTTATTGGTGACTACCGCATTCTACGAAAACCTATAAACCCAAAAATCTGAAGCGCATAAAATACAAAGTAAACGTATAACATTTCTATTCTTTTTCTAGCGAAATCTTATTCGATTGTGCCGTACGGGATTTCAATAATAAGCATAGAATTCGGTCAAGCAAATGTTCTGTCAATAAAGAAAATATTCAGGCAGGCATAACTCGAAATACATTTTTTCGTCTCGCGCTTTTCGACAAACCAAAAGGTGATCCTAATTTATAACTCCGCCGTTCGATTGATTTATGAGTCGGTATTCTACACGCATAGTACATTGAATAATGGCCATATCGGACGGAACATAGGCGAGGTTTTTAAATCTTGCAATGGCACGTTAAGCTACGAAGATTGATTTGTCCTCTGGTGTACTGAGATTTGCAATAAGTCTTCATTTGTTTATGGAAACGGACTGAGATAGATTGCTGGATCTGTGGCAAAAATTAGTCATACTCAATGTCTGTTCGGGTTATATTGATTCTATATTGATTTGATGATGTTACTTCAGAAACTGTGTGATACGGATGCTGTAAAGCCAACACATACAATACTTAAATGCAAAAGTTTATAAGTATTCGGCATGTAGATATTTGGACATCTGAAATAACACTTAGCTGCTTTTAATACCGATATTTCCACGGAATTGGGGTATATTATGTCCCACTGCAGGGCACAAGCCTCCTCTCTCCTGGGCCGTCGTTTCTACAGGGCCCGATGCAGATTGGGAACTTCGCTTTTTTTTGATATCTCATAAAAAGTACGTCAGTTGATTGAAAAAGAAAGAGAGAGAGCGAGAAATTTATTTACACATAGCTTTTGCCCGCGACTCCGTCCGCGTGGAATTAGTAATTTGGGCAGCTTATTTTTTTTATCAATTTGCTTTTTCATCAATTATGGCTCTCCTTTGTTCCTCGATATAAAAAAAAATACCCGCACCCCCCCCCCACCCGCACACCCGCGTTCACATTCACCACCGTACCTACTCCCAAGTCACTACTTCTAAAAACTGTTCTATAAATTCTTAAAATAGACGTATCTTTCTTATTTGTGAACCGATTCAAATGAAACAAACACTAAATATTAATCCAAGAAAATACCAACATATCAGTGAAAACCGCATCCTTCTAGGTTAAGCCGTTTCTGAGATTAGCGCGCACAAACGCACAGACAAACCGACAAACAGACAAACAGACAAACAGACAAACAGATAAACAGACAAACAGACAATAATTCTAAAAAACATTGTTTTGGGTTCTATTGCGCTAGTAAATAGCCCTAGTGACAGTTTTTCTCAAATATCTTCAATGTACAGACACCGACTTGTTATAGATTTATTATATGTATAGATGTATATTCGATGCACAGGAAGAAATATATTCAAATAAAATTGGGACCATAGGTAATGTTGCGGCGAGTCGCAATGCTCTTTTCCAGTGGGGCCCATTTAAAAACTATACTCAAAAACATACACATCAATGTATCATTGTGATTTTGGTGTCATCATCATCATCCCAGTCAAACTAAAATAAAACAAACTTACAACTACTTACTCACTTTACTTTCTTTAATAGTCAAACTTTACTTTTATTAAAAAGAAAACTAAAAAGCAAATATAACAGCACACTTACCTCCAGACAGTTACTAAGTGATCAAGATAGCTTAATTCGAAAACAATGGGCAGTACAACGAACTAGCATTCCAACTCAAACCTACAAACTATCCAATAGATAAACAACGTAGTTAACTTTAACTAACGCCTAACTTCCGATAACTTTATCACTAAACGGTCGGTAATTGGCTTTGAAGTTTACCAAGAGTTTAACCTAAGGTGCTAGCCTTTGAGACCCACCTTGTTTTATTCTATTTAACCTTTGCTCGAGCTGTTCACGCTTTTGGCTATAGGATCTGGAATAACTTAGTTAGGGTTTGGCAAGTTACCGGAGTTTACTGCAGACTTGAGGTTGTTTTATTTGTTTAGTTGTCTTAAATACTTTGTACGAAATCAAATACCTATCTCAACAGAAGTATCTTTTCAACAGAAGTTTGACGTGGTAGAAGGTGGTATATATTTTCGACGTTGACCTTGACTTAACAGCACAGCACAATTCAAATTAAATTGATAATATTCAGCATTTTGTAAATACAAGAATATGGGATTATTTTTAACTTTAATTAAAGAACACATTCCCAATCGGAGCAAAATCAATCTCAACATAAAAAAATACGTTTCTTTGCTCTCCTGTAAAGTTGGTGAAAATGACTTACGCGGTGTTGTAAGATAAGAGACAAAGTGTTTATTACCTTGAACACCTTAACTGAATAAAGATTTTGACTTTGACTTTGAAAATAATTTTTTGGGTCCTTTTAAAAAAATGGACACAATTAAGGGCTTAATGAAAACAAAATCACGATCGCGTCCTTTGTGTAACGAATTAGTCTAGATTCGTTACACAAAGGAAACGATTAGGTTTTATTTTAATTTAATCCCTTAATTGCTACTTGCCAACGAGCGATCGAGCGCAGCATATTAGGCGTGAAGAGGATAGATAGAATCCGGAACACCACGCTGCGCTCAAAAACACGCATAGTCGACGTTGGGAAAAAGACTGCTAAGCTAAAATGGGACTGGGCTGGACACGTCTGTCGCATGCACCCACAAAGATGGGCTCACACAGTTACTTGGTGGGTGCCGGAGAATGGCCAGCGACGACGAGGCAGACCAAGAAGGAGATGGCGGGACGACTTGGACGTGTATGCAAAGGACTGGCCTGATATTGCGCCAGAACGGGAGTTGTGGAGGTCAAGACGAGAGGCCTTTGCCCAGCAGTGGGACACTATGACAAGCTAATAAAAAAAAACAAAAAAATTGCTACTTAATTGTGTAAAACCGACTCTGTTAGCAAATCAATGCTAATGTACATTGAATTGCATATTCTTCTTCTCCAGCACATGTCGGTGTCATTTATCATCGAGAAGAAAACTGCATTCACCTGAGAAGAAATTGAATAGTGTGTGTGAAGTTGCCAATCCGCACTGGGCTCGCGTGGGAACTACGGCCTAAGCCCTCTCATTCTGAGAAGACCTAACCCCTGCAGTGGGGCGAATATGGGCTGCGATGATGATGATGACTTGTCGGCAAGAGTCTTGCCCATAGCCAACGGTCAAAGGTGAACGAGATAGCGTCTCGAAAGAGAAATATGTAACAATGTTTGTTCCCCTCTCGCAAAGGTAAGCATTGTTTCCCAAAGGTCATGCAAATCGTGTAAGGTGTACATTTCTTGGTAACTGTAATTCTAATAAAGTTGCCGATGTCGGTTGTTCAATTGACTGGTATTTATTTTAAACTCAATTGACCTATTTACATCGTGATCAACTGATCAATCTCTATTGTGAAATTGATTTTCAATTAAACAATCTCTAAACCGAGATGGAACAAGTCGGTTTTCACCGGTTTACCTGTCAGGGATGACAGAGGGGCGACCTTACGCGCCAGTGTGTCTTCCTAAGTACGCGTATAAATGTCACCATAATATACATGCATACACCAAGTTAATGTACCTACACGGCGACATTTCTTTTTCTTAACCCTCAAACCATTTGACAACCCTGTCAAGACATACGATTTTGGAACGTAAATGTTGCTAATTTGAATCGGCTTATATTTTTGTTTGACGGCAAATATATTGCCGGTATCGATTTAAGGGTTCATGTATTCTCGATTCCATTATTTTTAATTATTTTTGTCGCTAAGCATCTATGCGCAAGGTTGTACGACATAGCTACACACTTTACATCTACATTTAGATATACATTGCACCAGAAACGAGTTCGGAAATTTGACTTCCCGATTTTGTAACTATTTTTACAGTTTTACCGTTAAGGACACATTTAATTAAATGTACCGTACGTAACTAGAAGACATTAAAGATCAGCAGGCTAATTGTCTAACTCCCTCGCAATCGCCATCGTGTTCATTTTGGCAGTTCTTGTATGGACTGACAATTGGTATCGGAAACAGTCAGCTGTCACAGCCATACAAAAACTGTCATTTCAATCCGATGCAGAGTTTAATCAAAGTTACACAATTATCCTGCTGATAAGACAAGCTGAGCCCGATGATCGAACCCAACCCCTCATCCATTTGCGATTCGTGCTCACTTTATACACCAATCCGAGATATGCAGCACACACGGAGAAATTTCTCGATGTGTTCTCAAGTCGGTTATTTTCAATTCACGAAAAGAAATTCTAAGATGTAGGTATACATAAGAAAATAAAAGCTTCACTTTTTCAAAGCCTTTTGAAGATAAAAGAAAATGCATCAGGTGTTGCTCCCGTAACAGAAAAAAAATTAAATACTTATTAATTATTATTCCAAAGTCCTAAAGTTTTAATAAAATTGCTAGTTATTCAAGTTGAAATTCACAGTCAATAGATATTAACTTCGCGATATCGTCACCTGTCAATCTTTAGGCGTTCTGAGGCGTTCTGTTTTTGTTTTGCCGTATGTTTACTGTACACAACTAGCGCGTTAAATACAAACCAATTAGACACGTCCACTTAAAAGATAAAATACCGTATTTTAATTTATTGTTCCTGTCACAGTCAACATCCTGGACATAGATAATTCCTTTGAAAAGTACCTATTAATCTCTAAGCGTAGTTATTCAATTCATAGCCGTCATAACAAGATGCAAAACTGAACTAACTTCGTCATCTGTGATTTCCTAATAAATACAGTGCAAAGCAGTTCCACGGAAAATAAAAGTAAAATACGACTGAAGCCCGGAGCAAAATGTTTCTAACAGTTTATTCCTTCACTCTATTTGCTGTTAAATATTTCATTTAAATTTCATTTAGCAGTAGCTGTTGTGAAACTATTTCATGTTTCGATGTTGCGTTGGTTTTAGTAACGGTATATAAACGTTTTATTTTTACGTTGAGGCTAACGGTATTGGCAAAATGACTTCAATAAATTACAGTTGGAAAAGTTTATTTAACATAAAACACATTGAAAACTTCGGTTTTAATTATAACTTGTATAGGCAAGTAAGATTTTTCAGTGCAATGTGTAAATGCCTTCTATAAATGTCACAGTTGATAATACTCTTATAGCTATTTATATTGAAGCAAGTCTACTGTGTTCAAAAAATTAGTTAAAAACATTCAAGATCCGTTTTGCAAAATCTATATGTGGGTACATTAAAAATTCAAAGTCGATGACTGACTGAGATATATCAACACACTGTTCAAACCGTTGAAGTTAAAGACTTGAAATTTGACACACAATACCTTGAGTGTCATAGATGTAACTAAGAAGGGATTTTTCGAATTAATTCTTGTGGGATAGGGAATAAATGGTATTTATATTTCCGCTACAAAGCTATATCTCCGTAACTATAATTATTTATTAGAGACTGAAGTATCATGGCACGCAAGTAGGTGGATTATAGTTAACAGTAAAAAACTAATTTTAGGTTGTTCGGAAAATCTCACAGGATAAAGGGCACGGGTCCACGGGGTCTCCGTAACATGATCATAAAGGTGCAGTTGGGCGTTACCAAAATTGTCTCTGGCGTTACCAAAAAATCGTACTTCCAACAAGATATTACACGGTTTAATAGGTTAAACTTACGTAGGATGGCATGTATTCATGCTATTCATCTATTAAATTACAGAAAAAACATGTTTACTTACAAAAATCTGCAATTGTTTGAAAAATGTCGGCGACAGATTATAGTCGGTTTAAAAGTTGATTGGCCCAGTTAAAAGGGATTTTTGGAATTTCCTGCGGGGCAGAGTTCGGGAATTGACATAGATTTTATTTGTGCGCTATCTAAGTCGCGGGGAAATACTAGTACAGTACTTGTATAGTGTAATGAAGGGTCCACGGAAACCATAACACTAGAACATGTCTAGTCACCTTTTTAGGATTCCGTACCCAAAGGGTGAAAACGGGACCCTATTACTGAGGCTCCGCTGTCCGTCCGTCTGTCACCAGGCTATATCTCATGAACCGTGATAGCTAGACAGTTGAAATTTTCACACATAATGTATTTCGGTTGCCGCTATAACAACAAATACTAAAAAGCAGAATAAAATAAATATTTTAGGGGGCTCACATACAACAAACGTGATTTTTTTGCTCGTTTTTGCTTGATATTGATAACGGCAACAGGTCGACGCTTGAAATATTCACAAAATATTTAGTTGTATATTCACTTTAAAAATCAATAGTTAAATTAAAATAAAACAAATATTTTAAGGGGCTCCCATACAAAAAACGTGATTTTTTTGCCATTTTTACAGATAATGGTACTGAACCCTTGGTGCGCGAGTCCAACTCGCACTAGGCCGGTTTTTTAAATTACGATTTAATCTCAAAATGTACAGCTCGCAAAGTACTATAACTTACCATTGACTTAAATACGGATGTTTGAAAACAATATATATATTTTTTTCACTTTTAAAGAAATGGTTACCATAGTAATTTTTCATGATGACTAACTTTCAATCCGGTATAACTCAAAAAGTGGCTTAGATAACTAAACATGTTCTTTCCGTGGACCTTTCATATAGGATAGTAAGATTGCCGTGGCGGCACGGAAAACTTTCATACTAATTTTAACTACCGACCGGCGTTAAGATGTTCGACTTTTTGTACTCCTCCTAAGCAGTGAGTCCACAACGAGCGAGTCTCCCCAAAAGTAATCAATTTACCCCTTCTCAGGGTAGTCACGAATTACTTTGACAATGACCGCCACTCGATTAAGGGCGGGTTTCGGGGCAGAGTATTGATTTCAGACAAACTCGCGGGAGAAAAATATGCTTACATCACACAGTCTTTGTCTCGGGTCGGAGATATGAAAGCTTGGCGGTGTGGAAGCGGACTTTTTAATCATTATCGTTTTTTGGTACATTTTGGTGTGTATTGAAAGAAGCCACTAAGGACATGTTAAGATATATTGTAGGCCAGTATTCCGCAAAGTGTCCCTAACCTATCCCGTGGGAATATCAACAAATCTATCCTTATTCCTTGACTTTTCTTTTTATAAAGTATAGATAGTAAAGTAAGGTAATCAATCACAAAGAGGTCGTGCAAGTTTAGTATGTTAATGATAATTTCAATAATTTACGATGGCATTCGCCGCCAGATTCTTAATAAAACTCGACAGCAGCAATTCCAAATTTGTCTTTTGATTTATCTTGAAAGATTATTCATGTTGTAGTTGATTTATGATGTATCTAACCTCTTTCAACACTTGTGTGACACATAAAAGTATAAGTTTTATGTATTAGAATTTTTAAGTCGTCATAGTCTAGTGGTTTGAGCTATGGCCTCTCAAGCAGATGGTCGTGGGTTCGAGCCAGGGCTCGCACCTCTGAGTTTTTCGAAATTTATGTGCGAAATTACATTTGAAATTTACCATAAGCTTTACGGTGAAGACTAACATCGTGAGGAAACTTACACACAACTGCGTAGAAATTTAATGGTGTGTGAAGTCCCAATCCGCTCTGGGCCCGCGTGGGAACTAATGTTTAATGTATATTTGGGCAAAAAACGGTACAATATAAAGATGTACTTAGGCCCAAAAGCTCTCATTCTGAGTGGAGGCTTGTACCCTGCAATGGGAGTATATAGGCTGGAATGATGATGATGATGATGATATTAGAATGCGTTCGCAAAGAAGTAAAATGGTTCGGAGGTCTGCAAAATCGACCCATCAATTATTTAAAACTTCCCGGAAAGTCCAGTGGGAATTCTTAAAAATTACTTCGTCCTCATAAGTTGTTCACTGGTTCACGTGTACCTACATGTAAGTTAAGGCCCTACCGAGCTTTTGGCGCTAATCGATTTTAGAATAGAATAGAATAGAAATTTATTAACACACTTAGAAAAAAAGATACAATATTAAAAGGTATTATTTCCTACATTGCACTTATAACTAAGCGTGTTAAATGGATTAGGCTCAGCGTGTGCTGTGGATGCATGCCCACGGAGGTGCGCACGCACACAGCGCTGGTTTTCAGTCCAACCCTTCACAGTTTTTTTTCCAGATCTGTGGGTAAGTTCGAGTACACTTTTATTTTAATACTTTTTTTTTAGGTACCTATTCTACACTATGCACTCGTGTAAGTGTGCGTGAGAGCGGCTAGAATCAAAGCCGTGCGTAAGCGCGAGCGACACGAGTTCCCCGTCCGATGGCCGAAGGAGAACTAACGCAACTGACTATCGAACGAGGAGGAAGCACGATGGCTCAAGATAGGTTGGTTAGACTGCGCGTGTATTCAGGTATTTTTATCGTATTACTAAAACAAATACGTATTTTAGAAATGTAGCAACACTACGCCCTAGAAAATATCTTGTGAAAATATCTACTGTGTTAAAAAATTTAATTGTATTAAATAAATACTTTCGATGTATGTCATTTAATAACAATGTAGATCTTGAAAAAAATATACCTTGTTGAGTTTCTTGCCGGTTTCTTCTCAACAGGGTTTTTTCCGAACCGGTGGTAGATTTTTCGACGTTCATAGGAGCATCAATTGATGCCTAAATTGAATAAAGAATTTTAACTTTTTTGACTTTGACTTTGACTTGTTTTATTAACATTCAAAAAGTCATGACCTGCCGTACAGTATTTGTCGTACTATGAATTTATTTTATTTTTTAGAGACGACCATGATTTTTTATCTATCGAGCGAACTACAAGTAATCGTGTTTCGATAAACACTGGTCATTAGAGGGAATCTTCAAATATCTTACACATGAATTTCAGGACTAAAGCTTTGCTGAATCATTACTTAATGTTACAGCACTAGATTAAATGTATGCAATAAATTAACTAAAAGCACGGTAGGGCGCTAAAGATAAACAATCTTTTGTACTAACGTCATTAAATATTAAAATACAATTTGTTATTTGTTGCTATCAAAGCGTCAGCTAACATAAAAACTGGTTTTGTTTTATTCCGATAGCATTTTATTGAAATCAAACCAAACATCATTTTATTACTCCAGGTCCATTAGTTCATATAATTTCGGTAATTATACAAATAAAATTTTATTGCCAAAAAACTATAACGCATGTTTTATCGTGCAATTAATCAATTATCGCCGAGGTGCATCCAAGATCGTGATTTGGCGAACACTTAATAATGCATTTTAAAATTTATGGCGTCATAAAATGCATTCAGTAGGTTTTAGTATATTCAGGTCAAAAAAAGACTAATATTTAATAAGCTAATGCCTAACATTAAGCACTTAAACACTTTATTATTAAGTATGCTTTTAATGATTATTTTTATAGACAAAAGAACTGATCATCAAATTTTTGATGGGTGTATAAATTAACAATTACTCATTTTGAACTTTTTGGTGTGGTTTTATTCTTCTAATTGGAATGAACTTTGAAATATGACTTAGCCAACAAACAAATATACGGAACCCTAAAAATTAAAAACCCCCAATGCAATTAGATCAAATAAATGCCCGTTATGCGTCTAAGATCCCTTCCGCAGCTAACAAAAGAGCTGATAACTTTGAAACGGCTGAAACAATTTTGATAAGACATGTCTTAGAACCATCGCCAAGAAACCTGCTATCAAATAAAAGAACCGCATTCAAATCGGTTCACCCGTTTAAGAGCTATGATGCCACAGACAGACACACATCCACACACACATAGCGATCAAACTTATAACACCCCTCTTTTTGTGTCGGGAGTTAAAAATAATCAAACTGGACAACTGAGACAGATAGAGGGATATTTATTTACACATATTCGTTGCACAGAAAAAATATACATTATGGAAGGAAAACATACAAATGAAAAAAAAAACAACAAATACTTACTTAGTACCTATTAATTGGGTCCCACTCAGCATAAAGTTGAAAAATGTCGCAACGCTGTTTATCAGTGATACACATATAAAACCAAACTCAGAAACATAATACTATGACGACACGAAAGCCATGGGAAAGCGTAATTCACAACGATACTTTTAGGTGCAAACTGGAAGCATATGGCAACACTTGATCAGTTTAATCGTATTTGATTGAAGCTGAACAAAATAGGTCAGGATTTGTTACGGCTAATGCAGTGAATTATGAACAATTTCAATAATGTTTAACTGCATAAAAATTTATGCGTGGTTAAACTTAAACATATACTGATGTCCGCGGCTTCACCCCCGCTGAAATAGATTAAAACATGTTTTGCCGTGGGAATGAGATAATTTCCCGTGGTAATAAGTAGCCTATGTCACTCTCCAGCCCTTCAACTATGTTCATACAAAAAATAACGGCAATCTGTCACTCAGTTTTGACGTGAAAGAAGGACCAACAAACAAACACATTCACATTTTTAATATTATTAGTATGGATATATATATACGCGCCGAAAATGAAAACTTTTTTATTCACTTCAGTTTGCATTAATATACACAACACCTTTTGACAAAACTTTTTGGGAGTCAATGTCGTTATAATAAAATTACTTTAAAGGAAGTAAAATTACACCAAAACCTGCACGTTGCACCTGCAGATTGCTTAAATAACAATCACATAATAATATATCGGTTTATTACAGGCTAAGTGCCGACAGTATTTACTGGTGATATAACTTTTTATGGTAGTACTTACATCGTTTTCAAATAATATTCGCTCACATGTTCATGAGCTTTTTGAAGTAAAACGTAACAATAGCAAAAAGTGGTAATACGTATTATAAATTCTGTTTCAGTTTTACATTCGCAAAAAAAAAACTAAAAAAAAATGAAAAATCAATAAGTACGTTTTGGTCTACACACCAGTTAATGGTGCATTTTTGAGCTAAAATTCTTTAACTTGGCAACAATTTTATATGATAACATTGATTCAAAAGCTTCCTCTCGCTTATTGAAAAAACACGTAGTAGGTATAGTAGGTATATACGCGAATGCCAGTTTCCTGCATTTTCGCCGTGAGCAAATTTTCTTTATAATATACTAGCGACCTGCCTGACTTTGTATGAACTGACAAACACGCTAAGGATACGTTCTAAAAGTTAGTCCTTATTTTATTTTAAAATATAAATTTTCTGCGCGATTACTTATTTTTTTAAAACCATCTACAAAATATTAGAAAACTTAAAAAAAATGAATTAAATCGGTAAAGGCAAATAGGGATTAATTTAAATGTATACCAATTATACGCACGTATTATTTTAAAAAAAAACATCGTTGAATCTCCATTTTCCACTCGCAAAATTTACCAATACTTGAATAACAACACAGAAACCGTTAAGAATTAGATCTAACAGCGAACAATTCAGGACATGAATTGTACAATTTACGGTCATGTCGTAAACGTTAATAGGTAATTTAAATAAAAATAACATCGCTCTTTATGGTCAGAATTCTTTACGGCTCCTTTAATTGCCGACAGTCTCCTCAAATGGCCACCTAATTGCTATTATTTGAGCCAGCTTATCCATCAAATGACATTTTATTCATATATCTACCGTCAATGAGAAATATTGAATGAAACAATTTTGCAAAATTATACAATCACTCGCGCCGCGACTCCGTCTGCAAAGAATAAGGGGTATACACAGCAAGGTAAGAGGTATATACAGCAGACTCAGGGGCTGTTTCACCACCCATTGATTAATTTTAACCGACGGATAAATGTGATGCCGTCTTCGTCTTTTCGAACAAAACAAACAGAGACGGCAACACATTTATCCGTCAAATAAACTTGATCAATGGATGGTGAAACAGGGGGTAAGAGTATTGTAAAAAAGTACCTGTTAACTAATAATAACTAATTATAATAAGTTAATTTAATGTTAATGAAAGTAAGTTGTTAGTATACAATCTTAAATTTAAAAGATTGTACTAATAATAGTAGTAATTAATTTGTATTTTGAAGAAAAGAAATAAACAGTGTAAATTTTTTTTTTGTATACAAAAAATGGCCTACGACATATTCTCAGACCAACCAAATGCGGACAAAAATCGATCAAGCCGTTTCGGAGGATTTCGGCAACCAACACCGTAACACGAGGTTTTTATATATGTGAAGATTAACTCAAAATAGCATAAGAATTATACCACAAGGCTCTAGACAAAGGTTTGTGATATAATTCTTATGCTATTATGAGTTAATCTTGCTAGACATCAATAGAATGTAAGATTGTATAAACAACATAAAAACTAAGTGAAAATGATTCTATGTTATTGCAAAACACGCTTCGATGCCTAATGTAATCACAATTTTGTCAACAAAAACAAAACAATGTAGCTTGTGCTGAGAATTGAACTCAGTCCCTCACCATTCATGCATGCTTCGCCATGTTATACCACTTACACAAAAAATTAGCTTACACGACGAAATTTCCCAATACTTTGAGGAATCAGTAAACTGTAGAAATGATTTCACTAATTATTATTGTCTCCAAGCGCCATTTATACGGGTTTCGTGTTTAAACGACATCTATAAACCGATAATTTTGCAGAAAACGCAACTAAAGAAAAAGAAGAAGAAAAAAGTGGCTGTGACATACGGACGGACAGACAGACAGACAGGCATGAAGAATCCATAAGGGTTCCGTTTTTTGCCATTTGGCTACGGAACCCAAAAAAAATAGTATAAAAAAGTCGTACTCCATACCAACCTACCCATTTTTTCAGGCTCCGCAAGAGTAGGACAACGCTCCACGGCCAAACGAGACGTGAAAGTATAATCCACTTATACGTCACGGTTGGGCTGCCCTCATACATTTTTCCCGGGAATTCAGGATACCCCTTAATGCATATTAAGCCCGGACCAAGCGGTTTGCAATGAGGTATCCCGATATTGTATTGAAATAGATTTTCCGCTGTAGACTTTGCGGATAACGAACCGAATATGACCCTTCCCCGGGCGGGATTATTGTTTCAAGTGCTTTTATATCCCTTAGTTCGCGGTCCTGTTGAGAATTTTATTGATGAATTTTAGTACTAAAGGTATCATAATTTTAATACGTCTATTACGATGTTCCCGACTAGCTTTAACCCTCTGGTTCACCTGCGTTAGAAATACCTTCACGAGCAACATCTATCGACAGTGTAAAGGTAAAATCGCTAAAGCGCCATATATGATATGTGGCGCTTTAGCGTTTTTACCTTAGTGATAAGATTTAAATCGCTAAAGCTCCGTATATGACATACGGCGCGATTTCACCTTTACACTGTCGTTAGAATCATAGAGTTTGACCTGAAAAAAGGTTACATTAACATTTTTAACGCAGCGTTCGCTTGGATAACACCATCTATTGATTTCATTGTCAACTTTAAAGCGGACGTTCTTGGACAGTGCCCTCTATTCTTGTAGAAAGTTAAAATAATATGCAATAGGAATGCATTACCGGGCTATTAAGTATCCTATGTCGCAAACCAGATTTTTTTTTCTGTGCGCCAAGTCCGTTCAGCTGTTATGGCGTGATTGACTTAAAGCATTAAAATATCCAAATATCTTACAAACCTTCCCATTCAACTTATAATCTATTATCTAAATCGTCGCCGCGTCGGTGGAAAGGTAAAGTCGCTAAAGCGCCACATTGGTAACTTTACAGGAGAGAGGTATAAAATTATTTTTTTTTTGGAAAAAATCATAATATAAGGGTTATTTTTGTTAAACCTATACCAAAATGCGATACTATAAACTAACTACTACTGTTAAATAAATAATTGCATAAATCTTCTATTTTGGGAGATAGGTGTCGCTTTAGCGAAAACTACCTAAAAAAGTTGATTATCTCATTTTTTTATTAGCAACATTAAGGCATTAAAAAACGGGGCTGATTCTTAGCCCGAAAGAGACAGCCCTGGTCACCTGTAGTTTTTATCAGACACGTCAATATACACGGCGACATCTTTTGCACCTGGTCCACGCTGCCCTAGGGCTTTAACGCCAACCGGCGCAAAATATAGCCCTCCCCCAATACTTTATATCGCAAATAAATATATATTAGTATAAAGTGTATTAGTATATTAGGTGCCAGATAACGCTGCCTAATCTGTGTAATCTAATAGTGAGAAAATGTTGAAAATTTCTGCAATGACCGCAAGTGAACTCAACCCTGTACCACGATAACCGTGTAAAGTTGATTTAGCGATAATTTTCATACATTTAGCGACAGTCGTTTTTAAAGTTGACATAACAATACATAATACTTGAGGTCCTGAGGAGTAATAAACTTTTAGGTAGCGTTATCTGGCACCTAGTATAGTATGGTATTCATTATACGGGGTGTTTAAAAACTCAACCATAACTTGATACCGGGCGAGAGGCCAAGTTCTGGAAAAAATAATTTGAAAAACACTTAGTTATATAAGACAACTTAGAGACATTTTTTCGATGATATCTAGGTGATATGTAACGTGACTATTAACTCTTAACTACTAACACGCATAACAGGTTATTTTACGGCAAGGGTTCCGCGAAAATGTTGTAGATAAGTTAGTACATTTTGTTAGAATATCTGGAGAAGGAAGGCACAGATGAAGCGTAATAACCGGCTGAGAGCGAGTCAGACTCGCACACCGAGGGTTATGTAGATATTTGTATCTTTAACAATCCAGTGTCAGCAAAACCCTACTTCTATGTATTCAAATGTCTATACACTGTGTTGTTTTTGTTTTTCTTTAACTTAGTGAAATTATATCCGAAGTGTCTGTGTCCAAACTTTTATTGCTAGAAGGTATTCAAGAATTAAATCTGAATAATTTGACATGCGGTACATTATGAACAACTAAACTAAGCTGTGCTGTCAAAGTTAAAACAGTATCATATTAAACACTAACTTTTTGTAACTTTAAAGGACCTTTTACAATGACTGTGAACTTCATGTTTATTTAGTATTTTTGAAAAAGAAAACAATTGTTTTGTATTTGTCCAAAAAAATAGTCTGTCGATTTGCTAAGCCATTTATCAATGTGGACGGATATCAAAGAAAATATATAATACGACGTCTACATAAGAACTTAAAGAATATAGTTACCTATAGCACAAATAATCCAAAACCTTTCATCTTGAGCTCGCAATCCAAAGCCCAGCGATCCGGATCTAAAGCAATAATCACTATTAATCACTAGTCACAGCTTCTTTCCATTTCGCTTGGTACACTTTGGTACTAACCACCGAGACACTGAAGCAACGTTAGTACCATTTTATCTTTAAGCACTTTGTTACCAACCACTGACACTGAAGAAATGTAAGTACCTTTTATTTTGAAACACTGACACTAAGACACTAGGGCACCAATGTGTCATTTCGACTTGAATCTTTTTGGCACCAATACATTGGGAGTCTAAAGTATCAACTCACTTCGGAAAACTTTGGCAAAACAATTGGGAAATTAACGTAATTTTAATTAGTTTAAATGCAAGCTTATAGCAGTGCGTCCCCGCCAACACCCCGGTCTGCACTGGTGGGCTAAATGAGAAAGATTTCTCCTATTTCTTCCCATTCGAGAGAGAATATAAAACTCTTTTTCGCCTTTTTTTACTTCCAACTTCGTCTTAATATGCCACCCGCTCGGACCTTGGACAGGAGGCGCAACAATCTAACAGAAGTGGCAACAATAATTAATCTTTTTTTACTTCATGACAAAATGAATCGGGCAGTTGTCACATGGAATTGGAAAGGAACAAAGAAAACATTTTATTCGTGATATTATGAAAAAGAAAACAAGAAAAAAATAAAAAATACGTATGTGACGTCAGAGTCAGAGTCTAAAGACGAAAGTCTTCAATCAGTGCGTCCTACCCGTCATGAAATACGGTGCCGAAACATGGACACTCACTGTAGGGCTGGTCCACAAATTTAAAGTTGCTCAACGTGCTATGGAAAGGGCTATGCTCGGAGTTTCTCTAAAAGATCGAATTCGTAACGAAGTGATCCGACAGAGAACCAAAGTTATCGATATAGCCCACCGCATTAGCACGCTGAAGTGGCAATGGGCCGGTCATATAACCCGAAGAACCGATAACCGTTGGGGTAGACGAGTTCTTGAGTGGAGACCACGGATCGGCAAACGTAGCGTAGGACGTCCTCAGACTCGGTGGAGCGATGATCTTCGCAGGGCGGCTGGCAAGAGCTGGATGAGAGTGTCCGAGGATCGTGCTCAGTGGCGTGCCATGGGAGGGACCTATGTCCAGCAGTGGACGAACATAGGCTGATGATGATGATGATGATGTGACGTACCCAATATAGAATTTCTATAATGCACAAAAAATATTCATTACATAAATCAAAAAGTTGTTGGGCGTAATATTAGTACAACCAAAAGTGTAGAAAATAGAACAATATGGCTCGGCAAAATCGGAACACGCTTGACTGGCCGAAAACTCTGTCTCTGGAATTAATTGACCAAGAAATGTATGGATCCCTTAGACAAATGACAGATAACATGATATACCTGTATAACATGAACATGGTATACACGTTGCTATATCTTGGGCATAACATATTAGCTATTTTTATCCTACTTGAGACATACAATTTATCTCATAAATTAACCCAAGCGATAGCTCGGGTAAAGGGGTTTGGGCATTGTGCGTGCAGCTGGACTCTATTTCTGAGACTTCGCTGACTGTCCATCAGTCCGTCTGTCACTGGCTCTGTCTCTTGAACCGTAATAGTTAGGCACTTCAATTTTTCACCAATTATGTATTAACACCAATTATACTTCAACAGCAAACACTAAAAATAAAATAACTAATTATAAATTAATTGGCTATAATAAATTAGCTTTAATGTTAGTATTATATTAGCCTACTCTGTAATTTATAGATGCTTTTACCATACATAAATAAATAAATAAAAAGTTTGTCTGGTCAGTTCTACAAGTTCCCAAGCCCTCGTCGGAGGGGTGGCTGTGTTAATCGCGGGGCCACCCCCGGTCTTCGTTAGTCTAGAATTAATTCGTTGATAAGACGCCGCGCCTCCCGGCGATGTCTTGGGATCACAGGGTTGCCAGGAGGCGAAGATTTTCAACACAGACAAAGATTAAAAACCATTATTATTACTAACTAGCTTTTGCCCGCGGCTTCGTCCGCGTGGAATTAGTAATTTGGGTAGCTTATTTTTAACCAATATGCTTATTAACTATTTTATATCCTTCCTTACAATTCTAAATCGGTGCAACGGTTATTGATTCCCCATAAAAACTTCCAACCCCCCTTTTCATCCCCTTGAATGGTGATTTTTGGCATAAAAACTATTCTGTCCCGGGAGTCCAAATATCTCCGTACCAAATTTCATCAGTTGGTTCAGCGATTTAAGCGTGAAGAAGTACAGACACGTTCGCATTTATAATATTTTTATGTATGAATTGGTCAACATTGCGGAAAAGTGATCCGCTTCTGAGTAAAGCCTCCCCTCCCCCTTTTCTCCGTGCATCGCGATTTTGAGCGGTATCTTTTCAATCCCTAGGACGTCCCGCCAACTCCTCCTGGGCTTATCATCGCCAACCATCTTGTGGTATCCAGTCTGTGGATATTTTAGCCCAACGGATCTGTGCGGCTAGCGAGGCCTGCCCAGTCCCACTTAAGCTTGGCAGCCTTGGGACTTGGCTGTATTAACGTGAAATACTCGCTGTAAAGAAATACGAATCGTATCAAAAACCGCAACCTTCGTCAATGTTACAAGAACGAAATCACTCTCAATATCACAGTTGACAGGCCAGCGGCCTCCGTAAAAAAAAGGTAAAAATTAAACTCTTCTGCATTACCAAAGTTTACAAATTCTAATTGTTTGAATTTGTGAGTGTGTGTGTTTGCTACTATTTCACGCTAAAATGCCTAAACGGATTTGAATGAAATTTGGGATCTATGATAAACGGAGATAATTCCGACTGTTGTTTATTTAAGCAGGGCAAAAAGGGACGTTGAAAAATTTATATTTTTTTAACCCTTTCAACGCCACGCCTCGACAAAACGTAAACCTGCTTTGAATCTTATGTCATTGTGTCAAGATCACTTTGACAATGTACTTTGTGACACCTATATGTGTCGTTGGCGTTGAAAAGGTTAAATGTAGTTTTCTCTTTGTTATTGTATTGAGAGGAAGCCTATGGCCCTGTAGTGGGACGTATAAAGGCTGGGGCGATGATTACGATGATGAATTATCTTTTTTTAGAAAAAAAAATTAAGTATATTAATAAAAAAAACTTTTGCATATGTGAATCGTGACAGCCCTGATTTTCAAGAGCAAATTAAAAAGACGACCACAGGATCGGGGGGTGCGGGGATATTACACCCCCCCCCCGCCTACGTTGACCCTCTTTAATGAACATTGCACTCTCGTGCCGTCCTCTTCCGGCCCTCACCTTCGGCTCGGGGACAGTGGACGCTGTCTCACTCTGCTGAGGAGCTTCGAGACCAATTGGAGTTGCATTTTTTAAGGCTATCTATTACGGCAGTGTGCCTACTGTGGAAAGGTTATCTGCGAAGTGTTCCTCATTGAATTTTTTATTGTTTACTAGATGTTGCCCGCGACTCCGTCTGCGAAGAAGACGTTGATAGCTATCTCGTAGGAACTGTGCAATTTTCCGGGATAAAAAGTATACTGTAATCCAGGTTATAGGGGCGGGTCGCTAGTATACATATAAACCTTCCTCTTGAATCACTCTATCTATTAAAAAAACTGCATCAAAATCCGTTGCGTAGTTTTAAAGATCTAAGCATACCTACATAGGGACAGACAGCGGGAAGCGAATTTGTTTTATACTATGTAGTGATCTGTGTGCCAAATTTCATCGGAACCCGTCAAACCGTTAGTAACAAACATCCATTACATCCATCCATACAAATTTTAGCGTTTATAATAAGATGATCAATTTTACAAATCTTCTAATGTGATAAATGTGAAAGTTTATCAGTGTTTATTTGTTACTTCTTCACGTTAATACGGCTGAACGAATTTTGATTAAATTTTACATAGAGACAGGTGGATCTTGTGAATAATGTGTTAGACTACTTTTTATCTCGATACTCCTACGGAACTGGATATACCTACTCATATAAAATCCTGCCGCTAAATGTAATTGCTCCATATTGATTATGGCAATAGGTAGACGCTTGAAATTGTCACAGAATAGTTATATATTCACTTTAAAAATAAATAATTAATTTAAAATAAAACAAATATTTAAGGGGGGCTTCCATACAACAAACGTGTTTTTTTTGCCGTTTTTATAGATAATGGTAAGGAACTTATGCGCGCGACTCCGACTCGCAAGTGCGAACCGGCTAAGTAGCCGGTTTTTTTTAATATGAGATTTTAATCTCAAAATGTAGCTCACAAAGTACTATAACTTTAACATTGGATTAAATATGGATATTTGAAAATAATGTATACTTTTTTCACTTTTAAAGAAATGGTTACCACGGTAATTGTTCGTGATGGATGACTAACTTTCAAACCGCTACAACTCAAAAAGTTGCTTAGATGACTAGACATCTTTCCGAGTGGACCCTTCAAGTGTTGTTCATATAATTCTAAGTGTAACATGATGCAATTTTAGTCAACATTTTTGTGTTTAAAGTACAACTACTCTGATTGGTAATGTTAAGTAAGTAGCAGCGAAGAAGCAGCCTAAAATCCTCAACCATTTTACGTTTATTACGTTTAATTTAATTATAATATAAATATAGCCATCTTTAATGTTTACTGTCGACAAATGACGATTTTTCATGGTAAAACTTCTACATCTGATATTTAAAATTGATAAACAAATGTCCGTAGATTACCAGACATAATGTCACTAAAACGGTCACCCATCATTTACCTGACCTCGGCAAAGTTTGCTTAACCCGGGTGATCGATCAGACTTCGCCAGTACCGCTAGACCGTCTGTACAGTTATTAGCATTACGAAAATGCAACCCATAACTTATGTTTCACACAGATTTCCATGTACGTACAGTACAAAATTAGAAAGGCAATTATTCATCAATAGGTTTAAAATCTCATTAGTTTTGTGAAGTCCCCACATAAGATATATGACGAAAGACGTATTGATTTATTAAATGAATAATTAGAAATTAAAATACCTCGTGATTCGTAACGAACGTAACTTCATCAGCTTTCTTCCTCATCTGACCCTCACAGGGCTGTATCTTAAGAACCGTAATACATAGATGGACAGCTGAAATTTACATATAATGTGCATTTCTATTGTCGCTACAATAACAAATTAAATTACCTGAGTTAAAAATGAATGGGGGTCCCAACGACCAATATAAAATGACACCACACAGATTTATTCATACGACCGTTATTTATAGCATTGTAGTGGTAGAGCCATGTTGTAGCTAGCCGCTGCATCACGAATGGGCCGGCTCGTCCGGGGCAGTACCACCCTCTCACAGAACACCAGCGTGAAGCAGCAGTACTCCCTGCTGCGTTTCGTACGGTCAGTGAGAGCGCCGGGGGCCCAATACCTCTCCCCCTCGCCTATTCCCTCTCCTTGTTCCTTAGGGCCGACAACGCACTGGCATCGCGCAAAGCGCTGCGGGTGTCTATGGAAAGTGCTGATCATTTAACATAGTTCGTTTGTCTAGCTTCTCTAACATAAAATATATAATTTATTTTGAGATGCCCTGACTGGTTTTTTTAATAACCCATCAATTAGATTATTGAAAATCTAATTCCCAATTTACAATTTCCCAAACTTCAATTGCATAAAAAGCTTCTCAAGAAAGTTCAAATTAAATTAAGGTAAATTGAACGGACGAAAATACGAAACGAAACCAATCGAAAAAAATTCGCCGCAGTTGCATTATCTGAAAGAAACGACAAAATAGTAAAAGTGCATCAAAAAGATAATTATGCAGCGAGCATGCCTGCATGTCAATGGCACAATTTAAACAAGAGAGTACCAACCGCTTCCGATTCAGGCAACACGTTCCATAACAGCCACAAGGTGTATGAAATGCAGGAGCTTTGAAAAACGTCATTATGATACCCTAATGCGATTAATTTGACTGCCTTAACAGTGCGTGTGCGCAGGCAGTCAGGGTTGCCAACTACATTGTAAAACAGTCATAAGCTAAAGAACTTTTCACATGTCAGAAAAAAAAAATAACCCTTACCCGCGCCCTCGCAACCTAAATCATTTGATCAGATTTAGAGATCCAGATCTACTTAATTAAATCTCTGGGATTTTACTAAATTCCCATGGGAACTCACAAAACTTAACAATGATTTTCACGTTCAGCCGTACAAAATTTCATGTCTCTAAAAGTATCATGTCCGCTGTTAAGTTTTTGAGATTTTATGTGCCAAATACTTTTTATCCCGTGCGAATATCGGGGAAAAAATGGCCTTCGCATTTTTCCAGACGTCCAGCTATCTACGTACCAAATTTCGGTTGATTGATTACAATATTTTTGAGGCAAGGTGTCATCATCACCCCAGCCTTATGTACCACTGCAGGGCACAGGCCTTCTCGCAAAATGAGAGGGCTTGGACCGTAGTTCCCACGCGGGCCCAGTGTGGATTGGGAACTTCACACACACACCATTAAATTTCTTACCAATCCGCATTGTGCCCGCGTGCGAACTACGGCCCAAGCCCTCTCATTCTGAGAAGAGGCTTGTGCCCTGCAGTGAGACTTATATAGGCTGGGAAGATGATGATGACGATGATGATGATTAAATAAAGTCAATGTACCTATATATTTCAACAGAGACGAAAACATAAAATTAAAATTACCAACCCTATGCAACTGTAAGAGTGACGTATGCGCAAAAATCATTTCATTTTCAACCGTCGACCAACGTAACAAGGCGATAACAAACGCATATACTCGTAAGCTGCAATAATCGTCACGTGCATCAGTGAATTAAGGCCATCGCAAAATAAACCCAATTAGGAAGACAATAATAATCAAGGGGCTAAATTGACCCTGATGACTATAAGAATTGTACCAGATAATTGTTTTAATATTAATGGGTCTGAACAAACTGCTAATGTGGGCGTTTCATGATGATGGATTAAATTATATTTCTACCTATTCTACGTTGCAAGAGTGCTTAGAATATACAGGGGTAATTCGGGAGACGTGAGTAGGAAAGGAACAACTCTACCGGATTCCGTTAAATTAATATAGTCCACTATTTCGTACTCGTACTAATATTGAGTAGGGCTCATTACGTCTCAATTTCATTGTACCCTTTTATCAAATACTCCTAGAATTCAAAAGGACTTCAGTACGATGAACGTTGTGCTTTAAAAATGTTACCATGACCTTTTTTTAGGGAAAAGTCTAAGATTGTAAACGTTTCTCATGAAGGTATTTCAAACGCGTGCGAATTTCTTATGGAGATACTTAGGGATCCTGGAAACTTTTAGACGACCAGATGGCCTAGTGGTTAGAGAACCTGACTACGAAGCTTGAGGTCCCGGGTTCGATTCCCGTGTCGGGGCAGATATTTGTATGAAAAATACGAATGTTTGTTCTCGGGTCTTGGGTGTTTAATATGTATTTAAGTATGTATCTATCTATACAAGTATGTTTATCAGTTGCCTAGTACCCATAACACAAGCTTTACTTAGCTTACTTTGGGACTAGGCCAATTGGTGTGAATTGTCCCGTGATTTTTTTATTTTAAAGGACATAGGATAATTTTTATCCCGGAAAATTGCATAGTTCCCGCGGGATAACGATAAACTTCTTCAAAGGCAGCGTTGCGGGCAACAGTTATTAAATAAATAAGTGAATCTGAGTAAGACTAAGACATAACAACGAGCTATGAAGAGGGCTATGCTCGGAGTTTCTCTACGGGATCGAATCAGAAACGAGGAGATCCGTAGAAGAACCGGGGTCACCTTAGCCAAACGGATTAGCTCGTTAAAATGGCAATGGGCAGGCCATATAGCACGCAGAACAGATGGTCGTTGGGGGCCAAAAGTTCTGGAATGGAGACCACGGACTGGTAAGCGCAGCGTGGGACGTCCACCAACGAGATGGACGGACGATTTGGTGAAGGCCACAGGTTCAGGGTGGATGCAAGTCGCTTCCAACCGTAATGATTGGGCATCAATGAGGGAAGCCTATGTCCAACAGTGGACGACCTACGGCAGAAATGATGATGATGAAGACACGTGGGATGGGGGCGCGTCGCTGTCGCGGCGCCCCTTGAATCAGTTTTCATACTAAATGTATAGAAGCGTCGCGATCCAAAGCAGACAGAAGTGACGGGGCGGAGACGCGGCCTGCGAACAAACGACGCGCACTGTGACGCGCCCCCGTCCCACGTCTCTTCTGTGTGGCTTGCGCCTTAGGTGTTTGTTCTGAGTGCGTAAGCTTTCTTGTAAGATTCGTTTGAACCAAAGATTAAGAGGTTATAGCCATGCTTTATGGCGTTAGTCATTACAATCAACGATAAACAATACCTCTGATCATTATCATTGCACGGGACATTCACCGGATATAATGAATTGAAGACACAATAATATTAATGTCCACGCCTCTTTCATCGCAAAACTCGATTATGAATCGATTATATGTATAGTTCACATCTCAATTACTGTAAATTAACTATTAGCCATATAATTGAAACGTTACAATAACGCTTTCACAAATTTTAATTAGTTTTTATTACGTTTCAGTTGATTTAATTATAGTGGAGTAATAATTCATTATAATTACTCGGTGCGTGTTACAGGTACTTTTGTAGAGCTCTTACGACGGGAGACGACAAAGCTCGCTTCCCAATCCCCGCGCCATCTAAAAGCTTACTCGTTTGCCACCCCTTTTACAAAAACGTACATTTAACTAATGACACCACTGTAAATGAAACACAACGATATATTGCTAACATTACCACGGACTTATTGTGGCGGGTGTGATCACAAGAAGAATGTTGCCGGAACCCATTTGCTCTAAATCGATTTAAATTAGCGTAGCTTTTCATTGTTTGTCTTGAAATCATTAAATTAATAAATTGGTGATAATCCAGTGTTATTGTTTTCGACGTCCAATTACCAGAAAAAAAAAAAGCTTTATTGTCTAGAACACTCGGGAGCCAAATCGTATTCATCACTACTTTCTGCCACATGTATATACAGTACTAGCTTTTGCCCGCGGCTTCGCTCGCGTGTACCATGAGTATTCCAAAAACCAAGATATCAAGCAAGCAAGCATACAGGCAAGCAAGCAAGCATGCAAGCAAGCATGCATGCACGCAAGCAAGCAAGCGTGCAAGTAAGCGAGCAAGCAAACCCGACTAAACTTCAGGTAGATACGGTCCTTTACAGTATTTCTTTAGATACAATGTTTTTCACTATTCGAAAGCGGGCACTAAAATAACCAGGTTTGTTAATATATAAAACCTATTATTAATTTCCCCTGTCCTGCATTAGGTATAATTCAATGTTTTCTTACCTTCTACGGAAACTTGAGTAACTGGAAGCGCTGTGTACCTACTTAGCATTGATATTATACATATTATAGTATTTTGTTATGGTGTTTTGTGACCTAACCGTTAAGGAGTTATACCTTTCATCATCAGCTCATCTGAATAACCAGAAAGAATACAACTAAACGTACGTGCGTACGTACGTGCAACTATACGTGCATATGATATTTAAAGAAACTTCCTATAACTCCTAACCGTTAAGGAGTTTAACCTTCCATCATCAGCTCACCCGGATAACCTGAAAGAATACAACTATCGGTCTATACGTACCTATAATATTTGAAAAGATATCCTCAACTCCTAACCGTTAAGGAGTTTTACCTTCCATCATCAGCTCATCTACATGAGATGATGTCTACCAGACGCAAACACTTAAATAGCTTGAGAAAATATATGAAAAACGTAATGCGTGCCTACAAAATTTGAGGGTTGCCCTCGATTTCCCTAAGATCCCGTCATCAGATCCTGATTTGGTGACAATGGAACCATCTCAGGAGTATATTGTATTCATTCGAATAAAAAAATAATTTTTATAATCGGTCCACAATTGACCAAGAAATCGGCGAACATACCTACATAAAAAAATACATAAAGTGGAATGCATAATCTCCGCCTTTTTTGAACTCGGTTAAAGAGCCCTTTGCGGCCTATTTACAGTGTGAACTTATGAATTTTGAAATTTTAGCTTTCTACAACATGTAAAACGCAAAATCCCGTTTTTTCCCGTTCCCGTAAGAATTTCGGGAAATGCTTTCTTAGTGCTCCCCTACACTCCCCAAGGAACCCACTTGCCAAATTTCGTCTTTCTACGACCAGTAAAACGAAAAATCCCGTTTTTTTTCCGTTCCTGTGGGAATTTTGGAAAGTCCTCTCACAATGCTCCTCTACACTCCCTAAGCAACCTACATGCCGAATTTCAGCTTTCTATGACCAGTAAAACGAAAAATTCTGTTTTTCCCGTTCCCGTGGGAATTTTGGAAAGTCCTCTCTCAATGCTCCTCTACTCTCCCCAAACAAACTACATGCCGAATTCCAGCTTTCTACGACCAGTAAAACGAAAAATCCCGTTTTTTCCCGTTCCCGTGGGAATTTTGGAAAGTCCTCTCTCAATGCTCCGCTACACTCTCCAAGCAACCTACATGCCGAATTTCAGCTTTCTACGATCACCAAAACGAAAAATCCCGTTTTTTCCCGTTCCCGTGGGAATTTTGGAAAGTCCTCTCTCAATGCTCCGCTACACTCTCCAAGCAACCTACATGCCGAATTTCAGCTTTCTACGATCACCAAAACGAAAAATCCCGTTTTTTCCCGTTCCCGTGGGAATTTTGGAAAGTCCTCTCTCAATGCTCCGCTACACTCCCCAAGCAACCTACATGCCGAATTTCAGCTTTCTACGACCAGTAAAACGAAAAATCCCGTGTTTTCCTTATCCCGTGGGAATTTCCGAAAATCCTTAAAACAGTTTTTTACTATTATAATTACCTACTTCTATGTCAAACTTGAAGAGTCTAGTAATTATAGTTCATAGGATAGGATCCCGTTGAACTGAATATATAAATCCCGTTTTTTCCTTATCCCGTGAGAATTTGGAAAAAATCCTGAAATTAATGTTTTAACTAATATAATACCTACTTCGGTATCAAATTTGAAGAGTCTAGTTATTATAGTTACTGAGATAGGGTCACTCGGAATCGAATTTATAAATCCCGTTTTTTCCCGTTCCCGTGGGAATTCCCAAAAATCCTTCCTTAGTGGATGCCTACATTGTATAAGGTATCTATGTGCAAAATTTCAAGTCTAGATCCGGTGGTTTGGGCTGTGCGTTGATATATCAACAGTCATTTAGTTTATTTAGACATTTCAACCCCATCCAGGGAGATGTTATTTTACGTACGCCACGTCGGATTTTAAAACCGTTATTGTTTTCATAACCAGCGACCCGATAAACCATAGAAACAACACCCATGTTGATTTTCAGACTTTGTTACCCCTTTCCCTCCTTTTAGGGGTTGAATTCTCAAAAAACCTGAAACACGTGTTTACTCATTTACCATTAGGAGTACTTCTGTGAAGTTTCGAATAAAATAGTCGAACTAATCTTGTTTCCCCATACAAACTTTGGACCCCCTTTTCACCCCCTTAGGGAGTGAATTTTGAAAAATCCTTTCTTAGTGCACCCCTAGACCTTATAAGGAACCTACATGCCAAATTTGGAATCTCTAGGCCCAGTGGTTTGGGCTGTGCGTTGATATGTCAGTCAGTCAGTCAGTCAGTCAGTTTCTTCTTTTATATATATAGATGAGGTTAAACAGAGATGGTGAATACAATAGGCTAGACGACTAAAAAAAACTGTTTAGTCCGTCAGTTAGATTATTAAAAAATATTGTACACGTATTTTTTCTTTTGTTTGACAAACAAAAAATGAGGAGGATACAGTGCTTAGAAGTTTCGAGTGACGTCACTATATGGTACAATTTTTACCTAAGGGTGACGTCACAAGCCCCCACTCCGGAAGTTTGATGATCTATATCTTTGTCGGTTTTTAATAATTTGATAAACCAAAAAATACGTATCCCATATTTTCCCATTATCTAACTGACGGACTAAATAGAATGACATATTTTTAACCCAGTCGTCATTCCTATTGTTGACGCCCGGGGGGATACAGACAATACGGCCACTGAACCGGCTCCCGTCATGGGTCAGTCTCAGAATGTGACCCGCCTCCTGAGAGTGTTTCCCAACTACCTGACGCTCCGATAAGTTAAAGGCGTCTCCTGTTTTAGGAGCTTCAAGAGTATTTGGTACGAGTATTCCGTACTAGGTATTGTAATTTGTATCCGCCTGCGAGCCCCTCCTTGTTACAGTCTGATATCTATCTTGTCTACGGGATTGAGGCTGTTACTATACAGGATGAGCAAATTTACCTAAATAATCATAGGTTTAAAGCCAGGACATTTGAAATGATATCAAACATTTTTGGTTGAACTATATATTTGAATCTTTTTTTAATCGGGTAAACATATATTTATGTTTTTTTTTTATATGTATACGATGTTGTAGTATAAAAGCGTTTGTGATTATTTAATGGTTCAAAATCACTAGACACATTAATAAATTACAACGTATTAAAAAAAAATGGAAGCAGGTAACTAAGACTGTTTTATCGGTCGTTCTTTCAGTTCATCAAATTCTTTGTGCAAAAAAATATACCAATCGACAAATAGATAGACAACCAACAAATTAAACAGACAATTAATAGTACATTACTGCAGCGGTCGCGAAATAGGGGATTGCCGGCCGAATTGTTATAGATGGCCGAGTGGCAATCCCTGTTCGTGGACAAGGCTTGTATAGAGTTTTTCTCAAACATGCATCATCACCATCATCAACAACATCAACATCATCATCGTCGCCGTCGTCATCATCATCACCATCACCATCACCGCCACCATCATCATGATCATCATCATCATCCATCGTCATCCACCATCGTCGCCGTCGTCGTCATCATCACCATCACCACCACCATCATCATCATCATCATCATCATCATCATCCATCATCATCCACCATCACCATCACCACCATCATAATCATCTTCATCACCACCACCATCATCATCATCACCATCAACATCATCACCATCATCATCATCACCACCACCATCATCATCATCACCATCATCATCATCACCATCATCATCATCATCTTACCTTACCTTAAATAAGCGTAGTGGTAGAATGTCTTAATGAACCAAAACGCAAATTTTGCTTATAGTTTTTTTTAATGGCTAAATAAATGCTATGATGCCTATAACGATGATGATGATCATGATGACGATGATGATGACGGTGATGATGATGATGACGATGACGGACGATGACGATGACGATGATGGTGGTGATGGTGACGATTATGATGATGATGACAATGACGATGATGATGATAATAATGATGATGCTGTTGATGATGGTGATGATGATTATGATGATGATGGAGATGGTGGGTGATGATGATGATGATGATGATGATGATGATGATGATGGTGGTGATGGTGATGATGATGATGACGATGATGATGATAATGATGATGATGATGTTGATGATGATGATGATGGTGATGATGATGATGGTGATGGTGGGTGATGATGATGATGGTGATGATGATGATGACAATGACGATGACAATGATGGTGATGGTGGGTGATGGTGATGATGATGATGACAATGACGATGATGATGATAATGAAGGTGAAGATGATGATTATGATGACAATGACGATAATGATGATAATGATGATGATGGTGATGATGATGATGATGACGATGACGATGATGATGAAAATGATGATTTTGGTGTTGTTGATGGTGAAATATTTCTCTAGGCAGATCACCGTTGCCATCACCATCACCATCTTACCTTACCTTAAGTAAGCGTAGCGGCAGAATGTCATAATGAACCAAAACGCAAATATTGCTTATAGTTTTTTTTTGAAATGGCTAAGATGCCATAGACCTATAAACGTCATGGTGCTGTGTCACGTGAAACAATAGACGATCATTTTGCTGGCCATGGCCAGCAACGTTGTATGAAATTCCATTACTGACCTCTCTTCTAGCCGCACACCACGCCGCGCTTGCATCGTGACACTTCGTGACGTATTATAAGGAACATAACGTATATTTCATAGCATGTTTGAGAAAAGCAATATTTAACGTTATTTTTCATAATCAGTAAAAATCACCTTAAAATTATTTTATTATTTTTTTAAATTATCCTTGTAGAATTTGTGTCGGTATTCATTTGGATATGGTTGGTGTCCGACCTCATATTTGATGACCCCGAATAAACGACAATAATCCACGGCCTTACCACTAATACGACAAATTATCGGGCCAAAAATTAAACTACGTGTTTTATTAACTATACGCACCGTAACTTTAATCGAGCCTTCATAGATATTCAAATTCTGTCGTTTCTGTCACTTAAAATTTTAGAAGTCCTAATTCCTAACCGATCTACACCCAGTATTATTTACCCATTTACTCTCACCCTGTAGAGCAGGTAAGCAATGTGTCACAAAGTAGTGCGGTAACTGGTCTGTATTATTACGGCAATTATTTTGTCAATTTGTCTATAATTATACCGCATAATCGATCATCGCTCAGTATAGTGAAATTAAACACTTATCCACAGTAATACAACCTAGGGCTCTTCATGGCTACAGAGAATAGGCTGTTACTGACCCAGTGAGATACACCTTTGGCCTCATCTGGTCCTTTCATCACGTGAGATAGAGGTAAATTTCGGGTCAGTTTTATGTAAAAAATCTTTACTTAAAAAAATAAATAAGTAAAAAAAAAATCACGGGACAATTCACACCAAATGACCTAGTCCGAAACTAAGCAAAGCTTGTACTATGGGTACTAGACAACGGATAAACATACTTATATAGATAAATACATACTTAAATACATATTAAACATCCAAGACTCGAGCACAAACATTCGTATTTTTCACACAAATATCTGCCCCGACCGGGAATCGAACCCGGGACCTCAAGCTTCGTAGTCAGGTTCTCTAACAACTAGGCTATCCGTCTGTTAGCAATTCGATATTTTATTTACTATCATATTAATTATATAATTGCAATATGAGGAGTCTTTATGATAACATATGAGTGTATGAGATGAACTGGAGTAGTTAAAGTGAGTATATCGAATCCAATAAATATATTAATATTATACATTTTATAATTCTTTTAAGTATTTACACTGAATAATAATTGTGAGTTGGAATAACTTTAAATTTAAGAGTCTCTCGTTTGATTATACGTGTAACGAACTAACTATTAGATAAAACTACCTGCCTGTTATTTGAAGAGACACTTGGTGTTTGACTTTGATGGTGTAAAGATCTTTTCAATAAACCAAAATCGTACAAGTATCCTGAGTTTTGCTGTGATTCACGGCCCTCTTCGACTGTACCTCCGATAATACTGTAAGATTCCAGGCTGAGTTAACACGTCCGTCTAACTTGCTCATAGTTCATACCGGATATCCTAAGACATAAGTATACTTATGGCAAGCGAATGCTGCTATACGACTTCAATCGAAAAAAATGTATATGTAACATTTCGTGTGGTCTGCCTACCCCCTTTGGGAATACAAGCGTGATTTTATGTATTGTATGTGTATTACTAACCAATATGAAATAACCCTACACTGCGTACATTTTGCAGTAGGTACTCTAACCTTCAGAGACAGATGGACCTAAAGAAACTATAAGGATTCCTTTCGCACTACGGAATCCTAAAAACTCGCCCTTATACTATGTGAAAAACCTTAGTTATTTTATCAATCCAAATTGAAATCGAAATCCTGATATACCGTACAGTCTGAACACATAAATCCAAGTTTCTCAACAAAAAGCAACATTGTAACAGCGTTGAAAAGACGGCCAAGCATGTGATGGACCACAAGCTATTTAGAGTTCCGTACAAAATAAATATGCACTAAACATCTCGCCCTATATTTTATGAATGTTACACGGAAAGAACAGCTTTTTTTGAAAAATTAGATTTTCGTCTGAAATGTAGAGGTATCTGAAAATAACAGGTACTTTTTTCACTTTTTTTAAGAAATAGTTACCATAATAATTTTATTATTATTTCTGTGGACGTATTATTATTATTTACACTAATTCGATACACGGGAAAAATACATTTGGCAGGAAAAGATACCAAATTAAAGTCATCGAATATTAAAAATGTATTTACTTAGGACCGCATCACCTCGTTTCTTATAATTATTTGTCATAATTTCACTGGCACATACCTACTTTGAAGAAATTCAGAGGTGAGTGTGAAGTTCCCAATCCAAATGGGTCCGCGTAGGAATTACAGCCCAAGCCCTTATTCTGAAAGGAGGCGTGTACCACCGTGTGCAGTGGGACGTATATTGGCTGAGAATGATGATGATTACTCCGTTCTACGGTACCGTTTTCCCATTTTGACTGCGGTACGCTGGAAAGCGAGATCGGATTCAGGATAAGACTATCGGATTACCGGCTTATATTGGCACGGCGTTAAAAAAGCGCCATTACAAAGTAATAAGGCGTGTATCATGAGGCGTGCGATGCGGAGATGATCAGGTGCGGACCCCCCGAAGCGGACACAACGCACACACGCACAGAGATGCATTTGGGGAATCAATTTGGGAGGTTATTGGGTCGAGGCAGATGTCTCGCCTCCTCCTGCACGGGAGGCGGGGTGCGTAGAGGCTTTGCCCCTTTCGGCAGCGTTATACATCATCATTATCATTTCAGCCGAAAGACGTCCATTGCTGAACATGGGCCTCCCCCAAGGCTCGCCAAACAGATCGGTTCCGTGCCATCCGCATCCAACGCGATACCGCAACCTTCACCAAGTCGTTACCTACCTACCTATCACTGCGTCTTTCGGTCCGTGGACGCCACTCGAAAACCTTTTTGCCCCATCGTCCATCAGTTCTACGAGCGATGTGCCCTGCCCACTGCGACTTGAGTCTGGCGATTCTTCGAGCTATGCCGGTGACTTTAGTTCTTGCGCGGATTTCATCATTTCTAATGCGATCCCGCAGAGAAACTCCATCGCCCTCTGAGTGACCTTGAGCTGTCTTATGAGGCCCATAGTTAGCGGCCCCGTCTCGTTGCCATAAGTCATCACTGGCAACACACACTGGTCAAAGACTGGCGTCATACACCGGCCGCAAATATGGCCGGGTTACTGGAGATGAGGACAAATAAAAAGTAGAAAAAAAAAATCTAAATCCTAAATTCTTCCATAGACGTAAAGTGGGGGGGTGATTTTTTTTTCTTGTCTAACCTTATAGTGTGGGGTATCTTTGGATAGGTCTTTTAATTTCAAGGTTGTGATGACGATTTTTCGATATAAATATTGTTTGTTTAATACGGACAGTATAATAAAATAGTAAAATTAATAAAATATGCAAGGATTTTTTAGTAACGGCTGCGGAACCTTATCCTGGGCGTGTCCGACACGCTCTTGGCCGATTTTATCTCGTTCATCGCTTCGCTGCCTCACTCCGCCGCAGTGGACAGCCAGCCTAAAGTATTAATTTCTCCGCAAACAACTCGTCACAACTTGTCGCGAAGTCAAATGATATGAAAAAGTTATTTTTTGTATGTAATTGGACTTTCCAAGTGTCATCAAACTTTTCTCAATTCTTAAGCTGTAAGTATGTTTTATGAGATGTGCCTTGTATGTAAATTATACGTGTACCTATTTGCAGAAAAAACCGAAAGTATTTTTTAAATTTGTTCACCAATAACTTCCACAGTCGTGGTTTGATTTGAAAAGAATGTTTTCTTTGTTTGATATATCTAATGTATCTAATCTATTCTATAACGATTTGGTAAGTTTTACTTTTGGTACCATTTCGGGACTATCCGAAACATACTCATCATTATTAAACCCTTGACACAAAAAGAGGGGTGTTATAAGTTTGACCGCTATGTGTGTGTGTGTGTGTGTCTGTCTGTCTGTGGCATCATAACTCTTAAATGGGTGAACCAATTTGGACGCAGTTTTTAGGGTTCCGTACCTCAAAAGGAAAAAACGGAACCCTTATAGGATCACTTTGTTGTCCGTCTGTCTGTCAAGACCCTTTGTCTCAGGAACACGTGGAGGTATCAAGCTGAAATTTATATCAAATACTCAAGTCTACTGTCCCTTAGAGCTGTGAAAAAATCAAACATCTAAACCAACGCAATCAAAAGATACAGCCGTTTATGACGCAAATTTCCGCATATTTTTGAAACTCGCAAGGGAATCAAAACCTACAGGGTACTTCCCGTGAACTCAGAATCTTGAAATTTGGTACGAAGCAAGGTCTTATAGCACAGATAAAGGAAAAATTGCGAAAAGCATAAATTTTTTTGTCTGTCTGTCTATATCAGTAACCAACGCACATTTTCGACACTCGCAAGGGAATCAAAACCTACAGGGTACTTTCCGTGAACTCAGAATCTTGAAATTTGGTACAAAGCAAGGCCTTATAGCACAGATAAAGGAAAAATTGCGAAAAGCTTAATTTTTTTTTTCTGTCTGTCTATATCAGTAACCAATCTACAATGATCCCACACTGCGCATATTTTGCTTAGGAGCAGGGGTCTGCTAAGACTGGATGTTCATAGATACATATATAAATTTGTAGGGAACCCTCAGTGCGCGAGACCGACTCGCACATGGCCGGTTTTTTATTTGAAAGCTGGTTTCTTGGCTATGGTTCTTAGAGATGTTTCATCAAAATTGGTCCAGCCGTTTCAAAGTTATCACTCTTTTGTATGCTGCGGAAGGAATCTTAGATTTAATTGGTTGGGGGTTTTAAATTTTTTAATTCATAGTTATCATATCAGCGAAAAGACGTCCACTGCTGGACAGATGCCTCCCCCAACGAGTTCCACGACGATTGGTCCTGCACTGCCCGCATCCAGGTGGATCCTGTCCTGGACCTTTACCAGAAAACCTTCTAAACTAGCTGTTGTACGCGACTCCGTCTGCAAAGAATTCGTTTATCGCTATCCCTCGGGAACTATACAATTTTCCGGGATAAAACTATCACATGTCCTTCCCCGGATCTCAAGCTATCTCCATACCAAATTTCATCTAAATTAGTTCAGCGGTTTAAGCGTGTAGAGGTAACAGACGGACAGACATACACACTTTCGCATTTATAATATTATAGTATAGTTTAACGACCAGATGGCCTAGTGGTTAGAGAACCTGACTACGAAGCTTGAGGTCCCGGGTTCGATTCCCGTGTCGGGGCAGATATTTGTATCAAAAATATGAATGTTTGTTCTCGGGTTTGGGCGTTTAATATGTATTTAAGTATATGTCTATCTATATAAGTTTGTTTATCCGTTGCCTAGTACCCATAACACAAGCTTTGCTTAGCTTACTTTGGGAATAGGTCAATTGGTGTGAATTGTCCCGTGATATTTATTTATTTAGTATAGTATAGATGGACCCAATTTATACTAAAATTGGTTCATTCACTGTTTTATGTTTTTGTCTAAAGAAAATGGCATTAATAATAGAATTATTGACATCTGCCGTTGGGATTTGGGGCCTTCTAAATTTCGCGTTTCGAGATAGTGTGAACGGAACCATCGATATATTTAACTTTCCTCAGCATCAATAATCATCATCCCATCATCCCAGCTCATATACGTGCCACTGCAGGGCACAAGGCCTCCTCTCAAAATAAGATTCTTCTCAGGTTTATGCAGTTTTCCTCACAAAGTTTTCCTTCACCGTAAAGCTCATGGTAAATTAACGCACACAAATTACGAAAAAATCAGAAATACGAGCTCGGGCTACCGTCTATCGATAATATCGTTCCTAAAATATCGTTTTTTTGCCGACCTAAAACCAACTTTAAAACGATATTTACGCAATTTTTTACAGCCACCCACGCCGGCCCTGTACGATCTGTATCAGGGTAGCAAATTCAAAGGCATGCCTCGAAAAATAATTTGCGAGATTATAATACCTAATAATTTATAGCTTCATCGGTATCGATTATTCTTCAATGTATGCCAAATAATGAAAAACTCAACTGCTTAAGAGGGTTGATTACTAAAATTAACAGCCTGTATGCGATGGTGGTCTCGATTTTTACCTTTTTTATTGTTTTAAATATCCTTCATTTTTGATGAAGGCAAATATTAAAGTAGCAGGATACTATATTTCAAAATTAATCTGGATTATTTAGGTTCGAGTGCATCCCTGTAAAGGTTTTTCATCGAAATTTTGTAAATCACTTTTGGACACCGTACATTTTGACAAACAAAGCATGGAATTTTTTGTCAAATACAACTTAAAAAGTCCTGAAAAATATTGAGGGCTGTTTAGTCAAACGTAGCCAAACTGATTACATAGGTATATCATATTCGTTAAGCTCATGTTAAATTTCAAATGTGATTTCGCACAAAACAGAGTTTAGAAAAACAGCGGTGCGAGCCCGAATTTCAACTCACGACCCTCTGCTTAACCTTTTCGACGCCAACGACACATAGGTGTCACAAAGTACATTGTCAAAGTGATCTTGACACAATGACATAAGATTCAAATCAGGTTTACCTTTTTTCGAGGCTTGGCGTTGAAAGGGTTAAAGGGACTACCTATAGTAACCATAGACTACTATACTAACCCAAAAATTTGAAAAAGTTTCGAACTAAACATAAATATCCAAGAGTTAAAAACCCAAGCCTTCAGTAATAGACCCTCTTAATACACCTACATGATTTCGCCAAACGATACTTTTAATGTAATTTACGATAAAATAATTGGATGAGCGGAGGTAAATTACTTTAATAACAGAGTTTTGCTTTATTTGAGTTCAGCGCCATCTTCATCGCGGGCGATGTACTACGATACGCAGTGACAGGTTCTTTTCTGGCAAGGGTTCTGTTTCGCGAAAATGTTTGAGATAAGTTTAGTTCACTTTGTTAGAATATTATCCGGAGAGGGCAGGCACAGGCCAGGTGTGAGTTGGACTCGCGCACCGAGGGTTCTGTAGCTACAAATTTGTAGGTCATGAAAAAATGTACCCTACAAATGGCTGTATTTATAAAAACCCTAATGTTACCTCTTCAGTTTGTGCACGTTTACAGTCTCAGTATAATTTTCTGTTCTAAGCAAGGCAGGAAATTTCGATAGTTTTCTTGATTCCTTTCCATTTCCGGATCCGGTTCAACTTCTTCATGTTCAACCTTTGAGAACGGAACCCTAAAACCTTAACGTCAAATTCAAAAACAAAATCCTTCACGTCAAAGCACACTAACAAAAAAAGCGTATCAAATTAAAAATTACCGATCATTAGTATGAGAGCGTTCCGAATTTAAAACCAATGGCAATCTCCACCAGGATCGCACGTTTTCATACTACATGTTCAAAATATATCATTATCGTGAAGTGGTTATCGATTTGGATGTGTGGGTGAGTCTACATCTACAACATCCCACTAATTTTATTTAACAAGAACAAAAAATAGGTACGATTCCATTTTTTTTTTATTTTGATAGGGAGGCAAGCGAGCAAGCGGGTCATGTGAAGGAAAATGATCACCACCGCCCATAAATATCAGCAACTCAAAGAGAGCCACCAATCTGTTGCCGGCCTTTAAAGTAAGTGTAAACCCTTTTCTTGAAAGCCCCGATGTCATAGTTGTCTGGAAACACTGCTGCCGGAAGCTGGTTCCACAGTTTCACCGTACGTGGCAGGAAGTGCCGAAGAAAACGTACAGTGGTAGACTGCCATTCATCGAGATGGTGACGATGGAACTTAGACTTTCGGTGGGAAGTGCGATGGTGGAATTTTGCAGCAGGCAGCAAATTAAACAATTCTTCAGAGCATTCGCCGTGGTAGATCCTATAGGACACACAAAGAGAACCTACGTCCCTTCGCAAGGACAAGGAATCCAAACGATCGGAAATCAATGACTGATCACTGACAAGTCAAGCTGCCTAGTTTTCTGTACAATTTTTTTGTGTCATGTTTGTGACGACCCATATAAACAGTATGAAAAAAATAAAACCTCCTTCAAAAAACATCCAAAAAACTATGAAATAATAATTGAACAGAACCGACACAATAAGCATGAAAATATCTTTCTTCTAATCTGTTTTAAGTCGGTGCCTCAGCTCGAGTCAGCAGGACTGGACCTAGTAATCTAACTTACCTACATACCTACTATCTATAGGGCTTCTACACTCCTGCTGGCTCGTGCTGAGGCACCGACTTAAAACAGATTAGAAGAAAGATATTTTCATGCTTATTGTGGTCGGTTCTGTTCAATTATTATTTCATAGTTTTTTGGATGTTTTTTGAAGGAGGTTTTATTTTTTATTTAATTTTTTTTATTTTTTGCTTTTTAGTTGTTTCTGTATAAAATAGATACGTAGGATAAAATCATCAGTTTGACTTCGAAATAAGTTTATGTTGAAAATTCTATTTTTAAAACTCGACAGGGTTATGTCGTTTTATTACAGAGTTCCATGATACTTTCTGAATGCAAATGCTCGACTTGTCACCGAAAATACTAAAATCGCTATACGTTTCTCTTGAATTTTTGAGGAGTTTCTTCAATTCCTCATGGATCCCATCATCAGAACTGGATTTTGGTAACAACGGGACCAACCTTGAAGCATGTGCTTTCAAACAACGAAAAAATTTTCCAAATCGGTTCATAAATGACGGAGTTCTAAGGTAACACACGTTAAAAAAAAAAAAAGAACATACAACCGAATTGAGAACCTCCTCCTTTTTTTTGAAGTCGGTTAAAAAAACATCACAAACTGACCCAGAAGGACACTTTTTAGGGTTCCGTACTACCCAAAGGATAAAAACGGAACCCTATTACTGAGACTTCGCTGTCCATCCGTCCGTCTGTCACCAGGCTGCATCTCAGGAACCGCGATGCTAGACAGTTGAAATTTTCACAGATGATGTATTTCGGTTGCCGCTATAACAGCAAATGCTAAAAAACAGAATAAAATAAATATTTAAGGGGGCTCTCATACAACAAACGTGATTTTTTTGCTCACTTTTGCTCTAAGTATATTGCTAACGGCAACAGGTAGACGCTTGAAATATTCACATAATATTTAGTTACATATTGAATTTAAAAATAAGTAGTTAAATTAAAATAAAACAAATGTTTAAGGAGGCTCTCATACTACAAGCGTGATTTTTTTTAGAAAATCCTAGCGCCAACTTTCTGTCACCGAAACCAACGCACACGAAATCCACACACACAAATTTGGCACTGTGAACTTTGTTTTATTCGACCTCGTTGGTTCAAAAGACATCGCGATCTCATAAATCCGGCGGCCGCTCCGAGCGCCGTAACCGATTAGTAGGTGCGGCCGGCTATCTGCCGCGAGAAACAATTTCCAATGCATTATATAATTTATGACTTCATCGGGATGGCGGGTCACGAGCGCACAATGCTCGTTTGTTTTCGAGAAAATATCAGAGTCTGAGGGTTGCCACTAGGACCTGTAAATGAGATTATGTTGACAAACTGTGGTAATGTAGTGGTTTGACCCATGGCCTTTCAAGCGAAGACTCGTGGGTTCGAACCTGGACTCATACCTCTGAATTTTTACAATGTATGTGTTAAAAAAATATATTTGAAAGGCACGAGCTTTACGATGAAGGAAAATCTCGTGAGGAAACTAGTGTTAGGCCCGCGTGGGAACAACAGCCGAAGCAGTCATTTTGATAAGAGGCCTATACTCAGCAGTGGGACGCTTATCGGAAGAGATGATGATGAGAAATGAGTAAGCAAAATTAGCACTAAATGAATTTGAATAGCTTAGCAGTGGAATTCCCTGCCTGCGACTGTGTACCCTGAACACTACAATCTGGTCGTTTTCAAGTCTGGACTAAATGATCCTTGACTAGGCAAGCATGCTCCATCGTAGACCTCATCTTCGCTTTGCATCAGACGTGATTGTGGTCAAACACAAGCCTATATTGACGATTGCACGATTTGCAAGCCTCTTACAACCGAAATTGTTTCATTTGGTATCAATAAGGGAGGCCTATGTCCAGCAGTGGACGTCCTATGGCTGAAATAACGATGATGATGAAATAAAAACTCAACGTACTCTAGCCATTTACATGACCTAAACAAGTAAATTAATAATGATATTCTAGTTGCCTAGACATCAATGAGAGCTTGTGTGACTGGCTAGTTGGCGTTGGTATTGTTATAGTTTGGTTTAGCTCACCATCTGACTAGCTCTTTTCCAATCCAAATGTGTCAGCATATCTTTTAGCTCACTTATTCTAGTAACGCAAAGAAATGAAATGAACGGTTGCGGCGCGACTTGCGAAACCGAGGATTGGGGCCGAGTTTGCCCGACGAACTAAAATGGTCTGCAACCGAATGTCATCAGCAGACCAAACAATATATTACACTTTACGCAAACCCCGTTAAAACTTTTTCAATTTACAAATTATTTTGGAAATTTAGTTATTTGACATTCTTTTACATAGATTTTTTGCACATAGCCCTACAAAACTGTTTACACAGTTTTTCTTCAGGATTTTAGTTACTCAATCTATAAATGAAGGAAGGTACAGTCAAGGAAACTGAATCGCGTACCAGGGTGAAACCTTTCCACAACCAATTTCGCGATAATTTCTTTGGCAGGTGTACCGAACGTCAACATGAAACTTGTTGAGAAATGGTTCTAGTCTGACGTGATACAGTTTGTACAACTGCACAAAATGAATTATATGAATCAGGTGAACCATGGATACACGTACTGTCGTGCTATTGATATTAGCAGTAAGTCGGATTTTGCTAAAGATTAAAAACGGACTTTCTGCTGATAAACTAAAACAATTACTTTGCTCACCCGCGACCTTACAATAGTTACGTTTATGCAAGAAATGTGTGTCCATGCAGTTCCTCCACCTCCACACTGTACGAACACACACAAATCACATAAACACAACCATCACCACCACCAAGCTACACTGACGCGTTTCGAACTCAACCAGAGCTCATCTTAAGAGTTACCACAACCGTATGCTATGCTACCAAATGTTAAACTAACAAACCAAAACAAATGTTTTAACTTGCCACTGTAACTTCACAAGTACCCACTTTATTTTTCTTATTCTCAAACTACCCCACAAAAATTAACTTTTATTGACATATTATGAAACTACTTTGAATTTTTGTTTATTTATTTATAAGGCATATTTTATTAATACTAACTGTTCAAATTAGACCCAAGCCGCAGTAAAGGAGAAGATACTAAATTTACCTGTTCATTAATAATAGACCCCATAGTGTTGTACCTAATTATTTCCATGCATTCCAGAGCATCCAGACGCAACCCCTTGCCGCAATAATGTAACACTTCATAAGAATCTGAATCTAACAATGAATGATTTGATTCCAACAAATGTTTTGAAAAATTCGATCTATCTGGATGCTCATTCCTATATGCCGAAACATGCTCTTTAAATCTAGTATTAAAACTTCGGCCTGTCTGTCCTACGTATATCCCATTGCAGTCATTACAAGTAAGCTTGTATACCCCCGATCTAGTTCCCTTATCTACTTGTTCATTGTGGTTACATAGCCTAGAGTACAAAGAGTTGTTAGTCTTAAAGGCAACATTAATATTGTTTGATTTTAAAATGCCATAAATCTTATCAGACAAACCCCCAACGTAAGAGATACTAGATCTATATTTGTTAGTATACTGAGAAGGTAACGCAGCGTAAAGCATGCTATTTACTAACCGTGCCTGCTTCTTTTGAACTAAACTATCTACCATTGATTTTGTATAACCATTTGAGATCGCTATCTGATAAATAGTACTCAACTCTAAATCAAAATGTTCCTTAGAAAGAGGCACAGTCTGCAATCTATTAACATAACAATGGAAAGCAGCCAGTTTATGCTGCCACGGATGATTAGAAGATGCTGGTATAACAGCATCTGTGTACGTGGGCTTACGGTATATTTTAAATTGATGTTTACCATTTAATTTTGAAATCGTTAAATCCAAAAAGTTCAACGAACAATTTTCCTCCAATTCTTTTTTGAACTTTATCTTTACGTGCTTGTTATTCAAACCATTAATAAACACGTCAAGCTGTCTCATACTCCCCCTCCAGCATAGGATCAAATCATCAATATACCTAAAATAGTACAAAATATTACTATTACCCACAATATACTGATTCTCAAAATGATCCATAAATATATCTGCCATTAAAAGCTTGGTGGCTTGGTGGTGGTGATGGTTGTGTTTATGTGATTTGTGTGTGTTCGTACAGTGTGGAGGTGGAGGAACTGCATGAACACACATTTCTTGCATAAACGTAACTATTGTAAGGTCGCGGGTGAGCAAAGTAATTGTTTTAGTTCATTAATATGGACCTCCGCAAAGTAACGCCTGATTCAATAAATTACTGCTGATATCCTATGTCTAATTTTTCCAAAGGTCGAAATTCAGACTTACTGCTAATATCGATAGCACGGCAGCTTAAGAGTTACTGAGCGAAATGAGCTAGTGAGCTAACCGATACATATCTCGAGAGCTGAATACTCTGAATCACTTTTTTTATGCAAATGACACATTTTCACACACCAGAAACGGCATCTCGAGTTTTAGTAAAAAGAGGCATTAAAATCGTTAAGCATTTAGTTCTGTCCCGGCGAAGGAACATTTAAATGCTCTCATGTGTCGGCTCCCACGACACCGAAAAAACCGACCAAGTGCGAGTCGGGTCACATAGTGGGTTCTTTAAAACAGGAAGACGACTACATTTTTATGTATCCACTTTTTTACATCCAAATATAACGTGAAAAAATTATACATGTTTTTGCTGTCGATAAAATAAAATAAAATAAATAAAATAATATACAGGGTGGCCCATTTAGATCGGTCAGTATGGGAAAGTCTGAAACTATAGGCATACTAAGATCTGTTCTTAGGAACCATGCCATCGATTTTAATAACAAGAAAAACTGCATTCATACCTTTAAAAAAAACCTGTTCTCAGCTCGGGAATTGAACCCGGACGTTTTGAAAAATAAAACTAACACTTTATATTTAGATATCGATTGTTTAGGTCTTAATCAGCAAATGTTACTATGAAACATGATGTCTAAAATTAAAAAAATGCATTGTTTTCATATCCTTTCATTTATTTTAGTAGGTGTTCGAAATGCTAGGTACCATTTTTTTTCAATACAACATTCGATTCGTTTAGATAACGATATTACTAATTGCATTTTGTTACTTCCGGAATAGCTTGGCAAGCCTATGCCATTATATAAAAGTAGTGGATGTAACAAGTTGCGACACCAGACAACCATAAGACAACAACCATTTTACGCACCTAAACGAGTGTACAATAAAGGGTTCCATAGTCAATTTCTTGTCATGGGTGTTCGCGGTACCCTAAACGGCTTCGAATTTCCGTCGCATTTCAGGAGCATCCTGCAACCGTTCAGTTGATGTCTGCGACAATTGATATAATTACTTCATTAAGACTTCGTTTTAGCTTTATGGCCCGCTAGTAGCGATAGCAGAGGAATCACATTACAAACGCTCTAACGAACCGCTGGATTTCCATTTTAGTTGATTACAGGAAACACTTCGATGGCAATGACGTGGAACGTCATTTGAAAACAACTTCATGGACATGACCACACTTCCCGGTTCGAACAGGACTGTCCCGCTCTTAGGTACTCTGACCCGCTGTTTCCAAGAACAACTTAGACGCGAAAATGTTTCCCCTTGCTGAGCGGACCGCATGGCAGCTCAACCTCTCTCAGATAGGCTGTAAAAAGCCATATAAGTAACAGCATAAGTCCGTCCGAAAAAAATAAGGGAAAATGTCCCCTGTAAAAAAATTGTTTTAACAACACGTAAGCGCGAGTCAAACGCGTGTTTTCTTTAAATAATGGGATTTACTAATCCCCGATCTCCGAACTTAAAGTTGTGTAATTTTTTTGTGTATATAATACCTACTACCAATAATATTGCCAAGACTTTTACACATTTCCTAAGTCTTCACTTGCAGTGCAAATTTTCACCAGATAAATATAAAAATACACAATATATTAAAATAATGTGACTAAATACAAGAACATCCTCCTGTTGCATAACAAAGTAAAACTTATATTACAAGCGGAACTCCTTTTCTAGTTATTATAACTGAAGCGAGAGTTCCGCTTGTAACATTAGTTGTACTTTGTTATGCAACAGGTCCCTGATTTTGTAAATCGGTGTTTGTTAATGTTGATAATTATCTTCTAATATAAAAAATCTCGTATCACGGTGTTTGTTATCGAACTCCTCCGAAACGGCTTGACCGATTTTTATGAAACTTTTTTGTCTATATTTGGTAGGTCTGAGAATAGGTCAAGCTATTTTTTATACCTATCCCTATTCTCCGAGGACGGAGTCGCGGGCCACAGCTAGTATCATTTATAAAAGCCGTTGTCCCGTTTTAAGTTAAAAATAAAATGGTCACTTTAGAGACCCTTTATGGAAAGTTTTAGGTGTGATTGCAACTCGTACATAATGATCGATGAAAGCTGTCCGTAACTTCGATTCGATAGTGAGTAATCCAACTTTATTCCGATCTTAAATTTTCACTTTAACAGCCCGCTAATCTCTTCTGCCGACGGTGCGATGCCATTCAGTTTTATCGCGTAATTAGAGTCCATAAAATCAGTAGTTGTTTCGAGGACGAGGCGGCGTCGGCGCAGTTTTGGAATAGCTCGCGTGCGCGTGTGTCCTCAGAATCGTCTAGAATGCTGCGCGTCCCTTAATGCGCCCGCGCGCCGCGAGCGCCGCCTTATGCGGTCTAACCGCGCCGCTTTCAACGTTTTTGCCCTATTAACGCTGCCATCATAAACTCTTTTACTTTGTCAGCACAGTAAAATAATAAGGCGTTTAACCTTTTCAAATTACAGAGCGAGTTATAAACAAGCGATAGAAATCATTTCCCGTCGAGATATTTCACGTTTTTCTCTTGATATTTACGACTAGCGTTCACGCCGTTTTTAATTAATCGCCTATTTTTACCCGTTGGGCTTTGCTCCCGGTTATTTTCTTCGCATGAATTATACATGATAGGTAGATATCTAATTTACATCGCATCAAAAACACTCCGTGGCACTAAATCGTCGATTTGGCCATGTCGGCGATTTAAACTGTAATTTTCCGGTTAGAGCGATAAATTATCGTGTATAACCGGGTGATTTAGTGCGAGAATGTTTTGAGACGCATCGTTCGAGATTAATTTAAACATTGATGTAGGTTACTAATACCTCGGTCTCACGGCAGATTTGCCTCAATTTATAGGGTTCCTCTAAATGATCGGTTAGAGGCCGGAGATGGTTGTAGCCGTTCAATTAAACTTCAGTTTATGTTGAGTATTCATTAGTTTATTATAAGCTAATCTTATTAAGATTGGCGCCGTGGGATGGCGGGTTTGAATCGGCTAGAGAACAGACCATTAATTGTAATTCGTCTTTGATTCTTTAGCAATCAACTAGGTTGTTTTTGCGGCTTCGCGTCAGTGGAATACCTAATCAATAAAAAAGTTATGTACTTCTGTACCCCGTGGTAATCTCAAAAAACCCTTTAATGCACATTTAAAATTCTCAAGGATTATGTTACTCTTTCTAATTTTGAGTCTCCAGCTCCGGGTGTAAGTTGTTTTTCAGTCAATCAGTTATTCAAGTCAGCATTGTTTTTTTTTTTTTTATGTTAGATAGGCCAGACAAACGAACTAGTGGGCCACGTGATGTTAAATGAACACCACTGTCCATAGACACCCGCAGCGCTTTACACGATGCCAGTGCGTTGTCGGCCCTAAAGGAGAGGGAATAGGGGAAGGGGGAGAGGGAGGGGGGAGGGAAGGGGTGAGGTATTGGGCCCCCGGCACTCTCACTGACCGTACGAAACGCAAGCAGGATTACTGCTGCTTCACGCCGGTGTTCTGTGAGTGGGTGGTACTGCCCCGGATGAGCCGGCCCATTCGTGATGCAGCGGCTAGCTACAACATGGCTCTACCACTACAAAAAACACACTACACTATATAATATAATTGTTACTATGTAACAGATTCGACACTCGTATTTAACGGTCACTATTTACTTACCAGCCTGTCACCTCTGACGGTGTTAGTAGCAGTTACAGAGTTCAATTTCGAATAACAACTGGCAAAAAATAGAAACACTATGTGTCAACAGTCATCTTGGCCTGGTATGCATCCCACAGCAGGGTACAAACCTTTCAGAATGAGGGGGCTTGAGCCGTAGTTCCTACGTGGGCCCAGTGTGGATTGGCAACTTCACCATACACCATTGAATGCCTTTGCCGGTGTGCACGACGTTTTCCTTCACCGTAAAGATCATAAGGTGCGAGGCCGGGCACGAACCCACGGGTTTTTTGAGAGACCATAGGTCAAACCACTAGGTAACCACGACTTGTCAACGACAGTGGTACGGAATTATTGTACTTAAAGTGGCATAACTGTTTTATCCTAGCAGTGTGAAAGCTTGTGAAGATTTTTGGATGTTTAATATTTGAATGTTTGTTCAATCACATAAAACGGCTAAATGAATTTAGATGAAAGTTGGCGTACAGATGGACAAATATCTGGATTGAAACACAGGATACTTCATATTCTGGATCCCGGATAAGTTCCCGTGGGATACATTTTTGCTTTGAACAAGAATAGAAGGTGCTGTCCAAGATGATGACACTGATGTGTTAACGCAATCTATGCTGTTGTCGAAGAACGTTGTGCTTGAAGAGAAAAAGAAGAGAGGGATGGCGGAAGCTCGCGTTTAACAGGAGAGAGTGAATCAAGAGAGGAGAACCCTATGCTCAGTAGCAGGTCACAGAATTAGGCTATCATCATCATCATTTCAGTTGGAAGCTACTTGCATCCACCCTGAACCTGCGGCCTTCACCAAATCGTCCGTCCATCTCGTTGGTAGACGACCCACGCTGCGCTTGCCAGACCGTGGTCTCCATTCGAGAACTATAAAAATTCGGCTAAACAAAATGAAAGGTACAAAAAAAAAGATGATAAAGAACCCGCGAAATAAAAGAAAACATGTTATCTTGTTTTGTATTGAAGACCAACGAACTCTACCACCTATAAAAATGTAGTTAAATCAAAGATGTGCTTAGCAATAAGCCATTAAATTTTTAGTAGTTTCTTATCTACTTAAACAAATATTTACTTAAGTGCTTACTTCGATCAACAATACTGTTGATCGAAGAGTGCTTATTAGAATGTTAGTATCAATTTCTATACATATTTTAAATTAATTTTACGCTCTTTCTTCGGGGGGAACGTATCAAAATATATAAAGTTTAAAACGAATAATGGACGAAATACATAATGGTCATAATATATACAAAAAATTTCTATGAAACTATTGATAAAACGAAATTTTTTAATCGTGTAATCTATAGATTGGTTTAGGTTAGGTTAGGTTTATTTTATGAAAATTTTGTAAAGTTGAGAATTTCCAAGAAAATTGCATTATATCAAATGACCATTATCCATTATTAATTTTAAACTTTATATATTTTCATACGTACCCTTCTTCGGGTAATGATCGTGGTTTAGGTAGCAATAAGACCGCCTATTATCTGCCTGAATTTAATTTTCCTGTACTATTTTTGGTGTTCAATAAAGAATATTTGTATTGTATGACGACTGGATAGCCCGTTCGTTAGAGAACCTGATTACGAAGCTTGAGGTTCCGGGTTCGATTCCCGGTCGGATCCGTATAAGTATGTTTATCCGTTGTCTAGTACCCATAGTACAAACTTTGCTTTGTTTGCGACTAGGTCAATTGGTGTCAATCCCAAGATTTATTTATTTGTTATTATTATTTATTGAAAGACGTCCACTGCTGAACATAGGCATCACTCAAAGCTCGCGAAACAGATCGGTCCTGCGCTATCTGCATCCAACGCGTTCCCGCAACCTTAACCAGTCGCTTCATCTTGTTGTACCTACAACTGCGTAAGACACACTGACCCATATGAGGCCTATGTTCAGCAGTGGACGTCTTTCCGATGAAATGATGATTATTTATTGCATTTTAATGAAACTATATTATATCAATCATATTAAAGCAGATTTTTAGATTTACTAGGGAGCGTTATTAATCTCATAATCATCATTTCAGCCGTAGGACGTCCACTGCCAGTCCGTGGTCTCCATTCCAGAACTTTTGGGCCCGAACGGCCATCTGTTCTGCGTGCTATATGGCCTGCCCATTGCCATTTCAACGAGCTAATCCGTTTGGCTATGTCGGTAACCCCAGTTCTTCAACGTATCTCCTCGTTTCTGATTCGATCCTGATCATTTCTGATCGATATTATTAATCTGCTTTTGTAAAATTCTTAAAAGTAAATCGATTACCTACGTATAATAATGCAATTTCTTAAGACCTGCTATTTAAAGTTAGCATTTGTGATCTCGACAGATACCTACCGTAAATTAGCACCGGAGTGTATCAAAGAGGGGGCGATTCGCGAAGGTTGGATTCGCATTGCTATAATTTATAACAATTAAAACCCCGATAAGGATACTTGCAGCAATACATTGCATTATTTTCCAACCAGTAGCGTGGCTAATTGGCCCGCCACCTAATAAAAGGTTTGGATTACCCGTATAGAATCAAAATTATTACGTAAGCATCAGTTTATACTAAAGAACGAATAATTAAAAGGATTATAAATGTTACCGTAAAGTTATGTTACTTTATTTTATTATTTTAGAGAGGCCAGACAAACGAACTAGTGGGTCACCTGATGTTAAAAAAATGATCACCACTGTCCATAGACACCCGCAGCGCTTTACGCGATGCCAGTGCGTTGTCGGCCCTAAAAGGGAGAGGAAAAGGGGGAGGGATAATAGAGGAGGGGGAGAGTTATTGGGCCCTCGGCGCTCTCACTGACCGTACGAAACGCAGCAGGAGTACTGCTGCTTCACGCCTGTGTTCTGTGAGAGGGTGGTACTGCCCCGGACGAGCCGGCCCATTCGTGATGCAGCGGCTAGCTACAACATGGGTCTACCACTACTAAAACTTTAGCCCTGATGGGTGGGTAACTTTCGCCATTAGAATTAACTCGCTCCAAATTTTATTATTAAGTAAGTATGTATTGACATAGGTCATCGAATTCGAGCGCAGGTCCGCATCTGTCATCATTTTTCCGAATTTATGTGCGAAATTTACATTTGAAATTTATCATGAGCTTTACGGTGAAGGAAAACATCATGAGGAAACTTGCACATACCTGAGAAGAAATTCAATGGTGTGTGTGAAGTTCCCAATCAGCACTGGGCCCGCGTGGGAACCACGGCCCAAGCGCTCTCATTCTGAGCGGAGGCCTGTGCCCTGTAGTGGAACGTATACTTATAGGCTGAGATGATAAAATTTATTACATTGAAATTATGAAAAATTTTAATATTGTAAGCTTTGTGTAATATAAAAAATTTACTGAACATAATTTTCTTTTTATTCATGCACACTTTGACATATATACAGACATATTAACCACAAGCAAAGCCCGCTCGTCTGCGTGACTTACAAGAACTGTGAGAACTGAAGAAAGTATACAATTTATAGAGATCTTACGTATTTATTGCAGGAGTAAAGCTTTAGTACCTACCTAATAACGATCCTACCAAAAACATAAATGTGTAAATGTTAGCAAAGTTTAATACTAACTAAAAATAAATGCTTTGTTGTGGACTTCGCCGACAAAACGATTGAGATCTAAATTACACAATGTAGATAAAATTATCTAACATAAATATGTTAAATTGAAGCTTGAGATTACTACCTACCTACCTACTGTTTTTGGTGTTCAATAAAGAATATTTTGTATTGTATTGTCAGTCAGTGAGTCAGTCAGCGAGTCGGTCAGGGAGTCAGTGGAAAAATGCCAATTTTTAGACGTTTGTACCTCAATAACTGTTTAAGCTTTAGTTGTTAATCTTGTTGGTATCAATCAATAAATAAACCAAATTTTGGTGAGTTTTGTGTTAAATATAATTTTGAGTTATGAAGGGGTCAAAACTGACTTCAAATGGTTCGTGTAATATTACGCTCGGCGCTGCTTCGGCATTTCCTTTTCCTTAACCTTTTCAACGCCACGCCTCGACAAAACGTAAACCTGCTTTGAATCTTATGTCATTGTGTCAAGATCACTTTGACACTGTACTTTGTGACACCTATATGTGTCGTTGGCGTTGAAAGGGTTAAACTTGGCTTGACACGCTGCCGCGTGTCTAGATAGGTACAGCAATCAAACGCACGCAATTATTTCCCATATCCTCATCGCGGTCTTAAAACGCAATGCGTTCGCGAATTAATTGATGCTAACTAACTAAGGTTAACTAGAAACACTGTGATTAAACTTTATTTCCCCAAGATCGCATTATCGATTGTCCATAAGAGTTTTACAGCTATACTAGCTTTTACCAGCGGGTCCACTCGCACGAACCTTTGGTTCAATCAGTTGTCAGCTAGGTTTTTAAAACAAGTAAAAATAGGGCAATTAAGAAATCGCACATAATAAAATAGGTATTCGGAATGCTAAAATTAGGGCTGTATGTATACAATGAATAGTTAGGAAAATTAAAAATTCGGCTTTTTTTGATTTTAGGCCTAGTCAAATTCTTCTTCTTCTTTTACAGGCTTTTTCTATCCACTACTGGATGTAACCCTCACCTAATCTCCTCCACTCCGTCCTATTCGCCGTCAGCCAGTACGGTCCGGCGTAACTGGGCCATTCTACTTTTAAGTAACCATTAATCTTTTGTGAAATATAAGGCATACCTGGTGATTTTTTTCAAGTATAAATAACTTATATACAAACTGAAACACCTAAATTTAATGTTTTAAAGCAATAAAACTTTAAATTCAAAGAAATTTTGTGGAAAAAATTGGTAACTCAGCGGAAAATACATCAATTTCCATACAAATGGCGGGGACATGCATGTCCACTGCGTTACCTACCTTATAGATAATAATGATTACTTTTTATACGTAGTGATAATTTTAAATGTAAGCTTAATTATGTGCCTATTTAAATTTTAAATGATTTAAACCGAGCACTTTACCGTCTTTGTAAAAAAAATATTTGAAGAGCACAGTACAAAAAATTACTGGTCAACGAAAAGTAGAATGGCCCAACTTTTCATGTCATCAGACCATCTCATCAGGGGTCTGCCTACACAAATAATAGTCAAATTAGTGGTAGTGAAAATAGGATTAAATTTTTCGGGCTACAATAGGAGAACCATGTTTGCATTTACGGATCCACCATAGCGTCGAGACTACTCATCAGATTTTAATAAATTATTACAAATACGACAGAATACTGATAACGATTGAAATACTCGTAGAACTACCCAGTTCTATGTTAACAGGAAGTGGCATGTCGGTATTATTAGTAAAACGACACAAATGTTGCAGCTCTCTCAAACTGCAACAAACACCGCCGCACTTCAAAAGAAAGTAGTAGTGAGTTAAGTGGACTTCGCACGATCCAACCCGGGGTTAACGAGACATTGTGATTGCTCTCGTCAGGCGCCGTGTTGCACTACATCGCGTCGTGTAAGGATAGTGTTGTGCGCGTCGATTGTCGACAGGATTCGGTAAAGAAATTAAATCAATGTTTATTGTCCTTAAATGTAGCACAATTGTATGTATGTATGTAAAACTCTTTATTGTACATAAAACATGAAAATTACCAGTTAACAAGAAAGACAGATGTACAAAGGCGAACTTATCCCTTAAAGGATCTCTTCCAGTTAACCTTAGAACGATTGACAGGACATCAGAGACAAGAATAGGCATACAATGCAGAGTAAAAAAAAAGAGCCGAAATCAATGGTGGTAATAGGATTTCCAGTAATGAAACTTCATAAGTCATGCAAATATTGTGATTCATACAACTACTTATGCTATTTCTTCTACTAAGTAACAAATACCTTAACAAAATACCTTAAAATAGCAATATTCCTTAAAAGTCCATACATGTGTTATTCAAGAGTTCCTTCAAAGAGTTAGAAACATTTTTGGTAAAGCCAACAGAATAGTTGAGTTTTGAAGGAATTCAATGGGAGTATTTTTAGTGTCCGGTAAATTACTATGAAATTAAAAAAAAACCTTAGCTATTTTTCTTTTCCATTGCTTGAATGATGGGCAGATATGTATGGAACGTAGCCATCACTAACGAAATCATAATGTATGGTGACTCTTCGATCCTTCAATTTGTTATATATAATAATTATTAAGACGACTAGACTGCGAAGGATGGGAATATCGATATAGTTTTTAGGACACAACCCAAAAAATAAAAAAATGACTTGTAAAGCTCACACATATTTGAGGCCTGATAATTCACTTTTTCAGGTTTTTTCAGGTTGTTCCCTTTTCATATCAAGTGACTCATGACTCATTTTGACTAATTTCTAATAGCAGTAATAAGTTATAATTTCAATTAACCTTTTGAATAGAATAGAATAGAATAGAATACGTTTATTTGTGGAACATAGGTGTACATAATCGGTCTTAAAAGTATAACATTCAGGAATCTCTATGTTTTGCCAGTAGGCGTACAAATATTTCTGTTTTCCTTTAACAAGTCATTAAGTCTAAATACAATTAATATTCACAGCAGTAAAAAAAAACAAAAAGAATAAAAAAAATAACTAAAGTGCGATAATGTATTCATTTCAAATAACTATTTTAGCAAGGATTTTTATTTAAAGAATGTCAATAATATTATCAATATCTGGCACAGTAGGTATGTATAAAACTAAAAATTAATGTCATTAGGATGCATAAAATTATAAATTCATGTCATTAAGAAATTCATCAATATTATAGTAACATTTTTCAATTAGTAAATATGTCAATTTCTTTTTGAATTGGTTGGTATTAAGATTTTTTATAGTATCTGGAATTTTGTTGAATATTTTTGGTGCCATTCCTAATATGCTGGAATTCCTAATATATTTTTGGTTACAATAACTAAAATAGATATTTCACACCACTGGAATCGAGTCGCTTCCATTCCATCTTCAAAAGCGGTTCCCACCACCGCTCAGTCAGTGCGTCTAGAAGTCAGTTACATTAATATCGATAATATTACAATTTCCGTGAACGGCCCATCACTAGTCATGACTATTTTACGCCCCACTTAAGGGCTTATTGACGGCTGGTGCATAATAAGTAGTGATGACCTTATACTAATGCCACTAGGAAACTACTCCACACTGCTCTATTATCGGAATGCCAAACGCACTGCGGGCCATTATGTGTTATAAATACCGAACAAAGAATTGATGGATAGCGAAAATAGCTTATCATCGATAAGAACCCTTGGATCTTCTAACTTTAATAAGTAATTTTTAAAGAAGAAAGATAATAAAGTCAACGAGAACTACGTCGTCGTCCGGGCTCGCTCCTCTGAGTTTTTCGGAATTTATGTACTTAATTAAAGAAATACAAAACCGTCTGGTCGACTCGACACCACTGGAGACCAAAGGGCCGGCAGCTATCTCTCTCAACGAATCGCCATTCAACGAGGGAATGCTGCCAGCCTTTTGGGTACGATGCCACGGGGGCCTTTTTTAGACTTTAGTCTAGTAGTTTTTAAGTTAGATATTTAGTTTATAGTTTTAATTATTGTTAAGTATTGTTTCTTAATATTTGTCTTCTATGAATAAATGTATATAGTAACGTGCGAAATTAGATTTGTAATTTACCATGAGCTTTACGGTGAAGGAAAACATCGTGAGGAAACCTGCATACATCTGAGAAGAAATTCAAAGGTATATGTGAAGTTCCCAATCCGCACTGGGCCCGCGTGGGAACTGTGGTTCAAACCATCTCATTCTGAGAGGAGGCCTGTGCCCTGCAGTTGGACGTATATAGGCTGGGATGATTGATGATGATGATGATGAACAACGGTTATTTTTAAGAATTTATGAATTATTGAGTAAAAACAAGATTTTTCAAATCAAGAATCATATCATTGCAGCCTCCAACAAGATGGCGCGACGACCTGGTTAAGGTTGCGGCAACGCGTTGGATGCGGATACGGATGACCCCATCCAGCAGCTTGTCTGTACAGTTAAGGAATTTAATTTGCAACCCACCTAAGTTTGAATATCGTAACATCAAACTGTCACCATAAGAGCTAGCTACGATGTTGCTTTGACGAGTTGCATTTGACATTTCGACCTAATGCATTGCGAATTGCAAAACGAATTTTTTCGAAATGGGTGAGGAATTAAATTCCTTGACTGTACAAGCGGTATTAATAGAAGTATGAATCGCACACGCATCCAAAATGCGATTCATTAACTAATAGAGATGGTGGAGATAATCAGCGACCAGCTTCCTGGTTCGGTTCAGTATAAACACTCGTACACACTGAGTGTGTTTTTGAGTGTGTGTGTTTGTGTGTAATTGTGTCTGTTCCTAAGTGTCTCTCTGTGTGCGAGTGTGTGTGCATACGTACACGCGTATGCGTAACTTTGGGGGAGGCCTATGTTCAGCAGTGGACGTCTATCGGCTGAAATGATGATGATAATGACCTTAGACATGAGCAAATTTTTATATCCTTAAGAGATCCGCAGTTGTAATTACATAATTAGCCGTTACCTGCGACTCCGTCTGCAAATAATACGTTAATAGCTATTCTACGGGAACTATGCAATATTGCGGGATAAAAACTATCCTATGTCCTTCTCAAGGTCTGAAACTATCTCTTCACCAAATTTCATCTAAATCAGTTCATCGGTTCAAGCGTGAAGAGGTAACAGACAGACAAACACATTTTCGCATATACCTATATGTATAATATTACTTTGGATTGAATCGTAATGATCACAACGCGCTCAACTGCCCTCTTGCTGCTTATTCTCCTAAATTCAAGTCTAGGGTGAATGAACATTTACTAGGCAAGCGTGCTCCATCATAGATCTCATCTTCGCTTTCCATCAGACGTGATTGTGGTCAAACACAAGCCTATATTGTATTAAAATATAACTCTCAAAGTATTTTAATACTCAAATAACTCGAACAATTTAGTAAAACAAACCTAATATAATAGTTTTCGTTTGCTCCGTGGCTTATGTTACCGCACGTACAAACCACTTGTCCCCTAAGCCAGCGCTTGTCAAAGTGTGAGCCATTCTCTCTGATGGTGATCATTTTCCATCAGATGACCCGCTTTCTCGTTTGCCTCCCTTTCATAATAAAAAAACCTCGGATTGGTTCAAAACATGTCGAGCATATCTCGACTACTACGTGAGTGAGTGTAATAATGTTTAATCTGGTAGTATAAATGGTAGTATTATATACTCCATTTACTTTAGAATTATAAACCACAACAACATTATATTGCGGCTCGTGAACTGTAATCTCTTTACAATTTGTACTAGAGTAACAATAACACGCAAAATAAGTGACATTAAAACAATTTTATTTTGCGGCTCCCAGACTATTGTACTGTACTATTTGCTAGGTAAGAAATAGTTGACCAGACGCAATATAATGATGTTGTGGTTTTCAATTCTAAATTAAATGAAGTATAGTGATAATGGACAAAAGGTCAATCAGCCCCTATTATGTTAAAGTTTCGAAGGCTGTCTAATACACACACACAGCTCGGACAGTAAAAAAGGGGTAAATGATCGGTATAAAAATAAATAATATAATTTCTTATTACAACATTTCATATAATTTCAAAGGGTATAATCACTCATTTTATATAAATAACGTTCAGTATAATGTTTAATTATATATTTTTATTTTGTATAATTATCGTTTGGTATAACACTTATTTCTGATAACCATCATAATATGGTATAACGCTTATTTCTGATAACCATCATAATAATATGGTATAATGTACATTTTATATTCATACAAATCATATAACTATCAACCTAACCTAACCTACTTTTCTGGTAGCAATTCGTTTTTGTTGGGGGATGCAGTTCTAACCTAACCTACTTTTCTGGTAGCAGTTCGTTTTTGTTGGGGGATGCAGTTCTAACCTAACCTAACCTACTTTTCTACCTAAATGAACCTTTGGTTTGGTTTTTTAATGCGGGGGGCTTCGCCCCCCGAGCCCCCTTGTGGGGGGCTTCGCCCCCCCGTCCCACCTATTACTCTATGCCCTAATAGCTTACCCATGCAGAGTCGTTTTATAGGCTGTTATAAAAATGATCGTCTCGATTTTGCAATAAATATAATATAGATATTTTTAGTATGTAGTAAATCTGAGATTATGTCTCTAATACATTATATATCAACAAAGGTTATGCCATTTGAACGTTATATAAAATAAACGTTATACCATAAGTTCATTATAAAAAATATGCATTATACTTAAAGAATGTTATATTAAATGTTATTCGATGAAATGATCAGTATATGAAACAATAATTATATCCAATGTTAATATATTAAGTGTTGTTTTAACATTCAATAATTATATCAAATGAGCGTTATTGCGACTGAAATTATATCAAAAGATTTCAGATCTATCGTTACGCACCCGTAAAAAAGTTATTAAAATGGGGGTTACAAGTGTTTTCGATCATTTAGCAGGTCATAGTTTTATAAAGTTTGAAAACCGCAGCTCTACGCTAATAAAGTCACAAACTACTCACTTCAGTGGTCTCACGAACACAGAAGAGCAAACTGTCTTAAGTATTTCTTATAATTTATAATTATTAGCTCTAAAATTTATAATTGGCCTCAATGTGTGAAAATGCCATTTTCTATTCTCGGTGTCGTGAGTCTATGGTCAGGTGGTGTTTAGTTACTATCAGTTGACCCGCCATCCAGTTATTTAACAAACGCGTCACACAGAACGTTAATCAGTACGTTGCTTACTTACCATTAGGGTAGGTTTAAAGTAAGAAAGAAATAAATTTTTATCTTGAGCAAAATACAATAGACAATAAAAAAAATGTGAAAAAAGAAAAAAAAATTAAATTATACCTAGTATTTGTAATGCCGAAGAGATTTTAACATCCTGCGCTAATTGATCATATCTCTTAGAGATTTGTTCACATTTCTGTTTTGGCTATTTCCCTGCGACATATACATAGTATATTTACGCTATACTATACATTCTCTGTGTTACTTCTCTCAAAACTCGAAGAGTCTTCGCTGCGCGGGAGTCATTTGTTTTGACATAACAAGTTATGACGGGATGTAGACAGAGTCACTGTTATTGAGCGCTACCGAAAGGAATTGTAAACAAAGAGTAACTAATTGTTCTCTTTAATAGACTTATTCATGGAGTTTAATGGCTCTTACTTCAGAAATTTTTTTTTTTAAATTACTCACTCCACTTGCCTGGTGGTAAGCTGCTTATTGCTACTGCTTGTGGACGTTCGTAACACTAAAGACATTACGCTTATTGCTGAATTCGCCGACCCCTTAAGAGCCATTTATGTCCCTTTAGACGTATGCATTTTGACTTCTATTTTTTGAACAGCAACTTCTTTTATATCGCAAATTTATCATACAATGTTTACAGTAGACGCACCCACATCCCACCCACAATTTTCGGTCGTTCTTTTACAAATCTTATTCGATAAATGCACTGGAATAAATGACTAGACTGTGGAGAAACATTACCCAACCGGACCACAGATATTAAAAACATGGGCGGGACTTAATTAGAAATTGAACCCGCTAATAAATTACAGATGGCCGCCACCCAAGGTGTGGCAACACTCAACATATTTCCCTTGAGAAATAAACGTGACGTGTGTCACTGTGATGTGTGTTGCCAGCACAAAGCTTCGAATATTTTCGGCGCATTCGTTCTTCATTATGTCATTTCGTTCCAAAACTAATTGTTGCCCATTAGTGTTGCTGTTATTTTGGATACGAATTATTTTTGTACAAATAAGCTTTGTAGGCATCAACTTTCGTCGTGTAGATGTTACTCAACGTTACTCTTAATCTGCTCTTTAAATGTTAAATGACGTGTTTACAAAAATAAAACCTTGTAGCAGGAGATACGGTAATAAAAATATATACCCTCATCAGTTATTCTAATGTAGACAAAGTTTATATATGTTAAACAACATTTAACAAACGCATTAGAAACATCAGGGATGTGTGGGCATGTTAGTGGACTATAAATCTAGGTGTTTTATCTAACACTCTCTGTAGTTTGCCTATAAAGCTGTATGGAAATAATCTAATGAATCTGATGGTATTTCACTCACCTTTACTCTGGTTGGATATTACGTGCGGTGAGGTTATTCTTTAATCTGGCGCTGATACTTATTATCTTGATAACAATGATTTCAATTGATGTTTGGATGCGTTAAAAATATATTAGAACAAATTATCTTCATGCGGAATATTAAAATTGCGTATTGCTGCCGCATTTGACAGGTCACTACTTCCATTGTTTTGATTTCTTTTTCGGCTTTATATTAGCACCATAGAGCACAGCGCGCGCGGAGGTTGCATGGGTGGCGAAATACGTCCCATTTCGAATTAAATTACTCAAACACATTATAGGCTCAAACAAGGGATGACACTGTACTTTTAAAATGTTACCGTAACTTTTTTTTAGCTCAAACTCTAAGGTAGCAAATATTTTTTGTGAAGGTATTTCAAAGTGTTGACCCTAGTTTAAAATAAATAAACAAACCTACCTAACTACATCGTCGCCAGTTCAAAATAAAATTATTTCCCGCCTTTATTTTCGAGATTAATCGAGGCATCAACAATTAGTTAGGTTGTATGCATATTATAAAATTAATAACGGCAGCAACGAATGCAGTAAATTACATCGCTCCATAGCACAACAAAACCTGTCCATTCAAAACCAACACTTAACATTCTGCATTTAAGTATAAGAGTGCCAGAGCAACGTTTAAACGTCGGAGGAACTTATTGCAATTTAAATGTTCTAAATGATTGCTGCACGTCGCCATCTTTAATGCTTTACGAAATCCAAAACATTGTCAGAATTATGGCTACAACTTAAAGTTATTTTTTTAACCTCATATGTTGTTTGGTTATCTTTCCTAGATCTGTTTGCCAGTCGGCAAAAGTCTCCTCTAACCTTTTCCATTCTTTCATTTTTTGAATCACTTTTGTTCCACATGACTCCTGGCACTTGTCTAATGTGCTCATCCTAAAAAAACATAGAGATAACATAAATAAAAAAGCCGTGGTGGCCTAGCGGTTGACCTATGCCCCCTCAAGCAGAAGGTCGTGGGTTCAAATCCCAGCTCGCACCTCTGAGTTTTTCTAAATTTATGTGCGAAATTACATTTGAAATTTACCATGAGCTATGCGGTGAAGGAAAACAACGTGAGGAAACCTGTATCCACCTGCGAAGAAATTCAGTGGTGTGTATGAAGTTGCCAATCCGCAAAGGGCCCGCGTGGGAACTCCGGCCCGAGCCCTCTCATTTTGAGAGGAGGCCTATGCTCTGCAGTGGGACGTAAATTAGGCTGGGATGATTACTAACTAACTTACTAATACTGCCTGCCAACCAGGAGGCTTATTGTCTAACGCTTCTGACGCTTGCCTTCGCAATCACTATCTCTTTCTGTCAAACGGTATAAAATGATGATAGAAAGAGACGGTGAAAGCGAAGGCAAGTGTCAGAAGCGTTAGACAATATGCCCTCTGGTTAAGGTTGCGGGAACGCGTTGGATTGCGAAAATAACTCTGTCTGTCTGTTACCTCTTTAAGCTTAAACCACTGGACTAATTTAGAAGAAATTTGGTGTGGAGATAATTTAGCACCCGGGAGGACATAGGATAGTTTTTATCCCGGATGATTTGCATAGTTTCCGCGGAATAGCCATAAATGGATTTATTTTTGCAAGCGAAGTTACGGACATAATTATTTATTATTATTTGTTTGACAGTTTTTTTTTCAAAGCACTAACATAGTTTTGAGAGTTGTCTGTTTTTGTTACCAACCAATTTCGCATGTATCTTTTTGCTGACATTTTGTATGTAGAGTTTCTTTTTTATTTGAATATTGATTAAATAATCTAATGTTTTTTAATAAATCGTCTCGTTTGATTTAAACAAACGCTCCGATTGCTCGAAATAAGTACTCACTCCCATGAAAACTTACTAAGTTCATTTCACACTTTGAAAAACTATAATACTATCTCAACTTTACATCTCTTCGATAAACACCTCTTAATTTACGGACCATCCGACCTATAACTATAATGGAACACATCAACGCCTAGTTAAATTTAAAATAGTAGTACAACTCTAAACAAGACTGCACCCATAGCAATAAATACGGACAATAACTATAAATACTAATCGTTCCGTAATCATTAACTCGACATTATTTGAGAATACATAATTTCCATAGCTGATTAGATTAATCTTATGTGTTAGATAAGACAGGACAGGATCGTGAGTAAGTGAATTAGACCGGTATAGAGCAGTTAGATGAGAAATTCTGATAGAAATTGGTGGATGATGTCATTTATGCCGACTACAGCCTCTACGTCCTAACTAGAGAACAGAGGTCCATAGAAGATGATTGGTCTATCGTAGCTCATGCAGCCAACTTTGGCTGTGAAAATACGGCGGTACATCGCATGCACATTAGAGTGCCGTTTTCATACATACCTAGTTGTAATGAATGTTACTGAGTGGTCGGGTTTAGGTCAGTTCACGCTTTGCATCCGGATTATGAAAAAAAAAATTCGTGACCTTACTAGAGATATAACAAAAACCGAAAAAAAATCTGTATAATCCCGGTCTTACGCTAAACTTCTGTTGAGACTTTTTTCTCGTATGTCTCCTTCAAACATGAAGTGCCCTTGTGTGTGGTTCAGCCACGGATTCGCGTGACCGGCGGCGTGGGGAGCCTTTTTTCAAAGAAAACAATTACAGAAAACGAGTACTAACAAGACTAAACGACGCGAGCGAAATTCTATGCCATTAAATAAGTAGACAGGATGTCTACCATCTTTCTTAATGCGCTTCTCGAGTAGGCCCCCTGACGAGACTGTGTAAGCCTCTGCCTAGCTTCTAATATTTGAATACAACTAATAGAACTGAAACAATTACTTTGCTCACCCGCGACCTTACGTTAGTTACGTTTATGCAAGATTAATGTGTGTTCATGCATTTCCTCCACCGCCACACTGTACGAACACATACAAATCACACAAACCCAACTATCGCCACCACCAAACTACACTGAAGATTGTAAAGAAAAAGAAAGAAAGAAAGAAAATACCTACATTTATTTACAACACCACAAGACACATCAATATTATTACAAATAGACAGCATAAAAAATAAACACAGTGTTGTCAGTCACGAAAAGATATTAAAGCATTCTTACCAATCCTAATAATTATGTTGTAGGTAGGGTTTATTCTATAATTTTAACTTACATTGTAAGTATTTTAAAGGGAACATGGAATACTACTCCATAAAATATATCACTCATCATTAAATACTGGCTTAATGTCTACTTATCTATAAACTAGCAACCATTATTACCGCTCTTTTGGCATTAAGAGGCAATATTATAATAGAGGTTAGCAAATGGCCACAACTATGTCGGTTTCTGTTTCTTATTATCATTTGCCCGTGTTTCGCTTGCTTGTTTTAATATGTAACAGAAGGTCTTTATATATTGGAAAGACTAGGAAATTGATGATTCCATTAATTTGCGTCCTAGACCAAACGCAATTTGGATGTACTTTCTTACAATCGAAGAAACCAAATCGCGTACCAGGGTGAAACCTTATCGCTGCTAATGTCATGCTGATATTCCACACATCTGCAAAAAATCAACGTGAACTCGATTGTAAAAATTTTAGCTTTGTTGTAGCGTGTAAGTTGATACGTATACCTACGTATACCTATAACATCTATTGTGAGTACGTGTCAATCATTATAGCATATGAATAAAGTTTGCACCAATAAACATACTAGAAATTTTAATTTTAATTTTGGCTTGCAATTTTATGCTACACTTAGGTACAGTCAAAGAATTTAATTCCCTACCCATTTCATAAAAAACATTCTCAATGCATTCAGTACGCTTAGTATAAGTTTTACTTCACCAAAATACTTCTCGATCGCGTTTACGTAAAAATTTCAATTCTATGGAAACATGGACGCGCGCGCGCGGAGGCGCTTTCCATGTTTCCATAGTAATTGAATTTTTTACGTAAACGCGATCGAGAAGTATTTTGGTGAAGTAAAACTTATACTAAGCGTACGGGTCGTCATCGGTAGTCGTCGGTCGTCACATCGTAGCTAGCTCTTATGATTGTTGTACGATATTCAAACTTAGGTGGGTTGGAAATTAAATTCCTTGACTGTACACGGTTGGCAAGCGTCGACAAACTTTCACAAGCACAAGCGTGTGAACAGGGGTGTTTGGCTTGGCTTCCTTGAGCTTGGAACAGCTTGTCTCCAATCCAGGCCAGTGTCGGTTTTTGAAAACAGACCAAAGGAAACTATAAGACCCTGGTTTCTCTAGCCTGTCACACGCGACCAGCGGCGTCTGGATGTGCGTCGCACGCTGTGCCACACCACACGCCGTCGGTTGCGGGTGCGTGACGTCTCAGAGAAACCACCCTCAAAAATTCCCGAACAAAACATTCGAACGCCATCGGTCGCGGACACGCGGTGTCACCGGTCGCCGGCGGCGGGTGGTCAGAAAAGCCAGGGCCTAACGAAACAACAACGCACTTGCAAATGTGTAAATGGCATTCAAGCGTTTGAATAGGCTTGGAGCTTGTAGACGTTTGCCAAGTTTCGCCAAGCGTGTAAATGTAGCATTATAAATAAATGCAACGTTCGTATCTAACTATTTACACTATCTACTGCATCGATGCGTAATTTCTGAACATATGATCGGGATACCTGCCAATTATTATAGATTTTATGTTTTCTGGTTGCAGTGTATACTTTTACTGTTTGAAATTAATTTGCAGTTTGAAATGCAACGGTGGTTTGAATAAAGATACGGCCGAGCGGACCGTTTTTTATTGCCGGAATAGGGTTTATTGGTGACTATGTGGCAGGACCACTTAGTATAAGTAGTTATGTAGTTTGAGGATGTCTAGTTGCCAACTTAGTGGTAGCAAATTGCACAACCAAATAAGTGCTGGGGTCGATTTTTGAGGTCAACCGTTCGGTATTAATAATTTAATAAATGCTAAAGTTTGTGAGTGTGTGTGTAGGTAGGCCTCCAACAAGATGGAGCGACGACCTGGTTAAGGTTGCGGGAACGCGTTGGATGCGGATTGCGCAGGACCGGTCTGTTTGGCGAGCCTCAGGGGACACCTATGTTCAGCAGTGGGCGCCTTTCGGCTGAAATGATGATAATGATTATAAAGTGTAAAAATATGTATCGATTTAATCCTCGCATAATTATGAACCGATAACTTAATGCAACGGCATAAGAGCTATGGGACATATTTATGAGCAAGTTGTATGCACCTGTAACTACTATGGTTAGGTACCTATCTATCTGTAGTATATCTGTAGTTACTGAGTAGCCTGTAAGTGCGTCTCCGGTCCAAGGTTGATATACATATAAATGAATAAACGATTACGACACTATGTCTATTTATTTCGCACAAACATATTTACAGTGGGACCGGAGGAAAGCTACCTACTGAGGCTCTGGAGTGCACACCGCCGTAGGTAGGAGAGACCGTGGAGAGTTGTGACAGAGGAGAGTAGTGACAATGTCGATTTTTGAGAACTTATTAATAGGGTTTATACCTGCTGAGCTGGCAACGTTGCATTTTTGTTAGTTTTTCTCGATTATTCCATAAAAATTGAATGAAATTTAAAAATGTTTTGAATACAAATTGTTCTAATATATAAGTTAATGTGTCTACTGCAATAATAATTCGTGATAGACTTTTATTTTCTTTAAAATCGAACAAATTATTACCTAACGGTTTTTAAAGAAAATAAAAGTCTTATCACGAATTATTATTGCAGTAGACACATTAACTTATATATTAGAACAATTTGTATTCAAAACATTTTTAATTTTCATTCAATTTTTATGGAATAATCGAGAAAAACTAACAAAAATGCAACGTTGCCAGCTCAGCAGGTATAAACCCTCTTAACTGCTAGCGAGCTCGCAATAGCGCGCGTTTTTTAGTTCAAGTATCGAGCTATCAAACACGCGCTGTTGCGAGCTTGCTAGCAGTAAATTAATATGTCGGCAAACCTTAAAATAAGTCGCTCAATTGACTATTCTGAGGCCAAGGTGCGCATCACGCCAGATGGCGCCCCAATCGCACCTAACGAAACATCGGAGCGGGGCGGCATGGTGGGGGCAGAAGGAAGCTCGCGGCGGCCGCTCCGGCACTCGGCATTCACTCGCGAACCTCCGACGGATCGTTGTGCCTCAGATTTTTGGTGTTACAGATAATAATTACCTATTGTGAAGTCTATATCATTATAATTTGATTTTAGTGTTAATCTTTGTTTCATTTTAAAATAACGGTCCCGTGTATTAATTGAGATGTCTAAGGAAAATGAGTGTCGCTCTGGCCTTCCGCCGACATCAGAAGTGCTCAACGAACCCACGACCGAAAAGGGTAGTCTCGGAGGCCAACAATCCGTCAACGCGAGCCATAGCGAAGCAGAGATTTTTGTACGATTGCTACGCGGTATGACAAATAATTTTTCGTCACAAACAACACCCGTGCCGGCGCCGGCACCAACGCCGACGCTCATCAAGTTTGACCCCGACGACGCCGAGGCTGACATCGAGGGCTGGTGCAGCGTAAACGAGGTTATAATCAAACACAAGAAGCTTGAAGGTACCGATTTATTATTAGCTTTATCACACGCTTTGCGTGGTCGTGCAGCATCAAGCCTGACTAAAATAAACACTAATTCTATTACCTGGGAAAATGTCAAAGAAATTTTGCTGTCCAAATTTTCAAAGCCTATGCTCATGCAGGATTATTTTGATCAAATTGTTAAATTTCAATTGAACAACAAAGAAACTGCTTCCGATGCTGCTATACGACTATGGCAAATGATTGAAAAAATTCCAAAAATTGATCTACCCGAAGATGTTATAACTGGTTTTACTATATCAGTGTTATCGAACTGCGATTGAAATATCAGACGCGAATTAAATAATCACATGATAACTTCTAAATCTCAACTCTGTCGAGTATTGCGAGGTGTATCGCTGTTGAAAAGAAGAGGTGACAATTTCGATAACTATTTTGAAAGTAAACGGCCACGGTACAATGACATGAAATCTTTTACTGGCACGTGCCATCGTTGTGGAGAAACAGGCCACAAAATAATGAATTGTCCGCTTAATCGAAGTGAAAGTTCACAGGTATCAAAACTACCCTCATCGCGTTTAGAAGAAAAACGCCCAGTTATCTGCTACAATTGTGGCAAGCCCGGCCACGTGTCTTCTGCCTGCGCAGCACCCAAGGAAAAGCAAGAGCACGTACACAAAAAGGAAGTTAAGCTGTGTTGTAAGCGAGCGGTGACGGGTGAGCTCAATGTGTCAGGTAAAAGAAGTCATTTTATCTTCGATTCTGGTTCAGAGTGTTCTCTAATCACGCAAAGTTTCGCGCAACAAATACAGGGAAAACATTTTAAGAATACCGTAATATTAGTAGGAATTGGTAACTCGGAGGTAGTTTGTACCGATCAGTTGTTATGTGCTACTAATGTGCAAAATTTGACTTTGGAAATATTATTTCACGTAGTTAGCGACGAGTTCCTTGGGGAGCCTATTTTGCTTGGCCGCGATATTATTGAAAAAGGGGTACTTGTGCAAATTAACGAAGCAGGCGTTTTGCTTTTTCAATCGAAATTTTCACAAGTGTGCAATATATCTAGTACTGACATGTTTACACAAGGAATCGATACAGATTTAGACGGAGAAAATAAAATTGCGCTTTTAGACGTTATTTCAAAATTTGCAAATAGTTTCGTGGAGGGGGTACCTACAAATCGTGTAAATACTGGCGTTATGAAAATTGACTTGATTGATCCCAATAAGACAGTACAAAGACGTCCCTATAGGCTGTCAGCGTCTGAAAGACAGGTTGTAAAGGATAAAATTTCGGAACTGATGAAAGCAGGTATTATTCGCGAGAGCTGTTCACCTTTTGCTAGCCCGATACTATTAGTGAAGAAAAAGGACGGTAGTGACCGCATGGTAGTCGATTACAGGGAGTTAAATTCCAACACTAGATCTGATAACTACCCTCTTCCCAGAATTGCAGACCAAATCGATCGATTACATGGCGCTAAATATTTTACTTCATTAGATATGACTTCCGGTTTTCACTGCATTCCAATCGAACCTAACTCTATCGAACGAACTTCATTTGTAACGCCCGATGGGCAATTTGAGTATGTAGCGATGCCTTTTGGACTTAAAAATGCTCCTTCTGTTTTTCAAAGGTGCATTCAGAAAGCTTTGAAAAACTGTGATTTTGCACAAATTTACATTGATGACGTTTTAATTCCATCCACAACAATTGCTCAGGGTTTAGACCGTTTGAAACTAGTTCTTACAGCTCTTACTGAGGCTGGATTTTCACTAAACATGAAAAAATGTAGTTTTTTAAAGACTCAAGTCACTTACCTCGGTTACGTCATACAGTCGGGTGAAATACGACCGAATCCAATCAAAATTCAAGCGCTAAAAGATAGCCCTCCTCCCCGCACTGCTACTCAGGTGCGCCAATTTATAGGATTGGCCTCATATTTTAGACAATTCATTCCAAATTTTTCTATGCTTATGGCCCCTCTATATCCTCTTGTACAGCTTAAAGGAGAGATAAAATGGACAGAACAACATGATCAAGTTCATCAAAAAGTAATAAAAATTTTGACCTCGGAGCCTGTTCTGGCCATTTTTGATCCTGATAGAGATATAGAGCTCCATACGGACGCCAGTGCCCAGGGTTACGGTGCAATTTTAATCCAGCGACATAATAAAGCTCCCCATGTCGTAGCTTATTTCAGCCGTCGTACTAGTGAAGCTGAATCACGGTATCACTCCTACGAGCTTGAAACACTCGCTGTGGTTCGAGCCGTAGAGAGTTTTAGACACTATTTATATGGACGTCGATTCACAGTACGTACTGATTGTAATGCATTGAAGTCCTCCAGCACAAAAACTGACCTTACTCCGCGTGTTCATAGATGGTGGGCAATATTGCAGTGCTACGATTTTAATATCGAATATAGAGAAGGTCGACATATGTCTCATGCTGACTTCCTGTCTAGAAATCCCTTGCCCACTGTTGATTCAAACTCCCGATCAAAGTTAGTGCAAAGTGTTGAATTACAACATGGCTGGCTTACTGTAGAGCAACAACGTGATAGTGAAATCGTGGATATAGTAACAAAATGGGAAAACGGTGACCTTTCTCCAGATATAGCTCAGTCTTATGATGTTAGAAATGGCGTTTTGTACCGTAAAGTTCAACGAAACAAACGTAGTTCATGGCTACCCGTAGTTCCACGTTCGCTGGTTTGGTCACTTATAAGTCACGTGCACTCTCAAATAAAACACCTAGGGTATGACAGAACATTAGACAAACTTTATGAATGTTACTGGTTTCACGGTATGGCAAAGGCAGTCAAAAAATTTGTCGACTCTTGCTTAGTCTGTAAAACGTGTAAAGGAAGTTCTGGAGCACAACAAATCCAATTGCATCCGATTCCTAAAGTACCTGTTCCTTGGCACACGGTGCATATCGATATTAGTGGGAAACTTAGTGGCAAAAGCCAGCGAAAAGAGTACGTGTTCGTAGTAATTGACGCCTTTACCAAATTCGTGTTACTGCGACATACTCTCACCTTAACCTCTAATAGCGCCGTAGAAACCCTTAGATATTGCGTTCATCTGTTCGGAGCCCCAAAGCGCGTTATTACCGATCAAGGTCGTTGTTTTATAAGTAGCGATTTTAAAGCGTTCTGCAGTGACAACAACATAGACCTGCACATTATCGCTACAGGAGCTAGTAGAGCTAATGGACAGGTCGAACGGGTTATGCAGACTCTTAAAAACCTATTGACAATAGTCGAGAACAGCAGCGACAGTATTTGGAGAGAGGAGCTCGGGGAAATTCAGTTAGTTTTAAATTCTACTAAATGTAGAGTCACGGGATTCTCACCATCCGAACTAATGTTTGGTATCAATAGTCAACCATTAGGCATAGCAACAATTTCCCATGATAGCACTAATACCGAAAATAGGGAAACCAGTTCCGTACAAGAAAATAGACAAATTGCCGCGAATAACATTACTTCGCTATCATATATCGAACAAGAACGTTTTAACAAAGGTAAAGCTCGAGTTAAACCTTTTTGCGTCGGTGATTTTGTTTTTCTAAAGTGTTGTGAAAGAAATCAAACCAAATTAGACAGAAAATTTAGAGGACCCTTTAAAATAGTAAAGGTTTTAGATAATGATCGCTATGAACTAAGAAACATTGATGGCTCAAACAGAACTTACAAATACCCACATGAAAGCTTACGAGAGGTACCAAAAGGCCGGGCAGGATTAACTGAGGTAGTAGAAAGTATGTTTGACGAGATTTTTGGCGAGGATGAGACCGTGTCGGCAAGTAATACAGATCCTATTGAAATAAGCGTTGACGGTGAGGCTCGTAGTGTCAGTGAAGACAGTACGGATACCTCAGAGGCTGATAGCATTACGGTAGTCCCCGGGACTAGCCGGATGTGAAGTGGTTTTGTGTTGTGTGTACAGTAAGCTGCATCCTTGTTAACTGGTTGCAATCATCTGGCCTGCCACACGCTATATGGGTGTTGGTCCCCAGAATGAGGCGCAGAGCTGTAACGAGTGCAGTATGAGACGAGTTGTATTTATCAGAGGTCGCGTTGATTTTAAGTAAACTGCATCCTTGTTGGCTGGCTGCAATCGTCTGGCCTGCCACACCCTATACGGGTGCTGGTCCCCAGATTGAGGCGCAGAGCTGTGACGAGTGCAGTAGGAGACGGGTTGTATTTATCAGAAAGCCTATTGAAATGATGTGATGGTAAATAGTGAAAGCGAAGGTTGTTGTTGATTTTCGTGTATGAAATAGGATGTACAGTAATTACGATATTTGTTCACAGATTAGCGCCCGAGGTCGTGCGCTAGTCAGGAAGGCCGTGTCGGCAAACCTTAAAATAAGTCGCTCAATTGACTATTCTGAGGCCAAGGTGCGCATCACGCCAGATGGCGCCCCAATCGCACCTAACGAAACATCGGAGCGGGGCGGCATGGTGGGGGCAGAAGGAAGCTCGCGGCGGCCGCTCCGGCACTCGGCATTCACTCGCGAACCTCCGACGGATCGTTGTGCCTCAGATTTTTGGTGTTACAGATAATAATTACCTATTGTGAAGTCTATATCATTATAATTTGATTTTAGTGTTAATCTTTGTTTCATTTTAAAATAACGGTCCCGTGTATTAATTGAGATGTCTAAGGAAAATGAGTGTCGCTCTGGCCTTCCGCCGACAAATATGTTCCCAAAAATCGACGATGTCACAACTCTCCTCTGTCACAACTCTCCTCGATCTCCCCTACCTATCGTGTAACGCAAGCTTTGCATTCCTGTGTTCCCACAGCACCCATATTTTAACACTCGACTGTACAGTACACCAATTTGATTCCTAGGCCACTCTAGAACCATGTTATAATGAATCAATTTGTATATCTTCTACGACAGTGATTATTGCGTGATGGATGACATCTCGATCTTTGTGAACATTATGTCAACGACAGTGAATAGGAAAGGAGTTTGCTTGTGTATTAATAACTTGAATTGTCTCTGGCCGGCTGTCAAATTTCTTTTAAAAACTTTTTATTAACTTGCAATGTAGGTATCTATGTATGTACGGGTCAAATTTTAAAAGTTGAACTTGACCCTCTTCCAGTAGTCGGATTCACTTGAAATTTGGTATGCTTATGTAAGTGTGATGATAATGCAAGTACAGTCAACAAAAAGTACAGTCAGCTAAAAAGCTTGCTCTTAAGATGATTTTTTAACAAAATCTTTTTCTTCTCATGTCATGGAGCGAAAACGTTTATACGTTTCATGCATGTCATGATCGGAAGGTTCCGAAGTGTCCTTTGACTCACACTAACGTTGTATTAATCTAGTAGTTAATGCGAGAAGGTGGTATAATTGGTTGACTGTACTGTACGTATAAGTATATATAGATTATGTTACCTACAATCCATATGTGATACACCCTGGCATTGTATGCACTGCGGTCACATTACTCATTTATGTCACATAACCATTCCACAACTGCAATTAATCACGACATAATCCAATGCAGTTTTTGCCGACACCCGCATTGCTGACATGCCTAGATAGAATTAACTACAGTCTTAGTCAACTCATGTCCTTGTCCTACTAATGTTATAAATGCGTAAGTTTGTATGTGCGTGTGTCACTCTTTCACGTTAAACCTTTCGGATTTGTATGAAATTCGGTATGTACGGTCAGCTGCAGAGAAAAGGTACCGTACGGTATGTGTTTGAACGTCGAACGCACTTGTTACTCAAACAACGGTCGCTTTGGTAATGAGACTTTTTTTTTCGGACGGACTGTTGCTGATAGCCTCGACGGCTTTTACAGGTTCCCGGAGAGAGGACGAGCTGCCAGACGGGCCGCTCAGCAAGGGGAAAATTATCTTAGAATGCCAAAGGGCTTGAGTCGACCTCGGACTTTGGACGCTAAGTAAGTAGAGATTTACATGACATAACAATGAATAAATAAATAAATAAACTAAAGAACTAAAACACTTACTTTTCTCACCCGCGACCTTCAAAGCAAAAGCAAAGTAATTGTTTTAGTTCATTAATATGGACCTCCGCAAAGTAACGCCTGATTCAATACATTAAATAAATAAATAAAGATTATGCAAGCAATCGGATTTTGAGAAATTTATTAAATATGACAGCCCTTTTATAGGCTGCCGAAAAACTCTCAAAAGCGTTATTTACAATTTTCCGTAGACGAGACAGTGCCATCTATCGCAAAACATCGGAACTAAAAGTCACAGTTTAACAGTATAGTCACCGCTGTTACAGAGGGGTTTCTTTTCTCTGCAGTTGACTGTACAAAGTATACATAGACAAACCTATCATATAACGCATGAGCTAGGTACTCTTTATCTCAATATTCCTAAGTAATACATGTAAATCCCAAAATTATAACCGTTAATTCTAGAGACATGAAATTTTGACAAGACCACTGAGTTATTTTTGGGAATTCCACATGGAAATTTAGTAAAATCCGCGTATTTTAATACGGCTCATCATCATCATCATCATCATCATCATCATCCCAACCTATATACGTCCCACTGCAGGGTACAGGCCTCCTTTCAGAATGAGAGGAGTTGGGCCGTCATTCCCACCCGTGCCCAGTACAGATTGGGAGCTTCACATACACCATTGAATTTCTTCGCAGGTTTAGACAGGTTTCCTCACGACGGTTTTCCTTCACTGTAAAGTTCATGGTAAATTTCAAATGTAATTTCGCACATAAATTGCGAAAAACTCAGAGGTGCGAGCCGGGATTTGAACCCACGACCCTCTGCTTGAGACTCCGGGAAGAAGAGCTACGGATTAGCCCGAAACATGTCGAGTTAAACTCGTTTAAAGACGTGAGTGATCCGTGTATTTTCACTATAATCAAAGTACTTATTAACGTCAATTCCGAAGTCCTCCAAACATTACTTTACATACCCTCGAGAATCAAGCTAAATAAGCACATTAAGCTGACAAGGCAAAGTAAATAAGTAAACAATTCTTAAATAGATGTGAAACTTGGGGTGGAATAATTGGTTTGAATCTACCTCCTCGCGGTCCACCCTGGGCAACGTCTTCCCGAGAGCAACCTGCACTAAGCAAACTGCACTGAAGACGGCCAAACGATTCTAACCCACACCGGCCCGCTGGATTTGCTCCCTCAGAGACTCCCAGCGTATCCTGCGATTATTTAAAGTGTTGAAATGCAAGCAAACGGACCTTCTAAGGACCGTCTGACGAGGAATGTCGGACCTTCTGTCCGCATTCTCCAACTAAACATCGAGGGTTCTTCAAGACCCAAATGTGACTACTTGGCCAGACTGGCAAGTGACCATGACATCGATGTGATAGTTCTCCAAGAACATCACATCGACAATATTAGTAAGTTGGACCAACGGGCCACCATTCCCGGATTTAACCTTTTGGCATACACACTGTCGCCTATTTATGGGTCGGCAGTGTATTCAAAATCGACTTTAGTTGACTTCTCAGTTATCGATATCAGTAGTACTAATAACTTAGAAGTAATAACGTTTAAAATTTCTAATATAACCATTGTGTCAGTCTATAAGCCTCCTAATAATGTATTTCCGAGCCCTCCTCTACACACGCAATCCCACCCTTGCGTGTATGTCGGCGACTTCAACTGCCATCACCCATCCTGGGGCTACGTATCCAGCGACACTAACGGTGTTGTTCTGTCGGACTGGGCGGAGCGGGAGAGACTTCAACTCGTATTTGACCCGAAGGACAAAGGATCCTTTCGCTCTGCGCGGTGGCAACGCGACACAAACCCCGATCTCTGTTTTGTGTCGACCGATCAGCGCGGATACCCTGTGCCTGCGGCTCGTAGGATTCTGGATAACTTTCCGAGGAGCCAGCACCGACCAGCTTGCATCACGATCGGCCTTGAAGTCCCTCTGGTGAAGTCAGTGCCTAAAGCTCGCTGGAATTTCTCCAGGGCCAACTGGGTCTCTTATGGATTGCAGGTGGATTCTACGATCCGCTGGATTAAACCTACTACAGAAAACTATGGTCGTTTCTGCCGAGTATTGCTCGGTGCCGCTAACCGCCACGTTCCTAGGGGATACCGTAAGGAGTACTCCCCCGGATGGAATGCTGATGTGGAGGAGGCGTACCAGGAGTACCTGACCACCAACGACCCAGAAGCGGGCCACGCCGTCTTGGACGCGCTGGACGAGTCCCGTCGGCAGAAATGGGTGGAAAACGTGGAGGGCCTCGATTTCACGCACTCCAGTAGAAGGAGTTGGACTCTGCTCCGCAAATTGGGAGGTGTTTCGGCTCCTGCAACAGTGGAGAACGCGGTGCGGCCGGCGGAAATCGCTAGACGCCTGCAGCAACTCACGAAGAGCGGTTCCTTGGACAGGGTGTTCGCTAAATCAATCCGCAAGAGTAATACGGAAAGGGTTGGGAAACTCTCGCGGCACGAGTCCCTTGGTGCCTCTTTCACTGCCCTCGATCTGGAGTCTGCCCTGCGTTCAATCAAGAGCGGCAAAGCTGCAGGTATGGATGATATATACCCTGAATTCCTGGTCAACCTCGGGAAACGGGCTAAGAGATGGCTAACAAACTTTTTTAATAACATCCTCGAAACTGGTATCTTACCACCGATCCTAATGAGGGCCAAAGTGATAGCTATCTTAAAGCCAGGAAAACCAGCTAACGACCCTGTGAGTTATAGACCCATCTCGCTGTTGAGCGTCACGTACAAACTATTAGAGCGTTTGCTGTATAACAGATTGTACCCAATTGTCAACCCCCACATCCCTGCGGAGCAGGCTGGGTTCAGGGCGGGCCGATGTTGCGCGGATCAGGTTCTGGCGCTTACATCTTATATCGAGGCCGGATTCCAGAATGGTCTCAAAACTTTTGCTGCCTTTGTCGACCTTAAGGCAGCCTACGATACTGTTTGGGTGGACGGTCTGCTCCACAAGCTAATCTATATAGCGCCATGCAAGAGGGTCCTTAAATTAGTTAAAAGCATGCTTGGCCCCCGTTTGATTAAGGTGATGCTTGGGGCGGTGGAGAGCGGTTTCAAACTGATAAAAAATGGATTGCCCCAGGGCTCAGTGCTGGCTCCACTGTTTTTCAACGTCTACACAAGCGATATGCCTGCTACGAGAGCCGACAAGTTTGTGTATGCTGACGATCTGGCCTTGGTATATCAGGGTAAGAAGTTTCAGGAGGGTGATGATGTGCTCACCGTCGACCTCGACGTCCTGAGCTCATACTACAAACAGTGGCGACTTTGCCCAAACCCATCCAAGTCAGAGGTCACCGCTTTCCATCTCACCAACTGTATGGCTGGTAGGGAGTTGAACGTGCTTTTTGGCGGGGTAAGGGTGCGGCATAATTTTACTCCTAAGTACCTGGGTGTCACTTTGGATAGGTCGCTTACTTTTCGTGCACATCTGGAGGCCTCCGCGCAGAAGGTGAAAACCCGAGTGAACCTAATAGGGCGTCTGGCTGGGACTACGTGGGGTGCTCGCGCTGATGTCTTGCGGACTTCCGCCCTGGCCCTGGTATACTCCACCGCAGAGTACTGTGCCCCGGTGTGGTATCGGAGCGCTCATACGGACAGGATCGATGTTCAGCTGAACAGGGCAATGCGGATAGTCACGGGGACATTGCGTCCCACTCCAAGTCCTTGGCTCTCCGTGCTGGCTAACATAGCCCCTCCGCACCTGCGGCGTACACAGGCAGCGGCGGCAGAATGGGGTAAAGCGATCGGTACTCAACTCCCGCACAGGCTGCCGATTACTAGAACCCTGGACAGACATATACCGCAGCGACTCTCCTCGCGTAAGCCTCTCTGGTCAGATCCCGTCATCCGCCAACCTTTCAACATCCGGTCTGCCTGGTCAGCCGACTGGCAGTCCCAGGAATGCTCGGCGGGTGACCTTGTGGAGAACCCGTCCGCCCGGCTACCTGGCTTCAAAGCCAGTCGTAAGAACTGGACGACGCTGAACCGCATCCGCTCGGGTGTCGCCCGCTGCAACTACTGCATGCACAAGTGGGGCCTTATGAACTCGCCAGCGTGTGACTGCGGCGCTCCGAAGCAAACAGCCTACCACATCGTGGAGGAGTGCCCCAACCGACGCTTTGCTGGCGGCTTCAGGGGGCTTAACAAATGCTCTGGGGAGGCTATAGACTGGCTTAATAATTTAGATTTAGTTTTGTAGGAAACGCAGGAATTTTATTCTCAAAGGCCGTACGATAATAATAATAACTTGTAAATAAGTGGTAATGATAAGTAAAGTCCGAGACGTACCGGGCGCGGTCCGTCTTAGCCGCGTGGTTAAAGATGTGTAAACCCTATTTGAATTTACAGAGTACCGAGGGCCAGATGTCGCGCTCGCTATTAAAAAATGGATTAATTTTATTTAATAGTGAGACGGAGTTAACGTATTTCAAATAAAAGTAAAAAATATACCTAACTAATAAATAAATAAAATTTTATAGTTTTTTAAAGAATGGTGTCTAAAAATCTCTTAGTGACACACCTTTTCTGCTTTAACTTTTGATGCTTTACAGGATTGCCGTGGTGGCTTAGTGGTTTGACTTATGGCCTCTCAAGCAGAGGCTCGTGGGTTCAAATCCCGGCACGCACCTCTGAGTTTTTCGGAATTTATGTGCGAAATTCCATTAGTAATTTACCATAGCTTTACGGTGAAAGAAAACATCGTGAGGAAACCTGCATACACCTGCGAAGAAAATTCATTGGTGTGTGTGAATTTCCCAGTCCGCACTGGGTCCGCGTGGGAACTACCGGCCCAAGCCCTCTCATTCTGAGAGGAAGCCTGTGCCCTGCCATGAGACGTATATAGGCTAGGATGATGATGACAGGATTGCAGGTTTTTTTTATTCAGCGATATTTTATTCAAATTGAGTGTTTATTAGTCAGGCGTTCACGATTGTAAAACCTAATCACGTATCTACATATATATATATATATGAATCCTAAGTCGTGAACAAAAACTAATTTTTTTAACAAAATATTATTTTAACAATTGAGTTATTGCATTATGTTACCCAGCATTAACTGAGTTAGAAACAATAATTTCTGTTCATGACTTAGAATTCACCCTGTCCATAATCTACATATACCTTTAATCTAACTTCTGCATTTCTAGCAGTGGAACACTTACTTCAGATTTTCGAGACTAGTATAAAACGCAATTGACAATTTATTATTTTTTAACCCCCGACACAAAAAGAGTTGTTATAAGTTTGACCGCAATTATATGGGTGTCTGTGTGTCTGTCTGTATGTGGCATCATAGTTCTTAAACAGGTGAACCGATTTGGATGCGGTTTTTTGAAAGCAAATTACTTGGCGATGGTTCTTAGATAATGTTTCATCAAATTTGGTTCAGCCGTTTCAAAGTTATCAGCTCTTTTGTTAGCAGCGGAAGGGATCTTAGACGCGTAATGGGCATTTACTTTATTTTGAAACATAATAATATGTGTGACCTAAATGCGTTGGGGATTTTTTAAATTTTTAATTGATAGTTATTAATAAATTTCAATATAAATGCAAGTGTATCCTCTGCACTGTACTCTGCGGCGGCGCGGACGGCGGCCTCTTTGATGCGCGATAGCGGCGCGTGTGATGTGCGCGCCGCCGCGCTAATGTGTACCGAGTACCCGGTGTGCCTACCGCTTAACCGACGTAGGGTTGTCACTTTCAAAATTTACCGATTTTTTGGGAAAAAGTCTAACCCATTATCCATTTCAGTTTGACACAGTTACTTCCTGATTTTATCCATCAAACTGACAGGTATGCAAGAGCGTTAAGTAAGGCTTATATAGAAATGACAATCAGTGTGGTCGCTCTTCTAAAAGTAATTGAAATTTTGACTTAAGTACCTGTTTATTATGTAATTGTTATTAAAGATAGATTCTCCGTTTTCTCATCAAAAATATACTAAAATGGAAAACAAAAGGTGTACTAAAGTTTTTTTTGTTTTAGATGGCGTTTGTCCAATGGGACAATTTTGCCCGTATTAAAGTTTAATAGTTTTCGAGAAAAGTCATATATTATTTTTACCGGTTCCACCGGGAGTTTTTAACCACAATAATGCACTGCTAGGTGTAAGTAACCCTAGGAAAAAACCCAGCTTATTATCAAAAAAGGGCATTTCTTCCTTATTCTCCTACGGCCTTTGAATAAGATAAAAAATGTCAAAAAAATTGAGATTTTTTTATTTAAATTATGGTAACCCTAAACTAGAAATCTCCGATTTTATCATACGACGACGTTAGGAGTAACATGTTTCACGGAGATTTAACCGAAGTCGTTCGTAGCGTGATAAAACGTGAATAGCTTTCGAGTTTCTAGTTTCATCCAGACAGTCACAAAATAAAACTAAAAATAACAAAAGATTCATCCATACAGTAGATAAGGTATAGCTGCTATGGACATTTTCTCTTGGCCATTTCAGGAATAAACTAGCTTTTGCCCGCGACTTCGTCCGCGCAGAATTAAAATCCTCCCTTTTATTGAATAGGTAAAAAAATCCGAAAAGCGACATCTAAAACTCAATCATCATCATTGTTACATACATCAAACTCGCCTCCTTCCCAGCATAGAGGTAGGCAGGAACCATTTTGTTCCCGCTTGCTATGATCCTGACATGTTGCATCTTTCGCTTCCACAATACCGTAAAACGGGGTTACTTTAAAGTGCGGGGTTACTTTGGAAAACAGTATTTACGCCGTGTCCTTATTTTTTTAGACCATCTGTGGCAGTGAAATAACTACCTACCTTGATAAATTACCTAACTTTTTACGTCATTTGCTCAATCGAGCTATGAATATTTGCGTTTTTATAACCATTTTAAATCTATCAAAGTAGCCCCAAAATTTCTTAAAGTAACCCCAGTTTACCTCATTATCATTATTCTTTTCATACATGTTCGCCGGTTTCGGGTACTTACTCATTATTGTTGAAATATATTTTTATTAAGTATTGCAATATTAATTTGTTTTGTATTTTCGACATGGCAACTCGTACCCTCTCTTGGTTTCCGACACTAGGTAGGTACACGAAGTAACTAATTCAAGTCAACGTCAGCAGTGATCACTTTTATACCTTGTCACTTTAACGTCATGTTTGAAAAGCCATACCAAATTAAGTAACGACTCAAACCGACAAGGTACAAAAGTGATACGTTGACTGTACTATTATCTTAATTATCATTATTTATCGGTAAATAATTTGAAGGAAACGAGTACCTACTTACTAGGGATAATAAAAATCAGAACTTTAATAGTTTCCCCTAAGGAGCCTCAGTATTAGGAACATAAATAAACCTTTACAGTGAATTTATAGCTAGTTATTGAATTGCAATGATTCACTATTTATAAACACTACCTTATTTCTAGTTTACGATCGCGAGCGCCATGCAATCAAAATCTGATATTATTTTCAATGATAGAAATGAAGTAAGAACGAATTATCATTGAGTTATACACCTGCGCAGCCGCACCTAAATGGAAGGAAAAAACCCGCCAAGTGCGTGTCGGGCATGCGCAGTAGGGTTCATGCGGCAAAATAATGTACTTACATCAAGATTCATACAGCTGTGATCATCGTCATCATCCCAGTCTACATACGCCCCACTGTAGGGCACAGGCCTCGTCTCAGAATGAGAGGGTTTGGAACGTAGTGACCACGCGGATTGGTATCTTCACACACACCATTGAATTTCTTTGTAAGTGTATAAGTTTCCTCACGATGTTCATGGTAAATTTCAAATGTAATTTCGCACATAAATTCCGAAAAACTAAGAAGTACTAGAAGTAGTAGAAGACTTATGCTGTGATAGTATCCTTTTAAATACGTTATACAGGGTGAAATACCCAATTATTTCCTATGCACCAGTAAGTATTAGGTTGAGCCGTGGTCGCCTAGTGCAGTGTTTTTCAAACTTATTCAAGACGCGGCCCCCTTTGGTTTGAAAAATATTTGGTGAACCCTGTTTACCTCCACTTACAGTTATTTGTATTATCTGACGTTGATAATACAAACATTGAATAATCATACACAATAACGGTGAGAGTACTTGATAGATACTGCGAACCCCTTAAGGGGCATCCGCGACCCACCAGGGGGTCGCGACCCACAGATTGAAAAACACTGGCCTAGTGGTTTGACCTTTGGTCTCTCAAGCCGAGGGTCGTGGGTTCGAGTCCGGGCTCGCACCTCTGACTTTTTCGGAATTTACGTGTGAAATTACACTTGTAATTTACCGTGAGCTTTACGGTGAAGGAAAACTTCGTGAGGTTTCCTCTTACACATACCTAGGAAGAAATTCAATGGTGTATGTGACGTTTCCAATCCGCACTGGGCCGGCGTGGGAACTACCTACAGCCTAAGCTCTCTCATTCTGAGAGAAGGCCTGTGCCTGCAGTTGGACGTATATAGGCTGGGATGATGATGATGAGTAAGTATTAGACCACTTTAAGAAAAACATTGTCAAGTGCTAGCTGTCTATCATTTGCGTTTGATTATCTACAGTGTAGATTCTACACAACTTGACTAGGTATAAAGAAGTAATCACAGCTCCATTTAGTGAATGCTAACTAAATGCAAGATAATTAGCACACTTGACATTTTTATTTCTAAAGTGGTTAATCACTGGCTCATGGGCAATGACCAGGAGCAGGACCGTGAGTTTTTGGGGCTCTGGGCTAATAATAAATAAATAATAAATATTAGGGGACAATCTTACACAAATCGACCTAGTTCCCAAACTAAGCAAAGCTTGTACTATGGGTACTAGACGACGATAAACATACTTATATAGATAAATAAATACTTAAATACATAGAAAACATCCATAACTCAGGAACAAATATTCGTGTGCTCATCACACAAATAAATGCCCTTACCGGGATTTGAACCCAGGACCTCTTGCTTCGTAGGCAGGGTCACTACCAACTAGGCTAAAGCGGTCGTCGTATACTATCTATCACTGGAAATGACTGGATAGTTTACCCTACTCCAATCATTATTTCTTCACTCACTTTTCGCACACGAATCACTTAATCGTAAAAAAGTCTTTACACCCCCTCGATTTTTTTGAAAGACCTCTTCAACCTAAATTAAGATAGATGTCGAAAAAATTATACCCAAGAAGACTTGTTTTCCGAAACTTTATTTTGCATTTTTGCCCTCGTGTTTATCACGCAAAATTACAGCTTTCTAGTACTAAATAATAGTCTTTAATTATGCTGCTGATACGGACAGTCAGATGGACAGGACATTTGTAGAGCCCTACAAATAAGTAGCTATGGAATACCATCTAGTTCGCTATTCAAATCTTAACTTTTTTCACTTGTTTACTGCTCGAGCGATCCCTAAGTTATCGCGCGGTATCGCATCGCAAACAGCTATAACTCAGACGCCCGAAAGGGTTACAATCTATTAGAATCGGACGATAAAAATCCTTATCGAGCGCTTCGCTACCGTCCGCCCTCCCATTAAATACCATGGGCTCAATTTGTCCACCATAAACTTCCTTAAGATGCAATTTGTCAACGTCAAAACGCCACGCGCAACGATGCATCCAAGCGAAGCTATAAAGATCGATATCGCGTCTTTGTATCGATACTGGCGATTATCCGATAGTGCAGTTGTTTTATGCACCTTGAATTGTAAATCGAGTGGCTATATTCGTATGCAAAGCTGACGTATTGCTTATTCTGATTTGACATACCGATGCGCGGTGGGCGCAATCATGGAGTCGTGACAAGGTATGCAATGCATATAGTGCGCTTCCTAACCGTATGTTTTATCAATGCAATAAAAATAATAAACTTGAGTAAGATATTAATATTATCAAACCGGGATTACTTTAGGAATGAGCAAATATGTCGTTTATTATGCAATTACATTTTCAATGGTAGAGTGTGCAGATAAATATAAATAAATACTTATTGCAGGAAAAGATTTATTAAGACCTACATCTGGAGTATAGCATTATATGGGAGCGAGACTTGGACATTGACTCAGCGGGACCGAGACAGATTGAGTGCGTTTGAGATGTGGTGCTGGCGGAGAATGGAGGGGATTAGCTGGACTGAAAGGAGAACTAATGAGGAGGTTTTAGAGTTGGTGGAAGAGGAAAGGCGGCTGTTAAGGACGATTGAAAATAGGAGAGGGAATATGCTGGGGCATCTGATACGACATGACAGTTACATAAAAACTATTTTGGAAGGGCAAATAGAAGGCAGGCGAGGCAGGGGAAGACCGAGACGGTCATTTATAGACCAAGCCAAGGAAAAAGTCAATGTCATGTCGTATCAGGAGCTGAAAACGCTGGCAGAGAACCGAAAAGAGTGGCGATTACTCCACCGACAAGAGCTAAGCTCCTAAATTAATGATGATGACTTATTGCAGCCGAATCCTATAGCCTCTCAAGCAGAGAGTCGTGGGTCGAATCCCGGCTTGCACCTCTGAGTTTTTCGGAATTTATGTGCGAAATTATATTTGAAATTTACCATGAGCTTTTCGGTGAAGGAAAACATCGTGAGGAAACCTGTAAACACCTGAGAAGAAATTCAATGGTGAGTGTGAAGTTCCCAACCCGCACTGGGCCCGCGTGGGAGGCCTAAGCCCTTTCATTCTGAGAGGAGGCCTGTGCCCTGCAGTGGGACGTATATAGGCTGGGATGATGATGATGATGATGATGATGATGATGATGATGATGATGATGATGATGATGATGATGATGATGATACAACAATATGTTTAACAAACCAATAACAGGGCGCTATTGATCTCAGAAACAAACAATCGCGATTTCTAATAGAACATACGCCCAATCTATTCTGCATATTAATAATGCTGTATTTATACTGAAGATCAAACGGTAGAGACGGAGCAGCAAAATGGCGCGTTGTGCGCAAGCGCAGGGCTGCCAGATATCCAGCATTCAAAGTCGAAGTCAAAAAGTCAAAGTCAAAGTGATTTATTTCTCATGTATTCTCAATTTTATTAATTACTATTTAGCTGTTGCCCGCGACTCCGTCTGCAAAGATAAAAAATAGCCTACGACCTATTCTTAGACCTACCGAATGTAGAGAAAAAAGTTTCATAAAAATCGGTCCAGCCGTTTCGGAGGAGTTCGATAACAAACACCGTGACACGAGATTTTTATAAATTAGATATTTAGTATTCGCTGGCAGCTTCAATTGAATAAACTGTTAGTATATCTAGATCACAATCATTGGCGAGCTTCAGACATAGTCAATTTACGATTTCATCGTTTTTAACCCCCAACACAAAAAGAGGGGTGTTATAAGTGTGACCGCTATGTGTGTGTGTGTGTGTGTGTGTGTGTGTGTGTGTGTGTGTGTGTGTGGCATCATAGATCTTAAATTGGTGAACCGATTTGGATGCGGTTTTTTATTCTAAAGCCGGTTTCTAGGTGATGGTTCTTTGATATGTTCTATCAAAATTAGTTCAGCCGTTTCAAAGTTATCAGCTCTTTTGCTAGCTGCGGAAGGGATCTTAGACTCATAATGGGCATTACTTGGACTTTATTTTCAAACATAATGTATGACCAAATTACGTTGGGGGTTTTTAATTTTTTTAATTTATAGCTACGTTCCTGCGTAATTAAATTAAAGAAGAACGAGTTTTGGGCCAGTTATAATTAATTGACAGTCATGTGTGCAGTAAGTAGGTGTAATTATTATCCCACCAAAAATATTTGAAGTGAAAACTATATAAGTTAAGTAGCCAAATATCGACTGTAACAACATACAGTATCGAAACTACAAAATGCTTTGAGTTGTTGGAAATTATTAGCTAACAAAACTGTGTCCGCCATCTTGTTTTGCCGCATCTGACAGCCCTGCTCCTGCGACCTGCCCCCGCGCAGCTCTCTGATTAAATTATCATAAACCGACTTTCAACAGAACTGCACTTCAAAGGATGACATTCAACCGCGAGTAACTTAAAACGGATGGCACAAGAAATAGCAGAAATAGCTTAGTAACAATTAATAACCCGCAAACTGCGGAAACTATAAACTTAACTAGGGTTATAGGGCTAAACTAGATAGTTTATTACATGTAGTAATCGTAAGTTTATATTTATGTCTACAGTTTTTACGAACGCTTTGCAATTTACGTTCCACAACCAGATTCATTTTATTTGTATTTACACATAATTAACGTCAGTAAAAATGTTAATAAATGATTAAATTAAGTACTTTCCTACTATGAGGAGTAAGTGGAGACCGAGGACAGTTGGCACAGAGGAGAGTAGAAACAACGTCGATTTTTTTAGAACTTTTTAACTGCTAGAGAGCTCGCAATAGCGCGCGTTTTTTAGTTCAAGTCTCGAGCTATCAAACACGCGGTATTGCGAGCTCGCTAGCAGTTAATATGTTCTAAAAAATCGACGTTGTGTCTACTCTCCTCTGTGTCAACTGTCCTCGATCTCCCTATAGGTGAAAAACTTAAGAAAACTGTTGTATGTAGTAGTGCACAGAATTGATATGGAGCTTAAGTCGTTTTTCAAATTTGGAACGTCAATTTGTTTATACGAACACGTTACTACTACATACAACAGATTATTTACTTATACATTTAAGTCAAAATCAAAAAATTACACAAAAAAGAACTTGCTAAGCTCAAAAGCCTAAAAAAAACGGGTTGGGTTCTGAAGGCCTTACTTGCATGTAGCCTTGGCGAGCAGAGCACCTTAGTTGTGTATTTGTCCGCGTTGCAAAAAGTCTTGGTCTGTAAAACGCCCTCATTGCTATAAGACATAGTAGACTGAATGACTTGGCTGCAAAACGACTTAATGTCATAATGTTTCAATAGGTCAATGGTCTGGATAACCTTCATTACCAATATAATACAATCAAGACCTTATATAATATTGAGTCATTCTGCCTACTTGTGCATTTCACGTCCTAGACGTTTTGCTAAGAAAGTCTTCTTGAAACTTAGACAATTTTGTAATCATGGCATTACATAAACAAGTCATTTTGCATACTTGGTCAGTGTACTACTGAGACGTTTTGAATGCCAAGGGTAAATGCAAGTAAGGCCTTCAGGACCCAACCCAAAAAAACGCCTTTGCCCTGATGTGTGACACCGTACTAGGTTAATAAAAAATAAAAAAATCTTATCAAGGCCCTTCCCGCTTGCACACACCGTATGACTTTATAATAGACATACTAATAAGTAATAAGCTATGTTCTCAACGCCAACATCCTTTTTACTTCAACATCATCTAAAAATATCTTAACAGGCTTTGCCATGTACCAGATAAAAGTAACAACTTCAACCGCATATCTAGCCTTCAATCACTTAACTAGATTTGAACAGAAAAAACATAAACGAGCAAGATTGTAGTACACTAGATAACCGAGAAGATATATATTGCAGATAGGTACATTTAATGCAAATGGTGAAAAATACGCCGTGGAATTCGAGAGATCTGCTAAATGATAGGGCGTGTGTCAACGGAGGCTTGCGTTTACTTGGCTTAAACTTAGACAAAGTTAACTTTACCGAAGTAAAACTTGTAGCAAACACTTAAGGTAATCAGCATAAGCCTGTAGCCAAATGAGGAACGTTTTAAGATCTGTAATAGTGAAGTTTGTCGTACATATCGAATATCGGAATGATATGTTGAGAGAACTAGCCGCATCTGATAAAGAGACGCAAATAAGCTACGGCTGTCCGGGGACCGTTTTATTTACTGCTGATAGCCATTGTGATAGTTAACGCGGTACAGTTGCTTTTCTGATGTTTACAACGGTGTAGCAATGTCCACGAACTCCAAGATGACTTTAAAGTTGTTGAGATTACGTGAACCAGCACGCGATGCATCAGTGGCACTGCTTCGTTGGACAATTTATAAAATTTCTTTATACTTATGTTCTACAAAAAAATGTGCCTTAGTTATTTTAAAAGTAGCTGTTGCCCGCGACTCAGTCTGCAAAGAATCTGTTTATCGCTTTACCGCGGGAACTATTTAATTTTCTGGGATAAAAAGTATGCTATGGCTTTCCCAGCAGGCTTATTGTCTGTCGCGGTAACGCTTGCTTTCGGATTCTCTATTTCTTTCTGTTTAACGGTATAAGATGGTGAAAGCGATGGCAAGCATCCGCGCGTTAGACAATAAGCCTGCAGTGTCTCTTATACCATATTTCATCTAAATCGGTTCAGCGGTTATGGATTCCTAATACAAACTAAACCCCCCATTTCCCCTTAAAGGGTGATTTCTGGGATAAAAACTATTCTATGTCTTTATCCGGGGCTCAAACTATCTCGATACCAAATTTCTAGAACGTCTACAATAACACATAGGCTACTTTTTATATTACTTTTTGTATAAAATCCCAAAATCTTTACCGCTAAGTCTGGAGACACATGAAGGTTTCCAGGGGTGTTCGTCATACAACTTACATGAAGACCACGATGTATTTTTAGGGAATTCCCTTAGGAATTTAGCAAAACAGCGGAATTTCAATTCGACTTTAAAGAGTATTTCAACTTGATCAACCTCTGAACGCCAAAACTCATTGCGAACAACTGATACAGTATGTTCATACTTATTGTTGATTTGTTTGTGGGTATTAATTGTATTTTTTTATTTAATCTAATAATTTTACAATTGTAGAACATTCTTGAGAAGGAATTCTACTCAGGATTTCGGTGTTTGTCCAGAGAGTAGAGAAACGTTGTATATTCATTACCAGTGGACTCTATGTGTAGTAAATATACTCGTAGTCAAAACATTGATAGTAGCAATACAAGCAAATTATCTGGGTAAATGCAACCTGCAGTTTCCCAACATACTGTAATAAACGAAATAGCTTAAACGTATAATATCATGAGCATAGCGATTATTTTAATTACAGGTTATTGCCAGAGCTTTGGTGGTCCGTGGAACTGGAAAACCAGTATCTAACGTACAAAGTTTATTACAAAAGGAACAACTTACAAATCGACCATCCGCGAGAGCGTACCCAGATGAAAGATTACAGAGATAAAATAAAGGAAATAAATGGACTAGAAACTGGACCAGTTCTAAAACGGAAATGGCAACATTGCCAACAGTGTTGCATGCGTACATAAATTACAGGCGTACTACGATAATTGTTCAATCCGTCATAGGAAGAATGGACGGCACATCGCCGCTGACACGTTTGAGGTTCCTGGCACGATCCCAGCGGTGGGTGACTCAGTGCATATATTATTGTAACGACGTTGACGCACCCTTGCTCTTCCTTGTTTATATAATCGTGCTAATTTATGATTCAACAAGTGTCACGCGGGCGACGTGCTCCTTTCGAATGTGTCAGGTATATACAGAACTGCACCGCAGCGCTATTGTCACAGAACGACAGTGCTGTGTCACTCCTTACAATTGAGTGCTTCCTCACCGCTATGGCTAACACGTAATGATTCTATTCTCTCCAGTCGAAATTCGAAAATTTCATCATCATAACACAAGCTTTGCTTTACTTTGGGGCTAGGTCAATTGGTGTGAACATTAGTGTGTGATTATTATTATTGTTGGTACGGATTTCCGGTCACGGGCCCATAGGGACGCGGTCATTTGAAAGGCATTCATGGGGCCGAAGCCAACATGAAGAGGTCTTTGGTACCATATAATATATGTGAGATGGGCGCTACTATGAAGGTCTATCCCCTAACACACCATGAGACAGCGGACAGTCCTCCACAGTTACCAAACTATTGCCTGACAGGATACGACATGGAATGTGCTATGGGGTCGGGATGTTGTGTGCAGGATTACCGGGCTATGGAGTGAGATAACGGACACCTATCATTTCAATATCTCATAAACCGAACTTTTGGTAGGCAGTGACTTGCCGTTCACTAAAAATGGGCCCCTCAAACTTTTGTCCGCTCGAGGCAACAAGGTGACAACATTGGTGTAAACGGCTATTATTATTATTGTCAGCGCCCGCGCAAGATACGTCATCAGGCGACCGCGGGGGTGAAGGGTGCCTCACGGCCGCCGCCGCCATGCAGTGACACATCTCTACATCAAATATCATCCAAATCGGTTAAGCGGTTTAAGCGTGAAGAGGTAACATACAGACAGACACACTTTCGTATTTATATTATTACTATGGATTAGTAGGATAGATAATCAATCTCGAAGTTTCATTCAAGTTCTGCCCAGAATCGGCCTGCTACTTCATAAGCAGCCTAAGCCGACGTATTATGAATATGTACCTCGTACAATCGGTTATCTGTGATGAATTGATCAGCAACTGCTTATCATAATCGTTTAGGAGAACAACGAGCCATTGTTGAATATGTAGTGCTTGCCAAGCGACGTACGGATTTGCTTCAGGGGTTAACCTAACTTGAATTACCGACGGGCGGTTTGTCTGTCGCACACAATAAACAATCTATGCTATTGAATAGTAACGTGACAGACCGACTGGCAGACAGCGCGCAATGAATCACGGCAGCTAGAAATTTGCAATTTCATCATCATCATTCCAGCCGAAAGATGGCCACTGCTGGACATAGGCTTCCACCAAGGTTGGCCAAACAGACCCGTCGTGCGCCATCCGCATTTAACGCGTTCCCGCAGCCGTAACCAGGTCGTCACTCCATCTTGTTGGCCCCATCAGCCATCAGTTCTACGAGCAATGTGCCCTGCCCACTGCCGATCGAGTCTGGCGGTTCTTGAAATTAAATTAATTGAAATTTAATGGTTGATTGATTGAGGTTTCACTTTACGGAGATCCATATCATTGAACTATTAAATGTCAATCTAGGCTATAAGAAAGCACTTATGAGTCATAACTCGTATAGTACCTTTATGGTACTGTTACACATGCTTTAGAATAATATGCTAAAAAGCGTGCTACGAGTATGCTTAATATGAGCATGCTTATGAACTGTTTACAATTGCTAGCAATAAGCATGCTAGTTTTAAGTATGCTCCTGTATTGCTCCTGTATAAGCATGATTACGGCAAACACTCCAATACATTTGCCATTTGATAGCGTGCTCTCTGCCGGTTCAAACAAAACCATGGAAAATCAATTTTATTAAAATAAAAATTAATTAGGTTAAGATAGTTTTTTCGAAGTATAAATGTTTAACCCCAGACATATAAGGAGTACAATTTAAATAATTAGCCATGTGTATACACCCGTACAATGTAAAAATATATACGAAAATACTATAGCATGCCCACTAAGCAAACGCGTTCACAACTTGCTATTATATTACCTTTCCCGCTTCCACCCCCACACAACTAGCGTGCTCAAAGATAGAAGGGCATGCTATTAGCCAGTATGCCACTAAAAAGCATGCTTAATAGTAGCAAGTCCTATACACACACGCTAGTAGGTAGCATTTGCTCGTCATTAGTATGCTTTCGTGCTAGTAACCAGCATGTGTCAGTACCTTTACTCTCTACGTCAAAAATACTCACGGCAGAATTAACGATTAAGATGGCGACTTCAACTCAAATTAAAGGAGATTATAATCTCAATCAAAACATTAACATCTCGAGAACCTACACATTATAATAAAATTAATGTTAATAGCGTAATTTGTGAGCGTATTAGATACGCCCACACGGCTCTGGCAACATTGACGACGCAACGCAAGGCCCGAGGAATTTGACCCACAGACTCGATGCAATTCCATTTCAAAAAGTTTTAGTTAAAAAATATATATATACTAGCTGTTGCCCGCGAAGAATATAAAAAATAGCCTACGATCTATTATCAGACCTACCGAATACAGAGAAAAAAGTGCATAAAAATCGGCCAAGCCGTTTTGGAAGAGTTCGACAACAAACACCGTGACACGAGATTTTTTATATATTAGATATTCAAGCTTTTTCTCTGACTCTAAGTACTTATATTTTCATCTTACCTGCATAATTTCATAGTCTAACAAATACGTGCCTTACATTTTTTATGACAGTTCCTACGTTACAATAAAAACAATAATTCTGATTGTCACTTTGACTTGTAAGTGAAAACAGCCTTTGATGCTTTAGGCAATACAACTGACATCGAACCTTAGGGTTCTAAAGGAATTTCTTAGTTGACTATACCAAATTTTAAGCCGATCAAATCACTAAAATTGGGTCAAATTCATTAACATGATTTGAAGATAAATTCATACTTACATTCATAATTGCAACTCAACTATTTGAAAGTAGAATAAAAGCTTGTAAAAAGTCATGGTAGCGAAGTGCTCTGATCTACAGACTCTAAGGCTCGCGAGTTCGAACCCGAGTTTGCATCTGTGATTGTGATTTTTTTCGGAATTTATATGTGAAAATAGCTTTTGCCTGCGACTACGTCTGCCAAGAATAGGGGTAACCATACGACCTATTCTCAGAACTACCAAATATTGACAAAAAAAAACATAAAAATCGGTCCAGCCGTTTCGGAGGAGTTCGATAACAAACACCGTGACACGAGATTTTTATATATTAGACGAGTATATTTAACTTTGACCAAGACCTTTTTGGATAGGGATAACGTCGTGAGATAACTACTCTTATTTAGATTTGGCCCACTCACGTTAAAAACAAGGCAAAAATAAAAGCTTGTGAAAATTGAGTTCTTGTCACTGATTTTTGACGCCATGTGAATGATAATGATTACCTCAATGTTTATAGGTTTGTACAGTTAACGTCATAAATAAGTGATCACTTTTGTACCTTGTCGATTTCATTAGTTACATAATTTCGTATGGCTTTTCAAACATGAGGTTACAGTGACAAGGTACGGTCAGGTGCAAAAATATATACGTTAACAAGATGTCAAAAATATCTATACAACTCTACGTCATTAATAAGGTTGATGTTTACATATTTTGACGCAATTACTGTATACAAATTTCTGCTTTCGACTGTACAAAAGTGATCACTTATTTATGACGTTGACCCTACACAAGACTTATACTATGGAAGCCTTCAGTAACTAACATGTTCGTGCCAAATTTGTCTAATGTTATCTAGAACAAGTAAGTATAGTACCGCCCCTGTTCCAATGCCGCAGCATAAAATTAATACGAAACAAATAGTCCACCACTCTCACGAATACAAGCTTATTTATACTAGCTCCGAGCATTACCGCTGGCCTAAATGTACTGAACCTTAAAAGGCTACGAAATGTTTCGAGTAAATCGCCATATTGTTATAGTAAATTGGTATTTTACAACACGAAGTTTCGTGTGGCGTTCCCTTGTAAGGCATAGCAGACCAACCATCCTAAACTTCCACTCAATTACTTAAGAAACACGCGATTCCAAGCTTTAAATGCATCCCCTTTGGTGAAGGGCCCGTGCTTTCCCTATGTTGGTATTAGGAAATTAAGTGAAGATTGGAAAGGGCTGTCGGTAAATGTCAAGATGACAGTCGTTACGGCGACATCTAGCGGTCGCGTCGTAAAGGAGCGACGACGGCCATTGCTGACCCCAATAACTGTACGAACATAGAACTAACAAAAAGAGGAATAGAAATTTTATCGCATTTATATCCTTGGGGAGGCCTATGCCAAGCAACGGATGTCTTATGGCTGACGATGATGATGATGATGTATTTCCGCCCAGAATAGATGACGCTTCTTTTTCGCCTCTCCTGCTATCAATTGTGCGTGTTTTTTTTATTCTTTCATAGGTTTTAATAGTTTACGATAAGCGTTTTTGAATCGCAATCTCAGGTAGGTAGGTAGGCCACCAACAAGATAGTCCGACGACCTGGTTAACGTTGCGGGAACGCGCTGGATGCGGATAACGCAAGACCGGTCAGTTTGGCGGACTTTAGGGGAGGCCTATGTTCAGCGGTGGACGTCTTTTGGCTGAAATGATGATGAACTTTTTTAAAAATAAACCTGTGGCTTTTAGCCATATGCACGCTTCGCACCTTTAGCTCGCATGGCATTTCTATTATTTTTATGATTAGTTCTCTGTGGGTTTAAACACGCAAGCGCACCTCTATAACTACCTTAAGTCAAGTCCTCCCAAGGATACTATTGGGCCTTAATAGCTTTACGATGAATCGTTGACACGACTCCGCCGGTATCGATTGAAATTAGAATAGAAATGGTTAATCCAAAGTACCGTTAGCACAGTACCTATTGACGATGATCACACATATGTATTTAGGGAGCAAAAATTATCGACAGGTAGGGCGTTTCTTTATCGATAAACTCAACTATCGATGCTCTTACCATTATGGTTGTGATCACCCAAGCTTTGTTTGTAAGCTTGTATTATTTTGTAAGTCTTGTTTCGGAGACAAATATGATTCAAAGCATATTTTAAAAGATAGCAGAGTAAAATATTTACAATAACCTCGTAAGACCCAACATGCTAAATTTAATACATATGTCAAAGCAAATGTCAACTTTTCTTAATTGACAAATATCTCTTCTTGAGATCGAACTCGGAACCTGAAGCTAGTAGCTCTAGTGCGTATACTACCATAAAAAATAGTTCTACGACTACTCTGGACCGTAATTTCACGGATTCGGATCGGGCGTAGTTCGAAACCGCTCTTGCGCAGTAAAATGAGAAATGTAACTCATTATTGCGGCTATCTTACAGTCAGAGAATAGAGCTAACGAGGTCCATCTGGCCACTGTTATTTGTATTGTTCAGATCCCAAACAAATAAGTCAATAACCATAATAATTATATTAACGACCGCTTTAGCCTAGTTGGTAGTGACCCTGCCTACGAAGCAAGAGGTCCTGGGTTCAAATCCCGGTAAGGGCATTTATTTGTGTGATGAGCACGAATATTTGTTCCTGAGTTATGGATGTTTTCTATGTATTTAAGTATTTATTTATCTATATAAGTATGTTTATCGTCGTCTAGTACCCATAGTACAAGCTTTGCTTAGTTTGGGACTAGGTCGATTTGTGTAAGATTGTCCCCTAATATTTATTTTTATTTATTTTTTTTATGTAGTTTAAGAGAGAGATAGCACCGATCACTAATAAATACAAATGTAATTTACAAGACAATAATTATGCGGAGCAGTTCCTATCTACGCCCGAAGCGCGAGAAGCTCGACAAAGATCTCCGCGACATCATAAATTGTTATAAATAACAGCAGAACAAAAGTCCGATCTTAGTAGTCGTGATCAATCTACTTCTACTGGTCATATTGACCTGAAATTTGATATAATACATTTTTTTATAATAAAATATATTTATTTCAGATAACTCAGATCCATATTTGTGTGCACATCCATTATTCAAATTACATACATTAAATAACTTGACAGTAATCATTTCAAATGAAATCAATTAAAATTAAGAGTGAATTTACAATCAAAATAAATTAAAATCAAATAAAAGGTGGTTCAAAACGCTAACCAAATGTCAAAAATCAAAACAATATAAATATAAATAACAAAACCAAAAAGACGTCTACAAAATGTCAGCCAAAACCAAAATAAAATAATAAAAATCTAATACCTATATAAAAATCTCGTAAGAAACGGCTTTACCGATTTTTATGAAATTTTTTCTCTATGTTTGGTAGGTCTGAGAAATTGTAGGCTATTTTTTATGCCCCTAGGCACAACAACGTTTTCGGGGTCAGATAGTATTTTTATAAAACAAATAAAAATCAATCAATAATTAAAATGAATCATACTAAAAAAAGGGTACTACGTAATTGATATTCAACGGCTTATACTGCAAATGCAACATTCAAGAGAGCTGGCTAAGAGATGACACAATAGGTATACGAATCCGCCAGAGTCAGGAGGTGGTGAAGCGGCTTGACTTTTTGAGCCCCTATAGGTACACAAAAACTTATACCTACTATGCGTTACAAGTTTCAAATTACATTAGGATTAGATTTTCTGACGTCTTCACTTCCTATCAGCACAAATCTCACTAGTTTAAAACATTTTTCCAACTTTACCCGTTTTCGGGTTTTGTACCCGAAGGGTGACCAACGGAACTCTATTGATGCCGAGTCTGTCTGTCCATCACGGGCTGTATCTCAAGAACCGTAATAGATACAAGTAAACAGATCGTGATTACCTTTAATGAGTTCCCGATATTGCTCTTGTTTTCAGCGTACATTGAATTCAAAAAAAGTTAAAATAAATATTCGTAGTGTGTGCTAGTCTCGACGTGGACCTGGCCATTATTATCAATACCAAACAATCCTTTGTCAAAGTGAACTCATTTCTTACTTGCATGTGTTACCCATTCCGCATTCCTTGCAACGCAACCGACACTTACATCCGTCAATACGAAACTCAGTCGTTACAACAATTTGAGACGCTAACCGCAAATTACAGGACCATAAGCAAAATGGACAATGTACAGCGAAACAACGCATTCCAATTCTATGGAACACCTGGCCTAGCCAATAATTCAACCCGCTCGTTTTGTTTCGCTTGTCATTAGCCTAGCTTCCGTGTGGCAGATAAAGGCTTGGTGGTCCACGCCATATTTTATAGCAACAGGCATTTGTTTTACCTAGTTGAGAACCACTAATTAATAATGAACCCAGTTACAAAACGAGAAACGCCTACTTGTTTGTATTTGGGTATAATACAATAGAGGAAACTGAATAGCTTACGTAGCACGGTAGAACCCTTTTGGTTAAAAATGTCACGTCGACAGTACAAATAGATTGCGAAAAGTTTACACTGGTACCCGATTCATTTTTGTTTTTGTGATTTGGGAGACGTGAGCAGGACCAACCTTACCAGATGTAGGTAAACTTCAAAAAAAAGAACATATTAAATTATTTTCTAAGTGCATCTTTAAAATGCGTCAATTTACCTTCTTCATAGTTAAAGTGGTTTTATCTTTAGTTTTTTTTTTTATGACAGAAGAAGAATGTTTTTATTTCTTCTAAAAAATATTATATGCCATTATTGATGGCCAGTAACAATTTCAACTAAAATAAGTTTATATTTCACAAACACGTAGCACGTCTCTCGTGGTAAAGCACCCTTAACCTCTCCGTGAAGACCCGGGCTTGTCAGTAATTATTAGCGAAATTTTTCCGATTCTAAAGTTAAAGGGAAAATCTAAATTGTTATAAAACAACTCGTAATGCCCATGACTCTACCTATCCATCTGTCACTGCCCATCCAGCTCCGAATTACCAAACGATTAAGTTGAAAATTGGCAAACAAAAAATAGGTGCCTGAGACGCAAAGGACGTGTACTTAAATAAATAAGTTTGTATAAAAAATCACCTTTAGAATAGCATTGTAAATCTGTCAATTTTTGTGCCTAAACCAGTAACATCCACTAGACAGTTTTTTTAAGTTGAAGATTTCACAGCATCTAACCCACTCGTCTGTTAACTTAGCAGTTAAGCCTTAGTTAATAATAAAGCATGGAAATGCGAATTATCTTTCTGCAATTTAAGCTTTACACGCACTTATTAATGTCGAGAAATCGACCACCGATTCGGAAAAACCTATGAAAGAATCTGCTAAGAAACTCAACAAGGTATATTTTTTTCAAAACAGATCTATTATGTTATTAGATAACGGTTGACTACAGTTATCATTTCAATCTGCGTATTTCTTTTGTAGATTTATTCGCATATTTTGATAATTTCTTGATTTTATAGTAGAAACTATATATTTATACGTAAACTATATATGTATACGTATATTTATACGTATATATTTATACGTAATGCCAAAAGCCAACTTTCATAATTCTCACTGATACCCAACTTAACAATCCCACACAACAACTAAATGACAATCGAAATTATCTCACATTACTCCCCTCGGTTTCGCTCAGTGCGTATCTTTTCTAACTATTTTCATAGAAAAGGACAAACCTTCTACTTTACCGTCCAGTTTTCAAGAGGTCGAAGCTCGTAGTAAATGAATTCGAAAATTTTATTACCTTGTTTAAATTTATAGCCCAGTACAAAGGCAGAGTCATGTGTTAGGTTTTTACGACCGAAGCATACGAAAGTAGATAGACGAGGAGCTTTTTAACTCAGAATCAGCAAATCACTAATCACAAATCGATACAAACGATGTTTATCGCCCACTTAAAATTCTATATCAGTCAAAGCTATTCTCCATGAGCATAAAATATAAATATACTTTACGGAGATCCATACAAATAAACTATTTTTTTAAGTCGTGAATAAGTTTACTTTTAGTTTACCACTGACAGATGGCTTGCCTTCATTTCATTTCCAGCTTTAACACCCATACAAATAAAGTAGCTATTACAAAATCTGCAAACGTGGGTAACATTATTCTAAAATTGGCTTTATTTGTAGGTCGTTAAAGTTGAATATGAAATGAAGGCAAACCATCTGTCAGTGGTTAACTTTATGTAATTTTACTGTAGCCCAGTGGATTGACCTATAGCCTCTCAAGCAGAAAATCGTGTGTTCGAGCCCAAGAAGAAATTTTATGATGTACGTTCCCAAAACTCATTTGGTTCGCGTGGGAACAACGACCCAAGCCCTCTCATTCCGAGAGGAGGCCTGAGCCCTGCATCGAGACGTGTATTAAGCTGAAGATGAACCTGAGGAATCTATGTTTAAAATCTGCAGGGTTACTTTACTCGTCGGCCATGATGTATACGACGATTTTTAATCAGTGATCAGGAACCAATTTTTCTAGATCAGTATTCGGTGGCGACCACTTTTAAGTCGCAGTTACATGAAATAAAACGTTTTTATTTTTTTGGTAATGATTATTTTGTAAAAATAACTGACACCCTACACATAGTTTAGTCTATGAGCCTAAAACCTCATTGACAATTAAGTTTCTTAAACAAACTACGACGTGAGACCTGTCAAATTCCCCGCCAAAGCGATGACACTTGCCGAAACTATTTAACTTCAACCAATGTAGGATGACCTTCCTTTCGGTGGATGGAGTACGCTTTAACAGTAAAGTTTTTTCTTAACTAAACAGAGAATTAATTGCTTGAGACCTAATCTATTAAATTCCATTTTGGCTAGGTATTCATACTCCTGGTCAACAATTAAAATTCACCGTGTAATAAGTATCAGCTAAAAAACCTATCATATCTTGCTATTGTGTCTGTTTATGCCACTTTATAATGGCCAGAGAATTATGAGGCGTATAGGTTCCTACACAATTATAAACTGACGCCGAGTCGTGAAGGCAGCTATCAAAGCATGAAGCAACGACTCGTGCACAAGTAACTATGAACGTATGAAGGCTTTTGAAATCTCAAGTTAGGGTTTTAATTGTGACCATTTTGTCAAGCTATAATAGTGGAGCGCCGTAAGGTTTATACCTCGGAATCCAGTCATTGTCAATGAATCTTCATATGAATTTTTGGAATGTGTTTTTAATAGCATATAGAACAATGTTAAAAAAAATATTTTTCCCGTTCTCAACTTTTTAATTATTTAAATAAATAATTATCAATTTTTCGAAGCTTCATTTTATTTTTATTATATTTTAAAAAGGAAAACTATTACAAACTTATCCTTGGACCACACGTTCGTAAATAATAAAAATAAATAAATAAATAAATAAATAAATTGACAAGAAAAGACAAAATCATTCCTTTATTGACTTCCACTAGCAAAATCAACGTAGATGGTGATATTGTTCCAATTGATCCACTACTATTATTTCAGCGTATTTGCGTGTTAATAAAATCGGATGAAGAACTCAAAAGCTACCTGGCTTATGAACTAGCTCCTTATCCTCTTGCTCTCTTTGGAGATGGTGACATGCGGAAAACAACAAAATCTACATTTTATGACCTATTCCCAGAAGTGTCGGTGGATGTGAGCGATGTACAAAAATTTTCTTACGTAATTGATGGAGGAATGTTACTTCACCGGTGTAAATGGCAACTGGATGAATATTTCGGAACTATTTGTCAACATTATGTCAGATATCTACACAACAATTATGGACACAACATTTATGTCGTATTTGATGGTTATGAAAAGAATAGCACAAAATCGATGGAAAGAACGCGTCGCTGTAAAAGAAATGCATGTAATGACATAATATTCGATAAAAGCATGCCTCTCAAAATGGGACAGGAAAAATTTTTAGCGAATGCCAAGAATAAGAGTAGGCTCATAGATATGCTACGAGAAACACTCGCGGAAAATGAAATATTTTCTTGCCAAGCAGAAGCTGATGCCGACAGATTAATAATTGAAACCGCTATCAACCTTCAATCCGAAAACATTGTTGTAGTGTCTGAAGATGTAGATGTTTTAGTTTTATTAACTGCGCTCTCACCAATAGACCGAGAAATTTACTTTCGAAAACCACCCAAAGGTAAAATACCGCAAAAAGTGTACTCTTCTAAAAGCATAGAAACGATATTACCTAAGTGTAAAGAGCATATTTTGTTCTTACATGCTTTCACTGGCTGTGACACGACGTCAGCCTTTTTTCAACGTGGCAAAAATGTGTTTGCAAACAATTTTGAAAAACGGCTGGACTTACAAAATGCTGCGACAATTTTTAAAAATGAATGCAAAGATGTTGATGATATTTTGAAAGCTGGTGTTACATGCACTCTTGCGTTATACGGTGCCCCCCAAAAAATAAAAGATTTGAATACTTTGAGATATAAGTCTTTTTTGAAAGCATCTGGTAAAAATACCTGCGTTAAGCTACCGTCTTTGCCACCTACCGTAGACGCTGCTTTTGGACACTTCAAAAGAGTATATCTGCAAATTCAAACATGGCTCGGAAGGGAAATATTGCCAGAAGAATGGGGTTGGAAATATGAATGCGGAATACTCATGCCGCAAACAATGACACAGCCACCCGCTCCAGATACATTATTAAAAATGATTTTTTGCACATGCAAAACAGGATGCGGAGCATCTTGTGGGTGCAGGAAAAGTGGATTACATTGCACTGTAGCTTGTTTAAAATGCAATGGTAACAGCTGTACTAATCCTTCACCTACAATCCACATCAATGAGATCGATGACGATGACGACGACAATAATTAACAATAATGTAAAAATGTATATAGTGTATAGTAATTTCTTTTGTAACTTGTTATTTTTTGTTAAATATTAATAAATTAACATTAAAGTTACTATAGAAATATAATTTATTAGATAAAAAATTTAAACCTATACTCCAAACATTTTTTTTCCTCTTGTCCCTCGTATTTTTCAATAAATTGTTGTTATAAATTGTTGTAATCAAGATCGGGAATTTTTGTTTTTTTAACATTTTAATTTAAGCTTTTAACAATGCAATCCAACAGTTTTTATGAACATTTATTCACAATAACTGGATTCCGAGATTTTATCATTTTTATGCCTTACGGCGCTCCACTATAATAGGATATTAAAGGTTCTAAAATAAACTCATATAAGCGAGCGAGGCGCAATTGGCGCTAATGCGGTCACCTCCATCTACACTGTTCACACTACACACGCTGCTTCAGTGCGGACTGGGAACTTCACAAGTTCCACAAAAAGCGAAACTAGGTACAATATACGTATACAGGTTGTCCTAAAACTCAACGATTTTTTCTGCCTGTTCATACTATATGTACGAGTTACTTATACTGGCCTTGGAAGACATATGTATCAACAGCTCTCCAACTAAACTACAATTTAATTTAACCATACAAAATCACATATATTAAGCAACATAAAGCAGGGCAGTCATGCCATGGTATCTTACTAAGGTTATTACTTATAATTCACAATGATTCAAGCTACGCCCCTGACAAGGCAAGCGTCAAAACGTCACTCAATAACTTTGAATAACGTATAATATTTAGATTTACTACGCCTTAGAAACAGTAACATTTCCATCGCATTGAATCACCAACGACTTATTTCCACGATGGGATTATGTAGGTTGCGTTACATTGATGCAGTCCGTTGTTCCCTTATCTTTCTACTTATTTATTTATTTATTAAAAAAAATGTGGCTTCTGTCCTATTTAAGGACAATTTCGCCAGTGTCAAAGTAAGCTCTCTTTGGGAGCGACGTTGTACGGTAATTGTAGTTTCTGCAACTTGATAGTAAAATTCCAGAAACCACGTGGAAACAACTTGCGCATTAAAAATGTCAGACACGAGAGCAATATAGAATTTTGTGATCACTGTTAATTAAGGTTAATCGCCGCATAAAACACTATCAAAATTATACTTCAACTAGCCAAAGAAACAGAAATACCAAAACTAGATATTGTCTACATCCGCCATGTTCGAATGCTACAAATCGAATCTATCTTTATACTTGTAAATAAAATTTGAAGTCCTGACTGACTGACTGATTGACTTTGACTGATTGTCAGTCGGTCGATTGACATTATCAACGCATAGTCCAAACCACTGAAGCTAAAGACTTGAGGCACGCATCCTTGAGTATCAGAAATACCTACACTAAGAAGGGATTTTTAATATTCCCCGGGATAAGGAATAAATGGGATTTATATTTTCGCCTGAAAACGGCCCTCTACCTACGTAACTTTAATTATCAGAGAGTTCAAATTAGGCATGCATGTAGGTGCTTATAAGAGTAAAAAACTCCTCTTACCTCCTCCTCCTCTTAAACTTCTGAAATGTGAGCGTGCGCACACAGTCTTGATAATTATTAAATGATTTATGATTTATCTAATGTCAGATTATTTGGAAAATCCCACAGGATATGGAAAAACCGGGATTATATTATTCAATTCAATGGGACCCCACTCCGTAACCATTCATTTAGAATCAAAGAGGGATTTTTGGAATTTTCCTATAGCCTATAGAGTCATTAGCCCCACGCACACGGCCCGCAATGTAACGCTAGCGCGAGTTCTAGAATCCTGCACTCGTAAATAAAGCCTAGGTCGTATTACAGCGCTCGAGAGAATGCCTCAGTAGCTGGTCCCTGTTCACTTAGAATTATAAACTGTGCCTATGACAGGTGTATAATGGAGACAGGTTATAAATAAAAGAAGCGTAAATTTTCCTTGATCGATTAACTTTACAATGAAAACATTTTAAATGGCTATGGCTTGTGATGACTTACAAATCTTTCTTACAATTGTTTATTTTGGGCTATGGATTTGGGTTATTACTTAGTTAATTCTGGTCCGTTTAAGTCCGCCTTAATGTAAGTAGTATAGTCTGTTAGGTATAAACTTAGTCTGAGCTGGAATTGAGATTGAGGAAGACATTTGTTTTGAAGAAATAAAGGAGGCTTAGGCCTAAAATATCCGTTTTCCTAAAATATATATTTCCCAAAATGTCTGCTTTTAAAGAAAGAGTGAAAGAGTTTTTTTGTTTTTTTTTTTGTAGAATAGAGTTTTGATGTTTCGATAGAACCGCCTGTACATTGTTCAACGAATCAAGCATTTTTAAGTCTTAAAACACGTGACTCACTTCTAAGACAAAGAACTACGAGTATTACAATGTGAAGTAGGTGTAGATACGAAGATATGTCCCGATTGCATCTGACACAAAATACATGCAACCTCGTTGCTCTGTGACCTGTACCGTTCTTATGTTAAAAAGGCTTAAGTGGTGCTTCGATTTGCTGTGTCTTGGTCATTTTGGATTCGTTGAACCTGTGTGTGGGCCATAATCGCTTTAACCCAAGTATGGAGGCAAAGGGCTTTATGTTCATTGGCTTGTTTCTTGACATTTTGCTAAATTGGGTAGGGCAATGAAGAGTTTCAACCGCCGTATCCAGCGTGTCACATAATAATAATACATAATCAATAAGTAAAATAGGTCTATAAACTAAAACCAATTGGGGTTGTCTATTTTTTTGTTATGTATAGTAAATCGAAAACGATTTCGAGATAAATGCGTTTTCAATCGATTTCTATGGTTATTTAATTTTAACATAATGTCATTTATTACATATCAAATAAGCAATGACCTTTATTTGACATTGAAGTAAATGTAGTAGAGTAGACGGTCCACGTTGTACTTTAATCGGAGTGTGGAATAGCATTATTTAGAATTCTTCACAATTTACGCGTGTATTAAACTATGGACTTAGATTATTTATACACTAGATAGAGCTTAGGCGGCATGAAAACGTCCCGAAAAATATAAGCCAACAGTTGGCTTATATGTCAGTTGTCCCCCTTCCTTCAGTCTGAATGACGTAACGTGATATAAAGCTGCAAAAATAATAATAAAAAAAAAATAATAAAAAAAATAATATGAAGCTACAAATGGGTTTTTGGACGTTTTGTATGCCAGTGTTTGCTACTGACACTCTATCTAGTGTATAAATAATCTAATAATCGTGGAGTAAGATTTGGACCCGCTATCTGACATCTAGCACTTTGACAGCACCAAAGTGACACTATCAATAGTTACAGTGTACCACTACACAAAAAATAGGTAATTAAAGGGGTTGCCTTACCGTACGCATTTAGATAGTTTTAGAAATTTAGCTGTGTGGGAGCTCTCAATTATAATCTGACTTCATCAATCAAAATAGTTTTAATAATTATTTTTGAATAAAGTAGGGAACTAAAGGAAAAAATATTTATATTGAATTGAATTTTCTATACAAAAAAAAAATATAAAACCATTTGAAATTTTTATAGACATTCCCAATTAAAAAGCGTGCTCCATCGTAGACTTCATTCTCGCTTTCCATCAGGCGTGATTGTGGTCAAACGCAAGCCTATACATATAATAGGTATTAAAAAAATACAATTCTGTATAGTATAAATCTTCCCAGGTGAATTTTTCGCTTCGAGCCATTACATTAAATTTGAACCTTAATATTATGACGATACCGTTTGTTTTGAAAGATAAGGGATCGAAGCGAAAAGTTCAATTGGGAAGATTTATACTATAACCCCACACCACACCACACACGCGCACCGCACGCGTGGTTGTGATCATTAGAATTTTTAGTTGACGGACAATTATTATACTTCAGTCGATTTTCTTTATAAGAGAATAAAGGAGAAAAATAAACGCAGTTCTTCCTTCAGCTCTTGTGAAGGATCCAGTGCGAATAAAACGCAATAGTTCGTGTAAGGCGGTCGAAACGCTTCAAAGCCCTACCCAAACTGTTTTGACAAAAGAATAAAATATATTTTTCATCACACTTGCTCGTCAATGGTGTTATTCCATGCTGTATACTACTTAAATGACAATGGCCTAAATTGTTCTTAAGGGAGTTATGGATTTACGTACAGTTTTTCCTCCCAAGGGAGTTCAAACTTTAGTTTTAAATATTTCATACAAACTGAAATACAGATGCACAGAAAAAACCCCAGAAAAAAGACCAATGCTGGGAATCGAACCCAGGTCCTCAGCATTCCGTGCTGCGTGCTAAACCCCTACACCACCACTGGTCTAGAGATTAGACACGAATCTTTCCTATACATCATACATTTCAATCTGCTAAATTATCACCTTATGCAGTGACAAGCACACATCTATGTTACACCCTCTATCGAGAGATTTCAACACTCCTTCGGAACTAACCGCTCACCTGGACAAGAGATGGCGCTACTGTGCAACTTTAAACAAGTTAGCTATGCTATGAAGTATCTTTTTGTATTTATTTTTTCAACTTCAAATACAAACTGAAATATAGATGCACAGAAAAAACCCCAGAAACCTGGGTTCGATTCCCAGCATTGGTCTTTTTTCTGGGGTTTTTTCTGTGCATCTCTATTTCAGTTTGTATTTAGTATGAAATATATGATTTCACGGGATGACCGTAAAAGTAATAAAAAATGAAGTTGAAAAAATAAATACAAAAAGATACTTCATAGCATAGCTAACTTGTTTAGTTTTAAAATTTGCAAAGAATTTAGTAGGTATGTCATTTTAGACTGAGGAGGTTTCAAGTCATCCAACGTTTTATTTATATCTTTAAAACTTAGTTATAACCTAATTTTACAACACAAAACTGATCTACGCTTCATGTAACTTCGTTATTTTTATATTTTAAATTTATATGAAATAGTTTTGCAATAATTTTAGAAAGTATTTTTTTAACATGTTGGTAGAATCTGGCCGTACCTATGACCATGCTAAATTAAACAACTAAACACAGTTTACATTATCTATGGTTGATGACTGGAATAAATTGATAATCTGTATTGGCGGGTAGCCATTAATTTATTCAATTTTAAAAAGTGTTTAGAGAAAAAAATAATTTTATTTTTGGACTTTTTTTTCCTCGTAAAGTGATGAAAATCATTGTGTGTATCACGGGCAGTAAGGGGATTATAAACTCGAGTTACTAAAAGCCCTCCGCCTTCGGCGTCGGGCTTCTAATAGGCTCTCGTTAGTAACCCATACTTATAGCCCTCGATGCACAATGTACTATATTTTATTTTTATGATTTAAATTTCATTTTCAGCTAACTGTAGAATGTTTTTAAAGATTTATCATCTAACGCTAACAAATGTTTCCATGCATTGATTGATATTTTAAATGTACTGCATCAAAGAGGCGTAACTACATTTTGAATAAAAATTTCCAACCAGCCCCCGCTGAAATATTTAGGACTCATTTATCTTATCATCAATAGAGTTAGAGTCCCTTCAAATTCCACGGATGGTGAGTCGTATATCACGTGGCTTCCATTCTCACGCACACGTTTCCAAGAAACGTCGTTTTCTCAAGAAAACCTAACCGTGCAATTATAGCTAACAACACTGCACGTCTAAAGGCGATAATTTCTTCCTTATTTATTGTAAAGAATTAATTTCTACGTACCGTGGCGAATCGGTAAATTTGCGGTAAGCGATTATTACTTATAACGGTTATTATATTTTCTACTAGAGTTTTAGTCGGTAAACTCTGGGCTGTTGTACCTAAACGATTAGTTGCACTGTTGGGGGGTGTCCATATATTAAGTAGGTACGTGAGGTATTCAGGGAGCAAGTTGAACCGAATCTCATCCAATCTCACCTAGGGAATAGGGCAGTCTCGCAAAATGTCACGTATTTTTTTACACGAGAAACAATGTGTAATTGCAAAAAAACTAGGTTAAATTAAAGCATTTTTTTTCCTTAATATGCTAATTTTTTTTACGATAGGTGGGTGGGTGTAGTCGAAAAAATTGTCAAAATCTTCTCACGAAAACAATTTTCTGTATTCATGTATTTGAGTGCAAAGTGAAAATAACACGGGCGAAGATATTAGAAATGTCAATGTCAAATACATATTAATTGATACCCTGACCTTGTTCTTCAGCTGATGCGTTTACCAATTCCACATAACCTCATTTTATTTTGTTTTTTTTTTTTAATTTTTTTACTAAACAGAAAAAACAATATAACATTTTACAATTATGCAACGAGCAAAACCATACTAAGGTTTAACTGCCGTTGAATTCACTCACAAAGATAAGTAGGTAATTAATCAATCACGCACAATCAATTGTCAATTTAAAATCTTGGTCATGATTTAACTGAAACAACCGTTTCTTCCAGAAATGTAATAAGAGAAACGGACTTAACTTTTTCTTATTCTATTTCTCAACTTTATATTTTCCGAATGTTAATCGTAATATTCAAACTGCCTTAAAAATTAGTAGCAGAAAAATATTTGCGTAAGGGTTCAAAAACAAATCTTTATAGTATAACCACTCGAAGTAAACGAAGTTGCATAGGTTTTTAGGATTCCGTGCATCAGAGTAACAAAACGAAAACGGAACCTTCATATAAGCATCACTCCTGTCTGTTTGTGTCTGGCTATCAGTCTGTCATAGCAAATATACTCCGAATTAATTAATTAAATTGAAAGGTATAGGTACTTATAAATGTATGCTGCCCAAACGCCAGCATCTTACACTAATAAATAAATTTTGAATTTAGAGCGCACTTTTGGGGGGAGGGGGCAAATCTGAAAATACAATAAAAATGTTTGGCAAACTGTACCGTGCGACATGTCAATTAAAAGGTTCGAATGGTCCTGCAGGATTCTCAAATATACCTATTTAATTTATAACTTTTCAGTGTATAGTTTCAAAGTTCAAAGTCGAATAAATGAAAATTAAAAATAAATACATAAAATCTATAACAAATAAGTGGTTAAAATATACGAAGCTCAATAAAGAAAAAATAATTATTAAGAATTATTTTATTAGTTTTCTTTTGCTAATTTAAAATTATGTCACGAATAAAATGTCTTTCTTTCTCTTTGATCAATTATAACTGAAGATACACATTGCCGAACAAAATCCCCTTCAAAGAATGTCCGAACTTTTTTATTTGGTTGCGTAACAAATAAAATCATCACCTACACAGAAATTTGAACCTAGTCTTTTCTTCATTACAGTCGAATTTCGGTAGCGGCAAAACTCCACTTGACAGCTAAACATGACAATTTCACGCAACGTTCTGAGAAAAAAGAAGGCCGCTTTTATCAAAGTGGCGCTCATTTGGCTCGGTCATTTTCGGGCGCGCGACTGTGGATCTACAGTTATAATTGATCAAAGTTCTTTCTTTACAAAATATTATACGATAAATTTTTATCGCACAGACCCCTCACCACCCAAGTTCTCTCACACTTGTCCAGATTTTTTCATAAACAACATTAAATTCTAACCCATTGTTATACCTTGCACGCTCTAGCAATCACGGGAACCCCATGTATATTGATTAAGCTGATCTTTTACAAGCTTGCAATTCATTTAATTGATTATGTATGTACGTCTGTCATTAGGCTCACCATGACGGCAGGATGCCACTGTCGCTGGGCAGTCTTAGACATCAAGCTAACTTAAGGAACGACCACACCGTTGCTCAAAATTAGCTAATTCTCCATAGATTAGTGCGTATTTTTGAATTAGGTACCATCGCCCCAGACGCCAGATACCCATTTTCAAAACAAATTTGCTTGCAGCCGTTGATGTTTATTGCTATGGATTGTTATGGACAGATGTCTAGCCACTGCACGCAAACTGGGCCTTTAAGGTGGTTATCTGGCGCTTGGGGCGATAGTACGTACTTGACTAAGGTACCCCATAAATACATTACTGTAAAAACTATAGTCCAACAAGCTCGTGCGCGACCCTCCGCGGAACCCTGTCGATCTTGTTGAAGACAGCAAAGGCTCCCTGCGACAGGGTTCCGCCGAGCGCCACGCACGAGCTTGTCGAGGTATAATATAATGTGAATATGTTTACTTTAAAGTATTGTTGATCGAAGCTATCAGCGCATTCTTCTTGGCAATGATGTTCTTTCCGAAAACGTTAGTAGTATAAAAAAAACCGGCCAAGTGCGAGTCGGACTCGCGCACGAAGGGTTCCTTACAATTAGCTATAAAAATCACGTTTGTTGTATAGGAGCCCCCTTTAAATATTTTTTTTGTTTTAATTTAATGATTTATTTTTAAATTCAATATATAATTAAATATTCTGTGAATATTTCAAGTGTCTACCTGTTGCCGTTATCAATATCGAGCAGAAACGAGCAAAAAAATTATGTTTGTTGTATGGGAGCCCCCTTAAATATTTATTTTATTCCATTTTTTAGTATTTGTTGTTATAGCGGCAACCGAAATACATCATCTGTGAAAATTTCAACTCTCGAGCTATCACGGTTCCCGAGATACAGCCTGGTGACAGACGGACGGACGGACGGACGGACAGCGGAGCCTCAGTAATAGGGTTTCCGTTTTTACCCTTTCGGTACGGAACCCTAAAAATGATGTGTAAAAGAACCCTTAGCGGCCTCATCATCATCATCCCAGCCTATATACGTATATAGGCCCACGCGGGCCCAGTACGGATTAGGAACTTCACACACACCATTGAATTTCTTCTCAGGGGCATGCAGGTTTCCTCACGATATTTTCCTTCACCGTAAAGCTCGAGGTAAATAACAAATGTAATTTCGCACATAAATTTCAAAAAACTCAGAGGTGCGAGCCCGGACTCGAACCCACGACCCGCTGCTTAGCGTCTTACATACGGTATAAACGTTTCGATTTTGAGTCTGAAGTTAAACGTCAAAAGTGTAATGTATCAGTCACGTCACCACGTTAACGTTACTTCAGCATATTTTGGGCGTTGTGTGGATGATACTTTATACTTCAGAAACAAAAGGAAGTCATGTGGGCCAAAGCATAATAGCACCTATTGCGCGCGTAATAGCGACCTCAACTAGGTTATTTTCGTTCTCCAACTATAGATCATTTTGTTATTCTTAACGCGTTAGCTTCGGTAGTCTCGCGACGCCCTGCGCGTACGACGTTAAATAGTACATGTTGGAAATAATCACCATGTATAACCAACAAGAACGACACAAATAGAGTCTTTCGTGGTGGCGATAGAGTTGATATTGCAACTATATTTAGCGTAAGTTATTCAATGGTATTGGAAACGCGTTTGTTCGTAGAGCTAGTGCACCTGTAGTGTGCACGTTCGGAAATACTTGCAAAGAACTTGTCTGGAAATTAGAATTGTTAGAATAATTGTATACTTTGGATCATCGCTTAACATGTTTGATCTGCGTGAAAGACTTAACAAGGAGTCGCTATGCAGCTGTTTCGTTTGATATCTTTAGTACCTTGATACGTGCTCTGAGATATGGTTCTTAAGGCCCTACCGAGCTTCTTGCGCTAATTGATTTTAGGTATTCTATGCACTCGTGTATGTGTGCGTGAGAGCGGCTAGAATCAAAGCCGTGCGTAGGCGCGAGCGACACAAGTTCCCCGTCCGATGGCCGAAGAATAACTAACGCGAGTAACTATATGGACAAGGGGGAAGCACGACGGCTCATGATAGATTGGTCAGACTGCGCGTGTATTTAGATATTTTCATCGTATTACTAAAACAAATACATATTTTAAAAATGTAACTACACTAGGCCCTAGAAATTCATTTATGCCTTGCTGTATCATTACTAGCGAAGCTTTAGTTCTGCAGTTCATGCGTAAGATGTTTGAGGGTTCACTTTTAGTGACCAGTGTTTTTCGAAACACGATTACTTGTAGTTTGCTTCCTACTTCTTCTTCCTTGTTCCATGCTTCCTTCTGCCTTCTTTAGTGCGGCGTAAATACTGCACGGCAGGTCATGACTTTTTGAATCTAATCTAATCTATCTATCTATCTAATCTAATCTATCTAATACCTTTAAACGAGCAATTCTTGTATATATATAATCAGGATCTCGAAAACGGCTCCAACGATTTCGATGAAATTTGGTATGTGGGGGGTTTCGGGGGTGAAAAATTGATCTAGCTTGGTCTTATCTCTGGGAAAACGCTTGGTACCGAGTTTCAGCCCGAGCGGAGCTCGGTCACCCAGGTACTGTTAATAAAACAAGATGTTTTCTAGGGCGTAGTGTTGCTACATTTTTAAAATATGTATTTATTCTAAACTAGCTTTTGCCCGCGACTCCGTCCGCGTGGAATTAGTAATTTGGGCAGCTTATTTTTTTTATCCAATTTGCTTTTTCATCAATTATGGCTCTCCTTAGTTCCTCGATATAAAAAAATTACCCCCCCCGCAACCCCCCCCCCCCCCCTCACCGACCCCCTACCAAACCCCCCCCCCCCCCCCCGCACACCCGCGTTCACATTCACCACCGTACCTACTCCCAAATCACTACTTCTAAAAACTGTTCTATAAATTCTTAAAATAGACGTATCTTTCTTATTTGTGAACCGATTCAAATGAAACAAACACTAAATGTTAATCCAAGAAAATACCAACATATCAGTGAAAACCGCATCCTTCTAGGTTAAGCCGTTTCTGAGATTAGCGCGCACAAACGCACAGACAAACAGACAATAATTCTAAAAATCATTGTTTTGGGTTCTATTACGCTAATAAATAGCCCTAGTGTGAGTTTTTCTCAAATATCTTCAATGTACAGACACCGACTTGTTACAGATTTATTATATGTATAGAATAGATATCTAAATACACGCGCTGTCTGACTAACCTATCTTGAGCCGTCGTGCTTCCCCCTTGTCCGTATAGTTAGTTGCTCTAGTTCTCCTTCGGCCATCGGACGGGGAACTATGTCACTTGCGCTTACGCACGGCTTCGATTCTAGCCTTAACGGCCTTAACTTAGTGAAGAAGGAAAAATGTTCTCGAAAGGCCACACCATAATTGACAACATTTCATATTTCTAAGACTATAATTTGATTCGTTCTGTGTATTCTGTTTGGAAAGAGAAAGACGCTGATAGCTTTAAATTTTCACTAGGATTATTAATTATTTTGTTACAATTTTTCAAAGATGTGCTTATTCTAAAAGAGCGCAACGATAGAATAGATCCATTACTTTTGTCTAGTCTCTATTAAAAAAAAGTGATGACGTAAATTTGACGTTGTTATCTAATTTAAAATTTAAAATTATGACAGCTCTTTTTTCTAGTGAAAAGGGTAAAGGAAACCTATCTATTCTGTGGATGTATTTGTAAGTACATATATGTTTTTAAATTTGTTGTATTTTTTTAAATATGGAGAAATAAATTATAATAAATATTTTTCCGTGTTCAGGAGGTGAAACTCTTTCGATTCCTGCAGTAATTTTCAGGTGTTAAAAAAATGAAAGGTTGTCAATTATATACCTTGATACGCGTTTGGAAATAAATTTTTTACTGCGGCTTGGGTCAAATTTGAACAGTTAGTATTAATAAAATATGCCTTAGAAATAAATAAACAAAAATTCAAGGTAGTTTTATAATATGACAATAAAAGTTAATTTTTGTGGGGTAGTTTGAGAATAAGAAAAATAAAGTGGGTACTTGTGAAGTTACAGTGACAAGTTAAAACATTTGTTTTGGTTTGTTAGTTCAACATTTGGTAGCATAGCATACGGTTGTGGTAACTCTGAAGATGAGCTCTGGTTGAGTTCGAAACGCGTCAGTGTAGCTTGGTGGTGGTGATGGTTGTGTTTGTGTGATTTGTGTGTGTTCGTACAGTGTGGAGGTGGAGGAACTGCATGAACACACATTTCTTGCATAAACGTAACTATTGTAAGGTCGCGGGTGAGCAAAGTAATTGTTTTAGTTCATTAAATAAATTCATGTTATCCACTGTCATATCAATATCACTAATTAATACACTTTTGTAACGCTTACCAAACATAATTTTCGTGTAATTTAAATTCCGTCGAACTGTTCCAATCCAGCCTGACTTCCAAACGTCACGCTACAAACACAGGAAAGTCGAAAACCAAATCTTATCTTTCAACACACATTCGGTTTCCGCTTTAATTATTTGATAATGACACTTCCGCTAAAACATCAAGATTGGGTATCCGAACGTTTAAGTTACCACCTCGGGCAGTCCACGCATGACAAAGAAAGTTCCGGCCCGTCCACTAACGCGCATCTTTATGCATGACTCTTATCAATTTGTTGGCAGCCGCGCGCTTACAGTTTTTTTTTATTTAATGCGGGGTTGCCAGCACGTACCTTATTACGAGGGTAATATTAAAATGTATCGTGTTTTTTTACGCAATTGTAGGTTTTACCTGTCCCGGAGCTGAAATTGCTTTTTATTTGCGTGGTGTATTTTGTGATCAAGTGACTACTGGTTTGAAAGTATTATTTTATGATAAAGGAATAATAAGAAGGATGATGGCTTGTTTTCTCCATCAAGACGAAGCGACGATCTGGTTAAGGTGGGTCTCATTCTAAATCCCTAACATCGTTTGTCCTAATGTAATGTTTGTCCTAATGATCGTTTGTCCTATCACTTTTTTTCTCGGAAACTGTGAATTTTTCAGGAACTTTTTTGTGATTATCCTCTAGAACTCTATAGGTTAGGTTAGGTTTGTTTTATAAAAATACAGAACAATTAATAGATTTTAATTAAAAAGAGTTAGGACAAACATTACATTAGGACAAATAATCATTAGGGATTTAGGTTGCGGGAACGCGTTGGATGCGAATGGCGCAGGGCCAATCTGTTTGGTGAGCCTTGGGGACGTGTTTAGGTTGAAATGATGATGGTGATGATGATTGTTTTCCCTCGGTAGTGTAAACAGTGTAAAAGTTACTGAAATCCTTAAGTATTTATAATAAAGTGAAATGCGAATACAAAATAAATCGTGTGCAATAATAACAGGATAGGCGAAAAAGCCGTTCTGGAAAAAATTACAAAAAGATAACATACAGGGTGTCCCAAAACTCAACCATAACCTGGTACCAGGGAAGTGGTCAAGTTATACCATTTTTTTAAAAAAAGAAAATCGATAGCAAAGCAATTATTAGAGTGACATAAGATCACTTTCAAGAATTTTCGAAAAGACATATTAACGCTTAACTGACTTGGATTTTTATTCTTTTTTTTCTAGAACTGGTACAACTTCTCGCCCGGTACCAGGTCATCGTTGAGTATTAGGACACCCTGTATTTATACACTCATCGCGTCAAGTATACACCGACCTTATTTTAGTAGCACAAAGGTGTAAAGATATTTTTGCCGCTTTGGCAGCGTTCACATTTTTACCGGAAGACGCAGTGTAGGTAGGCCTCCAACAAGATGGAGCGACGACCTGGTTAAGGTTGCGGGAACGAGTTGGATACGGATGGCGCCGGGCCGATCTGTTTGGCGAGCCTTGGGGAGGCCTATGTTCAGCAGTGGACGTCTTACGGCTGAAATGATGATGATGATGATATTTTTATAAGTTTTATAAGTTTGACTGTACACTCAGAAATATTTACAAGGTAAGCATGGTGTAACTACCTTCGTAATTTAGCAAAATATGACGTCGATAGCTCCTATTCCGTGGCTGTCATTACCCGCCGGATGCTCCCGCGCATTACCATGCGTAATTGCGGCGGCGTGCGCCCGCGCCGCTCCTGTAACTTATTTGGTGTGAAATGAGAACAATTTGAAGCAGGGGTGGCGAATGATCAAACCTTTTTACAGCATTTTATTATTTAACTTACATTTTTCACCGGGAACCTAAATGCCAAATTGTTTGATAATTGAAAAATTGCAATTCCCAATTACATTTACAAAGTTAACTATTTTTCAATAATTACAAATTGTAAATTAATCTAAAGTTACACTTTAATTGCTTTTTTATAATTATTAGTATTATTTTACAGTGTAATCGTAACATGTTACTCGTAATCTGTTTATAACGTTTTTGTTAAATGCTCTCCTTGGCTCCAGACTAGATCGGGATCCGCCGGGTATCTCTCTATTTAAAAATAAATCCATTCTTTCACTTAGAGATAATCTACGATAACATGGTCCGTCCCGCCACAATACAAGAAATCTTCAATGTATTGTGAAAGTATTTATAAAGCACACCAAAACTTTCAACGCATGTGTGCGTGTTAAGACAGCCGTCAAACAAAGGCAGATACTACTACATAAAAATTATTTCGTAAATATGATACTAAACACATTGAAATAGTATTGTGGAGGGGCGGGCCATGTTATCGTAGTTTATCTCTAAAGTAAAGTAGTAGTTTATCCTTAATTAACACTTAATATTGCCTAACACTTATTCAACGAAATAAAGACAAAGAATCAATTTGAGATTTTTCAGGAGGTAGTTAAATTGAGACTCGATTGTGTTGAGTTCGATTAAGAAATCGATTATTTTTAGAAATAATTGCCATCCCTAATTTGACTGGTAAGATTTATGAACGCAGATAATGACGTTCTAGGTAGCAACTAAATTGTTTTACGATGTGTCCGTGCGGAGGTTTAGGGTTATCGAGTTTTTTAGCTCCGGGCTTTGGTTCGGCAACGTGTTGTTTTGGTGTCGAAATTTGTTTACATCGCACATTCTAGTTTGTTTTTATTTTAGATAAATCCTTATTACTTTGTTAGTAAAAACTTCTATTAATTGTTAGTGCATACATTGAACAGATTACTCTTATTTTACTGCAAATTACAAGTATAAAAATATTTTTTTTAATATTTTTTTATTTGTTAATGTACTCGTAGATTCTGGCTCTTGAAAGTAGAGCCAAATTTTAAAAAGCGGCATGTTGCAACACCGTGTATACTGCCACAAAATAAATAAGTACAGAAGTAAATCAAGTGTATGTACTTCACTTTTCATACCTACGCTCGGCGGTCGCTCTAGGGTTGTCAATTATGGCATATGCACATAAAACTTATCGTGAAAGTGGCACTCGTTTCTATTTGTTTGATTTATTGTTGATATTCAAACGGGAAGAATGGAAATATAAAATAATAATAATTAAAATACCTACCTACAAAATTTAGCGTTTGTCAATTTTCACTATCGAAAATCCCTAATAACTTCTAAACGGATTATCCTAGTTATACAATATCCATTGTCCTATCGGTTTTAGACCTAAACCTATCTAATGACACTAAAAACAACACAATATCTATACAAACAAAAAAACGTGTTTTCAACTTACGTAATATTAGTGGGATGAATTTACCTTACAAAAATGTAGTTAGGTAGAAGTACCTAACCACATTTTTTGTAAGGTAACGTTTATTTATACTGATTCAAAATAGGAAACTATTATTACTTCGGGAGTCGGGGCGAGGTGCTTACCTATCTAGCTAACTATCCTATGTAACGTTAAAATGAACCATCGAAATACAAGCAAATACCTACTAAACTTACCTCTCTGAAATCACTGGTAGCTTAAAAAACGACCATTCACCGTTTAGGGTTGAATTTAAACAACCGTCCACTGAACAGTTACCTATAATAATAACCTTTTTTTTGTCGCTCCATTATTGCACTCGAAAAATTCCACAGACGCGCGACACAAAATAAATAAGTACGCGCGACCACAGCGCGCGCCTCGAAAAATTCCAGTGACGCGCGACCACAGCGCGCGCCTCAAGCGGGTAGCAGTCGCGCTCAAACTGTTCCGGACTGTTCCGAGATATCGTGTCTGTGAGCAGTGTCTATGTGTGCGTTGCTCGAGCGCACTTTGTATGTAGATTTATTTCTGTACTTATTCTGTGATACTGCGAAAAAACGATAACGGTACTTGTAAATAAAAAATATTTTTAAATAGTTACTAGTTTGGTATCTAAGTATACTTGTAAGAATAACTGTTTGTTTGTAACATTTTCAGGACTAAGCCATAACCATAATGAATAAAGGCCTCCCCTTAAAAGTTGGACAACGATCCATCCTGCGCCATCTGCATCCAACGAGTTCCCGCAACCTTAACCACGTCGTCACTCCATCTTGTTGGAGGCCTAACTACACTGCGTTTTTAGGTCCTTCAACGCCACTCGAGAAACTTTCATCCCCATAAGCCACCCGTTCTACGAACAACGTGCCCTGCCCACTTGAATGAGGCGATTCTTCGTGCTATATATGTCGGTAACTTTAATTCTTGCGCGGATTCCATCAGTTCGAATTTGATTCGACTTTTGATCACGTCGAGCGCATGTTTTAAGTACATTTGCTCCTTTGGCAACTCAATTGCTTTATTGCACTGAGCTTTAAACGTCGATGTAATAACTGGTAATGATATCTACAGAATGACAGTTCTAATAACACCATAAACATGCTCTACAATTTTTTAACAACAAGCACGCCCAAAGAATGTGGCCGCGGGTCTATAATGGGCCAAAGTAGCCTATTTACTAAATATAGATTACGTGAGATAATAACTTAAGACATAAACCAATTATTACGTAGGTACTTGGCCTCGCCGATTGTGAGCGGAGACTTCGACGAATCATTCTATGTAATTGCGAGTGTTCTGGTCGTAGTTTATTTGTTACTATCGATGGATAATGTGTAGCAACCATGAAACAATAGTCACCGGAGTTTCCATTAGATTCGCACTACATATTTCTGCTGCTATTCGTGGGGAGCGAATCCACCCGGAATAATTTAGCAAATGATTGGTGTTTTGGGTGATACAAACACTCAAATGATGATGAAAACGTGGGTAGATGTGCGCCGGTATAAGTTTCGTCGAGCAGTCGGGGTAGCAGAGCGGTGGCGCGTAGTCCGCGTTTTGCAACAGCCGCCGTGTCGTGTGGTCCGTGAGGAAGGGCTACGAAATAGTCCGAAACTCGATTAAAGATGTGAGCTATCAGTATATTTCACATGGGATACATAAACACTTTTAATGGGCATTAGATAAACTTTCGAAACAAGAGAAAAATGCGATAAAATTGTTATACAACATTTTTTTTACGAATCGAAAGGACTGCGGGTGCGTGGCCTTGGTCGAGATCAGAATTGCTAACTTACCAGTCCCATAAATGCGAATGTACCACTAAAAATTTCCCGTGACCAATGTCGTAATTTCCTATTTTTATTAACAGAGTTAGTGAGAGAGAGAGAGACATAGAATGTCTGCATGGTCATCTCCTGATCTATTTGTGGCTCCAACAGTAAGAGTACTATTGTGCTGACGCCCCGCGGTGATGTCGGAGGGAACAAAAACTTCACGTGCAAGTTGTTGAAACTTTGTAGGAGTCATTATGTAAATGAAGGGATAGGTTTGCATAGGTGTTTGATATTCTCCATCATTTCATCTACAACTTCAATATTTTTGATAGATTCTCAAATAAACCGTGGTAGCTTAGTAGTTTAACGTATGGCCTCTAGAAGAGGATGGTGGTTTCAAGCCCGGGCTTGCACTTCTTAAATTTTTCGAATTTATTTATATAAAATTTAAAAATGACGGTGAAGGAGAACAGCGTAAGGAAACCTACATACAACTGCAAAAAGTTCAATGGTGTGTTTGAAGTTTCCAATCCGCACTAGACACGCGCGGGTAATACAACCCAAGCCCTCTCATCCTGAAAGGAGGCCTGTGCCCTCCAGCATACAGTGGGACGTATCTGACAAATGTAATCCTCAAACTCAAATTCTTTAATACATCAAAGAAGAAGAAGAAGAAGAAGAAAAACATTTATTTATAACAACAATAACACGTACACAGGCGAAAATAAGAGGACAAACATAGACATAGATAGTATATGTACATATTAATGCTGTCACAAAAGGGACCCGAGACCCGACTCAGCATGTCGCTAGTCAAAACCAGCACTGCAAATGTTGTGATGACCTTAAAAAATATGTACAGCTTCAACATTTACTATATGGCATAGCAGTATACTAATAGTAATTTTAAGGTGACTCAGAAGGCGATGAAGTGGGGTATGCTCCAAATTTCTCTGCGGGATCGCATAAAAAATTATGAAATTCGCGCAAGAACTACAGTCACTGACAAAGAACGCAGAATCGTAAGACTCAAGTGGCAGTGGGCAGGGCATATCGCTCGTAGAATTGATGGCCGATGGGGCAAAAAGGTTCTCGAGTGGCGTCCACGGACCGGATGACGCAGTGTAGGCAGGCCTCCAACAAGATGGAGTGACAACAAGTAGCATTTGCCATCGCGTTCACCATCTCTTTTTGTCAACATCTTACCGTTTGTCAGAAAGAAATAGTGAATGCGAAAGCAAAAGTCTGCACGTTAGACAATACGGTCTCTGGATGGCGAAGGACCGATCTGTTTGGCGAACCTTGGGGGAGGCCTATGTTCAGCAGTGGACGTCTTTCGAGTGAAATGATGATGACAATGAATTATAATAATACCTGGAGGCATTTGAGATGTGGATATACCGAAGAATGTTACACATCCAATGGATGGACGAAAAACCGAACCGCTAAATCTTTCCGCTTCAAATGCTACGTCCACAGCCCCTATATTTGCCACGGAAGTCACCGTAAATTTGATTGTGAAAAGGTTCAGTTTCCTCGATATTTAACAAATCGCCGTACGAAAGCGAAATACTTAAACATTAATATTTTACCTATAATTTAATCAATACAGAACGAGAAACTACTGATCAACGCCAGAATGCCATATAATTTGCAGCCAACTAGGGTAACGAGGTAGAAACCACATTTTATAATTATTGAAATGAGCAACTGTGTATTCTATGGACAACATTATGCAGAATAGTTGCGATAAATTATCATTTGTGCTGTATCTTGGAGCTGCGCAATGGATCACAGTACTAATGACGAAGGATTTGTTGAATCTAAATAACTATTATGCCATAAAAGGATCTCCTAATGATCTGTCATTAGATGATGAAATTCATTGAAGTAAAACACGCATTCAATGCTAAATTGCAGATGTTTTTTCAACGCAGCTGGCGTTTTTTTGCGGCTTTACAAATGATTTTCAAGTGCAAAATACAATACAAGTAATACAGGGTAGTTTTTAGTTGCCATCAAAATTTCGATGTTATTTAGCATCGTGAACAGAATACTTTTTCATTTTCTTTTTCCCATTTCCAATTTTTTTTGTGGTTATCGAATTACTAATTAATCAAAACTACCAAACTACATTGCCTGTAAAAATTAAGTCACTCAAACACTAAAATTTTTTGTCAGAACTGAAAACGTTTGTCATCAAGTTATGTCCCTGTAGCTTAAATTAATTTTATTATTTTAACTGTTAGTCATTATGTAAGTTATGTAGCTGCAGACACTGGGGAAAATTGTATTGATCTTCTCTGTATTGCTCAACATCACCTTTTATGTTATACATACAATTTAAGGCTTCATTTCATTTCAGCCGAAAGACGTCCACTGCTGAACATAGGCCTCCCCAAGGCTCGCCAAACAGATCGGCCCTGCGCCATCCGCATCCAATGCGTTCCCGCTACCTTCACCAGGTCGTCGCTCCATCTTGTTGGAGGCCTACCTACACTGCGTCTTCCGGTCCGCGGACGCCACTCCAGAACCTTTCGGCCCCATCGGCCGTCAGTTCTACGGGCGATGTGCCCTGCCCACTGCCACTTAAGTCTAGCGATTCTTCGAGCTATGTCCGTGACTTTAGTTCTTGCGCGGATTTCATCATTTCTAATGCGATCCCGCAGAGAAACTCCAAGCATAGCCCTCTCCATCGCCCTCTGAGCTAAAAACAAATAAATAAATAAAATATTTATTTATTTAGATTTAAGGCTTGTATAAATAAATAAAATATTCCACCGATACTAAATTACACGTCAAACTATATGGATAAAAATTCACCTTGTACCTATATAATTGGCCATGTGATCAAGACAATAGAAACGACTAAATTCATAGAATTCCGCAAACTGTCACCAACGAACTAAATTATAGCCATAATTCTAATGTATCCCAATATGGTGTCCAATCACCAATTCATTTTTCCTTTCGCTAAATAAACAAAAGCAACAACTAATCTTTAAACGACGATCGCATAATTACGTTGACGATTAACCTGCCATCGACCGATGGCCGATGATCGGCCATTAAACGCTTCACGCATGTCACAGGGTTAGTGGTTATCTCTACAGGTGCAACGGAATTATGCATTGTAATAAAACCATGCGTTTTATTAGCACTTGCAAAATGATAGGCTTAGTACATAGTTACCTTACCCCTGAGTTCCGACTTTTATAATTCAAGATGGTGGCTAACAGACAACCAACTCTATTAAATCATCATCATCACACCAGCCTATATTAGCCGTAGTTCCCACGCGGGCCCAGTGCGGTTTGGAATCTTCACACTCACCATTGTAATCCAGTTTCGATTGCAGGTGTGTGCAGACTTCCTCACGTTTGCCTTCACCGTAAAGCTCATAGTCAATTTCAAATGAAATTTCGCACATAAATTTCAAAAAACTCAGAGGGGCAACCTCGAGATCGAACCCACGACCCTCTACTTGAAAGACCATGGGTTTAACTACTAGGCTATCACAGCTTAAACTCAGTCTCTTTTAAATATTACTTTTTGAATAGCTTTTGTCCTATTGTCTCTGAAATATGATTTTTAATTTAGAACATCTCAACGTCTGCAACAGAATTGTTCTCAAAATATAAGATTTAAATAAACTATTTTTAATCCTAAAAGCCACACTGTTTCCTTCTTTAACACAAGAGTCACCATTAGTTTTTTTTATTTTGTAAATGATATTTAAAGTCTGTTTTTCATTAAATAACTTGTACTTCATACAGTACAATCACACATTTCACACACCTATTACACTAACAATACTATTTTCTAGAGTTCATCGAAATATTGTATATTGTAATCCTTACACAATATTTATTTTACAATTAAATAGTCGAGTGTGACGTGCACGGCTTGGAAGCCATGAGAGAGAGAGAGAGAGAGACAGGCAATAGCTTCCGTCTAAATCGGAACAGTAAATAAGAAATGTAGTATGTACAGTCAAAACCGTTTATAGCGACATCAATTACAACGACATATTGGATGTAACGACCAAGAAAAAAACCCAACACGATGTTATATACCAAAGTACACTGGTTACAATGACCAACCGTGTTTAACGACCAAATATTGCTGTCCCTTGAATGTCGTTATTTATAAACGGTTTTGGCTGTATTTTGAAAAATCTGGTATTTTGGGAACGTGGTATTTTAGGCACGAGTGCTCATAGGCTATCACCTCTACGCGAACGAAGCTAGTTCATTACCATAAATACCTACCTATTTTAAATAATAACCCTCGTTTAAACAACTGCATAAATCTTTAGACAATTCGAAGTCAGCGCTGAAAATAAAACTCTCGTCCCTGGAGTCGCTGCCTAAACTTTCCAACGTTGCAACCAAACAAATAATGCAAATTGAAAACAATAAATCTCATTACCTTACCCATTAGCAAATTCTACGCCATTCCATACTAAATATTTCATAGAATTCCGAGGACCATAAACATTGTCAAGAAGGTTGCGGGTTAGAGACTTGGCGTCGCATAAACTACACATTAATAGAATCCCAATAGATGTTATAAAACGGAATGTATTGGTTTGTTACCTAGTTACTCATGCGCGGATGACGTTTGTGAATATGCGTTTAGTATTTATTTCTATTTATACTCGTTTTACCGGTTCTAAACATTGTATCGATAGATTTCACTCGTAAATCAATTTGCTAGAATCTGATTTCTATAATTTCTGAGGAAAGAATTTCTAAAGAAAAGCATGGATGTTTATGTTGTATGTCTGTATGCTGACTGTCTTAATAATATAATAGGTTATTTTATGACTAGAGATTATCATCTTTTATGGTTTGAATTTACAGCCGTAAACGGGCTGCGGTCATTGTACACGTATGTTTATAACAAATGGTAAAAAAACATCGTGGGTTCTAAGTGCAGCCATCACACTATGCATTTTTTGAAATTATTATCTTCCAATATATAAAAATCTCATGTCACGGTGTTTGTTATCGAACTCCTCCGAAATGGCTTGACCGAATTTTAAGAAACTTTTTTGTCTATATTCGGTAGGTCTGAGAATCGTAGACTATTTTATATGGCAAAATAACATTTGCGGAGTCAGGCTAGTTCTAATATATAAAAATCTCATGTCACGGTGTTTGTTATCGAACTCCTCCGAAACGGCTCGACCGATTTTTATGAAACTTTTTTCTCCACACTCCGTAGAACTGAGAATAGATCGTAGGCTATTTTTTGTTTACCTACCCCTATTCTTCGCAGACGGAGTGCGTAATATAATTTTAAATTACCTACATAGGTAATGCTTAATTAATTAAGCTGTAATAAGACACGATTTAAAACTATATAATTAAACGGCTTCACTGACGATTATACTTCTGCTCCCAAGCCTCTACGTACGTTTTAGCTACTAGGCTGCCGGCCTATAATCTTTGTATGGATTATGGAAAAAGCATATTATTATGAATTGAAAGGATATATGGGTCATACACATTGTTTCGTACGCGTCTCTCCTGTGGACATAGCAAGAGTTAAGGGTCTATAGCCAATAATTCAAGTCAAGTCTACATCAGCGTGCGGAACACCTGCCAAACTTTTGGCCCATGTACATAAATCTTCAGTTTGCTGACTCGGGGTCGCTAATTGGGAATGTCTAAAAAAAAATACTAGTGGTTTTTATTTTTTTTTTTGTATAGAAAAGTCAATTATAAGAAACTAATTTCAATATTTTGTCATTTAGTTCTCTACTTTTTTCAAAATTAATTATTGAAACTATTTTGGTTGATGACGTCAGATTATAATTGAGGGCTCCCACACTGCCAAATTTCTAAATCTATCTAAATGCGTACGATAAGGCAACCCCTTTAATTATTTTTTGCGTAGTGGTACACTGTAACTAGTGCCACTTTACTGGCGCTGTCAAAGTGCTAGATGTCAGGCAGCGGGTTCAAATCATACTCCGTAACTAGTATAATCTACGCGTAAATTTTGAAGAATTCTAACCACACAGAATTAAGTACGACTTGGACCGGTCACGCAATTTACACCAAAGTCAAATGAAGGTCATCGCTTAATTGTTACGTAATAAATTCATTACATAATATTAAAATTAAATAACTACAGAAAACGACTTAAAAAGCATTTATCTCGAAATGTTTTTCGATTTACTATACATTGCAAAAAAATAGACATCCCCAATTTTATGTCCTCAGGAGAGACAATTTTTGTTTCTTACGCTGTATATGACACATTTATATCCTTTTAGTCGATTTTCAGTGGCATCCTGACCTCAAGTATATTCATTCGTTTCAGCCGTAGGACGCCCACTGCTGGACATAGGCCTCCCTCATTGATGCCCAATCATTACGGTTGGAAGCGGCTTGCATCCACCCTGAACCTGCGGCCTTCACCAAATCGTCCGTCCCACGCTGCGCTTGCCAGTCCGTGGTGTTCAAGTATATTATTTTCTATCAAAACAGATCCGTTATTATACTTTTTCGGTATTCATGTTCTGTAAAAGATTCATGCAATAAATCGAGAACTTTTTCAGACACACATACAGACACGAACGCACTCGTATACTGACAAACTTTCGCATACATAATATTAGTTGGATTAAGGATATGATGTGAAGATAATACGGAAGCGAGAACTCGTTTCAAGAAAAGTTTTCTTTCCGAAATCAGCTATAAATCTCTTTTTCCACCGAATACGCAAAGTACAGCGAGATGCTCACATAGTAGCTATTATTTCCTCAGAAGCCAGGAAGTCACGTAGGTATGTAATGAAATGCCTGACGTGATCACTTCGATGTACCTCTTAGATTAGCTGGTAATGTCACCTACGTGGATTTATGCAAATAACCCTCTGGTTATACCTACACGGTGATAACGATAACAGGCCGATTGTCTAGCGCGCGAACGCTTGCATTAACTATTTATTTCTGTCAAATGGTATAAGATGATGACAGAAAGAGATGGTGGTGACCGAAAAATTTCATAAAAATCGGTCAAGCCGTTTCGGAAGAATTCGATAACAAACACCGTGACACGAGATTTTTATATATTAGAAGAAGACGCCAGATATTGTTCGCTTGACAATTAACAAAAAAAAACACACCCTAAAATCTTTAATTGATAGGTAGCGAGTTTGCAGAAAATCCAATCCTAATTCCATTTGAAAGGAGCAGTGCAAGCGCCTTAGATTGACCATAACTCTTTATTGCCCGTTAGCGAAGGAACTATTAAGGCTGTGTAATGTATTCATTGAAATATTCGCCTAGTGGGTTCCCTTAATGACGAGGCTATCAGTCATCGCCGGCATATTTCCGCTGTGGTCACTGGAAGTAGGTACCGTTTTAGTTTGTTTACTGAGAAGCGAGTACGAACCGGTTTGCTGTAGGAAACTTTAGTCTTAAATGCCTTGCAGTAGTAGTAGTAATAGCCATGATGGCGAAGCGGTTTGACCTATGGCCTCTCAAGTAGAGAGTCGTGGGTTCAAATCCCTTCTAGCACCTCTGAGTTTTTCGGAATTTATGTGCGAAATTACATTTGAAATTTACCATAAGCTTTACGGCGAAGGCAAACATTGTGAGGAAACCTGCATATGCCTGCGAAGAAATTCAATGGTGTGTGTGAAGTTCCCACAATCCGCACTGGGCCCGCGTGGGAACTACGACCCAAGCCCTCTCATTCTGAGAGGAAGCCCGTGCCCTGCAGTGGAACGTATATAGGTTTTTTTTTATGTTAGTGAAGCCAGACAAACGAACTAGTGGGTCACCTGATGTTAAATGAACACCACTGTCCATAGACACTCGCAGCGCTTTACGCGATACCAGTGCGTTGTCGGCCCTGCAGAAAATTGTACACTCTCCTCTTAAAGGCACCCAGGTCGTAACTCAATGGGAAGACCCCAGCGGGAAGCTCGTTCCAGATTTTGCAAGTTCGTGGCAAAAAAGACCGCTTAAAACGCACCGTCGAAGACTGCCATTCATCAACATGATGTCGATGAAATGAACGCTTACGACGGGAGGATCTGTAATGGAACCCCGCAGCTGGAATGAGGTCAAAGAGTTCCTCAGAGCATTCCCCGTTGTAGATCTTATAGAACACGCAAAGGGAGCTAACGGTGAAATCGTGGACGACCCATCGCTAATACCTTGTCACTTTCAGTCATTTGGAACGTGTTAACGTCCTAGTATTGTTGGTTACTGTGACAAAGTAGACAAAGTGCAGTGTTCAGGTGCTTCTGCACTTACTCAAGTACAGTCGCAGAATGAAAAGTTTCGTCACTTTTCGACTCTATATCAACGAGTTAAGATCGAAATGTGGCGAACTTTTTCATTCCGCTACTATACCTGAGGAAATATTTATTTAAAACTTTTGGTACTGTCGACTACAAAATGATCGATATGATCAAAGTTATAAAAATATGCAACACGACTTAGACTTGACAATATCATCTGAGTTTAACATACTTAGTTAATATGTAATGTTTCTCTGTATCCTGTTCTGTTTTTGTTTTGTATGCTGACGTTTTATGTACTCCTAACATTATAGGCGACTTGATCCCAGCTGTAAACCTGTAAATGTAAATTATGTCATTAAATAAACAGATAAAACGACACAAAATCGGTGGCAGCGGATTTAATTGGTAAGGACATAATTATACCTAGTTACGGTATTTCGATGTCACTGTAAAGGATTTGCCACACTGGATGCGTTCTGCGATCGCGGTCAGGTCAAATTGAACGAAGCCCGCATTATGTATGAACAACATTGTCAGTCTCTATATATTGCGCGTGCGTGCATATCTATACAAAATATACAGAGACCGACAATGTTGTTCATACATAATGCGGGCTGCGTTCAATTTGACCTGACCGCGACCGCAGAACGCATCCAGTGTGGCAAATCCTTTACATTATTATCATTAAATGTACCTACCACGTTTAATGATTCATTGCTAAACAAAAAGAGAACTCACGCATATTTTTAAACAAAAAAAGTACATATCCCAGGGCTTTTTGAACTTCTGCGGCAATCAACTAACAGACTCCCCACAGCCTAATCAAATTGCTCTCGCAGACTTCTCGGCCATTAAAACAATGTACGACCCGCAATAATTACTAAAATGGCGAAACAAGCCCTGCTAATTGAACAAAAAGACTACCTGGCACTGCAATTATCAGCAGAGAATGTTTACTAAAAGCGGCTGGCGTCAAGCCTTCGTCAAGTGACCAATTACATCGGGCGGAGCCCCCTCGGTATGTAGGCGGGAATTACACAAATATTCTGATTACCGTCGTCGTTAGAGCGATTTCAGGCTAGCGTTTTATCAATAACAATAAACAATAATTTATTTGTTTCAAAAACAGTGGTTACAAAACAAGGCAAAGTTGAGGCTTCCCAGTAGGTATATAAGTACCTGTGTTGGGAGGTCTCGCTCTTCCAAAAATAGAGAGCGCGTAGAGTCATACACACTGCAAGGAACAAAAGCAAAAAGTGTGGATCGTTTTCAAAAAATTTGTACGGTCAAGTGCAAAAATAAGTATCGATTTAATCCTCACATCGTTATATCTATACCTTAATTCGACGACATAAGAGCTATGGGACATATTTATGAGCAAGTTGTGTGCACCCATATTTTTACACTTGACTGTACATAGTTAACGGCTTAATCAAAACAAAAATCACGATCGCTATTTTTGTGTAACGAAAGTATATGGGTAACTCGGTTAAACAAAAATAAGTAATTAAATTTTGTTTTTAATTAATCCCTTAATTGTGTACAAATTTTTTGAAAACGACTCGTGAATGCCTGAAAAGAGTTTAGTGAGATTTTATAATAAGAGTGCATTATTGAACACCTATGTTACTGTACCTAAATTATTCACAGTAAATTGATTATTATTAAAAGTTGTGTCTCCTGTGGACATAAAATTAGCGACTCCGAGTCAGCAAACTTAAGATTTATTTATGAAGATTTGACTTAAAAATATTGGTTGTAGACCCTTAAAAAAAAATCATTTATTTCAAACTCAAGGAATCAATACCGTGTTAGTATAAAACTTATGAACTAGGTATTAGTAACATATTGTTTATTTCAGGCAGAAAAGAAAAGGGAATCAGCAAAATACGTCAAGCACTGATTCATTTCAGTTGACACTGTAACGCGCAAGACAAAACCTGTAGGTATTTTACTCGAAGAAGCTATCACAGCGGGTTTTGTAGTTATCGTCATTTTTGTATCCGACCCTTTATTTTTGCTCGTCAGTGCACATTATTTTAAACATCCTGCCGCCCAAGTCAAATTTTGTTCAATGAAATTTAAACTTTTTCACTAATGAGTTGAGTTCAATGTCACATTAGAATAAGTCCTAATAATAGGACATCGGACCTCAGGAGGTTAACCCACCAACTTAACTTTAAACTTTTGCCATGTCCACAGGAGACACACGAACAAAAATAAAATGCATGAACCATAAGCTCTTTTTTGAAGCGCGTGTACGAAATTCGAAGTTTGTATCATGTCGGCCCTTTCACTCTTCTATTGAATACTATTAGCGTGAAGGGAACGGCACAATACGCAGTTCGCCAGCGGTTTTGTTTTCTTCGAGCGTTGACGCGCATAAGCTCGCAGATATAAGCGCAAGAGAGAACATGTCTTTTCTGTACGCTTAGTATAAGTTTAACTTCACCAAAATACTTCTCGATCGCGTTTTCGTAAAAAAATCAATTACTAGGGAAACATGGACAGCGCCTCCGCGCGCACGCGTCAATGTTTCCATAGAATTGAAATTTTTACGTAAACGCGATCGAGAAGTATTTTGGTGAAGTAAAACTTATACTAAGCGTACAGAACATTTTATACACATAAGTACTCGTTTTTAGAAGAGTGTGAAGGCGCGTATGCCTAAACTACCTTATACGCGCAGAAAAAACCTAGTCTGAAATCGCCCACATCTCATACGTACCTATACGCAGGGATGAGCGCGTTCACGCGCGTTCTCGGTTTAATGTTAGACGACCAGAAGCGCGCGCGCGTCCTTTTTTCCATGGAATTGAAATTTTTACGTAAACGCGATCGAGAAGTATTTTGGTGAAGTTAAACTTATACTAAGCGTACTGGGCCCAATTGCATAACAAAGTACAACTAATATTACAAGCGGAACACTCGCTTCAGTTATATTAACTAGAAAGGGAGTTCCGCTTGTAATATTAGTTGTACTTTGTTATGCAATTGGGCCCAGTACCACTACCATGAGTTTGCAGTGGCTGTGCTCGATAGCGACTGCGTAAATGATTTGTATGGATTCTCCATACAAATCATTTACGCAGTCGCTATCGAGTGCGGTCACTGTGAACTCATGGTAGTGGTAGGTACTGATGGCCTAATGGTTAGAGAACCTGACTACGAAGCTTGAGGTCCCGGGTTCGATTCCCGTGTCGGGGCAGATATTTGTATGAAAAATACGAATGCTTGTTCTCGGGTCTGGGATGTTTAATATATATTTAAGTATGTATCTATTTATCTATATAAGTATGTTTATCCGTTGCCTAGTACCCATAACACAGGCTTTGTTTAGCTTACTTTGGGACGCCAATTGGTGTGAATTGTCCCGTGATATAAAAAAAAAATTAAGCGCACGTATAAGCTTAATGTATGCCAACGACCGTATACGCGCAGAAAAAAGCGCTAGTCTGTAACCGCCCTTAGGCACGCACGGTAAACTGTGCAGCCACAAATCATGAAGACTACTAGTTGGCTGACCCCGGGTTATAGAAGCCACGCGAGCTTTGTTAGCGGTTTCAGGTTTCAACCCAAGGAGCTTACACGGTGATTTCTTAAGTTTAACGTTGCGCTGGTCTTCATCATGAAGATTAAATGCGTAACAAATGTTGATATATGTCCCTGTTTAGGAATAGGAAGATTCTATTATCATTATGATGATGATGTTCAGAACTGGCTCTGTTCAAAAGTGAAGAGTAAATTGAACAACTTCTCAAACCTGACTTCATTAATACGGGAGAATAATCAGACGATTCCTGTCTGAAATGAACTGCGAATACCTATGATATTAATGTATAAGCGTGTACGCTTCAAATTCCTTTTAACATAACATATCATATTGGATTTATAAAAGAGATAAATAATTGTAATTCTATAACAACAAATTTCTAAATCTTAATCATTTCCACGCTTGCATGCGAACTGGATACACTGGACAAGAAGACAGTAACATTCGGAACCGAAATTGTACTCTATAGTATTTCCAATCATGACAGCTCCCGTTAGTTACGCAAAAATTAACTTTTAAATGCGGGGTATAAAAAATACAACAACTGCCTAATTTTATTCCTTGATCCCATATAATATTCATCTAAGACAAATTGAGTCCATATATGAAGTATTTTTTTTTAAAGTATACCTACGATAAATAATAAACGTTTTAATAAAGTACTTCTTTATATTATATTCTATAAGACAATTTATTGGAACATAAAATCAAAATATAAATAGAAACTAGAACTAAATATAACTTAAAGTAAAACTACAAAGTAAAAATATCGTCTAAATTTTCGGCCACAGGCATAGACCCCAAGGTACTGGCCGCGTTACCTCTCTGAATTTCTATTCCTAATCTTTGTGAGAGGTAAGTGCTAGCACTGGGGTCGCCTGAGGCCAAAATCAGACGTGTAGACAAATCCTTAATGAAAAGTTTGGTGTCTTCTGACCATGGGCCCATAGTCTCAAAAGCATGCGCCGCAAATTCGTGATAGCTTGTTAAAGCTGAATAATAAAATTAATAAAGTTACATTCTATGGCAATATTTTTATTGCCATAAGTAAGTTAATTTTTGCGTAACTAAACGCAGTTACATTCTACGGGAGCTTTCATCGAGAAAATAAATGATTGGAAATACCAAGGAAATACTATAACCATAGCAACTTAGAGTTTTTTCGTTAATAAGCAGTCGAATAATTGCAAAGATGTGTGCGAAGACAAATTTGTAATACTGCATCAAAATATTGGAGGATTATTGAATAAGCTTGACCTTTTAGAGATAACACTGAATGAGTTGCAGAGTGATAAACATCTTAATGTTGATGTGATTTGCTTTAGCGAGACCTTCGTTAGGAGTGGCTCTGAAAATAACATCAAAATTGGCAATTTTAAGTTGGCAACTTCTTTTTGTAGAGGAAAAAGTAGGGGTGGTTCGGCAATACTCGTTAGAAGGACACTAGATGTGAAACCTGTGATATTTGCATCGGGACTAATTTCGCAGTTCTATTTTGAGTGTTGTGGAACTGAGATTGTGGGTGCTGGTATTATTATTATAACTATTTATAGAATACCTGTTCAGACCCGGTCTCATGTGGGTCTTTTTTTACACAAACTAGATAATTTGCTACTATATCTAACATCCAAGTACAGTCGAAAGAAGATTGTTTTATGTGGCGACTGGAACATCGACATTATAAAGGATAGTTCGGCTTCTAGAGGTCTGAGTAGCACTCTAATGAACCACAATTTTACAATGCATATAAGGTCGCCCACAAGGAAAAATGCGTGTTTAGATCAAATTGCTAGCAATTTTAAAGGCAGTGAAATTGGAATCCATGAACTTTGCTTATCTGACCATGAAAAGGCGCAAACACTTGCATTTAATATTAAAAAAAGCAAAAAAATTGCGACTTGGTTTGAATTTAAGCGGAACTACAATTGCGACAATCAGCGTAAGTTCAGTGAGTGTCTGTCAGCATTGTCTTTTAGTGAAACTTTAAATTCTAACAAATTTAAAGATGCATTTGATGATTTCTATGGGTTGTTGTGCTTATTTTATAATCTATGTTTCCCTATTATTCTAATTAGGAGAACTAGTTACATGAGAAAAACCACATGGCTTACAAAAGGCATACGAAAATCATGCCAAGTTAAACGTAGGTTGTATATGAAAACGATAAATTCAAGTACACATAGGGACCGAAATGCATATAAATTAAAAAAGTACAGTAGAATTCTAAAAATATGCATTAATAAATCACAGAAGAATAGTAATAATAAATATATCATAGATAGTAAAAATAAATGTAAGGCGACTTGGAATATCGTATCTGGAAAAATATCTAGTTACACACAAAGAAATGACATAAATTCAATTCTAGTAAATGATGTTATCTATGACAAGCCACATGACATTTGTAATGAGTTTAATAACTATTTCGTTGACATGATTCAGAAAACTACTACTAGTGGAAAATCACTAAAGAGTGAGATGGACTTTAACCCATTTACAATATTTCTGACTCCAGTAGAGGAAAGTGAGGTGTTAAAGTTGTTTATGTCACTAAAAAATAGCAATACCTGCGGCATTGATGATATATCAACAAAAATATTAAAGTCAAATGTGTCGTATTTGTGTCGGCCTTTTGCACACTTGATAAATCTGTCTTTTAGTGAGGGTATTTTTCCAGAACAACTAAAGTTATCTATCGTTAAGCCTCTGTACAAAAAGGGTGACCGTAGGGATCCTGGTAGCCATAGACCCATAACAATTGTTCCCATTATCTCAAAGATCTGCACTAGGCGATGTGCACTAGGTTGGATAGTTTCCTCAAAAAACACAATATTCTGGGTCCGGAACAGTATGGTTTCCGTAAGGGTCGTTCTACAGAGTTGGCCTGTTTTGAGTTTGTCAAATATGTAACGGAGTCTATTAATGATAAAGTGCCTGTTATGTCCATTTTTCTGAACATGAGCAAGGCGTTTGACTATGTTGACCATTCAATTCTAACGTCTAAATTGGAATCCTATGGAATCAGGGGGCATGCTATTCAGTGGTTGGAGAGCTATCTAAAGAACAGAAGGCAATGTACGGAGATCACTCATAGTACTGTTGAAGGGAATAACGTGTACAGAAACGTTTATAGATCCCAGTTACGACAAAAAAGGTCCGGGGTGCCCCAAGGAAGCATCCTTGGGCCACTGTTATTCTTGCTTTATGTAAATGACTTGCCACGAGCTATTACACAGAAGTGCGTACTCTTTGCGGATGACACTACAATTTTAATTAAGGGTGATGAACGTAACATGTATGAAACTAATATAAATCTAAGCCTAGCTAACATAAATGTTTGGACAAATAACAATAGACTTAATATTAATTTGACAAAAACAAAGTACATGCAATTTCACTCATACAGAACAGATCCTATACAGTTAAATGTAAAATATAACGGAGACTTATTGGAACAAACTGGTTGCATAACATTCTTAGGTTTAAATGTGGACCAGCATTTGAACTGGAAAGACCATGTGCAATCCATATGCTGCAGATTGGACAGATTTGTTTTTGCTTTGAGGAAGCTCAAAAAAACAGTCTCCACCGAGGTGGCAGTAACCGCCTATCATGGACATGTATCGTCTATACTTAACTATGGATTGATACTGTGGGGAAACTCTGTCGATGTCGAAAGGGTCTTTAAATTACAAAAGAAGTGTGTACGTGCAATGTTGAATGCTTATTATACCGACAGCTGTAAACCTCTTTTTAAGAAACTGAACATATTACCACTGGCTTGCATGTACATACGTAAGGTTTGTCTCTTTGTCAAGACTTATCCCGACTATTTTGACAAAAGATCAAATGTGTTCCCTAGACAACAACGAGCACAGTACGAAAACCTATTATACCAACCACGTTGTCGTTCAGATATTTACAAACGTAATGCTTATAACATGTCAATAAAGCTGTTCAATAATCTTCCAGATGAATTGAAAAAATTAAATGGGCAGATGTTTAAAAACAAATTGACAAAATGGCTTTTGGATAACTGTTTTTACACGGTTAAAGAATATTTAGAATATCAACTTATTAATAAATTGTAATTATATTATGGCATATATTGATATTTTTTTTTTCTTTTTTTTAGCAATTACTGTATTAAAATTTTAGTGACATGTAGGTATGAAATTTGAAGTGACATTATATTTAAATTCTTATTAAATTAATTCTTTATTCTTATTTAATTCTTTAGTATTTTATGACAAATTCAAATTCTTAATTGATAAGGACATGAAATTGGTAAGGACATATGGCGGATTATAATTTTAAATTGCATGATTACTTTTAGTTATTTGATTATAAATGTGTGTACACCTGTAAGGGTAGAATTTGGTGAAACCATAGCCTGAATATAATATTATATCTGTATTTGTTACCTGAATTTCATACACAATAAATGATTATGATTATGATTATTATGATTATGAACATAAAAACAAAATCTGAAAATGAGCTGAGCTCAAGCTTGCTAGTCGATAGAAACAGAAATTGCACAAATACAAATCTAGTATCTAGCGAAAGCAATATCCTATTACAACATTCATGAATGTTATGAATTACCACTGAGTGAGTAGGAATGAAAATAGATTAAATAATACCTAGCAGGTACGAAAACAACTAAATACTTCCTACAGTAATGTAACCACGCCACGCTCACTGAATATCCATTTAATATATTAATTGAACTACGAACCTCCGCTCAGCTCACTACCCATGGGGAATGGCTTTGATCAATTATAACTGTAGATCCACAGTCGCGCGCCCGAAAATGTCCGAGCCAAATGAGCGCCACTTTGATAAAAGTGGCCTTCTTTTTTCTCAGTACGTTGCGTGAAATTGTCAAGTTTAGCTGTCAAGTGTCAACCGAAATTCGACTGTAATGAAGTAAAGACTAGGTTGAAATTTCTGTGTAGGTGATGATTTTAATTGTTATGCAAACAAATAAAAAAGTTCGGACATTTTTTGAAGGGGATTTTGTTCGGCAATGTGTATCTTCAGTTATAATTGATCAAAGGGGAATGGATGAAAATTTTAAGTGCTTAAAAAGTTTTTATGATGGGAATAACCTTGCGAATCAGTAAATTTTATAAAATTAAGAAGTTTCCATTGAATTTCTTCGCAGGCATATGCAGGTTTCCTCACAATGTTTGCCTTCGCCGTAAAGCTCATGGTAAATTTTAAATGTAATTTCGCACATTTATTCCGAAAAACTCAGAAGTGCGAGCCGGGATTTGAACCCACAATCCTCTGCTTGAGAGGCCATAGGTCAAATTCAATGGTATATGTCAGCGGGTCCAAATCAATCCGTAGTTTAATGCCACAACGATTAAAGTACAATTTGGACCATCCACATATTTTACTTCAATGTCAAATAAAGGTCATTGCTTATTTGTTATGTTAATAAATTTACTACATTATGTTATATTAAATAACTACAGAAAACGAGTTAAAAAGTTTTTACATCGAAATGGTTTTCGATTTACTATACATTGCAAAAAAATAGACATTAGTGGAGCGCCGTAAGGCATAAAAATGATAAAATCTCGGAATCCAGTTATTGTGAATAAATGTTCATAAAAACTGTTGGATTGCATTGTTAAAAGCTTAAATTAAAATGTTAAAAAAACAAAAATTCCCGATCTTGATTACAACAATTTATAACAACAATTTATTGAAAAATACGAGGGACAAGAGGAAAAAAAATGTTTGGAGTATAGGTTTAAATTTTTTATCTAATAAATTATATTTCTATAGTAACTTTAATGTTAATTTATTAATATTTAACAAAAAATAACAAGTTACAAAAGAAATTACTATACACTATATACATTTTTACATTATTGTTAATTATTGTCGTCGTCATCGTCATCGATCTCATTGATGTGGATTGTAGGTGAAGGATTAGTACAGCTGTTACCATTGCATTTTAAACAAGCTACAGTGCAATGTAATCCACTTTTCCTGCACCCACAAGATGCTCCGCATCCTGTTTTGCATGTGCAAAAAATCATTTTTAATAATGTATCTGGAGCGGGTGGCTGTGTCATTGTTTGCGGCATCAGTATTCCGCATTCATATTTCCAACCCCATTCTTCTGGCAATATTTCCCTTCCGAGCCATGTTTGAATTTGCAGATATACTCTTTTGAAGTGTCCAAAAGCAGCGTCTACGGTAGGTGGCAAAGACGGTAGCTTAACGCAGGTATTTTTACCAGATGCTTTCAAAAAAGACTTATATCTCAAAGTATTCAAATCTTTTATTTTTTGGGGGGCACCGTATAACGCAAGAGTGCATGTAACACCAGCTTTCAAAATATCATCAACATCTTTGCATTCATTTTTAAAAATTGTCGCAGCATTTTGTAAGTCCAGCCGTTTTTCAAAATTGTTTGCAAACACATTTTTGCCACGTTGAAAAAAGGCTGACGTCGTGTCACAGCCAGTGAAAGCATGTAAGAACAAAATATGCTCTTTACACTTAGGTAATATCGTTTCTATGCTTTTAGAAGAGTACACTTTTTGCGGTATTTTACCTTTGGGTGGTTTTCGAAAGTAAATTTCTCGGTCTATTGGTGAGAGCGCAGTTAATAAAACTAAAACATCTACATCTTCAGACACTACAACAATGTTTTCGGATTGAAGGTTGATAGCGGTTTCAATTATTAATCTGTCGGCATCAGCTTCTGCTTGGCAAGAAAATATTTCATTTTCCGCGAGTGTTTCTCGTAGCATATCTATGAGCCTACTCTTATTCTTGGCATTCGCTAAAAATTTTTCCTGTCCCATTTTGAGAGGCATGCTTTTATCGAATATTATGTCATTACATGCATTTCTTTTACAGCGACGCGTTCTTTCCATCGATTTTGTGCTATTCTTTTCATAACCATCAAATACGACATAAATGTTGTGTCCATAATTGTTGTGTAGATATCTGACATAATGTTGACAAATAGTTCCGAAATATTCATCCAGTTGCCATTTACACCGGTGAAGTAACATTCCTCCATCAATTACGTAAGAAAATTTTTGTACATCGCTCACATCCACCGACACTTCTGGGAATAGGTCATAAAATGTAGATTTTGTTGTTTTCCGCATGTCACCATCTCCAAAGAGAGCAAGAGGATAAGGAGCTAGTTCATAAGCCAGGTAGCTTTTGAGTTCTTCATCCGATTTTATTAACACGCAAATACGCTGAAATAATAGTAGTGGATCAATTGGAACAATATCACCATCTACGTTGATTTTGCTAGTGGAAGTCAATAAAGGAATGATTTTGTCTTTTCTTGTCAATTTATTTATTTATTTATTTATTTATTTTTATTATTTACGAACGTGTGGTCCAAGGATAAGTTTGTAATAGTTTTCCTTTTTAAAATATAATAAAAATAAAATGAAGCTTCGAAAAATTGATAATTATTTATTTAAATAATTAAAAAGTTGAGAACGGGAAAAATATTTTTTTTAACATTGTTCTATATGCTATTAAAAACACATTCCAAAAATTCATATGAAGATTCATTGACAATGACTGGATTCCGAGGTATAAACCTTACGGCGCTCCACTACATCCCCAATTGACACTGGAAGTTGCTATGACGACCAACGGAATTCACTGTGTACTTTTGTTACAGTCGTGATTTAAGTGTTCATTACCATGAGTTCTTATGAATATTAATGGCGGAATATTATTTATTACTTAATAAAGATGTTGTTTTTTTTCATTTTTGTTTTGGAGTATGGAACAACACTTACACGACCGAACTATCGTAATTTGACAGTAAATAAAACTATTTCCTTTTTTTATTATTTTTTTCAACTAAAAAAACCATTTTTTTTGTAATAGGGAAGGTTACTGTTTTACTATCAACAAAGTTTTTTTTTCAGTTGTATATTTTGCTTAATAAACATGCCTTAACTACTTAAAAGTTTTCATCTACTCCCCATTGAATTTTAGAGCTCTGCCTGAGATATAAGTATAAACAACTATTCCGTGGGAATTTCGAAACATCGATCCTTAGTCCTCATCTACATCACAGGTGGAGCCTCTGTGCAAATTATTTAGACTTGATTCACACTCTCGCCTCGTCACCTCGCCTCGCGCCTCGCCTCGTCGTCTCGCTCCGGACGCGAGCCTCAAAATCAAGGCAAATCACGAGACGAGGCGCGAGGCGCGCCTGTTCACACTCTCGTCTCGTGGCTCGTCCCGCAGTTCGTCTCGCCACTCGTACGCGAGTGTAAACCAGGTATTAGAGACATTACTTTTCATTTTATTTATTAAGATCTGGGGGCACGGGAGTGCCCCCGCCAAGACGAGCCAAGCGGAGCGCAACGGCACTACCTACCTTTTCTCGAAACGTTTCGTCGTTTTTTTGAACTCTTATAACTTTGCTTTGGATGATGTTAAATAGTTGAAAATTTCAAGATATAATGACACTAGTACAAACATGAAACATACAAAGTTTGAATATCGTAGCTATTATACTTTAGATTTTATCAATGTCTAAAACCCCCGATTTCGTCACTGATTCACTCACTCACTGATCATCAAAATTCTTAAGGTACTTCCTGAAGTCCTAGAAAGCTGAAATTTGGTATGTAAGCAAGTAATAGTATACAAACAACGAAAAAATCTTAAAACTTGAAACTTTTACCCCCCAACCCCTTAAACTAGGGGGTGAAAACTTGTATGAGACTTCCGCAAATTTTGATGCTAGAGGTCTGAAAATTGACATAGAGGGTCCTTGTTATCCTTGTTATAAATAATAAGATATGTATTTCAGGATTTTTAGTAAATAATCCCCTACCAAAAAGAAATGAAATCCGACAAAAAAATTTCATGTTAAATGTTGCCAAGACGAGACCATGTAGCTCGCACTGTCAAAAAATAATCAGATCTCTTGTAGAGCCAAGTTTCTAACCCTACGTGCCCAGCTCTAAATCTATAAGCCCTAATTTTACACTAATTAATCTCGTAGGCGTGCAAACCGTGGACTAAACTGGCGAGTCGGCCGCACGGAAAGAGTTTAAAAGATTGAATAGATTTTTAAGTTCAAGCCCATATGCCGAATTCCAAAAGGTTCGTGCGGCCGACTCGCCAGTTTAGTCCACGGTTTGCACGCCTACGAGATTAATTAGTGTAAAATTAGGGCTTATATTATAGATTTAGAACTGGGCACGTAGGGTTAGAAACTTGGCTCTACAAGAGATCTGATTACTTTTTGACAGTGCGAGCTACATGGTCTCGTCTTGGCAACATTTAACATGAAATGTTTTTGTGGGATTAACTTTACTCGCTACCTCATTCGCATCTCACTTGACAACAACGCCACTCGGGTCCAAAACTATCATAAACAATCTTTCAAGATGATAACACGTTACAAATTCACATTTCATTGAAATTGGTTGGTTAGGTTAGTCGATTTTGAATACCAGCGTTGTACGAAAATTGTCAGGCGTGATTTTGATATTAAGCATAATTTGCAAACATTTGCTTCATACAGTATGCAAATTATCGTTATCCCAAGTTTCCCATTAGTACAGGCCCACGCTCAAAAGGCCGTTATTATCGTTCGCTGTATGTTGATGATCTGACAAACCTATCGAGCATTTCAAGGTTTCGTTGCACAACTCGGCAATCCTAAAGGGCTCGAAATGACTCGTAAAGGTCGCGCCCACTCACATAACCTTTCTATTTGCTCAGTCTACTTGACTCCAAACTAGCGCTGCAAATATCAGATGATCATTAAAAATCTGTCCAATGACAACGCACCGCATTACCAACTCTAAGCCGTTGAAGGTATGCAATAAGCGTGTTTTAAAATCAGCATTATAAACGTGGCTTGCTAAGCGTCGTTCATTAAGCAGGCAAACGAGCAAACAGACGCGCAACAACGCTAAGTTGTGTTTGTTGAGCCCACTTTTATTTTGTTGGCATTAGAAAACAAACGGCTCTATTGTTTAGTTGAAAGGGAAATGCAAATACTTTTAAAGCGTGTTTCCTGGAGTTTCCGTTAGTCCAGAAACTGGCTGTACCGCTTTTTTCCGAGCGAACGTACGACGTATTGTCAAGCCAACTAAATCGTGACCCAATGTGAAACCTTATCGTGTTGCCAGGTATCCTGTTTTTATCGATCTACTATTTTTGGCCGACCTCTACTACTCGACGTCTACTGATTTTTAGAAAAGTAATTTTTTACTTACTTACTACGAGTTTTCTCTTTATGAGTTGATGCATTATTTTCTCGCATATATTTATTATGTATTCATAAGGAACGTAGGCAATTTCCAACTCGTTCCGTTGCTAAAAAAAAAATCTACAGTAGTATCATAAATATTCCTTATCATTACCGATCGAGTAATTTTTTTTTAATACACCGTTTCTGTGACTTCTACCGCTCTCTTACCTGCCAGTCACTATTAGATTTATTGCTAAGGCAGCTCTTGTTAAACACAGAAAGAACGTAGCCGGCAGCTATTAACCGTGTCGCGTAATTGCTACCAACATCAAATGAAGTGCGTGTACGCATCATCACGTTCAGAAATCGAAACGAACGTGGTTTTTTGAGAAATTTCTCTGGACATTGTTTGCTGCTCAGATTCCGCACGTTTTTTGCTCGAGCGTGCGGAAATTACCTCGTGTGAAATTAGATTTATTTAATACTGGCTTTTTCCTGCGACTCTGTGTGCGATGAATTCGTTTATCGCTATCCCGCGGGTACTATGCAATCTTCTGGCATAAAACTATCTTATGACCTTTCCCGGGACTATAACTATCTCTACCTATACCAAATTTTATCTAATTCGGCTCAGCGTTTTAATCGTAAAGAGGTAACAGACAGACAAACAGACCAACATCCTTTCGCGACTGACTGTCATTTTATGAGAAAAAAATGCGAAAGTGTGGTTTTTCGATGTTTGAAATTCCCGTTATGTTTAGGTAGGTATAGGTACAGAACAAATACAAAATTACAGCCATCTCTCGTTTGTGTATGCGTTAGATAATAAGGTAAGGCCCCTTGTAAACATTTTAAGGTGGGTATTTGAGTTACTATAAAACCGAGAAACTTTGCCCGCTTTTTGATACATTGCTTGTTTTTACACGTTTACCATAACGCTTTGAATTATGAGTCTGTACTACGTACAGCTTTGCATACTGTTCTAGGTGTGTGTTAATAAACTAAAGCAAAAAAAAACGTTTATTTGTTCGTGTAAAGTCTATGAAAATGTATAAAGTATTTTACGCAACATTGCCCAGTTTTATAAAAATCCTAGTAACTTTCGTATTATTGACTTTACTATCAAGAGCCTTAAAGTCTAAAATATAGAATGAGTATCATCTCATCGTCTACAATTTTAAGTCGTTTATGACGTAGCATTCTTTCTTTCTTTACCAAACTTTAGTGGGCATAGTTGCCACTTTATTTACCGAGTCTTCTATACAAAATTATGTAATAATAATAATAATAGTAATAAACGTTTATTTCACAAAAACAGTTTTTTTTACATACATTGAATTATTCTATCAGACATTTCACATTTTCTAGCTACAAGCTAATAACAGTTAAAAGCACTTGCCTGTTAAGACATTGAACACAAATATAATTCAGAAGTTTTGCTGACCTTTCGGGCCCACTAAAAAACCAACTTATCTTTGAAACGCCTGACAAGTGACTGAAGAATGGTGCGGACCTGTCGTTACTCGGTGTTGCGAGCAATAAGTATATTTAACATTCCACTACAATTTTATAAAAAAATGGGCGTTTACCCCTTTTCGTTTTATTTGGGTTATGTTCAAAAGTGACGGCCTGGGCAAAGCTTTGTCCAAAGGGCAAAGTTGTCTACTAATTCTGCGTTTCTCCTGTCTGTTGTTTCTGCCACCAACATGCTGTTCGTATTTATTAATTTCTGAATAATTGGTTGTCTGGAAGAGATCGATTTTTAGTGATAAGACCGCCTATTGTCTGCCTGAATTTTTATTTTTATAATGTCACTGTACGGTTTTTGGTGCTCAATAAAGAATATTTGTATTATTGTATGGTTAAAGTTTGTTAGATACTGGTTCATCCCCGCCGACATCTAAACAACAAACGCTATCGCCGCCGGCTATCGGTTTTTAATCACAACCTGTGAGGAAGCTGTCGCGGCCACTTGCCCACGGCTGGACTAATTACCGCCGCCGCGGTACCGCGGTGATGGATGCTGTGCATTAACGGCTGCCACTGGTACTGTGGCATGCACAACGCGACATTGTAAGACCTCAGTGGCGAAGAGTACCTACTAATAAAATAACCCGATTCCCCCCGGGTTGACTAAACTTTCGAAGTAAGCAAACGCTTCTCTTAATAACCCGTTGATTGTAAAGCAGACTTACGCTTCCGCAATAAACTTTTTTTCAACACGATACATAAACAAAACTCACTACTCGCACAAGACCCATTATTTTCATTCACAACCTCCAATATAAGAATTTAACACTCACACATTTAAATAATTTACTGACCAAAAACTCACACCAGTGCGGCCGTCTAGCGTCTGATGTGGCAAAAAATAAGCCGGGGCCGAGCAACAAACGACATTTTAAAAAAAATTGTGTGTTGTGAAAAATCGGTTAAGCTGTTGGAGGAGTTCGATAACAAACGTCGTGACAAGAGATTTTTATATATTAGACTAGCTTTTGCTCGCGGCTTCGCTCGCGTGTACTATGAGTATTAAAAAGAACCAAGATATCAAGCAAGCAAGCATACAGGCAAGCAAGCAAGCAGGTCCACAATTGACCGAGAAATCGGTGAACATACCTATATAAAAAAAAGGTGGAATGCATAACCTCCTCCTTTTTTAGAAGTCGGTTAAAGAGCCCTTTGCGGCCTACTTACAGTATAAACCTATTAATTTTGAAATTTTAGCTTTCTACAACCAGTAAAACGCAAAATCCCGTTTTTTCCCGTTCCCGTAAGAATTTCGGGAAATGTTTTCTTAATACTCCCTTACACTCCCCAAGGAACCCACTTGCCAAATTTCAGCTTTCTATGACCAGTAAAACGAAAAATCCCGTTTTTCCCGTTCCCGTGGGAATTTTGGAAAGTCCTCTCTCAATGCTCCTCTACACTCCCCAAACAACCTACATGCCGAATTTCAGCTTTCTACGACCAGTAAAACGAAAAATCCCGTTTTTTCCCGTTCCCGTGAGAATTTGGGAAAGCCCTCTCTCAGTGCTCCTCTACACTCCCCACGCAACCTACATGCCAAATTTCAGCTTTCTATAACCAGTAAAACGAAAAATCCCGTTTTTCCCGTTCCCGTGGGAATTTCGGAAAGTCCTCTCTCAATGCTCCTCTACACTCCGCAAACAACCTACTTGCCGAATTTCAGCTTTCTACGACCAGTAAAACGAAAAATCACGTTTTTTCCCGTTCCCGTGGGAATTTGGTAAAGTCCTCTCTCAATGCTCCTCTAAACTCCCCAAGCAACCTACATGCCGAATTTCAGCTTTCTACGACCAGTAAAACGAAAAATCCTGTTTTTTCCCGTTCCCGTGAGAATTTTGGAATGTCCTCTCTCAATCCAGCTCTACACTCCCCAAGAAACTTACATGCCGAATTTCAGCTTTCTACGAACAGTAAAACGAAAAATCCCGTTTTTGCCTTATATCGTGGGAATTTCCGAAAATCCTTAAAACCGTTTTTTACAATTATAATTACCTAGTTCTATGCCAAAGTCAAAGTCAAAGTCAAAGTCAAAATTCTTTATTCAATTTAGGCATCAAATTGATGCTCCTATGAACGTCGAAAAATCTACCACCGGTACCCCCACCGGTAATCTACCACAAATTTGAAGAGTCTAGTAATTATAGTTCATAGGATCCCGTTGAACTGAATATATAAATCCCGTTTTTTCCTTATCCCGTGGGAATTGTGAAAAATCCTGAAATTGATGTTTTAACTAATATAATACCTACTTGTGTATCAAATTTGAAGAGTCTAGTTATTATAGTTACTGAGATAGGGTCACTCGGAATCGAATATATAAATCCCGTTTTTTCCCGTTCCCGAGGGAATTCCCAAAAATCCCTCCTTAGTGAATGCCTACATTGTATCAGGTATCTATGTGCAAAATTTCAAGTCTCTAGGTCCAGTGGTTTGGGCTGTGCGTTGATATATCAACAGTCATGTAGTTTATTTAGACATTTCAACCCCATCGCACCCCATCCAGGGAGATGGTATTTTACGTCTGCCACGTCGGATTTTAATACCGTTGTTGTTTTCATAACCAGCGACCCGATAAACCATAGAAACAACACCCATGTTGATTTTCAGACTTTGTTACCCCTTTCCCCCTTTTAGGGGTTGAATTCTCAAAAAACCTGAAACATGTGTTTACTCATTTATTGTCAGGAGTACTTCTGTGAAGTTTCGAATAAAATAGTCGAACTAATCTTGTTTCCCCATACAAACTTTGGACCCCCGTTTCACCCCCTTAGGGTGTGAATTTTGAAAAATCCTTTCTTAGTGCACCCCTAGACCTGATAAAGAACCTACGTGCCAAATTTGGAATCTCTAGGCCCAGTGGTTTGGGCTGTGCGTTGATATGTCAGTCAGTCAGTCAGTCAGTCAGTCAGTTTCTTCTTTTATATATATAGATTAAGGGGCTGTTTCACCACCCATTGATTAATTTTAACTGACGGATCGTCGTAGACGTCTCCGTCTATTCGAACAAAACAAACATAGACGGCATCACATTTATCCGTCAAATAAATTTGATCAATGGGTGGTGAAACAGGGGGTAAGTGTGAAAACTTAACAGTTTTGTAGTCAACAGTACCAATATCTTGAGGCAGGTCAACATTCAAATCCTCGGGGGTTTTCTTATTATTGTACAACAAATCTCAGCCAAGCCCGTGCTTAAGCAATTTATATGTGCTGCTTGACGTGCCATAAGTCATTTTACGCTTACACTACCATTTCCCTTCTGCCTTCGCTTTGCTGCGAATTAATCATAAGTTATTAATACATGTTAATGAGAAAGTGTCTATTTGAATGACGTGGGATCTATAAAATACCTACCTGCCGTAAAAATATTGGTAGATGAAAGTAAGTACTTAGGTAGTTCTACTAGCGTTTCAACCGTTATCGTTATCACCAAAGGTCGGAAGTTTCACGGAAAAACAAAAGACTGGCGCAATAGATTAGTTTTAGAAACGTGTCCTTATCGATTTCGAGTATTATTTATTTATATAGGTGGAGGAACTGCATGAACACGCATTTCTTACATAAACGTAACTATCGTAAGGTCGCGGGTGAGCAAAGTAATTGTTACAGTTCATTAATATGGACCTCCGCAAAGTAACGCCTGATTCAATAAATTATTTTTTCTCAAACATGCTTTGAAATGTATGCGTTAATGTCACGAAATGAAGCCATGAAGTTTGTTGTTTATGGCTCCCTACATTACTTCTTGGCCTAGGCCATAAAAGTAAGTATGAAAAACCATTATTGTCCGCTGCTGTAACTTTTTAAATTTGCTTACTAACACTAAACTGACAAAAGAAAAATTACATACAGCCAACTTACGACATTAAAAAAAATCTATCTTCTTTTATTTCTATAAAACCGCCTAAACTACTGGTGATGGATGGATGGATGTATGGAGGTATGGATGGGTGTATGGATGTATGAATGGATTTATGGATGGATGTATGGATTATGGATGGATGTATGGATGGATGTATGGATGGATGGATGTATGGATGGATGGATGGATGGATGTATGGATGGATGGATGTATGGATGGATGGATGTATGGATGGATGGATGTATGGATGGATGTATGGATGTATGGATGTATGGATGGATGTATGTATGGATGGATGGATGGATGTATGGATGGATGGATGGATGGATGGATGTATGGATGGATGTATGGATGGATGTATGGATGTATGAATGGATTTATGGATGGATGTATGGATGTATGGATGTATGGATGGATGTATGGATGGATGTATGGATGGATGGATGTATGGATGGATGGATGTATGGATGGATGGATGTATGGATGGTTGTATGGATGGATGTATGGATGGATGTATGGATGTATGGATGGATGGATGGATGGATGGATGTATGGATGGATGTATGGATGGATGTATGGATGGATGTATGGATGGATGTATGGATGGATGGATGGATGGATGGATGGATGGATGGATGGATGTATGGATGGATGTATGGATGGATGTATGGATGGATGTATGGATGGATGTATAGATGGATGTATGGGTGGACGGATGGATGGACGGATGGATGGACGTATGGATGGATGGATGGATGGATGTATGGATGGATGTATGGATGGATGTATGGATGGATGGATGGATGGATGGATGGATGGATGGATGGATGGATGGATGGATGGATGGATGGTTGGATGGATGATGATGATGATGATGATGATGATGATGATGATGATGATGATGCATGTTTGAGAAAAGCTCTATACAATCCTCGGCCGGAAGAGGGATTGCTGGACTCGTTTTATCCGGCCTCGTCTACGACTCGGCCGTATACCCCAAAACTCGTCCATCAATCCCTTACTTCACGGCCTCTGCAGTAATGTACTAATAATCCGTGTCACTTAGTAAAACAACAATACATATATTTTCAAAAATATCTAGTACTAAAAGAGATATATTATAACGATTTTTCGCCCAGTACCACGTTATTGTTGAGTTTTAGGACATCTTGTAGATTGTATTTTTGTATAAAATTAAGTAAAGAAACCTCTATAAAATGGCGATGGCGTCTCCACGTTCAATCTTCAGAATCTCAAATCTGAGCTTTATACAATTTGCAAATAAAATAACACGTCTATTGAAAATCAGTTCATTGCTGCGCAAGCGACAAGTCTCGATGCATCTCGACTATTCATGGTATCTCATCCATAATTGCCTTATACGGGTAATTGAGAAACGGTATTGATTTAACGAGAATCCAACAAAAAATGTATTCAACTTCCTTTTCCGATGTTTTTTTATCGTTACAAACGTCTTTTGAACGACAATTTTTGAAATAAGTACTACCTATGTGAAATAGGTGCGGTGAAGCCGTGGTGGCCGAGCGGTTTGACCAATAGCCCCTCAAGTAGAGGGTCATGGGTTCAAATCCCGTCTCGCACCTCTGAGTATTTCGGAATTTATGTGCGAAATTAGATACATTTGAAATTTACCTGTACCTATACAGCTGCAAAGAAATTCAATGGTGTGTATAAAGTTCTCAATCCGCACTGGGCCCGCGTGAGAACTACGGCCCAAGCCCTCTCATTCTGAGAGGAGGCCTGTGCCCTGCAGTGGGACGTATATAGGCTGGGATGGTGATGATGAAGTGAAATAGGTAAAAGTATATTAATTGATTCAGCCGTCATTTTGTGAAGGTCTATGTCAATTTACTAAAACCTGCTACTCCACCTGACTTTTTTTTAGTCAAAGTTTGTTCTTCATTGGTATAATATTTAAAGCAAAAATTTAACTGAGGCCAGTTCATGTTGCTTATATAAATATCTGGTGAAAAAATAACGGAGACTTATTCATGTAGATAAAATTATGTATGCGACTGTTTATAAGTGGGATTAAAACACTCGTGTGATCCTATTATGGAACTCACCTTTGGTTCGTTTCATAAAACCACACTCGTGTTTAATACCTGTTATTATACACAAGTCACATAAACTAATAAGCAACAAACCTTCAAACAATTGTGAACTAAAAGCATTCCCGCGAACGGTAAAGCCGCTCCTATCTCGTATATCATCGTCTATCACATCTTACACTGTTGCGAAGCTCATTAGCATGAAATTTACTGTTTCATATCAATATTTCAATGCGATTAGAGTCACACTATAAATACTAAGCTGAAAGGTCAGCGGCAATTTATACGCATGCGCGTCGGCGACCGCATGAAGTGATAACAGTAAATTTATTTGATTGAATGCTTTGCTGCGAGTAGTTAAGGTTTGTAGAGTGATTCTTTAACGACCGGTATCAATTAGTGGTTTTCCTTACCAATAGTTTTATTCTGACGCATGTTATTGTTACTACGTATATAAACGTCTGTGGATTGTGTATTGGGACCAGCCAGCATAATAGAATCTCGTACGCAGATTCGGCGCTGCGCTCGAATCGGCAGGCTATCATATTGTTACTTTACCAGTTCGCTAAGCTTAGACTCTTAAGGCGCGCTCTATAACAGTGAATCATATATACGGTGACACATACCGGCAGCGCGGCACAGCGTATATGATTCAGTGTTATGCAGCGCGCTGGGCACGCTCGTCATGCGCACGCCCCGCGCTAAGGTCTGTGGAGGGCTTTAAACCCTACTTTTCCAAAATATGCACGCTCGTAACACGGCCGTTAATCCCACTATTATTACAAACGTGAAAGTTTGTATGGGTGGATGCATATGTGGATGTTACACTATGTTGTTACTCTTTCACGCTAAAACTTATACCAAGTGGTAAGTAAGTGTAATTTTGAGATAGTGTGTCTTCTGAGAAATCAAGTCTGGGGTGAATGAGCATTTACTAGTTTCGGAGCCTATTCAATGCAAACAAACAAACAATCAAATCTTTCCTCTCTATAATATTAGTACCTATCTATAAACCTTACTTTACGACCTATACTATCTATTACTAATATTATAAAGCTGAAGAGTTTGTTTGATTGAACGCTCTAATCTCAGGAACTACTAGTACGATTTAAAAAAATATTTTTGTGTTGAATAGTCCATTTATCGAGGAAGGCTATAGGCTATATAACATAGCGCTACGACCAATAGGACCGGAGCATCAATAATTAACGCGAATGAAGTCTTGGGCACCAGCTAGTTTACCATATGGCGGCCGCCATCTTGTCTAAATCCCGATTATTCCTACCTCAATCACCTATTCTTAAGGCTAGTGCAGCTAATAGGCATTAGATGGAGTTAGGCCGGTCGTTCGTACACTTTGTTATTGACCAGCGTTTATAAAGACCCGCGCAGACGAGATGCGTGTGCGACTGTGCGTGTCACGTTACGCACACGCTCCAGTTGTAATAAAATGAAACTGTAAGAAAGCTGGCGCACCAGCAGGTAGAGGTTCATTTTAATAGAAACTTTGTTTGTTTTGGTTGATTTGGCTGCATGTCTACGACGCATTCAATGTTGAAAAATATTATCTGTCAACAAAGTTTCATTTAAAATGAACTCCCTACTGTAACTAATGAAGTCGGTCTTTCGATGAGCTATTGATGAGCACTTGAGGACATAATAGAATACAATGGCTTTGTTCGCAATGTGGGCTGCTAACGAGATCGGGACACCTCAAAAAATTCGTACTATACGCGCAATGAACAAAGAAAACGCTCACCGCACCCCTGGCCACTGCCGTCCATACCATAAGCAAAACGTTAGCTAACGTTAAAATCCAACACAACACCATACCCATTATTTAATGTCTCATAAATATCTTATAATGCCATACAGCCTGTCTATAATCATAATTACAAATTATCAATAAATAAAACCCTTCTCGCTTCATTAAATCTCACTGGCACCAGTTTTATTGATATGTTAAACAAAGTCGGTATATTAGTTGTAATTGCAAGTTTACGGAAACTAGTACGAGCTCCCACTCCGCCGCCTCTCTAGTCGTTGAACGACAAACTCGTAAATACACTACGCAAGCGGAAATAAATACAAACATATCGACATATTTGCAGCTCATGTCTATTTAAATTCAAAGAGAACTGCAGGCACTTCTTGGTAGGATCTGTAAATCTCACTAATATTATAAATGTGAAAGATTGTATTTACTGGTTTGTTTGCGCGTAAACGGCTGCACGGTTTATATACCCGCGAGAAACCTATAAGTAAAAATGTTAATGAACTTACTAGTAAGTTGGTTAGTTTTTTTGAAAATAGACTCCGTATATTAGAGAACAATTTTACCAGTGTCAAATAGAAGATAGTTCTAAAACGTGTCGGCCGTTGTTTGGTAAAATAATTCCTCCCGTGTCAGATTTATATGTCATTCATTACATTTGAAATATACGTATATGAGCTTTACGGTGCATCGTGAGGAAAGCACACACTTGCAAAGAAATTCAATGATGTGTATGAAGTTCCTAATCCGCACTGGGCCCGCGTAGGCACTACGGCCCAGACCCTCTCATTCTGTACCCTGCAGGACGTATACAGGGTTATTTGTAATTCACTAGCATCCTTTTAACCCTAAACTCCTACCACTTAAACAAATGTTTTTTGTTATACGACTTTTTAAAATGGAGTACATTTTTTTCCATACACGGCACAGAGTATCGTAAAAATACAGGTAATCTCAAATTTTCAAAACGTTATTACACCAAAAATATAAAGTTGTGACAAAAGTCGTAAAACAAAAAAGATTTGTTTAAGTGGTAGGAGTTTAGGGTTAAAAGGATGCTAGGGAATTACAAATAACCCTGTATAAACTAAGATGATGATGATACTGACAAGTTCAATCTCTTAAATCCCGTTTCCGTATGAAAATATGATCACAAAAAGCAAGCCAGCAACTAACAGTTCCAACTTATGGTCAAATGACCCTTGAAATACAGGTCCCACAGCGTCAGTAATTACCTACGGACAACATTGTCGGTGAACAACAGGTCCTCTATTCCAGAATCTCCAAGTGATATAGCTGGGTAAGCAAAGCGTTTCAACCGCCGTGTCTTTTGCGCTACCAAAACCGAAGAATAGGTAGTTCTACTAGCGTCTCAACCGCTATCACTTTCGTGTCGCATATAGTGAAAAATAACCTACTAACTGAACTTGAGATGTTAAGGCCGCACCGGGCTTTTGGCGCATTTATTGCTTTCATTTAAACCCGGGCTGTATCATTAGTATCATTACTAGCAAAGCTTTAGTTCTGAAATTCATGTGTAAAATATTTGAGGATTCACTCTAATGACCAGTAACTTTCGAAACACAATTACTTGCACGCTCGATAGAAAAACATCCTAAGTCGTCTCTAAAAAATAAAATAAATCCTTAGTACGGCGTAAATGCTGCAAGGCAGGTCATGTGTTTTTAAAATGTTAATAAAACAAGATGTTTTCTAGGGCCTAGTGTTGCTACATATTTAAAATATGTATTTGTTTTAGTAATACGATGAAAATACACGCGCGGTCTGACCATCCTATCTTGAGCCGCCGTGCTTCTCCCCTGTCCGTATAATTAGTTGCGTTAGTTCTCCTTCGGCCATCGGACGGGGAACTTGTGTCGCTGAAAAAAAAACAGTACCTACCTACTCATGATTTTGAATAAGACAACCCAAAAATTTCGCATTTAAAAAAATAAAGGGTATACTTGTTTTTAAAAGCCCGGTTGCACATTTTAGTTCTTGGACATTATCCTCAGATTTTCAGAAAAGTAAACAAGAACTGAACTGAATAGTTGGGAAATAAACAACGTGCGAAGAGATTATGGCATCCAAGGTGTTAGGAGAGCAATAAAACAGCTTCCGCGCACTCTTATATGACTTTAATACAGCTGAATAAGAGCCAGGCTTCTAATAGGCCAGATAAATTCACACCGGGAGTGTTCCGAGCAGCGCCGTTATTGCTTATTGCTTTCCCATGGGTCCAGTGGATAGTTCCATTGTAAGTAATTGCGATGTACTTTCTTCGCGAGATAATTCATGGTTGCAATGACCGTGCGCAGGCTTGGTATTACTAATAGACGGAGAACGGCATTTTTGCGGCGAAACATAAGACTGTCGCATTTAGGGTTACCATATGACAGGCGTTTGCCGCATTTGACAGGCATTTTTTAAAAAAAACATTTTTAGAAAAGATAGAACTATTAAATAAAATACTGTCCTCTGACAAATATCAGTAATAAACATCTTTCTTCATTATTTATCTGTTGGCTTTTACTTATTAGGTACTTACAGCGTTTTGCTTTAGACAGGCATTTTTCTGAAAAATCAGGCATTTTAGGTACCATAGACAGGCATCCCTCTATTTACATATGGTAACCCTAGTCGCATTGTATTATATTGATATCAATTGTTGTGAATATATCTAGAAATTTTTCTGGCACGAACAATGCAACGCTAATGACTTATTGCTGATACTTAGTTTATCGATATCTTAGATGTAAGTGACACGTTTGAAAATACAGGGTGAAATCTAAAAGGTGATACAAAAATAGTGTTTCGTACTCAGTTAATGCTGGACAATATAATAAACTAACTCATTGGTTTTAATTAGTCCTATTTAATTTGAGGTGTCCATACATTGATTGTGATTTCATTCCATCTAAGTATGAACATTCTAAATTTTATCAGACTAATTTTAACAATTGAGTTAATGCATTATGTTATCACCGAATCGATGTTATTAATATGGTAAACAAAACACTAACCACTCGTCGTTCGTGCCAGGAAAATCTCTAGGTATAACTGTGAAGAAGAAAATTCGTGTCGATAAATTTTGGATTAATCAAGACCTCCAGTTATGCTTACCCTTGCCACCAGTTTCTCCCAGAGAACTTGTTAAGGAATTAGCCAATTTGGACCTGAGAAAAGCACCTGGGTATGACTTAATAACGCCAAAACTTATAAAAGAATTACCTAGAAAGTGCCTTGTCTTCCTGACCATTCTGTTCAATGCTATACTTCGTATTGGCTACTTTCCCATATACTGGAAAATTTCACAGATCAAAATGATCCATAAGCATGGAAAAACCAGTTGATAATGCTTCTTCATATCGTCCTATTAGCCTCACTCCTGTGCTATCTAAATTATGGGAGAAAATATTTCTAGCAAGACTTAAGACCTGCCTGGTTAAAACTGACCTAATCCCACAACATCAATTTGGCTTTCGACAGCACCATTCAACCACTGAACAAGTGCATAGAGTTTACCACACAGTCAGGCAATGTCTTGAACAAAAACAATATTGTTCAGCAGCATTTTTAGACGTCCAACAGGCATTTGACAGGGTTTGACATAGAGGCCTCTTGTACAAAATAAAAAAATATTTACCTCACTCTGTGTATCCAGTGATAGCTTCATACCTGTCTGAAAGACTATTTCAAGTAAAACATGAAGAAGCCAGATCCAAGCTGTATTACTGTGAGGCTGAGGTGCCACAGGGTTCTGTACTTGGACCCATATTGTATAACATTTTTACATGTGACCTACCATTTACGTCTGACATCACCATAGCAACGTTTGCTGATGATACAGCTTTCCTGTCATGCAACAAGGAAGCAAACGAAGCAAGCAATCAACTCCAAAAGCAACTGAATATTACAAAAGCAAGTGCCCCAAAGTCGTTCCATATTACCTTCACGCTTAGAAAAGGCGATTGCCTCCCCGTCACTCTCGGGTCGGAAACCTTACCTGAGACAGCAGTTGTCAAATACTTGGGGTTCTACTTAGACCGGCGATTGACTTGGAAAACCCATATTAAATGCAAGAGAGATAAGATAGATAATCGATTCAGAAATCTGCTGTGATTACTGGGCCGACAATCAGCATTGTCACTGAAAAATAAATTAATGATCTATTGTGCCATTTTAAAGCCTGTTTGGCTGTATGGAATCCAGCTTTGGTCGACTGCAAGTAAATCGAACATACAATGCCTTCAACGAGTTCAAAACAACATACTCAGGACAATCACATGTGCACCTTGGTTTGCCCGAAATACCGAAGTCCACAACTACGTAGAGATACCAACAATAGCCGAAGAGATTAATCATTACAGAATAAAACATAAGGAGAGGTTAAATATTCATCCCCACCCTCTGGCGAACATACTGCTTAACCAAGGCACTGCCAAAAGACTTAAGCGGGCGCATGTGCTCCCTGACTGAATGAGGACAGGGCATTGGCCCTGCTCCTCTGCAAAGATCCATCGCTTTCAAACTATCTAATTATAGTCTGTCGACTGATTGTAGATATAATATTATAAAAGGAAAAAAAAAAAAAAAAATTTTGGGTATTTTAAATACAACCTCATCTTGGTCGTAAGTTTCACTGCACGGATCTCCTTCCGGAATGAGGGCTTGGGCCGTGGTTCCCACGCAGGCCAAGGGCGGTTTGGGAACTGCACATACACACCTTTGGCCTCTCAAGCAGAGTGTCGTGGGTTCGACCCCCGCTCGCACCTCTGAGTTTTTCGGCATTTTATGTGCGAAATTAAATTTGATATTTACCAAGAGCTTTACAGTGAAAACATCGTGAGGAAAGCTGCACGCGAAGAATGTTTTTTTTTATAATCATCCTACTGATATTATAAACGTGAAAGTTTGGACGTTTGTTACTCTAGTTGTCACTCAAAACCGCCCAACGGTTTTAGGGGAAAATTAGCACAATATTTATAACCTAAATTAACTCATTGGATACTTTTTATCCCGGAAAATTGCTGATTTCCTGAGAAATACAGGAAAGCGCAAATTCTTCGCGCGCGCGGCCAACAACAACTTAAGTAATAATAGAACAGACAAAGATCTGCGCAACACGAGATCTGGACTGGCAAGCGCAGCATGGGACGTCCACCAACGAGATGGACGGACGATTTTGTGAAGGCCGCAAGTTTGGGGTGGATGCAAATCGCTTCCAATCGTAATGATTGAGCATCAATGAGGGAGGCCTATGTCCAGCAGTGGACGTCCTACGGCTGAAATGATGATGATGATGATGACAAAGATCTGAGGATCACACTTGTGAGTGCTTCAATATAGGAACTATTTATGAGTCTATGTTTATGCAGTTTGTTTACATTAACAATCTAACGGATGTCGTTGAAACATAATTGTAAGGTTAAGTATAAGGAAGTCTCTACATCATGCTATATAATAGACTATATAAAATAAAGGTTAGGTTTTTAAAATGACGGGCATTTTACGAACCAATGCCAATAGATAAGTAATATTAGTCTTTTCTTAATGTTTTTGTTGAATTTTGGTTAAAAACCAGGCAGTAAATTCGTTATTTTAACTTTTATTATGATCGTTTCAGATTTTTCAAGCCCGTGGTTTAGCTTGTAAAGGGAAAGAAGGATACTTGATTTTAACAAAAATTAGCACTGTATAGCTTATTCCTAAATGAAGATATGGTCTTGGCAAACATAATAACAATGTTTTTAAAAGGCCTATCCAACAACACTCCAAGCTATATAGGTATAAGCTACCTTTAGGTATTCACGAGATGCGGGATATCTTCTTGTTATTACACAGAAAAAAATAGAGAACGCTTATAACTTTTAATCTCATACATAGGTACAAACTGAATATCAAATTCTTAAGCAAGCCGCTGAACTTGAGTTCGCTGTATAAATACGCCCACAATTGTCACATTAAATGCTTCTCAGTACAAGCTGTCAGAATAAAGGTCACGTTTGTGCAACGGACGAAATTCCGTGAAATCTGTAAGTATAAATCAATGAACTAATACCGCCGCTTATCAATACAATCTTATACAGTAATGGATTATTAAATCAATCATTTTACTCGGATAAGCATCTCTGTAATAGCTAAACACCGTTATTAATAGGATCTAGTGACCTTTCCGCTTAAACGTTTCCACATTGCACAAATCCCCGACTAGAAGTTTCAAATCAAGAGAGACATAAAACTTGGCCGTGAGTACACCTACCTCTAGAATCTGGCTTTCGCCTTCCCACAGGAACTCAGCATTTATGTGAGACAGAGTGAGACTAGTTTTATCCAGTGTTTTTCTCTCGTCGAAAAATAAAACAATTGGCCAGAGCTCTATCACGTAGGAATAGCGAAAAATCCTCTTAGTGCACCTCTATGATGCTCCACAACTATAGTCCAACAGGCTCGTGCGTGACCCTCCGCGGAACCCTGTCGCAGTCAGCGTTTGCCGCACTTATTAAAAACAATCTTGTTAAGGACAGTAGAGGCTCCCTGCGACAGAGTTCTGCCGAGCGCTACGCACGAGCTTGTCGAGGTATAGTCATCAAGCGGCATCTGTATGCGCTAGTGCAAGTTTTAGGCCATCTTGACGTCCAGGGCAGAGTGAAGGGCACCAGACCACAAGAGAAATCACTTATATGACGGATAGACTACAACAAATCAGCTATAAGCATACCTTTGCAGAGTTCATGAATGTCCGAAAGGCAGGAGAAAAGGTGGAACATTTTACGGCAAGCAGTATCAGCTTAGCAGCATCTGACATGAGTACTTTTTGCTGACGTATTTTTGTACGTTGTTGAGTCCAGAGTGGAGCGCTCCAAACCACGTGGGAGATTACCCATGCGATGGACTAACCAGATACGAGTAAGATCGTCCTGTAGACGCACCTCTGCATATTCATGCATATTGATGCATGATTCTTTCTTAAATGTCCGTAATTCAGGCTACCTGTTGGCCATAGCTCTGCAAAGGGTATTATTACCTTCAGATGGATAACGTGATGGAAAGCAATAAACCATAACGTAAGGTACACGGGTAACACGGGTACACGGGTGGGTTACGGTAAGGTTTGAGCAAAGACTAGGCTCGTTTTTTTCCTATAAATCTCGCTTGTGAACTGCTGTGCGATCACTTAGACGGTGTTGAATAGTTAACACACTAAGCCCTTGCATATATAAAGTGGTATAATCATTCATTCGTAGAAAAAGCTGTCGGCAAAAACTAAATAACACAGAGTTAAGTATCGTAGGCGCATGTAATTACGCTGTTCGTGACCTGGACCTCTGCTGATTCTACAAAACATCGAGGTAATAAGTTTTAAAATCTTTTGCTAACTGATTCATTTCCCAACTGTTTTTTTTCTGGAACTGTAAGTATTTCAGGATGGTTATAAAACTAACCTAACGTAAACTATAGGGTTCTACAGAATAGTCCTGAAATATATCCTGAATAGTTTGCAGTTTTAGAAAGAAATACAGTTGGGAAAAATATTTTCGGCCAAATGGCAGGACCCCAAAAACTTCATATTTTATCAGTATAACCAACCAAAATTTGCACTTTAAAAGTTTAACACCAAAGTTTAACCATTTCCTGAATCGAGAGAAGTTTTTGTAAACCTGCAATATTTTTGAAAGGCGTATCCAAGTTGGATAATAACTAACTATAGCCCATATCATTCTTTACGTAAAGGGAAGGTTACTCTAAGTTTTTCTTTTTTTTCTTCAAGTTTATTCTATCTCTTTGTCGACCTAAATATAATAATAATAATATCACGGGACAATTCACACGAATTGACCTAGTCCCAAACTAAGCACAATGCCGCAGGGGCCTTTTTTAGATCCAGTTTAGTTTTTAATTTAGTTTGTAATATTTAGTTTATAGTTAAGTTTTATTCATTGTTATTTTTTCTTAATTGTTTTATTTTTAGTTACAATAAATGAAATAATCTAGCAAAGCTTATACTATATGGATACCAGACAACGGATAAACATACTTATATAGATAAATACATGCTTAAATACATATTAAACATCCAAGACCCCAGCACAAACATTCTTATTTTTCATACAAATATCTGCCCCGACGCGGTATTCGTACCCGGAACCTCAAGCTCCGTAATCAGGTTCTCTAACCACTAGGCCAATATTGTGCATAAACATGCCACCCACACCCACAGCCACAGATGAACATGGCGAATCTATAAGGATTCCATAAAAAGATCACATTTTTATTACCTAACAAAGTACACCTACTAAGGTTGCTTAAGCTTCCAAAGTTCACACAATCCTTGGCCTTATGATTCACGATTTCACACAAAGCCCTTTATTATCCATACATCCAATACCATACGTGTCGCCTTGGCCCCGAGGTTGCAAGGCTTGCAAGGGCCGGTACAATATGACATTAGTAAACTAGTTAAGCCGAGGGCGCAGATTCAATTCATCATCTGAGATAGACGCGTAGACACAGCTCGACATAGATAACTCAAATACACTTCGCATAAAACTTGTAAATTTAATAAGTACCTAAAGCTCTTTATTTGCATTAACCTCTCGTATACTGAAAGCAAAAAAAAACCAGCATTCTAGTCTCGTTTGCTTTAAATAGTACCAATGTTACAGATTAAAATTAAAATACAAAAAGATAACCTTAAATCTGGTGTGGACAATATGTTAATGTATAGCAAAGTCTTGAATATTATAATTTTAGAGGGCTCAAAAATTTTCTAAATCTAACAATTTCTTACAGCATGCAACATGGATGTTTGAAAGTTGAGAGCAAGAATAGTTATTTATGATACAAGTGTGGAAAGTAGGCTATTCCCAACGAATGGCGGAGATCTAAACACACGAGCAAAGCGAGTGTGGTTTAGCCGACATGAGTTGGGAATTTCCTACTTTCGACACGTATATCATACAACATTTTACAATGCATTAAGCGAGGAAAAAAATTGGGGCTAAGAGCGCGCGCAGACAGAGAGCGGTCTGGAGTTCCGAGTTCCGCGTTCAGAGTTTTGTGTTTTGACCGCTCGAGAGTTCCAGTCGCCTGCTGTGTGCGTTATCGTTAGAGACTCAGTACATTCGAAAGAACGCAGAACTCTGAACTCGGAACTCCAGACCGCTCTCTGTCTGCGCGCGCTCATAAACATTTTCGGAAAAAGATGTTGCGTTCTTATTTACCTTTCATTGAGGGAAAGTCTCGTAGATGTTTACATATTTCAGCATCGGTTTTGTCAGCAGGAGGCTGGCACATTTAATTTTGTGCTTGGTCTAGGACCTCAGGCGGCGTTAAGTCCTATGTAAATTCATCACTTGAACTCTCCATTTTAATTTACTAACATAAATTAATTCTCCGGACTGAATTCATGAACATTACTGTGGCGGGTTTTCATGACAGGCGCGAACGGGTAACCATGATTGGTTCGTGTTACGCCATGCGCGCGCAGTGAAGCTCATTGGTTGACAGGCGCGAACTGGTAACCATGATTGGTTCGTGTTATGCCATGCGCGCGCACTGAAAGCTCATTGGTTGAAATTCGATTGCGCGCGCATGATGTCGTACGGTCCGAAATGGACTCAAGGAATTATTTTAGTACTAAATTTTTTATTTCAAAACTTTTGACGAAATTAAAATTTGTGTGTTTTAATATTAAAACAATCTGTTTTATCAGATGAGGGTTTGGTGGAATGCGGGGTGCCGCAAGGATCAGTATTGGGGCCACTATTGTTCATAATTTTTATAAATGACTTACCAGATTATCTCTCTTGTGGTACCCCGTATCTTTATGCCGATGATACGAGCATAATTCTGATGGCAGATAGTTGTGATGAATTTAATGAAAAAGCACAAAAGTGTTGGGAAGATCTCACTAATTGGTTTTTAAACAACGGGCTGAAAGTCAATTGCGAAAAAAGTTTCTACATAACTTTTCGTCGTAGTACAAGGAGTATTGATTTTCACTGCAAGCTGCCGATACGAAAATCTGATTGTGTACGATTTCTGGGCGTTGATCTGGACCCGTATCTTAGGTGGTATAATCAGGTTGATAAAATTAATAAACGACTGGCCAGTGCATGTTATACTTTAAGAACTCTTTCTAAAACGAGTGATAAGAAAACTCTGTTAATAATTTATTTTTCCTATTTTGAGAGCATTGTTTGTTACTGTATTGAGGTCTGGGGTAATGCAAGTAATATTCAGTCAGTGCTACTTATGCAAAAAAAAGCTATCAGAATTATTGAGGGTTGTAAATTAGTTCCTGTGACTCACAGAAATTTTTTTGTAGAAAATAATATTCTTACGGTCGTGTCCATTTACCTCTATCGTATTTGTTTATATGTTTATAAAAATATTGAAAATTTTCCAAAAGCTAGACTCTGTCCTAATTACAATTTAAGAAAAACATATAATCTAGATCTAGCTAGGCCTAGATTCATTCACTTTAATAATAGTATCAATAATAATGCCGTTAGAGTTTATAACAATTTAAATAATGACATCAAAATGTGCAATAATTTTAAAGAATTCAACAGAAAACTGAAACATTATTTCTTATCTAGACCTTTTTATTCCATTAATGAATATTTTGCCAATGCACTAGATTGACTTTAATTTAAATAATATGTAACAATAAACTTAACTGTATTGAAATTTATGACATGTCTGTAATGTTTTTGTAATTAGTAAATATCAATTAACAATATATTTGCATGTATACTTGTATACTTATAGCAAATAAAACTATTTGACTTTGACTTTGATTATTTTATCAGTAAGTATTCATTTGGTTGCATCAAACATTTTCTTATTTGTGCAAAGCTGAATTATGAAGACACAACTCTCTAGTCTTATTTTTTAAACACTAGTTTGGACACAACTTTTTGAGATTCGGCAATTTAAAAAGTTACTTTTCCGTACGCGTGTGGAAAGTAAAATCCATACAATTTTTTTTCACACTTGCTAAAGTGTGCTGGGATGACTAACTTTCTATAGATATGTTGACTCGCGTCAAGAGGCACTTTCCGAGCATATGCATTGTAAAATATAATTAAGTATAAATCTTCAATAATTAAGCTAATTGATTGATAAGCTATTTTTGAATATAAATATGTGTAAAAATTGCATTGCTAAAAGAACAAATTTAATTGCATGCATATTCATAATCAGTACTTAAAAAAAAACGCCGCATCCACTCTACTCGTACCTACTTACCTACGTACAGTCAAGTGCAAAAATAAGTATCTATTCGAACCACTCAAAAATATGTTACTACGGCCTTATTGCGTCGGAATAAGAGTTGGTGGTACTTATTTTTGAAACTTTGAATAAGTTCATATTTTTACACTTGACTGTCCTTAACTCAAGTTTCGAGGAAAAATAACAGATGCGCCTTTTTTCCGTATGACGGCAGAAGAAAGAGTCATTTTATTGTATTTGTACCTAACTAAAACGAGCATTCTTATACTTATTTAATTTAGATGAAAGGCTATAGTCGGGTTTCCATAGTAAGTCGGCCCTTACATCAAATGGGCTCGGGTTTTTTTTTCTGAGTACCTCTTGCAATGAAGAATATTTCAGCCGAGTATGAACATCCTACTTAGTCTTGTAATAGTTTTTGACTTATGATTTTTTCAAGTTTTTTTTTAATGTTTAATTTTTCAGGATGTATTCAAGCGATTTGCTTCAAATTTTGAAATGATGTTCTTTAGATAGATTTGCATCGCCACCCAAAAAAACTAATACTAGTTATCGTATAAAAAAAGAAATAAAAAAAAAGACCAAATTTTTATTTTTTTTCGAATGGGCGCCATTTCAGTCTTGCATAGGGCGCCAGGAATGTTCGGGCCGGCCCTGATTACACGAGCAAATCAAATCTAAACAATTGCATCTATTAATATCAATATCTATGGATAGAGTCGTACGACTGTGCTTGGGGCGGCAAAGGTTAGTCGGAGTTGATCATCACTCGTGTCACGAGAGATCCAAAATGGCGGCCGAATTGGGTAACGGTGCCGTTAAGGAATCGAGAGGAATTGATGCCTTTAGTGTTTTATGACCAGTACCTGGGCGACCGAGCTCTGCTCGGGCAGAAACTCGGTACCAAGCGTTTTCCCAGAGATAAGACCAAGCTAGATCAATTTTTCATCCTCGATAACCCCCAAATACCAAATTTCATCGAAATCGTTGGAGCCGTTTCCGAGATCCTGATTATATCCTGATTATAAGGGTGCCATCAATTTAAATGTTTTACCTTGATAAGTTTGTTTTACTGTCCGCATAGTGTCTCTTCTGTCGCATTAGTGCTGCCGCCTATAGTTACTGCACATTCCCTATAATACTTTTTCTCACAAAAGAAGAAACTTGACGTTTTCTCATGAAAAATAAACTTAAAAAAAAAACTTAAAGCCTTAAAAAAAACGTGGAATCGAACCGAGGTCGGCTGGATCCGCGACCACCCGATTTCTACTGCGCTATTTTGATCTGCTCGAAGCCGGCGAAATTTAGCTTTGTATTCTAACGCAAACAAAAATAGCCGGAAAACACGAGTAAAAGCGATTTTCTGAAAATGAAACAAAGCTAGATCAGTTTTTCATCCCCGAAAACCCCCACATACCAAATTTCATCGAAATCGTTGGAGCCGTTTCCGAGATCCTGATTATATATATATATACAAGAATTGCTCGTTTAAAGGTATTAGATGTTATTTAGACACAGATAAATTCAAGGGAAAAACACTAAATATTGATAGAAGTTTTGCAAAAATGCAATTCAAAGACTTTTTGGATTATTATAAAGTAACTGTTGTATATTCTTCAAACGTTATTAAATATAATCTTTATGTTAGAAAATTGGTGTTTGAAACGTTTTTATAAACTTTTAGAGTCCATCACTTAGGTACCTACCAGTTTTCGTTTTTTTTGATCGAGTTAAATTTTAATACATAGTGTATTAAACTGTTAAGTTAACTAATCAGAAGCGCTTATCAAACTACATACAACATATTATTTACCCGTTCAAAAAAAAGATTTTAATATACGTACTTAATGTTGAAACAAAAATTGTCTTCTTTGTACTTATTTACAAATCTAGCGGTAATCTATCGATGTTCCAGAATGTGAACCCTTTCTTTTTAATTTGTGATGTTTTTTTTCATGGGATTCAATATTCCAGCGTGAATTATAATGAGACTAAATAATAGTATCCTGCGATAAAAGTCTGAGCAATTGGTCACGAAAAAGTTGATCTAGGAGGTTGCTGTCAAATTTTAATCACGGTCTCCGAGTGACCCAGCTTCGCTTGGCTAAAACTCAAAAACACGCATTTTCCTAAAGATAAAACTCAAAGGTGCAAGCCCGGACTCGAACCCACGACCTTCTGCTTGAGAGGTCAAACCACTAGGCCACCACGGCTTTTATTTGCTATTTAGGTTATAGTACCTGGGCGACCGAGCTCTGCTCGGGCAGAAACTCGGTACCAAGCGTTTTCCCAGAGATAAGACCAAGCTAGATCAATTTTTCATCCCCGAAAACCCCCAAATACCAAATTTCATCGAAATCGTTGGAACCGTTTCCGAGATCCTGATTATATACACCGGAGGGGTGGGGGTGGGGGGGGGGGGGGGGTGAGAGGGGGGGGAGGGGATGCGGGGGAGGGAGCGTGGGGGAGTTAAAGGGGGGATGAAAATTTCATTGATTTTGCCGTAGGATGCACCGTTTTCAAGATATTTGACAAAAACACCGGAAGGGGTGGGGGGGGGGGGGGTGAGTCACGTTAAACTATCATCCGTAAACCGACTTTACAGACAACCGGCTTTTCCTGTTCTGTGCTCCCAATAGGGAACGTGCACATAGACGGTGCTGCCAACTGGTGCCATAAGGGTGCCATCAATTTGAATGTTTTACCTTGATAAGTTTGTTTTACTGTCCGCATAGTGTCTCTTCTGTCGCATTAGTGCTGCCGCCTATAGTTACTGCACGTTCCCTATAATACTTTTTCTAACAAAAAAGTAACTTTTTCTAACAAAAAAGTAACTTTTTCTAACAAAAAAGTAACTTTTTCTCACAAAAAAGTAACTTTTTCTCACAAAAGAAGAAACTTGACGTTTTGTCATAAAAAATAAACTTAAAAAAAAACTAAAAATCTTGAATAAAACGTGGAATCGAACCGGGGTCGGCTGGATGCGCGACCACCCGTTTTCTAATGTGCCATTATGATCTGCTCGAAGTCGGCGAAATTTAGCTTTATATTCTAATGCAAACAAAAATAGCCGGAAAACACGAGTAAAAGCGATTTTCTGAAAATGAAACATAGCTAGATCAGTTTTTCATCCCCGAAAACCCCCACATACCAAATTTCATCGAAATCGTTGGAGCCGTTTCCGAGATCCTGATTATATATATATATATATATATATATATATATATATACATATATACAAGAATTGCTCGTTTAAAGGTATTAGAATATATATATATATACATATATACAAGAATTGCTCGTTTAAAGGTATTAGATTTTTATTCAGGGTACACAGCTTAAGCCTTTCTTTAGAACCCCATCATGCTTTATAATCATAATCTACATAAATAGGTAGGTAAATATTAGTTGTTGCAGATATAAGTACAAGCACATCACTTATTTGGCTAATTCTCTTTTTATCCTCTCTTTAAAGTCAGATAATTTGAAAAAAATAAGGAGCAGTAATATATGTTGGGTTTTAAAAAAACGAGTGAGTGAGACAGCAATTTTCTTTAATTGGTACGCTCGTGCGAAGCAAAGGGCGCGCAGCTAGTATAAAATAAAATAAACAGAACTAAAACATGTCAGTCAGTCTACCGTCAAGTTTTTCACCCTTCGACATTCCCGTTCGCCAAACGTGATACATATGAAAAGTCCTGTAAATATTAACGCTAGCGTCGGGGGTCCTGCGCCCGCGCAATGCATTATTCACTGCTGCCGCATTATACTGCGTGGCTTCGCGCCTCCGGCAAAAGCTGTGTGCTGAGTGGCAGCGGACACAAAAAATAAGGTAGGTACATTATTCCGAACACATTAGTCTGAATCATCAGCCTCATCATTTCAGCATAAGGATGTCCACTTCTGAAAATAGGCTCCCCCAAGATTCCCACAACCTTAACCAGATCGTCGCTCCGTCTTGTTGAAGGCTACCTACACCGCATCTTCCAGTCCAAGGACGCCATTCTCGAACCTTTTGGCCCCATCAGGCTCCAAAAGTCAGGTAGGTAGGTACATTAGTTTTATCATCATCATCATAATTTGAGCCGAAAGAAGTCCCCTTAACATAGGCCTCCCAAAAGGTTTGCCAAACAGACCGATCCTGCCCCATCTGTATTCATCGCGTCCCCGCAACATTAACCAGGCCATAGCTCCATCTTGTTGAACGCCTGCCTACACTGCGTCTTTCGCCTCGAGACCATTTTCTCTCAAGAGAAAGGACGAGGAGGAGGAGGGAGGATGAGGTTTTTTTTTCTTTTTCTGCGTCGCAAGTGAGAATCACTCGTAGAACTGATGACCAATGGGACCAAAAGGTTCTAGAATTCCGTAACGGACCGGAAGACGAGTAATTATTTTTTAGTAGATAGGTACATTGATGATTTAATGCCTACTTTTCAACGGGGCTCCTTATTATTTTACCATACCCCATGCCCTAAAGACAGGTCGTATTTTAATCGCATTAGAAACCCGCACTCCGGTTCATCTAAAGCTCAATCCTTACCAAAGACTAACAATGTCGTAAGTAAACAGCCATTACATGACAAATTGCAAGCATCGACGAGCCATCTCCACATTTGGCGCGGCCGGGACTAATAATTTATAGACCGCTATTTACTCCAAGGAGTTCCTTTTTGCCGTACTACTTAGGAAGAGGGTCCGAGTTGTATTATGGCGTTTGGAATGCCGCTACATCTTCCGCCAGTTTGGCAGAACGGGAGCTTGTCCGTGCCATAAAAAAACAAACGAGTAAAGCGTACCAACACGCAAAAACGAATGATGAAGGTCTAGTTTTAGTCAACTCGTGGCGCTTTTAAAAATTATCTGTTTTATTCCATACATGATGTTATTCTATTACATTGACACAAAGAAAAGATTTAATAGAAATTCCCGGGGCTAGGAAATTAAGCAAGTACTTTACGAGCGAAACCGCGAGTGAAGGTTAGTACGTAATATTATATTATATTTCAACAGGGGTGGAAACTGGGCTTAAGCTAGAGCTACATTAATTCGCTGCAGTTAATACCTGGCCAATTGAAAATCCTTCAAAGCATATCTAAGGATTTACGTCACAAGACTATAAACTGCTTAGGCTGCTTAGGTAAATGACTTCTCTATTGCCTCTGAACAAAGGTATCAAACGATCGTAGCACTAAATCCACTCAGCCCAACCTTCCGGCAGCAATGATGACCCTCATTATGGATCGAGATGTGTATTTATTCATGTATCCAACAATGAGACAGACGAAGTAATAGACCATTAACGGTAGATTTATGTCCCAGAAGTAGTGTCCAGCCTAAACTGGTAGGTATCATATAGACTGCAGCAGAAACCGAAACCGGACTTTTCGGTTTCCGAGACAGAAACTTAATTCAAAAGCGATTCTAGTGACATTGATTATTATTATTCAAACTTGCGTTAATTTCAGCTTTTGTTGATATGTTTGTAGATACTTACCTCTAGGTAGGTTACCTATTCGTAGAAGTGATTATTTGATAAATTAATAGTAGTAGCTACCTATAGTAGCTCTAAAAAAGTAATAATTCCAAAGTATAGTGTTTTGGCTTCTTCGATGACGTCGATAGCTCTCGAACAAAAAACACGAGTCTAGTTTCGGTTTGGGACCTAATTTGGTTTTTAAAATTTAACGCCGAAACTCGCCGAAACCGAAACCCATAGTCCGGTCGGACACTACGTAGAAGTGACCGCGGCTCCTAACAAACAGGACGATGCATCACACAATGTCTCGCTAATGACTATGGACGAAAACAAAAGAACGTATGTTAAGACGAGACCTAGGACCTGCTCCGGGGGAGTTATTATGACAATCAGGTTAACGAAAGACAACCTTCCAAGCACTTGCAATATAGTCAGTTGAGAGAATTCTCTAGGAATACGGTAAAACATGTTTCGGCGTTCCTAATAAGAGGTTTTCATACTCGTAACATCTATATATTCACATTTTAGAGTAGGTTAATGAAATATAAAGAGCGAGAGAGTAAAAGAGTTCTTAGTTAGATGCTGTCTTGTGGTTGCCGGAAGGTCTGTCTAGATTCAATCACCGCAATTTAAATTGTGCAATTTCTCTAGCCAGTGCCACACTCTAACAAAGTATTTAATTGCCTACCTACATCGTTTGCTTAGAAGAAAGCTTCCACGAATTAACACTTCACGTCCCATCCGATAAACTACGAGATAAACACCCGTAAGGCGATACCAATCGCTGCCAACAACCAATGCTAATCGAGGCTCACGGTTTTCTAATAAGCCATAAATAATTAATTGGTCACGTGACTTGCTCTTGTGTCGAGCTTGTGTCCCTTTCTATTCTAAGCAAGTACGAAAGGGACAAAAGGATGAATTCATTATGTCTTAGATGCCTGTGTTAGAAACTCACTCGCACGAAAAGCTGGCAAAAAGCGTGGTGGGACGACGAATGAATCGACAATGTGAGCTTTAAATGGTTAAGTGTTTATCGATGCTAAATTATACTGCGGTAGGTAGAAGAAGGAGTCTTTGAGAAAAGCTTTTAGCGACAATACTAATTGCGGGAATGGCAATTTTTGACGTGAGTAAGTATGTAAGTTGACATTACCCTTAGAAATTGATGATGATGTTTATAATAATAATTATTATTACTGTTATGCATGAATATAAATTTAAATCAATTAATTTTTACAATAAGTGCATTATCTAATTAAAATATTGCATGCCTAGTGTAGGTAGAACATAAGCACATCCTATTCACTACTCGTAAAGATCTTTATTATTTACTCTATGTTCTGGCAATAAATAACTTTGACTTTAAATCGATGAACGCCGGCTGCATACACGAAAAACATGACTCATTGTAACGTATATGTAACGTTACGTAACGTTAGAGCAGCGAAGCAGGCCAGTTGCAAGAGAGCGGCGAAGGCCAGTTGCAACTGAGCGGCGAGGGCCAGTTGCAAGAGAGCGGCGATCTCCAGGATGTACAATGCGGGGTGCGGGGGGGTTTTGAATGTTTTGTTTTGACGTTGTCACGTTAAACTATCGTCCGTAAACTGACTTTACAGACAACCGGTTTTTTTCACATTACGTACCACAGAATTAATAAAAGTAGGAATAAATATATAGGTTAACACCAATTGGCCTATGAACTGAAACAATTAGGTAATTTGCTCAAACGCGACCTTATGATAAGTAGGTACGTTCATGCAAGAAGTGTGTGTTCATGCATTTCCTCCACCTCCACAATGTACGAACGAACACACACAAATCTCACAAACCCAACTACAACCACCACCAAACTACACTGACGCGTTTCGAATTCAACCAGAGCTCAGAGTATCGCAACCGATCACTATGCTACCAGATGATAGACTCCACCACCACTAGATCACCAACATAGATCACCTAGGTACATACACATAACACAACATAGATAGATAGATGTGTGTCTAACAATGAATGAATGAATGAGCTCTGGTTGAGTTCGAAACGCGTCAGTGTAGTTTGGTGGTGGTGATAGTTGTGGGTTTGTGTGATTTTTGTCGGTGTGAAGGACGCGGGTGGGCTAAGTAATTGATTCAGTTCATTGATATGGACAAAATAACGATATGGCAAAGTAACGCCTGATTCAATAAATTATCCAACTGATCTTGTCCCGATGTTTGTCCCTTGTCTATGGGCACTAGACAAGGGACAAACATAGGTAGGTAAGTACTTATATAGGCAAAACTAGCACAAACATTCGTATTTTTCATACAATTCAAATGTTACATACACTACAAAAGAATCTACATTGGAGCAAGCTCACTATGTTTGCTAATAAATAACTTAAAAATGCCGCATTTAAAGACGCTTATTAATATTCAATCGTTTATTAACAACAGTTTTTCGAACGTATTTACGATTCAAGGAATCTAATCCCTTGCCAACTCCTGCCCGTTCACACTTGTGGTCCAGTCAGTACCGGATTGTAAATAAATCGGTGCTCCTTCCCCGAACACCTACCGTTACGATGCAGAATCGCAGACGTCCTGACAATGCAATTTATGCCGCCTGACTACGTTTAAATCGTTTTCTCGCTTATCCCTCAGTTCGCTCCTTCCCTTTCCTACTAGCTTAGTCAGAAAAGGACGCACTGAGCGGTCCTAGTCTTTATAAAGACAGTCACCAAGGTTTATTTGTCGTCTTACGGTGCTCGGTGCAAGCAGGTATTTCAGGTTTGACAACACTATTAAATGGGGACTTCCTGTATTTAATTTTGATTGCGTTTTTAAGTACTTTGTTGGAAAACGGGATGGAATGGAACGGGTTAGACGTGGATTCTTTTTAGTGTATAAGCACACTATACCGAAGATTCACGACCGAAGTTACGATGCTGAATTTACGTTCCTAGCTATTCAGTTGGTTTTATATACCTACAGTCGAAAGCATAAATATCTGTGATAAAATTAAATATGTATAAAGTCACCGCGTCAAAATATGTAAACATCAACCTTATGGTTGATGACACAGAGTTGTACCTACTTATAGTATAAGGTGCTAATAAATTAGGTACCAATATTTCCAGGGTGTAACTTACTCATCATTCTGATCAAAACAAGTCACTTTCACTCAGATAACTTTCAAAATTTTAAAAATACGCTAATTTTTCATTCATATCCATCCAAACGGATTACTTACTATTTTAGTAGAGCTTGTCTAATTTAAAATGACGCGCGCCCAACCACTGCATTTACGTACATCTGCCAAGAAAAATATTTCTCTATTGTAACTTAAACTGAGTTTCAAATCCTGTGCGTAAATGCGGTGATGGGGCGCGTCATTTTAAATTAGACAAGCTTTAATGGAAAAACGAGATTCTTTTTTTTCAAATTTTATAAAGTTGTTAAAATTTTAAAATATATAGGTATATACGCGTCGACTTGAGAACCTTCTTCGTTTTTTTCGTCGGTTGAAAAGTGACTTGTTTTGATGAGTAGATGTAGAATAAGCCAAAGAAAAATTTTGGTAATTTATTTTCCGAATGTTTAAAATCCCGAATGCTTCATTTATCCGAATGCATTTTTTTCTGAAACTAAATATTTCAGGATTTTTATAAAACAACCCTAACCTGACTTAAAGGGTTCTACACGATGGTCCTGAAATAAATCCTGATATATTTACAGTTTCAGAAAAAAATGCATTCGGACAAATTAAGTTTTCGGGATTCTAAACCTTCGGAAATAAAATTTTCTAAACATCGATAGGTTCCCAAAATTTATACTAAGCATACAGATGTCATTTCAAGGGTTAACTTTAAAAAAGTGACATGTAAAAGTGCCAATTGCGGCCTAATTGGGTTGTCCCAATTTTTGACAACGTATAATAAATCGAAAACCATTGGTTGAAATAGGCTTTATGAATCGTTTTCAGAAATCAGATTCCAGAAATATGATTACTGAATTAAATAAAGAAAATTTAAGTAATGACCTTCATTTGACCCCTGCAGTGAATCGACACATAGGCAGATATAAAGCAGGTCTACACTCTAAAGCAAATTGTCAGTTTGAAATGTTGCTGTCCTGCTTATAATAGCAAAGAGTGACAAAGACAGAACTTTAATCACATGATGCGCACCTGGCTTTAAACAGTTGTCATTTATTATGACGACCAGATGGCCTAGTGGTTAGAGAACCTGACTACGAAGCTTGAGGTCCCGGGTTCGATTCCCGCGTCGGGGCAGATATTTGTATGAAAAATACGAATGTTTGTTCTCGGGTCTTGGGTGTTTAATATTTATTTAAGTATGTATCTATGTATATAAGTGTGTTTATCCGTTGCCTAGTACCCATAACACAAGCTTTCCTTAGCTTACTTTGGGACTAGGTCAATTGGTGTGAATTTTCCCGTGATATTATAAAGTCCGAAATGTATACAATACTCGCAATGTATTTTTACAAATTTAATTATTAAATTACTACGTTACAAGTAAATATGAAAGAATTTAAATATCAGATTTTAGTAAAAAATATCTATTTACTATCACACCATTAAACAAACAGGAATAATCGAAGCTAAAAGAAGATAAATAAATAAAACTATTTGTCATGGTTCATTTAGGACCCTAAGCCATGCTTGTATTATTGACAGTGATAAGACAAATCAGTAGTGCCACAGATTATGTTATGTACGGCTTGAATTTTTGTAGGCAATGGAACGTGGCTCTCTCACTGTGACGTCATCCAACGTTATTCTTAAAAAAAATATATAAAAAATTAAATACTCAACCAAATTCAAAATCGATGAAAATGGTATCTTAAAATATCCTATTCTTTCCAAAAAAAATATAAAAACTATAGGTTATTTTTTTTGGTACATCCCAATTGCAGAATAAGAGTGCAGACAGAGAGCGGTCTGGAGTTCAGAGTACGGCGATCAGAGTTCTGTGTTTTGACCGCTCGAGAGTTCCAGTCGCCTGCTGTGTGCGTTATCGTAAAAGACTCAGTACATTCGAAAGAACGCAGAAATCTGAAAGCGGAACTCGGAACTCCAGAACGCTCTTTGTCTGAGTGCGCTCTTAACGTTTTGATTTTGATAATAAAATTTAAAACACGATTGCGGACGTATTCATGTATAATTATTATTTAATAGTATAAATACAATCTGGGACGATATAATAATATGTAGGTAATTCATTCGTTTTTGCTCAAATCAAGTTTAACGTTGAACTGCCCCTTTTCCAGGTCGCATGCTACTTGGAAGCTCCAGGAATTCTGCTCGGTGACCGTTTGCGCGTGTTGCTGAAAAATAAAAAATAAATGTGTTTGTGTTAAATAGATTTTGAGTTATGAAGGGTCAAAAGTGGCTCCAAGTGGTTCGTGTAGTATTACACACGGCGCTGCTTCGCCAGTTTCTTTTGCTTGAAAGTGGCTTGACACGCTACGGCCTGTCTAGATATAACGTATTATCAAAGCGTGTTTAGAAAGGGATTGAGCTCATATGTCATTTTTGAACTAATGCATGATATGACATTGTCAGTGGTAGAGTGTGCAGACAAATGAAGTTCTAAAGCAAGGAAAAGAACATCAAATTGTATTACCGACTTAAATAAAATACAAATGTTGTAAATAATTGATTAAAATGGCCATCAAAGTTTTCAGAAGAACCTTCGTTATCTTTTTCTTAATTAAATAAATAAATAATAAATAAATAAACATTAGGGGACAATCTTACACAAATCGACCTAGTCCCAAACTAAGCAAAGCTTGTACTATGGGTACTAGACGACGATAAACATACTTATATAGATAAATACATACTTAAATACATAGAAAACATCCATAACTCAGGAACAAATATTCGTGCTCATCACACAAATAAATGCCCTTACCGGGATTTGAACCCAGGACCTCTTGCTTCGTAGGCAGGGTCACTACCAACTAGGCTAAAGCGGTCGTTAATTGAAATATATTGTACATTGCAGTTAATTTCTCGGCGCCGACCGTTAATACTTTACCACGATTCATATTTATACATACGTATTTTTTAACAGCTACGGCAATTTGATAACGCGAAAATGATGTGAATTAGTGACAGATTTGTCAGATATGATATTAATATTTTTTATAAAACAAATGACAACATTTACCGAGAACAGAGTCCAAATGTGCAAAGGATACTCTGTAAATTTATTAATTCTATTATCAATAAGCGTCTGCACTTATGAAGATATCAAAGATTGACTTATGATTATATTTAATCATTTATAAGTACTGTTATGCTAACGGTACTCTCGAATCCGTTGTTATTTTGATTTTATAATAATTATCGTCCTTAGGAAGCTTTAGCAGGGTGTCCTCTGCATCATCTACGGTCTATATACGTCTCACCGCTGGGCACAGGTCTATCAGAATAAGAGGAACTTGGACTTCATGTCGTCTGTGCCGATCGGGAATGTTCATAACGTTTTCCTTCACCAAAAGCTCATGGGAATTAAATTTCAATTATAAATTCGATGATGATCTCCTGTAATTTTACACACTCACCAATATCTTGACGGCCTGCCGCGAATGCGGGTCCCAGTCCACGCGCTCCCCAACAGTGGGCCAAGCGAGCGGGCCGCAGCTGATCTCCTTGCCGCCCACTTTCCACACGGCCCACAACGCGAACCCGTTGACACGTTGGATTGATTCACTGGGGAATGAAACAATTTATAAATCAAAACGCTTTATCTCCGCGTCGGTAATTATACGGCACGTCTAGAACTCAACACGTTATGTACTTGCAAGGGGAAGGTGTCGCCGGCGGCGTAAGTCCGTTGCAGACTAAAGAGGATGACTGTACATAAACGACGCGGCGGCGCGCTTCTATCTCCGCGTCACTTATTATACGGGACGTCTAGAACACTGCACATTATGCACTTACAAGGAGAAAGAGTCGTCGGCGGCGTAAGTCCGTTGCAGGCAAACCCTGACTGAACGTAAACGATGCGGCATCGCTTCTAACTCCGCGTCAAACACTGCACTTACAAGGGGAAAGTGTCGTCGGCGGCGTAATTGGGATGTCCCAATTTTTGACAACGTATAATAAATCGAAAACCGTTTGGAGAAATAGGCTTTGTGAATCGTTTTCAGGAATCAGATTCCAAAAATATGATAAACTGAATTAAATAAAGAAAATTTAAGTAATGACCATCATTTGACCCCTGCAGTGAATCGACACATAGGCAGACATAAAGCAGGTCTACACTCTAAAGCAAATTGACAGTTTGAAATGTTGCTGTCCTGCTTATAATAGCAAAGAGTGACAAAGACAGAACTTTAATCACTTGATGCGCACCTGGCTTTAAACACTTGTCATTTATCATAAAGTCCGAAATGTATACAATACTCGCAATGTATTTTTACAAATTTAATTATTAAATTACTATGTTACAAGTAAATATTCGAAAGAATTTTAATATCAGATTTTAATAAAAAATATCTATTTACTATCACACCATTAAACAAACAGGAATAATAGAAGCTAAAAGAAGAGAAATAAATAAAACTATTGTCATGGTTCATTTAGGACCCTAAGCCGTGCTTGTATTATTGACAGTGACAAGACAAAACAGTAATGCCACAGATTATGTTATGTACGGCTTGAATTTTTGTAGGCAATGGAACGTGGCTCTCTCACTGTGACGTCATCCAACGTATTTCTTAAAAAAATTATAAATAATTAAATACTCAACCAAATTCAAAATCGATGAAAATGGTATCTTAAAATATCCTATTCTTTCAAAAAAAAATATAAAAACTATAGGTTATTTTTTTTGGTGCATCCCAATTCCATTGCAAGCTGCCGAAGCTGATTGTAAGTAGACGACGCAGCGGCACTTATTACAGCCCGGCCACGACTTCGCGCGACCGGCGGCAGCGGCGAGCAATTTATCAGTTCATTGCGTGTGCCGCCAGATAGTCACTTTGCGGCGAGCGTCTCGGCCGCGCAATGAACGGAAAAAAAGCTCGCCGCTGCCGCCGGTCGCGCGAAGTCCATTATACGGCACGTTTAGCAAGGAATTCTAAACGTTATGTACTTACAAGGGGTAGGTGTCGTCGGCGGCGTAGGTTCGTTGCAGACTGCCGAGGCTGACTGTGAGTAGACGACGCGGCGGCGCGCGGCATCGGCACGGGTACTCCCAGAGCGGCTGCGCTTCTATCTCCGCGTCACTTATTACACGTGACGTCTGCAAAAAAAAACTACATAATTATTATCTATACTAATACTAATAATAATAATGAGGTGTATAAAGATAGGACATAATTTCTGGCAGTTCAAATCGATTTAAAAAATCTTTCATAGATTAAAAATTTCCACCTATCCTTCACCGGATGACGCAAAGCGTCAGATTTACTTGTTCAGCAACTATCTTTTTTTGTTTACTTTTTATTCCAGAAAATGAAAAGTTCCCACGGGACATACACGAATCTGCGAGAGACAGGTATTAAAGGATAAAGACTAAAGTATAAGTACTTATCGGAAACTGTTACGCGTGCTTCCGCCTCTTTCAAGAAATATGACAGACAACGACCCCATTGGTATAGGGTAATATAGTAGGCGGACTTCTTTGTCTTGGCGCGAACTGCTTGTTACCGGCCGGGAGTTCTCCAATATCTGTACAGCTAACCGTTCATATATATCTAAACATGAACCTTATGACACGGTCATAAGGTCTATGTACAGATATTGGTGAGCTCGACTGTACGGTTAGCATCAAAAGTAGATGGTCACCTTTGTACTTTGTCGTAATAACACAATTGTCAATCAAGTATGAAGTTTGGCACCTAACTATAGAGCGACAGGTTAAAAAGTGACAAGCTACTTTTGATGCTGACTGTACACTAAATTCGAAAGCACACTTACCCTTTTGTTTACCCTTGGTGAAATTATTCACAGTTAAAAATTTTCGGGTGCAAGAAATATAACTCTATAAAGTATCCCTTAATAATATTTGCTCTTACCTCAACAAGCTCATCAAATATGCCCATTTCGATCCCCTCGCACTGTCCCAAGGGTATCCTAATCTTCTGCAGATCTTGAAATTCCACCGGCATAGCCCAAATCTCACATTCTTCAGGCACAATCGTCACACACTCTTTTATATTGTCCCTGTACTTGTACAAAAAGAAGGCAGACTTCAAATTCTCCCATGGTAATATAGCGCTGCTAAAACTCGGATCACAAACTACATTCGTCACTTCTCTTAATATATCCTCATTCACTTCTGATATAAACTTAACATTGGTTATGCCGTTTTCTGTTGCATAATCAGACAGTATATTAAGATTGATGTTCATAGTTTCGAGAATGTAAACTGTTTTCGCTCCCATTTTTGCCGCAGCTAGTCCTAGGAAACTGCTTCCGTTTAGATCTAAAACTACTGAATTACTATTTAGTTCTTCTCTGATTTGTGCTAGTAACTTCTTGCTTCTCTTTCCATCATTTAAGTATGACACTTGAGTTCGCGACATAACCATGTGTACTCCGCATTCGCATACAGGTCTTTTGTAGTGCTTGTGTTTATTATCCTTGTCTTCTAGGTAGAACCAGAGGGAATATTCGTCCTGACAGGAGACCAGGGTAACTTCCGAAGTCTTCTTGACAGGCAGTTCCTGTGGAAGGTAGTAGACGGCTTGCATCCAGTGGTCCCGCCAGGGTATGGAGTCTTGAGGTCTTTCAGAGACCAGGTCGGCGTCTGGATGAGTCCACCATGGTGCACAACTCAGGCAAATTTTTCCTGGAAAATTAAAAGTTTTGCGTTTTTTAATCATCCTTGGCACACAATAATATAATCAATTTATTTTGCTGGTTATAGCGGTTGTTATTTACTGGAAATCTAGTGCAATGCTGATTGAATTGATTGATATTAAAAAAAACTTTTATATCTATCATTTTATCATCGGCGAATACCGATTCATCCCATAACTACACAAAATTTCTACCCTCCTTTTCCTTACCATACTATCCAACTTTGCTATGGTCTAACCGGGGGTAGAAGAAGAAACATTCATTCGTTCAGCACGGCGGCGCGTAGGATCGAGCTCCTGCTCTCTTCGACGTTTTCCCACAAAATACGCTACGGATTTTACTCCAAATCACTCTGGGGTGGAAGAGAGAAATAAGGGTCCAACAAGATCCAGAACGCGAGGGAAAGAATTTCGAACCTGGTTAGTTGTAGCTTTGTATTATTGTAATATTTTATCTGATACAAGCCGTAAATAAATTGCTTAAAGAACAAATCTCTTAATTTATTACAAGCGTTTATTGTGCAAATGTTGCAAGTGGGATAGTTGGGTGGGTTGACTTTATATTTGGCATGGATTGTAGATAGGATGACAATGCAAGTATAGTCAGTAAAAAAACTTGTACTAAAATAATAAACTTTATAACAAATAAATACTTTATTTAAGTAGACATTTTCAATCATAATATGTAAGGCAGCCACTTTGGAAAAAATTTAAGCTTGCCTCTGTGCCAACCATACAAGTTTACACCTCTTGCATTTGCCTCGCGAGACAGCTCGCTCCGTAAGCATCCATCTACTCGAAATTAATTAGTTTACCTTCCATATCCATGTATACAACACACGCTATGGCAACCGACAATGTTTTTTTTAACTGATCAAACACAACATACACTTTGCTAGTAGTGGTTACCATACTAACCTAAAAGTGACCAATTGCCCAAAACAAAAAAAAATGGTTGAAGTGAAAGTTACCTTCCATATCCATGTTAAGCTCCCACCACATGAACACCATCTGGGCCTGCCCCGTGCCTGTCACCGTGACATCCTGTTTGACAGTCCGCTTCATGTCAATCGGGGTACGTCCGGACCAGTCATAGTAGAATATGGGTACAGGTTCCGATAGCTCGGTGAATGCTTGGCGAGGCAGTTGGGATAATTGGATGTCGTGGACTGACGCTGAACCAGCGCAGGCTTTCATCTGAAATAAATAAGAGGTTTTCTACTAAGAGCCCTGCCTGCCTCACCGGGACGCCATGGTGACGTCGCCGGCTACGCAAACATGGCTACCTCTGGCATCCAAAGGTCGCCAAACAGAGTAGCCATGGCTACTGGCTACTCTTAAGTCATTTCGACGACGTCGTTAGGAATGGACGTAGAGGAAATTGCATTTATTTATTATGTTCGTCGAAGAAAAATACAAGTAGAAAAGAAGAATAAAAAGAAAGGAAACTTTGAGTTCATCTTTTTATATCGGATCGCAGTCAACCCCAACACATATATGTTCTAAAATATCATTATTTTTCTCGCTCATGCGAGCGTCTAAAATGGCGGCCGGTTTGGCGGCCGAGTGAATGAGGTGCAACTTATGCGTGTACATTTTAGTGGCGACGTTGCCAGGCAACCGGAGTATCCAGACGCCTCGTAGAGAGCTGTGAACCGTGACTACTCTTCCAAATTGGCGACATTGCCAAAGCATCGCCAAATGAGTGACAGCCGATACGTTTCTATACTAATTGTTTGGCTACGCCGTCGGCGATGTCGCCAGGCGTCCCGGTGAGGCAGGGCTCAAAGTATAATGAATCCTACATACTTGAATCGTAGAAGTGGGGGGTGCAAGCCAAATGACCTCAAAATCAAAACAAGGCACGAAGCCTTATTAACAAAAAGCGCTTGTGCGTGAGAAAATTGACCGGCTGACTACTTATTGGACAAAAAGACATTTTTGTGTGGCATCACAATTGCGTATGGGATGGATATTTAAATATTTTTCATCACTTAAGCTTTGAAAGTAAGTTGCACTTAACTTGAGATCAGTGTTGTAAATTTGATTTATGTACATCTTTAGGGATGTAAGTAAATTTAAAAACCGAATGGTGCTTTGTATTCACGAACTGGTAATCAAGGAGATTGTAATGCGTAATACTTACCTCCAAACCTCCATGCTGGCATAATGCTGCTGGCCAGTGCTGGCTGAATGTGCCAAAGCAAAAAAGCGCGAGGCCATTAAAAAAAAACAAATGACGGTTTGGCGCGATAAATTTTCTTCCGCTCTGTTACAAATTGCGTATATATGTTTCTTTTTCTTTAGAAGTTACAACAAACTTTGCACTGATTTTTTTTATAATATTATCCATGTTTATTTATTTATTACTAGCCTTTACCCCCGGATTCGCTCGCGAGACTGCGCGTTTTTCAGACAATAGTTAATGTATTGTTTTATAATGTAATTTTCATTAGTAAGTACTATACGAGTACAGTAACAATAAACTGTAAACAAATTGTATATTGATTGAATTTAAAATTTTGTTGAAAATATCAAAATTGAATAGATGATGATTTAAAATTTCTATATATTTTTTTTGCACCTCATATCACAATATAATAATATGTATTATAAATTATTACTTATGAGAAACATTACTTCTGGCAGTTTAAATGGAATATTGGTACATTACACATTCCCAAACTTTTGCATTTATAATATTAATAGAATAATTATAATTATCAATCTATTATAATTATTTATCTTATGCTATTTGAATCTTTATTTACCTTCTGTGGTGTCCTCAAAACAATCTCACAGTCCTCATCAGCTAAATCATTCAGCTTGTTCCATTTCTGCATGGTAGGACACTCAACCAGCTGTACGTATATCACAGCTGAATCCGGAATCACAATGCAGTCTTCCTCTAGGAGATATTTATGCGCATGGGAGAATGTGGGGAGGGCTCCTGAAATGAAAATTTTTAATTATAATATTCAAAGTCAAAAAGATAGTCACTTTTATGTAGGTACCGATTGTAACAAACTGAGGACTTTATTCATTTCCTTCTGGAGTGTGAACAGAGCAAAGGCATTAGGAAAAATAATTTAATTAGATCATTTGAATGGTAGGGTAACTGGGTAACTGTGATTGTGGAGTTATCACTTAATGATTGCAAGAAAGAAAGAAGAAGAAATAAACTACATTTATTTACAACAGCACAAGACACATCAATATTTTTACAAAACAAAAGACAACACAAAAGCTAAAAATAGAATGTGTCATTCATTGCAGTTGCAAATCGGACACTGGCTCAGCATAATGCTGAGGCGTTTATAGCACCCCAGTGCTGATTTTCAACCAGCACTGTTGGTGACACCTGGATCACTGTTTAGAATGTTTAGATAAATAAATAAACTGCACACTAATAGCTACATAAGACTACATGCGTAGAATAGAATAGAATACGTTTATTTGTGGAACATAGGTGTACATAATCGGTCTTAAAAGTATAACATTCAGGAATCTCTATGTTTTGCCAGTAGGCGTACAAATATTTCTGTTTTCCTTTAACAAGTCATTAAGTCTAAATACAATTAATATTCACAGCAGTAATAAAAACAAAAAAATTAAAAAAATAACTAAAGTGGGATAATTTATTCATTCAAATAACCTAACCTGCATTTATTTGCTTTTATAATTTGTAGATTATAAAAGCAAATAAATGCATAAATAAATTCATTAGACATATTTTGTGCTGCATAAAGCAGTGTTAAATTTAATTTTCTGTGACCTCCCATGGTCACATAGTCACATCTAGTAACTATACACTAAACACCAAAAAATTCCTTTGCCATCCTAAGTTTCAATATAGCTTAAAACATCAAAGGCTATTTTCAGTTTCAGTTTTATTGTTATTATTCTGATGTAGGAACTGTCATAAAAAATGGTACATTGGTCAACTATACTTAAGACTTAAGCCATGCTATAATTCGATGTTGACAACAAACAGTATCGAAAGTACAAAAACAAAATTGTTAGATTCAACACTGTACGTTGCGCGGCATAGTATTGTCAAAATTCAAATTTTGCAAAGTCAATACAATAAATTAAAAAAAAAACTATAAATCTTTTTTACCTTCACCAATTAATTCTGTGTCAAAGACTTCTGTGACCAGAATGTTAGCTTTTTCCTTTAGGTCCCCGTTTTCTCCCACTGTCAATTCTGTGGACCTTTTTGGTATAACAGTTATTTTGTCAGCCACACCGTTCCGCTGCAGGATTTTGATGCAGCACTCAGCCATGGGTTTGAAGGCCTCACAGGCTATGATAGAGTCTGCACCGCATCTTGCTGCCATGATTGACAGGAGACCAGTTCCAGTGCCTGTAAAGTTATTATTTAGCCCATTCAATTTTAATTGCCATCATCATCATTGTCAGCCAAAAGGCACCCATAGCGGGATGTAGGCCTTCCCCAAAGAAAGCTTGGCAGGTGGGTTAGTGATTGAAGAATGTTCCTCTGTTTACTGCAAGAACACTACAATTCACCAATATTATTTTTTTTTAGTTTATTTGTTGTTCAATTTTAACATGTTTGCTGCGGCAATTAGTTTAACTTGCAATTAACCATACATGTATTGGGTCACATTGACCCAATACCGCAGCAAACGTGTTAAGAGGACTACTGTGCCCAACAGTGAGACTTATACAGACTGGAGATGTGTATGTGATGTGTAACTTGTATTCATGGTGAGTTACAAAATTAATAATTTTAACAAAAATAAAACTTCTAGGAAGTTCTCCTTAGGGTTGATGTATTTTCTTTAAGTTTAAACCAAACTGAAAGCATACTTTCCCAGACAAAAAATAATTTTCCAAATAGTCAATTGTGAGGTAAGAAACATAAAATAATGTAACCAAATTAAGAACCTCTTTTTGCTCTTATATGGCTGGGTTGAGAGGTAATACCCATTTGGTTGCTATGCATTAATCTCGCGCCCAACCTAAGATAATGCTATGCATGAACTCAAAGAAGAAATGCATAGATATCTAAATTTTCTCACCTATATCCAAAACATTAGCTTTCTTCCCATCAGCGTGCATCTTCTCAATAGCGAGCTGCAGAGCCCTGTAGTATTTCTTGTTCCTTTCGGTATCGTGGAGCATGTCAGCGAAGGCAGAGCGAGCGATCTCCTGGTGGAAATCATAGTCTTCGTGCTGCACGTCCCACTCCGTAGACCCGGTTATGGGATTACGCTTCTGCGTAAAAACCTGCATTTCGTTCACACACGAGCTCGAACTCTTGAACTTACGTGCACAAAACAGGGGTAAAACAAATTGGTTATCGTCGTGGTTAGCCGGTCGCGAAAAAGTGCACCTTTTGAATGAATATGCTACTGCGGTACTACGAAAGTGATGGATAATGCCTATGATCATTTATTTGTCATAAATTTGAAGTTACGGTGGCTTTTAAAGTGATTCTTTTGTAATCTTTTTCTCAGTTTGTTACCTACCAAAATTAAAGCGAAGCACAACTTGCTTCTCAAAAGTTGGCCGACCGACAGTGACACTGACAGTAGTGACAGTGTGGGACTTGACATGACAATGACACGCGACAGGCGTAAATTTTTGTGGCGATTAGACCTTTTTCATATAGCTTTGTTGTCGAGTTAAACTAACTTAATTTCATACTGTAGTATTTCTCTCGATTTAAAGCAGTAGTCTTGAAAAAAAATACAACACAGTTACATAAAAGATCAATATATTTCAGAAAATCCGTCATTTAACGTAACAAAATTATTTATTTTGATTTTATTGCATTTTACGAAAGAATTATGGTTTCTGAACAACTATCACCAAGTGTTGCTATGCCATTATTCTCAATTTACATTTGAATGTAGATTTATTTAAATAATTCATTTCACTATCATGGAAAAGCTTTCAAAATGCACTTAAATTTAGTTAGGAAGTTGAGCTCTTAGCTCATTTCAGGAAACATTCAAATAAATATTTAACACTCGGCCAGTTTGAAAAAAATACAAAAAAATTTTAATCACTTTTGACAATCTTTGTCACTTCAGTATTTAGTCATTCTTGACAGTGTAACAAAACTCCGAGTATTTTACGTTGAAATCCTACTTTTAATATTTTTGAACTATTTAGCAACGTTTTGTAAATAATCAATTTCGATATTTTTTATAAATGGCAGCAAAATCATAGATGTCAGTGGTTTCGTCTTTCATTACGACGTTTTACTATCATGGCGGCCGCCGTCGGTAGAATTTGTGGGGCACGACTCCTGAAAAATTATGGCGCAGTGACGCCACAGGTACAGGATATAGCTCTTAACAAAGAACGGAATCCAGGGCTACGTTATTACCTCCCTTTCGTACACCCTACGTGTTACGAACATGGACGTACAAGAGTTCAAAATTTTCACTGAAAACGGGTGTATTTTATGAAATTAACGTGTCCTGGTATAGCTTATCGTTATTTAACCGATGCAGTGGTTGTGCAGAGATTAGGGAAGCAAGATTTTAATTTATTGTGCCTCGAAATATATGTGATGAAGTGTTAACCTATTCAACATTATGTAACAAGTTCTTGAAAACTAACGAAGACGTCCATTGCAGGTTTGTCAGCTGTCTACCAGCGCGCAAGGATGGACAAGAAACAGAAAACTGGTGAGTCAAGTTGTCCATGTGTCCTACTGTGTGTCCAAGGCCTTTCATTTAAATTGTTGATTTATCACATTGGTACCCTAATCATCAATGACATTCTACTCCCTGGTGATGGTGAACTATTGGTATGCTATGGTCTATATTGTCTTTTAACTGTTTTTCTATGTATGTATTATAAATATATTTTATATTTATTAAATTTATTATGTGGTTTATATAATTGGTGAAATATGTATTTATTTGTTTTTAGGAGATTTTGCTATCCACATAACATATTATAACCATGGTTCTTACTTTTAGTCCATAGAAATTAAAGGGTTATTTGCAGTATTAAGAACAAATTTAAGACAAAATTTGTAGTCTGTTTTCATCCACATAGTTGAGACCACCTGAAGGCCACAGTTTAATACATCAATTAGAAATAATGGAAACCTAACTGAAGAAGGCCAATAGGCCAATAGGCTGTTTAACCCTTAGTATGCATTGGTGCTGTTCAACGCTGCCCCTGTTGTGTGCCTGTGCACTGATCAATGGCAAAATCACAAAAGCTACATTTTATTGAATTTTAATTTATTAAATTTGCTTTAATATTTAATCACTGATCAGTGCTCCGGCATGCAATGGGGGTGGCACTGATCAGTGCTAAGAACACAGGGTGGCACAGTATGAAGGGTTAAGTTTCTAAGTTTAAAGGAAAATGCTAATGTTAATTTGGTTTCTGAATAAAAAAATACAAGTTCAACAATCCTTAATTTGCTCTGGGAACTTGCATGAAAAAAAAAACCTGTCTCCTGCATTCTGTTTGCTGCTCCTAAAAGTTATGATGGCATTTGGCTTGCAGCCAGCTTACGATTCAAATTGAAGTTGAGGGCTGGCTGCTCAACATAAGGTTAAAAATTAAATTGTTAATCATGTGGTAAGGACTCCAGTTACATACATCAATACCGGAAATCTCAAATGGCGTAAAGGACAAAATGCGAAAATGAGTCTTAAATGCCATCGTATACAGCTTTTTTTTCCCTATCGCAATTTTGTCCTTTACGCCATTTGAGATTTCCGGTATCGACATTTTGACACCACTTAACATTGAATTAGCAGTTAACTCGCAGTTAAATAATTAACTTTGACCTCAGAAGCACACCTTAGATAAATAAAAACTTTATCTTACCTGCACCTCAACAGTCCACAGGCATAATGACACTGGATTAATTGTTACTGGCTATGCGCCTCTACAGAATATTGTCTCTGTCTTGTCAAATACTTTTAAGTAAAAACGTTCAATAAACCGTTGCACTCCAAAAATCTATCTTTTCTACTTAATTACCAATCTAAAAAGCCCAATATTATCCTGCTTGTTACATCAAATGAGATGCAAAAATAACCATCGCCATACAATCATTAGTCAGAGTAAAATAATAGATTCAGAATTAGCCTAATTTGTTATGCTACATCACATCACTTTATGCTAAGTAGTAGACAGACAGCTACATAAAGCTGCGTACGAACTGCGCGCACATTACGCGTACCCGGGGGTATGCGTAATGTGCGCGCAGTCCGTACGCAGCTTTACTTGAACCTAACTTAACCTAAAATATATCTAATTTGCTATTAGTCTAATCCACGTTTTATTTGGAGCATATCTTGTTTTAAGCGGCCAAAGAATCAACAAAAATCATACTTAGGTAATTTATTGATGGAACCGAATTTGGCTGAATTTACATCATCACCACTACCTCAACACTTAAACGTAAATAAATTAAATACTAGTGGCGAAAAATGGGAGAGTGTATGACTAATAACAGGCTATCTCAGCTGTTATTAAGAAAGCGAGAAGTCATGATTTTTAATATTATCCAAAAGTTTTATCATTTGACCTCCCCCTTCCCAGATGTTATCAACACTCGGGGTGGTGGGCGGTGGCGTGGGCGCCCTCCTATTCGCACTGGAGCAGTCGGTGCAGGCCTCCGGTAACGAGGCGCACCCGCCGCACCAGCCCTGGAGCCACGCCGGCATGTTCCAGTCACTAGACCACGCCAGGTCAGTTGGGTTTATTTCAAAGCTGGTCAGCGTCAATAGTAAAGAAGCAAACAAAGGTGTTCAAGTATGTTGTAACATGGGTGTATTGTCAAGGATGTTAGAACATAATCTGATATATTATATAATATTATAAGCACCTTGACTGCTCCCTTGTATTATGCATTGACTGTGTATGATTGCATGGAGCTAAAAAAAATAAAAAAATGTGAAGATGGTTTTAGATAGGCACATCCATTCATGGGCTGAATGACCAATTAGCCTAAGAAATAACAGACAGAGACATTCCGTCTTAGCCGTCTAGATTGACAATAGGATGATGACATCACCATCAACTAGTGTCATACTTTTTATGAACTGTCAAACATACATTTTGTATAGCAATAGCTACTTATCATCACTTATTTGCTAACTCAATCAAGCAACTAAAACTCAAATTTCGCAGTTAGTTGAACATGAATCTGGTTTTCAGGGATTTTTTAAGGTTCAGTACCTTAAAAGGAAAAAACTGAACCTTTATAGGATCACTTTATTGTCAGTCCGTCCGACCGTCACTCTGTCAAGACCCTTTATCTCTTGAACGCTTGGAGGTATCGAGTTGAAAATAAAACCATATACTCAAGTCTACAGTCCCTTGAAGCCGTGAAAAAATCAGTCTTCTAAGTTAACGTAAATAAAAAAGATATGGCCGTTTTTGCCACAAATACACACGTACATTTCGTGACACTCAAGAGAATCAAAATTTATATTTATATTTATTTATTTATATATTTTTTTTTTTATTTATTAATAATAATAATTATAATTAACTAACAATTTATATTCATATTGTATGAGTTGTGTTACTTGAAATAAATGTTTCTATCTATCTATCTATAGGGTATTTCCTGTTGACCTAGAACTATGAAATTTGGCAAATCATACCGTCTTATACTACAATTATAGGGAAAAATCTGAGAACTATACATTTCTAATTTTGTAAGGGGGTCCCGACTTACCGATATAAAATGATCCCACACTGCGTACATTTTACTTAAAAGTAGGGCTCTGCTAACACTGGATTATAATAGACACGGCTGTTTACGGCGTATATTTTGACATACCTAAAAATTTGTACGGAATCCTCGATGCGCGAGTCCCGACTCTCACTTGGCCGGTTTTTTTAGACTCGCTCTTTGAATTATTGTTTTGATGTCGTCTATCCTATTACCATCGCATCTGTCCCCTGTTGCCTTCTCTGTCTCATGAAAGTAGGGTTGCCAACTATACTGTTAAAAATAGTATTATACAGTTTTTCACTACATTATACTTTTTACTGTTGAACAAAAATAAAGTATACAAAATACTGTTTTCAGCATCAAAATGCCTAAAACTAAGCACACTAAGTTGCCTCATTTATTTTAATGGTGGGGAGACCTATGAGGGTTTTAAAAATAACACTAAATTTGCGCACTAAATCAGTTGTGCAAGAAGCACTAATAAAAACATATGTAAGTCTTTAAAACATTAAAAAAATACAATACTGTTCATGTTTCTAAAATACTGTTTGTTTTCCTTCTCAGACCTAAATATACTTTATTTCTTGTAAAAAAACTTGGCAACCCTACATGAAAGTAATGTCCGCAGTGTTCGCCGCGGCTACGAAGTGTACAAGCAGGTGTGCAAGGCTTGCCACTCGCTGCAGTACATCGCGTTCCGTAACCTGGTTGGCGTCACCCACACGGAAGAGGAGGCCAAGGCTGAGGCAGCAGAGGTACCATCCTTGTCCTCTACAAGCTTCCAATGAGGGTTTTCTATGAGAGGCTATTTGGCGCTAGTATCGTCAGGTCCGTTTGACAACTTTGACATTTGTTGTATGGGTGTAACGTCAAATAGACCTTACGATACTAACGCCATCTAGCGATATTCCACCTGTCAGAAAACCCTCATTGACGAGATTTCATTTTTTTGACACGTGAAAATTACTACAGGAACCGAAAGAGTTTTACCTCCTAAACACGGAAAAATATTTATTATAATTTATTTCTTCATATTTAAAAAAATACAAGAAATTAAAAAAATATATCAAAGAAAGAGAAAGAATTTACCAACACTACCACAGAATAGATATGTTTCCTTTGCCTTTTTCACCAGAAAAAAGAGCTGTAATAATTTTAAATTTGATAACAACCTCAACGTCAGATTTACGTCATCACTTTTTTTTAATAGAGACTAGACAAAAGTAATGGATCTACTGGGATTCTAGTGAAAAAGAGGTTAATTCTGCAGAAGTTGAACAGCTGATTTCGATTTGACCCCCTTTACACATAAAATAGAAAATAGCTGTTTAATTTCTGCAGACTTAACCCCTTTTTCACTAGGTCCCCAGTATTGTGTAGTAGTTTTGGAGTTACGCCATTTTAGAATAAGCACATCTTTAAAAAAAATTGTAATAAATTAATTAATAATCCTAGTGAAAATTTAAAACTAACAGCGTCTTTCTCTTTCCAAACAGAATACAGAGAACAAATCAAATTATAGTCATAACCCAGAGACATAACCAAGGGTCGAAACAACTCCCGGCGTTTTACTTTTGAGCGTGTAACGACTACAATTTTAGACCCATTTATGAGTGAAATGTTCATTTATAGTCGACGGATATCATTGAAGTGTACTCTAATATTGTAAAGAAGTCTATTCTGTATGAAACAAGATTAGGTTTTTAAAATGACGGTCGTTTTCCCGACCCTTGGACATTACGCAAGAGTGAGTTTTATTTCTTTACTTTTTACAACAACCAGGCCCAATTGCATAACAAAATACAAACAAATAGTATTAGTGAATTTCAATACAAAATCATAATAATTATTTATACATATTTTGTGATGTTACCCTAATATCACAGAATATATACCATTTTTACAGCAATAGACTAAAGACTTTGGTGTGTACAGATTATGGTCCAGGATGGTCCGAATGAGGAGGGCAACTTCTTCGAACGGCCCGGCAAGCTTTCCGACTACTTCCCGTCGCCATACCCCAACGAAAACGCTGCCAGAGCAGCTAACAATGGTAAGACAAATGCATACGTAAATTATAGAATAAACCAGGGAACTAGTCTGTCATTGAAGCCAATATTTTATTTTCATCACACTTGCTCGTCAATGGTGTTATTCCATGCCTGTATACTAAATGTCAAAGGCCTAATTTGTTCTTAAGGGAGTTATGGATTTACGTACAGTTTTTCTTCCCAAGGGAGTTCTAACTTTAGTTTTAAAATTTGCAAACAGACTAAGGAGGTTTCAAGTCAGCCAACGTTTTATTTATAAATATGTTTAAAACTTAGCTATAACCCAATTTTACTACACAAAACTTGTCTACGCTTCATGAAACTTCGTTATTTTTTATATTTTAAATTTATATCAAATAGTTTTGCAATAATTTTAGTAAGTATTTTTTTAACATGTTGGCACAATGTGGCCGTATGGCCATTTGAATTCTAAACACAGTTTACTTTATCTGTGGTAGATGACTTGAAAAAAGTGACAATCTGTATTGGCGGGTAGCCATTATTTATTTAATTTAAGTGTTTAGAGACAAAATAATTTCATTTTTGGATTTTTTTTCCTCGCAGTGTGATGAAAATCATTGTGTGTATCACAGGCAGTAAGGGGATTACAAACTCGAGTCATTAACTCCGGCGTCGGGCTTCTAATAGGCTCTCGTTAGTAATCCCCTACTTACGGCCCTTGATGCACAATGTACTATTTATAGGTATCTATAAAAGAACAGTGTGACTGACTGACCGTTTAACAGAAAACGCACAGCTTTAAGCACTGGGAGACTTACTAGAAAATTAGCAGACATATTTCTTAAAGATCATAAAAGATATACTTACTGCTAAATTATGTATGAATATGTTCTCAAAATCACTTACCTCATTACATTAGACCTTTAAGTGTTTCGATTGTTACCGCGAGTTCCGAATTATAGTAGTATTGTATGCATTTTTGTTATTTGCATTAAATTGTTTACTTGGGTATTTGCCAAGTTGCCATACATACATGTGTTTTAGTATTTAAAAGCGTAAAAAACACACAGGAATTCAAAACAATGTTGTAAATATGTGTTGTAATTTTGATGTACGCATTATTTCACTTTATTCACACCACGATTCGTTTGTAGCGACTACTAGCGCCATCTAGTCATCACATAAGGAACTAACTACTACAATCCTACATCACGCTATCGAAGTTTCTCAACTCGGCTGCATAAATACAACTTCCAACATTCATCCATTGGACTTTGGTCCCCAGGCATAATATCTGCCTGGAGAGAGAACTCTCTATTGTAACTACCCCCGAATTGGTGACCCACGACATTGGACATAATCGCAACCTTCAGACACAAGACGATGACGCAGTCACAGCAAGCCATACTCACCGCACTGTGCACCATTAGCATGTATCTATTATCTGCCTGGTGTCTACAGTTCGCAAATCCTCCTCCCACTACTTCCACTTGCCTATCAATCAACCAACGCTCGCCAACAAGGCTCCGAGCAATCACTGCAACAGGCATGCATTACAAGTAGCAGAGGAACAACAATGCTCGCCGACGAGGCTCTGAGCGACTGGCCCTTGCAAGCGCCTACATGACGCACAGACTGCACCCCATTGCAATTCGTATCGACCTCCGGTCTAAAAGGGGGGCTGATGTAGCGACTACTAGCGCCATCTAGTCATCACATAAGGAACTAACTACTACAATCCTACATCACGCTATCGAAGTTTCTCAACTCGGCTGCATAAATACAACTTCCAACATTCATCCATTGGACTTCGGTCCCCAGGCATAATATCTGCCTGGAGAGAGAACTCTCTATTGTAACTACCCCCAAACGTTCAACAAATACCGCACTAAAGAGGAAAATATAAGATAAACACATTAAATTAACAACAAAATTTGGACATTATAACCCAATTTAATGTTTTATAAAACAACCTGTAGTGTAACAGTGGCCTCATTTTTAGGGCACAGGCCTCCTCTCAGAATGAGAGGGCTTGGGCCGTAGTTCCCACGCGGGCCCAGTGCGGACTGGGAAAACACACACACTCTATTGAATTTCTTCGCAGGTCTATACAGGTTTCCTCACGATGTTTTCCTTCACTGTAAAGCTCACGGTAAATTTCAATTGTAATCTATATTATCTATATACATATAATAAATCTGTAACAAGTCGGTGTCTGTACATTGAAGATATTTGAGAAAAACTGTCACTAGGGCTATTTATTAGCGCAATAGAACCCAAAACAATGATTTTTAGAATTATTGTCTGTTTGTCTGTGCGTTTGTGCGCGCTAATCTCAGAAACGGCTTAACCTAGAAGGATGCGGTTTTCACTGATATGTTGGTATTTTCTTGGATTAACATTTAGTGTTTGTTTCATTTGAATCGGTTGACAAATAAGAAAGATACGATACTTTCAGTGTTAGATAGCCCATTTATCGAGGAAGGCTATAGGCTATTATATCATCACGCTGGGAGTACGGTGGTGAATGTGAACGCGGGTGTGCGGGGGGGGTTGGGAGAGGGGTGCGGGGGTGGGGGGCGTAATTTTTTTATATCGAGGAACTAAGGAGAGCCATAATTGATGAAAAATCAAATCGGATAAAAAAAATAAGCTGCCCAAATTACTAATTCCACGCGGACGGAGTTGCGGGCAAAAGCTAGTTTCACATATAAATTCCGAAAAACTCAGAGGTGCCAGCCGGGATTTTAATCCACGACCCTCTGCTTGAGAGACCATATAGGTCAAACCACTAGGCCATCACGGCTTTTTTATTATTTGGATATGTGGAAAATAATTTGTGGACAGGGGGCCTCCACTCCTTTTATGCCCCGAGGCAGCCAGACCTCTAAATCCGGCCCTGCGCTCAAGTCTCATTGTTCCAAGAGCCTACTAAGCGGATGTTCCAAAGCTCCGAATTCTGCCGGAGGATGGTTTGTGTTCCTTCGTTTTAGGGAAGTGACGAAGACGACGTTCAAAAATCCCTAAATAATTGTAATTCTCGTGTAATTTTTTGTTTGAATTTTACAGCACTATTGGTTTTCTTACTAAGTTAAGTTTTTTTATTCAGTATAGGCTTGCGTTTGGCCACAATCACGCCTGATGGAAAGCAAAGATGAGGCCTACGCTGCCGTGCTAAGCCAAAAGGGCCTTTGTCCGTTTTAACGGTTTCGAGAAAAACATGTTTTTATGTTTTTGTTTCTTAGTATTTGAGTGAAAAATAAGCCTTTCTTAGCTATTTTTAAGGCACTTCTAATAAAAATATGACTTTTTCGTTAACAGAACTTTATTCCTTAGAAGCTAAGGAATCCAACGCAAAAAAAAACAGTATTTGGCCATTTTCGGACATAGGCCCTTTTGGCTTAGCACGGCAGTACGATGGAGTAAAAAAAACTAAAATTTGTGACGTGATTGTTCTTTAGGCGCGTACCCTCCGGACCTGTCGCTGATCGTGTCGGGCCGCAAGGGCGGAGAGGACTACATCTTCGCGCTGCTCACCGGGTACGTGGACGCGCCCGCCGGCGTCGTGCTCCGCGAGGGACAGAACTACAACCCCTACTTCCCCGGAGGCGCCATCTCCATGGCCCAAGTGCTGTTCAACGAGGTAAGCTTTAAGAGAAGATGGCAGTTGACGGTAGTGTTGCAAAAAACCGTTTTTTCTCTATCGTGAAACAAACTTTGAAAAAAAACATGAAAAAACACTTTTTTTTTCTGGAGCATGTTTTTTTCAAGAGTACAGAATTTAAAATTAAAAAGGCAATTTCTGTAAAGGATTATTACTTAACAGTTAATATTAGAGTTTTTTATTTATTTATAAATCTACCATACAGTTTTGGTTGAATAGTACCAAGGTTACACGAATATATTGGTAACATTGACTACTACTGAAAGTGGTACTGACATTGACACAGACAGAGGAAGATTAAATTTTTGTTTAACTGATTTATGAGTTAATTCGATTTGTTATATTAGTAAAATGTAAGAAATTAGAAAACATACCTCAATAAAACAATTAATTTCCTATTGATTTTATTACCAAGGCTACTAAGTTTTTTTTCATGTTACATCACTAGTTGATGGACGATTTGATAAAGGCCGCAGGTTCACGGTGGATGCAAGCCGCTTCCAACTGTAATGTTTGGGTGTCAATGAGGGAGGCCTATGTCCAGCAGTGGACGACCTATGGCTGAAATGAATACGGACTGTTATTGTCGACGCGAAATGAATGACAATAATTTACGACCTGATAAGTTATTGCCATAATAGTTTGAATCTATATCAGGTCTATAACTATGAGGTCGTATACTAACAGCAACCTGACGTTGTATCGATTTATATAGCAGTGACAGTTCAACTGTAGGAGTCTCCCTCTGTCACTGCTATAATACAACGTCAGGGTGCGCTTAGTAAACGACCCCATACTTATAGACCCAATATACCTAGATTCAAACTATTATGGGATATGCACAAAAACTATGTCGCATAGACATAGTTTTTGTGCATGTATATTAGCAGAGGAGTAAGTTAAAAACAAAAAGGTTATAGTTCATTGTAGTGCTCTTGTTTTCTTCGACGGTTGTCACTCAAAAATGCACTCTGTGACTGTTACTACCACCGTTGACGGTGAGCCGGCTGGTAGATAAAATAACGGCTGTCAAACGCAAGTCTCGACACTGTTATGCCTTGATCACACGTACCGAGTAAACGGGCGAGACAGTAAAATGTTTTTCGGCCGAGACAGTGATATATGCAAGTACCTGTTCAAACGTGTTTTGAAATTAGCACATGACCACCACACCACAGACTTCATGTGGCCCAGTAGCGAGACAGTGCACGTTCAGACCTGCCGAGTGAGCGAGCGAGACAGTGCCTAGTACGTGCTCGGCCTAGTAAATAGAACGGGGGCCGAGCTACTGTCTCGCCGCTTCGTTCGGCCGAGCGCTCGGCCCAGCACTCGGCGCTATGTTTATACGCACCGAGTACTCGGCCGAGAGCACTGTCTCGCCCGTTTACTCGGTACGTGTGATCAAGGCATTACATAGCACCTATTGTTTAATCTGTGACCCCAATGAGGTTGGTTTCAACATGGCGTTCGTTTGCAGGCTGCAGAGTACACGGACGGCACGCCGGCGACGGCGGCGCAGCTGGCCAAAGACGTCGCCACCTTCCTCCGCTGGTGCTCGGAGCCCGAGCTGGATGACCGCCGTCTCATGACCATCAAGGTCATCGGCATGTTCTCGCTGCTCTCCGCTTTCATCTACTACCTCAAACGGCACAAGTGGTCCACCATGAAGTCCAGGAAGCTAGCATACAAACCCGTCGCTAAGAAATAAACGCCGCCAACAAAAATGTAGCATAAAACAGACATTTTAGAGAATTTTTTTTCGATAGGCACAGTAACATGTTATTTCTTTATAATTAAATTAATTTATTTTATAACTCATCCTATTATTCTCGCGTGTTCCGTGTTCTGTTACCATTCGTGTAATTCGCCTGGCTGGCTAGGGTGTGATATTATAATGTAATTATATTATCGGCGCGGCATTTCGTTAATGCGGTTATCGTTGCACAGTTGGATTACCTAGGTAGTGGTGGGTAAATTGGCCTGTGCTTGTGGTGTTCCGTGAATAACAGCTGTGAATCAGTGTAAAGTTGAATAAATGAGTTATTGAAAATCGATAGTAAGATTTCATTTTATACCACTAAGTTTCTTGCAATAACTAATCCACTTATGTTATGATGCATTATTATCACCACAAAGTGCAGGGTATAACGTACTTTTAGCCAAGCGAGTTTGTCGAGCTACTCGAGCTTAATCTTGGTTTTGTTCCGGCACCTTATTCGCTCCGATACACAACATAGTATCCGGTGGGCGATTTTTCCACAGACATCTCGACTCCCACATGTTCTCGCATTTTAAAAAAGTGTACCTTTTTTTATGAGGTAATTTTGGGGTTTTACTTATCAAAATCACGAATACAACTCATTTTCATAAAGAAAAAAAAAGGAAACCGAGAACTTAAATCCATCAGCCCTGTTAAAATTCCTGGTGTACTGCGTAGGTAGGTACAATCGAAGGCATAAATAACTATACAGCCATCGTGTCATATATCGATACCGGAAATCTCAAATGGCGTAAAGGACAAAATGCGAAAATGAGTCTTAAATGCCATCGTATACAGCTTTTTTTTCCCTATCGCATTTTTGTCCTTTACGCCATTTGAGATTTCCGGTATCGATATGTATATGGAAACACCAACCTTATGGTTATTGGCACAAGAGTTGTTTAGATAGATATTTTTGACGCCTTGGTAACGTAGTACATATCTAATACTAGCCTTCCGTCCGCAGCTTCGCCCGCGATAAAATTAATTTTCCCGTAGGAAAAGGTATTTTCCTGGCGGTATAAAGTAGCCTATGTCACTCTGTGGTAATGTAGCTTTCTAACGGCAAAAGAATTTTAGAAATCGGTCCGGTAGTTTCGGAGCCTATTCAATGCAAACAAACAAATATACAAACAAACAATCAAATTTTTCCTCTTTATAATATTAGTATAGATATAAAAATCTCGTGTCACGGTGTTTGTTATCGAACTCCTCCGAGCAGAGGGGGTACACTTAGAACATCACATATTTGCATAGACGACAGCGCCTCTGCAGTGAATGCGTTGAACTACAACTGTCAAAAATGTGTCAAACGTGGACTTGGCGGATTCAAATGTCTGTGGCGTCTGTGGTCAACTGTCTTCTGGCTTTCGTTTGCGGACGGAAGTTGATGCTTTTCTCGAGTTCTCTCAGTTTTTTTATTATTTTTGTTATTTCATTTTGCTATTTAGTATTGTTATTGTGTTACTTTATGTTAGTATTGTTTTGTAAAGTAAGATCTTTCGTTATTTGTTTATTTCGTCATATTTAGACATGAGTGCGCCCAGGAAAAAATATTGCGTCTTTGGCTGTGAAGCTTTAAGTAAGTGTTACTTATAAATATACCTAGATATTTTCCTAGCACGAACGAAAATTTTTCTTCTTATACTTAGTTTATCGATGTCTTATAAGTGGCATGAGACACGTTTGAAAATATAAAACAATATTTCCGAGTACCTACTTACCTACCCTTCTGTTGTGTTCATCGCACAAATATTTCGCTTTACCAAGAATGAAAACCATGACCCTGAAACGAGCTTCGCTACAGGGTTATTACCGACTAAACCAATGTGATAAGATGATTTTAATCTTTGTTTAATGTGTGTATGTAATAATTTTATTTGTTTCTTAGGTATCTCCAAGAAAAACCAATTTAAATCGAAAACTCGACTATTCATCAAAGAGACTACTAAAATTGCTGGGACTAGCATGGAAAGATTGAATAATGCGCAAAAACATGCAACAAATATGGAACTAATGACCAAAGCAGCATTAAATAAATATAAAATACATAGGTTAAGGGAAATGGCAACGAAAAATAAGAAATAAATGCTTCAAACAATATTTTGTGTTTTCTTTTGGTTTACAATGCCAGTATTATATAAGAATTGCGCCTATTAAAAAGATTTTTATCGTGATCACATCACTAGAGAGTGTCGAAAATATCGATATCGGTATAGAGTACATTTATTGAAAGCCCTATGAGTCACGTGGTCACAGGCAAAGAGTATTTTAGTACATAGGTCACATCACAGGCTAGCAGCAGGCTAGTAGCAGCGCAATATTATCTATGGTATATACAATAGTTCTCCGCATTACCTCTAGATAGCGCTTCTCCATACATGCAAGTTTAACCATAGAGTTGCCACTCTTTTTCTATATACTAACTCTACTCTTTGCCTCCGAGATGGCTTTTACTTTTTTTTTCTGTATTTGGTAGGTCTGAGAATAAGTTGTAGGCTATTTTTTATACCCCTATTCTTCGCAGACGGAGTCGCGGGCAACAGCTAGTATCTAGTATTATTATATTTTTATGACCTTGACCGTACGTACAGGTGTTTCGAAAAACCTAAGCGCCTTACGGCACGGGGGATCAGGCGCTATCCTTATTAATTTTATTTGTGGTTCCGTGAAAAGCAAATTAAATAAAGTTGCCTGAGTATTTGAATCAACGAAACCAGACGTAACTGTTCTTACACTCATGTTGACCATCATAACAAAAATACTGGTTCGTGTAGAAATGGTACAAACAATTCTGATCAGCTGTGATTTTGACATTGACAGCAAGATGACACTAACGAGATAGTATGTGTTCTAAGCCAAAATATTTTTAATAAAATTACGTCGCAATTAAATTTGTGACTTCTAATTATAATATAGTTTAATTTACAATGAATGCAATAGTTGGTATATGTCACTTCTGTGAGGCACACGGGCCGCGGCCGTTGTTTTGTACATTTACTACTGACGACGAACAACACACCACAGAAACTTCGAAATGCACTGCTCAGTGCAGCGGCTGCACTTCCCTCGGCGCTGAAACCGTGCTCGTGTCTCGAGACGACGACGGAACCATTTACTGCAGCAGGGAGTCAGTTCCAAATACAGAAGTCACGGCCTTTTTGAGACAGGCCGCTATAAGAAGCATAACTTGCGAAGTAAGTTGTTTTCTTCTGCTCTACAGTGTTTCTTGTCGCCTGCAAAAAGACTAGATTATTGGGATTATAAGACTCATAAAAGAATTTTATTTTGAATCATACTAATATTATACCTAAAAAAAGATAAGATTGTGAAGTTTTTTGTTAGTTAATCATACAGTAATGTCTGAAGCAATTTAAATGAAATTTGAGATGGAGATAGTTTAAGTCCCGAGGATATGGAATAGTTATGAACATGGTAACAGCTAAAAAAATAGTACAAAAAGCACAAACTTTACACCCAGAAGCTTAAATTTTGGTTTTATATTATTTTGAAACAATGATCAGCAGCAGACTCAGTGGCGTAGCTACCGTAGGGCAAGCGGGGCAGTGCACCGGGGCCTCCAAGCTCAGGGGGCCCCGAGAAACCCAGGGGGGGTATGAGAATGTTTTAATACATTCAGTCTTTCGTACTTCGGTATTGTAATACATACCCATGAGAAACGCGGCTATAAAACGCTACTAATGAATTTACAAGCGCGCGAGTCTAGTGAATTTAAAGTGCATTCATCCTTACTTGTCTTATCATGTAAACAAACACGGGTTGGGGCCCTAGTTTATTTTTTGCCCCAGGGCCTTTGGTTAACTAGCTACGCCACTGAGCAGACTATATCTGTCAGAGGCTCAGGGCAGTAAAGTTGAATGAGATCCCTGGCCTAAAAAAATATAATAGGTAAATAAATAAATAAATATCATGGGACAATTCACACCAATTGACCTAGTCCCATAGTAAGCTAAGCAAAGCTTGTGTTATGGGTACTAAGCAACGGATAAACATACTTGTATAGATAGATACATACTTAAATACATATTAAACACCCAAGACCCAAGAACAAACATTTGTATTTTTGATACAAATATCTGCCCCAACACGGGAATCAAACCTGGGACCTCAAGCTTCGTAGTCAGGTTCTCTAACCACTAGGCCATCTGGTCATCTAAAGGTACAAGTACTAAAGAAAAAGTAACAAACAGCCATGTAAGTGGTATTAACCCGTCACGCGTCCCAGGGACTACGTTAGTCCCTAACTTTTTTTGCGGGAAATGTCCTAGAGACTACTGCTGAAGTCTCTAGGATTTAACCCGCATAAAAATAAATTTTACTAATTTTAGTATGGTGGACGCATGACGGGTTAACAGTAAAAGTTTTTCAACTTCTTGTATGCCTTAATGCCAACCAGTGCCAAATTTAAAGCTATTTTATTATATTTTCATTCTAGTTTGTAATGTTAGTATTATTGAAACAAGAATGCAAGTTTTTTTTTTACTTCCATCCAGCATATCAGAGGTTAATCTTTGGCAAAATCAGAACCACTATTACAACACTAGCTTATCCTACGCAAAGTAGGCGCACAGAGACGTTGAGTTGCGGAAATTAGCCCGTTATTACCAATTTTCAATACAGCACTAGTTTGGCTGGCACAGAAGCACTCGTAAACTTTCACATTAATTATTCCTAGCAGTGGCGTAAATATAACATGTGAGGCCCGTGGCAAATTCTTTGAATAGGGCCTCCTGCTAAAAATCGTCACATTGATTTAATTTTAATGTTATTTCTGGGTTCGGAACCTCTTGGGCCACAACCATGGTTGGTTGGGGGGCCTGTGGCATTTTGTCAGCCCTGCCGCCCTACAGTTACGCCACTGACCTATCCTTTACCGGGTGACGCATATTTGCGTCAGATTTACTTATTAAGTAATTATTAGGGATTGGAGCCAAAATGGCAAAACGGAACCCTTATAGTTTCGTCATGTCTGTCTTAGCGCAGGGACTATTAGTACTAGAAAGCTGTAATTTTGTATGGATATGTGTACCAATTATCCCGACAAAGTGATAAAATAAATTGTAGAATAAAAATTTTTTTAGGGGAGGGGTGATTTTTTTTCTCGTCTGACCTTATGGTGTGGGATATCGTTGGATAGGTATAGGTCTTTTAAAATCATTACGAGGTTGTGAAGCCGATTTTTCAATACACTGATTCCTTTGCGAGATATTCAACTTTAAAGTGGCAATTGTTAAAATCGTTACACCACTGATTCGGGGCCATCCATAAATTACGTCGCACACAGACCCCCGCCCCCTAAATGTGTGACGTAATTATTTATGGATGGCCCCTTCCTAGGATAAAGTTGGATTTGATAATTCAAGGTGAACTGGAGCAAAGAAGGCGGTGTGGTTTACTTCAGCGACCCCCGCGGCCACGTGCTCAGCCTCACGTTCCAGATACGGGACACGCGCGCCCGCGGACTGAAGCGCTGGTTCTCTGTCGTGGTGCTGATGAGGGACAAGATGTTCCTGCTCAATATTATGCCTTTACTCTCTGAACACATGCAAGTTAGTTGCATTTTTATTTTTTACACTGATGTAACGTCAGATTATGGTATAGACCCAGGGTCACCAAATGGCGGACCGCGATCCGAATCCGGACCGACGTCCTAAGTATTTTGTGCGAACCTTAAGTAACCTGTAATTTGTACTGAGTACGTAATTTAATAAAATGTATTCTGCGTAGAAAAAATGAAATTGTAACAAAAAATTATTTTTTACTTTTGCAAGTACCTTACAAAATTGCTTATTTAATAAACTCAAGTAAAAAATGGACGTCCCACATTGGAAATTTTATTTTAAAAACTGGACCCCTGAAGAAAATAATTGGTGATTCCTGGCATAGACCATAGGTTCCTAACCTTTTATGGACTGCCCCCTTTACAAGAAAAAAAAATCCAACCCCTGCAGTGGGATTCTGTGTTGTAATTTTTGCTTTTATTAAAACAGGGTTGCACATCAATAGAATTGGGTATTATTCTAGAAAAGATTTTTCATGATTGTAAAATCTATATTTTATGAAAATAATTTGTATTTTATTTCAGAAAATAGCAAAAGAGTTACAAGAATTGGCAGAGGTGGTATATGACAATGAGCAGAAGATATGTTCCCAGAGGGCACTCCGGCTCAACACTGGGAGGAATGACTTTGGACAGTCCAGGTCACTGATGCAGCTCACTGGTACGTGAAATATAGGAAAAAAATTAAACATTACTCTTAAAATATAGTCTAACACAGTTTTTGTGGCCCCCAAAATATAGGTAACGCCACGACAGTTGAGGCGAATAATTACACACACACAGCTACAAAAAGTACTGATTGCAAAAAAGTAGTGAATGAATGAAATGAGTGATTGAATGTAAATGTGAGTTATATGATCTTATGATGAAATACCTTCTCAATACTATGCATATTATAATTTTTCTTTTTTCATATAACCTATTTTTGAAATAAAACAAATGGAAACTAATAAGAAATAATCGCAACAAATAAAAAGGTTTACTTATCTGATTTAAATAAATTAGATCAAAATATTTTATTTTCTATTTTGTTTGAACTAGATGTATTTTCCTATTTAATTCTAAACATAACAGGTTGAAGAAATTTTTAGTCAATCTTGTAAATCACTGTTGAGTCTGTTGAACTTGCTATCGATACGAATAAATGTCAAAGTACCGCTGTCACTACATGAAGTGTTGTTGTGTGCGTGACCTCAACTCTCATGGCGTTACCTATACATAGGTAGAGCTTGTCTAATTTAAAATGACGCGCGCCCAACCACCGCATTTACGCACATCTGCCAAGAGAAATATTTCTCTATTGTAGCTAAAATTGAGTTTCAAATCCTGTGCGTAAATGCGGTGGTGGGGCGCGTCATTTTAAATTAGACAAGCTCTAATGGCTTAGTATTTTTTTAGCAAAAACTTATTCAAGATTTATTTCAGGTGATGAGAAGGTATTCAAAAGACTCCATTCGCACTTTACATGGATGCTGAAAGCTGGTGCTTTGACTTACTCAGAAACATTGTATTCCAGTAGTGATTTACTGAACAAGCTTCACCCAGATACGACAAAAGGCAGTATATTTGCTCCAAACGCTTGTTTAGTTGACGACAGTGAGGGCTTCCCGCTAAGAGCTTTAGAGAACTTGTTGAGTAAAGAAGTGTTCAGAATTCTGTTGTATTGCACATTGATAGGAGTTAAAGTGAGTATATCAAAGTGTTTGTCTTTTTATTGAAAAACACTTTTGAAAAATAAGTCACAGCGAATATGTAACAATTTGAAAGGAAATATGGTCATTTACACTGTTTTGGTTTCGTAAGTAATTGGTACTTACTTTTTCTAAAGCGTTTTTAAAACAAAATGACTCATCAAGATTTTTTACCTTATTTGCTAAAAAAAACGAAGCTTAAATTTGAAAAGTTTTCAAATCGCGTTTTAAATAGTTTAAATTTAGTTGACTGCTGTGGCATAATTAGGTAACCATAGTCCCTGGTGCAAAAAAGAAATTGGGTCCTCAAATTTTCGCAGCTTTTATCCAGTTAAAATCCATACAAATATTATAAATGCGAAAGTGTTTGTCTGTTATCTCTTCACGCTTAAACTATTTAGATGAAATTTGGTATAGAGATAGTACGAGTCCCGCCCGGGAAAGGACATCGCAGACAAGAGTCGCGGGCTACAGATAGTACAAAACAATATAAATACCTACTTGAAAATCTGATCTTTATGCTGCGAGCATCAAGGCACAGAAAATAAAGGTGTCTACTTAAACTCAATAGAATACATATCTATTTGGCAACAAAAAAGAAGCAGATTGAAGGGTTTACAAGGTTAAAGTTAATTAGAAAAAAAACCTGTATTTTCTAGTTCATTTTGAGGTTTCCTGGCCCTGGCTGCTAGTTAAGATCAGAGTGAAGTTAATATAGTGCGATGTCTACGCCACTGGTTGTATAGTCTACACGCCTTTACCTAAACTTCTTTTTTTTGTATTCCAAATAGATTAGTCGAGTATCCAGGTAAAAGGTTGTATATTTTTTCTGCTATGGTTATAATTTAGATTATTTTCCAGATCATAATCAAATCATGTCACACCGATCCAGTCTTAATAGCTAAAGGCTTGTCCAGACTACTTCCCGTTACCAGTTACGAACGAGTGCCCCACATAATCATTAGTGGCGAGACTGCGGCTTCACCCAACGCGTGCGTTCTAGAAGAGACCGACCAGAAGTTCTGCTGCAAATGGCAGGGCACGTTACCAACTAAAAGTATGTTATTTCATATTAATCATATTATACCTACGCAGTACTACTACTTCAGGATTATTCTTGGCGTTTTCGCACAGAGAATTGCGTGCGAAAGAGATGCACTGTTACTTCTAATGTGCGCGACGGGAATGCCAATAGCCCAAAAGCAAGCAAAGTGCTCTGGCTTTAAATACTTCAAGCAACATTTAAAATCGTGTGCTTAGGCATGGATCCATGCAAAATTAAAGACTATCTTTTTCTGTTAAATTTGTAATTTATTTCATACGAAGGCTTAGACAAAATGTGGTCTAGGTGTTTGTGACAAATATTTTGTTTCAGATCCAACAATAATGAACAGGATAGAGAGCGCCATCTTGAACCCCAAACTCAATGACGCTGTTCTGCACCAACATGTCAAGTCTTTGCAACTGGAGTGGCAAGGGTAAGTCAGGTCACACCAAGATAACACACTTCCAAGTTCCAAAAAAAAGAAAGTCATTAGTTTCGTAAGGTCGGGAGCCCTGGGCAATTGAGCATTGGCCGTGTGCCTTTATGGTTAAGATAAGACCAAGGGCGTAGCTACCGCCGTATCAATGATACGGGGCCCCCGGGCTACAGAGGCCCCTAACGTGTGTAAGCAAAAATTAGTAAAATGGTATCCTCAATGTCACTTAATCGTGCTTCCCGGGAAAGCCCCCCAAAACTAATTTTGATACAGGGCTCCTCCAAGGTACGCTACGCCACTGGCTAAGACTTCCAACTACAGTAAATTTGTTTATTTTACAGGATAGCAAACGCTTTGAAATCCGCAGTCAGTTGTCCCGGACAGAGCTCAAGTAACGTGATAAAACTGAAGCAAGTCATGGGCGTGACGCAGCAGGATGAAGCTCTGATAAACTATTGGATAAGCAACTTTTGCAGCTAGCATATCAGATCTAGTGTGCAGTGGTCATGTGTCTGTGATAAATAAATTAACTATAGGATATTTTGGTAGTTTTTTTAGCTGGAGTTTTATGTGTACTGCGCCAAGGAATTAGTGGTTTTCAGAAATTAAGTTTTATTTTTAGGTTATACAAATGACTCCTCAAGAATCTATCTTTAAACTTCGTAATCCAGTTGGTTGTATGAACTGGTAAAAAAAATGTAAAAACAGTTTACATATTTTGCAAAATTGCCGAGATGGCATTGTTTAGTGTAGCTAAAACGTTTAAATGAGTCCGAGAGAGAGGTGCACAAACGAAGTGACGTGCTTTATACGCCACGGAACAAACCGTCTTGTCGATATTTACTGTTTTAAACTTTCGTGATTTTCACTCACAATTGTTAAGCCAGGTTTAGACGAAGCCAGTGCTGGCTGCCAGTGTCACTGGCAGCCAGCACTGGCTTGTTATTGGCCTCGTATAAACAGTTTTTGAAGACAGGCCAGCACTGGCGGGAATAGAGCGCCGGCCTATTTTTCAAGCCAGTGACCCCCGCCCGCATGCACCGCAACCCCCGCGCCAGTGCTAGGACGCGTGTAGACACATCGCGCCAGTCGCTGGCGCATATCAGTAGATTGCACATGCTTTTGCTTTGCTTGTTTTTCCAGAGATTTTTGTGATGTCTAATAAATGGAATGAGGACGAAACATTAAAATTTGTTCAACTGTTGCGGATCTGTCGCGTAGCCATTTTCTCATCCAAATCCTTTTACCTTTTACGATTTCTTCGTCTAATAAATTGATCAACTCTTCTCTTAATAGTGCGGAGATGTTGTTTATACATTCTTTTTTCAAGCGCCACCGTTTTAGTCCCGAATTCATTTTAGAACGTGTGCTCACCACAAGAATTAATCCAGTAATAAAATGAATTCACTGGCCTCATCTAAACAACACGGGCCAGGCCAGCGCTGGCTTGTCTGAGGACTGGCGCCAGCGTTACTGGCTTCGTCTAAACCTAGCTTTATACTAAACGGGACTTATCACGCAAACAATATTTACCTCGACGTTTCGGCCACATTGCAGCAGCCGTGGTCACGTCACGAGTTGACATAACGTCAATGGTAATGTGCTGCTTGAGGTAAATATTGTTTGCGTGATAAGTCCAGTTTAGTATATAACAATTAGTACCTGGGCGACCGAGCTCTGCTCGGGCAGAAACTCGGTACCAAGCGTTTTCCCAGAGATAAGACCAAGCTAGATCAATTTTTCATCCCCGAAAACCCCCAAATACCAAATTTCATCGAAATCGTTGGAACCGTTTCCGAGATCCTGATTATATACACCGGAGGGGTGGGGGAGGGGGGTGAGAGGGGGGAGGGGATGCGGGGGAGGGAGCGCGGGGGTATTAAAGGGGGGATGAAAATTTCATTGATTTTGCCGTAGGATGCACCGTTTTCAAGATATTTGACAAAAACACCGGAGGGGTGGGGGGGTGAGTCACGTTAAACAGAACTATCGTCCGTAAACCGACTTTACAGAACCGGTTTTTCCTGTTCTGTGCTCCCAATAGAGAACGTGCACATAGACGGTGCTGCCAACTGGTGCCATAAGGGTGCCATCAGTTTGAATGTTTTACCTTGATAAGTTTGTTTTACTGTCCGCATAGTGTCTCTTCTGTCGCATTAGTGCTGCCGCCTATAGTTACTGCACGTTCCCTATAATACTTTTTCTAACAAAAAAGTAACTTTGTCTCACAAAAAAGTAACTTTTTCTCACAAAAGAAGAAACTTGACGTTTTCTCATGAAAAATAAACTTAAAAAAAAAACTAAAAATCTTGAAAAAAAACGTGGATTCGAACCGAGGTCGGCTGGATCCGCGACCACCCGATTTCTAATGTGCCATTATGATCTGCTCGAGCGAAATTTAGCTTTATATTCTAATGCAAACAAAAATAGCCGGAAAACACGAGTAAAAGCGATTTTCTGAAAATGAAACATAGCTAGATCAGTTTTTCATCCCCGAAAACCCCCACATACCAAATTTCATCGAAATCGTTGGAGCCGTTTCCGAGATCCTGATTATATATATATATATATATATATATACATGAATTGCTCGTTTAAAGGTATTAGATTAGATAGATAAGTTGGGAATTATTTATATAGAGTTAAATGTTGGTAAATATGTACATGGCCAAAGTTGGCGTGTGAGCCTTTTCACTGGTTGTCCTGAGTCATGTCAGGACTGTGGCGGTCAAGAGTTTAACACACTAGGAGCTCGCTCTGGCATAGAACCTTCATCATCATCATCATCCCACTGCAGGGCACAGGCCTCTCCGAATGAGAGGGCTTGGGCCGTAGTTCCCACGCGGGCCCAGTGAGGATTGGGAACTTCACACACCATTGAATTACTTCGCAGGTGTATGCAGGTTTCCTCACGATGTTTTCCTTCACCGTAAAGCTCATGGTAAATTACAAATTTAATTTGAAAAACTCAAGAGGTGCGAGCCTGGATAGAACCTTAGGGCCTAAGCACACGACGTTTTTTGAACGCGCCGTCGACGCGCGTTTTTCATTCCATTAGATCAACCTTAAGGCCCCTAGCACACGGTGTTTTTTAAATAACGCGCCGTTTGCTTAGGCCCTTACAATGACACTAAACATAAAATAAAACCACAGTGTAGGGTGTTTCTCCTTATATTAATTAAACATTGGAGCGGCGGCTGGGCCTGGAGCGCTCGTGTCCCTTGGAGCGCACGTAGGGCTTGGTGTGCGAGCGCGGGGCGCCCGGCGCGGGCCCGAAGTGGCGCACGGCCTCGCGCGCGTTGCGGCGCCCTTGGATCAGCACGGTCTTGCGGCCCGTGGGCGCGCGGAGCGCCAGCTGGTCGAACGTCAGGATTTCACCTGGAAATAGACAATTTAGAGTTAGATACAATAAGTTTACTTTTAGTTTACCACTGACAGATGGCTTGCCTTCATTTCATTTCCAACTTTAACACCATACAAATAAAGTACCTATTACAAAATCAGCAAACGTGGGTAACAGTATTCTAAAATTGGCTTTATTTGTAGGTTGTTAAAGTTGAATATGAAATGAATGCAAACCATCTGTCAGTGGTAAACTTTATGTAATTTTACTGTACTATGCCAAACATGGATGTCTTTTATTTGGATTACTCTCTGCTATCGCATTCACTATTTCTTTCTGTCAAACGGCATGAGATGGTGACAGAAAGAGATGATGAATGCAATAGCAAGTGCCCGCGCATTAGACAATATTGCCTCAGGTGGTAGATGCATCTCTGAACCATGTATTACTACTATACTAAACGGGACTTATCACACACTCGTGACCACGGCTGCTACAATGTGGCCGAAATGTCGAGGTAAATATTATTTTGCGTGATAACTGATAAGTCCCGTTTCATACAGTAATCATGTATAGAGTTTCTGCATATACAATTGTCAAAGTATCTAATATATACAAATCTCGAGTCACAGTGTTGTTATCAAACACCTCCGAAACGGCTTGACCTATTTTTATGTCCATACATTAGGTAGGTCTGAGAATAGGTTGTAGGCTATTTTTTATACCCCTATTCTTTGCGGACGGAGTCGCAGGCAACAGCTAGTCATCATCATCATCATCCCAGCCTATATACGTCCCACTGCAGTGCACTGGCGTCCTCTCAGAATTAGAGGGCTTGAGCCGTAGTTCCCACGCGAGCCCAGTGCATTGAATTTCTTCACAGGTGTATGCAGGTTTCCGCACAAGTAGTGGTAGTTTAAAAAAAATGACATGTAAAAGAGCCCTTTGCGGCCTACTTGCAGAATAAACGTTTTGATTTTTTTTGATTTTTGAATGTTTTTCTTCACCATACAACTCATGGTAAATTTTAAATGTAATTTTGCTCATATATTCTGTAAACTCAGTGGTGCGGAGCCAGAATTTGAACCCACAACCCTCTGCTTGAGACTGCATAGGTCAAACCATTAGGCCACCATGGCTTTACAGCCACAACAGCTAGTAATTTAATAATAATAGATTACAGACATAATTGATTTCCCAATTCCTTTGTAAAAACGCTTTTAAATTAATAGTAAAATTAGATTTCTAGTTGCTTAGTAAATGAAGGATTTCTGACGGGTGGAAAATTGCTAGATAGATCTTGAGGTACATTTGATTGTACAGTCTTGCTTGCAATTGACTCAATCTTACTGATATTATAAATGCATAAGGCTGTATAGTCTGTATGTCTTTTGTATAGTAAGACATGACATATATTATGAAAAAGCAGACATCTTGGGAAAGGTATATTTTAGGAAAACGGTCATTTCAGGCCTGAGCCGTTTGTTACTCTTTCACACTAAAATGTTTGATGGATTCAGATGAAATTTGGCACATTATTTTATAATCAGCACCCAACTCAGCATGTCACAGAAACCCTTCTCGAGTTGCATATAAGTAATGTCACAGCTTACTTCTGCCATACAAAAATCAATGAAAAAATCGAATTTAAACAGCTCAATAAGAATTATTATGATTGGTGATATCAATTATGCAAACTGCCAAAATCATGGCTTTTCAGAGTTTAGAAGCCAACTAACTCAGTATCAGGTTTTAATTTAAAGTATCAAATCAACTCTTTCTTTCTCATTAAGCTATATCTAATTGTTTTCTTTTAAAAATATAAATAAAAAAAGAGACTAAGTCAGCTTTTAATCTTTTGAATGCCACACATGGTTTTTGTTACAAACAAAATTGATTCTTATGCAGATGCTAGTAGGTTCATTTTTTTACCAACACTGGCATTCAAAATCAAAGAATCTTAACCCAAATGTCCACAAGGTAGCAGTATCTTCTCTGGCTAATTACTTAACATATTTGCTGCCATTTTTCAAAACCAAATCTTTGTCAGGAGTTGTAAAAGACATGTGCATTCTAGTTACTGTTAAGTTGCTACACTACACAATACATTCCCACCACTGAATTTATGAATCTGAAGCAACATCCAAAAATTTACATACACTAAAAAAACCATCCATCTAGGATTCCAATTATTATGGTGGTAAATGTCTTAATAGGGAGAGACCACATAGTCCAACATGCAGTGCAGATAGATACCTGTGTTCGCAATTACTTATCTCAATCTAAATTCATCTTTTTACTGTGTGATAGAAAGAAATGGTGAGTGATTGTCACTATGTGTGCATTACAATAAAGCCTGTTGATATTCATTTTTGGACCATGCATTATGATGAGTTAACCCCTCATTATGCTCAAGATTCTTTTTACATTTTTTTTCAAATCTGCATAATTGGATTTATATGAAACAGTTGAGACTAGCAGCCCCGGATCTAAGGGGAGGCAAACTGGGGCACTTGCCCCGGGCGGCAGTTTCATGGGGGCGCCAAATCCTTGAGGCAAGAATTCGAAATATCGAACAAGTGAAGGGAAGGGGCGCCAAGTTTTTGCCCCGGTCCGAAAAAATCGTAGATCCGGGGCTGGAGACTAGAATGCACAATTTTTTTCACCTCCCGCATAGGAGGGGTTAAATCTAGTTGGGATTATTTACTAATTTACAGTTACATATTGGACACTCATATTACTTTTTTTATATGTAAATTGCAGTACATTTTTTTTTGTCTTTAGCCAAGCAATGGTTTGCCCTTTCCCAATAAAACTAACCTAGTGCAGTAATCATTACACTCCTAGAATATTGAATTAAATGAATTTGACATCAATTCACAGTGCACTATTCATTTTCACTCATCATCATCATTCATCATACAGAAAAATCTATAAATATTCACACACATAACCTAAAAAACGAACAATGTTGTCAAATATAAACAATATAAAACATACCTCCGGCAGCAAGGATGCGGGCACGAGCTTTCTCGGTAACGTGAAGAGCGGCCACGGTGAGTTTAGGCACCTTGTAGAGCCTCACGTCGTTGGTGATGGAGCCCACCACCACGGCGATTAGGCCCTCGCGAGTTGGCTTCTTCATGTGACGCGACACACGAGACAGAGAAATCGGCGGCCGGTTGATGCGGCTCATGAATAGACGCCGCAAGATAATCTGGTTGAACTTGGCATTTGTACGCCTAGCCAAGTATCTGTACAGCTGAAAACAAGTTTTAGGTTATGAATGAGCTAGTAAAAAGAAATGAAGAGAATGTTTGAGTAGTACTTGGAGAGTAATGTGGTCGAGTATGGTTTAGACTACTTACTTTGACCAATAACCTCAGGTACACATCCTGAGATTTGACTTCGGTGCGTCGGACTTTCCTGTCATGTTTATGGTTGATGTCGATACCCTGAAATAAAGAAAGGAACACATGTTGATAACACTCCGACAGCTTTAAATAGCTTCAGATTTTCACGGCACTTAGATTTGAACACGATTTTTATTGATTAATTTTATTTTTCCACTACACGAAACTCACCATCTTGACAACCGGAAGAAAAAGAGACTATAGACAATAACAAACTTTGACAGTTACGATTTTAGGTGTTGCCAGGTTATACAAAGTAGCTCCATAGACAAGTAAAGAGTTACTAGACTAAAGCCCTCCACACTCCGAAGCACTGTCCGCGCGTGCACAACAGGCCGCAGTGCCGGTGTGTGTCACCGTATAATGGTTCAGTGTTATACAACGCGCTGCGCACACTCCGTCGGCGCTTCGGTCTTTGGAAGGCTTGAGTATAGCGGGCGTAGCCAGATTTTTCAGAAATACTCCCTCCAACACCCCTTTTACGATATTATGCCGATTTGGCGAAACAGAACTCAATACGAAAAATGGTCGAGAGCATTATTTTTATAACAAATTAAATTAGTTTGCAATCGAAATTGTAACTTCTGTAGCGATAATTTTAATACAAATAATTGTTATTTGCCTATTCACTGGCAGCACACTGCGGTAATGAAGGATACAATTTTAAATCCTACCGTCATCGCCGGAATAAAAACAAATGAAGTAAAACTGTCGCGATGTCTGTCACCGCGACAGATAAACAAGTTTCGACCGCCGTTTTTTCGAAAGGGATGGAATTTAATTCGAAACATCGAAAATTATCCAAAACTAAAAATTCTATTCGTACTCCTGCAACCTCAAAGCCACGCTTGGCCAAAAAGAAGATAGTGTCACGCAAGCGAAAATGCGTGTGTTTACCCGAAAATTATTCAGTAGTAGAGTTTCCGGCAATATGGAATGAGCTGCGGCAAAATGGCCAGCTTTGCGACGGTACGATCGTGTGCCGCGACATGAAATCAATACGCGTACACCGGGCCATACTGTCAGCTGTAAGCCCATACTTTAAAGCTATATTCATAAATTCTCTAAAAAAGGGGGAGCCAGAGGAAAAGGAAATATTCGTGGACGTCCCAAGCGTGTACATGGCTCTTATATTAGATTACGCTTACACGGGGACTTGTACAGTGACTGTAGAGAACGTCGAACATTTACTTCCGTACGCAGATCAGTTCGACGTCGTAGGAGTCGTTCAGTTGTGCTGCCAGTTTCTCTTACATGAACTGAGGCCTCACAACTGTCTAGGAATATTTAAATTTGCAAAATATTACTTCTGCGGTGAATTGGAGAAGAAGGGAAAATTGTATATAAGGCAGAACTTTAATAGAGTACTTAAGGAGTGTAATGAATTTAAGTCACTTTCTTTCGAAGAGCTCGAAGACGTTTTAAGAGATGACGAACTCAATGTTCGTAACGAGGAGATGGTATTTCAAGCGGTCAAGACGTGGGTAGAGCACGACTTGGAGAACAGACGAAAACACATACCGTCTTTGCTTTCTTGTATTAGATTTGGTCATATTAGCTATAAATATTTCAAGTCAAAGATTTTGCAATGGCAGCCTGTTATAGACGATGATGTAAGTATACCTCAAACTACTTGAAATGAATATATAATGATTTTAATTGTTTAACAAGCGCTGGCAACCCTAAATTACAATTTAAAAAAGAACTAACTGTCACGTTTGATTTTGGTGCCAGAAATGCCAAGAGTCTTTGTATCCGGCGGTGGTATTCCTCACGGTGCTTGATTCTCGACCGGGCACGGAGGCCGACCTTAACGATCCTCTGGCAAGGCCCCGCATTCCTTACGAAGTCCTTTTTGCCGTTGGGGGCTGGAGCGCTGGCAGCCCTACGAGTTTTGTGGAGACTTATGATACAAGGTTTGGCAACCCTGAAGGGTATTTTTGATATGGCAACTTTTAGTCGCGGTTAGTTTAAATTGTCTTCGAAGAAGTTTAGTTCGTTTATTTCTTGTAGATGTTTAGTTAGTGTATTTCTTAATGCTATGTTAATAATAATTGCGTTTTTTAGCTTTGTATTAGCTAGCTTTGTTAGGTAACAAGGCAGTCAAATTACTGTATTATTAGCAAGTTACTGATCTTATTACCTTCTTAAAACTTAATAAAACTTTCAAAAATCGTAGCGCACTATATAGCCTTAACCGCGGCCATAAAAATATCTTCCTCCTGTACATGCCGCTGAGAATATTATTAAAACAAGAGTTAGTAAAAGTAAAACACGAATTTAGGTTTAGGTACACTATGTATCAAAATTGTCTAACAGGGCAGACCGCTGGTTCCTCTCGATCCACATGGACCTAACCCCCCGCGCGTACCACGGCCTCTGCACGCTCAACAACCTCATCTACATGATCGGGGGTTTCGACGGCAGCGACCATTTCAACACTGTGCGCTGTTACGACCCCGTCGCCAACACGTGGCATGAACGCGCCTGCATGTACCAGGCGAGGTGCTACGTCAGCGTCGTGGCGCATGGTAAAACTTCGGTTGTAACTTCATCCATTTTTAACTTAAATCAGTCTCTTGTGTTGATTTTAACAGGTTCCCTGAACTGTGAATCACATGTGATTCATACGCAGTTTTATCTATGATCTGATCCGTTTATTAGTCACATGTGATGTGATAAAATTCGGATATACATAACTTTCAATATTAAAAGTAGGATTTCGAAAATGTTTAACGTTTCTGAGTTCTTATTAGTTAGAAGCAAGCATTACAATGAAGAAAATGAATATTATATGTATACACTCTTTTACAAGGACAAGGTACATCTCTAAATTAATTATTTTTATGAATATTTCGGACATTTCAGGCTATTCCCAAATATATTATTGTGTACGCACTGAAAGGCCTGTGTGACGTGATATATAATACCATTTAATAATCGCCATTATATTTTTGCTTGAGCCCACCGTTCACTCAATCACTTTTGTAACTTTCCAAACCTTAAAGTTACGAGATTGGTTTTTTGGAGTCTTTTGGTATTTTTTTCAAATTTTTACTTTTACGGTACTTTTACCAGTGGTGGTGTTGGAGTTCAGCACGCAGCACGGAATGCTGATGACCTGGGTTCGATTCCCAGCGCTGGTCATTTACAAGGTTTTTCTGGGCATCCAAGTTTCAGTTTGTATTTAGTATGAAATACTTAAAGTTGCGATAATCCTTCAATCTCATAGCACACATAAGTCTCTCGTTGAGATCTTTGAGACACGGAACCGAATAAGGTTTTTGTAAAATGACTTGTCTGTCTCAGACGGGCTGATATACGCGCTGGGGGGTTACAACGGGCGCACGCGCATGGCGTCCGTAGAGCGCTACTACCCGAACAAAAACCAGTGGGAGATGACCACGGCCATGAACAAGCAGCGGTCGGACGCCAGCGCTGCTTCGCTCGGCGGTAAGGTGCGTGTATCCGTTAAGAGGAAACTTTGATGTGCCGTATATGGTAAGCTGCTGGAGCGCAGTTTTTGGTCGAAGTTTTACCTTTCTTTCCTTAATAGCAGAATAAGGGTGATAATAATTGGGGGAGTGCATACAATTGAGTTAAGTTTTCCATAGTAAAATGCAAGTGTTCCTCATACGTTTCAGTGGATGTCGAAATGTGATGTGGATGTTGAAAAAAGAACAATGGTTTTTAACAGAGAAAAAAGTCGGTGCCCCTTTTCTCCCATAAAATTTTAAGTCATAATGTATCATTAGTTATAATCAACGTTTTTCGTTTGACACGTGTCTTATACTTCCTCTTAGAAGTCATCTGAGTATCCACCAATCTGAGTCAGTTTGGTAGGTTCTGATTCCCTACGAGGCAACGGACCCTCATAATCAACGTTAGTCATACAGTGATTTATTTCTGAACAGTATTTTTTTCAGGACTTTTTTAAATGCCATCTTATAGAATGCAGTAGGTTAGGTATAATATCATTGGGTTAGGTTAGGTTAGGTTAGTTTTATAACAATTCCGAAAAATAAATTGTATCAGAAATAAATCACTGTATGACTAACGTTGATTATGACTAATGATACATTATGACTTAAAATTTTATGGGAGTCATTATAGACCCGAAAAAGTAATGTAGAGTTTTGATTCCCTGCAATATTGTTCTCTCTAAAAACAATGACAAAATATTATAAATCTGGCATCTAGACTAGTTAACTTTTGAAGAATTTTCTCCATTAGATCTACATAGTCGGCGGTTTTAACGGCCAAGAAGTCCTCAGTTCCGCTGAAGTATTTGACCCTGACACTCGTCAATGGAGTTTCATCAGGTCTATGCTCAGTCCGCGGTCTGGTGTCAGCCTCATTGCGTACAGGGAGTGTTTGTACGCACTCGGAGGGTTCAATGGCTACAGTCGACTAAACACAGGTTAATTTGCATTTATTGCGTGGTAGTTACAGTATTACCACGTTGGTCAGCTTTTGTATGGTTAATTTTTATCAAAACTCTTAGGAAAATTAAGACAAACTTTGATGCTCCCAATCTGCTTTCGAACAGTTCGTCTTCTTTGTATGCTGCAGACCATAAGCTAAGAAAGAGAACAATCGAGAAGTTATTTCTTTTTTCACGTCCAACCTCGGGCTTAAGGGTATCCTCTACAAATTCCCAAATAGAGTAGTGACTGCTTTTTCTTCTCTGTACTAACTTTTAATAAAAAAAAAGAAAATTTATAAATATTATTGTTCGTAAAGGGGAACGTTTCAACCCGAGCCGCGGTGGTGACTGGCAGGAGGTGACAGAAATGTTCAGTGCAAGAAGCAACTTTGCAACAGTTCTGTTGGATGACATGATTTTCGTCATTGGAGGCTTTAACGGTAAGTCAGTGCCTTGACTGTCTTACAATCATTTATGTTAAATTAAACTACACAAATTTGCTATAGGATGGAGATTATTATTACCTTGCCGCATTCACTGCCGAGAACTACGAACACTTTACGGAAATATGCGTCTTCGTGACTTTTGCCTAGTCACGTAGACGCATATTCAGCTAGTCAGCTGCAGAGAAACGTAACCCCCCCGGCATCCAAAGTCTGTATGCAGGGGGGGTCACGTTTCTCTGCTGCTTACTGTACCACTGTCATAGTTTGGCAGTCATTTTAAGACACAGTGCGTTTACGGCACCTGGAGAAGTCTCGAGAATCACAGCCGGCAGAAGTTTAGAACATAAGGCCGACAACATTTGGTTACAAACGCGCCTATTTCAAGTTTTTTGCACAGGTTTCGAGTTTTTTTCCATTGTGTAAAATCTTTCTTCTGACTTTGGTTTCTTTGATTGTTACTGTTTCTATTTTAACTCTTGTACTCGGAAGATTGACTGATCTAGATCTATTACTTAGATTATTTATGCACTAGATGGAGCGTCAGGAGCAAACATCGCGATACAAAACGTCCACTATCCATTTGACAGCTTCATATTACGATCGCGTTACGTCATACCGGTTGTGCTTAATGATACCAGTTAATTTCACATTCCCCAAAATGTGGGGAAAAAATATTAGAGGCCGATAGACGCGAGTAAAAGTGACTGTAAATGGTAATTAAATAAAGTATGAATAAATAAAACTAAAAACTGATTATATATATTTTTTCCTGTGGCAAAATCGAAATTTGAGCGGCCGCGGGGAAAACTAAACACGCGGTAGTGTGTCAAGCTAAGTTCAAGGAAATGAAACTGGCAAAGCAGCGCTGTGTGAATATTACACGAACCAATTGGAGCCACTTTTGACCCCTTCATAACTACAATACAAATAGATAGTAGATTGATAAATAAGGGTTGTAAGTAGAGATGGGCTGAGTACTCGTTTACTACTCGGTACTCGGTGTACTCGGCAGTTTTTTTGATACTCGTACTCGGCCGAATAACTCGGTTCAAATGCCGAGTATACTCGGTCTAAATAAAATTATTATTATTCATGCGTATTAAAATAAAACGGGCTTGTAAAACAACTAGATTCGCAATCTTTTGCGTATACTCATTGTGTCAATAGTCACTGTACACAATCATCTATTTCCAATGTTTTTAAAATATTTAAGCAATTAATGTGCGGACCAAATGCGTATTACTCGTTAAACAAAAACCGACTAATTTGCGGGGAGAAGGCGGGGATCCCCGCGACGTTCGCTCGCGGTGGCTGGTAGCACCGCGCGAACCTGTATAAACCCGTTTCCGCGCCTCAAAACAGAACAGAGTAACTCAGCCGAGTACTCGGTTTGAGAAACTTTGAACCGAGTATACTCGGTAATCGGTTACTCGGTAAAAGTTGTACTCGGCGCATCTCTAGTTGTAAGTTGTAATTGATCATTTACACTCGAGTTGAACACTACTTTTTATCATAAATGCGAGGAAATAAAGAAAAACCGTTATGTTAAAAATATATACGCCATTTGTAAGAGAGCGCGTCGCGCCGCCCTTGCGGCCGGCACCGGCGTCACGTCGCCGCGGCCGCCTGCACACCTTGCTGAGCTCAGTGCGCAGGCGGCAAGGCGCTGCAGCTGCACGTCCAGCAGCGCACGGGCGGCGCGCGCGCGGCGTGGCGCAGCACGCGGCCACGGGGTTCGTGAATACAAAGGAGCACCATTCGATTTTCAAATTTACTTACATCCCTAAGGATGTAAATCGAATTTACATCCCGGATTTCAAGCTGAATGCAACCTACTTTCAGAGCTTGAGTGGTGAAAAAGAATTGATTTCCAAAAATAATAATGAAACACGGTTACATTACATTTATTTATTACACATTTAGTCATTTTTATAACGTTTCTCGCGCTGTCACAATGCAGACTGAAGGGAAAATGACAAATGAGTGTTGCCAATGTGTGCGGCAAAACTGCGGGGAAAGCGAAGCTGATTGGGGATCGTGCGGTCCCTCTCACTCTCGTAATAAATACCATGAGCGTGAGCGGAACGGCATGAAACGGGGTTTCGGGTTTCGCGCTTCGTAGTATAGGACCTGGTTGTCGCACTGACTTGTGTGTGAGTGAAATAGCTTTTGATGTTTTGAGCCATGCAACTGTCATTGAACCTTGGATGGTGAAGGGATTTCTTGGTTGACTATACCGCTGTACGTTTTTTTTTTTATAGTCCTACCCGCCTGTTGTTTTTGCAATGTCAGCACGCTATAAGGGCGCAGGCTGAAAACCAGCGCGGTGATGAGTAATCCTCACCGCACATGCTGAGCCTGAGCCTTTTGCCACAATTTTGTGTATTTTTTCTTATTCTTCTTTTTTTGTGGGCAATAAATGGTTTTTTATTTTTTTATTTATTTATGTGTGGGGAGAGCTTCAATTCTGGGAAAATGAGGGGATTTTAAGTATGAACACAAATACGCGACATTTGACATAAAATTTCTGCTAGTCTTGATTAATTTCCTACAATTCACTATTCGCAACAGCTCGAAACTAAGTCACTCGGCCCACATAATTTTTTATTCCCCACCCGTGGGGAATTTCGACAAAGCGTTTGGGGATTTTAGCATATTACTATTGGCAACCCTGTCATTCGGAATGACGCAATTGACATATAAGCCAAGTTGGCTTATATTTTTATGGGACGTTTTCATGCCGCCTATGCTCCATCTAGTGCATAAATAATCTAAGATCTATTATATTCCTCGCCGAATGACAACTCTGCTCAAAGTACCAAAGCTTTTACCAATGATGATTTCAAATTTACCAGGTTCCACTACGATTCCCCACGTGGAATGCTACGACGGCGATACCTTGGAATGGTACGACGCGGCCCCAATGAACTTGAACCGCTCCGCCCTCAGCGCCTGTGTCTTGGCTGGCTTACCCAATGCCCGTTCCTTTTCCTATCTGGCCAAAGCCGTGCCGGCAGCCGGAGCCGATCAAGCACACCATTCATAGAATACATCGCCATCAACCTTCCCTTTTGAAAAACTGTCCAAGAATACAAGAAATATTCACAGTCTTAGTCCATGGTATTCTGTACTACATTCCACCAATTACGCAATGGATGACCAATTTAAACAAACGAAATTCATCAATATGTTAAATTGTAATTTTCTTTAAAAGTTATTATTATTATGTTGATTGATGCCGAAGTGCTAGCTTTTATCGTCGGAATTTAACGGTACAACAGAATCTAGTTTTCAGCTCTTTGTTTAAGTGCCAAAGCGCGCATTGGAGGCGTCGATCAAAATTTTATTGACAAGCAATCAAAACACACGGAGCTCTAATATTATCGTCTTTGCCAAAATAAATACATTTACTTTTAGCGATTGAAATCAACGACAGACTTTTAAAAGGGCTCCTCAAATTTAGAAACGAATTTATGACCGTTACCTTGCTTAGTCATGCACTGAGCAAAATGTGGATTATATTTTAAAAAAAGTTTTAAATGTTCGATAACAATACAAAATAGGGAAGGTTGATTAGCATTTAAATAATGAGATCTGGCATAGGAAGTTTCTGTTTAAAATCATATTTTTACCAAATCACCTCTATGCACTTTATTGATTACAGTGTACATTTCAACCTTTTAACTGCCATCACTAACATCTAAAAGCAACAAGGAGCAGCACTGTAGCTAATCGACCTGATAGCAGTCAAAAGGTTAAATGAAAGGCTGTCGTCAAGAATTATTGTAAGCCCTGTGGGCTCCATAGCGACTTGTCGTATTTTCGGTCACAGCATTTTCGCTTACCGTTTGTTAAAATGTTTAACTAGAAGCACTGCACAGGTTAAGCTTTAGGACATTACAGGGATGTTTTCGGATGTATTTTGAACTAAATTAATCTGATCGAAGTACGCATATGGCGGCTTGGTGTTGTATAGTACCTGATGTCTGTGATATTTTGATTGTACGTAGTATTTTGTGTACTCTATTTTTGTAACTTAAATCATGGTATAAATAGCGTTATTGTATTGTATAAATCAGAATCTGTTTGTATATTGTTTGTTTTTATAATCACGGCTGGGAGCTTTGTCTGAAAAGATGGTTTTTGAAAAGGTTTTAAAAATAACTGTAAATTTTCCAGTTTTGTATAGCGTGTTGTTTGAGACACATTTTATTTTGGTTATTTGTACAGATCGCGTCCGTGTAGAATCATTTGGTCGCGTTTTCGATGTGTGTACGATATAGCGGTGGGCGAGACGCACCTACCAACTGGTACCGATAGTAGCGACGGTACCTTTAGCTTGTGGGAATTAAAAAAAATGAAAAATTATATCTAGTTAGAAAAATTTACCGTACCCGACTGAAATATTGATAAATTAACAAATAAAGAAAAACATTACTGGTATTGGATGTTTTATTCGAAACAATTGGCACTTGGCAGATAATAGTTCTCATAATATTACTATTATTATAATAATTAAACGAACGCGTTCCAGACTTTTGTTGCGAGTTGCGACTTGGTTGTGACAAAAAACTTGCATTGTAATGACTCTGATGTCGACTATACTCGGTATATTTATATACTGTATACTATATTCTGCTAGTAACTTGTAAATTCGGTTGAAACGCTTGACCCGTGGCCATAACGGCCCGGCCACGACTTCGACTTCGCGCGACCGGCTTCGCGGCAAGCGTTTTCTCTGTTCATTTGATCGAGATGCTCGCTGTATATTGGTTACCTGCCGGCACAAGCAATGAAGTGATAAGACGCTCGCCGCGCCACTTGTCGCGCGAAGTCGTGCCCGAACCGTAAGTGACCGATCAATCCAGTCTAGACTTTTTATGCTCCATTAAAATGGTGAAAAACCACTCCATAAAAACTTTGCCTGGTAAAGAAGCGGTTTTACTTTGTAGTTTTAGTTTAGGATATATTCAGTTTGTTTTATAATTGTATTTTCCTTGTAAGAACGTAATATTAATGTCTTTATTACCGACATGCGATCGTATTACTAGAATACAGTTATTTCTCGTAGTATGATGGCAATCAATAGAAGCTCTAGACTGGCCAAACGTTTCATTGAGTCGCGTCAAACATACGCGTTTACGGCACCATTACAAATTTACCTTGTCAGTGGCCAAAAGCGGAACTAATCAATCTGATGCGGTATCTGTTAGACGGTGGCGACACTGTCGAAAGTAAAGTTATGTTTGTGGGGTTATAGTATAGTGCTTTAGCCGCGACGTGAATAGCGTGCACGCGTACGTACGGAAACAGACAGCGAGAGTGCCGTGCGTACTCATGAGGGAGGTGCAGGGGTTGCTAATGTTGGCTACTAATAATTAGCCAAATAAAAAAAAGCTAAAATGGAATAAATAAGGCAGGCACATGAGATAATTTGCCATATCTAGTCTGAGATTAATAAGGCCGATTGATCTATTTCTTATTGAGTTTTAGTTGTTTCTCATAACTTCATTTGCAAATAATTCGTTTCTCCCAGGAATCCCTAGAAATTGTATAAGCAAAAATTACTAAAACATTTACTTACACGCAAGGTAATTTGGAGTTAGTAATTAAGTGATCGTTATTGTTGATCCTTTATCCGACACGGTTTATACGAGATAGTAGTAGAGCCAGCGACAGACGCATCTTTTCAATCTGCTTTTTATTTAAACTACAGACGATTTAATATTATACTTAGTACTCCGACCAACCGAGTCGAAAGAGGAAGCATAAATTGTCCGATTTAGCGGCGTATACGAAACTGGCAACACCAGCAACGAGGGTGGCAGTCGCGCGATCGGCACGATCGAACTCGCGTAGTGCAGTGCAGTCAGGGCGCGGCGTTTGTCACAAAACAATTAAAAATACAATGGACCTCAAAGGGAAGGTCGCTTTGATTACCGGCGCTGCAGCCGGCATCGGCTTGGCTTACAGCGAGGAGCTACTCAAACACGGAGCCAAGGTATGTTACTGTTCCATCTTAAGATTATGAATTAAGTAAGTGCCGTAAAATTGCAGGAAAAGTTTATTTATATCAGAATCCCAATGATCCAGACAGTCTTTTGTTTAATACGTTTCAAAAGCGTTTTACGTGCCCTGTTTCCGACTTTTCAGACAAGAATGCATCTTCATTGTCGTATGTCCAATTGTTACTTAAACACTTCAATATGCAAAGTTATACGTGAATATCACATTTTATTCATGAACGTCTAAGTTCAGGGATAAAACTGCGTTCATGAATCATATGTGATTCATGAGGCAGGGAAACTGTTAATATTTTTTTTTTAATAATTTTCTCGTTCGTCGCAGTTTCTGTAGGTAGTAGTTAGGTACTACAAAGTAATAAAGGGTTCAAGGTGAAGCTGACTTGAATGGAACTGGAATAAAGCCAAGACGATGCATGAACGGTGCAATATTGTTATTTGGAAACTGTAGTATTCTGTGTTAGTCCTTGCCGGTTGCTTACCGGCACTTATTTGTATTGATTTTCTTGGCCGCGGTCATTGACGTGATTATGTAGCGAAAGATCCTAAAAACGATATTATCTAAAATGTTCACGTAGGTAAAAGATTATCTTAAATTAAAAGGAAAAGAACGCAGAGGATGCAAGAAGTTTAATTTAAATGAATGAAGTTAGATTTGATTATTGGGATTTTATTTATTCGGCGCCTAAGGAACATCGTTAGTCAAAATTGTTTGAAAAACAATACAGGAAATATTGAAAAGAAATGCAAAGTTTAAATAACGCCTAAGATATTTGTGATGCTGTTGGTGTTTTTGTTGTATATAGTACATACAATGCCTTCTACATGCCTGAATAAACAACAAGGAGGAACTACCTATGTACGGTCTTTTACCGTACATTTTTCTGTTTACGCTGCGACCTACCTTCGGGTCGCGCATTTAATAATATACCTACTATTTTTAGTCATATTGATGAGTGCATAACTAACTCGCTTGCGATACACATCAAGAGAAAGAATCGCCAACTGTATACCTATTTTACTGTTTACTTTACATAACTTTAAATAAACTACGGGAACTTAACGAAGGTTCTTTCTTTGCACTCCAACAACTACCTGCAACTACAAAGAAGTGTAGGGCGCTAACTGGCTCCTACAACCTAAGTACCTACAGAGAAATATTTTTCCTTGTTTGGATTTCCTGATGTAGGTTATCAGTGGGAGTGGGAGGGTTAAAAGGGAACTTAATAAAAGAAATAAATAAATTGATACGTACCTAATGTAAATTATAAATAAAATATACGAACATTTTTGTGTGTGTTTGTGGTTGATGATTGACTAATACTATCGTAATAATAGGTTAATATATTATTGCCTTGTTTAGATTGTGGGGTACCTAAATGTAGCTATGGTGAAAACAGTAGTTGGGAAATTAATAAAAAGAAAAACCATAAGCTACCATGATTACTTTAAGTAGGTACTCACAGGTAATCACAGCACGTTGGCTTAACTCAATCTATAGGGTGGTGCTAGCCACGGCCGAAGCCTACCTTCAGAGTTGTATCGCTCGCTAAGCACCACCCAGGGGTCACGTGTAGTGTAGGGTCTCGACGGTAAACCTACGGACGCGAGCGATTTCAACCTCCAAATTTTTTTAAATTCTTTCTTCTAGGGAAAAGGCAAAGGTTTAACAGGTTCCCTGTCCCATGAGCAAAGGGCGGACAATGGATGCAATATGGTGACGAAAGCATAAGATGAATAAGACTTTTATTATTATTAATATATGTTATGATTTTATAAGAAATTTCAGATGGCGATAATGTTATTGGTGTTAATAGAGAAGTATCACTTTACGAATAGATATGCACCTTTTGCATCTGTAGATGTAGAGTGGTAATTTTCCCTATATAAGTGGACAGTGAACCATAAAAGGAATGGACTGAAAAAAATTAATATGGAAAAAATCATGATTATTTATTTACTTACTACATACAACAATAGTTTTTTTTTGTTTTTTGATTTATTTTTAATATTAGCACATACATAACAATATATTTAAGTACGCCAAACTGTGAAACAGTTTGTTGGCGTCACGTTCTGACAATAAGATTATTGTGCCAAGTGATGCTTACTAACTAGGTACATAACTTTAATAAAAATAAAAAGATAAAATATACAAACGAAGACTCAGTCACTATACCATATAGATATCTGTTTACCATTCGATAGTGACTGAAGTCTTCGCTGGTACAACCCTATTACTAACCTTAATATTACAGGTGCACAATTATATTTTTAAGATGCAAAACCAAACAAATTGAACAAGTAGATACATTTAGTTATCATTATCATTTAGAATCTTTTTCAATTTAATTTTTAAACTCCCTATTTTTAATTTTTCCTCCTCCAGCAAAAAGGGGTACTTATTATATAAAAAAAAAAATGAAAATTTAAACTGTTTATTTCAGTAAAATTACAAAATTGCATGCATAATCTTAGCTAATAATCTTAATTTAAAAAGATTTTATAAGTTAAGAAGTCTTTTTTTGTGTGTATACAGTCAAGGTCACAAACACACGCACGTCAGAAGTCAAAAATATCTGTACACCTCTTTATCACTAAATAAGGTTGGTGTTTACATTATATCCGACTCCGAGCCGTCCATATGTTTGTGCCCTCGACTGTACGTTTTAATTATACAAAGTAATCTATTTCTACAGAGTAATAACAATTATAATTGATATTGCTAGTCAGGGTTGTGTAGGTATACAATTATTAAGTATATTATTTGTCGGTAGTTTGCCCTCTTATTTTAAACATGTATCTTTTAATAATATTTCTAGCTTGTCCACTCGTTCGACCTTCAATTAAGTTTAATAATTCACTTGAAAATCTATTCAAAATACGCGGTAAGATGCATCTAATATATTTTAGGAATTAGGTATTCTTTGGTTCTTTTTGCGTAATAATTTTTGGCAACCGGCTGCAACAATAATTTCCTTTTAGTGGATCTAAGATGACGTTTTAATTTAATTTATGTAACTATTTTGCAATTATGTTCTCTTATTTAAACCAATTCTAGTCATATCCATATTACGTAAATCGTTTGACACGATTTTGACGTATTTTGCATCCGTCGGCCGCCCATTACCCATGAGGCACATGTGCCTCATAGCTGACTTTACTGGTACACCATGAGGCACATGTGCCTGACGACTACGACCGTTTAATGTCATTGGGACGTGTCGAAAGAACGTTGCGCAGTACTTCGGGACGGGGAACCTGTTAAAAACATACCTATACAGCCTTTCTACAATTCAGCCCCGGATCAACGATTTTTTCGAACCGGAGCAAAAACTTGATAGTGGCGCCCCGCCCCCTCCCTTACTTTTTCGATATTTCGAATTCTGCCTCAAGGATTTGGTGCCCCCATGAAACTGCCGCCCGGGGCAAGTGCGCCGGTTTGCCCCTCCTTAGATCCGGGGCTGTTACAATTACTCTTCTTCGTGTCTCTAATCATCGTGTTTCTGTTGCCCGTTGCGTTTACTAACTATAACCTTCTATTTCTTCACCTCTCGCAGGTGTCCCTGTGCGATATCGACTCGGAAATCGGTGAGCAGATAGCCGATGAGTTAGGAGCCAAGTACGGACGGAAGAACGTGCTGTTCTGTCAGTGTGATGTCACAGACTACCCACAGTATGAAGGTAAGTTAAGAAACCATTATAGGCCGACAAGCTCTTGCGCGACCCTCCGCGGAACCCTGTCGCAGTCAGCGTTTGCCGCACTTATTAAAAACAATCTTGTTAAGGACAGCAGAGGTTCCCTGCGACAGGGTTCCGCCGTTACACATTCGATCTATCGCGCGTTTTCAGGAGCGAGCGTACAGGTTTGCGTGCCTATTTAGGTGCCTATAATATAAACCTCTACTACCTAGGTATATACGCAAAATCATTCGCGATTATGTTTTTGAAGGTTTTTAAGTTAACGTTCTTTCGCGCCCGATTACCTACACTACAAGTTTTTGTCGAACGGAAAGAGCGAACGTTGTAAAGGCTAATCGTGCAGGATATACTGCGCGAAACTGGCGGGTGTTGGAACGTTGGCTCGAACATAAACCTTGCATAAGCTAGCATATTATCTCTAAAAAAAAAGAACCGTGAATAAGATTCAAAGCCAGCAGCAGCAGCCATTTGCAAGTTAGTTGGCAGTTGTATCAGATTTCACGTCAATCCAGTTTGTTGACACTGTCACGCAATACTTAGGCTTTATATAGGTTCAGGTTTTAATTTGGAGTAAGTATATGTAGGGTCAGATGTACTAGCCAGGATTATAGGGGACGATCGGATCAAATTTCAGCTTAAAGTAGATTACCTAGGCTTCACTGACTCATATTTGCATCGTGATTTACAAATATACCTTATCTTATATTATAATGTCGTCGTCGCTAGTGCGTGCAGGTTTATAGTAAAATTTCAAATATAATATCGCACCTATATACCAAATTCTGGATGACTCAGAGGTGTGAGCGGGATCGAACTCGCGACCCTCTGCTTGAGAGGCCGTAGGCCAAACCACTTGGTTACCATTACCACAGCTTTTTTGTTGTGTATATCGATATGAGAACAGCATGAACAGGGAGGGATGTTGACACCACCAATCAACTGGCGGACTTTTTATGAGCTGTCAAAAAACAACTCTCCCATAGAGTTTGAATGGCAATAGCAACTTATGACGTCACTTGTACGCCAACTCAATCAACTAACTATTTATTTGTTTTAAAGCAACAAAAAATCTAATTTTGCAGTTAATCAAAAATTAATCTGGTTTTCAGGGCTAAAATAAAGGGTATTTTGCTGGAGTCGTGTCTTCGAATTATTTTTTAATGGCGTCAACATTCCTTCAGAAAAACTTGTTGAGAATAATCCGGAAAGAAACTCAACAAGGTGTATTTTTTTTCAAGCAGATCTACAATGTTATTAAATTAACATACAAAAACATTGTATGTAATTTAATACAACTAAATTTTTCAACACAGTATAGATGCGCTAATTGAGACCAATGCGGATCGGAAGTGGGATAACCTTACATTTGCAAATTACTAGCGCGCACTGAGTTTACGAACTTAGATTCATTTGAATAGTGTCGAGTAGTCAGAACTCAAAAGTCACATATTCTGACACACCTATTTACTGCTAAGCTTGCCTCCCATTTCTAGTCGTGTTCCATTACAACACATGCATCTAAGCTATTTTTGTTGCGACATTTTTAAATCCCGCGACTTCCGAGGCTGATTCATTACATAGGGGAACGTTAATTCTATTCATGCGACATATTAATAGATAAATTCTACAGTACCGACCTACGTGCAGTGGCTTAGCTGGGCGTGGGCGAAGCGGCATCTCGACCACGGCCTCGCGGTCCGAGGAGCTTCGCGCCTATAAAGATATGCTTGTTTTTTTTTCCGGTGGTGCCTCTATCATAGGACCTCGCAAAATATGTCTTGCCAGAAAATTTAGGTCCAGCGCCGCCACTGCCTACATGTTGAATGTTGATACTTTGTATTGAGATAAACCTTTGAAAAAGTGTGGCACCTTAGCAAAGTTTTTATTTATTTTTGTTTCCTTGAGGAACACTTTTGGAACGCCGTGATCTACATAATAATAATAATAATAATAATAAACATTTAATTCAGGCTGCATAGGCCCATAGATAAATACCTTACAGAGTAACATACATAATCAAATTTAAAACTTAAAACTACATAAAACTAAACATCACACATCAAACACTCAGGACACCCGCAGAGCCGGTGTCGCGTCAGTAGCACCGGAGACCCGAACATATATACGAAGGTTCACTAGGGAATTAAGAAATCGTAGTCCTTACGCTTTTTTAACTTCACATTGTACCTACCATCGTTTGAAATGTAAGAAATTTCTTTCCAAAAATACTGGTTTTGTATTAAGTATAAGTAAAGTGATTTATTTTATTATTCTCCACAGAGGCGTTCGAAATGACGATCAAGGTGTTCAATCGACTGGACATCGTCATCAACAATGCTGGTGTCATGAACGACCGGTTCTGGGAGCTTGAAGTCGACGTTAATCTGGTAAGTGACTACAAACCCAACCGCCGTAATAGGTATCTACAAAACTAAGCTCTAGTACAGTGATTCCGAATCTGGGAGTAGCGATAGTAACAGAAAATCCGATTGCTTGCAAAAATCTCCCTTAGAGCTCAACTTCCGAGGTCGGCTGAATAGGAGTACTCTTTGGCGTGCTAAGATAAATTTTCCCTTTGCTGATCAGCCCGTCTGGCAGCTCGTCCTCTCTTCGATAAGCTAACACCAACAGTCCGACCGAAAAAAAGCAACAGTTTATGTATCTTTGTATATATACCTACCGTTATTAATGGACAGTGCCGGCGTTACGACCGCTGACACCCCGGGCAAAAATATTGTGGCGCCCATTTAAGGAAATCAAAATCGAGTGCCAGTTTGGCGGGGAAGCATCCCACCCCCACCGATCGCCCTCTGAAATTTGGCACCCTGGACCGTCGCCCAATCGCGCCCTCCCCCCTCTAACGCCGGCACTGATAATGATAATGGATGACTGGGCGAGAATAAGAACTAAACCATAACTAGCACTAACTAGCACGTTGCAGAATATCTAATAATTAGTACCCTAACACTAAGCTACCACCTAACCCTGAATGTAACGATAATTCGTATGTCCGTGGCCTATTGGCGGCAGAGCGAATACCGCCTCATTCGTAAGACTATTCTCATACCCCTGACATAAATTTAAGTTTTTATCATACCATACAAACAAAACAATGACTCTTTATTGAACACCGAACACCACACAATAAGCGATACAGTTAACAGGTAGGTACATGCTGAAAATTCACAAGATAAGCAATACCTAAGCGGGCCAAGGCTCCTACATACACCGGCTGGCTGGCTGGGTTTTTGCGAGAATGCCACCGGCAGCGCCGGCTTTAGGGGGAACGGGTAACCATTGCTTTCATAATCATTACACTTCCTTTTGGCTTTGCCGTAGTCGTGTAAAAATAAGACAACTTTAAAGTGCACTAGGACAGGACAGCAGTTAAACGTCTAGTTTCAAGCTCCATCTGAGAATTTTTGAAATAATTAGGGTCCTGGTTCCCCACTACAACTTTAGTTCAGTCGCCATCATAATAAACATTCGTAGCAGTCAAGGTGCTCAAAAATAAATAAACATCACAGCAAAAGCGCTGAAAAATATCAGAACACGTGCCTAACTACGCAATTGACAATACGGTCGTGTAGAGATAATTTGACCGTCTTGAATCCTCCGATGTTTATGATGGCTAGTGTACGCGATTGAAAGAGAGAAAGAAAAACATTTATTTATAACAACAATAACACGTACACAGGCTAAAATTAAAAGTACAAACATAGACATAGGTAGGTACATGTTGATGTTGCCATAAAGGGTCCCGACTCAGCGTGTCGCTGGTTAAAAACCAGCACTGGTCTTCCGCCGGGCCACAGTAAAGTAAAATTGACAAGATAATACGGTCGTGTTCAGATATTTTTGACCATCTTGAATCCTCCGATGTTTATGATGGCTAGTGTACGCGATTGACAAAAGACAATACGGTCGTGATTAGAATTTTTAACCACTTCGACTGCTCCGATGTATATGATTGTAGCGACTCCTAGCGCCATCAGCCATCAACTAGGTAACTGCTACAATTTGCAGTATCGAAGTTTCTCAACTCGGCCGCTTAAATACAACATACAACTTTCTTCCATCGGACTTCGGTCCCTATGCATAACATCTGCCTGGTGAGAAATCTCTCTATTGTGACTACTGTACTGTATAACCTTTTGTAAGTGTCTTCATCTTGATTCGCAGAACGGAGTGATCCGTGGCACTCTGTTGGCGTACCGGTTCATGGGCAAAGACCGCGGCGGCCAGGGTGGCACCATCGTCAACACGGCGTCGACGGCGTTCGCGCGCCCGCAAGTCTCCACGCCCATCTACACGGCTACTAACTACGCCGTCGTGGGGCTCACTAGGGCTTACGGGGTAAGTTGGGTTCATAACTTTACTATGTTAATTAGCAGCAAGATGTTTGATGCAATGGGATCCCAGAGACGCCTTCAGAATTTCCTTCCATTTGCTACCAAAGTTGCGTTGCTCAGACTTTACTGCATCCCATTTTCGATTATGATGACATTTGTTATCCTGATCTTTTAGAAGAGCACCTTATTAAACTTGAGCGTTCTCAACGGAATTATTTTTAATTCTGGTACTCACTAAGTCTTATGTGGTAGGTAGGTAAATGCAGTTACTTTTTCATCTGACGCAATAGCACATCTTTCTAATTTGATTTCTTCGTTTCCTCTAGCCCCCTAGCCTTTATCGGGTTCCAGTACTTGAGATCATCTCGCCGTCAACTCCGGATCGTTTTCAAAAAAATTGTACATAGTTAACGGCTTAATCAAAACAAAAATCACGATCGCTATTTTTGTGTAGCGAAAGTTAGTCATACAAAGTATATGGGTAACTCCGTTACACAAAAATAATTAATTAAATTTTGTTAATAATTAATACCTTATTTGTGTACAAATTTTTTGAAAACGACTCCTCCCTCCTCTTATTTATCGCTTTGATTCAATCCAGCAAATCGATCGATCGATCGATCGGGATAATAAGCTATTTAAGTATAGGTACTGACCATGTCTCATATGTTCCCAGGACCAGTACCACGTGAACCTAACAGGCGTCCGGAGCCTGGTGCTGTGCCCCGGGCTAACCGACACAGGCCTGGTAAAGGAGATCCGCAAACAACTCATGTCGTCAGAGTACGAGGCCGCGTGGCAACGGGACAATGCCAATTGCAAGACACAGAGGTATACCTATCCATAACCACTAATATTATAAACTAGCTGTTGCCCGCCCGTCTGCAAAGAATTCGTATTATCATAGTAAAAATACGGATAACCCACGTCTATGATTGAGTTTAGCTCGACATGTTTCGGGCTAATCTGTAGACCTTCATCATGGAGCACACGCCACGGCTGCTGCTGCTGCTGCCAAAAGCGCACTGCGCGTCACCGTTCTACTCGCGGGGCTGCTCCACGAAACTGATAGCGGCATACGTTTGGTAGCAGCCGCCGTGGCGTGTGCTCCGTGACGAAGGGCCCGAAGTCCCGAAACAGTCGAGCTAAACTCGATCACGTTAAATTATCGTCCGTAAACCGACTTTACAGACAACCGGCTTTCCCTGTTCTGTGCTCCCAATAGGGAACGTGCACATAGACGGTGCTGCCAACTGGTGCCATAAGGGTGCCATCAATTTGAATGTTTTACCTTGATAAGTTTGTTTTACTGTCCGCATAGTGTCTCTTCTGTCGCATTAGTGCTGCCGCCTATAGTTACTGCACGTTCCCTATAATACTTTTTCTCACAAAAAAGTAACTTTTTCTCACAAAAGAAGAAACTTGACGTTTTCTCATGAAAAATAAACTTAAAAAAAAAAAACAAAAATCTTGAAAAAAACGTGGAATCGAACCGAGGTCGGCTGGATCCGCGACCACCCGATTTCTAATGTGCCATTATGATCTGCTTGAAGCTGGCGAAATTTAGCTTTGTATTCTAATGCAAACAAAAATAGCCGGAAAACACGAGTAAAAGCGATTTTCTGAAAATGAAACATACCTAGATCAGTTTTTCATCCCCGAAAACCCCCACATACCAAATTTCATCGAAATCGTTGGAGCCGTTTCCGAGATCCTGATTATATATACAAGAATTGCTCGTTTAAAGGTATTAGATAGATTAGATAGATTAGATAGATGCTAAAAAAACGAAACACGCACGACGAACGAGCGCCCTCGCGCAAAGCCCCGCGCCGCGCAGAATGACGCAATAGCGGGAAACCGCCCGTGTAGTTTGAAGCGGCGGTTATCAGCGGCGGTTTAACGCTGCATGCGGCGGTCGAATTTCTCCCGTCCGTGAACCGCGGCGGGAAACCGCGCAGTGTAGTATGCAGCATACAACTTCCATATAAAATTGTGTCTAGTGCGGTTCTGAAGCGGTTTCCCGCGGCGGGAGAACCGCCCGTGTAGTATGGGCCTTACGGTAGTTTTATATTCAAATTCGTTTATCGCTAGTTCGCGGGAACTAAGTATACAATATTCCGGGATAATAAGCTATTTCCTATATATATGTTAATCCAGGTTACAAACTATATGTGTGGCAAATTTCATCAGAACACGTCAAACCGTTTTAGCGTGAAAGAGTAATAAACATCCACACATCCATCTATCCATACAAACTTCCACGTTTATAATATTAATGGGACGTGAAGTTTGGATGGATGTGTGTGTGGATATTTGTTACTCTTTCACCCTTTCTTTATTCTTTCTTTTATAACTAGTCAGCTTTAAGCGGTGAATACAGGGAAACATTTATTCTTGTCCGGCACATGACAAGCAACGCATCTCAATGTACGGTCAGCTTGCCGGTTCGTTACCGCCGTTACAGGGGGATACTTTTTCTCTGCACTTGGCTGTACGTAACGCTGCAACAGCATTTTGGTACCACAACATGACCAAAGTCGTAGACCCGCCGACTTATGCCGGCAACCTTCGATCAACAATACAACAAAAGTAGTATTGTTGATCGAAGCCGGCAACATTTTGTTGGCGGGCTAGTCTAGTCGGCGACTCTAGTCATTGAGTGTTTGAATGTCGCCGGGCAACATCAACATGACATAAGAATAAATAAGAACATAGGTTGAAGGGAAACTCCCGCTCCGGCCGGACTCAAAGGTCACGATATTAGAGTACTCGCTAAGCGAGAACTCAGTCAGGTGTCACGGCCGGCGGCGGCGGGCGTCCGTGACACCCTGACTGAGTTCTCGCTTAGCGAGTATAGTATAAATCTTCCCAGGTGAATGTTTCGCTTCGAGCCATTACATTAAATTTGAACCTTAATACTATGACGATACAGTTTGTTTTGAAAGATAAGGGCTTGAAGCGAAAAATTCACCTGGGAAGATTTATACTATACTCTAATATCGTGACCTTTGAGTCCGGCCTGAGCGGGAGTTTCTAACTACCTATGTTCTTATTTATTCTTATGAACATGATTCGATTCTTTTCATATTATGTGATTTAGGCCCTTCGTACACAAGGCTACGCAAATCTTTGATGCCGACGATTTTGTCCGTAGTTTAATTTGCACCATTACAATACACAGCAGTACCGTAATAGTGCTATAGTCCGACAAGCTCGTGCGCGACCCTCCGCGGAACCCTGTCGCAGTCAGCGTTTGCCGCACTTATTAAAAACAATCTTGTTAAGGACAGCAGAGGCTCCCTGCGACAGGGTTCCGCCGAGCGCCGCGCACGAGCTTGTCAAGGTATCTATCTAATCTATCTATCTGTCTAATACCTTTAAACGAGCAATTCTTGTATATATGTATATATATAATCAGGATCTCGGAAACGGCTCCAACGATTTCGATGAAATTTGGTATGTGGGGGTTTTCGGGAATGAAAAACTGATCTAGCTATGTTTCATTTTCAGAAAATCGCTTTTAGTCGTGTTTTCCGGCTATTTTTGTTTGCATTAGAATATAAAGCTAAATTTCGCCGACTTCGAGCAGATCATAATGGCGCATTAGAAATCGGGTGGTCGCGGATCCAGCCGACCTCTGTTCGAATCCACGTTTTTTTTCAAGATTTTTAGTTTTTTTTTTAAGTTTATTTTTCATGAGAAAACGTGTAGTTTCTTCTTTTGTGAGAAAAAGTTACTTTTTTGTGAGAAAAAGTATTACAGGGAACGTGCAGTAACTATAGGCGGCAGCACTAATGCGACAGAAGAGACACTATGCGGACAGTAAAACAAACTTATTAAGGTAAAACATTCAAATTGATGGCACCCTTATGGCACCAGTTGGCAGCACCGTCTATGTGCACGTTCCCTATTGGGAGCACAGAACAGGAAAAGCCGGTTGTCTGTAAAGTCGGTTTACGGACGATAATTTAACATGACTCAACCCCCCCCCCCCCCCAACCCCCTCCGGTGTTTTTGTCAAATATCTTGAAAACGGTGCATCCTACGGCAAAATCAATGAAATTTTCATCCCCCCTTTGAAACCTCCTGAACCCCCTCCCCCGCACATATATAATCAGGATCTCGGAAACGGCTCCAACGATTTCGATGAAATTTGGTATTTGGGGGTTTTCGGGGATAAAAAATTGATCTAGCTTGGTCTTATCTCTGGGAAAACGCTTGGTACCGAGTTTCTGCCCGAGCAGAGCTCGGTCGCCCAGGTATAGTCAATGGTGCAAGAAACTACGGCCGATTTTTGGAGGCTACGCCGATACGCGACGCGTGCCTGTGTTCGATCCTCTATGAATATGTATTGCGGTAGTCGCTTAGAGACCAAAATCGTCGGGTATCGACGATTTGCGTAGCCTAGTGTACAAAGTGCCTTACGTGACACGGAGCATTCCCTGCATTTGTCCCTAGCTGGTGTACCGGTAGGCTTATGATATAGTTAATACTCATAGGTTCTTTCGTGGTTTCAGTTCAGAGCACGTGGGTCGGGCCTTGATCGAGATCCTTACTAAAGGCCAAAGCGGATCAGTATGGGTCGTCGAGAACGGACAGGCGCCTCGCGAATGGCGCGGGTAAAGCCTTCCACAACTCGGTCTCGACGAACGAATGATTTAAAGCCAAATGGAAACAGCTCGAAGATAGCCAAAAAGTCTAGTCCAAAAACTAACCGAAAAATCATCGATTTCTTGAGTGAATGTAAGGGTGGAATTTTTGTCTTGAAATGTGGGTGGCCACTTAGCGAGGAGTACTTGCAGATGAGAATTTTAACTTATTCATGAAATAACAAAAGCAATTGGATGCTGTTATGCATTAACATGTCAACCACTAAAGATTTCTATTAGAGGCAACTATTTTTGCCGTTTTTCGATATTGTGAAGATGTTGTCACATAATCGTTTTTATAAAATGTAGAGTCGACAACGTAAAGTTTCGTATTCTAATCTCGATTTTTAGTTTTTGTAGGTTAACACGTTATGCGCGTCACCCAGCATCCAATTTACAATTTATTATTTGAAAAATACCTAGTCTGTATAACCTCGCGTTAGTCGTTAAATATTTTTCGACTTTTAGAGGGTACAAGGCGAGGTACCTACATGAGTATGGCAGTTTTGACTGACTGTACTGTACTGTACGTCATTTTCATGAAGGATTTCAATAGCTGAAGTCTTTCAAAATTAATGTTTCCAAGAATCTTTCTCATCCAGTGTGTTGTACGTAAATCTGTATGCAATGTTTTTGTAAACATTTCCACTTAAATGAAACACAATTCTTATAAATTCGTGAAGTGGTTGTGTAAATACTCAAGTTTCTCTAGAATTAGAAATTTTTTCGAGTAAGAAACTAAGTTTATATTTTATAAAATATATTTTACAACAAAATAGTTACCTAAGAATAAGAGTAGGCCATGTACTTTGAAATCGTCTGTATACCTAACCTGAGGTCCTGTATGATATTTATAAGTAAAAAATAAGTATGTAATATAAGCACATACTTTGTTATAATACGGCTTGTATGCATGTTATAATGTCAAACATTTTGTTACATTGTAAGTTTCGAACTGCGTTATGGAATTCAAACTTTAATAATTGCTTGTATAATTTAAGACGTTTGTTAATGATTCCTATTCATTTTACGATATGAAGTGGAGCTGAAATTTTTGATTTGCAATAAAATATGAAAGCCACATTTGTTTTCTTTCAAATACCACGGAATACGTAAGAAAGCGATAATAAAAGCATTTTTGAAGTTTGTAGTAAATGTATATTTCATATTAATACAATCACCAGGTACAGTTTTTGAGTTACAGATTTTTACAAATAGGTATAATAATGTAGATTGTCAACTTTTGCAATTTATTTGAGAAGGACCAACTAACAAAATCAATTGAACACGAAAAATTAAACTGTCCTTTAACTCGATTTGATTGTGAGTACAAGAAATCTGATAAAACTTTAATAAACATGCGGCAGACATACATTCCCTATGTCTGTGCGACACGGCTGTGGCGCCGGGGCGCTGTGGCACTGCCACCGCGACAGCAGACCTACTATCACATTGTATTTACTCTATCACTAACAATAAAACAGTCAATATAACACTAAGTCATCCAATTATTTTCATACATTTAAGATTAATTTTACCATCGCCACTGAAACCAGCAACGCTCTCGATTAAAAAATACTACAATAAAGAGTTTCCACACACGCCGATCCGCTGACAATGGTAAAATTAAACCTTCACAATTTACTAACATTTTATCACTAACAGTAAGTAGGGCTGCTGTAAGATTTCCTAGTCATTGCGAAGTTTTAAAAAAATAGTGGAAGTGCAATGACCATCGAAAACGAAACTTGTTAATGTTTATCTAACTTTTACAACTTTACACAAACTGCGCACATTACATACGAAGCCTGAGGAAAATATATATTTAATTGGGCATGTTATAAATAAAGTCTTCAATTAAACTATGCCGGGCTTCCGTCTACATAGCCTCGATTATAATTTACAGGAAGGCGGGCGCTTGGGCGTCGCCCGCGGCACTGGCACCGACACTCGTAGCCTAATATCTTGGTCGACTTGTGACATACCATGCAATTTGTTAATAGATGCCAATGCTTGCCCAATTTCAGTGACACTCCGTTCACTCGTATACTTACACCATACTGCGGCGAGCGCTCCGGGACAAACGTTTGTTCGATCGCATGCTTACGGGAATTTCCTGCTAACTCCTTCCATTATATTGGATACAACACTATCACACCAAAACAATGTCCTTCAACTTTAATCCTGACCTTATCTTCCCGCAGAGACAAACTTTCTTGCTTTACCCTTCTGCATCAATTTACATCTATGAAACACTTGAATCACCGACATACACTTTTCCGTTACTTTTCCGTTTGTGATTAGTCCTCGCGACAATAAATTAAGATTCGGCGTACCCTCTGCATCTCAACTCCTACTTGGCTGTGGACAAAAAAAAAACTTGTTCAGCAAAGTTTTACTATAAAAATAATAAGCGTTTTTCTAACTTCAATAAAACCCACTAAGATATATCGTCGGGGATAGTGCAATACCACGTAACTAGCCCTGGTAAATACTGCGTAATTACGTTCGTTGGCGGGAAATCTTAATTTGGCTACATTTTTTAGATTCGCGGTATTAACCAATGCCAGTTACGCGGATTTTCCCTATGGGTGCAGATACGCACGCAGTATTTACCAGTGCTAGTTACGCGGTATTGCAATATCCCCGACGATATGGCAAACAAGAAATGGGCTAGTGTCAGTCAACGATTTGACTCTAAAATAAAAAAGCCATGTAATAAATAAGGGTCGCGGGCAGTTCAATCGTCGCACCCTTCTAGTTAAATTGACTAATATGTTGCCTCTTTTCATCTAATCTTCGTCTTGAACTCAAGACAGAGTCTTGCCTCAAACAATCATAAATTTTCAGAATAGACGAAGGATGAGGCTGTCAAAATGCATCGAAGTCTTTCTTCTACCACAATGCAGCTTCAATGGTCAAAATATATATGTTCAGCGGCGGACGTGTCTGCGACATATCAAGCGAAGCTGAACGATTTTGCTTGACATATCTGGCGACATCGCGCGATTTATGTCCGTAGCGACATCAGGCGAAGTTGTGCGACTTTGCGAAACTTCGCCTGACATATCTGGCAACATCAAGACATTCGCACTCGCCGTATGCTACGCTGCAACAAAGGATAATCGAGCGATGTGGCCAGACATGTCGAGCGAAATTCGATAACATCACGCCTCTTTACCCGTCGTCGTTGCCGACGCGTGTCGCGCGATGTTGCCAGACGTGTCAAGCGAAGTCCGGCAACGTCGCGCCACTTCACCTGACGTCGCTGGCGACTCGTGTAGCAGGACAATTTTGTCCTAGTGTTGGCTTGGCTTTGCTTGTCACTCAGAGGGCGATGGAGAGGGTTATGCTCGGAGTTTCTCTGCGGGATCGCATTAGAAATGATATAATCCGCGCAAGAACTAAAGTCACCGACATAGCTCGAAGAAGCGCCAGACTCAAGTGGCAGTGGACAGGGCACATCGCTCGTAGAACTGATGGCCGATGGGGCAAATAGGTTCAATCCGTGCAAGAATTAAAGTCACCGACATAGCTCGAAGAAGCGCCAGACTCAAGTGGCAGTGGACAGGGCACATCGCTCGTTTTACTGATGGCCGATGGGGCAAAAAGGTTCAATCCGTGTAAGAATTAAAGTCACCGACATAGCTCGAAGAAGCGCCAGACTCAAGTGCCAGTGGGCAGGGCACATCGCTCGTATTACTGATGGCCGATGGGGCAAAAAGGTTCTCGAGTGGCGTCCACGGACCGGAAGACGCAGTATAGGTAGGTAGGTAGATGGAGTGACGACCTGGTTAAGGGTGCGGGATCGCGTTGGAGGCCGATGGCACGGGACTGATCTGTTTGGCGAGCCTTAGGGGAGGTTTGCTTGATGAAGCTGCAGGTATAGTCTAGTGAGCGTGTACCTGCGGCGGTGGCGGCGGGCGGCTGCGGCTGCGGCTGCGGCTGGCGCGGCTGGCGCGGCTGCTGCGGCTGGTTGTGGTGCTGCGGCCTCCAGCTGCAGGTATAGTCTAGTGAGCGTGTACCTGCGGCGGTGGCGGCGGGCGGCTGCGGCTGCGGCTGCGGCTGGCGCGGCTGGCGCGGCTGCTGCGGCTGGTTGTGGTGCTGCGGCCTCCAGCTGCAGGTATAGTCTAGTGAGCGTGTACCTGCGGCGGTGGCGGCGGGCGGCTGCGGCTGCGGCTGCGGCTGCGGCTGGCGCGGCTGGCGCGGCTGCTGCGGCTGGTTGTGGTGCTGCGGCCTCCAGCTGCAGGTATAGTCTAGTGAGCGTGTACCTGCGGCGGTGGCGGCGGGCGGCTGCGGCTGCGGCTGCGGCTGCGGCTGGCGCGGCTGGCGCGGCTGCTGCGGCTGGTTGTGGTGCTGCGGCCTCCAGCTGCAGGTATAGTCTAGTGAGCGTGTACCTGCGGCGGTGGCGGCGGGCGGCTGCGGCTGCGGCTGCGGCTGGCGCGGCTGGCGCGGCTGCTGCGGCTGGTTGTGGTGCTGCGGCCTCCAGCTGCAGGTATAGTCTAGTGAGCGTGTACCTGCGGCGGTGGCGGCGGGCGGCTGCGGCTGCGGCTGCGGCTGGCGCGGCTGGCGCGGCTGCTGCAGCTGGTTGTGGTGCTGCGGCCTCCAGCTGCAGGTATAGTCTAGTGAGCGTGTACCTGCGGCGGTGGCGGCGGGCGGCTGCGGCTGCGGCTGCGGCTGGCGCGGCTGGCGCGGCTGCTGCGGCTGGTTGTGGTGCTGCGGCCTCCAGCTGCAGGTATAGTCTAGTGAGCGTGTACCTGCGGCGGTGGCGGCGGGCGGCTGCGGCTGCGGCTGCGGCTGGCGCGGCTGGCGCGGCTGCTGCGGCTGGTTGTGGTGCTGCGGCCTCCAGCTGCAGGTATAGTCTAGTGAGCGTGTACCTGCGGCGGTGGCGGCGGGCGGCTGCGGCTGCGGCTGCGGCTGGCGCGGCTGGCGCGGCTGCTGCAGCTGGTTGTGGTGCTGCGGCCTCCAGCTGCAGGTATAGTCTAGTGAGCGTGTACCTGCGGCGGTGGCGGCGGGCGGCTGCGGCTGCGGCTGCGGCTGGCGCGGCTGGCGCGGCTGCTGCAGCTGGTTGTGGTGCTGCGGCCTCCAGCTGCAGGTATAGTCTAGTGAGCGTGTACCTGCGGCGGTGGCGGCGGGCGGCTGCGGCTGCGGCTGCGGCTGGCGCGGCTGGCGCGGCTGCTGCAGCTGGTTGTGGTGCTGCGGCCTCCAGCTGCAGGTATAGTCTAGTGAGCGTGTACCTGCGGCGGTGGCGGCGGGCGGCTGCGGCTGCGGCTGCGGCTGGCGCGGCTGGCGCGGCTGCTGCAGCTGGTTGTGGTGCTGCGGCCGGCCGCGCGCGCCGCGCATCGGCCTCCAGCTGGGGAAATATGACATACTACGTTACATATAGACTACTGCTCCACGGGGACGCCGATCGTATTAGGACCTGTCCGCACGGCGATATTTCACCGCGAGGTTTTGGTTTGGTACCGTTTCGTAGCTGGCTGCAAAATGGGAATCCGAAATTCCCTGGCTACGTAATGGGCCTGCGTAGTGCCGTTACCAACCGCGGTTACGAATCGGTAATGGAAAAGTCCCATTTTCTCAAACATGCTAGTAATGTTTATGTTGTGTTCGTTAAAACAGGCTTCAAAATATACCGTTGCAGGCCTAGGCCGGCAATGCGATCGTCTATTGTTTCATGTCACACAGCACTATGATGTTTATAGGTCTATGGCATCATAGCATTCAGCCATTTAAAAATAACTATAAGCAATATTTGCGTTTTGGTTCATTATGACATTCTGCCACTACGCTTATTTAAGGTAAGGTAAGATGGTGATGGTAATGGTGATCTGCCTAGAGAACTATTTCACCATCAACATCATCATCACTATCATCATCATCGTCATCGTCGTCGTCATCATCATCATCATCACCACCACCACCATCATCACCATCATCATCATCACCACCATCATCATCATTCATCACCATCATCATCACCATCATTATCATCAATCATCGTCATCACCATCACCATCAAGATGACGACGACGATGATGATGATGGTGCATGTTTGAGAAAAGCACTATACAAGCCTCGGCCGGAACAAGGGTTGCCGGCCTCGTATCATGCCATCATCATCATCATCACCATCATCATTCATCACCAACATCATCATCACCATCACCATCAATCACCATCATCATTCATCACCATCATCATCATCATTCATCACCATCATCATCACCATTCATCATCATCACCACCACCATCATTCATCACCATCATCAATCATCATCATCACCATCACCATCAAGATGACGACGACGATGATGATGATGGTGCATGTTTGAGAAAAGCACTATACAAGCCTCGGCCGGAACAGGGGTTGCCGGCCTCGTATCATGCCATCATCATCATTCATCACCATCATCATCATCATTCATCACCATCATCATCATCATCATCATTCATCACCAACATCATCATCACCATCATCATCATTCATCACCAACATCATCATCACCATCATCATCATTCATCACCATCATTATCATCAATCATCATCATCACCATCAAGATGACGACGACGATGATGATGATGGTGATGGTGCATGTTTGAGAAAAGCACTATACAAGCCTCGGCCGGAACAAGGGTTGCCGGCCTCGTATCATGCCATCATCATCATCATCATCATTCATCACCAACATCATCATCATTCATCACCATCATCATCATTCATCACCATTCATCATCATCATCATCACCATCATTCATCACCATCACCATCAAGATGACGACGACGATGATGATGATGGTGCATGTTTGAGAAAAGCACTATACAAGCCTCGGCCGGAACAGGGGTTGCCGGCCTCGTATCATGCCATCATCATCACAATCATTCATCACCATCATCATTCATCATCATCATCACCATCATTCATCACCATCATCATTAATCACCATCATCATCATTCATCACCATCATCATCATCATTCATCACCATCATCATCATCATTCATCACCACCACCACCATCATAATCATCATCATCGTCACCATCACCACCATCATCACCATCACCATCATGATGACGACGACGATGATGATGATGATGGTGATGGTGCATGTTTGAGAAAAGCACTATACAAGCCTCGGCCGGAACAGGGGTTGCCAGCCTCGTATCATGCCAGCCTCGTGTACCACTCGGCCGTCATCTTAGATACTCGGCCGGCAACCCCTTATGTCCCGGCCTCTGCAGTAATGTACTATTTCAAGCCAGTTACGAATTGGTTTTTTCCCCGTTTCGAAGCTGGTTACGAACTTTTAACTACGAAACTGTACCAAATTGAGGTTTTTTATTCTTAATTCTGTAACACATAGAATCTTATGCCTTGATCACACGTACCGAGTAAACAAACAACAAGGCAGCGCTTGTTTATACGCACCGAGTACTCGGCCGAGAGCACTTTCTCGCCCGTTTATTCGGTACGTGTGATCAACGCATTATGGGCGTAGCTGCACCGGTGTTAAAAAATTCGCTCAATAAAATCTGTGATTTTATGCATATCGTCGGATAACAAGCGAAACTCACACAAATAATATTCCATTCTATTCTAATGTATAAATAATCAAAAGTATGGACCCATATTTATATGTACACTGACGAGCAAAAATAAAGGGTCGGCTACAAAAATGACGATAACTTCAAAACCCGCTGTGATAGCTTCTTCAAGTAAAATGAGTTCAGTAAAGAGTTTTATTCTTAACAAGAAAAAGTTTAGTTGAGAATAAAACTCTCTACTAAACTCATTTTACTTGAAGAAGCTATCACAGCGGGTTTTGAATTTATCGTCATTTTTGTAGCCGACCCTTTATTTTTGCTTGTCAGTGTATATAGTGTACTCACGGCTGGTGCTGCGGGTTGTGCGGGTTGTGCGAGTTGTGCGGGTTGTGCGGGTTGTGGTGGCGCCAGGCGCCGCGGCCGCGCCACAGCCCGCGCCGCGCCATGGCCACGCCGAACGTCTCCGAGTTCAGCTTGCGCTCCGTGCGCCAGTCCGTCCGCTGGCTGCGACCCTTCGACCTGCAGGGAAACCTTCATCATCCCAGCCCGTATACGTCCCACTAAGCAAAGGACTCCACTCCACTCAGTGGTCCGGTGCGGATAGGAAACTTCACACACACCAATGAATTTCTTCGCAGGTGTATGCACTGGAGGAGGTTTGAACCCAGGACCCTCTGCTTGCGAGGCCATAGGTCAAACCACTAGGCCACCATGGCTACAAAGACAGGCAGACAAACGTTACTCCAAGCAAATGCAATCCTGAAGAGACTTGGAACGGGGGCGCATCTAAGTGTAGGTAATCCAAAAATTACTTTGTTTAATGCTGTACTGCCCAGCAGGTTGAGTGTTTGTGAATAGCATGAGCAACATTCAAAAGTTAAGAGACTGAGAGCTTAGAATGCTAGAGGAGTTACGTAGAATGGCTGAAAAGTAATCTACCTCGCCTATTTGTAACGCGAAAAAAATACTGGCCACTATGATTTCGTATTCACTAGTTATTCTATTTTCAAAATATAGGACATTCATTTGTTTATGGTGTCTCGTTCTCCTTTGTCACTTGATTGTTCGCATCATGTCGCAGGAAAATTTGAAACTGAACCTAGAATGCTGACTTCTTTCGATATGGAAAGAAGAGTTTGATGTTGTGAGGACTTTTTAGAAATGAGTTGAGGTAAGGAGGAGGAAACTACATCTAAAATAGTAACCTGCGATGAGACCTGGATTAGGCAATGGGATCCCGAAAGTAAACAGGAGTCAATGCAGTGGAAATTTAAAGATGACAAGCCACCGAGGAAGTTCAAGGTTCGTCCATTGGCAGGTAAACTAATGGCAACAATTTTTTGGGACGCGGATGGGATACAAGAAGGTTGATTCAAGAAGCAAAACTCATTTATTTCAATGTACCCACAACTGTCATTACAAACCAATCGCAAGACTACCCATCTTAATACATAACAAAGGAATTTTGCTGTTGCACGACAATGCCCTAGTGCACACTGCTCGCACAACAAAGCTGGCCATGTCCAAAAATGGCTTCGAAGAAATCAATCACCCTCCTTACAGCCCAGACCTGGCCCCTTGTGACTATTTTCTATTCAGACTCCTGAAGAAAGATTTGAGGGGACGCAGATTTTTGACGGATGAGGACATGAAGTCTGTGGTTAACGAGTATTTTGACATTAAACCGAATAATATTTTATTTTAATGGTTTAATGTCACTATTTGAAAAGTGTAACAAGTGCATTTCTCACGCAGGGGATTACATAGAAAAATAAAAAAAAATCACCCTCATTGGTCTTTTTTTCTTAGTTAGGTAGATTACTTTTCAGCCGCCCCTCATAACTAGATCAGTTTTCAGTTCATTCTATTAATCTTGTGAATGCTCCAATACACAATTTAGCTATTAGTACCTGGGCGACCAAGCTCCACTCGGGCTGAAACTCGGTACCAGGCGTTTTCTCAAAGATAAGACCAAGCTAGATTAATTTTTCATCCCCAAAAACCCCCACATACCAAATTTCATCGAAATCGTTGGAGCCGTTTCCGAGATCCTGATTATGTATATATATATACAAGAATTGCTCATTTAAAGGTATTCGATTAGATAGATAGATAGATACTTGTGGTAGCGGACATATCGTCAATACTTGGAAAAAAATTCGACTCTATAAGTAATCTATTTAACTTTGTCTTACTGATTTTAATATGAGGGAAGTAGTGACGATGTTCTATCCATTAACAGAATAAAGCTCCAAACGCACAGACAGCGGAGACGTGGCGGTACGGTGGCGATGATGGTTGTAATGTTCTAACTTGTATGAACGAGTTCGCGGAACGGTACCGCACAACCGTTCATACAAGTTAGAATATTACTACCGTCACACCCACGCCTCCGCTGTCTGTGCGTTTGGAGCTTAAGATGAAAGTATGTTATGGAGAGTGTAAGCAAAATAAAAGAAGCCATAAAAACATTATCAGAAGCAACAAGTGGACGTAGTTACGAAAAAAGATCCAACCCGGCTAACAAGTAACTTTTAATTTCGCTTTTGTTACTACTACTGCTTATGGATTGAATCCTTTCTGCTTTGCTATGTCCAAGAAGTCACCTCATACAAAATACATATTTAAAAACTAAAAAATCTAAAGAACTAGCCCACGGTGACTTTGCAGCTATGCTAACAAAACGTCCATGAAAAAATAAATTTGGTACAAGTTTCACAATAAAACCTCGGACAATACGAGAAATATCTCATGAGTTACAGTACATTGCTGTCGATTAAAGCCGCACCGCGCTTCTTGCGATAATCGATTTTAGGTATTCTATGCACTCGTCGTGTATGTGTGCGTGAGAGCGGCTAGAATCAAAGCCGTGCGTAAACGCAAGCGACACAAGTTCCCCGTCAGATGGCCGAAGGAGAACTAACGCAACTAACTATACGGACAAGTGGAAGCACGGCGGCTCAAGATAGGTTGGTCAGATCGCGCGCGTATTTAGGTATTTTCATCGTATTACTAAAACAAATACATATTTTAAAAATGTAGCAGCACTATGTAATGTAACATTTTGTTTTATTAACATTCAAAAAGTCATGATCATGACTTACGCCGTACTAAGGATTTATTTTATTTTTTACAGACTACTTTGGAATTTTTTCTATCAAGCAAACTACAAGTAATCGTGTTTCGAAAATCACTGGTAGAGTGAATCCTCAAATAGCTTACACATGAATTTCAGAACTAAAGCTTTGCTAGTAATGATGCCAAAAGCTTGGTGCGGCCATAACGAAACTTGTACCATTTAAATGAAACCTTACATACTATTGAACTGTTGATTCGTGACCCACAGCAGAGCGTTCTAACATAAGTTTTTATAATGAATTCTCTTGTCAAGCAATGAAATATCACTATAAGAGCTGGTTCCCACTTGTCGGATTTCTGGCCCAGATTTAAATCGGATGTTCCAGTGGCAGAACATTTTATATCAAGCTATTCACACTTATCCGACACCGATTTTGTGTCGGTGCCGACAAGAAATAATAGGCGAGAACAGAGGCGCCGCCAACCGATTAAAATCCGGGCTCGACATCCGACAAGTGGGGACCAGTCAGGTTTATTGTCCAACGTTTCTGAGGCTTGCCTTCATACTCACTATTTCTTTCTGTCAAACAGTATAAAATGATGACAGAAAGAGATGGTGACAGCGAAGGCAAGCGTCAGAAGCGTTAGACAATACGGCCTCAGCTCTTAACACTTACTGTGAAAAGGTTCCGCAAATGGCTCACAATTCAGTTGGTTCAATAAGTATTGTTCTGTTTGGAGATTCGTATCGCTGCAAAATCCCCGTTCATTACCCTAGCGTGTATATGTATAGTAATGTATTAGTGGTATCATACAATAGCCATGCTGACCTCTCGACGGCCTCGCACGAGATGTTGTCGAAGAAACTCTTGGCCTTGTCGTAGCCGGAGTAGCCGTCGTCGTCCACTTCGGGCTCGCCGGCGCCCGTCTCGTTGCCGGAGTCGTCCTTCTTATCCACCTCGCCGGCTGTCGCCTCCTGGAAACGCAACTTGTTCTTAACTCTTTTAAAATACGTTTACTTTTAGTTTACCACTGACAGATGGCTTGCCTTCATTTCATTTCCAACTTTAACACCATACAAATAAATTACCTATTACAAAATCTGCAAACATGGGTAACAGTATTCTAAAATTGGCTTTATTTATAGGTCGTTAAAGTTGAATATGAAATGAAGGCAAACCATCTGTCAGTGGTTAACTTTATGTAATTTTACTGTACCTATGGTTTGGTATGGTAAGGGGCCATCCATAAATTACGTCGCATCAATTACGATCACTTTAGACCCCCTCCCCTTGTCACCTAAAGCTCCAAAAACACAGACAGTGGAGGCGTGGCGGTGACGGTTGTTATATTCTAACTTGTATGAACGGTTGTGCGGTACCGTACCACGAACTCGTTCATTAAAGTTAGAACATTACAACCATCATCGCCACCGTACCGCCACGTAACAATATTTTCACCACAATTTGCATTTGAATGCTATTGAGATTTGAAAAATCTATTTCCCTTATTTTTGTATTTGTTTAACGGTTTTCTCGTTTATACTGACACTCTAACATATACAGTTGTGGCCATATAATTAAGAACGATTATTTATTGAGATGATTTTTTCAAAGTAACAAGTATAACTAATTGCCCGTATTTTTTTTATTTCTCTCGGTATTGCAAAACTTTTCCGTACTACCGGTACATTCATTTATGCAACATTGTTGGCTAAAAAATTAATAGAGAAACTTTATACATTCGATCTGAACCTAGTATTAGTACTTACTGGCTGGTCACGTAATTAAGAACGCTGAATAGTTTATTATTTTTTCAAATTTAAATAGAGAACACTGTGTGACTCTGTGGTTGTAGATTATTATTCGTATAATTTTGGCGCCATTTCGTGCTGTTAAAGTCTTAAAAGTGATTACTTCGTATAAAAACAATGGGGAAAAATAAAAGTTGTGATAAATCTACAAGAGAAGTAATAATAAAACTTCGCGAGAAGAATTGGTCGTATAAAATGATAGCCGACCATCTGCAATGTTCAAAAACAATGGTTTTCCATGCCGTAAAGCATTTTTCCACGTATCAAACTACTTCAAACGTTCCGCGTGGACCTAGACAGAGAAAGTCATCTCGTCGAGATGATCGAAATATCGTTCGTTTGGCAAAACAAAATCCTTTTAAAGGGTCTAATGAGTTGAGAAAAGAATATTTTGGCGAAAACAACCCTTCAGCAATCTCTGCACGCACTATTCGAAGGCGTTTGGTTGAAAATAAGTTGAACGGAAGGATAGCAAGGAAGGTGCCTATGTTGAAACGATGTCATAGGCAAGCCCGACTTGCATTTGCAAGAAGGTATGAAAACTGGACAGTCAGACAGTGGAAAAACGTTCTTTTTTCTGACGAGACAAAAATAAATAGGGTATGTTCTGATGGAAAACGATATGTACGACGCCCTCCGAATAAAGCATTCGACCCAAAGTACACAAAAGTGACATTAAAGCATGGCGGGGGAAATGTGAAAATTTGGGGGTGCTTTTCTGGACATGGCGTTGGACCTGTTAGGCTGATAGAAGGAAACATGGATCAATTCCAATACAAAAATATACTGCAAGAAACAATGTTACCATATGCCGAAGACGTGCTTCCGGTTATTTGGACATTCCAGCACGACAATGATCCAAAGCATACTGCACGCACCGTTAAGGAATTCCTCACATCACAATCAGTTTCAGTCTTAGATTGGCCAGCCAACAGCCCAGATCTTAACCCAATAGAGCATCTTTGGTGCGAAGTCAAGAAAAAGGTTTCAAATCGACAGTGTGGCAATTTGAGAGAGCTGTACGACGTTTTCTTAGAAGAATGGAACTCTTATTTCTCTCGCGAAATGTCAAAAATTGATAGATTCAATGCCTCGCCGGTGTAAAGCCGTAATTAAAAGCCGTGGACATGCTACTAACTATTAATTTTAGTTCAAATGTATTAATTTGCTTTTTTTTTCTATACCAACTTCAAATTAATATGATTTATTTAATCTAAGTTTCATATAAAACAACTCTCGAGCAGTTTAATAAATCGTTCTTAATTATTTGTCCAGCTTCATTACTATTTGAATTTATTAGTATAGAGAACAAATAAAATTTGTAAAAAAAAATGTTAGCAATTATACACTATTATTATTAATCCCGTTTGCTCTATCCATGTGGCTATTTTATAACATAACTTGTTACTTCTAAGAAGGAACACAACTAGACATATGACATGATGTAGATAAAAAAAAATCGGAAACTTCAAATCGTTCTTAATTGTATGACCACCACTGTAGGTTCCTAATGGGGCAGTACCGCTCCCTAGTGGGCGCTAGAGTTATCGTGCGGGCGCTAGCGGGTCACAAACAGAATAGCACGAGCGACAGAGAGAGGGTCTCGATGAGGGTATAACATAGATGGCGCTGTATCACGCAAGTGATGATCTAACAGTGTAGGAAAAATTCGTGTCTAGACTCCTGACCAGTTGGTGTAGGGGTATTAGCACACGGCACGGAATGCCGAGGACCTGGGTCCAATTCCCAGCACTCTGGGGTTTTTTCTGTGCACCCATATTTCAGTTTGTATTTAGTATGAAATAGACAGAAAGAATTAATTTTAAAATTGAGATAATAGACAACACAATTGGAGTTTTTCTTGGAATTTTTTTTCTTGTAAAAGAGGCGGTAGGTTAGGTTAGTCCTCACCTCTGGTTTAGGATCATCAGAGATCTTGGTCTTGGCGAGCTGCGTGCGCAGCTCCTCGAACTCCGTATTGGCCTGCTCGAAGTCATAGTCATTGTCGAACTTGAGCGGGTTTTTGCTCCGCGGCACGAAGCCGCGCCCCGTGCCGCGCGAGCGTCCGCGCCAGCCGCCACCGCGACCGTAGCCTTGCCCTGGACATAAACAAATAATCCACATTACATAAGAGCAGTATTTTGTAAGTATTGACTAGGGATCCCAGGGATAAAATCAATTATTTCAAAATCGCAGCTATTGGATTTTAGAGAAGACTGTGGTAGACGCGGTTTGGGGGTTGATCGGTCGCGTCCGTAGGTTTACCCTCGAGACTCTACACGTGACACCTGGGTGGTGCTAAACGAGCTATACAACTCCGGTGGTATGCTTCGGCCGTGGCTGGTAACCACCCTATAGGTTCGTCTCTCGTCGTGTTCGTCGGTATTCCCGCTCTAACCGTTTGCGGATGTTATGGGAGCATGAAGTAACACCACGGCATCCACTGGCCGCCCCAGTCTACGCTGAGGCTCCCGCGCCAAGAGGGGGACTGAGGATACCTGGTCCCTCCCCCCACCCCCCTAGACATGTGATCCCTCTGCACCGGAGCGGGTTCGTGAGGGGATCGTTCTCGCGTTCCCGCTCCCTCTCCTCCTTCTGCGACATACCTAAGCGGAACGTTGCTGAAGCCTAACATGTTAAGCTATATCAACTGACCAGAGTACTGCCCAGGCTGGTTGGTGGTGATGCTGGTTCTGGAAACTGTAGATTGCGCGAGGCGTTCGGTTGCGCGAAAGGGCTTAGCGGAACATGTCAAGGTATCAACTGACCAGAGTACTGCCCAGGCTAGTGGTGATGCTGGTTCTGGAAACTGTAGATTGCGCGAGGAGTGTGGTCGCGCGCTGGCATAGCCAAAGGGCTTAGCGGAACATGTCAAGGTATCAACTGACCAGAGTACTGCCCAGGCTGGTGGTGATGCTGGTTCTGGAAACGCTGTAGATTGCGCGAGGAGTGTGATTGCGCGCCGGCATAGCGAAAGGGCTTAGCGGAACGTGTCAAGGTATCAACTGACCAGAGTACTGCCCAGGCGGATATGTATTACAATACCGAAGTACGAAAGACCGAATGTATTAAAACATCGAATGGGTCAAAAGACCGACACTTTTTTTTTCTGAAACCGTTAACTTTTTAAGATTGTTATAAAACAAACCTAACCTAACCTAATGGGTTCTGTATGATGCCGTTTTAATAAATTCTGAAAAGTTTACGGTTTCAGAAAAAAATCGTGTCGGTCTTTTGATCCATTCGATGTTTTAATACATTCGGTCTTTCGTACTTCGGTATTGCAATACATACCCGCCCAGGCTGGTGGTGATGCTGGTTCTGGAAACGCTGTAGATTGCGCGAGGAGTGTGGTAGCGCGCCGGCATAGCCAAAGGGCTTAGCGGAACTTGTCAAGGTATCAACTGACCAGAGTACTGCCCAGGCTGGTGGTGATGCTGGTTCTGGAAACGCTGTAGATTGCGCGAGGAGTGTGGTTGCGCGCTGGCATAGCCAAAGGGCTTAGCCGAACATGTCAAGGTATCAACTGACCAGAGTACTGCCCAGGCTGGTGGTGATGCTGGTTCTGGAAACGCTGTAGATTGCACGAAGAGTGTGGTTGCGCGCTGGCATAGCCAAAGAGCTTAGCGGAACATGTCAAGGTATCAACTGACCAGAGTACTGCCCAGGCTGTTGGTGATGCTGGTTCTGGAAACGCTGTAGATTGCGCGAGGAGTGTGGTTGCGCGCCGGCATAGCCAAAGGGCATAGCGGAACATGTCAAGGTATCAACTGACCATAGTACTGCCCAGGCTGGTGGTGATGCTGGTTCTGGAAGTGCTGTAGATTGCGTGAGGCGTGCGGTTACGCGCCGGCATAGCGAAAGGGCTTAGCGGAACATGTCAAGGTATCAACTGACCAGAGTACTGCCCAGGCTGGTGGCGATGCTGGTTCTGGAAACGCTGTAGATTGCGCGAGGCATGCGGTTGCGCGAAAGGGCTTAGCGGAACATGTCAAGGAATCAACTGACCAGAGTACTGGCCAGGCTGGTGGTGATGCTGATTCTGATGCTGGTTCTGGTGCTGGTTCTGGTGCTGGTTCTGGTGCTGGTGCTGGTTCTGCTGCGGCTGCGGCTGGTGCGCGGGCGCGGGCGCGCCGCCGCTGGGGAAGCGCTGCCGGTTGCGCGAGGACGTGCGGTTGCGCGCCGGCTGCTTGGCCGCGGCGCCGCCGCTGCCGCGCCTGCTGTCCCGCTGCTGGCCCGAGCCGCTCGCGATGCCCGCCTGCTGGGCGATACAACGTATTAGACTAACGATAACGATGGTGACGCCATTAAAAAATCAATCGAAGACGCGACTCCATAAAAAAAAACGCTTTATTTTAGCCCTGAAAAATTCTATGGGAGAATTAGCTAAGTAAAGTTTTTTGAAGAGGTGCTAATTATATTTTTTTTCGACAGTGGTCGACTTCAACACTAAGAAACTGGAGCTGTTTTATTTTTATCTCCTTTTATTTATTGGAAATATTTTTTTAAGTGTTTGACATGACATTTGTGAGATTTTACGGCTGACAAGAGGTTCGTCCTCAGTACTAATAAGAAATAGAAAAAAAAACGAAATCATCTGTCGCTTCTGTCAATGTCAAATGAAATCTAACCGTTTGCGTTTCGTTTGCTTTGCGTTGTCCAAGAATCAGTTCCAAAATAGTGATCGAAAGTATTCAATCGTGATCCAATTATCGTGCATAGGTCGTGGAGAAATGCAGTAAAATTGAAAGTCCGGATTTTATGCGGAGGTCGATAAAAATAGTCCAAAAATCACACTGGGCACACCAAAATGCAAAGCAAACGAAACGCAAACGATTTGACATTGACAGAAGTGACAGCTCACTTCGGTTTTTTTTCTGTTTCTACTAAGTTCTGAGCACGTACGGCTTGTCAGCCATAAAATCTCACAAATGTCATCTCGAACACTTAAAAAAATATTTCCAGTAAACAATAGGAGATAAAAATAAAACAGCTGCAGTTTCTCGATCTCCAGAACGCCGACTGTCGAAAAAAAATATAATTAGCACCTCTTCAAAAAACTTTACTTAGCCAATTGTGTTTTGGCAGCTCATAAAAAGTACGTCAATTGATTGGTGGTGTCAACATCCATAGAGCCATATCACACTGGCGATTTTCGAAAGTAACACAAGCGTGTCCATTGCGCGCTCTCGGCGAACATACCGCCCGTTCGCTCCGCTTCTAATAAGTTCACAATTCACCAGTGTGATATTTACGTCTCTTAACACTGTTTAATATCGATGCACTGACATCAAGCACTTAATTTGTTAAAAAAAAAAAAATACATAATTAACCCCTCATATGCGGGAAGTGAAAAAAAAAACCTGCATTCTTGTCTCAACTGTTTCATATAAATCATATATCATAGAAAGAAATAAAAATTTCTTAAATTTGGCACGGATCAACATTATAATATAAGCATATGAGGGGGTTAAGGAATTTAATTAAAAAATAACTTAATTATTTCCTTTGTGTAACGAAAGTTACCCGTATTGTTTGTATGACTAGCTTTCGGAATATAACGCGATCGTGATTTTGTTATTATTAATGTACGTACAATTAATAATAGTTCACATGCCAATGATCTCTTTATTCTTCAAAAAAGATGCATTAGAATATTGGTTAACATAAAACATACAGAGAGCTGTAGACCACACTTTGTAAAATTAAAAATCCTGACTTTAACATCTCTGTACATATTTGAGTTGTGTAAATTTGTAAGGAATAACAAGAATTTGTTCAGACAGACACAGGAGAACAATTCTCAATCTCGTCATAACCTCAGGAGTAGGAATAAACTGATTAATACGTTTTCGAAACTGCAAATAGTAAAGTCAGGCACATATCATATGGCGGTGAAGGTTTACAATGTGATTCCGATTAATATTAAGGAAATTGAAAACTGTAACGTTTTTTGTACAAAACTGAAGAATTACTTGATCTTGAAGAGTTTTTATAATATAAGAGAGTATTTTGACAGTCATCAACATTAGAATTTAAATTAGAATTATTTGACATAATAAATGAGAAAGTATGCTAATAACTAACTATTTACATTAACTATAGAAACAAATACATGACATAATAAAATTAACTTTAAATAAATTTACACTATAATTAAAAATAATTAATAATTTAATGTTAATTAAGTATATTATAATGGTTAATTTAAGTGTATTGTTGTGCCCTTACAGGGTTTATATTGGGACATTTTTTTTTTTAATTGTATGACCTTGTAAACATATAAAGCAATAAATAAATGATGATGATGATGATTATTTCTGAAAACGACTCATCTCCAGGTGGCGGGCGGGAACTTTTATCATCCGGGAACCGTAGTTTCATAATGCACCATTGAGCACCATCAATAGTGCAAACAACACTGCTATGTACCGTAATGGTGCATATGAAACTACGGCATCCGGGGCGCAGATTATTTTTATGTTTATGACACACCTATCCTTGAAGTTATACGTGTGAACTGCAACTGGCTATTAATTAATTTTAAGACGGAGTTGCATACCAGGTTAACAAACATGATAAAAATACATACAACAAAATAAATATGTCTTGTCAGTGGTGTAACTTTTGTCAGAGGGCCCCAGCCCCAAGAGGCCGCGAGCTCAGAAATAACATTAAAATTATATTACAACGTGACGATTTTTACTGTGAGATTCCCATCTAAAGTATTTGCCACGGACCTCAGATGTTATAGTTACGTCACTGAATTTTCCGTTTTGTGTAAGAAATAACAACTAATAACAGAACCAGCCTCAACCGATGCAGCTATAAAAGACTGCCAATGTGATATCTAATATTTTTAAGTGCAATGTTAAAAAAAAATTTTGAGAGAATCAAACTCTATTTAATAAAATTTAACATCACAAAATGCTTACAAATATTTTAAATTCGAAAATAACTGTTACCGCCTCACTCTTAAGCCACTGGACCAATTTAGATGAAATTTGATATGAGGGAAAACTGCATAATTTCCACGGGATAGCGATAGACGAATTCTTTGCAGACGGAGTCGCGGGACACAGCTTGTACTAATAAATGATCATATTTGCTCCTATTTTATAAAACACCAAAATAATCATTGTTAACCCACAAATAAAAATGACCACCACAATTTTGGGTGAAGTTGAAACCCAACCTGTGACTATAAACCCGGAATTAATTACAATAACCTGATATTTCAACTTTTCAACCCTCATGTAATTGCCATGTCGACAAATACGGCCAACCGCATCCACAATTTTAACCATATTTTTTGAATTTAAAATTACAACCAAATAGTAAGTTTTTTAACCAAAACTGTAAACTTAATGAGACTGCATCTAGCTGCACTATGTTCAATAAGAAACACCTTCTAAAAAAAATTGCATACCTTGGTTGGATTGTAGCCATAAACATTCAAAACCGTTCAATTCAATTGGTGACATAGAAACAATTTCAAAGCCTTTCATAATTGAGGGTAAGCTCACATTCACAAATTATAATTATTGGCTTCTATTTTACATGAAAGAGAGATCTAAAACTATAAAAACAGTTCCATAACTCACTAACATCCTAAATCACAGGAGCTAGGGGCATGGAATTTGGCAGACTACATACTGTCTTGGAGACAGACAAAGGGATTTCTCTAAATTCCCACAGGATAGGGAACTACCTTATCTTTTCAGCCATAAAACTAATTATCAAAGATAAAGGCACTTTTAAATTAAATTTAACCAACCCTAACCAGTATTTAACATTTAATTAATGGCATGGATGTGATTACTATAAAATTGGATTTACCTTAATTGCATAATCAATTAATCAATATTTAAAAAGAAATTAAACATACAATAAGGAAGTTGAGAAGTAAGCATTGATTTGAGATAACTATAAATTAAAAGTTTAAAAAGCCCCCAACGCAATTAATTTTCAGATTCCTTCCGCAGCATACAGAGCTGATAAATTTGAAACGGCTGGTCTAATTCTGATGAAACATGTCTAAGAACCATCACCAAGAAACCTGCTTTCAAATAAAAAAAACCGTATCTAAATCGGTTCACCCGTTTAAGAGTTATGATGCCACAGACTGACAGACAGACACACGCACATAGCGGTCAAACTTATAACACCCCTCTTTTTGTGTCAGGGGTTAAAAAGAGACCTACTATAAATGTTACCTGATATTTTGCTGTTTGAATGTTACTTGCTATACAAAAATATAGGACTAACATCAACATTTTTTTTTTGTTGGCAACTAGTTGCTAGGCTAGTGAACGTGAATAGTTTACCTGCGTGCCCTGGTCAGCCGTAGGGCTCTTCCGGTGCCCAACAGCCGGAGTCCCCGACCGCGAGGCGTTCTGCTGAGATCCTCCTCCAATGAGATCAAGCATTGAACCTGTACACATGAAAACTTTGTCAGTATAAGAGCCAACATACTAAACTATAAAAATTGCTTGCGATAGCTTCAAAGCATGTGCAAATGAGTGATAGATCTAGTAGCGCCTCTAATTAATTTACAATATCTAGCAGATATCAAGCAACAGACCAAGGAATGCTTCTTGCGATTTTCGAGATAGGTTAGTTTTTAACTACAGGTTAGCTTTCTTACAATTTTATACATTGGTTAGATAGCATAGGAAGAGTGGTTAGATGAATTTACCAAAATCGTTATTTCCTAGTGGATCGTTTTCAAGAAATTTGTACATAGTTAACGGCTTAATTAAAACAAAAATCACGATCGCTATTTTTGTGTAACGAAAGTTAGTCATACAAAGTATATGGGTAACTCCGTTACACAAAAATAATTAATTAAATTTTGTTTTCATTTTTACCTTAATCACAGAATATATAATAGTACTGACGTACAGAATTGAAACGGTCCGCCCCGCACCGATTCGAATTACCCCACCCCTCAAGGCGCAGATAGCCGGAAACCGCCAGAAACCAGAAGAGTGCGCGCGCGATGTATGTAGGCGTACGCATGTACAGACGTCGTCGTGCTTATGTAGATTCAAGAACGCGTATTTATACGTCGTGTCCGCCGCGTGCCTTAATTGTGTACAAATTTTTTGAAAACGACTCTAGTAGCAAAATTTCCATTCACATTTATTATCACTAGGGTTTTTTACTGAAGCTTATTTTCAGAATCGCCTTTTTTCCCAAATTTAATCAACACAGAAACACCTGTTATATTACCTGTTATATTAAGTTAGCATCAGCCCAAAGGGCCTAAAGCACACGGAAGGAGCTCTGTTGACACTGTTTATGGGTAAATATTCAGCGTTTTTACGGCGTTTTTTTTTGTCATTACCACTTTAGCAGAGATTATTAAAAAGGATGATGCTTAGGGTTAACTTTTTATGAAAACTTAAGACAGTACTGATGCTGAATCTAGTTTGATCAAATTTCGCGTGATCCGTCCTTCGGTTGTGGTAATAATCGTCGAATGGTAATGAGGTTAAACCGAGCGGTCAAAACGCTCGAATATTCGCCCTTATGTGTCAATTCAAATTGGGAAAAAATGCTACTGTGAAAATAAGCTTCAGTAAAAAACTACAGTGAGAAAAAAAAGATTTGGGAAAAAATGTGAATGGAAACTTTGCTGCTAGGAAATAACGTTTTTGGTAAGATCTAACCAGTCCATAGGAAGTTGGGTTTTGTTGTTGATTTCCAATATGAGCAAGTCATGGTAATGCTGGTGTCATATGAAGACTACAGTGAAGAGCAGAGTACTGATAGTATACAGGGTTATTTGTAATTCACTGACATCCTCTTAACCCTGAATTCTTATCACTCAAACAAATGTTTTTTGTTCTACGACTTTTTAAAATTAAGCACTTTTTTCCCATACAAATACACAGAGTATCGTAAAAATAAGAGGAAATCTCAAATTTTCAAAACGTTATTACACCAAAAATATTAAGTTATGACAAAAGCTGTAAAACAAAAAACGTTTGTTTAAGTGGTAGGAGTTTAGGGTTAAAAGGATGCTAGTGAATTACAAATAACCCTGTATATGAGCACACATTTCAAGAGAAAGTAGTACTGTTAATTGCATGCTGGCATACAGTCAGGTTATAAAACCTTTATCAGTTAATAATAGTGATCGGAACTCTGGGAGCAAAAATTTAACAAAACTTGCCAAGCGGGCATGAAACAGTGCTTAGAGACATGAAAATATCAATAAACTACTGAAAATCTGAGATTTCGATATAGAGTTAAATTTAACACTTATCTGCCAATAATATTCTTATTTTTCTTGGTTGTAAATTCTCCTTAATGTCAGCTTTACAAGTTTTGTTAAAGTTTTGCTCCCAAAGTTCTGATCACTGGTTATTAAATTGATTCCTTTATAAAGTCATAGACTCTTAGTACCTTTTGAAAAATGGGAAATGTCAGTGCCATATAGTTTCATTTGAAATAAAATGTTGACAGGAGTAACAAATGCCTTGGTGCATGCAAAAGTCAACTTAAAGGTGATGAAACTTTTTTTACTCCTGTACATAATGTGCTATTTCACTGTTCTTCCATATTAAACTAGCATATGAAGCTACAAATTCATAGCCAACCACACACAGCAGTGGTAGGTGATGTGTTGCCACAGTATTTATTAGTTTCAATGTATTTCTATAGCCAACATGTCACTAGCCACAAGGTATTTCATAGAAATACAATAGAAAACAATAGTGTTGCGGTAAATACATCATCTGGTGGGGATTCTGCCTTTTTACCAAAAATAATTCCCATCTGTTTTTTTTTTCTGAAACTAAACTATTCAGGATATACTATTTTAGGACTATCATGCAGAACCCTACAGGTTAAGTTGGGTTACTTTTATAACAATCCTGAAATACTTAGTTTCAGAAAAAAAAACAGTTGGGAAAATTATTTTTGGCCAAAAATTAGAGAACCCATCTGCTGCTGTTGCATGTAGTCTGCTTCTAACTTGTACCTTTAGATTGATAGATGAAAGTATTAATGTGATTAGTAGGTTACTCAACATACATATGAGGGTAGGCAAATAATGGAATGGACAGAAATGATTTTGTTAATTAGGTTTTTTTTAAGCTACAAATAAGTAGATGAGCATGCAGATTAACTTTGTCAGTGAATGATTTCACAGCCAGATACTTTGTAAAAATAGTTAGTTACAATGTACAAAGCATCTGCTTGGAAAATGACAAAAATCGCAACGTGGCATCTGAGAAAGCGGAGGCGAATGTAATCTGCTGAAAAACCTTGGTCTTTCACTTGGTTGACATGGTGCATCACTCCCGATCCTATGGGAGCTGTCATGGGCTGGTGCTGCGGGCCCAGATCCACCGACGTCTGCGATGACAACTCACTAGACTTGCTGATTGAAGAGTGGACGCTGCCTGGGAACCCCGCCATGGGGTGATACTGAGGGTATTGAGCCTGCCCGATGACAGGATGGTTGAACTGGCCTGGAAACTGCCCTGGCGCTGGGCCGCCGCCCAGCGACGGCGGCACCGACATCTGCATGATGGCTGGGTCATTTGGCAGTGGGGGGACATTGTTAAGCACTCTGATGTCCTTGATGTCCGTGCCCCGGAACAAGATGTAATCATACACTTGGCTCTGGGGAGCTACCGGGAATTGCGTCTCCCGATCCTCAGTCCCAAAAGATCGCACTGAAAATAAAGGTTTTTTTTATACAGTCAATCTTAAACCAATATAATTGGAAAATATGATCAGGATAAACATTGAACCACTATTCCAATTAGACTTTTTCGAATGTGAAAGTAAGTCTAATAGGCTTATTGAACAAAGGAGACAGTAATTGTTTACGAGGGAAATAACAGCTTTATCAACGTCATCAAAGAAAGCTGCGGTCACTAAACCTAACACTTTTTTGAATGAGGGTAGAATTATCCCGATCTGCCACGTATCAAGTAAATGAATCAGCACTTTTACTCAGGAAATGCTTAAAAACGAAACAGTTATTAATTTCATAGGTGGCCTATAAACAATGATAAGCTTGTAAAACAATAAAGGAGGGAAAAAAAGACGGAAGCCTACGAGACAAATTAACAGGACGCCGGATAAGAAATAATGATATCAGGATGGTCAAAATTCCACTGAGGTACTTCTAGAAGGTAAAAGAAAAATGACCTGCGCTTATAAGACGACAACAGAATCCATTTGTCAAACTTACCACTGGCCAAAGCGATGGTACATTCCTGAGGATCGACGGTGAAAAGTCGGCCTTCGTAACGTATGTCTGCTTTAGATATTAGGCTTATTTTAGAGCCCAATTCGGGCATACCAGAACTCATAATGTCACTTTATAAATAATTCTCCGATGACAAAGATTTTCAACGATTTCGTCGACCATGAAACTACAGCCACCGAACAAAATGACTGACGGACAAGAAGATGGCAACAACAAGCGGCGTTTACAAACAGCTGAGGTAAATATGAAATATTTTTACTGGCAACTTTGGGCATCAACGGTAAAAAAAACGCTTGTCGAATTAATTACGATAGCTATTATTGAAAATAGCATCGAAAATTCAATGCAAAATTATACTCGTACGGTATAATGCAATGCCTTCTGTCAATGATTGTTCGTAACTTCGTAAGGGATTTATAATTAATATATTATAGCGTCTAGTTAATAGCGTCAGTCAAAGGCCACCACAAGCCGGGAGCGCGGGCCGCCGACGGAGCGTTCCCTGCGCGGTCAATAACACTGAATTAAATACGCTGTGCCACGCCGCCAGATTGTGTCACCGTGTATATGATTCAATGTTATTGGCCGCGCTGGGTACGTTGCGTCGGCGCCCCGTGTGGCCTTTATGAAATACTTAAGAAGGGTTTAGACCACGTTTAGACTATCAGAGACTATCCGATCCCTTGTAGCCTTTAGGCTACCACAGACCGCAGCGTGAGGCGTGCATGCGACGCCGACGGAGCTGGCCAAGACCCAGCGCGTTGTATTACACTGAATCATATACGGCGCACTACAATTGCTGGAGTGTGTCACTGTATTTATGATTCAGACGAAACAACGTTGGACTGACACGTTGGACGAGCTGGGTCACGAGGCAAATGGTTGAAGCGTTTTCACGTTACAAATAACCCATTTGTCAAAATGCTTGGCAGCCAAACAAACAAGTCAATAAATAATATTTTGACATTTAAAAAAATTGTGACTGTGACGTTGATCGTTGACGTTTATTCTTGGCCGTTGAGATTTAATTTGCGTTGCGTAGGTACGATGAATTTGGTTTTAGGTGGTTAATTAAACAGTTTTGTTTGTTTGGGATCATATAACGTGAAAGACACATGCATCATGATGGTGGAAAGTCCCATAACTTCCACGCCGGATTTGGTGAGATTGAGAAAAAGCCTTAGCGGGAGTAGCGGCACCAGTTCCTTGAAGAGACGCAGTTTAATACCAACACAAGCTCGAGTAACTAATACCAGAGAAGAGGTTTGTGATCTCTTCTACTATATAAAATTCAGGCTTCACTGTGCACATTGTGAAAGGGAAGAGATTAATGAGTGAAAATGAAATTTTATTTCATATCTTATTAGGAAACTGGCACTTCCTCCTTTTGGGGTATTAGGCATAATCATTTTGTGAAACGTTATTCCCATAATGTAAGGACAGTAGTTTATGTTATTATCTATCGATTCAGGTGCTACTTTGCCAAAACAATGCATTGTCAAAGCTACCTTGTTTGCCTCTGAACAATTAGGTACAGTATTATTGTATTCTTATATTCTCACAGGATTTCAACTGCTAAGTTAACAGACATGAAAGTTTTCCTTGTATGTTCTTCATACAGCATTATTAAATTTTTGGTAATCGTCATGGGTGAAATCCTAGAATCAATTCAACTACCAGACCTAATGGCATGGATTAGACTATCAATATTATCATGATATTTTTATTTCAACACATCCGGAAATCCACTTCAGTTTTATTACAATGGGTCACCTGATAGATAGAAATCAGTGGCATGTTGAGGGATAGTTGCCAGGAGAGGCCTGGCTTCTAAGATGCTATTTCTGTAGGGGCACAACAGAGTGGTAGAGTCAATGTCATAAATAAGTGATCACTTTTGAACCTTGTCACTTTAACATCCTGTTTGAAAAGTCCTACGAAATTATGTAACGATTGAAAGTGACAAGGTACAAAAGTAATAAAGAAATAAAATAATAATCTATACATATAATAAATCTGTAACAAGTCGGTGTCTGTACATTGAAGATTTTGAGAAAAACTGTCACTAGGGCTATTTACTAGCTAGCACAATAGAACCCAAAACAATGTTTTTTAGAATTATTTGTCTGTTTATCTGTTTGTCTGTGCGTTTGTGCGCGCTAATCTCAGAAACGGCTTAACCTAGAAGGATGCAGTTTTCACTGATATGTTGGTATTTTCTTGGATTAACATTTAGTGTTTGTTTCATTTGAATCGGTTCACAAATACCGGAAATCTCAAATGGCGTAAAGGACAAAATGCGAAAATGAGTCTTAAATGCCATCATATACAGCTTTTTTTCCCTATCGCATTTTTGTCCTTTACGCCATTTGAGATTTCCGGTATCAAAATAAGAAAGATACGTCTATTTTAAGAATTTATAGAACAGTTTTTAGAAGTAGTGACTTGGGAGTAGGTACGGTGGTGAATGTGAACGCGGATGTGCGGGGGGGGGGGGGGGGTCGGTGGGGGGTCGGTGAGGGGGGGGTGTGGGTAATTTTTTTTATATCGAGAAACTAAGGAGAGCCATAATTGATGAAAAAGCAAATTGGATAAAAAAAATAAGCTGCCCAAATTACTAATTCCACGCGGACGGAGTCGCGGGCAGAAGCTAGTAAATAATAAATCTTTATTCAAAATAGGTTTTTACAATATAAAACTTAAGGGGTGAGTCCCCAAAAAACGCTTGAAAGATGTTTGCGGTTTGCAATAATGCCACGAAATTCACCGTATATTTAATACTACAAAAATTATTTTAGAAACTTAATAGATGTATCTACAGCTTCACCGCGCTACATTTGTAAAATAATAATTAATTTCCGAGAAATAAAATCCCAAATTCTTTCAAAAACATCGAAATCGTCATTTTCTATTTACGCTTTTTAGATAATAATGAAACAAATTCATGAAAATCTCTTTGGTTGAATCGTAACACAAAAGTATGAAAAATATTATCACCGTTTCATTTTAGGCTAAATATAATCTCTTATAATGATAATATGCATCTAAACATTATCTATTTTTTACGCAAAAATGTTTGCCGTTTTACATACTTTTTACTATGGAGCGAACATTTCCCGTAATTCGATTTTTAAATAGCGATCGCGGCCGAAAAATATTCAGTGCTGTCAAGGAATCCAACGAGAGAGCACGCTCCGTTTGTAGCCACGCACGCACACACTCGCACAAAATACTACTCCTGTGGTAGGGTAAGGGTGGATCCCGACTGTTCGATTTCAGCTGTCAAAGAGGTCAGACTTTTACTAAGGTAAGTAAGTTTTCTTAATAATTACAAGCTTTTATTTGTAATTATTGCAATCGTCGTATATAATTATGTGTGTTTTTAACACGTTTTTACAAGCTTTTATTTAAATTGCCCTGTTAGTTTAGGCCAAATCTTGTAAGCTTTATTTAACCCGCTTCTAGTGGTCGGATCGACTTGAAATTTGGTATGTGTAAAAAAACGAAAAATTAAAAATAAGTTTGTAACAGAATGTCTTGTGCCATCTTCTTTACTAATGTCCTTTTTGTCGATAGGAAAGTTCTTTGGTCTTTGTCAAACTCACATTGCACCTGATTGATTATAAGAATATTGTTAAATCTTATATCTTTATACTATTTATTTGATGTCTGTATCAAGACAATGTCAACTTTTTAATTAAATGCGTGTTGTGCTTTATAAACAATCGAATCGTCTCGCACGCAGGTTAGACGACTTCCAGCCTCCAGAACAAGTAGGATTCTGAAAGGGCTTTAGCACCGTAGACCACATACATGCGTTGCAGCAGGTTATACAGGAAACCGAGGAGTTTAAACGCCCCCTTCGCCTGACATTTATAGACAATGAGAAAACCTTCGATTCGATCGAGACTTGGGCTGCACTGCAGTCCTCCAACGGTGCCAAGTAGACTACTGGTACAGTACATTACATCAAAGTGTTGAAGTGTCTATATAATAGCGCCACAATGTCCGTCCGACTTCAGGACCAAATGTCGAAGCGTATTCAATTGCAGCGGGGAGTCAGACAAGGAGATGTTATTTTTCCAAAACTGTTCACCGCTGCACTGGAGCTGAAGGATGCTTTCAAGACTCCTGACAGGGAAGGGCGAGGCATCAATGTAAATGGTGAAATACATCACTCACCTTCAACCTAAGTGCGATGCTTTCTAACCTCGGGAAGATCTCCGAGCGAGTTGGACTTTAATTGAACATAGAAAAGACGAAGGTCATGTCGAACGCCCATGTTGTACCATTTCCCGTCATAATTGAAGACTCTACGCTCGAAGTTGTTGACGATTATAACTATTTGGGATATAAGTACAATCCAATTAGTGGGTTTAACTTCGAGAAAGAGGTCAATCGACGAATTAGACTCAGCTGGGCAGCGTTAGGGAAGCTTTGCAATATCTTGTCAGCTAATACACCGCAATGTGTCAAGTCAAAAGTCTTTGACCAGTCTGTGTTGCCAGTGCTGACTTATGGCACTGAGACGTGGCCGCTAATGATGGGCCTCATAAGAAAGCTCAAAGTCACTCTGAGGGCGATGGAGAGGGCTATGCTCGGAGTTTCTCTGCGGGATCGCATTAGAAATTATAAAATCCGCGCAAGAACTAAAGTCACCGACATAGCTCGAAGAATCTCCAGACTCAAGTGGCAATTGGCAGGGCACATCACTCGTAGAACTGATGGCCGATGGGAAAAGAAAAGTTTCACAAGTGGCGTCCATGGACCGGAAGACGCAGTGAGGTAGGCCTCCAACAAGATGGAAGACGACCTGGTTATGGTTGCGAGATCGGGTTGGATGCGGATGGCACGGGACCAATCTGTTTAGCGAACCTTGAGGAGGCCTATGTTTAGCAGTGGACGTCTTTCGGCTGAAATGATGATGATGATGACTTGACAATGACTGCGCATTATATCTCCTCTACGAGATTTGGAATTGGAATTGTAAATACACGGACAGGTCAACAATAATTTATTGAATCAGGCGTTACCTTTCGGAGGTCCATATCAATGAATTGAAACAACTTCTTTGCTCACCCGCGACCTTATAATAATTACGTTTATGCAAAAAATACGTGTTCATGCAGTTCCTCCACCTCCACACTGTACGAACACACACAAATCACATAAACTCAACTATCACCACCACTAAACTACACGAGCTCTAGTTGAGTTTCGAACTCAACCAGAGCCATCTTCAGAGTAAGTATCGCAACCGTTTACTAAGCTGCATAAGCATATACATTTATTTTGCTTTTCTTGCATAAACGTAAGTATCATAAGGTCACGGGTCAGCAATGTAATTCTTTCAGTTTTTTTTAGTTCAACAATAATAGTAATTTTGAATAAAGACATTTTCGATGTTTATATTTTTTTGATGTTATTAAAGTTCTGATTATTAATAAAAAGATCCTTTAATAATGTAAAATCGTTTTATTTGTACTTACACCAAGTTTGAATATCGAAAGTCATCAAAATAATGTAGATTACATTTGTACAAAATCGGAAGGCGACTCTTTAATGTTCCTTTGTAAGTACTTACACTGGGACTCCACCCTTAGCTGACGGCTGTATAGCGTATCACGCAAAATGGTTCTGTGTAAGTGAAAACTGTCAATGTGCGTACGAAAAATAAATTCTCAAGGTCAGGGAACTCACTCTTAAGTCTAAATAAATAAAAGTGAAGAATGACACATGCCTGAACTAAGAGGATCCTGTGTCTCAGGCGAAAAAAGTGATCACTTATTTATGGCGTTGACTGTACCTCTATCCTACAGTGGGCACTAGACCATTCTGGAGTGGGCATGGCCTATCCTGACCCTCTGTTTGAGGGTCAAATCTGATAAGTCAAAATAATTGACTGTTGAAAATAGAAGACTATCTAAAACAATGCAGATTCAAAATGGTGCAAACAACACTGCTATGCTATGCTATGCTATGTACTGTAGTCACTAATGCATCTGAAAAAATAGCAAAAGAGCATTTTTTTGTTGTTATTATTATGTATTCTGCCGTGCTAAGCGCAAAAGCGGTATCTCAGTGAAATTTGGTTTCGAGAAAATCAAAGTTTTGACAAAACACCTTTCTTTTTATTTTACAGATAATTATTATTTATTGCAATGAATATCTCACTGTTTTTAAAGTTTTGGTGGCACAAAATATATGGCTATTTGCCTACATATTATTGGTATACGGGCCAATCAACATTTATAGCAACGCTAATCTGTCTGCGACATTTTTCAAACAATTGCAGATTTTTGTAAGTAAACATGTTTTTTCTGTAATTTAATAGATGGTGTACATGAATACATGCCATCCTACGTAAGTTTAACCTACTAAACCGTGAAATATCTTGTTGGAAGTACAATTTTTTGGTAACGCCAGAGACAATTTTGGTAACGCAGGAGACACCCAAAGTGTTGGTTTAAAAGTTGCTTCTCTCTAATTCTAATCTATAATAATAAATTAATTAATAATAATTAATATAATATAATATCTCTAGCTCTAATTCTCTTAGTAATTTCAGGTAGAACTGAGATTGGGAAACTTTTTAAGGGTTTTTGCTCTCGGTTTAAATAAGACACCGCTATTTGGCTTAGTTCATTGGATGCGTCTTTTTTTAAGCTATCCGGTGGCATAAAAATCAACTTTACGTTTTTTTTGTGATACCACTTTTACACTTGGCACAGCAGTATTATGGTGTGTTGGTGTTGAATATGTATTATGGTGGTGTAAATATGCTTCTAAGTAAGCCATTGTACAAATTTATTAGACATGCTTTTGTATACAGACTCCATATCTGTGCAATACACACAGTAGTATTAGTGTGTTGTAGTTTTCTGTGGCTTCCCATGAGGCTGACATAGTCACATTAGGTGTACTCAAGCCTCATTAAAATATTACATTAAAAAAAAAACTTTTAATGTTATTCCAGGAGCGCAATGACGACGATGCCGAGCGTTCTTCGCTGGTGGCTTCGGAGCGCGCGGTCGCGTCGTCGACGCCGCTCTCGCCGCGGCGCCCGCGCGACACCATGTCCTCGTCCCCACAGAAGGAACACTTCCAGGGATGCCTCAAGCTCTATGCTGAAAATGTTAGTACTACTAATTTATTGAATCAGGCGTTCATCATCATCACAGCCTATATACGTCCCACAGGGCACAGGCCTCCTCTCAGAATGAGAGGGCTTGGGCCGTAGTTCCCACGCGGGCCCAGTGCGGATTGGAAACTTCACACGCACGCACATTTTTTTAATTTCTGTGCAGATTTGGATTATTATAAGTTAAAACTTTGTACAAAGCAATCTCTTCTCCTTAGTCATTCTGGGGTTTTTTCTATGCATTCCCGTTTCAGTTTGTATTTAGTATGAAATATATGGATTTCATGGGATGACCATAAAAGCAAAAAAAAAAATGAAGTTGAAAAAATAAAAAATACTTAAAGATAGCAAACTTGATTTATAATTTATAAAGTAATCAAAAAATTTGAGAATTTCTACCAAACCCTTTAAGTTTTTTGAATTTGGTTCTATTTAAATATCACTTTATTTTTATTTACAGAAAATAAACAAGGACAATGCATGGAACCTGCAACTGATAGACTTCATGACTTCTATGCTGCGGAAGCATGACTCGCGGATGGATAATCTGCAGACGGCCTCGACGGTGGTGGATGCTTCTGCTCGGATCTACTCGTTCAGGGTTGATGCAGTCCACTACGATGTACTGAAGATGGCTGGGGGATTGAGTAAAGCTGCACAGGTGAGTTGTTTTTGTAATATTTTAATGAGAATTAACTTTTTAAATGCCATAGATGCCTAATGCGGCAATTACACTACTTCGTTCGCCTAATGCAATTACACTACTTCGTTCGCCTAATGCAATTACACTACTTCGGCGAACGAACGTTGTCTTCACATTAGTCTGTCCGCCTAAAGCGGTGGCGATATCTAGGCAGTGGCAGCTTTCGCTCGCCGAATGCGGCTGACTACAATGTTCTTTACACTGTTGCGGCCACCGCATGCGGCATGCGGTCGTCGACTTAATGTAATTGCCGCATTAAGTTTTAGTTACAAGAACTTTTGCGGCTACAACATTGTCTACTCATATAGTTCTTTGATTATGATATGTGTATGTCATGGCAGCGGGAACCTATCAATGTTTAGAAAATTTTATTTCCGAAGGTTTAGAATCCCGAAAACTTCATTTGTCCGAATTGCATTTTTTTCTGAAACTGTAAATATTTCAGGATTTATTTCAGGACCATCGTATAGAACCCTTTAGGTTAGGTTAGGGTTGTTTTATAAAAATCCTGAAATATTTACAGTTTCAGAAAAAAATGCATTTGGATAAATGAAGCATTGGGGATTTTAAATATTCGGAAAAAAAAATCTAAATTTTTATAGGTAACCAAAACACGACGCTTTTCGATGGTATGGTTTTGTTTTATTTTTTTATACAATATATATAGCCTTGCGTGTGACTAAAATGACGCCTGATTGAGAACGCTTGCCTAGTAAATGCTCATTCACCCTAGACTTGATTTAGGGGAATAAGCAGGAAGAAGGCAGTTGAGCGCGGTGTTGCGCGCGCCCCAAGCAGTGCAAACCGTACAACTAATACGGGGCACTGCAACCGGTACGCGCGCGGCACAACTGCTCAGGCCCTTCCTCCAGAATTTTAAGTACTTTGTGATAATGACTGCTCTTTATTTTATGCTATACACTATATTTTCTAAGTCTATGGTTTGAACTTTAGTTTCCAGGCAGGCCTAGTGCGGATTGGGAAGTTCACTCACATGCACCATTTAACACTTTGCAGATACGGGTCTCCTAACGTATTAATAAATAAGCTTTATTCGAGCATCATATATTTGAACGAAAACATCGTAACATTCAAATGTGAAATTCAATGGTGTGTAGTTACGGGAGCTACGGCCCAAGTAATCTCGTTGTGAGAGGAGGCCTGTAGGCTGGGATGATGATGATCATATATATTTTATTTCACGTAGACAAAGCGTGGCAAGAAAGACGATGACGGCTGCACTCAAGACGAGGGGGCGGCGGACGGCGACGCGCCAGCTGCGGCCAAGAAGAAAAAGAAACGCTACAAGGGAGCGGTCGCCCAGAACCCTGATGTGTTCAACGGGGATTTTGAGGCCAATGACTGTATTGGTTAGTTATTTTTCACAGACATATGGATGGAAAACATCCATTATTTGGATGAGACTTAACTTTTTTTTTACATAAAACTGACCCGTGATTGACCACTATCTCACCTGATGTAAACTTAGAACGTATTCTGCGGATACGGACCTCAGCTTTCTAGCACAGAATGATTCAAATCTTCGAAAATAAAATTATAGATTTGTTTTACATAGAATCCTTTACAAGATCCACATAAAACATACAATATGTTGTGACAACGTAGCCATGAAATGTTTCCAAAATATTGACTAACTCCAAATATATATATTTTTTCTAATTGCTTTGCTGTTTTAGCCATTGTCGACGTAGACATGCGGAAACTTTAGTTCATGAAATTTTGATTTTGGGAGAGTTACAGATATTTACATTATTATTTTCATATTTCGTTATTATAGTAGAGTAAATAATTGGAGGGTTTTTATTAACTTGAGTCTACGTCGAATGGGAGCGTCGTATCGTCGTCGAAGGAAAACTAACAAAAACATATCATTAGCAGCCAAATCAGAAAAAAAGCGGAGTTTCAAAAGTTAATTAACTTTTTGTCGTTGTTTTTCAGATCCGTTTTTCGAAAGGCTAGCCGCAACAGCGGGCGACGTTACCTCGTCGAATCGCGCTTTCAACGCGACGCTGCCCATACATGATAAGACTTTGGGGCTTATTTTAAGGTAAATTACTTAGTAAGGTATCAGAGGCGTGGCGTGAATTTGTTCGTTCGATAACCTAAAGCAAAAGAGACCTACATTAAGGGTGCTTTTCGGGGCTACTTTTAGCAATTTTAGATTCAAAGCTAAAGCACGGTCGCAAAGCATAAAGAATATCGTACAATGACCTGTCACTACATGTCTCTATCGCTCGTACGTAAATATTCGCCGTCGCGCTCGCACACTTGAATTTCTACAAATGCGACGGGAAATATTTACACGGGAGCAACAGAGACAAGTAGTGAAGGTCATTGTACAAAATTCTTCGTGGTGCGCGACCGTACTTTAGATGAAAGTGGCACAATAGTGACAGGTTGCTAGCCTATCGCCTACAATATACCTGAACGTATTTCCTTAGTCGCTTCTAACAACATCCACGGAAGAAATGGAGAGGTGTAATTCTAAACCTGACACCTCACTGGTGTATGTGTACACCTAAGATTATTCTTCTTTGATTATTCTTCTTCCAGGACTGACGATCGCTTCCTAGAGCCTATCAAAGAAAACGTTCCGGAAGACCTAGACGCGAGCGAGCGTATTGCGCTGGCATCCAAATTGCTGCCCGCTTTCACTGCCGAGGATCATATCTGTGAGCCGTTCACTGGGTTCTCCATCAGCAACTGGGACCCGGAGACTGAGGACACGTGAGTACTTGTTGATTGATGTCTTTAGATTAGGTTAAAGATTAGAGCTTGCTTCCAAACTTCTGCCCTCTTTCACGGTCGAAGATCACCGTTTTCTCCATCAGCATCTAGGACCAGGGGATGTCTTTAGTTTTTGTTAACATCGTTAGATTTTCGACGTTGATGGATCTAAAAATCACGTATATGAACACATCAATAGATACAGCGTTGGTAGACGACATCGCGAGAGTTGCGCAAGACGTGGCAAGTTGTCGTTCACTGTGGCGTTTTAAGGGAAAGAAAGAAAGAAAGAAACAAAGAAAAACATTTATTCGTGATATAAAAACTTCAGAAATAACAAAGGAAAAAAAAATGCGCATATCACGAAAGGACTTTATTCAACAGAAGAGGTCTCTTGATGATGACCCATCAACACACTACAATACAGTTCCGATTCAAAAATCGGCACTGTAGTTTTGGGATGTATCAATCATCAATATTAGCTCTTTAAATCAATTGACGAATGTAGGTATGCGCTTCACTTCAGAACCGCCGCATCTGTTTGGCTATTTATTTTTTTGTTGTGTATGTAATGGTTGGGATAAGGTTTGTATAAAAGAAAATTATTGAATGTTTTACAAAAAAGTAAAAAATCTCCATAAAAAGTGAGCTAGTTAGGCAGAAGACAAGCACCGAGATCTTCAAGAATATTGACGGGATTGTCAGATTTGTACTTTTTATTATTCTTTCATGGAAACTAAATTTGTGTATGTTTAATAGCAAGGTGAATCGAAAATCAGTTCTGGGAGGAAACGAGCGACATTTCTATTAGTTTTATTAGTTGTGCTTTATGTGTGCACATAAATAATTGTGGTACATACAAATTGTTTAACTCCAGCAATGTTCGCGTAAACAACTGGGTGGAAGAAAACCGGCTGAATCTCTCGCAGCAGGCGCTCGCGTTCGACGTCAACGCCGAAGTGGAGCCCGTGCCGCAAGAGGAGGCCCATAACGACTTGTTTGGTGAGCTCTGCATCTAAATGGATATTTAGATAGGCATGTGGCAGCGTATCAAGCCAACGCAAGCCTTTGTTAAAATCTATTTTATTTATTTAATTAGTACACAAATTTGTTGGAAGCGACAACCTGGTTAAGGTTGTGGGAATGTGTTGGATGCGGTAGGCACAGACCGATCTGTTTGGCGAGCCTTGGTGGAGGCCTATGTTCAGCTTTGGACGTCTTTCGGCTGAAATGATGATATTGATGACATTGTTACACATAAACATTTTATGCATTTTCGCATTTGTACCAAAATGACCTGTTACTGCAAGTGAATTATTATTATTTTATTCAGAACCAATATGCATTGTATTTGAACAGGAATTCATTAAATATGTACCTACCTTATCTTGTCAACAAATCAAAATTTTTATTTGAGATGTACTTTTGAAGCGATAAGCAGATTTGTAACTATACTTCGTTATCAAGCGGGCAGTTTGGTGGTAATGTCAATAAAAAACTTTTTTTTTAAATTGCGTTTCAGATAAATTTTGGACTTCCCATACATAGCTACAACATAGAGTCTTGCATAGTTTGTATTGCATACCACTAATGTTAGGTAGCCACCAAACTGCCCGCTTGATAATGGGGTACATTTGTAACACTAATGTGATTTATAAATCGGATTCCTGTCCGCGCGAAAATTAATCATCTGTTCTGTACCAGACGACGAGCCCCTCGGAGGCATCGAGAGCGACTCAGAACAGGACGTGTTCGTGCTGGCGTGCGCAGCGCGCGCCGCGCCGGCGCCGCCGCTGCGGCTGACCGACATGCGGCCCGGCGCGCCGCCCGACGCGCGCCTCGAGTACTCCTACTGCGGGGCCATAGTGGCCGCCTGGGCCGGCCCCAGGCACTGGCGGCTCAAGAACAACCGCGGTGAGTGGCTAGTGTTGTTGCCAGTGTGTGTATACACTGCCGGGCGCCGCTGCGGCTGACCGACATGCGGCCCGGCGCGCCGCCCGACGCGCGCCTCGAGTACTCCTACTGCGGGGCCATAGTGGCCGCCTGGGCCGGCCCCAGGCACTGGCGGCTCAAGAACAACCGCGGTGAGTGGCTAGTGTTGTTGCCAGTGTGTGTATACACTGCCGGGCGCCGCTGCGGCTGACCGACATGCGGCCCGGCGCGCCGCCCGACGCGCGCCTCGAGTACTCCTACTGCGGGGCCATAGTGGCCGCCTGGGCCGGCCCCAGGCACTGGCGGCTCAAGAACAACCGCGGTGAGTGGCTAGTGTTGTTGCCAGTGTGTGTATACACTGCCGGGCGCCGCTGCGGCTGACCGACATGCGGCCCGGCGCGCCGCCCGACGCGCGCCTCGAGTACTCCTACTGCGGGGCCATAGTGGCCGCCTGGGCCGGCCCCAGGCACTGGCGGCTCAAGAACAACCGCGGTGAGTGGCTAGTGTTGTTGCCAGTGTGTGTATACACTGCCGGGCGCCGCTGCGGCTGACCGACATGCGGCCCGGCGCGCCGCCCGACGCGCGCCTCGAGTACTCCTACTGCGGGGCCATAGTGGCCGCCTGGGCCGGCCCCAGGCACTGGCGGCTCAAGAACAACCGCGGTGAGTGGCTAGTGTTGTTGCCAGTGTGTATACACTGCCGGGCGCCGCTGCGGCTGACCGACATGCGGCCCGGCGCGCCGCCCGACGCGCGCCTCGAGTACTCCTACTGCGGGGCCATAGTGGCCGCCTGGGCCGGCCCCAGGCACTGGCGGCTCAAGAACAACCGCGGTGAGTGGCTAGTGTTGTTGCCAGTGTGTGTATACACTGCCGGGCGCCGCTGCGGCTGACCGACATGCGGCCCGGCGCGCCGCCCGACGCGCGCCTCGAGTACTCCTACTGCGGGGCCATAGTGGCCGCCTGGGCCGGCCCCAGGCACTGGCGGCTCAAGAACAACCGCGGTGAGTGGCTAGTGTTGTTGCCAGTGTGTGTATACACTGCCGGGCGCCGCTGCGGCTGACCGACATGCGGCCCGGCGCGCCGCCCGACGCGCGCCTCGAGTACTCCTACTGCGGGGCCATAGTGGCCGCCTGGGCCGGCCCCAGGCACTGGCGGCTCAAGAACAACCGCGGTGAGTGGCTAGTGTTGTTGCCAGTGTGTGTATACACTGCCGGGCGCCGCTGCGGCTGACCGACATGCGGCCCGGCGCGCCGCCCGACGCGCGCCTCGAGTACTCCTACTGCGGGGCCATAGTGGCCGCCTGGGCCGGCCCCAGGCACTGGCGGCTCAAGAACAACCGCGGTGAGTGGCTAGTGTTGTTGCCAGTGTGTATACACTGCCGGGCGCCGCTGCGGCTGACCGACATGCGGCCCGGCGCGCCGCCCGACGCGCGCCTCGAGTACTCCTACTGCGGGGCCATAGTGGCCGCCTGGGCCGGCCCCAGGCACTGGCGGCTCAAGAACAACCGCGGTGAGTGGCTAGTGTTGTTGCCAGTGTGTGTATACACTGCCGGGCGCCGCTGCGGCTGACCGACATGCGGCCCGGCGCGCCGCCCGACGCGCGCCTCGAGTACTCCTACTGCGGGGCCATAGTGGCCGCCTGGGCCGGCCCCAGGCACTGGCGGCTCAAGAACAACCGCGGTGAGTGGCTAGTGTTGTTGCCAGTGTGTGTATACACTGCCGGGCGCCGCTGCGGCTGACCGACATGCGGCCCGGCGCGCCGCCCGACGCGCGCCTCGAGTACTCCTACTGCGGGGCCATAGTGGCCGCCTGGGCCGGCCCCAGGCACTGGCGGCTCAAGAACAACCGCGGTGAGTGGCTAGTGTTGTTGCCAGTGTGTGTATACACTGCCGGGCGCCGCTGCGGCTGACCGACATGCGGCCCGGCGCGCCGCCCGACGCGCGCCTCGAGTACTCCTACTGCGGGGCCATAGTGGCCGCCTGGGCCGGCCCCAGGCACTGGCGGCTCAAGAACAACCGCGGTGAGTGGCTAGTGTTGTTGCCAGTGTGTGTATACACTGCCGGGCGCCGCTGCGGCTGACCGACATGCGGCCCGGCGCGCCGACCGACGCGCGCCTCGAGTACTCCTACTGCGGGGCCATAGTGGCCGCCTGGGCCGGCCCCAGGCACTGGCGGCTCAAGAACAACCGCGGTGAGTGGCTAGTGTTGTTGCCAGTGTGTGTATACACTGCCGGGCGCCGCTGCGGCTGACCGACATGCGGCCCGGCGCGCCGCCCGACGCGCGCCTCGAGTACTCCTACTGCGGGGCCATAGTGGCCGCCTGGGCCGGCCCCAGGCACTGGCGGCTCAAGAACAACCGCGGTGAGTGGCTAGTGTTGTTGCCAGTGTGTGTATACACTGCCGGGCGCCGCTGCGGCTGACCGACATGCGGCCCGGCGCGCCGCCCGACGCGCGCCTCGAGTACTCCTACTGCGGGGCCATAGTGGCCGCCTGGGCCGGCCCCAGGCACTGGCGGCTCAAGAACAACCGCGGTGAGTGGCTAGTGTTGTTGCCAGTGTGTGTATACACTGCCGGGCGCCGCTGCGGCTGACCGACATGCGGCCCGGCGCGCCGCCCGACGCGCGCCTCGAGTACTCCTACTGCGGGGCCATAGTGGCCGCCTGGGCCGGCCCCAGGCACTGGCGGCTCAAGAACAACCGCGGTGAGTGGCTAGTGTTGTTGCCAGTGTGTGTATACACTGCCGGGCGCCGCTGCGGCTGACCGACATGCGGCCCGGCGCGCCGCCCGACGCGCGCCTCGAGTACTCCTACTGCGGGGCCATAGTGGCCGCCTGGGCCGGCCCCAGGCACTGGCGGCTCAAGAACAACCGCGGTGAGTGGCTAGTGTTGTTGCCAGTGTGTGTATACACTGCCGGGCGCCGCTGCGGCTGACCGACATGCGGCCCGGCGCGCCGCCCGACGCGCGCCTCGAGTACTCCTACTGCGGGGCCATAGTGGCCGCCTGGGCCGGCCCCAGGCACTGGCGGCTCAAGAACAACCGCGGTGAGTGGCTAGTGTTGTTGCCAGTGTGTGTATACACTGCCGGGCGCCGCTGCGGCTGACCGACATGCGGCCCGGCGCGCCGCCCGACGCGCGCCTCGAGTACTCCTACTGCGGGGCCATAGTGGCCGCCTGGGCCGGCCCCAGGCACTGGCGGCTCAAGAACAACCGCGGTGAGTGGCTAGTGTTGTTGCCAGTGTGTGTATACACTGCCGGGCGCCGCTGCGGCTGACCGACATGCGGCCCGGCGCGCCGCCCGACGCGCGCCTCGAGTACTCCTACTGCGGGGCCATAGTGGCCGCCTGGGCCGGCCCCAGGCACTGGCGGCTCAAGAACAACCGCGGTGAGTGGCTAGTGTTGTTGCCAGTGTGTATACACTGCCGGGCGCCGCTGCGGCTGACCGACATGCGGCCCGGCGCGCCGCCCGACGCGCGCCTCGAGTACTCCTACTGCGGGGCCATAGTGGCCGCCTGGGCCGGCCCCAGGCACTGGCGGCTCAAGAACAACCGCGGTGAGTGGCTAGTGTTGTTGCCAGTGTGTGTATACACTGCCGGGCGCCGCTGCGGCTGACCGACATGCGGCCCGGCGCGCCGCCCGACGCGCGCCTCGAGTACTCCTACTGCGGGGCCATAGTGGCCGCCTGGGCCGGCCCCAGGCACTGGCGGCTCAAGAACAACCGCGGTGAGTGGCTAGTGTTGTTGCCAGTGTGTGTATACACTGCCGGGCGCCGCTGCGGCTGACCGACATGCGGCCCGGCGCGCCGCCCGACGCGCGCCTCGAGTACTCCTACTGCGGGGCCATAGTGGCCGCCTGGGCCGGCCCCAGGCACTGGCGGCTCAAGAACAACCGCGGTGAGTGGCTAGTGTTGTTGCCAGTGTGTGTATACACTGCCGGGCGCCGCTGCGGCTGACCGACATGCGGCCCGGCGCGCCGCCCGACGCGCGCCTCGAGTACTCCTACTGCGGGGCCATAGTGGCCGCCTGGGCCGGCCCCAGGCACTGGCGGCTCAAGAACAACCGCGGTGAGTGGCTAGTGTTGTTGCCAGTGTGTGTATACACTGCCGGGCGCCGCTGCGGCTGACCGACATGCGGCCCGGCGCGCCGCCCGACGCGCGCCTCGAGTACTCCTACTGCGGGGCCATAGTGGCCGCCTGGGCCGGCCCCAGGCACTGGCGGCTCAAGAACAACCGCGGTGAGTGGCTAGTGTTGTTGCCAGTGTGTGTATACACTGCCGGGCGCCGCTGCGGCTGACCGACATGCGGCCCGGCGCGCCGCCCGACGCGCGCCTCGAGTACTCCTACTGCGGGGCCATAGTGGCCGCCTGGGCCGGCCCCAGGCACTGGCGGCTCAAGAACAACCGCGGTGAGTGGCTAGTGTTGTTGCCAGTGTGTGTATACACTGCCGGGCGCCGCTGCGGCTGACCGACATGCGGCCCGGCGCGCCGCCCGACGCGCGCCTCGAGTACTCCTACTGCGGGGCCATAGTGGCCGCCTGGGCCGGCCCCAGGCACTGGCGGCTCAAGAACAACCGCGGTGAGTGGCTAGTGTTGTTGCCAGTGTGTGTATACACTGCCGGGCGCCGCTGCGGCTGACCGACATGCGGCCCGGCGCGCCGCCCGACGCGCGCCTCGAGTACTCCTACTGCGGGGCCATAGTGGCCGCCTGGGCCGGCCCCAGGCACTGGCGGCTCAAGAACAACCGCGGTGAGTGGCTAGTGTTGTTGCCAGTGTGTGTATACACTGCCGGGCGCCGCTGCGGCTGACCGACATGCGGCCAGGCGCGCCGCCCGACGCGCGCCTCGCGTACTCCTACTGCGGGGCCATAGTGGCCGCCTGGGCCGGCCCCAGGCACTGGCGGCTCAAGAACAACCGCGGTGAGTGGCTAGTGTTGTTGCCAGTGTGTGTATACACTGCCGGGCGCCGCTGCGGCTGACCGACATGCGGCCAGGCGCGCCGCCCGACGCGCGCCTCGCGTACTCCTACTGCGGGGCCATAGTGGCCGCCTGGGCCGGCCCCAGGCACTGGCGGCTCAAGAACAACCGCGGTGAGTGGCTAGTGTTGTTGCCAGTGTGTGTATACACTGCCGGGCGCCGCTGCGGCTGACCGACATGCGGCCCGGCGCGCCGCCCGACGCGCGCCTCGAGTACTCCTACTGCGGGGCCATAGTGGCCGCCTGGGCCGGCCCCAGGCACTGGCGGCTCAAGAACAACCGCGGTGAGTGGCTAGTGTTGTTGCCAGTGTGTGTATACACTGCCGGGCGCCGCTGCGGCTGACCGACATGCGGCCCGGCGCGCCGCCCGACGCGCGCCTCGAGTACTCCTACTGCGGGGCCATAGTGGCCGCCTGGGCCGGCCCCAGGCACTGGCGGCTCAAGAACAACCGCGGTGAGTGGCTAGTGTTGTTGCCAGTGTGTGTATACACTGCCGGGCGCCGCTGCGGCTGACCGACATGCGGCCCGGCGCGCCGCCCGACGCGCGCCTCGAGTACTCCTACTGCGGGGCCATAGTGGCCGCCTGGGCCGGCCCCAGGCACTGGCGGCTCAAGAACAACCGCGGTGAGTGGCTAGTGTTGTTGCCAGTGTGTGTATACACTGCCGGGCGCCGCTGCGGCTGACCGACATGCGGCCCGGCGCGCCGCCCGACGCGCGCCTCGAGTACTCCTACTGCGGGGCCATAGTGGCCGCCTGGGCCGGCCCCAGGCACTGGCGGCTCAAGAACAACCGCGGTGAGTGGCTAGTGTTGTTGCCAGTGTGTGTATACACTGCCGGGCGCCGCTGCGGCTGACCGACATGCGGCCCGGCGCGCCGCCCGACGCGCGCCTCGAGTACTCCTACTGCGGGGCCATAGTGGCCGCCTGGGCCGGCCCCAGGCACAGGCGGCTCAAGAACAACCGCGGTGAGTGGCTAGTGTTGTTGCCAGTGTGTATACACTGCCGGGCGCCGCTGCGGCTGACCGACATGCGGCCCGGCGCGCCGCCCGACGCGCGCCTCGAGTACTCCTACTGCGGGGCCATAGTGGCCGCCTGGGCCGGCCCCAGGCACTGGCGGCTCAAGAACAACCGCGGTGAGTGGCTAGTGTTGTTGCCAGTGTGTGTATACACTGCCGGGCGCCGCTGCGGCTGACCGACATGCGGCCCGGCGCGCCGCCCGACGCGCGCCTCGAGTACTCCTACTGCGGGGCCATAGTGGCCGCCTGGGCCGGCCCCAGGCACTGGCGGCTCAAGAACAACCGCGGTGAGTGGCTAGTGTTGTTGCCAGTGTGTGTATACACTGCCGGGCGCCGCTGCGGCTGACCGACATGCGGCCCGGCGCGCCGCCCGACGCGCGCCTCGAGTACTCCTACTGCGGGGCCATAGTGGCCGCCTGGGCCGGCCCCAGGCACTGGCGGCTCAAGAACAACCGCGGTGAGTGGCTAGTGTTGTTGCCAGTGTGTGTATACACTGCCGGGCGCCGCTGCGGCTGACCGACATGCGGCCCGGCGCGCCGCCCGACGCGCGCCTCGAGTACTCCTACTGCGGGGCCATAGTGGCCGCCTGGGCCGGCCCCAGGCACTGGCGGCTCAAGAACAACCGCGGTGAGTGGCTAGTGTTGTTGCCAGTGTGTGTATACACTGCCGGGCGCCGCTGCGGCTGACCGACATGCGGCCCGGCGCGCCGCCCGACGCGCGCCTCGAGTACTCCTACTGCGGGGCCATAGTGGCCGCCTGGGCCGGCCCCAGGCACTGGCGGCTCAAGAACAACCGCGGTGAGTGGCTAGTGTTGTTGCCAGTGTGTGTATACACTGCCGGGCGCCGCTGCGGCTGACCGACATGCGGCCCGGCGCGCCGCCCGACGCGCGCCTCGAGTACTCCTACTGCGGGGCCATAGTGGCCGCCTGGGCCGGCCCCAGGCACTGGCGGCTCAAGAACAACCGCGGTGAGTGGCTAGTGTTGTTGCCAGTGTGTATACACTGCCGGGCGCCGCTGCGGCTGACCGACATGCGGCCCGGCGCGCCGCCCGACGCGCGCCTCGAGTACTCCTACTGCGGGGCCATAGTGGCCGCCTGGGCCGGCCCCAGGCACTGGCGGCTCAAGAACAACCGCGGTGAGTGGCTAGTGTTAACAAAGACGTAAAGACTTTCATTCTGAGAGGAGTCCTGTGCCCTGCAGTGGGACTTATATAGGCTGAGATGATGATGATGATGATGATGAATAATATTTAATTTAAATAGGGATGTAAAAAGGTCTGAAATAAAGATTTATTATTATTATAAGAGCAGGACTTGGACTCCAGTGGAGCGTCCGGCTCAAAAAAATATATGCCGTTATGCGCACACCCGTGCGCACAGGGCGCTCGACGGGTAAATAAGAAGGCTTGGGGCGTAGTTCCCACGCGGAACCAGTACGGATTGGGAACTTCATTCACACACCATTGATTTTTATATTTTTTATCTCAGGTGTGTGAAAATTCCTCGCTATGTTTTCCTTCGCCGTAAAGCTCATGATAAATTTCAAATGTAATTTCGCACATGAATTCTAAAAAACTCTGAGGTGCGACCACGGGCTCCCTCCTTGATAGGCCATAGGTCAAACCACTCTATAGGCCACCAGGCTTTCCGTCATGTTCATCATCATCATTTCAGCCATAGGATTTCCCCTGCTGGACATAGCCCATTGATACCCAATCACTATGGTTGGAAGCGGCTAGCATCTACCTTGAACCAGCGGCCTTTACCAAATCGTCCGTCCACCTCATTCGTGGACGTCCCACGCAGCGCTTGCCAGTCCGTGGTCTCCATTCGAGAACTTTCCGGCCCCAACAGTTATCTGTTCTGCGTGCTGCGTGTTCCATCAAGTTACTTCACGTGAATGCCTCTTTCAGCCTCCGAGCGTTCCCAAACCACGGCGGGCCGCGTGACCCTTGAAGGCAGCAAAAAACCGACACGAACGAAGCGGCAGCTCGACTTCCCCGGCGCTGGGATCGCCTTCGATTTTCGTACGGCGACGAGCGGCGAGTACGAACCCACTCAGCCGGCCAAGATTATGATCAGCAGGAAGACTCTCGCTACGGGGCACACGTGGAACGAGGCTAATTTCAAAATGCCTATTGACAGGTGAGTCGGTTGAAGAATCCTTTCAAAGGGCTTTCGTGGTCGCTTATACAGGACTGTCGACTCTTGCGTAGCGTTAGTAAAATCAAGAATAAAAAGGTTGAATAGAACATAATATTGTTCGTTTTTTTTTAGCATTAGAAATAAGGTAAACAATCAACACAAGACTTTTTATTGAAAATTAACTTTTAAAAAAATAGTAACTATTACTTATGAAACCAAAATAGTGTAAATGACCATTTTTCCTTTCAAATTGTTACATATTAGCTGTGACTTATTTTTCAAAAGTGTATTTCAATAAAAAAACACGTCAAGATCGCTTACCTTCTTTCTAAAGGCAGGTTTAGACAGGGTCAGTAACTGACTTCGAATTCGAGACAAGTCAGCGCTGACCCGAGAAATACCCAATACCCAAAACGAAGTAATAGGTTTTATGTTCTAAAATTTGGTTCGGTTTAGGTGTGATTTTATACTTAGCAACACACACATAGCATAACAATGGATGTTGTTCGCGCCATAGCTTCGGTCTCCGATGATGCCCGAGCGTCGCGACCAATGACAGCGTCTGTGCGGCGCATGCGCGGGCGCCGCTACACGACAAAGGCAGCCCCGGCGACGAGGGCCGTCTCTCTCACACTTCTTCTCATAACGTCAAGGAGCGCGCTCGTGTCCATAATAATTAAATACTTAAGAAAAGTCTGTAATTGTTTCTAATGGTAATTAAATACCATTCATAAAGAACCGTATTTTATTTATTCTATGCTCAAATTTCACACGAAATACAAACTGAAACATGGATGCACAGAAAAACTCAGAAAAAGAGACCAGCGCTAGGAACAAACACCGTGACAAAATGTTAAAATGTTTTGTAACAAATTATTCTAATATATAAGTTAATGTGTCTACTCTTTCAATTATAACTGAAGATACACATTGCCGAACAAAATCCCCTTCAAAAAATGTCCGAACTTTTTTATTTGTTTGCATAACAATTAAAATCATCACCTACACAGAAATTTGAACGTAGTCTTTACTTCATTACAGTCGAATTTCGGTTGACATTTGACAGCTAAACTTGACAATTTCACGCAACGTACTGAGAAAAAAGAAGGCCACTTTTATCAAAGTGGCGCTCATTTGGCTCGGACATTTACGGGCGCGCGACTGTGGATCTACAGTTATAAATGATCAAAGTGTCTATTGCAATAATAATTCGTGATAAGACTTTTTTTCTTTAAAAACCGTTAGGTAATAATTTGTTTGTTTTTAAAGAAAATAAAAGTCTATCACGAATTATTATTGCAGTAGACACATTAACTTATATGTCTATTAGAACATTTTGTAAACAAAACATTTTTATTTTTCATTCAATTTTTATGGAATAATCGAGAAAAACTAACAAAAATGCAACGTTGCCAGCTCAGCAGGTATAAACCCTCTTAACAATCTAAGGAAGTCTCTATTATAAGGAACAGGGTTGTGTCTTCATAATGACAGGCGTATGTCCAAGCCTGGCTGGCAACACTAAAAAGCAAACCTTTGTCCAGGGGTCTCGACGAGTCCCATTTCCGCAAGCTGTTCGTGCGCCGCAACGTGGTATTGCTGCGCAAGCGCGAGCTGGAGCGGTCGCGCGACCCCGGCCCCGCGCGCGACCCCGGCCCCGACCCCGACCCCGTGCCCGTCGACGAGGCCAGGGCTTATGACTACAACAACGAAAACGACGCGTCTTACTGCCCTAACAATGTGCCGGTTAGATACCTCTATTAAATACGAATGTTTTTGAAGGAACTTTTATGTTCAATTTATGTGATCAAAGTTCCTTAAAATAAAGATTAAATTTTTTTTTAATGTGATTTTCGGATTCAGTATTCATTAAACTATCTCTCGTATTTTGGAGAGTGTGACTCATATTTTCCGAAAATTATTTTTTCTTCATGGCAATTATTCCATTCCCATATTTTCCCAGTGGCATTCTTTCCCAATATTTTCTGTGGGCATTATTTCTCAAAATTGATTTTTTCTATTGGCATATTTCTCAATCTTTTTTAATCTTAATGGATACCTGTCCTACAATACTAGGTAGGTTAGGTTATTTAGGTAGTTTCTTGTGCCCGAAGGGCTAATCGCCCAGAAATAGGAGAGCTGACCTCCGTCGATTATCACATCGATAATGAATTAATGATAAACCCTTTCCGTTGATATGTGTGTTGTGACGTTTAGTTCAATACTGTGGAAAGATTGATGACGTCAAGTGTAGTATACAGATCATGTTTTTTGAGCACTTGTTTGCCAACGTCCATACCACGTTGAATACACCGGTTCTCGTCCGATCACCGAAGTTAAGCAACGTCGGGCGCGGTCAGTACTTGGATGGGTGACCGCCTGGGAACACCGCGTGTCGTTGGCTTTTTGCATTTTTTCCAATTTGTTTTTGTAATTATATAAATAATGTGTGCAATAAAGTTTTGCGATTACTGGAAAAAATCGATTAACTTCAAAGATAGTTTTTATAAATCCTGAGTTTTCCTCTCAGCTCATTTATTTTTCCATAAATGGATTTCTTAACTTTTTTTCTTTATTAAAATATAATAATAAAACTACTTCCTGGGTAATTAAGAGAATAGAAAAAAAGAGAACAGTATAATTAAACAGTGATAAATAATAATAATTGGGAAAAAATGCCACTGGGAAAATATGGGAATGGAATAATTGCCTCGAAGAAAAAATGATTTTCGGAAAATATGAGCCACACTCGTTTTGGAAGTTGTCGAAAAAAAAGAACACCCTAATACCCTGTATTTAGTTTTCAGTCTCTACTGACCTACTGACTATACTCCATTTAATTTAGAATTATAAACCACAACAACATTATATTGCGGCTCGTGAACTGTAATCTCTTTACAATTTGTATTAGAGTAACAATTGACGACACGCAAATAAAGTGATATTAAAACAATTTTATTTTGCGGCTCCCAGACTATATTGTACTGTACTATTTGCTAGGTAAGAAATAGTTGACGAGCCGCAATATAATGATGTTGTGGTTTTCAATTCTAAATAAAATAAAATAAAATAAATAAAAAATGATTTATTGTACAATCAACATCAAATTAGTTACAGTGCTCAATACATAAAGTAGGTTTGTACAGAGAAGTCACAAGAGTTGTCATACAATCTGACCCCCCAAACTAGGTAAAGACCTGTGTCTTGGGGGACTAATTTTGAGTATCTCCGGCTTCGGCGATCGACGTAGGTACAATATTTACAGTGCAGATGATCAACAGCAATGATAACTGAAGTTATACAATAAAACAAAAATTGAAAATACAAATAAAAATAAGATGAAAACAAAAACTATAGATGATCAGAGACTCAACCGTGTAACTTTAGACGCAAATGAAGTATAAACATGTTTTTCCAGGACGGAGACGACTGGGGCAACGAAGACGGCACGGCTGCCGGCGACCTTCACGAGCAGGCGAAGGCGGCGGAGCCTGAGGAGATCGGGGATATGCTCGAACCGCCCACAAAGGTATTAAACGAGAAGTATTCTGAAGTCATTTCACACAAGCTGAGTCGCTCAGTGCGCTGTACATCAAAGGTGTGAATTTCGAACTAAAGCCAGGGGGGTTTCACTCCGCAGTTTAGGTATGTTCGTGTGGCGCGCCTCCCGGGCAGGCGTATGGCAGTAGGTTGTCGCTCGGCTATCGGTTCGCACGCTAACCGCATCGCGCGTAATTAAGCATTTTTTCTGTGATTTTTTCAACAAACAATGACTTCTTAACGATCTTATAATTACGATACCGGAAATCTCAAATGGCGTAAAGGACACTAATGTCCTTGTCCTTTACGCCATTTGAGATTTCCGGTACCGATTAACTGAGTTACTTACTAAAGGTAGTTTACTGAATTAATACACATTGTTATCTTTCTTGATTTATACAGGGTTATTTGTAATTCACTAGCATCCTTTCAACCCTAAACTCCTACCACTTAAACAAACGTTTCTTGTTTTACGGCTTTTGTCATAACTTAATATTTTTGGTGTAATAACGTTTTGAAAATTTGAGATTTCCTCTTATTTTTACGATACTCTGTGTATTTGTATGGGGAAAAAAGTGCTTCATTTTAAAAAGTCGTAGAACAAAAAACATTTGTTTGAGTGATAGGAATTCAGGGTTAAGAGGATGTCAGTGAATTACAAATAACCCTGTATACCTACCTAAATAAATATCGGCGAGTGGTAACCCTGTGCTCTTGGTTTCGGATCAGTGGTGCCCAACGGAATATGCACGCTCGTATCACACGATAAGTTTTAATTTCGCGTGCAAGCAGTTAACGGTCGAAAGAGTAGGCAAATTTTTATACCTAAAGTTGACTTTTGTTTGAGAGTGATCCTTCTGTACGTTAGTACTATTAGTTATTCTGTGCTAAAGCGCAAGCCACACAGAAGAGCCATGGGACGGGGGCGCGTCGCAGTCAACGTCATTTGTTCGCAGACCGCGTTTCCGCCCCGTCTCTTCTGTCTGCTTTGGATCGCGACGTTTCTACTATACATTTAATATGAAAACTGATTTAACGTGCGCCTCCGTCTCACGTCACTTCTGTCTGGCTTGCGCCTAAGCTAAAGTCAAACCAAGCTAACTCTGCAGAGAATTATAATGGTAACACTGTATTTTAACGTCAGATCATGTACATAATGTGCGTAGATTTAGTCTATTATAGACTCGGAAGGGATCGAAGATCTGAGAGAGGTCTACGTATGTGAAAAAATAAACAAAATAAATATTAAGTAAACGGAACAAGGAGCGCAAATATCCCTTGTTATGATTTACTCTTTCAATAGGGTAACCCTTGCCGTTACCTAAACTTGATTGCATTAGCTTGTCAATAAATAGCATAACCCTTATTGAGTGGTTTGCAATGCGCTTACAGAGTACAATAGGGTTTGTACAGTCAAGGGGATAAATATCTATCTATACAGCTATCGCGTCAAATATTTGTAAACACTAACCTTATTTCATGATAGATAAAGGGACAAGTTCGCCTCTGTACATGCATTTCTACGGTTGTCAATAATGTTATTTTTTCTTTCCTTATTTTTGTACAGAGTTTTGTAGAGAGTTTACATATATACATACAAATAACAACGGTCTCTTTTTCAGGTGGCGAAAATTTTCATTCCGTACGCCGTTAGAGCCAAAAAGGTTGACATGAAACAACTGAAGCACTGCACTTGGAAAATGCTGACTGAAAAGTCGCAAAGCGAGAAAGAGGAGGTTACGACAACTGCGTTCTCGAGCATTTACAACAGGCTGCCGGCGAAGTTGTCGTCTAACATGAGAGAGTCGCTCAGTGTGCCTTTGGCTCTGTTGTCGGTCCTCCACTTGGCGAACGAGAAGGGTCTAATACTAGAAAAGAGCGAGGACCTGAAAGACTTTAGTATAGTAGGTCTTATAGAATAGCATGTTGTTTGATATAGAGTTAAAAATGGCATTTGAGCATTTAAAAAAAGTATACCTGTTAGAGAAGAAAAAGGTGAAAAAAAATTCACAGAACTGACAAAAAAAAATGGGACATTTTTTATCATCAAAATCAATAGTGCTTTTGATTCTGAGTAAGAAAACCCAAAAATTTCCTCGGCATTTAAAAAAAAGTAATGGGTACATTTTTTTTTAAATGCCCATTTAGGCACTAGTAGTCCCACCAAGGGAGAGGAAACGATTAGCTATCGACTATTTTCTCGCTCAAGAAACGTTTAAAAGATACACATCCCGTGTCGATAAAAACTGTCAACGATAAAACTCGCTCAGCGATGCTCGCTTGGCGGTCTGAACTTACGCTGAGAGACCAACCGGCGATCATTCTACTGTACAGCGTGGATTTGAGTGTTCGTATTTACTATGAATTTAAAACAATAATTATTGTCTAGTTCATACGAATTGGAGAGTAATCGCCCGTCGCACTCGAACACTCGCTTATAGCCGAGCGAGGAACTACACACTCGCTTCTAGCTCTAATCGCTTCTCGCTCGTCGTCGTCGGCGGTGGGACCAGTGCCTTACATTTTCATTTTCCACGAGGTAATTTGCCGGTTTCATAAACACACGACCACGAATAAATTGGGGTTTCGTTACTATGATTCTGATGTAATATGTAAACTACACCAGTGCAATGCATGGAATGCACGGACAGAGAAAGCGATACATCTGAAAGTATGCTTCTTGTCTTGATTAGGTACTAGTATCTCGAAGAAAAACAGTTCTAATAGAAAAAATGCGCGTAGTTTGTAAGTCTATTTGTTTCAATAAACAATATGGATTGCCATTGCATTGTATAAAGTATTTTATAAGTTATTTTTATTAATTTTCGTAGTTTTTATAGTATTTTGTCAATTTATTACCTCAAATAAATGCGATTTGATTTACTTTTGCAGTAAGCTGGGCTCGTTGTAAATAAAACACTATGGATTATACAAAACTTTTTTTATTTTAAAAACAGTAAACAATTACAGAAATAATCATTCGAAAACGCAACTTATTTTGTGAGAGATAACACTTATTACGTTCGTCTGTTACGGTTATGGTGAATAATTATCAACTAATCAGTATACTGCTGGTTATATGGTTGGAAGTCAAAACATTTTACCCCTTATGGCTACTTTTTATTGCTTTAGTTTTTTTCATTAAGGCTTGTTTAAGTCATTTGGTGCGCAATGTAAAGGTAAATAATCGTATAACAGACTAACATAAAACGTAGAAAAATATGAGTATTTACAATGTCACAATATCAAAAGTCCCGCAAACTCGCCAAGGCGTAAGTAAATGCTATCACATGAAGAAGTCACCATAAACTTGATGTTTGGCGTGTAACTAAAAACAATTGTAAATAAAAAAGGAAGTTTCACACATTTCACTTGTCTTTTATATTTTGACAACAAAAAACAAAATTCTCATGAACCATAATAAGTCTCCTACATAAATAATCAGGCATTAAACAACCTATAACTAGAGTGACAAAATTAATAGCAATATCAAAATGTTTAGAGAGATCTTCTAAAACTACAAAAAATAAGGCTATTCAGTCTAGTCCCTGGAAGTTCCAATTAAAACACGGAAACCTTTGTAACGACTCCGCTGACTGATGTACCTCTAATAAATAAGTAGTACATTACTAAACTACCAAGACTACTCTTCTCTAGACATTTTAATAAACATTAAAATAAATCCCTTCACAAGTAATTATCACAATTAGGCATTGCTTTGCAACATCTGACATAGAGAATGAGATTTTATATTATACAGATATCAACAGGTAAAATGTATTTTAGTTAGCAGTTTTGACTTCTTCAACGACTTTTGAGTCCTTTATTGGAGTGGATTCAACAAGTATTTCACTGGTTTCTTTCAAAGTCACGTCAGCTTTAGACTCGTTCGTGGCTTCATTATCTTCAGCTTTAGACTCCTTCGTAGCTTCATTGTCTTCAGCTTTAGACTCCTTCGTAGCTTCATTGTCTTCAGCTTTAGACTCCTTCGTAGCTTCATTGTCTTCAGCTTTAGACTCCTTCGTAGCTTGATTGTCTTCAGCTTTAGACTCCTTCGTAGCTTCATTGTCTTCAGCTTTAGACTCCTCTGTGGCTTCATTGTCTTCAGCTTTCTTTTCTACAGAGTTTAGTTTTTCGGTAGTAACCTTCGAGCCGGTTTTTTCCAGCGAGTCCTCACTAGATTCTTTCAATGGGGAGTCTTTGAGAGACCCGTCAATGTTGCTCGTATAGCCGGTATCGTCAGTTACTATAGAATCCTTAGATTGCTCTTTTTCTGAAGTATTTACTGTGTCGTTGGAATCATCTAGTGTTTCCGATGAAGTATCTCTTTTGGGTGACTCTATCTGCTCGGTTTTTTCTTCAGAGTCATTCAAGCTGTCTAGGTTAGCTTCAAACGACTTGTTCTCGATTACGGTGTGGTTACTCTCCAAGCTCTCATCCAGATCAGGCTGTGAAGTGTTCATTTCTTTAGCATCCTCAAATGTTTCATCTTCCTCTAGATTTGTTGTGTCACTTTCGGTTGTATTGTTAGTTTGCTGTTTGCTGTCAACTACTAATACTGATTCAGTATCTTTATTAACAACTTCAGTTTTTTCTGGCGTAGCTGCCGTAGATTCTTTAATATTCTCTATAATTGTGCTTTCAGAAATAGATTCTTCCAGTTTCGTTTCACTAAGCTGCGAGGAGGCTACAGATTCTTCTGTACAATTTGCGACAGCGTCTACAGGTGCATTTTTAGTCTCGGCTTCGCTAGGTTTAGAGGCAACAATGGTGGAATTAATATCCTCGCCATCGATGAGGAGTTTCACGAGAGCCGGATCCTTGGTGCTATCGAGGAATTCGATGTGGAACGGAGTATCGTTCGCCATGAGATGATCGAGTCTCCTGCTCGCTGCGGAGGCGGTGGCGGCGTCTACTCCCGCGAGGCGGCAGCACTTAGCCAAGGCTTCGATGGCGGAAACCTCTGCAGGAAGCTGTCGGAACTCCTCGCATTTTGCTTTGTTGCCGTAATCTATGAACTGCACGTGGTAGCTCGCATCGCAGAATTCTAGGATCTTTCCACGATACCACTGCTCGTCTTCGGCCCAAAATGCGGCGCATATTGAACCTACTCTGAGTTCTTCCGCTTGCTCGAATTCGGGAGCGTCGCACATGACTTCAGTCACTTTGTCGAGTTCGGTAGTCTTATCGTCGAGATGGACGTAGAATTCGTCTGCCGCGTGCACGTAGCATATCTTACCCGTACTATGCAAGTCCTGACCGACAGGGGTCGGTCGCTCCGCAGGTGGTTGCTCTTCACACAACCCCACAAGTTCTTCGGTTACAGATTTTCCTTCGAGGTACAGCTCCACAATGGAAATATCTCCGGAAGCGATGAACTGAACGTTGAAAATGGTGGCGCCTTCCGCGGCCAACTCGTTGAATTTGACTTCAGATTTGCGCGACCAGGATTTGATGTCGCGTGGCTTCTGCAGCGCGCATTTGCGGGACAGCGCAGGCTTGAGTTTTAGCTCGGCAGGCATGCTACGTAGTTCAGTGGCAATGGACGCATTGCCGTAATCCATGAAGAGAACTTCGGTGCCTTCCGACCCGTCGACTATGACCTGAGCGCGGTACCAGGAGCCGTCTTCCGGGTACTTGGCAGCGCAGAGCACGCCTTCCTCGCGCGACGCGAGCTCAGGGAAGTTTTCCGCATCGACCATGGCAGTTTCCATGGCCTGTAGTTCGGGCGCTGCTGATTCCAACTGGATCCAGAACTCTGAAGGGGAGTTGACGTGGCTGGCGAAGCAGGAGGGTAAATCGCCGCACTCTGGCTGTTCAGCGCGCGCAGCGTGTCCTTGCTCTACTAACTGATCCGTGATGTTACGTCCTCCTACGAATAAGTCCACATACGTCGTCACGTCTTTAAGCACTATGAGAGCGTCGACCGGTGCCTCCGTATCGCCGACTAGTGCTTCGAAGCTTTCGGCCGACGGTTCGGACCACTGGCCGGTACCGGTCGGAACGGCATTAACGCTCGATCGTACGGCGTAAGGTTCGATAAGTCTCATCGCTTCTGGCATTTTTTTGATGACTCCCGGTTGGTTGTCTAGCACATCCGTATTCCCGTAATCGATGAAACGGACGGTGGTGATGTCGGAATCGAGATCGAGCACTTCGGCGCGGTACCAGAGGTCATCGGCCGAGTATTTGGCGACGCAGAGTGTGTTCATCTCTCTCGTCTCTAGATCCTCGTAACTATCGGCGTTGGCTTTAAGCTCGGCTTGGATCTCATCGATTTTGTCTATTTTATCGGCCATCTGCAGCCAGAAGTGTCCCGGGGTGTCGATGTGACTGATGTAGACTTGCGTGCAGCCGGGGGGTAAGGAGACGGGCTCGGCTTCGGCGACCGGCGCCGCTTCTGGTGCGGATTCCACCTCTTCCGGAGTGACTCTGGGAGTGGCGAGTTTTTCTTCGACCAGCTTCATGGATAAGTCGACGCCGTCTAAATGTAGACTGGCCAACCAGCCGTCTGTGCCGAAAGCTAGCGTCACTTGAACTTCCTTGTCCGTCGTCCACTCGGTCAGTTTCTCTGTAGCACTCTCTTGGAGCGCAATAAGGCCGAGGCTGGCAACGAGGGCCTGTGCGCAAGGCTCGTAGAACGATGGGTCCAGTATCTTGATCAAATCTTTAGAAATTGTTTCAGTGTTGCCGTAGTCTGGGAACTGCACTTTGGCCTCTGTCTCCGTGGCGCTGACGATGGCCGCGCGGTACCAATTTTCGTCGGAGGACTTCGCAGCACAAAGGGTGTCCGGTTCAAATGTTGTCAGAGGTTCAGGAGTACCTTTAAACGAAGAGGGAAAATTAATATATTAAATAAATAAAATAAATTTTTATTTACCAACATACAAAAAATTATCAATTTACGAAATACAGAACACTTCTAGTGTGTTAAGTATGTGATTAAATTGTGTATAAAATTTTACTTAATACAACTGGTTATGTCATCAGGCCTCTGTACCATAAAAATTACAAGTGCTACAAATCAACATAATTGTTAGCTTTCTCATGCAAAAAAGTAACAATTATGTAGCAATGTAGCACTTGTAACGTTTGTAGTATAGGGGCCAACTAAGTGCTATTCTTTAGATCAACTAGAATCCAATAAGAGCCTTATCTTATAACTAGCTAGTGCCCGCGATTTCGTCCGCGCAGTAGAGCTTCTTCGTTTCTTTCATTGCATAAAACCAAATTCCGGCGACGGCAACATCCAAAAATCAATCGTCTCATCATTATTGGTATTACTTAGTGAATATAATAAATCCCGTTTATTCCCTATCCCGTGGGAATTTCAACAAATCTATCCTTTTTAGATTACAATGCCCGAACAGTATAGATTAACGACGATAACTTTATTCATTGTGACCCAATTTTAATAAAACAAAGCCTATATGTTGCTCCAATTTAAGCTTCATCTATCTGCGAAAACCGCAAGAAAATCCGTTCAGTAGTTTCGGAGATTAGCGATTACATACAGACAGACAGAGCTCTACTTTTACTGTTTTATTATAGTATAGATGTAAGTCTCCTACCAACATGCTATTGTGTCATCTTTGAACCCAATACTAACCTTCTTCATAAAAGGCAAACAGCTTGTCCAACAAGTCCTGTATCTTGTCCACGTCAGTAGCCTTCTGCAGATAGATCTCGTTAAGATTCTCCAGATGCTGCATGGTCGCCATGCCGAAGTTGTAGTTGAAGACTGTGCGTGCGCAGAGGGTAACCACTTCTTCGAACGCTCCTTCATCGGGCTCGAAAATTTCCAGTTTTTTGCCCGTGGCATGTTCGTACAGCGTCGTCACCAAGCTGTAAACACGAAGATCGCAATCAAACAATGTGTTGGTAAAATTGTTTGTTTGAACCATAATATGTTCTCAACATGAGCAGTCAAAACTTCAAAACTTCTCAGGAAAAAATTGAAAGCGTTATTTTTCTTTATATGTTAGAGAGGCCATACAAACGAACTAGTGGGTCACCTGATGTTAAATGAAACACCACTATCCATAGACACTCGCAGCGCCTTACGCGATACCAGTGCGTTGTCGGCCCTAAATATTATTTAGTGGTAAGTAAAAGAATAGGGATGTTGGCACCTTCAATCAACTGACGTACTTTTTATGAGCTGTCAAACAAAATTCTCCCATAGAGTTTGAATGGCTTCACTTGTTCGCCAACTCAGTCAACTAACTATTTATTTGTTTTAAAGCAAGAAAAAACTAATTTTACAGTTAATAGAAAATTAATTTGGTTTCCAGGGCTTTAATAAAGCGTTTTTTTACTGGAGTCGTGTCTTCGAATTATTTTTTAATGACGTCACCATCCCTTTTGCGGGAGCTTTGAAAGAAAAAGGGCAGATCACGATAATTTCAGGGCCCCTAGACCTTAGACATTATTTTTATAGATAGGTATGTACTTGTAAATAGGTCGTCGGCCAATGTTAGCGAATATGCCTACGTTCGGAGTACCTAATATTTAACATAACCCTATCACTTTGCACATTGGTATTTGGAAATCAAGATCCTTGGAATTTTGGACTTTGTATAAGGTTGAACTGTTTAAGCTGTTGCAGAGAAAAGGCATCCCCTGTAACGGCGGTAACCACACCGTGGGTTACCATTCTCTGCAGCTGACCGTACCACCCGCAACATTAAGATTGAGTGAAATAGGTAAGAAAGAAACCATTCTAGCTACTATGAGTTAGTTATTGAGTGTGGCAGTTTATAAGTATTGTGTAAATTACCTGATGCCTTGGACGCTGTCGATGTAGACAATGAACTTATTGCCAGTGAGCCGCGTTTTCAGCTCGTCTAGGGAGAGCAAAGCCTTGGATTCTGACGAGTAATTGTTGAGACAGCATTCCAAAGACTGGTAGTAGTACACGCTCAGTTCCGTAGGGAGTATCATCAGCTGGAAACACAAGACGATTAATAAATGAATGAGCTCGACCTTTGTAGTAGCCGCGTAGTATTTATACTCTATTCATGTTAACGAGCTAGCACTGAGAGAACATAGCCACTGTGATTGGTTCGCTTTATCTTTCCTAATACGAAGAGATGTTGACACCACCAATCAACTGACGTACTTTTTATAAACTGTCAAAACACAATTTTCCCATACACTTATGGATGTCACTTGTTAGCGGAACTCCTATAACTATTTATTTGTTTTGAAACAACAAAAAATCTAATTTTGCAGTTAATCGTAAATTAATCTGGTTTTCAGAGCTATAATAAAGCGTTTTTTTTTACTGGAGTTGTGTCTTCGAATTATTTTTTAATAGCCTCAACATCCCTATTGCTAAGAAATGGAATTCGCTCCTATCATCTGTATTTCCAGATATTTCATACTCAGAATGAAGAGCGCTATTAATTTTGATAAATAATTTCAATACTAGATGAAAAAAACCCGTCTGTATAATTCCCGTTCCCATGGGAATTCCGGGAAAATATATAGCCTATGTCACTCTCACAACCGAGACGAATCTAATGGCACCTCACTCTTTAAAATCCATTGAGCCGTTTAGGCTGCAGGGCGAGCCAAAGAATGATATCCTCAGAATGATCCTTCAACAGTCGGGTGAAAAATGCCCCTAAAAATCCTTAATTTTTTTTGTGTTAGTTTCGTGAAGAACCATATAAACTGTATGAAAAAATGGACACTTTTCTTTATGAAAAACTGAAGTTCTCATGATTTTTATTTTTAATAAGAAAATTCCAAAATTTCCTCGTTTCGAAAAAGTAAATGATACATTTTTTTATTGAAAATACCTTTCATGTAAAAAATCCACTTACATTGTCCAGTGTGGTAGTGATCATGTTTCCATAGTCGGGCAACACCGCGCAGACCTTGCCAGGGTCTGACGTGTCGTTCAATATGGCGCGGTAGATCTTACCCTCGTGCTTGACAGTGCAGTGGATGCCATCTGTCAGACTGTCTTGGGACAGTGGTGTCAGCTAAACAAAATCATAAGATTTCATTACAAACATAGCTTAAAGCCATTCCATTTCAAATGCAACTTGTGTCAGTAAATTCAATAATTGGATGACGGTAGAAATGGCAGATCCTTTTGTTTCCCATAATTTCATTTGCCATCGCAACATTTGCCATGAAATATATAGAAGCATGCCGTTTTCAGGATTTATTGAAATGTCATCTTATAGAATACAGTAGGTTAGGTTAGATTAGTTTAATAACAATTCTGAAGAAAATACAGTTTTAGAAATAAATTACTTTATGACCAGTGAAAATTTATGGCAAACGATACATTATGGCATGATATTCGCGAAACGATTGAGACCCTAGAAATGGAAGCGGGTTTACTCTCTAAAGCAATTATTTAGGTCCTGTCTCATTAAGATGTTAATGTAATTGCTTCCATAAACATGAGAGAAAAAAAAATCTTAGGTAATAAATAATTGAACGGTTTCATGTATTTGTAAAGCGCCTATTGTATGGATGGTAAGTGGTGGATGACAAACATAAAAAAATGACAGAGGTAATTGAATAAATACTCACTAAATTGACGTCAAAGTTAGCAATAGCGTTCTCCACAAGACTGGCTTTTTCCAAGTCTAATTGCACGTAGAACTTTTCAAACGATTCGACGTGCGTCACTCTGCAGGGGATCTGCTGACCGACGATAATCGTCAGGTCTATGGCTTCGTCTAAAAAAAAAGAAGATATTTAATGTCTATTTGACGCAAAGCCGAGTTGAGTTAGCTATGGGTCTTCCCACATTTATCGATGGAGCAAAAAGACTTCTTTAGCTCTGATTGTGGCGAATATGAAGCTTTTTTGATCGGCTTAAGACCATTTCGATAGTTTGTGGGGAGACCCTAATGCCTTGATCACACGTACCGAGTAAACGGGCGAGACAGTAAAATTTTTTTCTCAAAAATATCCGTAAAAGTTGACATTGTTCTTTACATATCAGAACGTGAAGTGCATAGTTTATGGTCAGTAAAAAAATTAAAAAGTTAAAAACATTGCAGGCTCGATAAACTCGACAACAATGTCGCATACAAATTCCATTATTGTCGAGTCTCAAACTTTTTAAAAAGTTAAAACGGCCATGGTAATAAGCACAATACAGCCAACTCAAATGACCGGTATCAGTTGTTTTGTTGGAACTCCAGACTTTTTTATTGTGTTTGAAACAGCTTGTGGCTTTCGGTAGAAAAATTCACCTGCAGTTTTTTTTTAATGAAAAAAGGCGGGATAGGGTTTAGTGACATTTAATTTTAAGTGATTTGCAATTCTTTTTACCTATTTAAGTTAATACGACCGATACGATTAATTACGACCGCTTTAGCCTAGTTGGTAGTGACCCTGCCTACGAAGCAAGAGGTCCTGGGTTCAAATCCCGGTAAGGGCATTTATTTGTGTGGTGAGCACGAATATTTGTTTTTTTTTTTTTTTGATTTTTTTTTATGTTAGAAAGGCCAGACAAACGAACGGAAGCACAGACGCCTGTCAAATCCTTATTTCACCAAATGCTTATCATGTCAAAAGCTTATTTCGTCATACTCTAGTTTTGTCCAATCCTTGGTACGTCAATTCCTAGTATTGTCAAGTTTCTGTTTCGTAAAATACTTCTTCTGTCATATGCTTATTTCGTCCAATTCTAGTTACGTCTAATCCTAGCTTCGTCGGATCCTTGTTTCGTCAAATCGTTGTTTCGTCAAATGCTTAGTGAGTCAAATCGTTATTTCGTCAAATACTTATTTTGTCATTAACGTGTTTAAGTCAAGCATTGGTACAATCAAGTAGAAAATATTGCAATTAAAAATAATTAATTTAACCGATTTACATGAAGTACACCGGACACGAATTTTCCTTTTTCACTTCTCATGCTCTTAAAATGTTACTTTAGTCTCTGCATATCGGGACTAAAGCTCTTTTTTGATCTCAAGGGATTAAAGTAAAATTTTTTTAATTGACTATGGAAACCCCTAAACTGCCAATAACGGTGTTTGTGAATAGAGGATTATCGCCTGTATATGGTAGAATCAAACACAAATCTCTCTATTCAACACATCGCATATAATCTTATGAACTCATTTAAACATATTAGGGAAGACAAACGTTAGCGTGTTTGACGATGGTACAACGCCATCTAACGAGAACACTTACAACCAAAAAAACTCTGAACATACCGCCCACCAAGGACGACATGTCCTTCCTCATAACCGCCCACCATGAAGCGGTCAAGGATTAACTAACTATTAACATTCTGGTAACACAAAACAAACAACTCTTTGTGGATACAAACAAATAATTAAATCAATTGCAGTAACTGTAAAAAAACATAACATACAAAAAAATATCTAACAATAAAAATAAGTTCTTAACTAATCAGTTACTGGCAAAACACAGAGTTTTGAGACTGGGCGTTTTAATAACGCATTCTTACATTTTAAGGTTACAACTCTGGTTAACATATCTAGGCCAGGGTGTTTTTGTACCACCTTACCGAAAAGCCACTTAGTTGGAGGAAGGTCGTCCTCCTTCACCAAAACGATGTCCCCCACGTTAGGTTCTGGGACTTGATGAGCCCACTTATACCGGTGTAAATAATTTCCTAAATATTCATTTGACCATCTACGCCAAAAGTTTTGCAACATTCGTTGCGTCAATTGCCATCTTTTTAACGTACCCTCATGACAGTGCTCATAATTTACTTCAGGGATTGTAACAAAAGGCTCTCCGATTAAAAAAATGCCCAGGAGTTAATGGGGTTGGCTCACCCGGATCATCATGCATTACCGAGAGCGGCCGCGAATTCAAGCAGGCTTCGATTTGGCTTAGTAAAGTCGCCATCTCTTCGTAGGTGAGCGTACAGTCGCCAATGACGCGTTTGATGTGGAATTTTGTGGATTTTATACCAGCCTCCCATAAACCCCCGAAATTTGGACTCTTTGGAGGTATAAAATGCCATGATGTTCCATTAGCTGCCAGGCTTTCCGATATTTCTTGGGGCATAATCGATTTCTCGGCATCAAATAAGTCCTTTAACTCTTTGGCAGCTCCTACGAAATTTGTTCCATTGTCGCTGTGTAGTTCTAAACAGCGCCCGCGTCTGGAAACAAACCGTTTAAACGCTTCAAGGAATCCACGAGAAGTCAAGTCACTTACGACTTCCAAATGTATGGCTTTAGTGACCATACAAATAAATAAACAAATATATCCCTTGTAAGAGCGATGTCCTCTACCCTTTGTTGTTCTCAGGTTAATTGGCCCTGCATAATCAACTCCACTGCGTATAAATGCTCTGTCTGGGGTGACTCTGGCTGAAGGTAAGGCTCCCATCAGTTGAGTCTGAGTCTCGGCTTTGTGTCTAATGCAGGGAATACATTTCCGAATGTGTTGCTTCACCAGGTCCTTTACTCTCACAATCCAGAACGCTGATCTCAGGTAATTGAGCATAGATTGACGAGCGCCATGTAATGTTTTGTCATGGGCGTCTGCTACAATCAACCTAGTCAGATGTGAATCGTGAGGCAGAATTATTGGATGTTTCGAGTTTTCAGTTTCGACTGAATGTTCCAGTCTACCGCCTACCTTAAGGATTCCATTTTCCAAAAAAGGTGTCAGCGATCGAATCTTTGAAGTTTTTGTTTTTATATATCCGTCTAACTGGATCTCTGCAATTTCATTTTTGAACTCAATGTTTTGACATATCTTCACGCAACATATTATGGCCTCATCTAATTCCCACTTTTGCAGAAATGTGGTGTGATTTTTGTTTTGATAGCGAGGGTGGTTCTTTAAGAAACGACTACAATAAGCAACAACACGAATGAGTCTGTTAAGTGATGAATATCTACTAAAAATAGGTTTTTCTACCACTCCCAGGTGTACCTTGACAGACTTCTCCAGATTCGTGTCATTATTCTTGAGTTTGGAATAGACGACTTTATCGTCGCGCAAGAATTTTGGTCCAAATTTCCACAGCTCGTATTCTTTAAGTTCTGCTGGATGGATACCGCGTGAAGCGCAGTCTGCTGGATTGTGTTTGGTGGGTACATGTGACCATTGAGATACATCCATTATTGTTAATATCTCTGACACTCTGTTGGCCACAAACGTTTTCCAGTTGCTTGGGTGTTTGTTCAGCCAAGCAAGAACCACAGTGGAATCCGTCCAAGCTCTGACCTTGTGCTTGTCTATTTCCATCACTCTCGCTACTTCTTTCAGTAGTTTTGCAACGAGAACAGCTCCGCATAACTCCAATCTCGGGATGCATACCTGCTTAACGGGTGCTACTCGGGTTTTAGCTGTGACTAACGTTACACGACCTTTCCCGGACGCATCAATGACTCTGACATATACAACGGCCGCGTAAGCAGCGTTTGATGCATCACTGAAGCCGTGCAACTCTACCAGCGCGTCATCCGAACTGATGTGCAGCCAACGTGGGATCCGGAAATCTGCAAGGTAAGTTAACTGTTCACGGTAAGTCAACCAATCTTGTAATATGTCAGCTGGAGGTTCCTCATCCCATCCGATTCCCGCTATCCATAACCGCTGCATAAATATTTTTGCTGTGATGACACAGGGTGCTAGCCATCCTAATGGATCGAATAGACGTGAAACATCCGAAATAATTTTCCTTTTTGTTGCAGGTGGCGTTAGCGACGGCAGCTTCACGGAATACTGAAACTCATCGTGATCTCCGTTCCAGGTAAGTCCTAAAATTTTAACTATGCTGTCTATCTTTATTTCCACTTCATTACTTTCTTGTTCATTTGCCTTTTTATCTTGTTCTAGTTTACTTATTTCTCTTGACAATTCATTTTTATTACTTGCCCATTTTTGTAGAATAAAACCCCCTTCATTCAATAAAGCTTTCATTTCTTTATATAAACGTAATCCTTCTTTCACAGTTTGGCAGCCAGTCATCAAGTCGTCCATGTAGAACTCTTTGTGGACTCTGCATGCAGCCAAAGGATACTTTTCTTTGTGGTCACAAGCTACTTGATTTAATGCTCTCACCGCCAAATATGGTGCCGAAGCGGTACCAAATGTGACTGTTAATAGCTTATAATCTTTGATCTCTTTTTCAGGTTCATCTCGCCAGACTATGCGCTGATAGTCAGTGTCCTCGTCAGCCACTCTTACCATGCGGTACATTTTCACTATGTCCGCTACCAAACATACGGGATACTGCCTCCAGGTCATAATAAGGTGACGCAACTCTGATTGCAAGGTAGGTCCTATCATAAGTAAGTCGTTCAGTGATATTCCTTTATCATCCTTGCAGGAGGCGTCAAAGACAACTCGCACCTTGGTCGTACTTTTGTCTTCTCGGATGACCGCGTGATGGGGTAAGTATATGGCTTCGTTCCGTTTAGTATCAGGTTCTGTTACAGGTATCATATGACCTAGTTGCTCGTATTCGTGTATGACCTCTGCGTATCTAGTCTTGAGCTTTTCGTCCTTAGCAAATTTCCTTTCTAATGATCGAAACCTTCTGACCGCAATCTCACGTGAACTTCCTTTACAGGTTGGATCGTTTTCGCGGAAAGGCAACTTCACCACGTATCTACCTTCCTCATCTCTGACGGTCGTGGCTGCGAAAAACTCTTCACACTTTTCTTCCTCTACGCTAAACCTTTTAGGTTGATCTGACGGTTCGGCTTCTATCTCCCAGAAGCGCTTTAACATCTCATCTTCAGTCACATGAGTATGTAAAACTGTTACGTTTTTGATTGCACTAGCAGAACCTATTGGACCAGCTATGACCCACCCTAATGAAGTGCACTGTGCTATTGGAGTACCCTGTGGGGCTCTCCGCACTCCATCCTTAAGTATCTTGCAATACACTTCTGCTCCTAATAGCACATCAATTCTATTAGGTGAACTAAATGTTGGATCGGCCAACGTGAGCTGCTGTAGTTCCTTCCATTCAGGAACTTCTACTTTCTTCCCTGGAAGATAAGTAGTGATCTTCTTTAACACGTATGGCTTTAATACCATCTCAAAGGTTGGATCGGTGAGCGATTGAACTTTCAATTCTACCATAAACTTAGACATAACCGATGTCTGATCGCCCCCTAACCCAGAAATAACGCCTTTCACGGGAATTTTCTTTATTCCTAAGGCTTGAACTACTGCTTCGGTAATGAATGAGGCCTGTGAGCCTTGATCTAACAACGCCCTTATCACTTGATAGTCCCCTGTTCTCGACTCAGCCTTTATAAGAGCTGTGGCTAGCAATATCTCCTCTTTTACGATCCCTTTCGTAAAACAGCTGACTATCGGCGTTGGTTCTGCTTCTGAACTACTGGTCGCTATTGGTATAGCTTTCCCCGAATCCTGTTCCCCTGCCTGACCTACATGACATACCTCCTTATGAGTGACAGCGGAAGTTGGGACATCCTTCGGGTGAAGTAAGGAGTGATGGCGTCTCTTACATATCCTACAACTAGTGGCCTTTTGACAAAATTTAACTGAGTGGTTACCGCCCAAACAGTTATAACACATTCGATTGGTTGTTACAAAATCGTGCCTCTTGGCATAATTTTCATTTGCGAAATCCTTACAAAAACATAGCTTGTGAGGCCCTTTACAATATTCACACGCTAAAGTCGGTGCGTTAGTGACATGAAGCACATTGGGTTTACGGTAGCTCATGTTAGGCGACCTCGCGCCAGCAGTTGGGAATTTAATTGTACTTCTCGGCTCTATGAACTCTAAGGCTCTGTATCGCGTAGTTAGGAACTCTTTAAACTGAGAGAAAGTAGGTAAGGCATCTGATGCGGAGTTAGTAGCAATATTAAGTTCCCATTGCCTGCGTGATTCAGGATCCAATTTTAATGTTAGCAAATGAATGACAATGATGTCCCATGTGGAAACATTAATACCCAAATTAGCGAGTGCACTCAGACAATCAGTTGAGGTGTCCATCAAGTCTCTTAGAAATCCCGCAGACTCAATAGTTGCATTCTTTTGGGTCAATAGTCGCTTTAAAATACAATGAGACAAATATTTTTTATTATTGTATCTATGCTCCAACAGATTCCAACAACGAGCGTAGTTCGTATCAGCTACTGGTATATTGCGTAATAATTGATCTGCTTCCCCAGTTAAATAGCTCTTTAAATACTGCATCTTTTGTACACTATCTAACGACTCGTTGTTGTGGATCATCGATACAAATAAATCTCTAAATGTTGTCCACTCCTGATATTTTCCAGAGAAGCTGGGTATAGTAATTTTAGGTAATTTAATTATATCTGACCTTACATTTTGCGTCTTTCCTTGGCTACTCTTTGACGTACCAGAGGAATCGTCTTCAAATTTACGTAAACCGATTTTCAATTCGCATTTGTATTCAAAATATTCGTTTTCTGTTTTATCATACAATTCACTAGTTAAGTATACCTGAGCTTGTAAAACCTTAGGGTCAAATCTTTGCATTATACCCCTATGGCCTTCTCTAAAGTCTGACCATGTTTGCTCTAATGCTTCCAATCTACTTTCGATGTAATCTTTATTTATTCGCTCTTTGGGAGACTTTTTAAAGTTACATCTGGCTTTAAATATGCGTTTACATAAATCATCCTGACAATGTATTAAAGCATCCATATTGCACAAGTCTTTTATTAATAATTCCAAAAACTAAACTTGAAATTGCTGCTTCTGAATAATAAACACTTAGAATAAATTGCAAGAAAACATTCGAAAATTTTACAAGTGTTTGAAATCTGTTGTATTCTAGGGAAAATTGGGCATGGATTCCCCGTACCAACAGGTTTCAGCTTATTATTCTAAGTCCTAGCTAATTAAACTATTCTAAGTTACTGAAGTTAATGTTAATTTATTAAAGTCTATGTAAACAAACAAATTCTTCTAAGGAAAGTTGCACTTGGAAATAGAGTTTAAATTCTCGTAGCAAATTCACGAATTTAATTCTTGTTTATTAGGTTGAAAATAGCTTGAAATTAATATTAAATGTACTCACGGTTTACACTTTACCACTAACGTTGTATGCACTCACTCACTCATTGACCTTCTCCTTCTGTTGTATGATGTGACATTCCACTTCGCTGAATGTTTTCCTCTCGGGCGGCGCAACTTGTGTCTTCCACGCATTAGCCGCCACTCGCCACTAGATGGCGTAACCAACCTCGGTTGGCTATGTACTACCTCCGGCCTTACTTCACAGCGATCCACTGCTACTGGGCACGGGGCGAAGTGTGAATATCACACTTGAACTAATCTACCAAAAACGCCTCTTCATTAGGCTCCGATTCGATGGACCATGTATATGGTAGAATCAAACACAAATCTCTCTATTCAACACATCGCATATAATCTTATGAACTCATTTAAACATATTAGGGAAGACAAACGTTAGCGTGTTTGACGATGGTACAACGCCATCTAACGAGAACACTTACAACCAAAAAAACTCTGAACATCGCCATTTTCAGTAACTGGGTATAGACAATTTTAAAGCTTTCCACAGACCGAAGCGCGCTGCGGACACACTGTAGCGCCCTGCGCTTCGGTCTGTGGAAGCTTTTAGGGCGTGGAAATAACCTCAAAATGACAACTGTATAAAAAATATTTAAAAAATAATAATTTCGTGAAACACATTTAATAATTACGAATATGAATCTATTTAATTATAAAATATTAAAGATGAATTCATTTTATTTTGCACGTAAAGAAAGATTTCCTTTAGCTTAGGTGTTTTTAATTTTTTTTTTTTTTAAAAACGCTGTCGGCAAAGCAGTTCCCTGCTCTGTCGATAAAATAGCAATCCGCACTGTCGGCAAAGCAGTACTGGAGTGTACGGTAGACAGAGCAGTTACGTCTGAATGTTAATATGGCGTGACTTCAAAATAATGCGATGTCAGTTGCATTTAATAGTAAATAGAAAGTATAATTAGATATAATTTAACAAAGAATTGGCATATAGAAAATAAACTTAAAAAGTCGTTTCTTTATTCACGGGTAAGTGTTTCAGTTAACAATATATTTTGTGTGTGAACTTTAGATCAATTAGGTTAATTTATTTGCCGATTCTAATGAATGAACAATTATCATTCTTACATGCATAGTCCAATTAGTTTTAACATAGTCTTTAAGTTAGAATCTGTTGGCTAATTATGCAAGCATTTAAAGCGTCACTTTACAAAAAAATATAAAAGAAAAGAAAAGACAGCGGTATTTTTTTTGCTATTTGAATTTTGAACAGATGTCCATTGCTCGTATTGAGCATACGTTGTAAAAAACTAATTTTGTACGTCGTTTTTTTCCTCGCATTCAAAGTGAAAAGTAGAGTGTTTAACGCGGGACTAAACTACCATAATGACAACTCGAATTATAGCCTCCCTCGCTGTCGCTCGGGTGGCTAAATATCTCGTGTCATTATGGCTTGTTTTAGTCCCTTGTTGAACAATCTACTATTATAGCCTGTCCAGAAAAATAAAAAACCTATTGCGGAAATTATATGAACTGTGTTTTTCTTTTGCAATTCACGAAACCTAGATAAAAAAGTATTGGTGATGGAGTCCCCGTTGAAGGTTTTTTAGGGTTCCGTACCCAAAGGGTAAAAACGGAAACCCTATTACTGAGGCTCCGCTGTCCGTCCGTCCATCCGTCCGTCTGTCTGTCCGTCTGTCCGTCTGTCACCAGGCTGTATCTCGGGAACCGTGATAGCTAGAGAGTATAAATTTTCACAGATGATGTATTTCAGTTGCCGCTATAAAAACAAATACTAAAAAATGGTATTAAATAAATATTTAAGGGGGCTCCCATACAACAAACATGATTTTTTTGCTCGTTTTTGCTCGATATTGATAACGGCAACAGGTAGACACTTGAAATATTCACAGAATATTTAAAGGGTGAGTCCCCAAAAAACGCTTGAAAGCTCTTTAATGTTCCCTTGTAAGTACTTACACTGGGACTCCACCCTTAGCTGACGGCTGTATAGCGTATCACGCAAAATGGTTCTGTGTAAGTGAAAACTGTCAATGTGCGTACGAAAAATAAATTCTCAAGGACAGGGAACTCACTCTTAATTACATATAGACTTTAAAAATAAATCATAAAATTAAAATTAAAAAACGTGTGGTAAAATAAACGTGCTTGCTTAGTTCGCATAAATATTGTTTTATTTCTGATATGTATTTAAGTTCTTACATGTACAATGCAGAATTAACAAAACACGATAGATACGAAACCTGAATTTGACTCACTAAGCATTTGACGAAACAATGATTTGACGAAATAAGGATCCGACGAAGCTAGGATTAGACGTAACTAGAATTGGACGAAATAAGCATATGACAGAAGAAGTATTTTACGAAACAGAAACTTGACAATACTAGGAATTGACGTACCAAGGATTGGACAAAACTAGAGTATGACGAAATAAGCTTTTGACATGATAAGCATTTGGTGAAATAAGGATTTGACAGGCGTCTGTGCTTCCAAACGAACTAGTGGGTCACCTGATGTTAAATGATCACCACTGTCCATAGACACCTGCAGCGCTTTACGCGATGCCAGTGCGTTGTCGGCCCTTAAGGAGAGGGAATAGGGGAAGGGGAGAGGGAGGGGGAGAGGGAAGGGGTGAGGTATTGGGCCCCCGGCACTCTCACTGACCGTACGAAACGCAAGCAGGATTACTGCTGCTTCACGCCGGTTAATTACAAAATGTAATTCTTGAAAACCCGCAACAACCGATCGCTGAATTTTCATAAGACACTAAATTTGAAATTGGAAGTTCAACAAATTTCAAACGTTCCACATTTAAAAATGTATCTTTTTAAAAGTACAGGTGTTCTAAATTCAAAACTTTGATTTTGAATATAGAACTTTTTTATCAGACTAAAATGGACTTTGGTGTATTGTGATGGTATTTATTGTGGTAATTTTTATACATTTGATTTATTAATGTAAAAAAAAATTGTAAAATTAATTAATTTAGTATTCAAATTACAACAAACCGAAGATTAATGATTTAATTTTAATCTTTTTTTCAAGTAATTTACTAGTTAAGTACCTTTAACGTGAAATTCCAAGACTAGTACATTCTCTTAGCGAGTGCTCCCTGAGTTTGGTTTTTACTTTTTATCTCAGATTTAGCAAGCAATGTGAATGAGTGATACCTTAAAAGAAAGAACAATAAACAGGCCTGTTTCTAAAAATGTTTGAACATTTCAACGATTTTTTTTAAAATTTTTTTATAGCACAGAAAAATTACTCTGTTCCAACCTAAGACATTTTGAGTAATTTCGAATGCCTCCATTTTGTTTTTCTGGCAAGAAAGACACTTAAAAATTATTTCATTTGGTCCAATACACATTAAACTATCCGAAATAAAAGATTTTGTTTCCAAATTAACGCTCATTGGGGCAATATTGACTCGTGACTATCAAATTCTGGGTATTTTCCTAAAATTTCTAAGTCTTCAATTTAAAAAAAAAATATCAAATTTCGGCTAAGACATATATGGCTAAAAATGTTCAAAAATACCTCGGCTATCATCCCCTTAAAGCTTTGTATCTAGCTACCAAACACCCTGTATAATTTAAGCGTTATAGGTTTAAAAATTATACTTTTTGTTGTTATAGCTAACGTTCATTATATCTTCTGAACGTTATTAAAATGAAAATAGATATTTTGTAGTTATATTTCGTGGGACGCACCCCTCGGCGCTATGTTTATACGCACCGAGTACTCGGCCGAGAGCACTGTCTCGCCCGTTTACACGGTACGTGTGATCAAGGCATTATTCTACAGTTCAATGATAACGTTGAATATCTTACCTTTGAGAGTAACAGACGATTGCTGTTCAGAAAGAACCACCAGTTGTTTCTCGGCGAGCATATCCACGACGCTCGCGCCGTTGTTCCACAGGGACACTTGGTACAGCCCCTCCGCGCATTCCTGGAACACGCACTGGTAGCGAGGCGCGTTGAAACACAGGTCTATCTCAGGATTCGCCTTCCATTCCCCGTCCTTTGGAGCCACACCGACCAACGAGCAGTGAATCGCCATCTTAGGCAGCTCCATCAACTGACTGTCTAGCTGCCAAATGTCTTTAGCGTCCACGAGCTGCTTGTTACCGAAATCCACGTATTGAACGATGAATTTGGAGAACGGTTGGACCGCGACGACCGTCGCTCGGTACAGCACGCCGTCATCGGGGAACCGCGCGAGGACAGACGCACCCACGGGAACGATGCCCGTGAAAGATTTCACGCCCTTGTAGAGCTCCGGTATTTTGTGCATCATCTCCAAGAACTTGGGTTGCAAGGACATGATTTGGGTGAAGAAGTTCTGCGGGGAGATAATCCACGTGACGGATACTTCGTGCTGGGCGCCGGACTCGACGGTGGGGTCGACGAAGGGAGTTTCGAGGGGGATGGGGCTTGAGAGCTCCTTGTATTGGACCTGGGTGAATTTGCTGCGGGGTTTGTAGGGGGGCGCGCGGCCGGCGCGGTCCTTGCTGGAGCCGAAGCTCCTTTCTGAGCGTTTGTCACTGTCGGAGCCGAAAGAGCGCTCGGCCCTCTCGGCGCGCTCTCGTGGCGTGAAATTGCTTCGCGTACGTTCCCCACGCTCTCCCCTGTTGTCCCTGAAGTCTCGTTTCTGGTTCCAGTCTTTCTTGTCGGCCCAGTTGTCTCTTCGGTCGCCGCGTTCCCGGTTGTCTCTGTTGTCGCGGTTGTCTCTGTTGTCTCGGTTGTCGCGACGCTCGAACCGATCGGGACGGCTTTCCCGGGCACTGCCGCTGCCCCATTCGTCGGTTTTCTTCTCTTCCCATTCGTCTTGTTTATTGAATTTATTATCACTGCAAAAGTTAAGCCATATTTAGTATAGTGAACGTTTAAATTCGAATACAGGGTTATTTGTAATTCACTAGCATCCTTTTAACCCTAAACTCCTACCACTTAAACAAATGTTTTTTTGTTTTACGGCTTTAGTCATAACTTAATGTTTTTGGTGTAATAACGTTTTGAAAATTTGAGACTAACTCTTACTTTTACGATACTCTGTGCCGCATTCATTGCCCGCCACGACCGCGGCGCGTGGCCCCGCCCTCGAATTTCATAGAGTACGAAGTTGTGTTAGAAGTATTTATTCATTATTACTTATTAGTATAGAAAAAAAAGTGCTCCATTTTAAAAAGTCGTAAATCAAAAAACATTTGTTTAAGTGATAGGAAATCAGGGTTAAGAGGATGTCAGTGAATTACAAATAACCCAGTATAGTAGTGTAGTGCGAGTTCGAATTGAGAGTAAAAAGATATATCAGTTAATTTTTGTTATATTCAGCGGTATTTATTGAACATTACCAAAGTTAGTTTGGCATTATTAAATAATTATTCTCTAACGCTTTAAAATAGTATTTTAAATAAAACAAAAAAATAATATTTTGTGCACATAAACAAAACGACACACCACACCAAGCTGCTACGACAAATGAGAGAAACAAAATCAAGGTATCGACGGAGTGCAACCTAAAAACACCAAGGTTGTGCTGAAATAGTGTAAAACAGAAAATGTCAGCGTGTAGTAAACATATTGACATGTCAACGATGCGATACAAGAACGTTCTATACAGATGTAGGACGCGACCAAGCATGATCAAGCAAACAGGGCGAGAAAACGAGAACGTGATTAAATCATATTAATGCTTACAGTGTTCAATAATTCATTATCGATACATACGGGATGCCAAGTTATTTCTGTGAAATGATGGATGAGAAACACGTAAGCATTAATTGGAATCGGCAAGCGGAACAAAAACTGGTTATAGGCATGTGATGTGTTAGACACCACGGTACCGTTTGAGTCGGTCCTGTACGGCCGAGCCCTTTGTATGGACCTTCTGTGTGTCCGCCGACGCCGCCTCGGCCGCTTGCTTGAGTCGTTTCCCGACTCCGCTCGAGTCTTTGTGTTTCCAGCCCGGCTTTTGGCCAGCCTTGTCCTGCTGGTCGGGCCTAGGTTTTCTTCTGTCGATATATTTATATACACTGTCAACTGTTACTTCGCTTCGCTTACGCCGAGATCAAGCACTGGCTACGGTAATTATATTTCAAATACACATATACATGTAATTATGTACATACATACGGTTCCCAATAATCGATTGATTCAGGTGTTACTTTGCGGAGATCCATAATTAATCAATAAGTTACAACCTTAACGCTACCAACATAGCCACTGGTACTGGTAGACATTTGAGTTTCCTTGGGACTTTTATACTTCATATAACTTTTGTTATACATATCTATAGGTTTATAAAAAGTTTGATTCTGCTCGAACTCAAGCATCAAATGATGCAAGTTTGTAAACGGACAGGTAGCAGCTCGAGCTCCTGGATACTGTACTACAATTAGGTCGGCAACGCACCTGTTGTCTCGGTTATCGCGGAAGTTTTGTCGCGGCGGCTGCGCGGGCGCTTCCTCCCATTCGTCGGCGGCCGGCGCCGGCGCCGGTGCCGCGTTGCTCTCCCAAGGCTTACCCCGTCTGTCAACAAACAGAAAAACATGGAACCAATCCCACTTCCCACTAATATTATAATTAAAAACGTGAAACTTTATGTGGATGGATGGATAGATGTAAGTGTGGAAGATTGTTACACTTTCACGCTAAACGCTAAAAGTATATGACGGATTCTGATGAAATTTGACACACAGATAGTTTATAACCTGGATTAACATAAATATAGGATACTGTTTATCCCAGAAAAATGCGTAGTTCCCGCGGGATAGCCGACGGAGTCGCGGGCAACAGCCGGTAAAAATATGTTATTCTAGTTAGCAAGTGTTTTTGACTATTTACATACATACACACATCACGCCTTTATCCCCAAACGGGGTAGGCAGAGCACAAGAAACGTCACATTTACGTTTCAGGGCTATAGCCTATAGACTATTTAATGGTTCAAAACATGATACATTAAACCCATTTCGATCAAAAAAATTCTAAAACAGGTAAATCATAAACTGATTTATTGGTATTTCTTTCGGTTTATCAAATCCCTTTTCGCAAAATACATATCGGAAAATAGATACTGACATCTTCGCGCGAGAGGAGTTCCCCTTGAAAATGTTTGCGTCCGAAAACCTAATCTTAAAGCAACGCATTTTTTTTATATCGAGGAACTAAGGGAAGCCATAATTGATGAAAAAGCAAATTGGATAAAAAATAAGCTGGGCAAATTACTAATTCCACGCGGACGGAGTCGCGGGCAAAAGCTAGTAATTTAAATAAATAAACAAATAAACTTTACAATAAGTAGTAAGCCGTGAGTTTGATATGTTCATCGTTTAGACAAACGATGACGGGAGAAAATAAGAGTAGGATAAACACAAGCTTAATATTTATCTAGCACTTTATCTAACAACTAGCCTTCCGTACGCAGCTTCGCCCGGGATAAATTAATTTTCCCGTAGGAAAAGGTATTTTCCCGCGGAAAAAAGTAGCCTATGTTACTCAGTGATAATGTAGCTTTCTAACGGTAAAATAATTTTTGAAATCGGTCCAGTAGTTTCAGAGCCTATTCAATGCAAACAAACAAACCAACAAACAAACAATCAAATCTTTCCTCCTTATAATATTAGTATAGATTTACTAAAGAACCATGGTATATGTAATTGTTATCGTGTTACATGGAAAACTTTCGTACTAATTTTAACTACCGGCGTTAAGGTGTCCAACTTTATGAGCTCCACCCAAATTCAATAAATTAAATAAAGTATTCTTAATTACAATTACTAAAACAATAAAATTTACGTATTCCAGAAAAGATCACGTTGAACATACAAAATTCTAGAATTGAAATACTAACGGGGCAAATGCTTCATTCAACTAACAGTGCATACAAACATTACGTTATTCATAATTATAACGCCAACATTTAAATGCAACATAACAAAATAGAATAAAATCGCTCTAAACTCACTCACCTTTCTCCCTTATCCGGTCTTCCCCCAAACTTGTCACTGTGCCGGCCAGGCCCAGACCGGTCAAAAGGCTCCCTATTCTCTCTGTAATGCAAATTCCTGGCCATTATATTAAGAACACTAAACTACTGTATACTATGTCACTACTCGAGATGGACTAGGTAAAAGATTACAATACACCCGCCACTAAAGCCAGGTTCAAAGAACCGAGACCAAGGTCAGAATCACTGAGTCACGCGAGCGTCCAGCTTGACGAAAAAAAAAAGCTACAGTACAGAAAAAGTGCCGGTTTATTGTAAATATTCCAATTAACTTTTATGCTCCGAATATAAAGAGGGTATGGCGTCTATATCATTACTAACTGGAGTATGGATTCGTTGGTTTTATCTGTGATCTTGCCAATCTTATCCCATCCATAGATGTTAAAATCTTTGTAAACTATGTCAACTATCTAGGCGTAAATAAAGATAATTCTTTACTATCGATGAAATGTCAGTTTGACCACATCAAGATATGGATTAACTAAAAAAGAAATATTGCGTATAAAGTTTTGCAATGTTTTAAAGTAAACAAACAAATATATGTTAGTCGAGAAAAAAACCTTCAGGTCCCTACACAAAAGCGATTTTCTTCGTCAATTTTACGGAGGAGCGAGATCGCGGTTAGCATAATATATAAAAAATAGTAGACAATGAGGAGCACTCTAGTACAATGCGTGAGTCTCTTCCAGCTTCAACACATAATTGAAAAGATAAGGGTTAGATGAAATGGAGGTATCCTAAGCCACTGACCTGTTTCGGAAACTGCCGCCTCTCTGCGCGAATTCATCGTTACTCTCGCGCGGCGGGCGCCATTCTTCTTTGAAGCTCTTCTCCCGTTTGAAGCCTTTGCGTCGGCTGTCGTCAGGGACGCTGCCTTCGGGCGAGCTGTAGGGCTCCGGGGCTGCTTTACTGGCCGGTGCGCTGGGTTTGACCTATTAGAATGGAGTAGCTATTGAATAAGTTGTTTGTCCATCGCCTCTGCTCGTCACGGCGCTCGAGTGACAGGCATGCAATGGACAGGCGGCCGTAGTAAACATACAACGATACGATACGTTTATGGAAGTTTATTACCATACCACTACACCACCACTGGTCTAACCACTGGTTCTAGATCAGTGGTGGTGTAGTGGTATGGCACACGGCACGGAATGCTGAGGACCTGGGTTCGATTGGTCTTTTTTCTGGGGTTTTTTTCTGTGCATCTATATAATATTTCAGTTTGTATTTAGTATGAAATATATGGTTTCACGGGATGACCGTAAAAGTAATAAAAAAAATTAAGTTGAAAAAATAAATACAAAAAGATACTTCATATCTAACTTGTTGCATTACGTATCGCTACTGCAGCGCCTTTATCTCGTGGAAGTAGTGACACTTAACACTTAACTACTACTACGGACTGCTAAGTACGTCGATAATGCGACGCGTGAAAGTCAATAGCGAATATTGCATTTGGCTGATTAACCCGACGGCATAACTGTTGTTTGTTAATGAACACCTTTGGCTCTCGATTACTTGAACAATGTGTCGCGTCTGTATGTAATGCAGACCAATGGCACTGTTTCAATAGTGACTGTAACGTGATAGTTTTTATGAAGATTCGTGATTTGACTGTTTAGGCGAAAGTACCTGGCCGGCCAGCGACATCGCGTTTTCAACGCTGAAAAATTGCTTAGTCATACATATACATACATTAGAATTGTTTTGCCGTTGCGATCTAAGAATTCTGTATGGCGGATGGAATCAGCTTTTGCTCTTAGCATTATACCTAATAATTTTTAAAGAGCTTCACAAAGACTACTTTTTGACCTAGTTCCAGCTGTTAAGTTCCGTCACGATGGAGTTTTCCAACATTATGATATGGGTGCCTTTAAAATGTGAATGTACCGTCTCTTGCAAAGCTGGGCACACACCAATAGTCCCAATGGTGCTTTATAATCAGGTGAACCACATACTCGTTTGTCGGATTTGGTTTTTATTTCATTGCATTTTTAATACAAGCAGAAGTGCTGACTGTACTTTTTGGTGACTGCAGTTGCATAATAAAATAGTTCCGTCCTGCGGAGACGATCCTGACCAAATTATTTTGTACCTGTTGTAACCAAATTTACATCAGTATGCCAAATTTCAGCTACAATACCGCGATACAAAGGTTCGAACGAGTACGAGACAGACAGAACGCATCAAAAATTCAATGAGGCATATGGCATTGCTAGCGATTGTACTCTATTAAAGAATGTAACGGGATATAGATGTGCGTGAACTAGTGAGTTTTTTTACTTGTGTTATCTTTAATAAGAAATGTGCAGGTACGGCGTATCTTTACACACTATTTCACATAGATGTGCATGCAACTATAGCAATGCAAACGACGCAAGAAGCAGTTATTAGTCCTTTATAATCAATAAACCCACGGGGATTGATATCCAAGGTGAATAAAACGAAAGTAGGTAAGTATAATTCAATGCTACTAGTAATTTTAAGAGTAAGATTAAGTTTTTAGATTGATTAACCCCCTGTTTCACCATCCATTGATCAAATTTATTTGACGGATAAATGTGATGCCGTCTCTGTTTGTTTTGTTCGAATAGACAGAGATGGCATCACATTTATCAGACAGTTAAAATTAATCAATGGGTGGTGAAACAGCCCCTTAACCTATTAAATTTAATACGCTAGTCAATTTAATTTTTTGAGTTTTTTGAATTAATAATTTGATTTTCATTTATTTTGACCATAAATTTTATCGGTGCTGTAGCTGTTAAAGCTAGTTTAATATAGAAAGCAACACGAACACGCCTTTCCGGCCCGCTTCGGTTTTACCATATCTACAGCAACGTATTATTATCGAAATCATATCCAATTATTATAAAAACTACGGACAGGCACTTCTAATTTCATCTGCCGTGAGTGTCTTGATAGATTACTCTGTAGCCGATAGAACTAGTATTATCCCGACCAAAGCTATGAGTATGGTCAGTGTTTCGTCAAACCATAAATTAGTCCAACCACTATCGTAGCCACATAGTAATTATATTCTCTTTGGCAGTTGTGTGTGTCTGCTACCAACACCGTAAACAGTGGGCCGGCTGATAGACGAATATCATCATCATCATTTCAGCCAAAACACGCCCACTGCTGAACATAGGCCTCCCCAAAGTTTCGCAAACAGATTGATCTTGCGCCATCCAAATCCAACGCGTTCCCGCTCCATCTTGCTGGAGGCCTATCTACACTGCATCCTGCGATCCGTAGACGTCATTCGTGAACCTTTTGACCCCGTCGGCCATCAGTTCTACGAGCGATGTGCCCTGCCCACTGTCACTCGAGTCTGGCGATTCTTCGAGCTAGTTCGGTGACTTTACTTGTGCGGATTTCTTCATATCTAATGTGATCCCGCAGATAAACTCCGAGCAGAGCCTTCTCTATCGCCCTCCGAGTGACCTTGAGCTTTTTTATGAGGCCTATCGTTAGCAGTTATGTCTCAGTGCTTTAAGTCATCACTGGCAACACAAACTGGTCAGACTTAACTTGAGACACTGCGGTATATAGAGATCACTGCGGTATATAGAGATTGATATAGCGGTTGACAAATGCAAGTATCGATTCTGTCACTTGAACCTGAGAAGAAATTCAATGGTGTGTGTGAAGTTTCCAATCCACTCTGGGTCCGCGTGGGGTCTACAGCCCAAGATCTCTTATTCTGAGAGTAGGCCTGTGCCCTGTAGTGCGACAAATTATTAAGTCGTACTTTCTTTTCGATCATAACATAACCTTCGAGATGCGGAGGTGAGATGTTTAATGAAGCTACATGAACAAAGCCCACGATGTATTTATTGGGAATTGCCACGAGCGAGTATATAGTAAAATTCGTGCAAGTAATTTTGTAATCGTAAGAATATCTTCTAGAACTGTTAGCTGTTCGTATTCGGGTTTCCGGCGCTGCGTCGACGAATGCTCACGCACGCAATAAACCTAAATATTGCATCTTTACCTATTGTTCTGCAAACGAATAACGTTAATAAAGAAATGAAAACCTCGGGGTGAATATAAATAGGATTTTAAAACTGCTTTTCTTGCCATTGCCAAACGTTGTATAGTCGGGGTAAGAAAAGGTTCGTCACTTTTCGACCTTAACTCGTTGACATAGAGTCGAAAAGTGACGAACCTTTTCTTACCCCGACTATACCTAACCTAGTCAACTAGACTGTTTTTTACTTAGACAAATAAACAGTTAAAATTGGCCAAATTGGGCCATGTGTAGTTTAAGATTCCACACAAAAATTCCATTTTAGTTTTGATCCACGAAAAAATCATTTAGATGAAGAGGGGATGGGAGGGGGGGCTACAATATTTGTGAAAGATCCTTCTAACAACATTTGACATCATAGGCAGTACATCAATTTTTTTTAAGTGTCAAATTAAAGCTTTTTAATACTAAATGTTTCTGATCTATGCCGCGGCAAACCGACAGATATGGCGAAACCTCAAGGATTTACTTTTTACCATTTTGACTTCGGAACTTTAAAAACGACGGTTAAGAGGGTACGATGGCTGATAGACTTTTGAGAAATAGGTATTTTAATGAAATGTCGCTGTCTCGCCCGAACCCCTCCGTGTCAGTACAGCGAGAGCGGGACAACTGCAGCTCAGACCGTTAATAGGCGCGTAAAATTGATCAAAACAGAATTTCGTAATTCCCTGTTTTCTTCTCGAAAACTGGACCAATAAAATTATTTTTTTCAAATATAATTAGAGGATAGATTTAGCTATGCCCCTATGTTTTCCTTTTTTTGTTTATATGAGGGATTCTTTTCTGATGAGTGTCTGAAAATGACGTTGAAATTGGGCAATTTTTTCAGTTTTTGAAAGCCCATATTTCATATTTTAATTGAAATATGGAAAAAATCAAAACCTAGGGGCATAGCGGTGGTAGATACAGATTCCACAATAAAAAAAAATTGGCTCCAAAGCCATTATCCAGGGAGGAAATAGGGGATTACGCTTGTATGGAGAAATGGTGCGCATCGTACCCTCTTAATTATGAAAAAGACATCTAATCAAGATGCTTCGCGCAATTGCAAGCCACTTACCTGATTTTTCATTCTCCGCTAATCACATTGCTATCTTATAATTAAAGTAATTACATACGAGATATTATGTTCTTATTCAAAACGTTTATCGCTCGCTTGGATACTAAAGTGTACAGTTAGTTGATAAAAAAAGGGAAAGTAAGCACATATTTCACGCGCTCTATTGCACATCGGCAATTATATTTGGAAGAGGAAAACTACCTACGCTAGCCAACTAGTCATAATTATAGCTATTGCAGTGGCGTCACCGAAACAATAATGAATAATAATAAGGATTACAGTTAATCACTTCATTTGTTTATGAACTATGAACAAGCCTTCCTCTGTGGAGGCGAAAAAGGTATCAATAGCATACGTTTGATGTGCTCTGAGAGATAATTGAAATATAATCGCATAAAAGTGTTCCGATATTATTTTGAGCTCGTATAGCTCAGATGTTTATGATGGGGGTAAAGTACTTTCGTATCAATTTCATAAATACATGCGGAATTTAAATGGATTTCTCGAATTGACTGGCTTTCAGCTCCATCTTACTATCTTACTAATATTATAAACACGAAAGTTTGTATGGATGTATGGATATTTGTTACTCTTTCACACTAAAACGGTTTAACGGATTCTGATAGCTAGCATAGTGCCGGAACGAAAGAAAAGGGGCTTCGCTGATGCGACTTTGCCCATGTCTAGTCCACGCTACGCCACTGGCAGTATCATAATAAAACTGAAGTGTACAGTCAGCAACAAAAATATGTATACACTCCTTTATGCCCTGGTAATAGAGTTGTGGATGCATATTTGTGGTACTTTAATAATAATAATTATCTTTAATTCAGACCAGCGATCCATAATAATGCTAGTAACAAAATAAATTTATAAGCTATTTTAGTAAAACTGTGAAACAAGGTTTGTGGAGGACATGTAGCTGTAACCACCGACGCATCAGCGCGGTGTCCCAGCGGTCCACGAACACGCTCAGGACCCTATTGGGGCTTTCGGACTTTGGGTGTATTCATATTTTTGTTGCTGACTGTACCACTACAGTACTATACAGTAACCACTGAACCTGTGAACTGTGCACTTTGCACATGATCAAAAATTTGTGATGAATTTTACATTTTCGTTTTATTATGTTTTTAGAGGTCTATACCCAGAGTTCTAATCTTAACTGTTCACGCGATTTATCGATTTTGTTTTCATTGTTAACATATTTATTTAGTAAGCATAATATTTAGTAATAATTAATTAATTTGCTGATAATTGGGTTCAATCAACTTATGCGTTATTTAGTCCCATGTGATTCAGGAGACAACAGTGATACAATTTATTTTTAGACCAGTGGTGGTGTAGGGGTAAGCACGCAGCACGGAATGCTGAGGACCTGGGTTTGATTCCCAGCATTGGTCATTTTTCTGGGGTTTTTTCTGTGCATCTATATTTCAGTTTGTATTTAGTATGAAAAATTTATTTTTTCTTTGGCTTTCACCCTTGCTATTTTAACAAGTCGTATTTTGGCAATGTCAACTTAAAGACATGACAGACATGAGGAGACTGTTTGGTTTAAGAAATTTAGATTTTGGGGAAGAAATAGACTGGAGGACGATTGCTTAGATTTTTTTTTGTAGCATGTTTAGATGAGTTATAAATTAATTTGCTCAAAACTGTCATGACTCCTAAATTGTGGTGGATTCATACCCCATGAAATGATACTTTTGATGAGTGACCCAGGAGACATTTTCATGACTAAGAGCTATGCTTAAAAGTTGATTGACTCAATTAACAACACCCCCTTAATTATTGAATAAGAAGCAAATTAATGTTCTAAATAATAAGTCTGCCCTCTTACCTCAGTATTGCTTCTTGGTTGTGACAGCTGATTCATCTTCCTGCCTACATCCAGAGGTGGGCTGACAGTGTCGTCAACCAGTGTGACCAACATTGTGTCACTTGACAAGACTCCTACAATGTTAGCAGTCAAAGTCTTCTCAAGAGCTAACATTTCTAGTTGATTTGATGTTTTCGTTTCAACTGGTTTACTCTCAAAGCCCTAAAAAAAATTACAACAATTTTTCATAAACATTCAGTTTAAATTTTACAATTAATTTTATTAAAGTAATTAAAATTACACCAACCTTCAATGCACACTTCAACGCCTGGGCCGGCAGTTGTATCAGCTCAGGTGTAATGGTTCTGAGGTCAGACACTTCAACCTCCTGCTCATTGCCGTAATCTACATATGCAACTATGACTTTGTTGCCCTTCGTGCCTCGGATCCTAGCTCTGTACCAGTTGCCATCATCAGGGAACCTCGCACAGCAAGCAGCTCCCAGCGGCAACTCTCCAGGTGACGAAGTACTCTTACAATGGGCCTTAACTGCATCCATGACGTCATTCAGAGCATCTATTTGGTCAGATAGCTGTATGTAGAATTTCAGACAGCTATCCACGTATGACACCAGTACTGAGAACTTACTTCCCAATGCAAGCATCTCCATCCACTTGAACTGAAGCTTGTCCTTCATGTTTGCCATCAACAAGTCTAGTACATTCTTGCCATCTAAATAGAGTTCACCATATTGTATTAAGGGTGGCCCTTCAGGCGCCACCACTCTGAGCGTCATTACTTTTGTATTAACTAGCTGTTTAAATGCCTCATTCAAATATGGGCCCTTTTCCAGTTTCTTCACTCCTGACAAGCAGAATCTCATGGCAAAAACGTTTGGTTTAACAAACTCTTCTGGAATGTCGAAGATATCATAGTATGATACCATTTCTGTGTCTCCAAAGTCCACAAAGAATAATTTACATTGGGACCCAGATAGATTCATGACTATTGCCCTACAAATAACTCGGTCTCCAGACATTCGGCCGAGGCAAACTGTTCCTATCATGGGAGGCTCTGCAAGGCTACTGTGTGGCCTCTTATTAATCTCATCCATCATATCTTGAAGTTTTTTGGCATCTTGTGTTAGCTGCACAGCAAAGAGCTCAGGGCCTTCTTCCGCAAATGACACATACACTTTGTGTTGAGAATTTATTTCTAGCAGTCTGCTTTTGTAGGTTGAAGACTTTTTAGGAGATAAGCTATTCTTATTAGCAGCCGCTGTTGGTGGGGGTGTTGTGCCAGGCAGAATGGGTGGAGATTTTGGTGCTACTTGTGGCTGTCTAATAGGAGCTCTTAGGTTGACAGGGCCCCTCACTGACTTGTTCACAATTAACCTCTGACTAATAGCCGACGGAGCAGGCACAATAGCACCATTAAATGGCACAGTAGCATGCTGTTGTAAACGCATTGCTGATGCAGGGTTTGATGGGAAATTCTGATTAACGAGAAATGGTACATGCTCTGCATAAGATGGAGATTCAGGTATAGTGACTTGTGGCCACATGCCCTGCTGATTACCAACACCTGAGTGCTGTTGAAATCTTTCAAGCATCAACACTTCTTGTTTTGCCACCCCTACTGCTATACCAAATCGGTTTGAAACGAGGTGTGTAGAGAAATCAGTTCCTTTGAATTGTATTGAGATGATAGGAATTGTAGATTGACCTTCAATTGTAACAGGATACTCTGCATAGCACAGCAAGCTCTGCAGCTTGAACAACAGCTGGTTATCCCAGCGGCCAGATGGATGCATGATGCGTGCCAAGTAGTAGTCGGTTGCTTGACCCGGCAACTGCAGAAACATTGGGTCGTACTGGTCGAGGCATCTTATAGCAACGAGAGAAATCAAGTCTTTGTTACCGTAGTCTATGAAGTGTACTCCCACAAAGCCGGTGGACAGGTTCGACGTGTTAATAATTTTCGCTCTGTAATAAGTCCCATCTTTGTATTTGGCGGCACAAATCATACCTTGTTGAATAGCTGACGAAGTCACAGATCCAACGCCCTTTTCTAAGTTTTCACGAGATGCATCAAACAGGGCCTCCACCATCAACGAAGAGGGTTGATCAAGCTGTCCGCTTATTTTCAAAAAATGCCCATCCTCATCCACATGGGTCACGTAAAGACGAAAAGACCTTACCGATTCGTTTGGCAAAGCCATTGTTGGGTAATTACAAGAGCCGATACTGATTAAAAAACGACAAAGTCTGTTCCAACTCACATAACTCCTAATCGAACGAGAGCTGTTCACCACACATCAACAGAATTAATGAAAAAAAACTATTCTACCGCTTTCTTTTTTCCGTTTACGTTTCGTTTTCAACAAAAATGGCGGGGCAGACAGTAGCCAACCATAGAGAAAGGAGAATTTATAAGTCTGTCGCACTCTCTGCTCGTTTTTTTCTACGACGTACACATTTTGATCGTTTTATACAGAGACCAAAACAAACTCGTCTAGCTGTCAGGAACGAATGACAATACCAAAACAAAAAAAAAAAAAAAGAATGACAATAAAAAAAAACACAGACTTCAAATATAATAGTATTTCAAGTCAATGATTAAAAGAGAATTTTGTTTTTCCCGAAAAACGATTTAAAAGAAGCTAAGCTAACAGTAATTTTAAACCGTATAGTGCTCTTGTGGATAAACTATTTAAAAATGATTGAGACATGTTCAAAAAAATGCATGCTTTTAGGCACTGTTTGCCTTGGAATGTAAGTTACAGAAAAGCTGATGCAAAATGGGGATGCTGCCTGTGTACATTTCATAACTGCAGTTTACATGATTCACGTTATAGGATTTATACACCACATTTATTTTCAGATTGACAATTGTAGTACTGATTCTGGAATCCCATTTGGCTGACTCGCTCTCTGGTCATAAGATGAAAAACAAGACATTCCCTGCAACCGAAAACAACTCGACATGTTGGATGCACCAAAAATATTCGATAATAAGTGAATGTCATCCTTGCTCAGGTAATTTTGTATATATTTTAAGGCCCAGACACCTTTACACACAGATTTAATTTAGACTACAGTAAGTTTATTAATTTAGTTGACAAGTCCAGCTAGTAACTATTATAAAAGATTGATAAATAATTTATGCAGGACTTTGCATACGTCAAACATAACCTATTAACAAAAACTCTGTGAATACATTATATTTACAAATGATAATATGAACTGCTAATAATATATTAAATGTTATTGTTAAGAGTAAATCATTTGTTTTTAAACTTTATTAATTTAGGTTTAGATTTTAAAAAAATAATTGGAAATAAATAGCTTTATTACCCTTTCTTTCAGATTTTGAAATTAAAAGTAAGAGTATAGGCGTTTGCATTCACACTAGTTTTAAAGAGATACTGAAATGTGCTAATGGAGAAACTGTAACTAGAAGGTAATTATTTGAATGTTCCATATTTTCTACAGAAAAAATTGCAGACAACAAACATAATGGTACTCATTGAAATATTTTTTATTTTCAGCTGTGACAGAGTAGCCTATTTAGAAGAGAGGGCATTTTGGAAATTTACTATTTGGTCTCTTGTCATTGGTGCAGTTTCTTCAATAGCTGTAATGTTGCGAACCAGAGTCCTCAACTACAGGGCACGGAGAAAGGCACGAATTGCTCTAAGCAATGGAGCTATATAATCCTAGCTTAGATAATGTCCGAGCGTTTGTTTATTAATTCTTCAATCATAATGGAGTACTAATTTGATATACCATCAGAGATACTGCAAATCTGTCCATCTAATTTATGTAAATACTGCATATACTACATTTACTTAGTTTTACAGGGGATGGGGGATATTTGTTTTATTTTAATGAATTTGGAGCAGAAATTGGCTAAATTTGTCAGATATGTGAAATTATGCAATGTCAGTTAAGGGGATTTGCATTATCCCTGATGAAATTTTTTTTTGCAGAGACAGTTTGATGGCCTGATTTTTACAAGCTCTTCAATTGTCTCTATCAGTTATTGCAGATGTAGTAGTGTGCTTAAGCTAATTGTAAATAGATCTAAGTATTTATTCAGTAAATGCATAAAACAGAAATAAAAGTCATTAATTATGTAACTAATATTTTTAATAACTCAGATATAACTTTTACATTTACACTGTTCCCTAGCAATCTGTAGCACTGCTTGGTTGTAATGTTTTTAGGGAAGTCATAATCTTTTGGAAATGCCATGAGTAATGATACTTCTTTTGGGGTGAAGAACCTTAGTTTGAGTTCTTTTAGAGCTCCTACAAATTCCGTACTCCCTACTTCATGTGTGTTTGCTTGTTTGTATTGCTTATCAACAGTTTCAGGGTTTGCATCAGTAAATACTGAGCCTGTCCCTTCAACATAATGTGTGTAGGCTTTTGTGAAGCAGCAGGATCTTCTGGAGTCTTTGTAACAGATGTCAAAGATGTTTGCCCTCTTTAACAACTTGTCCGGTATAAAGTATTTGTCAGGTGCATTGTCCTCAATTATTTTGCTTAGTGCAAATGGCTCGTCAAAGTCTTTAGGAAGTCTGTTCATCTGTAACAAAAATGTCAATGAATATACTAGCTGTTGCCTGCAACTCCGTTCCGCGAAGAATAGTAGCTTACGACCTATTCTCAGACCTACCGAATATGGAGAAAAAAGTTTCATAAAAATCGGTCAAGCCGTTTCGGTGGAGTTTGGTAACAAACACCGTGACACGAGATTTTTATATATTAGATATTTCTTTTTTCAACCTTATTTTGCGTGAAAATAAATAAGCTTGGTATACATTATACTTGTCTTATACTGCTCTCTTAAGGTAATAAGTGCGCTCATGCCTAAAATACCACATTCCCAAAATACTAGGTTTTTCAAAATACTACATTACCTTTTTACCACAATAAAATTCTAGCTTACCAGTTTCTCGTTGCACCACATTACAATATCGAAGGTAACTCAAGGAAGTGATTTTTTTGGAGGAATGTCTTATTTTGGAAATGTGGTGTAATGGGAACATAATGAATAGGTAATGAAGTATTTTGAAAAATCTGGTATTTTGAGAACATGGTACTTTAGGCACAAGCAAATAAGTGGTATTTAAAAAAAAAAACAGTTTTACCAAATTGTAGTTTAACAGCTTGTGCATCAGATGATGTAAATAACACAAGTTTCTTTTTTCAGATATCAACTATTCCCATAAGGGGGTTGTATAAAAAATTGAACAGGTAATTATATGTATTTATCAATTTCAGGCATAATTTATTCAATTGCTTACTATTTCATCTCTTCTCTTAAAAGTCCAAGTTGAGTTACGCCTAGCTAAGCAGTAATATCTAAGCCTGGAGTTAGGTACTCCAACTGTTGAAGGACACACAAGAAATTCCTGATAAACAAATTCACATTCCTGTAACTTTTCTATGAACAAGTCACGAACAGCGGAACATTCAAAACCTTTCACATTTTCCATCAAAATATATTCAACATTGTCAAGTTCACCCAGAATATCTATTAAATATGTGAATGAGTTAGTTCTCGGGTCGTTTTTATCCAGGAAATTTCCGTTTCTAGAGAAAGGCTGGCATGGTGGAGACATGAGGATTGTATCAAAATTTAATTTCTTCAATTCTTCTTGTTTTATTGACTGAATGTTTCTGTTCATAAGGTTTGTCTCTGGGAAGTTGTGTCGGTATACTTCATTGGCAACAGTATTTATATCAACTGCAGCCACTACTGTCCCTGGTAAACACGAATCTGTAACATTCAAATGATTTATTAGCTTTTCAGACTTGGAAGCCTTATTTGCAGCCGGTTTCAGTCTAAATTCTTACGTTTCCAAGCACAGTGCATGCCTCCTATTCCGCTATACAACTCCAGTATTCTGTGATTCATCTTTACACAATTAATACGTTTGTTTTTGGTAAAGTTTGCAGTCACAAAGAGTATTGTTACTATATAGAAGGCGGAGGCAAGGCACAAACTAGCACACTATACACGCTGATGTGACGTTGTCATTTGTCTGACAGAATTGACAGAAAGGAAAGATGACAACATGACACGTCTACTACGGTGTTACTAGAGGTTGATCGAATAAATCCGCATAAATGAAGTAAAATGCCGCTTTTATGCTAAGTCGTTCAAATGTTTAAGCGTCCGAACTGACACATGCCGTACCGTAGTAAATACGCTGCATCACGGGATATTATTGTTCAGATCAAACATAGTGAAAAATAGGACAGTACTCAGGAAAAACTATTAAGTATATTTTAATTTAAATATTTTTTATTTATACTCTTCGATTAAACAAAATATTTCAAATAATTTTCACCAAAGTTTTTTTTTAATAAAGCTGTTAATTCTCAGAATTCAGAATTCTCAGAATCTCATTTCATAAAAAACAATAAATTTTTCAGTAATTGTCAGTAAAATTTAAAGTTGACAACACTGAAACTGTTTAAGGCATTGGTAAAAACTTTCGTTTGTTAAAAACGAGCTTGGCAGACAATAAACAGAAAAAATACTTTGTGAACGAGATCGACAGGACAGTTCTTAGATTGGCTAAACTGAATAACATATGATTTTAATCTGATTTTCCAGCTGTCATGAGGCACGGTTGATAATAAACTGATGTACGGTGACGTTTGTTTATGTTGAAACGAACGAATTTAATTAGAAGGAAAAACCAGTTAACCAGTCATGGCGGAACCGAGGCTCGGGAAGGATGTGTCAAATGGTGCGGGAGATGAACATGCCGAGTCGAAGGAGCATGTTTACCTCGAAGAAACGTTTTATATTCTTTCCAAGAAAAATTCAGTGTTTCGTGTCCAACTTACATCGAAAGGATTAACTTTAACAAAAGAAACAGATGGCAACTCGAAAGAGCAAACGATCCTCCTGCGCGACATAGTCGGTAGTAAATGCATGAGGAGTAAAAGGCGGCGTCCGGGGGCTGGTTCCTGCGTCTGCAGCTTCGTCAGCCATCAGCAGCTGAAGGTCGTCGAAGAAAACAGCGGCGACCTCGACGAGAACGACATTAGCGCATATCTTTACATTTACGCCTATATTTTGAAGCGGAGTCGCCGTACGTTAAAACGAGAGAGAACAACCATAACATTGCGTTTCAGATCCTTCGATAAATACGACGATAATAACAGAGAAGCACAGAAATGGAGAGCAACAATAAAGTGTTTAATAGCAGGGCAACCGATAACTTACGTTGCACCTGCGAGCGATAAGAAGTTGCTGATACTGTTGAATCCTAAATCGGGGCCAGGGAAGGCGCGGGAGCTGTTTCAGACGAAAGTAGCTTCGATACTACAGGAAGGGGAGGTTCCTTACGACCTTCACGTAACTAAGTACGCGCAATATGCCCGAGAGTTCGTCCGTACGAGGAATGTTTACGGTTGGCGCGGGATCGTGGCGGTGGGCGGCGATGGTGTCCTGTTCGAGGTCCTTAACGGCATGTTCGAGCGGCTGGACTGGCAGCAGGCTTTAGCAGAAGTGCCACTTGCCATATTGCCATGTGGTTCTGGCAATGGCCTTGCAAGGTCCATCTTCCACTTATACAAGTAAGTTAATTTTTACCTGCTGAAAATTTCAGGAGTCTAATTAATGCAGGCACAGCACTGTTAATTCTGATGTTCTGTGGGGATTCCTATGTCCAGCAATATACATATTTCAGCTGACAATGATGATGATTATTATTTTTACTCAATTAATAACAGAAATTGAGGTCTACAATATTGTAAAATGACTCTTATTATTATTAACATTTAAAATTGTTAGTGTTGCATGATTTTGGTTTTTCATAATACAGACTTTCACTTTTGCTGCCCAAACTTATGTAAGCAGTGGAAGCAAAACAAGCTTGGGATAAAAACATTGTGCCTAGCAATAACCAGTTGCTCACTGTAGTACCTCACTGACATCATATTTTTTTTTTAATTTGGTACCTTATTTTAATGAACTACAAACTTTTTACATCACTACTCTGCTACCACTTTTTTTTTAACTTATTTGCGGCCATGGGAGACAAGCCCTTCAGCCTTCTGTTACCACAATACTACTAAGTGTTTTTGTGCAGAAAACTGAATGAAAAAAACTGCTCATATCTGATGTAAGGGTCTGTAGGTACACACCATGACCTGATGCATCCACAAATCATTGAGAGAACATGTTGATGATTATCAAAGGGCGGACAATGGATGCAATGTGGAGACGAAAGCATTAAGATGGATAAGACTTTTATTAAATTTCAAGTAATATTTATGTATAAAAATATATGCAGTTCTTGTTATACATTAATATCAGTAAGTATGCTCCAATAAAATGTAGTCAGTTATATACAGAATTCCAGATTATGATTTTATAAGAAATTTGAGTGATGGTGATAATGTTACTAATAATGGTGAAGTATCACTTCATAAATAGTTAGGTACGCACCTTTTACATCTGTAGATGTAGAGTGCTAATTTTCCTACATAAGTGGATAGTGAACCATAAAAGGAATGGACTGAAAATAAGTAATACATAAAAAATATGATTATTTACTCAAAAAATAAAATTATATGACTATTTTTAAATTATGATGTCTTTTTTTAAACCAATTGTAGTCATATCCATATTATGTATATTGTTTGACATGATTTTGACGTATTTTGCATCCGTCGGCCGCCCATTAATGATTATGCATTTATGCAAGGTGATTATATTCCATTACAAGGCTAATTCTTGTTGACCACGTTGCTCTTCAAGGTCACGGGTTACTAAGGTATCACATTAAACTTTCGTATGCCGGAATTTTTAAAAAAAAAAAAGTTGTGCATTCTAGCCTCAACAGTTTCATATAAATCCAATGATACAGATTTAAAAAAAAATACAAAAAGAAAGCCTTAAATTGGGTACGGATCCGGTACAAGGCATACGAAGGGTTAATGCTGATGTCATAGCAACAAAGGATAAAGCGTCAGCTTAATATAGTATTTGTTGTATCTGAAAAATATTTGCCATGCCATTTGAAATTATGCAAATTGTAACTTCTCATTAACATGTTAATAGATTCAAAATCTTGGAATTAAAATGTTTTCTCAAACATGCTTTGAAATGTATGCGTTAATGTCACGAAATGAAGCCATGAAGTTTGTTGTTTATGGCTCCCTACATTACTTCTTGGCCTAGGCCATAAAAGTAAGTATGAAAAACCATTATTGTCCGCTGCTGTAACTTTTTAATTTGCTTACTAACATTAAACTGACAAAGAAAAAATTACATACAGCCAACTTACGACATTAAAAAAAATCTGTCTTCTTTTATTTCTATAAAACCGCCTAAACTACTGGTGATGGATGGATAGATGTATGGATGGATGTATGGATGTATGGATGGATGTATGGATATATGGATGTACGGATGGATGTATGGATGTATGGATGGATGTATGGATGGATGGATGGATGTATGGATGTATGGTATGGATGGATGTATGGATGGATGGATGGATGTATGGATGGATGGATGGATGGATGTATGGATGGATGTATGGATGGATGGATGGATGTATGAATGGATGGATGGATGTATGGGTGGATGTATGGATGGATGGATGGATGTATGGATGGATGTATGGATGGATGGATGGATGTATGGATGGATGGATGGATGGATGTATGGATGGATGTATGTATGGATGGATGTATGGATGGATGGATGGATGTATGGGTGGATGTATGGATGGATGTATGGATGTATGGATGGATGTATGGATGGATGGATGGATGTATGGATGGATGTATGGATGGATGTATAGATGTATGGATGGATGGATGGATGGATGTATGGATGGATGGATGTATGGATGGATGGATGGATGTATGGATGGATGTATGGGTGGATGTATGGATGGATGGATGGATGGATGTATGGATGGATGTATGGATGGATGTATGGATGGATGTATGGATGGATGTATGGATGGATGGATGTATGTATGGATGGATGGGTGGATGGGTGGATGGATGAATGGATGGATGGATGGATGGATGGATGGCTGGATGGATGGATGATGATGATGATGATGATGATGATGATGATGATGATGATGATGATGATGCATGTTTGAGAAAAGCTCTATACAATCCTCGGCCGGAAGAGGGATTGCTGGACTCGTTTTATCCGGCCTCGTCTACGACTCGGCCGTATACCCCAAATCTCGTCCATCAATCCCTTACTTCACGGCCTCTGCAGTAATGTACTATTTGTGGAAGTGCCAACGACAATGCAAATAACCATTATATTTCTCTTTAACTACACTGTCACAAATTATATTATTTGTGTTTGAAAATTCAAACCACCAACTTTCAACCATGATTAGGGTTGCCACATATCTATTCTGTGATTTGAAGATTTTTGATATAATATAGTAGAGTTTTCAGTTATTGAAAAGATACCATCAACATTAACTATACTATTCTAAAAAAGAATAAATATAATGTTGTCAGGATTTTTAATTTTTCTTAATGTTTTAATGTTTAATGTTTAATAAATATCAATAGCTGTTACTGTCTCTCTCTGTCAAATCAGGCAGTGGTTTCCCAATTTTGCTTGCAAATTTATTCCTTTGTTGTTTTTATCAGGGTGTGAATGTGCAGAGTGCAAAATATTAAGAAGCAAAGTGTGTAGAAGACATTTCATTATTTATATTTAACCAGACTCAACTTATTTAGACCACCATTTAGCATCATTTGACAGAAACAAATCGTGACGACAAATGCGATAGTGCGCGCGTTGAATAATATACTTTTTTTTTTGTCGAAACTTTGAATTTCTGAGATTATATTACTTACAGACCTCATAATTTAAAACGGTTGTAACAAACTTCTCGAACACATTCACATTCAAGTGTCAAATATGTACCTACCATGTGAACAGTTTGTTGCCGATACGCGCTGCTAAAGGCGCTGCCGATTTGCCCATAGTAATTTAAACATTAGTCTGGCATAGTGAAAATATACGAATCACTCACGTCTTAAAACTAGTTTAACTCGACATGTTTCGGGCTAATCCGTAGCCCTTCTTCTCGGAGTCACATGTCACGGCGGCTGCCAAACGCGCACTGCGTGCTACTGCCCTGGTCGCGCGGCTACTCGACGCAACTGACAGCGACACACAACTACCCCCGTTTTCATCATCACTTTTATTGTCATTGTCAAATGTAGGGTAGCACACAACTCTAACAACATCACTTTGTAAAGGTTCGCTCACACTGACCGTGGGATTAGCCCGATACACGGAAGAATTCACACTAATTGACCTAGGCCCAAAGTAAGCAAAGCTTGCGTTATGGGTCGAGTTAAACTCGTTTTAAGACGTGAGTGATCCGTTTATTTCACTATGAGTGAGTCTCACGGTAGTTTCATGTTTAAATTAGTCTGGCAATCGAATCCTGGCACAAGCAATGTAAAGTTTCGTTTTGGGCAACCCTAAAAATTAATCCGGTAAGCAACAATGTACCTAAATCAAAATTGAATAGCGACTAATGTAAAGCTGGGTATTAACGTTCGCACGAATACGCGAACCAACAAGACAGTTTAAAACGACATTTTCAAACGATCTATGTCGGCGTTTGGGGGATAGATAATTGTACGGAACCCTTCGTGCGCGAGTCCGACTCGCACTTGCCGGTTTTTTAGCATTTGAAAAAAGGTAAGCGATCTTGACGTGTCTTTTTATTGAAAAACACTTTTGAAAAATAAATCACGGCAAATATACAACTACAAACAATCAGCAAGGAAATATGATCATTTACATTCTTTTGGTTTCATAAGTAATAGTTAGGTACTATTTTTTTAAAAGAGTTTTTCAATAAAAAGTCATATCAAGATTGTTTACCCTATTTATAATGCTAAAAAAACGAAGTATAGCTAGAGGGACAGATTTACGCCATTCATTTGTACCCAGTGGCGATCCTTACATAGAAGCCCAAAAGCCGGGCTTGCCTTATAAATCTCAAATCAAGATTAAAAATCACTTTCATAATAACGCGCTTTATTTTACGTAAAATACCAAGAATTGCATAACAAATCCGCTGCGCGGCCCAGCGGCGCTGTACAGTCAAGGGCAAAAATATGTATACACTTTAGTACCTTGTCACTTTAACCACTGTGACAGTTCATATATGGCCAGTTTGAATTTCACAGTGCCATGGTTTGACTGTCATGCTGTGTTATTATTTCATTAAATAAATAAATAAATGGCAGTTCAAATATGACAAAAATAGACAAGGTACTAAAGTGTATACATATTTTTGCCCTTGACTGTACGGCGGCCGACGCGGCGATAGGCGATAGTAGCGACGTTATAAATAGCATGACATCTCGCTCGCTCTTGTGGGCTTTTACGGGGCTTCGAAACGCTCTCTTCATACTTAGGAAAACGTTAGTTTTGCAAATATCTATGTATAGCTGCATGTACTGCGCTTTCTTTGCAATTTTGAATCTGGCTTACGGTGTGAAGTTTGCTGCGTTTGGTTTAGAACGCGAGTGCGCGGGCGAGATGAATAACTTCACGATTGTTTATATCGAATCGTGGGCCATACCATGCAAGGCGTTGTAAAATGCGTGAATTTATGTAATTACAAAATAAATAGGTATTCTTGTTTTAGTGCGTTGCGTGTGAGAATGAGTCTGCAAAATTTAAAATTCTGTCTAGTAATAGAATGAAGTGTGCTTTGGTAAGCTTGCCCAAACTGAGTAAAGCGGCAACAAGATGGATTTACCTACATTAAATTATAAAAAAATACTAAAACCTATCTCTCGGCTTGCCATAGCTTGATACCCTAGGCACGCCACTGTTTGTACCTAAGTACCAGTTATCAGTTATCAGTCTTTATTTACCATCAAGTGCAAAAGGCAAAGGTTAAAAAGGCGATGAGTAAGATTACTCATAGATTAATTAATGCAAAAGGGCATTTTATTGACACGACCAACCGTAACACTATATAAAATTCCGTCATGGACTCATGGTTTGGCGTTAAATTTAGAAAATAACGTCTATTTTTAGGTAGGTAGGTATATAACAATTGTCAGGGAAAATCAAATATTATACATAGTACCTGGGCGACCGAGCTCTGCTCGGGCAGAAACTCGGTACCAAGCGTTTTCCCAGAGATAAGACCAAGCTAGATCAATTTTTCATCCCCGAAAACCCCCAAATACCAAATTTCATCGAAATCGTTGGAGCCGTTTCCGAGATCAAAACACCGGAGGGGTGGGGGGGTGAGAGGGGGGGAGGGGATGCGGAGCAGGGAGCGCGGGGGTATTTAAGGGGGGATGAAAATTTCATTGATTTTGCCGTAGGATGCACCGTTTTCAAGATATTTGACAAAAACACCGGAGGTTGTGAGTCACGTTAAACTATCGTCCGTAAACCGACTTTACAGACAACCGGCTTTTCCTGTTCTGTGCTCCCAATAGGGAACGTGCACATAGACGGTGCTGCCAACTGGTGCCATAAGGGTGCCATCAATTTGAATGTTTTACCTTGATAAGTTTGTTTTACTGTCCGCATAGTGTCTCTTCTGTCGCATTAGTGCTGCCGCCTATAGTTACTGCACGTTCCCTATAATACTTTTTCTAACAAAAAAGTAACTTTTTCTCACTAAAGAAGAAACTTGACGTTTTCTCATGAAAAATAAACTTAAAAAAAAAAAACAAAAAATCTTGAAAAAAACGTGGAATCGAACCGAGGTCGGCTGGATCCGCGACCACCCGATTCCTAATGTGCCATTATGATCTGCTCGAAGTCGGCGAAATTTAGCTTTATATTCTAATGCAAACAAAAATAGCCGGAAAACACGAGTAAAAGCGATTTTCTGAAAATGAAACATAGCTAGATCAGTTTTTCATCCCCGAAAACCCCCACATACCAAATTTCATCGAAATCGTTGGAGCCGTTTCCGAGATCCTGATTATATGTATATATACATATACATATATACAAGAATTGCTCGTTTAAAGGTATTAGATATATATATACATATATACAAGAATTGCTCGTTTAAAGGTATTAGATTAGATAGATAGATGTATAATACGTAGGTACGTATGAGTATCAAATATTGAATCATCAGAAATTTTAAATTACCTCATATAATGAATATTTATGAGCTGTAGATACAGATGCTTAATGAGGCCTTATATTCATGTTTAATGTTAGTTACCAACCCGAAAGAGTATAAACTTTTGTCTTAATAGTACTAGCTGGTACTGGGCGCTTTGTAGTCGTTTTTACAAGCTTTCATTAAACTTGCAATATTTATTAAGGACAAATCTTGTAAGTCGGCTTTTACTCTTTCTGTTACCATCTTATACCGTTTGACAGAAAGAAATAATCAATGAAAGCTATAGCAAGCGGCCGCACGTTAGGGCCGGCGCTCACTGCCGGCACGGCACGGCGTGGCATGGCAAAGGATTTTATACTAATCAAGTTATTTTGAATCTTATTTCAATGAGTTTAGAATTCATGTTACTTTATTTCGATACCACGATGCCGCGACGTGCCGAGGGATGCTGCGGTAAAATTCGTGTATATGTAACCTGCCGTGCCATGCCGTCAGTGAGCGCCGGCCCTTAGACAATACGGCCTCAGGTATGCTATGTATGACAAAGCAAGTACGTACAGTAAACAAAATGTGCTGTCAACAAAAAGTTCGTGTTAAAAAGTAAACTTTTAGCAAAAACTTAATTGTCAGTGACCTTCGCGGGCGTACGCAAAACTCCAAAGTTACATCGTAATCGGAAGAACGGTGTAAAGTACGAATAAACAAACGGTGTTTTTTTTTTAAAACCATGGGACGATTCACGCCAATTGACCTAGTCCCAAACTAAGTAATGCTTGTACTATGGCTACCAGACCAGACAACGGGTAAACAAACATAGATACTTATGAAGATAAATACGTACTTGGTATTAAAGGTATTAAACATTCAAGACTCGAGCGCAAACATATAATCTAATCTATCTATCTATCTAATATATCTAATACCTGTAAACGAGCAATTCTTGTATCTTGTATATAATCGGAATCTCAGAAACAGCTCCAACGATTTCGATGAAATTTGGTATGTGGGGGTTTTCGGGGATGAAAAATTGATCTAGCTTATCTCTGGGAATACGCTTGGTACCGAGTTTCAGCCCGAGCGGAGCTCGGCCGCCTAGGTATAGTCGGGGTCATTTACGTCACGTGATGTGGCTGAAACGTCGAGGTAAATATTGTTTGCGTGATAAGTCCCGTTTAGTATAATAATTATGAGTGAAAATCACGAAAGTTTAAAACAGTATAATATATCCTAAATTTTATCACACTGATTTTAACATTTTTTTTTCATTTTATTTTCATTGCAGACAGAAGTCGCAGGCAACAGCAACAGACATTGTCAGCTTTTGTTTATAACAATCTCGGTAGCTTGTAGGACAATCACTAGGTCTTTTCGTGTACGAAACCGCGCTGGCGTCCCCCTAGTCCCCCTAGCCTAGACTTTTAGCTCCCCCTATCTAACCAGAGCAATCTCCGGCGTGTCATTATGGATTGCGTCCAAGTCGTCCTCGTTTAGATACCTAATTGAATCTACTGTTATGGTGCTGGTAAATTCCATTTACGCCAAGACCTAACAGCTTTGCAAAACCTGTTTCTTGATTGGACCGACTCATGGCGAGCAAGCTTTGTTTTCGTATTTTTATTACTTTGTCTTGTATTGAAAATATCTGACGTTTCAATAATGAAAGTCTTTAGACCTTGTAGAACAGTAGTGACTTCGCCAATTATGCGAATGACATAATGCCTTTGACTTATTATTCACGTGTCATTCATGATCACGAAAAACGCGTGACGGAAGGCGAAATATTGAGAGGCCTCCCTCCCTTGCAAGGTGGACGGACGATTGGTAGAAATCGCAGGAATTGACTACATTACGCTTAGTATAAGTTTTACTTCACCAAAATACTTCTCGATCGCGTTTACGTAAAAAAATCAATTACTGTGGAAACATGGACAGCGCCTCCGCGCGCGCGCGTCCATGTTTCCATAGAATTGAAATTTTTACGTAAACGCAATCGAGAAGTGTATTTGGTGAAGTAAAACTTATACTAAGCATACAGTTGTTGATTCAATCCTAGTATTAGGCACACGGTCATATAGCGCAATCAATTACGAAACAAAAAAATAATTAATACACGATAGCCCGTCTTACTTTACTTGTTTTGTTTAATCCTGTCTAAATTAGTCTCGATTTATGATAAGCGTTATCTTATCATAACGCATTAGGTAGGGTGTTGACTCGAAAAGTAACTGCACGCGTATCTACAAATACAAATTGATAATTGATTTATATTACGAGGATGTTTGCTTACTGGAGTTAATAAACTGCGATTATATCAGCAGGATGTGTTTCAGTTACTTGCTACGGTATATGTAGAGGATTAACTCCTATTTAATTTGAATGAAAGGGGTATAAAGAAGTTCCATTTTACGAAGTTCTTTTGACTTCCACTGCGTTAGGCAGATAGGTGCATATAGCAAAGTCGTTTACATAGCAAAGTCGCCGACAGTCGACGGGCTAATGTTGGTAGGTCGTGGTGCACATAAGTGCGCGCCCACTCTAGGTTACCTCTAGTTTCACATGCACTCATTTCAAGGCCTCTAATGTTATATTATGTTTTATTTTATTACGCTATGCTGTCGGTAACATAGGTACGTAAAACGTGGAGAAATTAATCACGCTTGTCTTCTCATGTAAATGTACTTTAGTTAGAACATAGAATAAGCTAGAAGCCGCGTTACAATTTCCGCGTAGTGATACCAGAAAGCGGTCGTAAATTGGTTTGCAAATATGAATTGAAACCGCAACTTTTTTCTACCGCTGGTAGATTCTTCGACGTTCATAAGTGCTTGAATTTAAGCCTAAACTGTACGCTTAGTATAAGTTTTACTTCACCAAAATACTCCTCGATCGCGTTTACGTAAAAATTTCAATTCTATGGAAACATGGACGCGCGCGCGCGGAGGCGCTGTCCATGTTTCCCTAGTAATTGATTTTTTTACGTAAACGCGATCGAGAAGTATTTAGGTGAAGTTAAACTTATACTAAGCATACTGAATAAAAATATTTTGACCGAGGTTATCACCAATGAGTCTTCTGACCCGATGCTCCACCGAAACCAACACGGGTAACTGTAAATATGTGTACTTAACCTTATTTACGCGCGAAAGTTGCAAGTTTGCAAGCTTGTATAAGAAAAGCGCGCGGGATGCGCTCATTTAGGTTATATTTTGAACTAGCTTTTGCCCGCGACTCCGTCCGCGTGGAATTAGTAATTTGGGCAGGTTATTTTTTTTATCCAATTTGCTTTTTTATCAATTATGACTCTCCTTAGTTCCTCGATATAAAAAAAAATTACCCGCCCCCCCGCACCCTCCAACCCGTTCCCCCCCGCACAGCAATCCCGCACCCCCCAACACCCGCGTTCGTCCCAAGTCAAGCGTGCCTATAGAAGTTTTACTTCTAAAACCCCCGCACCGCCCCCTCACCCCCCATCCCCACCCCCCCCGGAGTTTTTGTCAAATATCTTGAAAACGGTGCATCCTACGGCAAAATCAATGAAATTTTCATTCCCCATTTGAAGCCCCCGCACCCCCACCCCCACACCCCTCCCCCGCACCCCAGCGCCTATAGCCTTCCTCGATAAATGGGCTATCTAACACTGAAAGAATTTTTCAAATCGGAGCAGTGGTTCCTGAGATTAGCGCCTATTGATAGAAGTTTTACTTCAAAACTCCCGATATTGAAACATTCTTCCGCTCCGCTCCGCTCCGCTCCTATTAGTGTTAGCGTGATGATATATAGCCTTCCTCGATAAATGGGCTATCTAATACTGAAAGAATTTTTTAAATCGGAGCAGTAGTTCCTGAGATTAGCGCCTATAGAAGTTTTACTTCAAAAACCCCCGGTTTTGAAACATTCCTCTGCTCCGCTCCGCTCCTATTGGTGTTAGCGTGATGATATATAGCCTTCCTCGATAAATGGGCTATCTAACACTGAAAGAATTTTGCAAATCGGAGCAGTAGTTCCTGAGATTAGCGCGTTCAAACAAACAAACAAACTCTTCAGCTGTATAATATTAAAGTATAGATTGGGGATGTATTTATTCGCTGAAGGAGGAAGGAGCTTTGAATGCAATATGAAGGTCGATTTATATCTACAGGCACTGAGCGTGGCAGACACCGACCAACAGACACCGTTTACATATTTATATCTACAGACTTTAAAGTGCACCAGACCCGTGCCTGTACCTCTACCATGAGTTACACTAGTTTACAGTGACCGTACTCGCTAGCGACGGCGTAAATGATTTGTATGGAGAATTGTGTACAGCGCCTCTAGCGGTCACTTACGGAAGTACAATTCTCCATACAAATCATTTACGCCGTCGCTAGGGAGTACGGTCACTGTAAACTAGTGTAACTCATGGTAGAGGTACTGGACTCCGTTTTATTTACTTACATCTAGCAGAAGCATGCCGTGTCGCTTTGGGCTTAACATCACTAAATTTCATAATACCTTATTCACTTATACCCCTAATTTCCAAATTACCATGGGCTCATAATACCTAAAAATACCTAAAATTTCAAATTGTCTCATCTTAAAATTTTAAATTTTAGGTATTTTTAGGTATTACTAGCTGTTGCCCGCGACTCCGTCCGCGGAGAATAGTATTGGTTTGTAGTACATGCTATGTATCAGAGATGGCGCTGTATATTGGTTTGTAGTACATGCTATGTATCTGAGATGGCGTTGTATGTGAAAAAAGATTTTCCCGCTTTTCTGTTGAAATTTTTCCTGAATTTTCTTTGCTATAAACCTCACGGAGCCCGAGACCTTTCCAACGAATGCAAAACCGTGGAAATCGGTTCGTGCGTTCTGGAGTTATAGCGTCAGGAAGGAAAACCCGACTTATTTTTATATAGTAGATGAGCCCATGGTAATTTGAAAATTAGGGGTATTAGTGAATAAGGTATTATGAAATTTAGTTGTTTTAAGCCCAAAGCGCCGTGTCAGACATAGACAGACACCGTCGTTAGTGTCAAGAGTCATCTGCACGGTTCCGGTGCCCTATTCACACTGACCGGGAGATAGCCACAAACACGTACTTGCAGATAAGCTAGGTTTACACGGGCTTAGGACTTGTCATTAGTGTAGGTGGTTAGGGAGTTATATGCACAGTGACAAGTGGCAAGTAACCGTCTACAGTCTACACATTGGTGTTAGAGAATGGTATAAGTTTACAAGAGCTTTGAGTAATCACTAATCAGATTGCACTTGTCATAAAATGTTTACACCACTCGACAAGTGGCAAGTATTAGTAGATTTTTAGCTGTGGGTAGGTGCCTTGTCGCTTAGTAAATAGGGCCGGCTTCTAATTACTTGCACTTGCAGTTGCACTAATACTAAGCACTTATACAACATGTTTAGACACATGTGACAAGTGTAAGTGACAAGTAAAACGTTAAACGTCAACACAACGTCAAAATCCCGCTGTCATTACATGAGATGTGGTTGTGTGCGTGGCCTCAACTCTGGTGGCGTTACCTATACCACGCGGCGGACACGACGTACAAATACGCGTTCTTGAATCTACATAAGCACGACGACGTCTGTACACGCGTACGCCTACATACATCGCGCGCGCACTCTTCTGGTTTCTGGCGGTTTCCGGCTATCTGCGCCTTGAGGGGTGGGGTAATTCGAATCGGTGCGGGGCGGACCGATTCCATTCTGTACGTCAGTACTATTATATATTCTGTGGCTATACTAAGCATTAGCTACTAAGCCCGTGTAAACCTACATGAGTCGCGCAGACAAAATATTCTTTTCGCGCATGCTGGTTGGGCACTATGGGCACGGCCCGTGTCTGTCGCCGTCTGCGCGGCCGTGTTACGATAGATAAAAATTCGTTAATAGACTCTAAAATAAAAAATAAAATAAATATCACGGGACAATTCACACCAATTGACCTAGTCCCAAAGTAAGCTTAGCAAAGCTTGTGTTATGGGTACTAGGCAACGGATAAACATACTTATATAGATAGATACATACTTAAATACATATTAAACACCCAAGACCCGAGAACAAACATTCGTATTTTTCATACAAATATCTGCCCCGACACGGGAATCGAACCCGGAACCTCAAGCTTCATAGTCAGGGTCTCTAACCACTAGGCCATCTGGTCGTCTAAACACTGTATAGAAGAATATAAATAGACACTGTATAGAAGAATATTATTTTGTCTGCCACGGCACGTGTCTGTACGCCCATTTATTTTATTTATTGGTTACAATAACAACCCGTAAAGCTGCTTTATTTCAGCAAATTGTTGCCACAACTTCTCGTAGTAATTGTAATTATAATCAGTCTTTGATCAATTATAACTGTAGATCCACAGTCGCGCGCCCGAAAATGTCCGAGCCAAATGAGCGCCACTTTGATAAAAGTGGCCTTCTTTTATCTCAGTACGTTGCGTGAAATTGTCAAGTTTAGCTGTCAAGTGTCAACCGAAATTCGACTGTAATGAAGTAAAGACTAGGTTCAAATTTCTGTGTAGGTGATGATTTTAATTGTTATGCAAACAAATAAAAAAGTTCGGACATTCTTTGAAGGGGATTTTGTTCGGCAATGTGTATCTTCAGTTATAATTGATCAAAGATCAGAGTTGTCGCAATCGTTAAATTTGTAATCTCGTTTTATTATTGAGTTATAATCTTATCATTTTAAATCCTATGAGATACATAATGAATGAGGATATCCGTTTATATACATAGTTTTGAAACTTAATGATAGGTTGCAGCCTTTGAACTGAACATTCTTTTACTCGGTTTACAGTATTCCATTTCAAACGTAACACTGTATTCGATCGCTGGACTGGAATTATGTAACTGTACCTCTACCATGAGTTACACTAGTTTACAGTGACCGTACTCGCATGCGACGGCGTAAATGATTTGTATGGAGAATTGTACTTCCGTAAGTGACCGCTAGAGGCGCTGTACACAATTCTCCATACAAATCATTTACGCCGTCGCTAGCGAGTACGGTCACTGTAAACTAGTGTAACTCATGGTAGAGGTACTGAGCTGTACAGTAACTGTCATAATGTT